>QCXZ01000003.1:67633978-69128825 GCA_025024175.1 Rhyzopertha dominica | reverse complement strand
ACAGAATTTTCACAGACGACATTTATGCCGACATAAAAGAAAACATCGATAAGTTGACACCACTAATTATGACGAAAATAACATATATGGAATACCGAGGAAAAACAAAGCTGTTCCGGGGTTATTTAAAGATGAAACGCAAGGCAAAGTTATGTTAGAGTTTGTTAGGGACTACGAGCAAAACTGTACGATTACGTTTATAATAAGAATACCTGCATTAAAAAAGCTAAAGGAGTGAAAAACTGCGTTGTGAAGAGGTTAAAGCATGAAGAATATAAACAGTGTTTGTTTGAGAAAAAGAATTTCTTAAGAAAGTCAGACTCTATTCAGGTCAATTAAACATGTTATTCATACACAGCTTGTAAACAAAGTATGTGCCTGTCATACAATGATGACAAAAGATATATTTTGGAAGACGGTATCCATACCTTAGCTTGGGGCATTATAAAATTAGTAATAAAAGAGTTAAGCAATAGCTGTAGATGTAAGGTTTATCGTTTATTGATGGTAATAAGTTACACATGTTAGATAATATTACAATTGTATTTCCTCTTAATAAATTGTATTTTATTGAACTTACAGTATATTATTTGCATCTACCAAGAATTGTGTTTCTTATCAAATCCTAGCCACTTAACATACACTTTATTGTCTTTTCGCCTCCTTCTTATAACCTTTTCAACTAAATATACATCAGGATGACGGGTTCTCTGCAGTTCTTTTCGTAAAAGCAACCTTTGATTGGAGTTCCGGTCAGATCTTGCAGCAGTAAGTCGAAGGATCAGTCTTTTGCAATTTATACACTTTAAAGTTCTCATTAGACCAGTTGGGATGATAAGATTTATCAAAAGCATGTTTATGCACTTATCCTTCACAATATCGTTAACTTTAAATTTGTATAATTGCTTTCTTCTTTTCACAGATTTCTCGTCGTCCAAGGCAGTTGAACTTTAGTCGACTTTGTTACTTCATTCGGTTTCATTCTTATTGTACTGTTGCCATGTATCATTATAACTATCGGTTATATTCTGTAGAATATGCCGCCATCGGTAGTTACCTGTAGTGAGAATTGTTTGTAAAGTTTACTCTTTAATGTTCTTATCACACGTTCTACGATCGCCGCCTTCTTAGAGCTATATGTTGAGTAATGTGATAATATTATTCTCTTGCATAATGCTGACATACGTCGATTATAGAACTCCCCGCCCGTGATCTGTTTGCAGAAAATTGGGTCTATATCCAGCTCGTCTGAGTATTTTCCGCAAAAGCTTGGTCACACATATAGCAGTCTTGTTTTTTATACCTTGCGTCCAAACAAATTTTCGGTGTGGCAGTCTATAACAACCAGTATATATCGATAGCCATTGTTCTGTTTTGAATATAGCTTGGGCATTTCAGCGATATCAGCCTGAAAAGAGGTCTCCCCATCCTTTAATTACTGTACGACGTCGAGGAAAGTCCTTCGAGCTGGCTTGTGCAGTTTCATCAACTAGGTCTTGTTTTACTTCACTCATATTGCAAGTCTATTTTATGGAGCAGTTTGAATATACTCTTCCGAAACAAAGGGTGTATCTTCAGCCTTATCCAGCCATATACTGTAATCACCTATCAGCGTGCAGCTAATCTTATGATTTGAGGATTCACTTTAAACTGCAACACGTCTCCCTTGCGTAATAATTGTAAAGATTCTTTCTTACTTCTTGGGCGTTTAAAAATATCTTTATATTGGGTGGATTCATTAGAATAAACTTAACGCTTATATCTATTAAAATCGGCAAGTAGCTTAAGTTGTTACTTGTTTGGTACCACTTGACGGTGGACGTACTTTCACGCCATCAAAGTGTTCAATTATAAGCAGCACGTAATCTCCTATTGGTAATTTCGCTTTCCAACAGCTGTTTCATTTCAGATCTTCTTGGAAAACATGCCATCTTCATTTGACGTGAAAGGCGATTGTGACGAGGCAAATTTCCTCTTACGCCCAAATTTATCTATTGTGTTAACTCCGCTCATCTCTGAATGGAACTGTACGCCTTTTGAGAATGATGTGACTAATATATTATTCCGCTTTCATACAACTCTTCGATTATGGATAGTATTTCGTTATCATGGCCCTTATGACCTGCACTTTTAGAGCTATACAACAAGCGAAGGCGATCAATTAATTCACTGGGATGATTCCAATAAATGTATTCCTTTTTATATCCAGAGCGATATAACTTTACGGCTGAAAAACGTTTCTTGCTATTAACCATATACCACCACTTTTTTTCGTTCCTTTCTGTTCTCGTTGATTTTCGATATCTTCCTTGATTCGGTTTCAAGGTTGGTGTTGTATTCCTGCCCGGAAAAGTAGTGGTAGATCTAGTAGCATAACCTTTCTGTAACACCCCTGCACTTGCTTCTTCAACACTATCTTTTCTTTTTTTGCTTATTGTTTTATCTTCAGCATCTCCACCAACTTCAGAGTTATCATCGTCGTCTTCACTGGTTGTTGTAGTATCAGCAGTTGAAAGTACTGATTTAGTAGGAAGGCTCGTTCGATGACTTGCAGCAGGTGACGCTTTTCTTTTTGGCAATTTGGATTTCAGGGTAGACGTTGAAGGGATTGCAAATATCGAGCGTGTTGGTGAACATTGACTTTTTTTTATTATTGGTTCTTCCGGTTTAGTTTTCGACTGTTGTTGTTGAGGTAAACTATTCTTTGCTGTTAAATCTCTCAGTGGTTTTGTTATGGGTTCATATACCCTTTCTAACGCCAATTTACTTTCAATCTGTCTCTGTCTAAAGGCATTAAATTTATTACGTACAGCTTCACTTGCATCCAGCAAGTTCTGTTTTAATTTAAGCTCTGTGTCTGACATTATAACCATACTTAGCTTGAATATAGGTGTGAACAGCTCGTTGTCTAATATGCAATTAACATATTTGATGCGATATTTTACGGATATATGAACTTATCAAATCCTTTTCGATATCTGCCCTTATCTATGGAATTATCTTTGCATATAACTAAAAAGCCGTGTTTATCTTTCCAACATTCAGCACATATTTTCTGAAACGTTTCATAGGTCATGTCAGGTACTACATGGTCATTAAAAATATGGCGTAAATTTAATGAATCCCTGCTTAAAAGCACATATTGTATTGACATTGTCCCTTATCAGCTGCTTTGGGACTTTCGAATATGTTTGACATAGATAAAAGCAGTCGATACCCCTATGTCGTCCATAACTAAAATAAGATTGGATAATACTTTGTCGTTCACAAAGAATATCGTCAAATATAAAGATGGAGGTCCGGTTCTGCATTTGATGGATCCACAATGTCTTCACCATTGTCAAATGTGTACACTCCTAAATCCTCTATTGGTTCTAAGACTTTTAGCAGATATTGGTATTTGGGTTGGTAAAGTGATTTGGAATAAATGTAGATGTTGGAAAAATATAAACCTTGTGGATGTAGGATTAAACTGATTACAACATTAGTCTTTCCTGCATTCGATGGAGCGACAATAAGAGCACGAATCGTTGATGGCAAAAGAGGCCCATGACGTTGTACTTGATGCTTTTGATTCAATTCGTTCACTTTTTCATCTAAATTTTCAACTTCTAGGCGATGGTTTTGCTGCTCGATACGCATCTTGCCGCGGGTTGGAATATATATAAGTTCGTTTCGCTGAGTGATGCGTTATTTAAATGTTGACCTTTGAGCGAGAACGTCAGGGTGGTGGACTTGTCAATTCCTTGATAGATTCTCTACCCTTTGAATTACATTTATCAAAAAATTACCAATTCTGTGGCCCGGGAACCAGATTAAACTTCCGGTTGGCACGTGGGGACCCAGGATATAACGAACTTGATAAAGCTTGTAAAGTGCATGACATTGCTTATAGAGATAACAGCGATTTATCGAAACGTCACGCAGCTGATTACGAACTCGAACAGAGTGCTTGGAAACGAGTACTTTCAAAAGACGCTACCTTAAAAGAAAAAGCTGCAGCTTATTTAGTTACAAACGTCATGAAGCTTAAACGAAAAATGGGAATGGGATGTGTCAGCATTGACGGTAGGTCATCTCAACCTCAAAGGAAGCGTAGAAATATACGAAAAAAAAAGAAGAAAACTAAGACAACTTTGAAACAGCGTAGGGGTTTAGGCTGTTTGCAAAATCGAGATCAGAAGCAAAATATGCGGAAAAGGCAGGGTAAAAAAAAAAGTTGGTGGTAAACTATCATTTCAATCTAATCTCGTGCGAAGAATACGTAATGCTTTACAAAAGAGAGGTCGTTCAAAAATTAAAACTAATTCCAGTGATGGAGATATATACCAATCTGCAAAAATAGCTCTAAAAGCAGCCCGTCAAACTCTTAAAACACTCGGCGGGAGACAAAGAATTCGTATACCACGGGTAATTCCTGTTCCAAAGACTGGTGGAATTTTACCACTCATACCCATATTTGCCGGATTATCAGCGCTTGGATCAATTGCGTCATCAGTGTCGGGGATAGCTAAAGCTGCCCATGATGCGAAAATTGCTCGAAAGCATTTAGAGGAAACAAGACGACATAATAAATCAATGGAAAATAATAATAATACGGCAGTCCCCTATTATTAACGGAAGCGGATTATATTTAAAACCGTATCAAAAGGGCTATGGATTGTATCTCGCCCCCTATAATAATACTAACAAGCAATCAAAAAAAAACTAATTGCGCTGCCTCGAAGACCGCTTACAAACTACGATATTGAACACTTCGCCAAAGACATTCTAAACATACCATATTTTAGGGGTGTGTTTATGCGTGAAGAACTACCCACTAAAGGACCCTATAAACGTGAATGCTTTGTGATAAATTTAGGCGATTTGGAATCTGCAGGCACTCACTGGTGTGCTGTAAAAAAGAAAGATAATATCGTTAATTACTATGATAGCTTTGGAGATCTACAACCACCACCAGAACTGACTGAATATCTAGATCGAGCATCCCCTCCAGTGCAAGTGTTCTATAATTACGAGCAGCAGCAGGATTTTGACACAGTTTGGTGCGGTCACCTGTGTTTAGCGTTTCTCTCGTCGTCTTCCTTTCATTGTTCTTAGTTAATTTCGGCAGCATACAGTGTTATGGATAGAGAATCTATAAAAAGCAGCAAACAAAACTGATGAAGATGAATTCGATGGACCACCCCCAAAGAGGTTATTCTGTTGTTACTGCAACCTGTCGGATGTAAACATTGACGTTGGGAAGTCTAATTTTGATGTCGCCGAAGTAGCTGGAAACAGTCGTTTCGAAGAAAAGGACCAATCAGAAGTTACCAATGATACGTCAAAATATAAATTATTATCGTTAAATTGCTGTAAGCAACAGTAATAAAAGACTTTGAAATCATTCTGTAGTAATCAGTTATCTAGCGCCTGTCAGAGCAGTCAAAAGTATGTCTCGTACTTTCACGCTTATTAGTGATACAAGTGTTTTAACCGCTAACTTTTATCCTCCGATTGAATTAGAACAGTTCAAAACATATGGTTTAGGACTGTTAGGATTTTATTCGTATAACTCTATATTCAATATTGACGAAACCAACAACTGCCTTACGTGTGTGAGAAAGAAATCGTCTTCATCATCTCATTACATAGTAAGCATTCCACCGGGTGCTTACGAGATTAGTGAAATAAATACGGCTATTAGAAGAGCTATCATTGAATACTTTGGTGTTGTTTCTGGATATGAGAATCAAATATTTAACTTGCAAGCTAACAATAACACCCTTAAATGTGAGATCACTTCATTGTTTGAAATAGACTTTAATGTTCCTAACTCAATAGGTCCTGTTTTGGGATTTGATATAAAGAAAACATTCCCAGGCAATAAAAAACATGTATCTACACAGCCAGTTAACATTACTAAAGTAAGACTAGTACGTATTGACTGCAACATTGTATCCGGCGCATACCTAAACGGAATAGAAAAGCACACACTTTTCGAATTCGATATAGACGTTGAAGCAGGATATAAGCTTACCAAGGAACCATCTAATATTATATATATGCCTGTTCATCCAAGCGGCCGTCAGTTTATTGATAACATTACTATACGCATATTGGATGACGAAGGAAATCTTATCAATTTCCGCGGAGAGAAGGTTATTGTTAAAGTGGAATTGAAAGAGATATAATGGGTTTTGTTTACAAAAATAATGCTACCACTACAACAGTAATAAAAAATGCTGATGATTCAACTGTCAAATCTAAAACCTCGAGCAATAAAAGGAAGCGATCGTGGGACAACGTTTCCAGTATTACACTGAACACGCAACGTCTACAACATCCACGTAACAGCAACAGCAGCAGCAGCAGTAGCTTCGTTGACCATCATCATAAAATTTCAAAACGAGACGTTCAGTTTCTCAAGTCTATAGGACTACAACCGACGCAATCATAAATTTATCAGAATGGTATCCAGTAATAGCTCCAACATTGTCAGGAGTGAGAAGCTTGAAGTATTTGATGAGCCTATTTTTGATGATTCTCTACTAAGTCTACATGAACATACATACAAGCCCTATGGATCACCACAGTTTAATAATTCTGATGAGGTGCGAATAGCAGTCAACTTCCAAGATTTAATACTTGACATTGCCAACAGTTACCTATATATTGAGGGTTCTTTTACTCCAACCGAAGAGAACAAAGTCTGTTATCTCAAGAACAATGCATTAGCATTTCTATTCGATGAGATTCGTTACTTGTTGGGCGGTGAGCAGATTACACTGGTAAGGAAGCCGGGCATTACAACAACGTTGAAAACAATGGCGTCTTTCGGCAAACCACGCACTCAAACGCTCATCACCAGTGGTTGGGGTTTGAATGCTAATAAACAATATTTGTTAGACGTTGCTAGTCATACTTTTAGTGGCAAATTGCCACTTAGTTATTTGATGGGTTTCGCTGAAGATTATAGCAAAGGACTTGTAAATGTAAAGCACGAGCTGGTACTTATAATTGCACGAAACTTTAAAAACAGTTATCACGGAGAGGTCGATGCCAACATTAAAATTAGTAAGATAGAATGGAAGATACGACATATAGTGCCAGAGGATCGTCAGAAATTAAAAATCCTATCTCGTATGAAGAGAAATGCTATTATAAAAGTTCCATATCGAATGTGGGATCTATACGAACTCCCTGCCCTACGCCAAACCTCTTCTGATGTATGGTCTTTAAAAACCAGTACTAACCTTGAGAAACCTCGTTATGTTATCATAGCATTCCAGAATATTGGAAACTATGATAACCGTCAATCAGATCCAACCGCGTTTACGCATGCTAATGTAAGTGATATTCGTTTATTTTTAAACTCTAGCGTATACCCATATGAACGGTGGAATCTAAATTTTAACAATAAACTTTATGCCCCGGCCTATTATGCATACGAAAGATTTCAAACTAGCTATTACAACCGAACAGCTGAACCTCTCATGGATTATGGCGAATTTCTAAACAATCCCATATTTGTGATTGATTGCTCTCATCAAGCTGATGCGTTAAAAACTTCCACTGTAGACATTAAGATTGAATTTGAAACACGCGAACAATCTTTCCCAGCCAATATTAAAGTATACGCCCTCATTTTTCATGACGCATTTATAACATATAACTCTCTAGATGGAACAGTTAACAGAATAACCTCATTGTAATTTCCCCTACCTTCATCTTAGAAAAACTATACATGACTTGCGCTCTGGATGTGCTAGTATTGGCTGTACCACTACTCCCACTCCTGTGAAACGATTTTTCTGCTTATTCTTCTCTGAACTGAGGGTTTACGCATCTTATTCCTAAATTGAGATCGCGACCGTGCGTATGTGTGTGTAAAAATGATCAAGCAGCCAATATTCTTGATAGTAGATTTCCAAGGATTTAAATATGGAAAAGATGGTAAATTCTTTATGAAAGAACTTGCAGCCGTTTGTCAAAATGATGGGCGACACACGTACTTCCTATTCAAACCGCCTAAACCGTTTAAGGAATTATCTAGGCAACAGCAAGTGCAATATCGTTGGCTCGAAAGAAACTATCTGAGAGGCATCAAGTGGTCTGATGGATACACCGATCTAAGCATGCTGCCAGCATTGCTGCTCAAACTAGTTACAAATGTAATTAATCACAGAGATGACAACGTTTACATATTATGCAAAGGAAGCGAGAAGAAAAGTATTTTACAATCACAGCTCGAACTAAACAACATAACCGCTACAATAATCGACTTGGACGATTATCAAGCATACTTACCCAATATAACAAGTTTAAGTGGAATGCAACGATCATCGGATATACCAACATGTCTTTTTCACAATCATCTGCAGGCGCATTGTGCTCTGAGGAACGTATGGGATCTCTATTATAAGCTCACAGATTATGATTTAAGCACTATCCTATATGAATAGATAAGAGACAAATATGATTGTTAATTTAATTTCTAGATAACATATGCAGACAGTGTCAATTGAGCTAAGATATATATTTTTAAAAGTAAATAAATAATATATGTCCTACAACATTGTTTAATTCCCCTAAACGACAATAATAAATCTTAGTAACTTTCCACTTTCTAGGTCAATTTTTGATTGTTCTTTAATCGAACGAATCGATCAAATTTATTTTTTTTGCTATAATGATAACTAAATAATCAAATTAAAAGTTCCACTCCCTTTTCTCAAAAGCTAGCAATCATCCATCGCATCACCAACCCCCCACCACCTAAATCCACACATTAAATAATCAAAAATCCTGAAAAAGTTCATTAGCGTCAATTAATTAAATGCTTAATTACTTCAATTAATTATCAATTAAAATTTTGCAACAGAACATACAGATATGTCCTACTTAAACATGGGCAAAAAATACTTTCGCTTTTTGCCGCTGCACGTATTCCTTTTACGAAACTATCACAGAATCTTTGTTGATTGCCGCTCTAGTACGTTACCAGCTACAGCGACTGTTATTGGTGAAATAAGAGGAATTTTACTAGCTTTATCGGAATTGTTTACAAAACCGGTTAATATTGGATTGGTTTTACGAGGAAAATGTCATTATGATACATGTTGATGTGAGATTTTATTTTGTATTCTGTCGAATCCAGTGATGAAAAGCTACGTTTTGAGAAGACTCCGTCCGAATCTTAAACTACTGCATTTTGCAAATATCACTGTAGTGGTTGGTTTTTGAGATTGTATCATAATCATAAAAAAACTTATATATAATATAGTTGCAAATTTTGAGAGCTATTACACAAAATGTTTATATACGAGCACGTACAGACTTGGTAAAGTTAAGATATCTAAGTTTCCGAGTTTATTCGAGGACAAGGTTGAATCAATACGAATACTTAATAATTTTAGAGCCTTCAGAATAGAAGTCTAAGATTTTTTCAAGAACATTTATTATACTTTTATCACCAAAACCCAGTGGCAGTACCAGTAGTACAAGGTGGTATATCATTTATGGAAATTAAAACAACACAGGTTTTGAAAGTGACCCCTGAGGGACCCCACGCAAGAATTTTCTGTCAGCAGATAAATTATTATCTATATTTTCTGTTCAGATACGATTTACACACAGATAAGGCGTTATCAGAGACGCCATTAAATGACATTTTCTTTTAATTTATATGCCATGCGAAACTGTATCAAACGCTTTACTTAAGTCTAAGAAAAGTGCCTAATAATGATTCCTATGTTTAAATGCCTTCACGACAATTAAATTAAAAGCAGCTTTAGCCGTCAAAAGTCTTTAGTAAAGCCATATTGTTTCGATGATTTGAATCAATTTAATTTAACTTTAAAAAAAACTGCTGTAGTATAAAAAGACGGTTATTGTGTATATTAACTATCACAAGGTGTTGTATCCCTTGTATCTACTCGTTCCATTTGAACCAATGAAATAAAAAGCGAATTAATTCGTTAGATTTCAATAAATTCTTGTCAGACAGTGACAAGTTCTTTATTTTATCAGATGATTCCGAAGCAATAGCGAAGCTGACACTCTAACTTTCACAAATCATCTTCAACATTCCAGACATGTGTTATCGTTAAATATTCATCGCAAAACCCGGACAATTTGTATAAATTGCGTATCGTGAATCATTCCTTACATAATTCAAGCCATGCAAAATGCGCATTATCTTCACATGGATGTATCCATCTATAACGTACGTGCGCCAGATGAGAGTCGAAGATTGCATACGCATTTCTGCCGATGCAGTTCTAATTCGTACGTGCTCGGGATGAACATTGGAGATATTCAGGTACCGAATGTCCTCCTTCGGAATTACCGACTGGCTTATTACTGAACGGGAGATGAGAACTTTCTGTTATATACTCAGTAAAAGTGCGATATTCCTCATGTTGGTACTGTTGGTAATACTCAAACTGTAGGTGGAACGAAACGAAATGACGAAACTCCAAGTAGTTTGGTTGCCTATTATTGAAAAAAAAATTAGTACGCAAAATGTTACAAACCCTAAACTTTTTACAAATAATATAGGCATATTAAATAAATGACTTTGAGAAATCGACACAAGAATGGCAATTTTTCAAATGGTGCCCTCTACAGCAATTTATAGTAAGCAATTGAAACTTTCTCTAAAATGAGTCCTAATTCATTAAATTTAGTTAAGGCATTTTATTTATTTCTTTTAATTAGATGATGAGTTTTTTACAGCCTGTGTGTCTTTCTAACCATAATTATTGTTTACAGATGAACCAGCAGTGCAAGGTGTGCGGAGAGCCAGCAGCAGGCTTCCACTTCGGTGCCTTCACGTGCGAGGGTTGCAAGGTTGGTACAAATTGACATATAAATTTAGATTACAGTATTACTTGGAAGTACCTTCCAAATGGGTTAATAAAACCTTGTAAATGTATACCATTTTTTACCTGAAGGTTTGTGTAGCTTCCTCTATTGTTACTTGTATGTTGGTGTAGACGATATTTTCACAGCTTCATTTTCATTATTTGATATTCGTTTGGCAAAAGTTGTTGATGTGTTAGAAAAAAGAATCAGATTGTTGTGCTAGCAAACCTGAGAAAAATAGCATAACTTAAACGGCAAATGTTTTATTTTTGTATCAAAGGAAACATGCTTCAATTTACCATTCACACTAGTAGAAGTAATTGCCATACAATATAGATGAACTGACGAACAAAAAATAGAAAATTGTTTTTCATTTATCCCTTAAAGCTACTTATATAGTTCACCCATGATTCTTATGTGACCTCAAAGGGTATGTACCCCATTTCCCATGCGTATTCTTTGAAATTAAAATATCTAGATAAATCAAAACTTTTTTCTTGATGGTCTCTGATTACACTAATTTCATGTTCGTTTACTAATGTAAACCTGGTGCATTTCGGAGTGGTGTCAGTTGGTCTCTAGCAGCAACGGTTCTTCTGAAAAATGGCCTAGAGTAGAAGGATCAATTTACGACAAATAAATTTCCGGATGTCCTAGCTCATTTCTGACTGCATTTTTGGAATCTGGAACTACTCCGAACTATTTTCCTCCAGGGTTTTAAATTTCATTTACTTATTGTTCTTCTTTTTTTTTAACCTAACTTATTGCCAACATTGTAAGATATACCTACCTTTAGCTGGTCTACTACGAGATTTTCTTGTTGTGATGTTCAGATCTTATTATTATGGCATTTATCGTGCTATCTTGAGTAAAAAAAAGAAGTTATTATTTATAGCTCTTTCATCATGGCTTCCAAGGATCTATGTCGAGATCTAATTAATAATAGCAATTTTAAATACAAGTAGCTTGCATGATGAAGAAATACGTCCTTTCAAGATAATAGTAAATATGCTTACATAAAAACCAGTAATGTTCACACGAGAGCTTGAACTTTGCCATTTACAATTATAATAAATTACTTGCAGTAACATGGTGAGCAATAACACGGGCACAATTAGTTTTACTGGCTATAGTTAGCAGGATTTTTCTGTGGCGATGGGAATTTTTAACCAATTTTGTCAGCTGCATTCACTATACTCAACTTCTTTGTCCGAGCACACCTCATTGCGCTCGCTATATGCACATAACATAAATCAATGATTATGCGGGCGATCACGGAAATAAAATGGTATTAATAACTGTGACGCAACCAAAGAGATCGTAAAGTATGCAGTCACGTCCCGGTCCTTGTGTTTTCAAAGGCTTTTACCGATCTATTGGTATTTTGCACCTCTGATTCCAATGCATGTGTGTGTGTGGGCCATAACTGCATGTTATGCGAATTATTATGTGCATGAATAAAATAATAACCGATTGCAATGGAGCTGTGCTGTGAGAAATCTCGTTGCTGTCATGGTTAAGTGTCCACTTACGCAGCATTACGCTACAAGCTGTTTGTAGTTGTTGTGATGGGCGTATTTTGCTGCAGACATAGAAAACATCCCGTTGTATACAGCGAATTGGTTCATGGGTAGAGACGATAGGCATGCTGCAAGCTGCAGGCTTGAATAGCATGGTACGCGGTTTAAAGAATTTTTGACTTCAGCTTCTTTGAAATGATCTATTTGATGAAGTTCTTTTTTTGTACAGCACTGTCGTCTCAAGAACTGTGACAGACTCACAAAATTTTAATTGTTTTTTAGTTCCTCCCTAACCCCTCCAAACCTGGGTTCTTTCTGTTTTTGGCCTTTTGTAATGCTGTTATAATGTCCTTTTTTTCTACGAAAGCATTGTCATTGTGTTCTTGTTCCTCCTGTCCTGTATAATTCCGTTAGATATTTCACTAAGTCGTGATTACTTGATGAATTATGTTTAATTTTTTTAAGAAAATTTCCAAGTATTTGTACTTAATTTGTCTAACAAGTGCTTTAGTGTCATTCCGAATTTCCTTATATTTTTCATATGCTTCTGTATTCCTTGTTGCTATACAGGGTGATTTTTTGAAAACTTCACACCTTAAATAAATTTAAAGAGAGGAAAAATTTAAAATTTAGCAAAAACAGGTAAACTTTTGTTTGCAGGGGGACAACTTTTGAGATACGTTTTTAATGGATAGCGCTTACCCTCTTAGCGGGGTAGATACCCCTTCAAAAATTTTAAATGAAACTACCCATCTTACGATACATCATTTAAAAGCTTATTACACAAGGAGCCTTGCCATCCAATTAGTTTTACTATTTTTTACCCATTGACGAGGTAGTGGGTCAAAAAGTGCATTGTAGCAAGTGGCTTATAAAATGGAATATTTTGGACTTTTTTTAACAAAATTTATTGTCTTGCAGTTACAATAAAAATTGTCTTTACTTAAGCCTAAAAAACTTGTTAAAAAATAATTGTTACACCTAAGCAAAATGCCAAAAATACTTAAAATTTTCTTTCGACATTACTTGATATTGCAACTCGACAGTTTATACTGAATTGGCTAAATAATTATCTACTTTGTGTTTCCAATTTTTTGTTTCAACTTTTTGGCTACTCCTTTGGCACGACCATCGTTTTGTTCACATTCCTTTTTATAAATCGCGTGAAATTTTAAAGTGAGAGTCCAAGTGATAATGGTTTATTCAACTGCCGAAAGGGTAGAAATAATTTTTATTTACGGTGCTGAGCATAGCTGTGCTCGTGCGTCAGCAAGGGTGTTTAACGAACGGCACCCCGATAAAAATGTTGACGCTAGGTACATTCTCGATCTCGTGCAGAAATTTCAAGACACTGGATCTGTAGTAAACAAAAAAAGGGCAGGGAATAGAGTCGTTGATGAAATGGCCCAACTTGAAGTACTTGGTCATTTTGCAATGGATCCAACTAGCTCTTTGCGTAACATTTCTACAGCCACTGGACTTTCTTATTCATCTGTAAGGAAAGTTACAAAACTGCACAAATTCCATCCCTATAAGATGAAAACTCTCCAGGAACTCGGCGAAGATGACTTCGATAGAAGACTGCAATTTTGCGAAATTATGACAGAAAAGTTGTAGTAAATCCAAATCTAATAAAAAATACCTGCTTCAGTGATGAATGCACATTTTTTTTGAACGGCTCTGTAAATAAACATAACGTCAGGTACTGGAGTGACGAAAATCCTTATATTTTTCGAGAAGGTCATACACAAGTTCCTCAGAAGCTGAACGTCTGGGCTGGAATACTTGGCAACGCAATTGTAGGTCCAATTTTCATTGAGGGGACGCTAAATGGGGAAATGTATTTAGAATTACTTGATAACGTTATTGATCCTTTAATCACAGAGCAATTAGAAAACCAACGTGACCCTGAAGGAAATGCAATGTTGGATGAATACGAATTGTTTTACCAACATGATGGAGCCCCACCGCATTACGCCATTAATGTGCGAAATTGGTTAAATCATAGATTTCCTCTTCACTGGATTGGTAGGCGTGGAACAATTGAATCACCGCTACGATCACACGATTTGACTGCTTTAGATTTCTTCCTATGGGGTCATTTACAATCTGTGGTTTATAAAACACAACCTCATAGCCCGGACGATCTGCGAGAAAGAATTATTGACGAGTGCAGGAGGATTCCACCTGAAACTTTCCGAAAAGTGCAGCAGGAGTTCGAGAATCGTCTGTATTATGGTATGGAAAGAGGTGGTGCACATTTTGAAAATCTATTGTAAGGTTTGAATTTCTATGGTTTTGTTCACACTGTTTTTGGAGTTACAAATAAATAATTTTTCTTTTTCGTGGACATGGACTTTTTAAAAAATTACATAATAAATACTTTAATGTTAATAATAATGTTAAAAGAAAATTTTCAGTATTCTGGGAGTTTGTTTTAAGTGTCATATTTTTTACAAGTTGTTTGTTTAAATTTTGGGTTCTCGTAAGGACAAATTTTATTTCCGCTCTAAAATAAAATACATTTTGTTGAAAAGAGTCCAAAATATTCAATTTAATAAGCAACCTGTTTCGTAGGCACTATTAATCTATTACTCCGTCAATAAGTTAAACGTGGTAAAACTAATTACATGGCCAGACTCTTTGTGAAATAAGCTTTCAAATGATGTATCACAAGATGGATAGTTCCATTTAAAATTTTTAAAGGGGTGTCTACCCTGCTCAGAGAGTAAGCGCTATCCATTAAAAACTTATCTCAAAAGTTGTCCCCCTGCAAACAAAAGTTTACCTGTTTTTGCAAATTTTTAAATTTTTGCTATATTTAAAGTTATTTAAGGTGTAAGGTTTTCAAAAAATCACCCTGTATAGTCTAAATAAGCTTCTTCTGTCTTTTTACATTGTTCTTTGATTTCTTTACAGAACGATGGTGTTTGTCTTCGTTGTAGTTTTTATTGAGTTGTGCTTCTGGTTCCAAGTGTTTCGGAGGCTACTTCTTTAAGCTAGTGTTATTTTCATCTTGTTCATCGGATTTTTGTTTTCCTTTCCTGTAATCTCTTCTGATACAATTCTCTGATGGTTGTGTCCCATAGTGATTCAATGTTAATTTTCTGTTCTTGTGTTTCAAATATGACGCAAAACAAAGATTACAATGAGCTTATTTTAGGCAAACGCTATTATAATGTTTTAGAGACGGAAACCATATTTTGGTATTTCGAAAGTGGGATTATGTTTGGCAACATTTGTTAAGTAGTTTCACTGTATTTAAAAATGTAAACTCTCAGAACAGTAATAAACGAATTTGTATTTGTTGTCTTTAAAGCTAGCACTTCATTCAGCCATTGAAAATCATCGCCATTTTAATCCGCGTCTTCCACTTCCCTCCAGCAAAAAATGACGGTTTACCTCCATAATCAATCATACCAAACACGTTCCCGATCCGAGGCCTTCGATGGTCATAGCGAGCACACAATAAATAATTTATACGGAGCTAATGCCATTACAAATGCCTCACAGAATGCACCCACGCTGGGCCGAGAGCAGCACGCGTATCGGTTACATCGCAATGTTAAGAAGATCTAGAGTATTGATTTGATCCAAAAGCGGGGGGTATTAAATAGGGATTACGGACTTGCTCGTACGTGACCCACATCAATGGCGTCGATCTGAATTCAGTAGCAGTCCGCCGCGAGATGCTCAAGATCAGACACGCTGAGTTACAATCAACTCAATAAGGATTTGCTTGCCTTTGATCACTAGATTGGCTGGCATGTTTACGCTTCGATGTTGATCCTCCACGTCGTCTGCTCCTATCGTCTATCGATAAAAATATTATAATTATTGCCACCGCGATTCGTGCGCGGATCTTCGTTGATGCCGCAGGGAGGTTTCTTCTATTCCTGCATCACTTATTACAACAGTTAAATATAATATTTTAAGTAATTGCGGTTTAACTCGTTGATGCTCAACTAAAATGAGTTTGTTTCGGTTCGAATTAAAGAAGGTTATGACAGTTGATGGATGTGCAATACAAGCTGATAAAAGTTGTGTCCGCTACTGGTAGCTTTGTTGTTATTATTCACAAAATCAAGGAGGCGGCAAGTTTTTTATGAGAAGGGTACCGATGCCTATACTACTGGATCCTCAGCGAAGAAAAACACCACAAACATTAATTATTGTAACATTGAAACAAAGGACAAAATAATCGCTACCTCTTGAAAACACTGACAAAAAGTTATTACACCTGCAATCTTTGTCAAAGACGAAGAACCTCAAAATTTTGAAAGTAAATAAACAAATCACCAAGGAAGCGAGACGTCATAGAAACAACGTACCAACCTGATAAAAAAGAACCTAACGACGAAAAAGGAGCTATCTACCTACTAGATATACACGAACTGCTTGATAAAAGATAACTACAAAATAGCCTTCCAAATGTCACCTAACTCATAATTTCCACAATCCCTATTAAAATTGTTAGTATTCCTACAAATTTCTATAGCTTCTTTTATTAGACGTTTGATATAATATTTTTCTCTATGTAAAATTTGTGTTTTATCAAAGTCAATCATGTGTTTAGTCAAATATGAGTGTCCAGCTACGGAAGATTTATCTATCTGTTGTAGCCTAGTAGCACGTATGTGTTCTTTCAAACGCGTACGTACTTTTCTTTTAGTTTGACCTATGTAACACTTACCGCAAGAACAAGTAATAATAAGTAAACACCTTCACTCTCTAAATGTACTTTATCTTTAGTAGAACTTAAGATTCTATCTAAATTATTATATGTACTATCAACAACTAAAATATCGTGTTTTCTAAGCATCCTCTTTAATTTTTCCGAAAGGTCTTGTACATAAGGTAAACTCAACTTCAATTTACTTTGTCCTGGATGAGAATTTATTTGATTTTGATGAACACTTTTATTAAAAACTGACTAAATATTCTTACTGCTATAACCATTTCTCACTAGCGCTGATTTAAGATGATATATTTCTTTTTGTAAAGAACTTTCGTCTGAAATCCTTTGTGCTCTAACAAATAACGTCCTTATAAGACTGTTCTTTTGGAAGGGAGGGTGGTGGAATGTGGCATGTAAATATCTGTCTGTGTGTGCTGATTTTCTGCAAACCTTGTGTCCTAACTGTCCAGTGTTTATTCTGTAAATTTGGACATCCAAGAAAAATAAACTGCCATTGTTTCATAATTCCATAGTAAATTTTATGTCAGGATTTTGACTGTTCAAATGATTTAGAAACCTACCCAACTCTTCTATACCGTGGGGCCAATAACGAAAGTGTCATCTACGTACCTATATCAACATTTTGGCTTAAACTGAAAACTGTTCAAAATTTTCCATAAACAAATTGGCTACTACGGGACTTAGAGGTGAACCCACTGCACAACCTGATTTTTGTTCATAAAAATTATAGTTCCATATGAAATAAGGAGATTTTAAGCAATGTTCAGATCTGGTTATCGTGTGAAACAATTTTTGCTACCTATAAAAATTTTGCGACCTCATCTCTCTGGATCCGCCTTTGATGCTAGACCAATAAATGTAAAGCCAATATTAAATGTCTGTACTAGTATCGCCTACGTGAAATTTAAAAGAAAAGATTTTAGTCGGGCAACAGGGGTTCCACCTGTCAAAAATTATTTAGGTATTAGGAGCACTTACGTATTTGATCATATGATATTTTGTTTTGTTTTGATTATTAAGTCTCGAAGCTAGTTTTTATTGTGTCGGTAAAAACCAAACATAGGTTTGTTATGTGATCGAGCATTGAAATCACCAAACCGTCACCTAATCTGACTACCCATTTAACCACGACACGTTTCACAATTTTCGGAAATATCTAGTTAATTGTACTTTAATGCCATTTAAATACATTTTTGATGCTTCCTTGTAATACCTGTATTATAGATATTTAGTCATAAAATTTTTTCTATTTGTAGAAATATATAAGATGCTAATCTACCAATGATGTGAGGTTTATACTTATTTTTAAAAGCTAGTATTGTTTAATAGAAACACAAACGTCTACCCTCAAATTCAAAGAGGTATAGGTCGGTACTAGTGATGTTAAAATCGGATTAAATTGTCCGACACGCCGGAGATTTCAACGCTTGGTCACCTAAGAAACCCACACATTTGGTATAAGCAGACGGATGTATCTATACTTATACAGGGGGTATTAAACGAGATTTTTTAGGGGAGTATTGGAAATGGATGGGAATATATCTTTTTGAAAATTTGATTTTGGACCTTTTTTCGTTCCTGTCACTTTCTTTAACAAACTCTTCATTTTTTACCCCTTAACTTTAAAACGGGTAAGCATTTTTTCAAAGAAAAAAAACTGCTCTTTGTTCATGCCGCTAAAATTGTCTCTTTCAGAAAAAAATGCAGTTGAATGTTAGGGTTCACATCTTCATTGCTTAACTACTTTGTGATACTCATTTGACGCTGAGAAATCGACAGAGGCAAAAAAAAGAAAACAAGAATCCTTGATGTAACAGTTACCTTCACCAAAACAAACGATGGGTTTTTAACTGGATAAGTCTAGGTGAGCATCGCGGATAACTGTTAATTCTTTTAMTGGCGATGGAGGAAAGGATAAAGTTGGGTGTCGTGCTCTACCCCCGCTATAGAAATCTACCCACTCCTTTCTTAGCTTTTTGGTAGTTTATCTGGAGAAATGTAGCAATACAGTTACACCAATTAATTATACCGGATCGTTTCGAAATTCTATCCACGAATTAAAAGTCCAATTAGTGCGTTCCACACGTCGCAGCTCCATCTCAATAGGCTTCCAGATCTAATATATAACAACTTGCGACACCTGATCTACCCGATCCTAAATCTCGGCCCCGATGTTTATGGGTAATAGCAGGTGCCCGGTGACACTACTGGCGTAGGTGTGCTACTCTAACCTGAGCTATGGCGCGTCCACGTCTGTTTATTCGCAGATATAACAATAAACAACACGGGCAGTTCCTGAAAGTCACTTTGGGTTAATGTTGCGGGTTTCGCGCGCCGTGTAAAATGTGATACACATAGCCGTCTAGATAAGACGCGGCTCGGCGTTAGATTAACGGACTGGTCCCTAATAATATTCGATGAAGAGGTGCATCTTTGACATTAAAGCGGACTGTTATTTACACGACTTAAATGTCACGGTTCTTGTACGGGGTTTTAACACGAAATTCGTGTAAGGTCTCGGAATTTAGAATGGTCAAGAGTTTTATCAGCGTTAGAATTTAAATATATCACATACGTGTTTAGCTCTTAATGGAATAAGTTCTGGTTTTATGGTAATCGGCTGGAGATTCGGTTTGATGTGGAAATCGGGAGATAAGCGAGTGCCTGATCTGGAGGCATTTACGGCGTCACTGGACGGATAAATTCGACGATTTGTAGACGGAATATGTCGTATAACTGTGGAAAATAGCAGGTGGTAAAGGAATCGGACTGAGAGGCTGAGAATTTATTAAATTAGCCAGCGATTAGCTATATTAAGCGCTTAGTATTTACATTGTATATGCTTTCAAAATGAGGAGGCAAATCGTAGTGGAAAGTAGTTCTCGAAGTTTTGGTGTTGTGTAACAACAAGTAACTAAAATTTGGTCTAAGGTGAACAAGAGATGTAAAAATAATTATAATGTTTTGCTTCGCCGCGGTTATTACAACACTCTCCGGTTTAACGAAGGATATACCTCAAATGGTCAACATCTTTTTATGATAAACGACTCCAGACCTGTTGAATGTAATATACCGGCGATTGCTCTAAAATTCTTAAAAGAATTTTCGAGTTGTCTGGTGATATAGTATAATACAGTTTCTTTAAGGCTTTGCCTTTTTTAAAGCTCTCCATATGTCATTCTACGCATTTCTTATCCTTTTATTTAAGTGCTTTTCTTACATAGCTTGGCTCATTTGAAGTCTTATTAACGGTTGATACTGACTAAATGCTCAGGCCATCTTGGCTGTTGTCTGTTGTTTTTTATTCGTTGAAGGATTGTTCATATCAAGGGCTTTTTATAAAAGTTTTGCAGTGCACCATTTTTGAGCCAACTGAACTAGTGGATGAATGTTTTAAAACAAAATGTGACAAGGCCATAACTCAATACACAAACATCTTAATTATATTTTGAATAACTATATAACTAGCTAACTTATTGATAGTAAAAAAAACATTTCTTAAGACTTACAGAGCTTTGTTCAATTTTGAAGTTAAGTTTAGTAAWGCTGAAGCGACGTACACAGATACCATAGTATGTTTTTGTGTTAGATATTATATATGTAATATGCTAGACAGGTGCAATGTACGTTTTCAGATCTATATTTTTAGCAGAGTAGCTGTAACTTATAACTTAAACTTGTAATGGCAAGTAAAGTATCAATTCCAATAGATCAGCTCCAAAACTTATTTAAATCACTATTATGGAGTAAAACCAAAACTAAAAAAACAAGGTGCTTCAAGAAATGTTCCTACACACAATTTGAAGTGTTAGAAAATTTATTTTTCATTCTACAAGCTTAAATTTCTGTTGAATTTAAAAAATAATTGAACTTTCTAATGAAAATAGAATTAATGTTCAAAATGCTGCCTATTAACCCCTCGGCTGATAGGCACAAATGTATACTAGACTGAAGATAATCCTCATATTACAGCTGAAAAGTCTTCCAATGTGTCTGGTGCGGTTTGTCTGCAATCGGACTCACTGAGCTTTCCCACATTGTAGGTAATATAATTGGAGAAAAATACCTGTTCAAGTACATCCCTATTACTATGCTAGTTAACTTAAACGTGCAAAAGCTTTTGAATAATCTCTTTTGGGAATATGGAACAAAACAAAATTCTAGCCGCTGTATTGTTGAGAAAGAACTTAAAGCTAATCCAAAATACTATAGATGGGTGACAAACAGAAAGCGTCATTCAGCATGACAAACCTTGGAAACGTATTCCTGGGGGATGGAACCTCGTGGTTATTGAACTGTATATTTTTATGCAATCGAACATATCCTGTAAATTGATACAGACCAAGGGGCTGCACCTTGCAAGAGAGGAGCGGTCTCGCACAATGTATGACTTTCTCAGAACGTCGGTCCGCACCAGCGAAATGAATTGTCCCGAGTTCTTACACGAAGGACTCGCATTTTGTCCCTTTTATCCTCCAATGCACAACGCTAGAACGCTATATCTTGCAACGACAATTATCGAGTGTCCCATTGTGTGCGCTTGCCATTAACATATTACAATTCCAGTTCATAATAAATACAAGCTGTTTCAGAAGTTGATTTGCATGTAGATATGAGCCTGATTATATGCAAAGTAAGAACAAATCAATTTATCATATGGGCGAAATACAATGCCGGTTATTTGAACTCGGACGTTACGTTGAATTATGAAATGTTAAAAGCTTGAGACGATCTGCTAACCTATTTCTCAGGCTTGATGGAGTGGGTGTAGTACGAGAGGCGTTTGTGTCGGTGTCTCGTTCGTGTTATGTCTTTTGGATTTTCAGCTGCGAATTAGTTTAACTATTGCATGTATCAACAACACTCTAAACCTCAAAGTGGCTTGATTTTGTATTTGTTAAATCAATGCGACCGCTTTTAAACTTTTACATTATAGACACTTTTTTTAAGAAGAAGAAACACTCTACATAAATAAAAATATTTGTAGGTTGTATCGTTTTAAAAATAAGATCGGTATTTTTTTCTAAAACTATTAATGAAGCTACAGAAGAAGTACAAATAACAAAGTGTAAGAAGGTCATAAAACACATTGTAATTCTATTTTTTATGATTTTGTGTTTGCATTATTTAAAGATTCGACGTAAAAGTTGCTGTTTGTAGCAACTTAAATACATTTACAGATGCAGAAATGCAATCTTCAGCGGCTTTGACTTTTAGCGTAAGATAAAAAAACCCATCATTTTTAATCGACAATTCCATTATACGAATCAGCACGAAGTCCAATCAACTGGTTGGAATTACACAAATCAGTCAGTGTCGACCGTAGCTTGTCACTTATAATAACGCGTAATGACCTGATACAATTCTGATCCGTGTTTTAGCGCAAATGGCAACGTGCGCCCTGCTGTGCTAATGTGACAAATAATTGCAATTGCATATTGGATGCTAATCAAGATTGGCATTAGGGATCGTTAATTTAATTCTGCCGAAACTGCTTAATATTGTGGCGTTGCATAATTATTTTGCATTAAACAGCTAGGTAATTACCGATAAGATACCTCATTTGAATATCATTTTCGCAATAAGTACATGAAATGCAGTTGTGGTTGATAGGGTTTATTATTTTGGTAACAGGCGTTTGTAGGAAACCTTTCTGTTAAATAGTAATTAACAGGATATTTATGAGTGCTATTCAATTATGATAATATTAATGATTAGTAATGATATAAAAAGGGAGTTTGGAGTGTATAATCTTTGATACCGTGAAGCTTTACAGATATGATATCTCATCAGGAAAGTATACTGCCTGACATAGAAATAAGAACACCATCAGTTATGCTCGGTGGTGTAAACAAGTTTCATTCAACTCAAAACGAAGTAGATAGAATAAATTTAAAAATAATATAATCATTAAATTTTAGGTTGTTTGAACTCTCATAGTATCAATGCGTGTGTAATGCGAGAATGGTATTTTATAATTTACAGGAGAAATTTCGAAAGATTTTCCTTTTTGGATAAAAAATTAACAGCAGTGGCCTACTATCTTTAGAATAAATTTATAATTTTACAAATTAAATGATTAGTAATTATATCGAACCACGTGCAGTTCTGTTTTCGAGAAAGTACGTATACCGTGTGCGTAGCCGGACTCGCCATAAATTTCCTCACCACGTCGCCAACAAGACGAACGGGCGTAACTCGAAAATTGCCATTTTCGAGTTACGCCCGCCAAGCAATTCGGATTTGCGTAATCTACGATAAGACGAAGCGGCGTAAGTCTACTGCGTCCGAAAGTGCACCTTATACGTGGCACTCCGCTGGCGCAAATCAGTGGAGTGCCAAATTGATAAAGAACGTACAGGCGTAACTCGATTTACGCCCGTGCGTCGCGTTTTATCAGTGCTTACAGTGAGATACGCCCATATCACCCTTCAGCACGCCTGCATACTTTGATTGACCTATAATTACTGGTAAGTGATTTTAAATTATTACAATCACTGTTTTAACAATTTAATAATTTTTCGCATAGTACGTTTGGTAAAATGGTTGACGTCCTCGTACTTTGGGATGATATGAGCCAGAATGTTGTTTCACTATCAGACATAAAAGCCGTAAAAAAATCTGAAAACATTGCTGCGGGAGTTAAAATTAAAATGTACTGGAGAACAGAACGAAAATGGTACTATGGGACAGTTCTAATGGTCGAAAATGAAAAAGAAAATTTAAGCTCCGACAGTGAGGACGGTATGTCCCTCCAAACTGTAAAGGAAGCAATGTTAATCGAAAAAGAATTGCAAAATAATAGCTCTCAAGGCCAACCAAAGTTGAATGAAATGGTCGACACCGTAGACGACAACCATTATTCGTCGGAGTCAGATGTAGATGATATCAACGATCCAACCTATGGCGATCATTGTCAAGCTGGTAATTGCAAGCGGGAGGTGTTTAGTGCTTGCGTTCGTTGTCTATGTTTGCTATGTTGGGAACATTTCGATCAGATGAGGCCATGTGAAGATGATCATATTGAAAGAGTAACGACAACAAGTAATATTCCAGAAGAATTTGTAGTTGATGGTTGCGAAAAGGAACAACATGTGGAAAAACGGGTTCGTGAAAATAAGAAGAAGAAGTCCCAGGAATTACGAAATGAAGGAAAGGAGTATGTAAGTCACAAGACAGGAAAAGTTATGCCTGCGAGAAAGAAACATCTACCCAGATGCACTGGTGATTTTTGTAAAAAAACTGGGAAACAGTGTTTTTCAATTACTGATGATGAAAGAGAAAAGCTTCTAAGCGGGTTCTATGGCATGGGTTGCCTTCTTAGGCAAAGAGAATATTTAGTACGATTTGTTAAATGTGAGGAGAAAAAGTCTAAAACGACAAAGGCGGAATTATCACGCAGAAGTAAGACAAATCGTTACTTTTTACCGAAGGGTGATGCCATAGTACCAGTTTGCAAGACTATGTTCTTGAACACACTCAGCGTTACTAAAAAAACGGTACGTACCGCTCTAGGGAAAGTTAAGGATACGGGGGTTCTGGAAAAGGAAGGGAGGGGAGGAAGACAAAGTCATTTGAAAACAAAGGATACGTATATACGTGAAAAAATAATGGAACATATCAATAAGTTTCCGAGAATGGAGTCCCATTACTGCCGGAAGAGCACAACACGGGAATATCTACACAGTGATCTTACGATACAAAAAATGTTTGAGATGTTTCAACAAAGTACAAACTTAACAGTCAGCTACCAAACATACGTTAACGTTTTCAGAGACCAGACTTTGTCTTTCCACCACCCCAAGAAAGACATGTGTGGGCTCTGTTTCACGTACAGAAGTGGTGACAGTAAAAAGAAAGCTGAACTTGAAGAAAAGTACACAAAACACATAGCTGAGAAAAATGCTGTTAGGCTTAAGAAGGCCGAAGCAAAAAGAAAGAATGAGGAAGACTCTAAATATTCATGTGCCGTTTTCGATCTCCAGCAGGTTATCCTGTTGCCAAAAAGTAATCATAGTCAGATTTTCTACAGTAGAAGGCTAGCCAACTATAATTTTACAATTTATAATCTACAATCTAAACAATGTTATTGTTATATTTGGCATGAGGGAATCAGCAAACGGGGTTCTTGCGAAATTTCAACCTGTGTCAGCATGTATCTGAGGAAACTTGATGGTGATGGGGTTGAGACTGTACATTTGTTTTCTGATGGGTGCAGCGGACAGAATAAGAACTCCATCATTGCTACCATGCTGCTGCATGTATTGTCAACATCACAAAACATTAAATCTATCATCTTGTCATTTTTCGAGTCTCATCATGGCCAAAATGAAGGGGATTCTGTCCATAGCACAATCACTGCTGCGATAGAAAAATCAGGAGACATTTTCGTACCTTCGCAGTTAGTTCCTATTTTCCGCTTAGCAAGACGAAGAAATCCTTATGTTGTTAATACTCTAAACTCTCAGGAGTTTTTAGATTTCAAGTCTCTTGCGCGTGACATAAGAATTTTGGCGATAAGAAAAGATGATTCAGGAGGCAGCGGAATAAACTGGAAAAACGTTAAGGAAATCATGGTTACCAGGAACACTTTAAACAAATTATACTTTAAAGAAAGCCATTTGACTGAGGACTATCGTAGTATCACTTTGAACACTAGATCTTCTGCAACCCCAGAGAGTGAACCACCTATCCTGAATAATACAAGCCCATCTATTGCTGCTGAAAAGTTTAAAGACTTAGTAACACTGTGCGAAGGAGTCACTCCAGTAATTCAGCTTGCAGAATATGTACAATTTTATAAAACATTACCGCATTGATGACCGCATTATTTCTATATTAAAACCTATAGTTACCATGTTTCCATAATAATATATTTTTAGTTTTTTAAGATAAAGCGTTCGTTTTAGCTAAGTTTAAGTTTCATGCTTTGGCTATTATTTGGTGACTAAAATTAAAAACTTGTTTAGTTTATATGAATATTTTTACTGTTCGAGTAATATTAAATGCTTATTTCATGTATTATGTGCTTTATTTTATATTTTCTATAAAAAAAATAAAAAAAAAATAAATAAATACATAAATACATAAATACATAAATAAATAAATAAATAAATAAGTAAATAAATAAATGAATAAATACATAAATAAATAAGTAAGTAAATAATAAATAAATAAATTTCACCTATTATTTTTAGGTAATTTGAATCACATTTAAACTTTTTTACGGGCGGAAGTAGATGTGTAGACACGAGAAGTTGAATGGTGCAAAAAGACGAACGGGCGTAACTATTTCAAAGGTTGATTTCATCCAAGGTAATTGAATTTTTGCTACATTAAATATCCCTCTCCATACACGGTTTTGTCATCTACAGCATAGCGTTAATTGCAAATTAACAACTCACTAAACAGCTTTAGCATCTTCGATAACATTGACAAGAAAACTTTAAAACGCCGTACTGAAAAAATGCTAATTATGAGATACGCCCGTTCGTTTTGGTAGCGACGACCAGTTTGGAATGATACCTGCCTCCTCTAAGCTGATTACCGCTTGTTACTAAATCATGATTATTTGCGCTTAATGCAAATTACACGTCGGTGATAGATGATAGCGTAAAATACAGAACGATGAATTATTGAACGGCTATTTACAAATGCCGCGAATTAATGCGAACCGAACAGCTCTATTACATGGTTAAGCGTTTAACGGGCGTCAGCCAGACGCAGTTATTAGGTGTCACATTTGCGTTTGTTATCTGTCAAATCGCGTGTTTTCGCACCGGCCCATGGAGAAAAGTGGCCGCTAATTGGCCGTGCAACCGGACGTGACAAATACGTGTCAGATTTCATTTAACTTTGCAAGACACGTAATTTGTGGGTTGCTTACGGCAGTTTCACTCGCGATTTCTATAGTATTTCTACTTTACAGACCGCAGCGCATCTTTTACCACTTCCTTATTGCTTGACGTGAATCACTTCCATTAATTATCACTACATCGGGTCACCTTCGCTAAATGTCCATCAGTATTCACCTGCTTTACATTTACATTTCGAGGAAAATGCTTATGAAATACAAGATCATTATATATTTACTAAACTTCCTCTTCTGAATCATAGCGTAAGCCTTCTTCACCAGAGTTTTACCATATACCTCATTCTGTAATAACGTTATCAAACATAACAACCCAAAATATTTAGGAGTATATCTAGATCGTTCACTTACATTTCGAGATCATATAGTTAAATTATCACAGAAACTGAATACCCGTCTTTATCTTTATCTTCATCTTCTAAGTTTCAATAAAATAGGAACTCCAAATATTCCCTTACTAAATAGACGGTTTCAGCATAATTTATACTAAACGTGTTCTCCACAAGCATCCTCTTCTCCAAACGCCTCGAAGGAAATCTATACACCCTCCTTACGCAGAGGCTATAGTGAATAATTTCCTGCGTAGCGCTATTCCGTCCACGACGTGAGCTTTCTCCGTCTTTATTGAAGAGCCAGCGGTCTCGAGCTTTGAAATGTAATTTATTTAAACATAGGATTGTTTGTGTGCGCGTGGCGAACACCATCCTCGGCTTTTTATGCCGTTACTCGGCTTTTTTATTGCGGCGGTCGGGGATATTAATTCTAACGGAAAGCAGGAAAATGGTAATATATCGGCGCTTAGGATGCGTAAACGAGCGGATTTTATCGGCGAAATAACATGTTTTTTTTTATTTATCGTGCTTAGAAAAAAATCAAAGGGAGCGCTGAAGATTTTGTTACACAGACCAGCAAAGTATTGTAAGAATTGTCAAGTGCGAGTAAACAAAGTGCGATTTGCAGAGATGTTATTATGTTTGGACTGCTGCTTTAGTAGCATAAAGATTCTGAAATTGGAATGGATACCTTTGACCGAAAATCTGTGGAAAAGTGGTAGTTCTATATTAATTACATTGGCGAAAATGGGTAGGCATGATTTCTAGTTCCACCATATTGTTATATTGATAGTCAGTAATTACCATGTGTTCATCAAGTGATGTGACCATTTCTTGATGATATGTCATTTGAATACGTAATTTGATATACAGCACATGTTATTTGCTCGATCATTTTTGTCTATTGCACGAATTCTAAGTAAATAAGAAGGGAAACACAAGACAAGGAAAAGTTAATTTGATTTGCTCTTTTATGTTCTTACAAATACAGCAACCCATCGTGAAGTAAAGCTACCAATTGTTAATAATTAAAACCATGAATCGTTAATTTAGACAACCCATGAGGTCGTGACTGAATATTATAAGCATGAACATTTCATTTTACCTGATTCGCAAATTATTTGAAAAACGTATTTTTTATACCACATAAAATTAGATGTGAATAACTTCATATACATTACTGCTTAATCAAGGAAACCAGGTGTCGTGTGGCTACCTGTATTCAACGATAATTATAATTAACAACACGCTGAAAACGGTAACTAACACCTCAAGCCCAACATCCAACTATTTGTGTACCTCCAATATTTAGTTTCGTTCGCAGAATAGCAACGAGATACGACGTTTGTCAATCCGCCTGCCGACTGCCATATATCGCACTACCAAAGTATCAAGTTAACGCGATCCCGAACTCGTTATAAAATCATTCTAATTTGGCGTGTTCTGCGCTCGTCTATTAATCAGCGATGAGTGTTAATTAATTATGGTTATTTGCGGCAGATCGGGCACAAATGTTGAAATATGGCGCGTTTGGAAATCGCGTACTGTCCAGCGAAAGTGACATGCGACCGCGGCAAAGCTAACATAAATTGGCTAGTGCATCATCACATTTGGTGCAAATGTTACATGATAGATGTAAATGGAGATACCATAAACTTATAGACATCAAAATTATACAGGGTGTTTTAAATTGATGATGCTAAATACCAAACATTGCAGTGTAATTTTTTACATATAGATCTCCCTAGTCAAATTAAGCTGCTATGTCCTGATAGATCAATTTTTTTCCGTGTATATTATTTAGTTAATTTTTATATAAAAAAAGTCTTAATCCGCTACATCTGAGCATGTCTTGTCTATTTAACCACATCTATCATGATGTCTGTGGTAAAGGCAGTCCAGAATATGGTTTTGATTGATTAAGCAGTTTGTTACGGCCTTAACGTAAACCCCCATAAAAGTAATGACGCCCAGATGTCTAGAATGGATTTGAACAATATCGATGATGACGTGCCGTACTCATTTATAAGAAGATATCCATAAAGAGCTTTAATTCCTAGGAATCAATGGCAAACTTTCTCTAAAATATTTGCCTGCGAACCTAATCAATCTGTTTTAATCCCTTCTTGTGCTGTGTCAGATTTAGAAACAATCATTGTCTTCTTGTGTGTCAATCAGTCGAGTTCTTCAAGTATTTCTGGTCTCACAATACTGCTCCATTGATATTTTTCTGTTCTTTCCAAATTTGTAGACCTGTATTTAGCGTCAAGTTTCTGGACTGGACTCACGTTTGCGCTACCAATTTAATTTCTCGTTTGGTTATGAATTTTGAATTTAATTTACCCTGTTACGGTGTGCTTGAGGCTCCTGTTTCTATTTTCTGTAATTAGGAGCATATCCTGTAAAGAATCACTATTATTATCATCCAGGCGAAGACTACGCCACTAACAAAACTCAGCGGAACGTGTTTGCAGTATTTATTTATGACGAAACGCATTGTAGGTATTTTTCATTAACGTGATTGCTTAAATTTCCACACTACTTTACTTTCATGCAGTGCCCTGATTACCCTACATACAAGCCTCAATTGTGACCTCTGCTTTATTGGAAAAACCAGAAGTTACGTCTTAATATCGTCTGGACCAGTATCTACCGTCCTTGCATCTGAAATAAACCACATTCACTGCACTATGAGGATGGCACAAGATCCAGTGGAGTGATCATGAACAAAAGAAACAGGTTAATTACAGATATTAAAGCAACTCGTGAAGGATCGTTATATTGGTTTAAATTCATAATCGCCCGCTGCTACAATCACTTTCTCACAAGTGCGCGCCATCAGCAGTTCATCTGGGCTTAAACGATCGAAATAAAGGATCAGGTGCACCGTTCACTTTTAATATGAAGATGTAACATTCTAATAATTTTTACCTTCGTGTTTTCAGAGCCACTCGCTGCCTAATGAAGGTCACCGTCGCGGGTTGTAATTGCCCATATTGCGAAACCGTTGCTAATTTCGATTGCTCGGAACCCGGAATCTTCCACAGGATTCTGTTAGAAATGGTCGTTTTCTGTATAAGAGCACTGGATCCAGATATGAATACACGATGTCCAGTGGCGTATCAGTTGTGCAACTCCTACTAAACTTTAGGTATATCATCTCATTTAAATTTTTTAAATCAGAGATATTCATTTTTGGTAGTGGTACGTAATCGTAATTATAAATATGTGTGTCAAATTTGAACATAATCAATAGACAGACAAAAAATTAGTCGAAAAAATAACTTTGCACCCTGTATCTTCATTACTTTTCAGTATTGTAAAAAATGGTATAGGAATTTGTGGCATTAATTTTTAGAGTAGAATCAGCCTCATCATTTCCGGGTACCTTGTAGATAGACCCTTAGTAGAGAGAATGCATGGAATGTATGTGTATAATTCTCATGGGCACATGATTTTGTTAGTATACTTAAGAAACACATCGGTATCTTTTATATTCATTATTTTTACAAATATTCAATTTTATGACAACTAGACTAGAGAGTAAATTTATAATTTGATTTGTAAAATACTATTTCCTGATTTAGTCAGTTCTTAGATAATATAATTAAGTACAGAGTGTAATGACTTCAATTAGAAGACGGTATATTCATATAGTCATATCAGTGATGTAAGTACCATATTCTCGTAATGTTTCCTTACATTCATTTTCATAATGCGCTCCCCCTGCGAACGAGCCGCCGCTGGTCGCCGCTCTTAATTCCAAAATTAATCGGTGATCTTTTAAACGAACGTGTTAGAGTGGATTGGTTAACCCAATCGTTAAAGTTAGATTAATAGTTGCCCGCATGGGAACTGGTCCAATTCGCTCGACGGTCATCATTCACGAAACATAACGCATCACATTTGCGCTGGTCTAAAACTGTTTTTGAGAGATTTTAATTACAGGTTAGGATAATCAGCGCTAATGATAGGCAGTTGCCCGTTTTGGTTTCAGACTTAATGAAATGAGGCGTCCGGTTGCCAGGCGTCATGCTCGATTATGAATAAGACAGTGTTAGCTGTCGAAATTGTTGAGACCAGATGAATAGTAATTTTAGCAAATTTCTTCAATTTTAGAGTGGCTAAAACTGTATATTTCGTTGTAAAACTTCTGCCTTGATAGCCGTGGTCGAACCTTTCTTTTACCTCCAGATGTTTCGCCTACTATTGTACCAGGCATCTTCAGTAGTAAAGATGTCGCGGTGAACACATTAACAATGTTAGAATCAAATTTAGTCTAATGATTTACACACGTCTTCACTAGGCAATGCGCTCTCTGTTTTGTTCTTTTATAGTGACGATATTTTTCTTGTTGTCTTCCTACTATCTGACTCTGAATAGCTGTCTTTGTTCTAGACACTAAATATTCTCCTAACTGCATTATAACTTCTCTTTGCTTTTTGAAGCTGCATGATCATGCCTATATTTGACAGAGTGTTGATTCCAACAGGTTGTGAAGTACATTTTCGATTAGTGTATCGTAAAAGGAATCTGTCGTTGGATAAATTCTTTGTATTTTCTACATGTCTCCACAGCATACATAGAGAATCCTTCTTCTATTATTGTAAGTTTTCGTGAAATACTCGTCTTGGTATCCGGTATCGAAACAAGTAGATATGCGCCCCTGTCTTCTACATTATCTACTGCAGTCCGAAAACATTTTAACCCTTAAAACTAAAACATTTTAAGGTGTCACAATTGCGAGGGAAAGGGGTACACCAAATTTCAAGAGTGTTTTTCAATTCTTCCTGCTAGAAGTGAGATTGGAATTGGAAAACACTCTTTGGAATTGACCTCGTAATGTTCTCTTCTGCACCAGGTCGTTGCATCCTCCATGTGCCTCACTGTTTCATAAGCGAATATGCTGAAATCACCCGAGTAATTTACGACCCCGGCTTTATTTGTGGCGTTTCTCACGCAAAAAGCCAACGTGCACCAGTTCATGGGTGTAATTTAGCAGCCACGCAGAGCTTAAACGACATTAGAGGTATTAAAGCTTTTAAGGCTGCTGCCATCAATAACAGCACGGGTACTTAGATGCGCCGGGTAGGCGTATATGCGCATATAGTGCAATTTTTCAGCAATAAAATAGTTGCCTACCATATGCTCGGGTTCGTTATAAATTGGATAAAATCTGGGGGTTTATGGCGTGTGTTCTTCTAAGGTCGTAAAGTGGGAGACAAAGCAAATTTATTGGGGGAAGTATAGTGTTCAGCTCCTCTTGTAGACCTGTCATTTTATGTCTGCAGCATGAAAAAGCAAACCACTTTATATTTTAAAAGTTCATCGATTTATTGGTACATGTGGCAAACAATAAAATGATAGCCAATAAGAACGGACTTAGGACCATCTTCAAACCAGACGAAATTAATCCTAAAAGTACGACCTACGACCTATATATTCTCACAGTAACATGCGTGAATGCGAGAAGCATCCAAGTGTAATTATTGATCAAGCTATGATTGATTTATACATAAAATAATTTCAAACAGAAAACAAATGAAACATTATTACAAGGGGGGGAGGTGCCCTCTGCCCTTCTCCCCTGGGACCCCCACTGTTATCAAGTGTTTCATTGCTGTAATTACTTAGCTTCTTTTTATTCTATAGCATATCTGCTGAAAATTTGTAAAGGAGATATTCTAAGCCTATTCCAGTTGTAACTAGGCCTAGAAGAAAAGCAAACAAACATAAGCTCTTTGAATCAGATCCATCCAAGCTACATCAAAATTGAAAAAACGGGCAAATATCAAATATTTTATAAGAGTTATTGCTATAAATACGAGAATACAAAAAATACAGCTTTACATCCAACAGACGCAGTTATAAAGCATGTAGGAAAGCATTCGACAGTCTTCTCCATTGCTTCCAGTAAATAATTATTGGAGTAACCTATGGCTCTGCCAGTTTCCGCTTCTTGTCGACAGTTCTGAATGGCCAGAACCCGGTGCAATGCATTTTCATCAACCGGGAAGCGAGTCGCATTAATTGCATAATGGCTGTCGTTACCATGCCAGCAAAGGGTAGGAATATGCAATTATGTTCTCGTAAGCGCCGTCAAAGACGCTCGCGTCTCCGTCTTGGAAACATTCATAAAACAAGTCCGCAGCAGTAAAACTAGAAGATATAATTTACATGAGCGGTGCCATTTGTTACAATCAGAACAATTTCTCGCGAAATTGCGCAATAAATACGAACAGGCCGGCACTTTATCGTCCCGGATTATGCTCCATTTGGGTGATTGTTGAAGCGCGCCAACATCATGACCGCAGGAATTACAGCGCGATATAAATAACGTTAGCGTATGATTAATGGCCGGGAGTTGCATATGCGATCGATATGCAAGTGCAAGGACTCGCATTTCTCAGGTGCATCATGCATTTGTCTTGTACACCGCTAGGTGCAGGAACATAAACAACGAGATCGTTGCCAACCGGCAACCTGTACATACGAACACGTATACGTACAGATATACAACTGACTCGACATGCCAGTTTCTGGTTTCTCCTCGAAATGGCTTATTATCTAATATCTCGTCGACGAATTTATCGATACCCCCGGGAATGCTGCTTTGGACGATTTGCGGCTCGCTGCATCCAGATTAAACTGATGTTAGCGGTGGCTGCCTTGGACGATTAACAAGTTGGCTTTAACCCTCTGGAATGTCCACCAGTTTTATTGCTGCGTTTATTACAGCCATTGGATCACACTCTGACATGTAACGCGTTTATTTAGTGACTTCAATTTGCAAAAAAGCAGTGTACTAATCATCATTGCCCAACGAAATTTTGATGTACACTTTTACGTCACCCCAAAATAGTATAGTTGTCTATCACTGCAAGAAAAACCCAACACAATTTTGGATTGATATCTTTATCACAGGATAATGAAAAAAAGTAATGTATCTGGTCATCGAAACCTGAGTTGCTTACATTCTTCGAGAGACAATTTTCCCAGATGTTTGAAACTTCCTTTGGAGGAAGGCTATAGTTTGTGGAGTTCAATGAGGTTTAAAGGCAGAAGTTTATTGGTCTTCTGTTTCTGTGTAGGGAGATGTTGTCATATTAAAATACGTCATTTTGAAACGCATAATTTTCTAATAACTGCCGCGTTTTGAAGGGAACGTTTAGCAGAAGATGCCAGGAAATTTAGAGAAAAACCTCCCATCTATCAAAGTATTCGGTTCTCTTTAATAAGAAGATTAAGGTCACGTGGTGAAAATCACCTTGAACATCTAGTTTACAGTTCATTTTATTAGGGAAAAAAAGTCTTCTTATTTTGACTCAAGGAATCTATGGTTGACAGGATGGCCTACTAATCTGTAACACCCCGTATATTCGTCGAAAGAAGCTGTTCCCTCCATTACAGTTTAAGAAGCGCTCCGCTTCCTGCTTTCATCCCCATCCGATTGTGTCCGGTCAGAGATCGCCATCTATAAAAAGCGAGACAACCAGAAGCCACCGCAGAATTACGAGAATAGAGCTCGTTAAAGGCCAGTATCTGAAGAACGCAAATTGCACAGATGCTATTCGAGACCTCCGGACTGAGCTGACCGATCTATTTGAAATGAAAGTGTACTTTATCGTTGCCTGTCTGACCCACGCATTGTGGCATGCATCTTTCTCTCTTGAGGTCGTGGGAACCTGCTGCGAAAAAAGATACCTAGCGCTGACTGCAGGTTCCTGGGCTGGGCACTCGATGATCGTGTCTGAAGCGACAGTCGCCGTGATTTTATAACACTACTTTCATTACAGTTTATAGATTCACATGTAATACAGAGTATTTCTTAGAAGAAAATTATTATGCGTGGTCTTACTCTAGGCAATTTCGTATTACAACTGTATGATGACTTCGGCAAACTGTAAACTTGAACTATCAAAAATCACATTTTTATTTGACAGTTATTTTCAAAATTTCACTTTTTTATGGTTCTATCACTGRTGTTTAAAGCTTTTTGTTAKCACGKATTTCTGTTTACAAAAGCTGTCGACAAATTTGTAGAAGAAGCAACCTTGGAGCTGTGCGGTAAAAAAGTAAGAAAAAAAAATTTTTGGCCTAAGCGTTGTACTCTATCCAGGTCGTAATAACAAGCGACTGTCTCTATCGGTAGCGTTTGATGCGCCACAATAGATCATTACGATCAATGTTTTATAGAAGAAACTAAATGATATCTGTGCTTCTTATGGCACTGCGGCCATCCATCTCTTTTGATGGCTCTCTTCCTGGCGTAATAAATAACGAGAGACGTTGTTGTTACAAGTGTATCACGATAATCAGTCGTATCCTTTTTATCACTCCTCGTATCCGTTAAACATAATGTGTTATTTATACTGCTCGTTACCATACGGAGCTAATATATAATTCAGGGATTACATTGTTTCAGGATAACGGTCGAGTACCTGTAACCACAATTCATTATAGCGCTTGACGTTCACTGCGATCGGGTTAAATGCTCTGGTTGCTCATAAAATTGCAATGTTGATCCTTAGTGAGAATTTATGTATCAATTCCGCCTTGTCCAAGATTTTGTTTAAGAATTTTAATTAAGTGTGAATCACGATTAGAGCTGGTCACGAAGGTGACTTGCCTTCCGGGTCCAGGAGCCTAGCAAACCTCAAATTTCTGGGTGGGCGCTTTAATTATATAATTTAATTACAAAACGTAATTTATTGCTCAATTACAATGTGCATTTTGGGCGTAGCTCCTGTTACATAGATCCTTGCCGAGGAATACTTCACACGACATTTATTTGTGGCCTTCTACATGTAATATGTGCATCTATTAAAATTATTACACCTAAATACATCGCTCCGCGTGTTGCATGCAATTATTCAATCGTAAATTTACATATGAATACGGTTATGCCATTTTAAAAGTAAATGACACTGAAAAACGAAATTACTCACGTGGAAAACAATACCTGTCTGCGAAAGTATTCGATTTGCGCTGCATAGGCGTGGTGTTGCGAGCGTTGTAGCATGCTGCAAATACTCATGGAACGGAATCCTGTAACATTGTTCAAAATATAAGTCCTTTTTTCTAGGTCCTGTTGTTTTACCAAACCGATTAACCCTAACTTTCTGTAGAACACAACGAGTGATATTTTTGACGGCAATTTTTTCGATCAAATGCAACAAATGTGGTTCCCACATGATTGTACTGCAACTAATTCTTAATGTAGATGAGTAGGAATGGGCTAAACTGTATTATTCCCTGCAAGATCGCCTGATTTAAACCCTCTAGATTTTTTCGGGTATATTTAAACAATTCTTTGAGTTATTACCTACTATAAATAAGCCCTGGGAGTTGCAGCTACGAGTTAATAAAAAATAACAACAAATCCGAGCCCTTGAGGGCGTTTTGGAAATAGTACCAATATCGTTCAGATAAAGATGCGGTGCCTGATTGGAAATGGAGGGAGGTTACTATGACCATCTTATGTAACTTTTGTATTTGCTAGAAGCTTCTGTTTCTCCAAAACAGTTACTTTGCTGACCCATGTTTATAAAGAAAAAAAGGTAATTTTGGCCCATACTACCTGTTATCTATTTCACACATTCTGTATGTGTCTGTTTTTTAACACTTTCATTACTCTTTGCGATAGATAGGACAGTGATTTCTTAGGGTTGGCAAGTTTTCCTTTCAGTGGGTAATACCACTCTAGCTATCCCTGTGTGTAAGAAACATCCTAACACTTAAATGTAAACAAAATAACTAGAAATAAATCCGTACCGCTCAACGCCGCCTCGGACGCATTTCTTCATTTTTCCGTCGTCCCCATCATCACTCAATCAATTAGCATAACGTTCATTAGTCGCACAAAAGCCGCTTCAGTTTTGACGTGTCGATTTTTGCCCCGAGTCCTTTCAAATTAACCCGACGTGCACAATGCATAATTGCGAGTTAATTTACATAAGCCCGTTAAAATAATGACAAGCAAAGGCCGAACGGCAAGAGCGGCCACGAAATGACGTGCAGGAAAGGCCGTAATTATGAACTGGGTCCAATGCAAACGTGACAAAAAGCCATGCACTGAATACTCCCGATCAAACTCACATCTGGCTCATGTAGCTGCGTAATTGTTCCCGCTTATTGATATACTGCCGCCGGTTCGACGAGTGTATTCCTAATAAGTCCGCGTTTTTCTTTCAATAAAATATCTGAGATATAAATTATGAGTTGATCCTTGCTATAATTATAGGTAATAAATGTAGTGGTCGTATCATAAATGCGGGTAAAAAGTGTTCTTGTTTCGGTATTCACGGTGTGTTATGAGACGTAATTTACTCTTTGACGTTAACATTAATACTCTTCAAATTGCCAGCGCATGTATGTTGCTCAGATATGGTGTATAAGTAAGCCTATTTTACAGGAAACTAATTTAATTCTTTTGATTGAATGAACTAAAAGGTGGTGAACAATTTTCAAAATTAACCTCATATCGATGGCTAGCCTTCTTGGAACAAAATTTAAACAAGCTTTCTGTATAATTAGTGTTGTTATAACAGTTTGCACCTAAACAATGAGAAATGCAAAGTTTTTGACAAAGGTAAATCCCACTGAATTTGTCTATTAAATCAGGATGAGGCAGTAACCTTTATAAGAGGACTTGATGTCATTGTAATTAGTCAATTTTGATTTGATAACCATATCGATGAGATATAAAAAAGTAAATATAATTTTAAAAAACTGAGGTTGAACTTTAATAGTGCAAAAAATTTGTATATTTTATATATCTTTCTAGTGCGTTCTATTTTGGAACACAGCTGCTAATTTTTACACTATGTTATTAACATGAGTGTGAATATTTAGACCAATATGGAGTTCTTATTAAAATTAGATGCTTTTTAAAGAAAAAAACTTTCAAATGCATTGTAGGTATCAGACAAATGATAAAGATTTGATTTATAATGGAACATAATTTTCTTTATTCATTACATGTATTTGGTTTGGAACTAAAATCTTCGTTAACAACAAACATCTTTGCTTTTAGAGTTAGATATAGGTAGTAACTTTATATAGAGCAAGTATTTACAATGTAGCCTTTCTTAATCTGCCTCATTATGTGTAATTCCTCAAGTTAATTCCGTGCGATTAACGTTTCCTTCCTTAAAAAAACCGTTTTGTTTACAACTAAGCCCATAAAATCTTCTATATATCGGCTAGACGTATGTGTAGGTACCGCGGTATCGCGTAAGTCACTGCTTGTGACCGAATTATTCGCTACTTTCTAGACCCAGTTCGAGCGCATCATCGAGGCTAGGTTCTTCTCCGGGTCCCAGAGGTCATCCTGTGGTAAAATATTTACGTTTTTAGGTGTGTGGGTGCGGTTACGACGATAACGGTTGATGATATGGAATAAACATCGACGGTATGCGTTGACACTGCGACCGAATCGGTTAAACGGTGTTACAGTTTGGGGCACACGATTTCGGATAGCTTCGAAATTGGTAAATTATACAAGAGATGATTGGGTAAACTTGGATTCGAATTTTAAATACTGTTACTCTTATGATGAAATATTTATTCTGAATGAGTTTGTAGAAGACTAGGAGTGTGTATTGATTAGCCACTAAATCAATGGTATTGCTTTGTAGTAAGCTCCTTATTTTTACATTTAATCGAAAACTATGTTTTCCTCTAAACACTGTAAAAAATCGACAGACGATTTATAGTTTATTGGTTTACTGTTGTATGCTCTGTTTATTGAACGATGCTTTAACTTTCGTTACCAGAAATTTCGTGGGTATTCCAGAATCATCTACTTTCTTTTATCAAAGTCTTTATCGTCATTGTTAACATTGCCTACAAATCTAGTAGACCTAAAAATCTATGTCTGCAAAATTAGGTTCAAGAAATTTTTGAAGGCACCGAGTTGATAATGTTGCGGTAGATCATTTAATAGCCTAAAGGAAGGTTACGATTTGATTCAGGTGGTTGACTGTGTAAACAGAATTGCACCAAATTCACAGTCGCCTATTAATATACTTTAGGTTAGTGATAAAAGTTTTATTTAAAAATGGTCTTTGTTTTGATGTTTTTGACACTAATAAATTAAAAATTATTATTTGTTTGACATGAAGTTTATTTAAGTATTACTCCTTTCAGATGTGAGACGAACGCTTCCTGTTTCGATAGCATTCTTTATAACACATTGAAGAACAGACTTCTTTTGTAGCAGTCAGATACAAATGTACCTTTGATTAAAGTCTACCGTAGCAACCTATCAATTGCCGTCAGAGAAAAATTGTAGGCTGGGTCAGGCACTCGATATTTTGAAATTAATAATAATACCTCAATGAAACATGATATTCGCAAAATTCACTGATGTGTGCGATGTGTAGGCAGTTGCGCCGCCTTGTAACCGTATGTTACTAACATCAGATTCTTCAGCTTTTCTGAAAAAAAAGTCTACAGTATGGGTGGTGCCTTCTGGACTTATTGACGTAGCCAGTCAGATGAAAATGGTCTTTACCCAGCATCATCAAACTGTTATGTTACTTTCTCATCCCTCCATCCAGATCGACGATGCTAACGCAATTCCTTCTTGTTCCAGTCGTTCTTCGGTCGGACCTACAACAACCTCGGCTCAATCTCCGAGTGCAAGAACAACGGCGAGTGCGTCATCAACAAGAAGAACCGCACCGCCTGCAAAGCCTGCCGACTGAGAAAATGCCTCCTGGTCGGCATGTCGAAGAGTGGCTCGCGCTACGGTCGCCGCTCCAACTGGTTCAAGATCCACTGCCTGATCCAGGAGCAGCAGCAGCAGGCGGGGGCGGGAATCGCGGCCGCCGCCGCCAACCTGTTGCGCCCCCACCCCTACCTGCCCTTGTTTCGCAACCCCCACCAGCCGGTCAGGGACGGAAGGAGTTCGGAATCCGATAGTGGAGCCTCCTCCGCGGACGCGGACGACGAGATGAGAACTTGTCTGAAAGTGTCGCCCTCTAGCGATTATTTCTCGGGCTCCTCCAAGAAGCTGCCGTCTCCCGCGAGTGACAGCGAGTGCGTGGCGCGCAGGAAGCTGTCGAGCATCGCGCCCGCGTCGCCCTCGTCGCTTCCCTCCGTTTCGCCCAGCGGGATAGCCCCCAAGTGGCTGCCTCCATTCCAGGGGGTGGGGGACCCCTCCATGTGGAGGGACCTGTGGCTGAGGGCGCCGCTGACGGTGGCGGCGCCCGCCCCCAACCAGGAGGAGCCAATCGACTTGTCGGTGAGGCCGCAGACGGTATCCCCCAAAGTGCAATCGCATGAGTTTGAAACTGAGGTGGGTGTGGAGGAGTCAGTGAAATCGGTGCCTTTGGATCTGACGTTGGACAGGCATGCTGACGTCGTGACTAATTGAGGGACTATGGCTGCTGGAACAGCAGGATTCTTGGTTGTGATCCACGTTGTTGTTAAAGTTTTGTGATTAGTGATGCTGTCTTTCTTGTCGCGAGTTTCTGTACCTAGTTAAGTTCTTACTGATGCCAGTTATTTACCTAGCTATCAAATAGCATAATTTTTGATCGCAGTTGTGGGGCCTTTTTTGTTGTATGTTTTTTTATAAACTTCTCTTGTTATTACAGATTTTTTTTTCATATATTCAATTAGTAAGATTCCTCCCATGTCCCAAAATTCCGGATGAATTTTGCCTTCTTGCCTTCTTCGGCGATGGAGATCCCTTGTGGACACATGCACGTATTCTTGTTATGTCAATGGATCCCAGTCACACACCCACGTAAAAAACCCTGTCTTCAGCAATAGCTTTCAAGTTTTCTTCAAAAATTTGTTACCGACACAACAAAAGTTAGAGAGGAAGCAATTTCGAAATTTAACGCGCTGAGACTTCACTCAGTCTAAATCTAAATCCTAAATCTTCATACAAAATTGTTAATATTGTAGCTTCTGATATCCCTACTTCAGCAGCAATCATTGAAATTATTATTCTACGATCTGCTAAGATCAAAAGCTCAACTTTCTTGATGTTTTCGTTCGTTCTTGCATCAATGGACTTTCCATTTGTGGTCACCTTGAATTGATTCCCCATCTCATCGAAATTGCTGGGACCAATACACATTAGTGATTTTTTTGACAAAAATCCTTGGCACTATTTCCTTCCTTCGTCAAGAATTTAATTACTCTTCTACGTTCTAGCAGATTTTCGGCCATCTTTTGACAGTTAGGCCAACACAAAAACAACAAAGCGTTTTGGATGTAAACCAAATTTGGTCAGGACCGTCAAAATATCACTTGATGCCAAAAATTTGCGATCATCACTTGTTTTCGTAATGACTAAGTAGACAATATAAAAATCTCCCTTCGTAGTAAATCTTTAATGCTTGTGAACATATGTGAGTATATACAACAAAGACACACAAAAACAAAGACAAAAAAATCATTTCTATGCTATGTTGCCTGCACCGCGACCAACTACACAGATCTATTTCGTTTTTATTATTGCTCATCAGTGTAATTTAGGTCTAGTGCAGACAAAATAGCATAGAACTGTCTTAAAATATTCTTCATTAGAAGTTATATTTTCATTCACTTTACTTAAGCTCGATTTCCAAACTAAGACTAGTTCAAGTGAAATTTTTATACACTGCTACCAAGACAACACACTGCTTTTTCAAAATTTGTAGCTATTTGCTATTTGCTATGAAATACCTTACAAGCTACTGCAACTTCAACAAGGTCTGTTAAGTATATGTCAGTAGCAGCACGATTAAACAAAGACTGTGTAGAATAAATGATAATATTCAATGTGAATCAGTAGTTTGATATATTTGGAAGCCTTCTGGATATCCTTTGCGTGTTACTTGATATAGGAGGAAAACTTAACGACGATACAAGAAATGATATGCTCATGAAGACGCCATCACTATCGTATTAATGTACATCAATACATCAAAGTGTTCCTTGTTTACATTTTGTAAAAATCTCAATCTTGCCAGTGCTAATGGGCATTTATTATAAATTTTAACGGTTTCCTAAGCCGACAGAAGAGCTATAAATCAGTACCTGATATAAATAATCAATATGTATATGAAAATTGTATTATCCGTCCTTTTTTTGTCTATTTATTACCATTGTACACTCTTAAGGTCAGTGTTGCGGGATATTTTACGCAGAATATATACATCTGCATTTGCATTATTTATATTTTTGTATTTTTTACTAATGTATAGATGCGATATTTTTTATAAATTGGATATTTAATGAGTATTGTAGATATACACGGCCAGTAAGCAAGTGCCTTATGTTACATAGTTTTTCGCTTTGAATAAAATATTTTTTTGTTAAGGTGTATTTATTTGTTGATTCGGCATAATGAAATGTCAATCAAATATGCCTAGTTATGATTTCTTTTTCAGCTTCAGAGTTTGTCCACGCAGTAGATCATCAGTATTAGGTGGGCGAAAAGGATTACGTTTCCAGATACTTTCCGATATTGAGTGGTATCTCGCATATTCAAGTATACAAACTTTATATTGCTTCATAGTGTTTGCAAATGATATACTTGCGCGTAAAGCATCTTTGCAAGTAAAAAAAATTTGTCATTGACATTTAGATTTGTGCACAATTTTTTTAATGCCATGTTTTATCTGGGATGTAAACAATATAATTGGTCCAAGCACAGAACTCTGAGGAACGTTGTTAAGCGCGATTCAAAACGATTCTTTGTATAATAGAATGTTCTAGCCTTCTTTACTTTACCAACAATCATTTTCACCCTTTATAAATATTGTTATACCACATGAAATTTTCCAAATAATTATGTCTAAAAAACATTTGACCCTAGATTTTTAAAGTAATCTGCTAAGATAAAATCCCTTCCTTTTAACAACAAATATTACCTAAAATTAGTTACTTGCTGTTAAATTAAACGTTTGTGTTCGTTTGTTTTTTAGGGCTGCCCAGTTTCCAAATTTAGTCAACTTTTAGCTTTGAAAAAATTATACATAAGCAGTCTGTGACAAATATGTGGGTATACATAATTTGTATATACTAGATAAAAAATGTTACAAAATAGATGCAGTGTAAAAGAATGTTATCAAAATTATACCACTAATTGGAAAGTTGCTATGACATACTCATTCCCATCGAGCAAGTGTAACTGGACTAAATCGAGAATATCCTGACTCATCTTTTATCGGGCATCCTTTCGGATGTTGGCCAGCGAGATGCACCGGCAGTATTTTTACGTCCCCAGTTGCGTGTTTGTTGCACCTTGGGTGGCGGAACGTTACAGTTGTCGCGCGCCCACGTAGCCGTAGTCACATGTCGCCTATATCAAGTACATATCTGCGGTCACGCGATGTTATAGTAATCTCGTTGCAACAAAAATGGTGCGCTTTATATGTAACAAGACCGAGGGAGGCCGAAAGCGATCGCCGGTTTCGATAACTCCGCGAAATTAATGTTGCATTTTAAGAGCTTTCACGCTGCTGCCATGTCTGACCACGTATCAGGAAACCTAGGGATTGCTGGAGATAAATCTGGAGGAGGTCACCTGTTCATGGGTCTAATCTTGAATCGCTTGTATCATGATTTTTGACAAGTGATGTACTCCATAAGCTGAATACACCGAAGCTATGATAACATTACCGTATTGGGTGTATGGGCGACACTCATCACACCCTGAAGATGTGAACTAACGTGGACGAAACGTCGGCAAAAAGCAGTYGCGGCAGCAAGACATTTCTTGTCTTAAGTAGGCAATAACAATAATACATGCTATCTAGTGTAATACATCTATATTTAAATGCAACGAATTAGCAAATACAATCATACTAATGAAATTAAACTATTATGACATAACACATATGAGGATTCAGAAATTATGTTTGGTATAGTCGCGAGACTAGAAATTTTGGGTTTGAAAAAAGCCACGGGCAATCAAGAAGTCCTCGTACAAAACCATATAAAAACTTAAAACCACTAATAATACTAGGTTTACAGGGAGAACCACCACTAAACCTATTCAGCAGTAAGCTATGGCCATAACCTTGCTCAGGATAGACCCCATCAATAGATTAAGGCAAAGATTTCAACAATTTACATTGTGCTGATTCCAGTTAGTCGTTCCTGTAAATGAACGAACTCCTCATAGCATTTAAGACGTGATGGCTATTCTGTTTCCTTGTCCTGTGTAGAAGTGTAACATTCCAAAGGGAAACATCAACAGGATGGTACATCTCTTCATTTTGCAAGGACTGTCAGTGAATATCTAAATAAATATTTGTTAAAAAATCTCTTCTTACACGAGAACCTTTTATGCTTATATTTTTCATGTTTATGCTATTTAAGTAATTCACTTCCGTGTTTCGTAAAAGTTGCTGTATATGTGGTATATTCAATTTGGGTTGCAAAAGCATTTAAGACGGAAAAATTTTGCTAATTTCTCGACCAACAGGGTTATATTTCTGGCAAGTTCTCTCGTCAGAAATGTGCTGAACGATTCTGTCGACGGTTATCTGGCATCGACGCATTGTGTTGATTTTACATCGAGGACAGCGGGCCGAGCTCAGATGTCTGATTAATTATATTCGGACCAGTGAATTAAATTGAATCGAGATTTGGCGGGGTGTGGTCAAAACAAATATTTAATTAATCCGATGATAAATATTTAATGCGCCTGCTGGGTGTCTTGACCGTCACTGTAAGGCATTTCGTTGCTATCGTTTCAGCTACCATGAGTTCAATTAAAGGCTTCGCCATTTACTTTTCGTCTTTCTTTGTCTAATTAGGTGTATCAGCAAGTTGTCGCTTGTAATCCATCGCTTGTTTTTATCAGTTTAATATTTTAATTTATCTTATTTCACTATCTTGAAACAGTTATTACCACTCAAATTGTCATCAATGAAAAAGTGATTTAAATCATSAAATGAATCCTTTCAGGGTATTGCCTATGTTCTCTCATGCMGTCAATATTTTCTCTAGACCAATAGTGGCAAATTTCATGACTAGCAGGACCGCGAAGCGTAAAGGTGCACTCATCAGAAAACAAAATACGTTCTAACTGGACCATATTGTCATGTAACATAATAATCATTTATTTTTTTCCATGAGCTCCTTAGTTTCTATAATTTTATAGGGGTGCAATTTAATTTCTTTAGATGGGTCATAATATAATTGATAAATAACTAACATGGAACATTGCGGCTGCTTGTCGACTAGAATTATGTGGATTTTCATCAAACTCAAGTATAACATCCAATTTGCCAACAAATTATTGCATTGGCAGCTGTAATCTTCCTTACATGTCCAAGCTGATGAAACTGCTTTTCTATTTTACTAAGTACTGAGAAAAATCATAGGTTCTTGTGTATTATTCAGCTAATTTTTGTTAGAATAAATGGATCTTCTTCTATAATAAATTGTTGACATAAAAACAGTTTTCATCTGCCTCTTTTCGCCAAAGAAGCACATTACTTTTTAAAAGGAATATGCGCTATTTGAAAGTAGTATTTAAAAAGTACTATTACTTGGGAATTACCTATACCATTTAAATACAACCATAAATACAGATGAATTTAGCAGTTCTAATATAAGGACGCCCATTTACTAATGGATTTGTCTGTTTTTCTTCGGTATCGTTCAAAAATTATGGTGAGTGTAATTTAAACTAGGCGATAGTAGTACATAGTAGACATGATTCATTTTGCAAATAGTTTACCGATGATTCCAAATGTAATGTGCAGATACAAACGAACGAGCACAAAAAGTTACACATACAGTGGTTTTTGCGCATGATGTAGGTGTACCGAATTCCGAACACTGCACCAGCGAAACGTTGAATTTTTTTTATTGTGTTTTCGTCGAAGCAGTCTCATGTATTTTCCCGAACAACCCTAATTACAATTCAAGGGTTGTGTTATTATTCGTGGCGACAAATTCGTTCGGTGCTCCCGACTCACCGCTAAACCATAGCGAGCAGCGGTGCATGGCCGCTTTTTGCTAATTAAGCGTTTTTTCCGCGCTTAATCGGCGGTGCAACAAATTAAATAATTCATAGCACGTGTTTATGTTCAAGTCTAAGCAGATTTCCAGCATGCCAGGCCTCGCTGAGGGGCATCTAGGGACATTAGCGACTGTTTGCTGTCAGAGCACGAGTTTGGTCTAGTGCCAAACATCCTTGTATTTCAGTTTTTGTCCTAAATAGCGGTGTCTTGTTAGACATTTGTAAATTTATCGGGAAATGGCCGTACTATAGATCACAGGCGGAATTCGATGTTGCTGAACGTTATGACGTTCTGGCATTTCAATGTCAGACGGTGTAAAAACCGTCTACATCTTTCGTCAATGGAATACTGATGGCGAGACGGAACGGGAATGTCTCTGCCGCAGAGATGTTATGGGTTTGCTCTAAACCCTGAAGTCGAGGTTTTCATTGCTTGACCAAAACTGCATTCGAAACGTGTGTTTATATTTTTATTTTGTGTAGTGGTTGTGTTCGGAAACTCAGTTATTTGTCTGCGTCCAAATGATTTTCGAAAATTATTATGAATATCAAATCTAAAAATACCATCTTCCTACGGACTGGTTCCTGTATTTACACAGCTTGATGATTTCTCTGCAGAGCTGTGGAAATGAGGCAATACCCAAAAATTCTGCCAAACTTGAAAACTCTAGATCTATCACAATTCTTCGTCAAAAAACATGTGAAATCATTTTTTCAATAAAATTTAAATTATAATAAGATAATATTTTGTCGGATAGATCGCTGTCTCTTGAAAAACACTGACAAAAAATTAATAGTCTGACGTTTCAATTACACCTGTAATCTTTGTCAAAGACGAAGAACCTCAAAATTTGCCTGACACAAGCTCAAACAAAATTTTGAAAGTAAATAAACAAATCACCAAGGAAGCGAGACGTCATAGAAACAACGTGCCAACCTGATAAAAAAGGAACCTAACGATGAAAAAGGAACTACCTACCTACTAGATATACACGAACTACTTGATAAAAGATAACTACAAAATAGCCTTCCAAATGTCACCTAACTCATAATTTCCACAATCCCTATTAAAATTATTAGTACTCCTACAAATTTCTATACCTTCTTTTATTAGACGTTTGTGATAATATTTTTCTCTATGTAAAATTTTTGTTTTATCAAAATCAATCATGTGTCTAGTCAAATATGAGTGTTCAGCTACGGAAGATTTATCTATCTGTTGCAACCTAGTAGCTCGTATGTGTTCTTTCAAACGCGTACCTACTTTTCTTTTTGTTAGACCTATGTAACACTTTCCGCAAGAACAAGTAATTTTGTAAACACCTTCACTCTCTAAATGTACTTTATCTTTAGTAGAACTTAAAATTTTATCTAAATTATTATATGTACTATCAACAACTAAAATATCATGTTTTCTAAGCATCCTCTTTAATTTTTCCGAACGGCCTTGTACATAAGGCAGACTCAACTTCAATTTACTTTGTCGTGGCTGAGAATTTACTTGATTTGGATGAGAACTTTTATTAAAAACTGACCAAATATTCTTACTACTATAACCATTTCTCATTAGCGCTGATTTAAGATAATATATTTCTTTTTGTACAGAACTTTCGTCTGATATCCTTTGTGCTCTAACAAATAACGTCCTAATAAGACTATTCTTTTGAGAAGGAGGGTGGTGAGATGTGGCATGTAAATATCTGTCTGTGTGTGTTGGTTTTCTGTAAACTTTGTGTCCTAACTGTCCAGTGTTTGTTCTGTAAATTTTGACATCCAAGAAAGGTAAACTACCATTGCTTTCTAATTCCATAGTAAATTTTATGTCGGGATTTTGACTGTTCAAATGATTTAGAAACCTACCCAGCTCTTCTATACCATGGGGCCAAATAACAAAAGTGTCATCTACGTACTTATACCAACATTTTGGTTTAAGATGAAAACTGTTTATCGCTACATGTTCAAAATTTTCCATAAACAAATTGGCTACTACAGGACTTAGAGGTGAACCCATTGCACAACCTGATTTTTGTTCATAAAAATTATCGTTCCATAAGAAATAAGTAGATTTTAAACAATGTTCGGATAATCTGGCTATCGTGTCACCTAAGGGATCGCTATTAAGCTTGGATTTGATGATATCTATTGTTTCAGGAATGGGTACTTTCGTAAATAAAGAAACCACGTCAAAACTAACCAAAATATACCTTCTGAAATACTTAAACCTTTTATAATATCGATAAAGTGTGAAGAATTTTTGATGAAACTACTGGTATTTCCTACATAAGGTTTTAAATAGTTGTCAGTGTTTTTCAAGAGACAGCGATCTATCCGACAAAATATTATCTTATTATATTATGGACGCTGAAAGCATTCACCCTCGTAAATTTAAATTATATTTAATGACATTTGTCGATTATTTTTAATAATATTAGCAGCTTCTTGAATTTTCTGTCGTAATTCTTCGATGGAATTAATTGTTTCTTTGTAAACCATGTCCTTCATTTGTGACCATATAAAGAAGTCTAGAGGGTTGAAATCCGGACTTCTAGGTGGGCAAACAAATTTAATCAGGTGAGGAAAATGTTCATGCAGGTATTGGCGTACTGGCAGAAACAATGTGGCGGTGCCCCGTCTTGCATAAATCACATGTTCCGCCTTATGGCTAGTGGTACATCTTCTAGTAGTGTGTTTAAATTTTTTTCAAGAAAGTTTAAATAGAGGGGCCTGTTCAGTGAAAAGGAGGTTATTAAGAAAATCCTGGTTTTCGGTTTGATTACCTATGATAATTTGAACAAACTGTAAGCGAACTGGTAAATCTTGAGGTAACAAATTTTGGACTGGAGTATAGTGATATAGATGGAGATTATCTTTCTTTAAAATTCTCTAGATAGAGTATTGGCTTATTCCTGTTGCCGCACTTGACTGACGAGTACTAATATCTGGATTTTCCGAAATACGAACTAAAACCTCATCTTCATCATCGACGTTTAAATTTTCTAGTCATTTTAGCCATAACTCTTTAGGAAAAAAAGATATGTTGTAATTCACTTATGGTAAGTAACAGGGTGTAACTAACGCCCTGTATACATAGTGCTAAATTTAGCATTAAATTCGTAATTCTCTTGCCAAAAAAACGTAAAGTTGCCAATTTTCCAGACGACACTAAATTTGTGGATAATATGAGTTTACCACATGCTTGCCAATTTTGATGTGTGAGTATAACCTTGAGCAGCAACTAACTGGCTACAAGCAGCTTCTCTAGAGTGTACCCCTTCAGATGTAAGCCACCCTGGTGTCAGTGACAGAATGTTTATGGGAGACGGCGAAACCCGATTGCCGATTGTTTGGAATATCTCTCGTCTCAATCGTGGTCGAAGCAAACGCATCCGTCTCGGAGGCGACACCTCTTCGCATTCTGCAATATATTCACGTTACACTTGCACATCGGCCTATTCACCCGTTTGCGTTTCCATTTAAGCTGGCCTTGCCCACAAACGGAATAGACGAGAACTTTTCCATCCGTAGCGGCAAACTAATGTCCGCCAATTCATATAAATTTCGTCCTGCCAGCGAATAGAAAGGGAAATTTGTTTCGGTGTGACGGCAGAAGCGGCGCATTTTTACAAACGCTCAAAATGGAAGAGGCGGTCGGCTTGTGTGGGTACGTGTTACACTTGCCGGAGAAAATGCCTTGAAATTGTAATTAAGTGCTCATATGAGGTAATAATTGTAGGAAGTGGGAGAAGACTGCTGCTAGCGGGATTATTATTTATACTTTGAGTAGTATAAGCAGAAGAAGGGAAATGTTATCAGGAGCATCTGGAAGAGCTAATAATAACGGAAGATGTCGGCATCGTACATTTTATTTCCCATAACGTTGACGGTTCTGAAACAGTTCCTTTTCATCCTCATTCGAAAATCTCAAATTTATTGTAACTTCATCAACCGCTATTTCGATACCAATAATGGTTTTCCGCATAATATAATCTCCAGTTATAAGACATTATGATTACGACTGTTTTCCAGCTGTGTTGTTTGTTTCCTTGAAGTAGCTTTTCCACTGGATCTGGATCCCACAAAATATGGTGGTAAACTTAGTAAAATATTCAAGTGGCAAGGTATCATGATGTAGACTACATTTTTTTCACCTTTCCTTCTTCTTTTTTAATTCGATAATTTCAAATAATATAGTCCATGCGCCACGACATACCGAACTATATTTGTTTTTCTGAAGCCAGCACACTAACCCTAACTTACTTACTTACCTTCCATTGGTCCAACTTCTTCCTTCTTTTAAAAATATTAATGGAATAAGCATTGAAAACTATGCACGTATTGATGAAAATATTTTGACTGAAAACTGTAATGTCGGTATTGAGGAAATCACAGATGAGCACTGATAAAGATTGTGACAGTAAAAGTGAAATTGAAGAGCGTGAAATTCACACATCAAACATTAAAGACATAAGTGAAATATGTGAAAAACTTCTGGACATCCAGATGACCTGACCTGACCTGACCTTGCCGTAGATGTTGTTCATATACTATCAAAATGTGGGTCTCATATTTTTCAAATAAAACTGAAAAACTTGAAACAAAATTCAACTGAGGAATACTTGAAATAATTGTAACACTAGTATGTACAACCTATTCTAATATGTATGTCAATAAATGTTGATATGTATATTCTGTGGCCTATTTGCTTCCATGTTTATTTTAATTTATTGCTTTTCGATCATGTAGTAAGTATGATACTTGATGATATAGAGAAAAAGAACCAGTGGCATATAAGTGTAGGTATATTAAAAAAGAAATTTTAGTAAAACGAAATACAACTAGAAAAAAATCAAGTTTCTGGCATCGGAATGCGAAACTACGTCTAATAAAACTTGCCAGTTTACTACGTACACCTGGTTACACGAATATTTTCGGTTAACTAATTTATTACACCTTGACGACAGCTTAATTTAAAGAGTGCAGAATTCGATATTAATGTCGCACATTAAATAATATTTATTGGTCGTTTAAATAATTATTTGGCGGTTTTTATAGTATGGCAGTCGCGTACGAAAGACACGAGTAATTTATTTGTTTGTTCATAAATTGCCGATGAAAGGTAAAATTTCGAGTGAATGGAGTTAGTCGGGAAATATACTGTCTAAATTACCTTTAGATATGTTCAAATTAACGTATAACTTTACGAAACGATGGATCTACGATTCAAAATCGAGTTGCAATAAAATAAATTTATGTTGCTTGATTATGATGACTTCCTGGAAGAGCCAAACAATTTTCTCTAGTTCTAACATTTTGTTCCTATTAGAATACGGGCTTTACAACTGGACATAATCGTAATGAACGCCGTATTGACACGTCCAACCTGGCGGCATCTCTTCCACCAAGCAGCAAAAAGCACAAACCGATAATCGTAACAAACTCGAAAATTTATCGCTATTCATGCGGATAACATGCAAATCGCAGTTGCGCACAATACTAGCGGATCCATCAATGTTGCTAGCGTGTGAGTTATAGCCAGACAGTTTGAAGAATAGGTCAGTTACGAGGCTCACACCTATTTTAAGTACTTGGACATGGACGTAGGTCAGAGTGGGTTAACAGAGCTTCAGTTCTTTTAGTGACAAATGCTGGGATCGAATATCTTTTAACGCATTATTAAACGACTTATTTCAGAGCGAGCTAAGTCATCTAAATTTGGCCGAATAATGGTAAATTTTCAAGGTGTAAGAAGTTACCTACAAAATATTTGTAACTGTTCATAAAGGTGCTGTCATTGATTGATATCGAATGGAGCCTAACCACAATTCGATGGTCTGCAAGAATCATTTTGCCTATGAAAAATCTTGTCAAAATTCAAGCAATGCAAAAGTTTAGATTCCTATATTTAGTTTCATCGGATCTGTATGACCTACAATCGTAAACACTCGTCTAATTCCTAATTGGGAGTTAAATAACAAGTCTTTTGAATGTTAAAGTTCAAGATAGATGGATAGATCATTGATGTATAATAAGAAAAGCAAGGGACCAAAGTTGGAAWCTTGTAGAACCCCTGATGCAGCCGGATACAAGCGCGACCAGTGTCCATTATATGCTACATGTTTTTGACTAAGTACTAAGTACGTTTGATCCTTACACATTAATAAAATTTTGAACAATTGGACATGTATTATAACCATAATAAAAATATGCATGAAATGTTAAATAGTTGATAAAAACTGTCACAATTTTGGATTATTATTAACTAGCAGTGCACATCTTCTTTTGAGCATTTTATATTACACAGGCAATCGATGGATTAATTCAGAAGAAAATTTATGGCTAGTAAATCATAACAAGGATTTGTTCAATCTTAGATCCTAAAGCATTGTTCATGAATATATGCTTTCGTGGTATAGCAGGTCATCCGAAGTACCTTTAACTTCGGATATGGAATGCCAATAGTACCCGTCTTTATTAAAAAGAAAGTTGTTTTTAAATAACAATTTGCAGTTAAATTTCTGGTTTTAAACGTCGGGGATCCAAACAATCAAAAACTATACCAATGAAACTAGGATCAGAATTTTCTATAGTGGCTCAGTAAAAAGTGAATGTTACAATACGTACATGAAAAGATCTGTACCTTAATCGTTTTTCAGCCAGCATTGGTCCTTCTAAGAAATGATTCTTGATGACGTAACTAATACAAGGTCTAACATTAAGATTTCTGCCAGAACGTGTCTTATCCCGATAAGAGACCTAAAATAATCATTGGAGAAAAATGAATAGGCTTCAGTAATTATAAGCCTCAAACAACCGTTCGGTACGCCCCTGTTCCGGGCGCATGTATACCACACACATTGCCAATTTAAATATATCAAATAGAATAGAGAATGGGCAGAAGAAGCGCAGTTGCATTCCTAGGGTTTTTAGATGCCGGTAGTTTATGGAGCAAGTGACCGGTGGCATCCGTGTCGACAGCGGCAGCAGCGTGATATGGAGCGACTTGCAATCACAATGGAGCGCAGATGTACCGCGGATGCGACAAGCTGCTGCGGCTCTTAGAACTCCAGGAAAAAACGTGCCCGTTGAGAAAACGCACTACTGTCACGCGCTTTTGCCCGACGCGGTTTGCCGACGCACAATTAGTGATGCTGGCAAACGACTGGATAATAATATTTCCAATTCGTCTGTGCAATTTTTTTCTTTAAATACTAAAGTTCAAAATTTAGTCCGCCACCCTCCAAGTGGGCGATCCCAGATATGCTTTTGGTGCAAAGTCCTCAGCATTTGTGGTAATAGCTGAAGTATTCTGCCCATATTATCCCATATAATATGATCTATTGGCGATAAAGTCGGGGTATATTGCAGGGCTCTTCGATATGCTTTAAGACAAACGAAACCTGGCAATTTAGTAATTCAGCTTTCAGTATGACTGTCTAGTTTTTTTACCACGATTCAAATGACTTCTTCTTATTCCTATTCATCAAAAGTAAAATGAATACCAAGCATGCTTTTTTAATCTTTGTTAAAGCATGATATTTGGAAAAACATGAAGCGATTTACATAATGTAATGCATTACATTTTTCCTCCACTAAAGCAGATTAACATAATGTTGGAAATGCCATCAAAACATGAAAAGCAGCAAACAAGACGTTCCTGTAAAGCTCAAAAGATAATTTCACCAAATTTAAACCTGCAATTCGCGAAAGAACGTTCGGCCGCAAATCCGCTCAAGTTACACATCTCGGTCCCCAGACACAACAAAAAATATTTATACCGCGCTTCTTCCCCCGAGATTCATGGGGCAGGTCTGTCCAAACACGGCGCTCTTTTTGTCAGGCATTCCTACCAGGTAAGCAAGATAAATGAACCGAATTATTTCGAAATATACACCTTTCTCTGGCATAATTCAATTTTTATTCGTTCTTATTGGCGAACTCCAGAGGCGAGAATCCGTTCGAATATATCATCCTGTATAAATGGATCGCGAACATAATCGCACACGTTGCGGTAGATATTCCAACCGCGCGGCCGATCTTGTCCCCCAGGAATTTAGCTGGGTATTTTTTTCCGCTTTTTTGGAGGAGCTTCAAAACACGATCGTTTTCATCCTAGTCCACCTAAATACCTACAGGAGGAATGCTCGGATGTACCCTTACTATACCTAGTAAGTATGCTGTGTCAGATATTATTAAATCAACCTAAATTATTACATTTTATTTTTTAGTATAATAACCCTCAATACTACTGTCTTCATACTTGATCAAGTAATTTAATATTGAAGTATTGTAGCACCGAAGGTTAACAAAAATTGTAAAAACGATATCAACTGTAGATTCCAATATCTGTCTCTTGATGGCTCTGTAGTTTCTGGTGTACCCAGGATAGCATTCTCGTACCCTTATTTTATACTGTATAAACATTTTCATTTAACCATGCACTGCATCACTGCAAATATCATTTTTATGTAGATGATATCCGGCTATCTAATATATGGCATGCAAGTTTAATCTTAGATTTAGATTTGGAGAGATTCTGTAATATAATAAAAAGAACATTCTTTCTAAATTAATCTTAATAAGTTATTTATTATTGTGTTTGAAATAGACAAAATTAATTCTCTGATCATTTTACACATATTTTGAATAAGACATGTTAATGATGATATGTATGCATAGACACTACCTTGCTTGAATACCTGTAAACTTGTCTTTCGTAGGGTGTCAATGTTAACAATAGCTAGACATCGTAAAGAAATCTATAAGAGATCCTTTACATATAATGCAACCTGCATGAACAAATTCAAGTTCTTAGATCCCAAGCCCTTCACTGGGTGTAAATTATTTATTAAGATAAACATTATCGTAACTAAAGGACATTTTTTACACAGAAGAACTAAATAAGTTTCTTTAATTCAAGGGTTAGGATAAGTGTGAGATCTAACATCTTAGAGGCTAACGTTTCTTCCATGTCACATCTCCCAATGTACGAGGCATGTTTTTAAGTAAGTACCGTTTTGGAATTAAAAAAAGACGTGCAAAGATATCGTAATAATTTTATCTTACATGAAAGCCTGTACCTTAATCTACTTTTCTACATAATTTCCGTGAATATTGAGGCACTTGTCATAACGTGGCACCAGTTTTTGAATACCCTCCTCATAAAATTCTGCCGCCTGACTTGTTAACCACTGTATCACAAATGTTTCGACTTCGTTATCGTCTTGAAGACGCTGACCACCCAGGTGTTTCTTCAAGTGCAGGAACAAATGGTAGTCGCTGGGCGCCAGATCAGGGCTGTATGGAGGATGATCTAGAGTTTCCCATTTAAAAGATTTGATGAGATCTTTGGTCCGATTAGCCACATGTGGACGGGCATTGTCATGCAGCAAAACGATACCCTTACTCAACTTGCCACGTCTTTTGTTCTGGATTGCACGACGCAGATTGTTCAATGTCTTACAATAAGACGCTGCATTGATTGTCTAATTACGAGCCAGAAACTCCATTAGCAATAGGTACTCCTTTTCTGTTCCAAAAAACTGTGCACATGATTTTCCGGGCAGAAATTGTTTGCTTAAACTTCACTTTTTTGGGTGATGATGAATGTCGCCATTCCATGGATTGTTGTTTCGATTCTGGTGTGACGTAGGCCACCCATGTTTCGTCACCAGTAACAATTTGGTCTAAAAAATCTTCACCTTCATTGTGGTACCGCTCAAGGAAAGTCAATGCACTGCCTAAACGTTGGGTTTTGTGCAAATCCGTCAACATTTTCGGAACCCAACGGGAACACAATTTCCGGTAATTCAAGTTCTCGGTCACAATGCGATACAAAACACTACGAGAATATTGAGGAAAGCAGTCGCACAATGATGAAATTGTAAAGCGTCTGTTTTCTCTCACCTTTTCGTTCACTTTCTGCACCAAATCTTCATTAACGACCGAAGGACGCCCACTCCGTTCTTCATCATGCACATTTGTGCGGCCATCTTTAAATGCTCTCACTCATTTCTTTACCAKTCCATCACTCATAATGTTTTGTCCGTAAACTTCACAGATCTCACGATGAATATCGATCGGTTTTACGCCTTTAGCACTAAGAAATCGTATAACAGCCCGTACTTCACAATCGGCGGGACTCACGATTGTCGGAGGCATCTTAAACACTCAGTAAACAACGTATACAATGAAGAATCAAACTGTAATGGCGTCAGTGCGTAGACAAAAGATGTAGGAACGCCGACCGTAGCGCTGCGGCGGCGGAATCGCAAAACGGTACTTACTTAAAAAACATGCCTCGTAATTTAGGTAGTACCGCTCCAACTGTTCGACTTCGACATCTACGTTCGAATATATAGATGCAGTATCTTCACCATTTACTTGTTGATCGAATGCTGGTTCCTCCTAACACTCTGTAGCCAAGACATCGTTCAACATTGGTTGAGGCACAAGAAAATTATTATCAAAATGTCATGGTTTCACGAGTCTGTTGCTTCCCAATATTTTTAGTATGCCATGCCCAAAATATGACATATAAAGCATAATATATTCAAGGAATGGTATTAAACGCTAAATTCGAATCAGTCCTGTCAATTAAATAGTATTTATGCATCCAAAGCCGCCATAAATTTCATTACGTTCGGTTATCATTGCCGGTTTTTATACCACTCTAAAATAGGTGACGTTTAGAGATACAAATTGCCAAAGCATATATGAATATATAATGAGCATACGTAAAAATATGGCATACAAGGGACGTGCTAGATTAAAACGTTGCTGCGACGACAATACCGCACTGATTCGCGAGAGCCTTATAGAGTGAACGACCAAAATTACCGTTCCTGCTCGTGTAATAATTCAACGTCGGCTTTCCTTGTCACAGGAGTGAAGCGGGAGAAAATGTTTCAATCAGTGCTTCACAAATTATTATGTTTAGCGATCTCCAGAGGCGTATGCAAAGAACGCATGTGAAACTTATACCTTGTAAGGACGATGTATTCCATCAGTTTCACCATATGGGTACTTTCTTATCGAAAGTCGAGTGTTTCTAATAATCATCGGCTTTTGGCTTTGATGTCACTTGATCAGATTTTCAGAATTAAGTAGTGGATTCCCATGCAACGCCGTAACCAATCGCTAGAAGCTGATTCACATTCCCTATGCTCGTACTCAAGAGCAACGCTAGCCAATTAAATTGATTTTATTTATTTACTTGATATTGGTTTTCTTACATAGTTTATGATGTACAACTTGCCTCCAAAAATTGGCGCTCTGAAAAAATACAGCTTAAAACAGCAACATAAGGAATAGCTTTTAGTTTTTTGATAACTTACATTTTTACATATTTGCAGTAACCCCAGTATTATGTCATCTAAAGATGAGGGAAAGTTATATGGGTACTTCTGCCCGAGCTTTTACGCACTGAGAAAAATGGTTTTACTGTAACAGCAAAATAATTGAAATACTTTTTGCTAAATTAACAAATTTTGTTTGCTGTTTTTATATCGGTGTTGCACCCTGAATAAAAATGCGTTTGTAGGGCGAGAACAGAAGTCAAATTTTGTATACTTCGACAAGGCTTTTAGCAAACAATTTGTCGATTTTGTCTTGCCGTTCTGAGGGATAAAAAAGGCTACCTCTAAGATTTGTTTTATACTTAACTTTTTATCTTATCGTCACCTTACCATTTAAAATATCATTTCAGATAGCTTGATTCGTTCTAAACAAATCAGATCTCGTGTAATTTGTAATTGAGCAAACAATTAATCCATGCATTGCATTCTGAATTTAAATTAATTGTACTGTAACTTATCTAACACACTGACGTCTTGTAATGACATCTTAATTGTTATTATTAATAAGGTTCATCAAGATGGGGATGTACTCTGATTAAGAAATGCTTAATGTACAGTTTAGTCTTAAGTTGCATTATTGATATTATTAGGTTTGCACCATATTCCATGCTCCCTGTTCCTATCCTGATGATGCCCCTTACAAGTGTGGACGAAACGTCAACCTTCAAGAGCTTTGGAACCTATTAAGCCAGCGAAATTATTCTGTGTTCTTCTTACCCCTAGATGCAGCACGCATGTTATGATGCAATCAGATCTTAATTGGTGCTTCTGAGATGTGGAATGGATATCAGTGAAAATTACAGAAACAATCTCGTAGGCTTTCGAAATAACGTCATACCACACATTCTGTGCGATAACAGTCCATCAGCACCAGTATGGGCAACCTGGAATTCCAAAAATTCGTATCCGGTTAATAATACCAACAAACATTGCCCACAACTGCGCTAGTGCCAATGAGTTTCGCACACTTTCGGATCGGGATCATGTCCAGGTTGCTGTGATGATGCATCTCGGCAAATTGCCTCCAAACCAGTTTGAATGGGGATTTTACAAAAATGAACCGCCCGGTGATTTATAGATTCGTCCGATAAGCCCGGCGCTCTTGTAATCGACCCAAAAAAGTTTTATTACGTCTGGCCGCCGTGTTCTAAAATGTTTATGAAATCGTTAGAATCGGAATCCGCTCTCATTTAAATGTTAATGCAGACTGATACTGCTCGTCTGGTGATCCCATAAAATATACCCAAAAAAGAGAATGATGAATCTGTGTCATCACTAAAGATATCAGTAAAAGACAAGTAAACATGAGATTATTCGAATTAGTACAGTTGAAACCGGTAGTTCGTTTGGTGTTATTAAGTGTTATTGCCAGACTGATTGCATCGACAAAACCCTTCTTGCGAAGTCGATCATTGCGGCTTCACGAATCAAAATAACCGCCTCTGTTGAACACTTAATAATACATTTAATTAAGAATTGCTACTGCGGTGCGCGGATTGCCTGAGGTGGTAAAGTAATAGATAGCTCACAAACACGAAGGAGCAGCCCGACGACGCTCTGCAGCAATGGCTATAGCGCTCAGAAATGTTTTTGACTCATGCCGGATATCTGTATAGTTCAGTCTGGACTAGAAATTCGTTTTAATTTTGGTTAACAGTTACTAGTTTTGCAGTCACAGATTTCAAAGTTATTTACTACATCCTACCAGAATGAAACCGTAAGAAAGCTCCTCTATAACAAAAATAAAACACATAAGTCTATCTCACATTATTTATTCCGGTATTCTCTTTGTATTCTTTCAAATACACATCATTCATATATTTTTAATTAACTGTTCTTTTGTTTTATTTTGAACAAATTTGAATTCAGCTATTAATGTAGTATTAACACAATAATTCTTAGTGTATTGCTTGGTTATTACAAGATACCTGGTGTGACTCGACACTACTCATTATATACATATACAATTCTGTATGTTTCACCACTGCAAAGTATAATTCTCAACATAGCAGATATATTTCCTGTAGGTCCATAACTTTATATCCCTAGAGTTACTTAGACGCTAGATGAATAAAAAACTAAGGGTGGATCGAAGTGACGAGCTCAATTAAAAAAAAAAAATTCGTCCTTAATATAATTATATCCACTTGTTTACCAGCATTTGTCTTTAATAAGCTGAAAATAAAAGAGAGCGCAGATCTGAACTTCATAGTGTAGAACCACTTCATCTATAAAATACATATTGCATCATTCCGCGCATAACGAAATGATGTTTGATGCCATAGCCGTCGACATCGCTTATCATCTAAGCCGAGGCATCTATATCACCGGCGACGATATAAGGACGGCAGCTGCGTTCGTCAAATTCCGAATTTCCGCAAGTCGCTCAGATGCGGTATAGCGCATACCGCACGTTGAAAAACCCGTCACATTCTCACGTTTGTTTTTATCCTAATCCTGTTAGAGAACTGCTGGTCTTTATTAGGTAGTCGGCATAGTGTTTAAATAAAAGCGATGATCGAAACGTCATATATGGTTCAGCTTTCTCGGAGCATAACTGATCGAAGGCGATCGGTCTCTTTTAAGCTGCGCTGTGTTGCCAAATGGTTTTCTTGGAATATTTGGGATTATAAATAAATGAAATGTGTTATAAATAAACAATATTGTCTGCAGAATACAGAAGATGGTCAATTGCTCCATCAACTTATTACAGCAAAGTTTTTCCTTCATTCTGTGCATGTTTCAGAAAGCTGAGCAAGAATTTTGAACACATGGCCCTTAGGGAAGTGGAGGGCCATAATGTTTTGCGGTAGTAGTAGCGAACTAACACTGTCTGTTTCCGCTTTATCTGCTGTTTAAGAATTTTAGAGAAACACATAATTTTAAATGACCAAAATTGGGCAATTCTAAATGATTCTTGCAATTTAAGTGAACGCTAATCTTGCTGGTTTGAAAGGCGCTTTTCATTTTTAGTCAAGATTGATTGTTAAGATTTTTAGATTCATTTTATTAATTTGACGTCATAATGTTTTCTTTTGTAGTTGGTGCTGACGATGGCTTATTAACCGATAGCCCTTTTACAGTAATAATAAAATGTGGATTAAACTTGGCGAGCTTTATTTTACAAGAATTAATCTCAATCTCATTACTTTACAAATCTTGTTGATAAGACGATCAAGAACTGAAATACTGTTATATTAATGTCGTTAGGCAACCAAATAACCCAGTTGTCCCTAGATTATGTGCCTTGATGAAAATTCACAGAACTCCAAATCCTATGAAGGTACCAATTAGACCAGCTTCTATTAATTCTTTTACCTATGATTTAGCTAAATATATAAATAAACCACTTAAATATACAATAAATAATTCTTTTGATCTAATTAACAAAATAGAATCTACATTTTTCCAAAATAATGTGTATTAGCCTCTTTAGATGTCCAAACGTTATTCACCAACATACCAATATTTATTAAATTAAACACTAATCATATTAATGATTGCTTGCAGTTTTAGGAACTCTGTCTTAAACAGAATATAAGTAACTTTGTTAACAAATATGCACACAACAAACATAGGCTTCAGTATCTTGTTTCAAGATCTAAGTAATGACCTGCTATTAGCTCTTGTTTTTTAAATCGCGATTAAAATAAAAGATGATAAAAGCTCTCAAGGGTAAGTAAAAATTTAATTTTTGCGTGAATTCAAGATTAAAATGTTTCTTGTAGGTCTGAATATGACTTTTAATTAAGAGACCGCAACATGTGGCGTATATGAAATAAACGTTACTCAGGTAAAAGCACCGTTTTTTTTCGTAAACTTTATGTAACACACATGAAATATTTTTTTCTAGTGGAGTCTGATTTGAGAATTTATCAGGGGTATATTATTTATTAACTATTTTCATGTCATTATTTTGTTGATATTCATAGAACTGCCGAAAGTTGTATCTAATTGACCAAGAAGGTAAGTGGGAAGTTTTGTAATGTTGGTGAATCATTATCGGCGATAATTAAACGATGAATAAAGTCTATAAAATGATTGGTTTCATGCATGTAATTTATTAAAAAGCTGTATGAGTAAAAGTAGTGATTAGAATAACTCGCACGATTCAATTCGTGGCTTTTGCATGGTGTATGTATATCTTATACTTGGAAGAACAGATCTATATAGTAATATAATAATGATAATTACTGAGTACTATAAAGCAACGTAGTGATTCTGCTCTTCCAAAACTTTTCCCAGATGTAGCAACAGTGGAAAGATACACTTAAACCATATGTGGAAGTTCACGTGCTGTGATGCCCTAAGTCCGTGAGTAATGTCGCCGCTCCTAGAACTTGGGGAGATCAGTCAGAGACCACCGGCATCGTCCAGACGGGCCGTATGTCCTTTGACCTCGATCCCATTACAAATGCCCAGGTATATCTCACATGGTTATGTATACGCTGTCACCTCATCCCGTGCCATAATTACTCGCATGGGATGTACTTAGACAAGCTCACGGAGGACGCATTTGATGATTTTATTTTTCTGGAAAACGAGAGAAGGTAATGCTAGTTTCTGTTCGGGTTAGCTGCAGCTATGGATTATCAAAAATTCCATCAAATTTTTTGTTTTCTTTTGCAAATAAATGTTTGGAAAAAAATCTTGCATATATCTGGAACCGTCACTTTGGGGACTCATGTTTATAAAAACTTTTCTACTTATTTTGGTCCATACTATTACCTCGGTCGACATTACATCTGCTACGGATATACCGACCTTAATTTAGCATGGACGATGTTACCAAGTTCAGAAAGTGGTCTTATAATAATTCTGAGTTCATCAATCGGACTTACTGACACAACTCATTGATTAATGTGGTCTTCTAGGCAGATGTGGTTAGCTGTAATATCACCGAGCTTCCTTCAGGTAAAAAATTAGAAATCGAAACTTTCTGTCCTATGTAGCATGGAAAAGAATTAGTCTTGCTATCATGACATGAGAAATATTACTTTAAAAATTATGACCTCTAAAAATCGGCTGGTTCTAGTAAATTCGTATTTTCTTAAATGTCTTTTATGTATAAAAATACAGACCAAAACGGTGTAGTTCAACTACTTCTATTTTGTGCAAAACGCATGGTAGCCTCTGTTGAGGAATAAACTTTGTTCAKGTTAGAATTATGTGGTGCAGTTTTTCTCACTCGTTTGTATAAAAAAGTTATCAAAACTTGAATATTTTTGTGTTCATAAAAAGTATTTTTGGAGTATTCCCACGATTGCAATTACTAAAGATGTTCATTTAAAAATATTTTATATGCATTTATTTTATCTCAGCTACCTGATGGAGAGTTCTACGTTATTTTTTTCTTATTTGAAAAGGGAGCATGATGGGTTGCTTCATACTTACATTAGATGTGAAGTTAGGCCTTTAAGGCAACAAAGTTTGGCTGAGTTACTTATGAGGTATTATTTTAGATATCCATGACAATGAACAATTATAAAAGTCGCGACTTTTACCATCATCACATTTAAACACAACAGGTAGGTATTGAATTTGCTGGACCTTTGATATTAAAAGACAAAGAGGACTAGTTTGCAAAATCTATAAGTCCAGTTATCGTATAATACCTGATTTGACTATATAAGTGTAGTAGAAAATATAATCGGAGTTTCATTCCACTTCGGGTATCGCACTCTAATAGAAGTTTTAAAAATTAAATTTTACTGAAATACCCAAATGTTTAAATAATAATCACAGCAAATACTACCTGCTAACAAATACAGGTTCTATTAAATAGCAGCAATAGTCAAGCTGCAAATTTAGGTTTGTTGATGTATGTACTTCCAAGACAACTCTTTGAAGACGAAGACAGCTTGGATTACTGCGGCAGCGTAAATCGCCAGTTTCACTTTCTAATCATATTCATCCAGTCGTAAAAGCTATTAAGCGCGTCCAAAGGATGGTCTCAATCCAAATTAAGCGTCATCGTTTATTTTGACGAGATCGTGCAGTCGTAGCGTAATCTGAAGGATAAATCAATTTAATTGGAACAGAATTACGGTTGCCATAAACGGCCATATTTACATAGGGAGATCCTAAACTTGTTAATTCGGTTCATTTTTTGTCGGCTATTAAGCTTCGTGATAAATATGTAGGCTCTTAATTGTGCTCATTTGGCAGCACAAATAACTGCTGGCAGTCGATCCAACTTCCTCATTTAAATAAATATTAATAGAGAGGTTGAAACAGCGGTGATTCAGGATTCTTGGGATTCGAACTATATAAATCATACAGGCAGTCAGGAAGTGAGCGGAAATTATCCAGTTAATAGATAACATATGCCATTTTTATGTTTGCAGTTTTACGAAATCAAGTTTAGTTTACGATTTCGTTAAATGAAATTATGAGATAAAAGTCCGGGATTGGCCATCAGATGACAGGGACAGTTTTTCAGGACTAGGAACCAGGAGAAATCTATACTAATTTTAGAGAATTCATTTAGTACTCTCGACTGACCATCAGCCTTTAACCAGAAATTATTGTTTAATGGAACTTTTCAAATTTGCGAGTTAAGCGTCTTTATCCAAATTGATGAACTCCAGAAACCTCTGCTGCTGAAGAAAACGATGGTGACGTCCTTCTTCAAGTACCGGAAGAACAACCGTCTTCGTCGAAGACCCTGCATAAATTTTGTATAGTCGGTAACAAACAATATTCCGAAATTTTGAAGAAAATAAACATAAACGCTTTTGTACCAAGCGTCATAAAGAAATTATAACGCAACAAAAAAAATTTGCACAAAGCACAAAGATGACAGATATTTTAATTTCCCTCGCGTTTAACTTTGAAAAATTTTCAGGTCGCACACTAGCAATGCTGCCGCTTGCTACAGCCGTTCGTATCCATTGAATAAAACAGAAGCGAAATATAACAGTTATGGCATGTGCTGGCATCGGCCCTGGAGGCATAAATCTGCATTGAATGTCCCTGGACCGGCTCTGGCCATGCCGCGAACCAACCCGGTATATTTATTGCTGAATTGCGTCGATCCAGTCACCAATTAATTTGTCCATTGCTTAGTAATTGCGCGTTTCCTGCTCTGGATGGAGAGCCCCGGCTCTGTTACCCGCTTACATAAACCAGGGATGATTATCGGAACAACTGTTATGCGGAGATGTGCAGACAATGATCGGATAATAAATCCGTGGTAGTATCATAAATAGAGAAGACAATGCTGGGTGACTGAACCTAGGAGGAGTTGGCTGCCTGAGTTACGTTGTAGAATGAATATCGTAAAATCAGTCGCGGTTTAAATTCTTATCACGCTCAGGACTTTCCCCATTAGAAGGAGCCACGCGCGGTTTAATTACTCAGTTTGGTGCCTAAAAATTGAATTAGCTGTGTTAGCGTGTATCAGAAATTACACGTTAAAAAGAATGGATTCAGTATCGTCGTAATGAAGAATAATAAATTTTGAGTAGCAATGTGCTGAAAATGTATTTTTTCTAATGAAAAATTAAAAAAGCGAATTTCGGCTGCCATCTTCAGTAAAAGTTAAAATAAGCAACCTCTTGAAATGTCCAGCTGGACTTAACTGGGGACTTTTCACCCCCTGCCATGGAGAGTGAAATCAACGTTATAGCTAAAAGATTTTCTGCTAATCATTTTTCATTCCTTACCTCGTGATAACATTTATGGTTTAAATGGAAATAAATTTAAAATTTGTAGAAATTTACCCCGGCTGTTCCTACGCAAACCTTTAAATTTACAAGGTAAAGGAGACCTAATTTTTACATCAAACTGAGGGAATACTTACCGGTTTTGTTTGGCAATTAATACCTTCTGAGTTTAAGCAGTCGCATCAATATTTTCCTGCAGCTGTAATAACAAAGAAGGCGCGTCAAAGTGCTCCACTTTTTGGGACGATGTTTAATAATGTCGGTATTTCCCGAAGATTCCAGCGAATGCAACGAAGCACATTTTGAAAGTTTCGCATAAACGGTTTAACGGTGCCGTATACCTAAGTGATTTTTAAAAGCATTATGATAATCTGGACGTGGATTTTGCTCGTTGGTTTTAGAAATGCGGGGTCGTCGAAAAAACTGGTCCTATTTTGAAGTAAACTGAAAACACGACGGGAATCCTTATTCGAAATGAGGTCTTCTCCGCTTGATTGACGTCAATCATTATCCAGTTAATGCTTTTTAGCGGAAACCTGATGCCGCAAGACATCAAAGCGACTGTATTTACTATATACTATTATAGCAAAACATGAGAAGTCTTCAAAACAAATTGTAGCACCGATAATATATCGCCGGCGGAGGGAATTAAATTATCGTAACTCTGTCAAATATACTGCCATTTTCCCATCTATAATCGATATTGTTTTCTTTCGTATTCCCAAGATAGTCAATCATGTAATTTGTATGTGTAACACCAAGAGCTACAGCAGCCGTTAATCTATTTATTGCTCTTGCAAAATAAAAGAAACTATTTCACACTCGCCTGGAGGATTGAGACAGTTGTAGATTTAAAGTAACATCTGCGCTTTCCGAGAAATCACAGACGTGTTTGCAATACCAATACTTGCACTAAGAAAGTCTCCAAGTGCGTAATAAACAGCGTCAAAATCAGAATTCTTTTCGGCTCCGTTTGCGTTATTATTTCACCCGATATTGCCGCATAAAATCAGTAATTACCTGGCACAGATTTATCACTACTGTAAAAAGAAGAATACAAATACAATTACTCCAAATTTCGGCAATTTTGTGTGCTATAATATGTACTCTTATAGGATTATGAAATTAGATGAAGACATCTTGAAACATATTGCTTACTTAAATATGAGTTGGTTTAGTTGCTTAACCGAACATTAATTAGGTTTATCAGAAACGCAACAGAAATAAAGAGTCGGTATTATAAATGCGTTATACAAATCTTATGCCTGTATGAGAAACTGACATGACAACTTTTGTGTTATTGCTTTGTGACTTACTTTGTCAAATGCTTTATCAAATAATGTGTTTGTGACGTCGACTTCATACTTACGTAAAAAAATACTGAAATTTTTAATTTATTAAAGATACAGACGATGGTAGTTTATAGCCTTTATAGCCTTGCCAGCTGAAAGATCATGTATCATGCTTCAATATTAAAAATATATATTTGTAGAACTTTAAATTTCGCTTTGGATACTATAGCTTTGACTGGTAACAAACTGTTTCTACATCATTACGATAACCCACTCACATGAAATTTCCACATACCCCACAGCTATATGTGGAGCATGCAAATTCAGCGAAGGCTGCAGTCGTGCTACAGTTACAGGCCCACTGCCTGAAAATTAATACTAGAGCGGCATGATTATTGCAGAGTGCCGGCGACGACAGCCGCTATCAGAGAGAGGTCCTCTCGTGAGAACGCTCCGCACCATTGTCCAAGATATTCACACGATCTTCAGCTCCATTACAAGCAATTATTTGGCCCGCTGTTACATATCGGGCTTTGTCTCCCGATATGGAAATTCGAACGTGACCAGGAATTTTTGCATAGGCAAATATCAATATTTCGGTGCAAACACGATTGTTATCGATACCCGACCATTATGGAGAAGTCGCCCTTAGGCGCCTCTCGGTAAACGAGACTGACAAAACACAGGTGTTATGTTAACCCGGAGCAAGGCGTGATGAGCTCTCAACGCAAACGCTGGAAGATCCCGGAGCAGTCAAGTGGGCAAGCCAAAAATAATGTATGGCATTCGATATCCAAATTGTTCTTAGTCCAATGGGGATCGTAAAAGAATTTGCTCTTCCTACTTTACCACATTTTAATAAATTAAAGTGCACGTAATTAAATTTAGTAAATTATTTAATTTACCATCACAAGCGTAGATCTATATCCTCTGTTCTGTTTTCAAACATATTCAAGACTTCTTCCTCAACACCATAATTTAATTGTCAAGGACGTCAAGGATTACCAGTACTCTTCCTCAAAATGCTATGCTCGCTAAGTCTGCTGTTAATCGAAGCAAAAGTTGTACGAGTCCGTTGGTTTTGATGCTGTTCCGTGTATACATAGTCGTGCTGCAGCGCGACAATTCATACCAACTTTAAAAAATACCAGATGTATGTCAGAAAGTTCCGAAAATGTTTAATTCATGATTTAAACTATGTCAAAGGAAGTAGTAACAAAAAAAACAAGCAAGAACAAACTTATAAATTGAGTCAGTGGCTTTCACAAATATGTCTTACACACTTGTTCTCACAACCAATTATTACGAACTCTGAGCATTGATGTCGGGTCGCACTATACCTCCTGGTAGCTGATGCTGTTAAATTAGTTTTTTAATATATTATTCTCTCAAAAAAACGGTTAACCTTAGACAATCTTTCAAAGAAGCAAAAAATTTTCTATATTTGAAGCGGCTCTGCAATGAAGTAGTCTAAGTTCCAAGAAATCAATATTCGTAAAAGTTCTGGTTGTTCCAAGTGTTCCCCGGAAACGAAAAAACAACTTCCGTTTGCGAAATTTGTCAAATTCTTCACGAATAGTGCAAAAATTCGTTATTGCGTGTGAATTAATTACAGAGTTATTAACAGAAATCCATTTCTTCTGTCACAAAGCGGAGAAATTTTTCGATAAATCAAGCTCATTTGAAACTAAGCGTTTACAGTCTACTTTCAGGACACCCTGTACAATCGCCTGGAGTTAGATTTATGTAAGAGAACAATAATAATAATGATAATGATTTTATTCGTGATAGCCTGTAGAAACATTTACACACGTCCAAGAAATATATAACAACATACAATAATAATAAACACAATAATAGTAAACAGTACGAAATGTATAACATGTAAGTACATATCTACTACATAGTACAGTTTAAAAACTCGGTGATGTTATAGAATGCGCCTTCCACCAATAATGTCTTGATCTGCTTTTTGAATTTTTTGTAATTTAAAGATTTTATCTTAGTTGGAAGTTTGTTAAATAATTTAGGGCCATAGAAATTTATACCCGTCCTTGATCTCTGTATCCGATGAAAACCTGGGTATAAGTCATCTCTGTGTCTAGTTTCGTATACATGTATATCTGAATGTGTCTGTAGTGTTTTCGAGTTTTGCTTAATGTGCAGTAAACACTGATATATATATCCACTAGCTAAAGTTAATAATCAGCAATAATCAGCAAGGCGTAATTTACATGAGACTGTATCAACGCGTGGAATGCCATCCCCATTACATGTCTAGAAACAATCTCTGACAGTCTTCGGAGTACATAAATATTGGTTGCGATTTTCTTGCACAAATGTGAGATGTGTGTCTCCCAACTAAGCTTTGGGTCCAGATACACCCCAAGAAACCTGACATCTGTGTTGTTAGCTATCGGTATCTGCCGCAGGCCAAATATCATCGTTTGAGTCTTGGTTTCATTTAGACGCAACTTGTTTGCCATAAGCCACTTCTTTGCTCTCGACTGTGCGCCCCCAAGACTCTCCAGAACAACATTCAAATTGCTGGCTTTATCTATAATTGTCGTGTCGTCTGCATAAACAATAAGTTTATCATCAATCATGTCATTTGTAAAGATTATGAAAAGGACTGGACCTAATACAGATCCTTGAGGCACACCTACATTACATGAAAGTAATTTTGATTCCTGGTTGTTTATGGATACTTTCTGTTTTCTGTTGTATAAGTATGAGTGCATTAAATCTTTACTTCGATGTGAAAAGCCATAATAAAGCAATTTCTCCACTAAAATCCCGGGAGACACACGGTCGAAAGCCTTGCTTAGATCTAAAAACATTGAACCAACATACTCTTTCGACTCAAATGCCTCGGTTACAATCTCGCTTAGTTTACTTATAGCGCTAACAGTGCTACGACCTCTACGGAAGCCACATTGTGCTGTACTCAGCAAGCTGTTACCCTCAAAATAATCCACAACTTGTTTCTTTAACAGTTTTTCGAATACTTTCCCGAGCACTGGGACAATCGACACAGGCCTGTAGCTAGAGGGCTCTTCAAATGCCCCTTTTTTGTAAATCGGACAGACTCTCGCAACTTTGAAACAGTCTGGATAGGTAGCGGTGGTAATGCATAAATTTAAAAGACTTGTTAGAGGAACGGCAACTAAATTTCCTACTGTCTTTATCAGTTTGGCGTTCAACCCATACACATCTTTGCTTTTTGAATTTTTCAAATTAAAAATTGACTCCCTAACCTGAATGATTGTCACCTCCACAAAATTAAAACTACTACAAGTATTTCTCCCCTTAAATAGTTCCCGCCAATAGTTTTCCTGGTTATCGTTAACTGAAATTTCTCAAGTAATGTTATCCACAACCATTTAAGACCTGAGTTAGTCTGCTTAACTTCTATAGTTTTTTGTGGAAAAGCCGTTTTAACGATCACTTCAACAACATTTCGCACTTCTCGTTCAGACCAAGCGCACCAATAGAAAAAATTAGTAAGTATTTTTGTGTAAGCAACCGATAAAAAATATTTTAATTACTGTAGATTCTCAGAGAAGTTTTCTAAGCCACACCAAACAACATCCAACTATATCACTCCCCGCTGGAATGTGGCTATTTCACGAAGTGGTCGAACACAATCGGTCGTTCTGCGGATTAGGTGCTCTTCGAATAATATACTGCCCCACAAAGTAATTGTTGTGGCGTACTGTGCCACATGACTTTCATAAATAACTGCGAGAAAGGAGGAGCTGCTGTAATTATTCTTCTATTACAGTGACCATAAATTATAAATGTTTTTAATGTGGATATGCGCTCACGGGTGGGCACTTCGTGCTCTCCAAAGTCTTATCAAAATATCTAGTTACACCTACTATTTGAATTAACCCGTACGATATTAATCGGTTGGCGATTCTTAATTTATTGTCGTTTTTTCCTCTCTTTTCGGCATGGGAACATGAGTTCATACGTATTGGGTTGCCTAATAGACACGTTCGGAAATAGAATCGTTGCGCGCAAGGAGCTAATTAAAATACTCAGAACAGAAGAAGTAAAATGTCATGTTACCAATTAGCGCATTATGTAAATATACGTCAAAAACATTTTTCTTCTGGCGGTACTCTTTCACTTGTGCCGAAAGTCAGAATTGCGTTGAAATGCTGCCCTGACTGATATTGATAGTGCCAATCAGCGATACGGCTGTTCCGACATTTAAAAAAAGTTAGAATCCAGTTTGACGGCATGCAGCCAATTTTGGGAAGGACACGATGAGCTCACACCGCTCTTAGGTAATTACAAGCCTTATTAACGGTGTTCGGTTGGCACTCTCACGTTTCGTAGATGTGTAATTTATTCATAGACGTTACGGTACATCGGTAAAATCAAATGTGTTGTGCATTGCTTGGACGAGTTGAAGTGGTCAAAAAGAGCCTAGGTGTTACATTCGAGTCGAACAATTTACTAATATTACATGACAAAAAAATGAACACATTTACCGACACAATTTTGGGAATGAACTATAGAAATGGTAACGATAGTGATAGTGATTATGATAAAAGTTGATTAGTGATTAAAACAATATTGAGCTGTTGTCCTGATTCGGGTCTAAAGGCCGTCGTCGATTGGAATTGCTTCCTAACGTTTCGCTAGCACGAGTGGCAAGCTTCTTCAGAGGTCCTTCCATCTCTCTGAAGAAGCTTGCCACTCGTGCTAGGAAGCAATTCCAATCGACGACGGCCTTTAGACCCGAATCAGGACAACAGCTCATCACCTGACCGCGAAAGCGTTAACCAATTCGTTAAAGTAATATTCTTTTAAAACAGTTGCTAACGTTCAAACAGTAATATTTCAAATATTGTCATTTTCACCTCTTTTTAAAATCAGTAAGCAAAAATACTACGATTTCCCATCAGGAACTTTGTTTTGATTTAAAACAAACTGAATGACTTCTTATCGTTTGGCTAGTCCTCTTTTATGTTATTATTTACAACATTACGTGTCCCTTATTTGCCTGGTTCATTAATTTAGTACCGCCCTTGATTAAAAGAACTGCAGACAATATTTACTCAAACAATAGTTACAACCACTCCAATCAACGATGATTAATCTTTAGCATATTTATTTAGCATAACAACCAATAAATAAAGAGTGAATGTTTGCAGAAATACATCTTCTCTGTGAACTGCTTTCAGATACACCTGTATTATGAACATTAGTCGGCTGGGAATCTCGTAAATGATGGAAGGTAGGAAGTCGGTTAAATTTGAGCCTGATGCATTAGGCACATTAACCAGATAACTGCTCCTCGCGTCTTCCAGTCTACTTAGTTGCAAATCACCTCGCCTAATTAGAGCTGAGCTGGCCGTAGATGTCGCTTTCTGTGCCGTACTTTTCCGTAAAACAAAGACTGCAGCTTCCCGTTATTAAGAAAATGTATCAACTGCAAAAACCACCCGCTTTGTTCCCGTTTCGGTCCCGCTCGTTGATGATTGCGTTTAAATCTATTGTGTATTAGTTTTTGTGCATCCAGGAAAGCAGCCTGCTCGAACGTGTGAATCTCTAATATTTTTGTACGTTCGTGATCTGATACCGTTTTTTGTGTGGCGCAAACTACTTTTACGATAATCACTCGCTTCCTGTGGACTTTGCTGCAATTGTTCTTTAAATGCGGTTTACGCGACTGTATCACAATTTGTAATTACAATGGGAGAGCTTGCGGGGTTTGCTGAAATTTGGAACAGCGCTATACACGCTAATGCAGTGTACAAATGTCAAAAACATTTCAAGTATTACTGGTGTTGATTCTGATCCCATTTCCATGTGTCAATCAGTAACCAATGCAGATCTCCTGTACTAATTAAACTTTTTTTTGAGTGAGCAAAGAATTTCTACTGTTTTATGCATGTTTACATGTGATTAATTAATGACTAAAGAGCGGATAGTTAGGCAAATAAAAACTGCAAAAAAGGCAAAAAAATATCAAAAAAGGCAACAAAAAAGGCATAATTTGTTTGAAAAGGTCATTAAAAAGGCAACCTGATATTTTCAAAAGGTTTTATTATAAAGTTTTTTATGTTCTGTATTTGAATGCCAGGATGTTATTTGATATTTTTCAATATTATTTGGTAACAAATTATGACGTCTATCAGACGTTTCTTTAAATTTTGAAAAGGAACGTTCCACGTCACAAGATGTGACAGGCGCATATTTTAAACAACACGCTTCTTCAGTGCTGAACTGTGTTGTTTTAGGTTCACCTTCGTGGATTTTTTTCACTTCAACAATGCAATTTAAGTCTGGATTTTTTTCTACCACATTATTCAACTTTTTACAAATTTTTCCTCCTGCATTGCCAGGGACATTAGAAATTTTTAGTTTAATTTCTTCAAAGTTCCTTAATGAATCCGCTAAACTGACTCCACTTTTTTCTAACTTTGTTATTGCTTCCGGTAGATCTGAATAAAATATTAAGCCACTTTTCACAGCTGCATTGCTAAAGGCGGCTTCAGATTTCGATATAGTTTGGGCCGTCGAAGACTCAAAAGTATTGACGACCTGAAAAATTATAAAATAAAAAACTACAAATATACGAGTACCTAACACATACCTCTTTAATCTCATCAAAATGTGTAGCATAAAAAATGGCTGCAGATATACAGGAACCCCATCTTGTTGTTACCGGTTCCGGAGGTAAAAGTATGTTGGGAAGTTTCTCCTTATAGAAAGCTAMCCTCAACGGAGCTTTGAGAAAAATCTGCAAATTGGTATATTTTTAAATTTATTAATAATCTTAAAGTTAACTTACCTWCTTTGTAGAAGAAATTAGTTGATTAACTACGCCAAATTCTTCTCGAATAAATTCACATACCCTATGTAGGTCATGTGCCAAGCAAGTAACGTGAATCATTTTTTCATAAAAAATTTTCATAATTTGACCTGCCTTAATCATATACGGTGCAGCGTCAGAAATAAAAAGTAGTATCTTGTCTTTTTTAACGCTTTCGGGATACAAAATTCCTAGAATGAGTAAATTTAAAGTTATTATAACTGCATAAACTTACATAATGTAAATCTTACTCATACTATCATCGAAAAAGTTTGCTATTGTTTTATGGTTGGTTTTCTCAGGTTCTTTGGATGCCAAATATATATGCAATATAACGCCCCTTGACATCTGTTGTTTCGTCGATTGATACCCATACATAATTGTCACCTATGTCGTGTCAGGGTCTATAAAAAGTTAAAATAAAAGAGATATCAATGGACTTGCCGATTGATAGCACACGTCCAAGTATTTTTTTCGAAGCGTCGACTCATCGGGAATAATTTCTTTTGTTGTGGTTTCTAAAAATTCTCGTAACACGGATTGTTCAATTTGTTTAATGGAATTGATGCGGCAATAAAAACTTCACATAATTTTAATGAAAACATTGATTTTGAAGGACCGGGTTTGCTTTCTTCTAGAACATTGGTCAAAAGTTGTTGTCGGCAGCTTTTATTTTTTATATTTTTTGTGTGTAACGCACTATTTAAATGTTGTGTTACATGGTACTTAATAATGACAAAAAAGTTTGACGTGGACACGTGTATCTTCAGTACAGGAGCTAGTTAACTTCAAGCTTAAATGAATGAGAAAATTTTACTCCATTTTATTCTTGTTTCGCTGATCTTTCCCTGTACTTATCGACCGTAACAGATCGCAGCGCTAGATGGACATTTTCACCCCTGATAAACTGCGGTGTCCAGTTTATAAACTTTCGACGATTGAGTACTGGGGAGCGCTGTACACGCTCTTTACAAATGCTCCATATATCTACATGTTTCTGCTTTTGTGCTTAATCAGTTTCTGTCTTGTCCGTTTACCGCTATAATATCCTCCATCTCGCCAAAAATACCGTATCTCGGGTCAGTTCACGGACAATAACTCCAAATAATTGGCCAGGACCAAAATTGGCATGTTATTTTTGGGCGGGTAGTACCGCATTCCTCCGCAATTTCCTAAAGTTTATTATGCGAAAAAGAGAACATCTCAATCTCGGGAGACGCCTTATAAATTTATCATGTGCACGTGGAGTACATACCCCAATTGCTTCAAAAAATGCGGGCGGGCGCTGTTGCCAACGTTGCGAAAAATTTGCGGTTTATGTACCTACAGGGTGTCGCAATATTAAAAAAAGAATCAAGTTCGGTTTCTTTATATTTATTAATGAAGTTTGTATAGTCCAATAGTACAATGTAAAAATCCAGGTTGTCAACTTAAGATAACTAAGGAAAAGACTTTCCTGTTTTGGAAAATAAAAATCGAGTGCGCGTTGCATCTAGCTAATTTTGATTGTAGATACGTTCAGGCCATCGACTACAATCTTTACAATAAGAGTGACAGATTGTACAATTGACAGAAGCCCCCTCGATTATCTTGATTTTTCAAAAACAGAAAAGTTTATCGAAATTCAGTTATTATAGTACAGCAGGCAAATTTTTTACATACTACTGTGTAAATTTTATAGTAATAAAAAGCTTGTCAGAAAAGCTTTTGAACGATATAATAATAAGCGGGTGTCATTAAAAAATAAGTTTTAAATTGTCAAATGTAAAAAATCACAGTAGGTACAGTCGACTGAGTAGGCTATTGAATTAATAATATCCAAATTATGCAAAAAAAGCTTACAAGTCAATACTGATGACAGATACCTAAGTTAAGTCGACCTCTACAAAAATAACTGGTAATTTAAATTAAAAAGTCGCAGCTTTTGGCAACATTGTCCTCCATTCAGCCGGTGAACGTATGCATCGTACAAAAGTTGCAATAATTTGGCCAAGTCGTTAACCTATAGTGCATGGTAATCTAGATGGCCGTTTGTGAGGAGCCGATAAAGGGGACTAACCCAGATCTGACGGAGATATGTTCACGAAAAATACACATGTGCTGGTTTCCCACGCGTGATCGCTTGTCCGTTGATTCATATGAAACGTCGGGCGAAACGAATTTTAAATAGCAACTTAGAGCATTTCGCTCATCTCGATCTTTCAGCACAAAAGGAAATTTGTACAAATGTATGCGTGCACCTTTAAATTGGAGAGATTTGGATGCATGGTATAGTCATCAGCCTCAAATTGACTCTCACATATCGCATGGAACTTAGGTTATCATTTCGCTTATGTTGCGTTAACGTACGGTGTTCCACAGGGCTCTCATCACGGTCCACAATCTACTTTTTCTATTGTGGACTGTGTTATGACCAATTCCCTTTTTTATTTAATACATCTCTTGTGTCTTGGAACGTCCACACGAGACTAAGGATATACCTATAGCGTTTTTATTAGATCGCCATTCGTTGAACATCCTTGCTGCAGCTTGCTTCGTTGTACTTATTGTCTACTACTTTGTATATGAGTGAAAAACACTAAAACTAATTACATGGAGAGATCCCTTGTGAAATAAGATTTCATATTATGGATAAATGATGGGTCTTCCTGAGTATAAGTAGCCACTAAAAAGCTATACTGGTGTTAGTGACTCTAATAACGTTTAAAGTCAAGTGGTAAGTATCCGTTGAACACGCTGTGACTCGGTGACCTGGTAAGCTTTGTCTCTTGCAGAGGGCACACAGCTAGGTCCGAAACACACTTACCACGTGATTTACTATTATAGTCATTAATGAACAATTTTGCCATGTAAAAGCACGGCTAGTATGGCAGCTGGTGAGGCTGCTTGACATTTGCGAGCAGCATTATTTATCGCTGGCTTCTTTATGACTTTGTTATTGAGAATACATAACTTAAAACGTATTGTTCGCATTTTTCAAAAGTCAAACAACGGGCGCAACGAATGGGCATGGCGTACAGTTAGAGACAATGCTGTGAAATGGTTTAGCTCGGCTTTCTTGGAACCCCCGGATTAGTCCTGCAGGAACTTCTACTTTGAATTAGGTGATTCAGTTCAGCCACTGTGATAATAATATACAGCTTTTTTACAGTCAATTTACATGATGAAGCTAATTTTTGAAGGTTTATGATGTGTGAGAAGCAACATTAACAAAATTGAAAGTGTTTATTGGAGGTGATGAAGTATATTTCTTTTGCAAAGGTATCTGTTGTATCTATAGGCTTTTGAGTTCTACTACGAACAACAATACATTTTTAAGCATCATTCGCGTAGAACACTCACAAAATTAGGGTAGCTATTATTGCCGAAAGCTCATCCGTCAGCACCCAGGTCTTTCATTAAGTCGTAAAAGAATAATCTTAACGCCTTAAAAATGTTTTTGGACTCTAACGGTTAAATTCCAAAKGCCAGAAAAAGGTAGATATTACTTGCTTGACTCTAAAGTACTGTAAAGTCTATCCCTGTGAAATTTTCCTTGCGTGATGTTTATTCTTGCAAACCACAGCTTGCAGTAGTTCGCTTCAAAGAGTTAACGAGCATGACATTATATTGCTGTTCACTATCACGAACCAGAGCGCTTGAATGACATTCAGGATTTTAATTGCGGGTGTAGTTTACCAACCTTGGTATTTATTCAGGCTATTCTCACACTTGAAGTCACCTGAAAACTGGAGATAGTATTCCGTTTTATTGTTACGCGTTCTAGATGAACTGGATAAACGTTTGTAGTTAACAAGGAAGTAACGAGTTAGTGATTAAAGGAGCTTAGCTGTTGTAACCACTTTGTGAATGGGCAACTAATTAAAATACCAATTTATTCTTAAAGCACATTCTTTGAGGCTACTTCCGAGTAAATAAAGATTATTCTGTTTCATTACATACAATATGCAAAATTTTTTTCATCCAAAAAATACAGCTCTAAAACTGGTTTATGATTAGATGTCGCCTTTTCGGCAACAGATGGTATTCGCGAAGTGATTTACATTACCTGCCGTTTCGCACTAATATGGGAAACATTTATTCACGTCCTTGACTCAGATTTTATACTGCAGATTACTATACCATCTCACGGCACGTTTTTCATGCGCATCGCTGTCAGTCCGGTTAATATCGCGGATATATCGACATCAATCCGCATCTAATAACCTTCATTATGTCACGCATCTGTCACCTCCTGAAGAACTTGCTCCAGGGAGATGTTATCGCTATTACTGGATCCTGTTATTTTTTTATTCATGTTGATTAATTGTATTAGTATACGCATGTGTAGTGCATCTAGGTTTTACCCAGTATGCAAAAAGTTTGCTTAACGCTATGACGAATATTCATTAAGGTTTAAAATCTAAAACTAGATTAAGATTTTGTAAGCCATATCCGTAAGCTTATGGGTAGGCTTTCTCAATCCACAAAAATTTACACGAAATGCTCATAAATACTCACAGAAACTGCATAAACTGTGTTGGTTTTGTTTGTTATTAGAATCCTGTTTCGCGTATTTCTTAATATGCGCATATATAAATTCCCTTCTGTGTTCTACTTGTCTCACATTTAGGAGAAGTGAACGGAGTACAGCGAGAGACTCAGTTTTTTCTCAAGTACCTAGAGCTTTTCCACGATTTTCTGACGACAAAAGGTCTCGGATATCCACATTTTGTTCATTCTGACTGCTGAGTTATGTTCCCGTATCATTGATTGCTCATAAGAAATTACGCACTGAGATGTAGGATTTGTCCTCCGTGCTCCTAAAATAGAGAACCAAAAAAACAACGAACGAGAGACACTGTATACACAATGGTCAAAAACACAAATGATTATATATAACAACTATTATTGTGACGAGAAGGTAGTGAAAATGAATAAAAAAAACGAGTATAATATGGTTTATTTATATACAGGTCGTAGTTCTCTTTGAAACTGCTGTAGTTTTCTTGGTCCACTTTTTGTATACTTGACATTTCAATTGACTAAATCAGAAATAAATATTTTGGTGATAGGCCTTTTGAGTATGCTATGTATGGACTTCCTCCATTTTCTGTTAATCGTTAAAGACTGTAGATGTGTCTATTAACCATAACGTTCAGACAAAAGCGTTGATTTACCATGGTAATGGCTTGAATAACCAAATTAGGTGATTTTGGTTTAGTGAATTAAGTAGTGTTAAAATAGTAATGTATTTAAAAAAGTGTTTAAATAAAAAGAAATTAAGTCACAAATCTGCAGTACCTCGAAACAATATATACTTAGAGCTTAGATCTGTTTGCAATTTCATGTTGTAAATAGGTCCGAACACCTATTTTCTGGACTAATGTAACTGAACGTCTTATTTAATGGCTTTTTTAAGTGAATGTAAATCAAGACTGAATTGATTTTTGATCGTCTCAGGCTGCGCGAACGATTTGACTTTTAAACACGACTTGCGCAAGGCGAAACACATTCTGCGAGAAAAGAACTGCATTTAACAATGTAAGTTTACCCCGGCTCGAAAGGCTAGACCGCGACCTATGGGATGATAAATTATGATATGTCCGTCTAAAATCTATCATGCTGACAACTCAATTCTGTTACGTTCGCGTTTGACCTGCTTGCTCCCAAGTGCCTCAAATTAAAAAAGAGAGAAAAACCTTAATTGGCTTAAGGTGTACATTCAACTGGGCATGATTTATGTAGCCGGATTGTTTTGGTGAGGATGTGGAGCAGGTGGATGTGAGAAAATCAAAGCGTTATTACAGATCGCGGAGAAGACAGATTCCTCGTGTTACAGTGAATGTTTTTTTCCTAATACAAGTTTAGCGTTCGTGGTCGACGAGCAGTGCTCACAGGTATATGCTTATAACTGTTATTTATTTTCACGTCTTTGTTTAACATCACACATAAATTTTAATGTAAAGCAGCAGACAATGAGGGCGCTCTATAAAAATAACCACTGCAACATTTGGCTTTGTATCGCCCACGGTTTTAGAGCCATCGTGCTGTTGTATAATGTTCTAAACAATGTCGGAAGTAAGTGTCGTAATCCATATTTTATGCGTGTATATGGAGCGTACGGTGTTCGTGATTGTTTGGAAATTGATCCAATTTATTGTGAGTCAACAGGAAGCGGCAAGGTCCGCCAACAATAGTTGTTCGATGGGCTCGACCCATACCAATTGGAGCGTGATGTCGTTTTATTGCGCAATTAGGACCCAAAAATTAATCATGTGTTGCTGGAATAGCCACTGAACTCGTTCAGCCTTCTGTATGTGCTAGTAACACCAAAAAAAATTGTTCAAACTTCAATAATATTGTTTGATGCAAAAGTACTCTTGTTTCTGAAATATAACAAGTAATAACCAGATCGTCCTTGCAGAAGACAATCATTTGTTATATCAAAACAATAGAAACTTTTCTCTCTTCTCTTCTCTCTGTATTATGCATTGCCACCTACCTATATGATATGATCCTTCTGAGTGGATTAATTTTGAAAGGGAAATATGTAGAAACGCATGATGAGCGATATTGCACCTTATAAATCACTAAAGCTTACCTCAAGCGTATATAAATCCAATAACTAGGTGCGTTTTTCCAATACGATCGATTTTTTTAGTATGACATTGTTTTGATTAATTATACATAGAAGAAATCACCTACTAATTCTATTGATAAAAAATAATTTCGTTGGTTTGTCAATCGGATGCTAAATTGGAATACTAAACAAGCTTAATGTTGCTCATAAAAAGTGATTGTACATACATATTCTAAAAGCTAAATAATTTAATATAAAAATATTATGTTGTTTTAGGTCGAATTGCAGTTTGGATATCTGGGACAGGAACACGAGCCCGCCTTCATTCAAAAAAATTAAGTTGTTTGAGTTKAATGTTTCAAAACTCTTTCAAAATATTTAAAAAGGGTGTTAGAATGAAGCTTGTTCAGAAGCAGTTAGACATGAAAGCATGTTTCTTTTTAAAATTGAACGATCCATTTTTGGGAATACTGTATAAGTTAGTATGAGAGAAAACAAAAGTGTTTATGAAAACATTTGGATTGATGAAATTCATCCATTATTAAAGGTATAAAAACACTAAATATTTGTAGATTTTCACTAATTTATTTATCACATTATGTTTTTATACGGTTATTTATGAAAACACAAATCTGAACTACAAAGTTTAATTCATTTTTATTATTGTGTAGTTTACCAACTTCAGCCGCAATTCAGTTCGGATAACATCCATGCCACAAAAATTTGTTTAAAACTTAAGCGAAGGCGTCCCCTGATTAACAATTGTGAAAATCAGTGAATCTTAAACAATATAATGATTGTCGAAAAACAGCTCATTCAAACTGAAAAAAATGGCTACATAGACAATGAAATCAACTTCAACCACTCTTGCTGTTTACATTTTTAAGGGATGACTCTGGGCGTTAGAAGGCCGCAAAAATAACTTGAAATCAAGGTAAAATTGTGTTCCATTGAAATTTATATTGATATTCATTTAAATTATATCGCGAACACAGTCGCGGCGGAGGACTTTGTTTTATAATATCTAGTGATGTAGTGATAAAATCAACCACTAAAAACGAATCCAATGAAGGTATCTACTATATTACCAAAAAGGTCATGTGTCCGCCTTTATATTTTCTCAAGAATGAAATGTGATGGACTGTTTATTCAATTTGTTCGATTGCGTGATCCCCCACAGGTATACCTAATCGCGTGTCGGTAAAATCATTTAACTCTGCTCTGGACTACATTAGATAGCAAGTCAGTCTCGATCACGCTTCAGGCAAGCGCGAAATCAATTACCGACAGATTGATCTTGAATTCCTTTAAATCTTATAAGTTTCTGTGGGTTTATTTATCACAAGCTGAGAACTGGCACATTTTGTTATTAACGGACGTCATGTTTTGGCATTACATTGTCTTACTAAGCTTACGTAGCTTGTGGCTTAATTTAACTGCTTCTGTTTGTGAGCGCAGTTCTTTATTTTCGTCTTATGATTAAGCTACAAATCAGTAAGTAACGAATGTTTATTGCGAAAGCTGTACATATTATTGTTTTTCACTCACGCATAAGCACGAGATTCAGTAAATTTAAGTGTAATGTAAGTAACGAGGAAGAGAATATTTTAAAGTCTGAGAGCACGGTAATGACTCTTTAGGTTTCAATGTGGTTGCAACCCTTGACCACAAATCGTTATTATAACATGCGTGAAGTCTTGCCTGGATCCAATAGGGTCAACAAAAAATGTTTGCAATCTTTTAATGCCTTATTTTTACCCGTAGAGGTAAAAAAAGGTTCTTGTTTTCACGACAAACCCCTATATTCATGCCTTGATACGCTATTCACTACAGGCTATACAATCAAAGCGATGGCTCGAACGCCGGCAAGAAATTTGTTAGTGATGACTTTTTATGTCGTAGACTATTGTCACGCCATCTGACACATAACCAGTAAGCTACTTATTCAAGACACTATAATCTACATGGAAAATCGGAGATGAAAAAGTAATTACATCCAACCCCTGGAGTAGTAGGTATCTCAAATGGATAGAAAATTAGTAAAAAGATGGGTTAAGACCATTGGATATGACGGTTTATATTTCCAAGAATAGCATTTTGTGAGATAGCTCTATTTTTTAGCAAAACGTTTCCCACCTTTAGTCTTCAAATTAGTAGAGTTTCTCATGGAAGTAGCAATTTTCACCTCAATCGCGAGAAATTTGCTGCCGGACGATCTAAACCTGTCACGATTACGCAAACGGTGCACTTAGCTGCCTCTAAGAGGAAAATTCAGGGCGGCCATTCAATTTGCACTAAGGCTAACACCTGTTCAGCGTGCGATGCACGTGGACTTTTTATGAAAGTACAAATTGTAGACGATGATCTAGTTCTGGTTACCGCCAGTGAAGAGCCGGCATGGCTATAGCTCTTCGCATAGGTATTTATAGTTGCAACATACTCGTTTTCATAAATAATCGCCGTACCTCCTCGGTGCGTTGATGGATTCTACGAAACACTAGAGTGCCAACCGACATTGTTCCAGTTGCGCATCGTTAGTGCAACTCTTGCGCTGAAGATATTAGCGCCTTTTTTGCCGGAAGCATGGAAATCCCGCGGACTGGAGCAACGAAACTGCTCGCGACCTTGGCAGTGTGGATTATTGACAAGCAGTACTTTCATCTGTCGGGTGTGCTTTACTTGATTAATCTCCTAGTTACTCGACCAGAACAGATTGTTCCTTGCCATCCGATAATTACATGGAATTAAACGCTTTGTGATTGATTGTTACACGGAAATTTCGTCTGTTTGCGTTGGATAGAACGAGAAAATAACCGTTTTGGTCGGTCCAATGTCAGCTCATGATTCTGCTGCAGGATAACGGGGTCCTTGTGCAGCGGAAAGGAACTCTTGGATTTGTTGAAGCAATTCGTATCTTTCGCAACGGATTTCCTAACTTATCGTAAATTCAAGGCAAATATTCACATAGTGCTGTGTAAGGGGGTACCCATCTGACCTACCGAGAACCAAGTGCTTTGTACTTCCACGCACAGATCTCTTACCGACCAACTAAATGTCACCCTTTTCTAGACGTTGAGCGTGGCCTTTCCTTATCGAACGGCAATTCTATCGATTTACCTCACCGAGGTCTTCTAAGCATAGTCTACAGCCCTCGGGGATTCCTAATTTGGATGAAATTCTTGCACTGCTTACTACAGCCTGTCTGTGACCTGTTAGAATTTAGTTTTCTTGAATAGTCAACAGTACCTTAATCTAGACCTCTTCAATGACAGCATTATGTCGATGTACACTTATTTTCCATAGCTGTTTTGTATAGTCTTGGTTAAAGTTCCTTACGACATTGGGAAATTTCTCTCTAAATAAATGAATAAAATAAATAAAAGAAAGGATTTGTTCAGKTTACTTAGATTTTAGCATTGTCMACAAATTTCATTTATAGCATCTTTATACAGTATTCCCAAAAATCGATCGTTCAATTTTAAAACGAAACATGCTTTCATAGACAGTGATATCTGCTTCTGAACAAGCGTCATTCTATCCCTCTATTTAAATATTTAAAAAAAAATTGCTCTAGACGCTAGAGGGATAATTTGGAAACCAAGATGAAATTTTGTTTCCCTTCCAGTTGATATTAACCTGCCTGAGCATTTTTTCAAACTTCATGAAAGATAGTGCAAATTTTATTTGGGCTGTATAATTTTCTTACCTTTAAAGGAAGCACTCATACCAACTAGGGGTTAATTTAAAGAAGTTAGGAGGCCATTTAGTAATTCACAAGAAATATTTTTTCGTACCAGCGAAGATAGCTTAGACCTCTACGCAAGGCTTCTCACGTTGTCTTGACACCAAGCGGTTTCGGTATCAACCTGTATCATAGCTAATTCGCATCTACTAAAGAGCCCGGCATTCACACAGGTATCCTTTGTGCGTATAAAAAATTCATTGTCAGCAATATAATGATGTCGTTTGTGCTATAGAAACTCGTGCTCAAAGAACAAGCGATATCTACATGTGTGTTGTCAGACAAAAGAATAAATACCCTTCGTCATTGTACTATTTCGCCTGTACAGTGCAAACCAGCAATTGTGTAGCCGCTACAGCGGGATAATTAAGTATAATTTATGGTCTGAAACAATGAAGTTCAGGCAAAAAATCGAGGATCGCGCAACGAGAAAACGCGAGCTTTTTTTAATTAATCAACAGTTAAAATGGGCACAGTATCGGCCGAGTCCTTATTTGCAACCGACAGTTGCAAAACAGCACCTCGCCTGTAATTAGAATAGTCTTAAATTAACGTTGATGAGTTTAAAATGCCCACTTCTGTCAGTTTAGAAACGCATCATTAGAACCATGGGCGTACGCAACTTTTGGCTTAAGAGGGAAGCAAAACAGGAATTTCCCGTAGTGAATAATTCATCATAAAGAGAATTTATTTGAAGAGCAATGTTCGTGGACTTTCTGCAAGGGGGCTTCTGTGAAATTTTATGTAAAACGTAACCACAAATACGACAGTTTTGTTACGCACCTATTATTTGCTAAAGCGGAATACAGCTTCTGGTAACTAGTCCGGACAATAATACCATGAAGAACAATGAAAATTTTTAGACCAATGTTGTTGCTGCACTGTGTATTTCATTTTCCTTCGGTAGCTTCCTTCCGGAAGTTGATTTTCAATTGGTTTAAATTTAAATGGAAAATTCGTGAAGTTTCGATAGCGTCTAAATGGTGTCGCTTCTGGAATTTTCGATGGGGGTATAAATAGTTCGAAGGAGAGTTTGCGGGCAGTTCTGAATTCGAATAGTGAAGCAGTTGTTTTCAGTGCTAGTGTGTGCAACACAGTGATTTAGTGAATTAGTAGTGTTAAAAGAGTAGTGTTTTGAAACAGTTGTCTTTAGAATTAGTTTATTTGATAAAAATGTATTCAAATCATAGGAGTTAAGTTTTAGCACTAGTAAACATGTTGGAAGGTCTGGACAACGTAGTTTTTTAATGTTATAAGCTTGTTGTACAAAGCTTCAAGCATGGATTAAAGTTGGAAACGTTTGATAAGGATCATTTCCGTGGATCAAATATGAGTGCTGTATGAAAATCATTTGCAATTTTGTAGTTAAAACAGTTCTTAGTGTAGGCAAAAAAAGCAGCTGTTTTCCTTGCCACCTCTTTGTTACGCCTATGAGTAGAGCAAAGCGTCTTAACGCCTCTACAACTGATTTGGCCTAAAATGACCTGCCAGAAAGCAGGGGGAAATTTCTACAATCCATAATTAAAGATTATGCGCAAACGCTCACGTTTTCAATTAGCTTTTGTCTCAAGTTAATCATGTAAATACGACACGGAAGATGGTGTGACAGGCAAACCACGGACACTGCCACACAGGCTGTACAAACAGAATTATTAAACTGATTTCGTGTACGCTTATTTGTCTAATTTACTTTGCACGGCTCATTAATTTTACGGTCGTTATACATTTCATACAGAATCGTCCGTTGCGGCCGACAATTCGTTCTGGTTTTCTTCTTAAGTGATTTGTCTTTGACTTCATCCGGGATATACCACTGCAAATAGAATTATTGCGACTCAAGACGGTATCACCGGAAAATTTGCGGACCACGTAAATAAGAGCGAATTGTAGCAACAAACTAAACTTTATGGTAATGGTAGTTTGCCTCCTTTTATATGCATCCTAAATAACAATCAATAAGTATTAGTTTAAGTTTATATATTTATAATTCCTTACACTGATAAAAGTATAATTCCTAAAATAACCGTTAACATGTTTAAGATCTAGCAAAACAAAAGCTAAAATATAAATTACTACATACTTATACAAAATATTATATCTTATCAGCAATAATTCCACTAATTCTGATTATTATTATATTATTCTTTTGATGACTTTTAGCTAGCCTTATCCTGTAAGTAAACAAAATACATACACTACACATTTTAACGAATGTCCCATACTAATAAGTATGGTAAAAACATATAATGCTGAAGAAACACTAGCGTATCAGTTAAGAGGCTTTTTGAATATATTGAACTAGCCGGAGTTGCCACTATCTTGGTTCTTTCTGCGTAAACGTAGTTACCTCTGTATATAGAGAAGTTTAATGCTAATACTGGTATGATATGGCACTGCATACTAATTTTTACTAGTAAACTACTAAACTAGCTAAAACCTTATTTTTTCCAGTGGTGGCCAGCAGGTTTCATAAGCAATGCTTTTACGTAACTTTCCCAGTTAAAATTCTGATTCCGTCAGGAAACTAGAATAAACCACAACGTATTTCTCCAGGTTCCGTTCCCCGCTGTCGAACGAGTTGATTTAAAATAATCTCTTTTAGAACAGCATCTATCTTATCGGTTGGAGTAGTTTATTATGAAGCCGCCTCACATTGCCGACGATATTTACGATTGTGAAATTTCTTTCGTCACATTTATTTACTTTTTTAAAACGGTCAAGCCATTTTCGCTCGTTTATTTCCAAGATATATATTCTCTCAGTGCCCGTTGATGCTTCTTAGAGTTTATAAGTTTGTTGTTTGGAAAATTTGTGTTGACCTTTGTACATAAATACATATTGCAATTTACTGTAGTATCCGCCTTATTTAATATACTATACATTTTGCTTTACTGCGAAGAATTCGTTGTTTTTGGGTTCTTTTTCATCTTTTCTAAGCATTTTGAATGATCTACGGCGTCAGGATTCCCGGGGCAGACACCAGTAGTTAAGAACCCTCTCTTTATTATCTGAAGATTTAAGCAGGTATCAATAAGGGTTTGAAAGCTGACAAATTTTTATTGTTTTTAACCAGAAATGGATGGAATACGTTAGTCATGTATTCATAAAAAGGTTCGATCTTCATCCATTCATTTGAGCTAGTACCCACACCTAACTCATCAGGTAGAGAAGCAGTCATTGCAACAGGCAGGGTAAGTAATAAATAGGGGTGTCACTCGAGCAGAAAACGTAAGCAAAACTGTCAAATTCGATTTGACTGGCGCGTTGTCAACTCTATAGACATTTCTCGTACCTTCGTACCATGTATCGTCAGCATACAAAATAAGCTTCTACCCAGCTAACTATAGAGCTAGCAGCAGTCACAGCTTTACGAATACGTTCACGTAACATAAACATAAACTTGTACCACCCATCACCTAGCATATTGTCTTTCAAGGGATTATTTCGGGGCTTCCCATCAACAAGTGTCTTTATACTTGTTTGCAAATCTTCTTTTTGTCTGGGAAAGCCCTCCCTTGGCTTTACTAAAATCTCCTTCTCTTGTTTCGACAGAATTGACTTAGGTCCAAATAATGACTTGGCATAGGCGAAATTGTATAGTCGAACGAGGTATTCCATACTTTTTAGAAGCAGCAGTTTCCATTTAGCCATTTTGATATAGCTCGTCATCATATGATTTCAAATGTTTTGAGTCCTCTCAACAAAACAACGCTATTGCTAATAAATAAACACAATCAACAGGACTCTTACTGTTGTAGTAGATGTCGCTACATTTATATGGAAAGAAAATATAAACCTAGGTACCTGCTCTTTTAATTTTGTCAATTGCAGCACAGTTATGACAATAACCATCGGAGTGTCAACGGTTTACCCAATGTACTTTTTAGGTTTTGAAGGAAAATCCACTGTAGGCAGTGACGAAATATGCTGCTGGTATTCCTGGAACTAATTAAGCGTACAGAAATTGCTTATATCCGTTCCGATTGGATTCCTACTGCCCAGTTTAACCTACTGTTCGTGCACTCACTGTCGGTATTCAGTGTTTGTCCCTATTTGGTCGGGATTCAGTTTCATTGGCAATGGGTTGTTTTTGTCACATAATCTCCGATGTTGACAAATACTGAAATTCCTATTGGACTTAACTAGACATGTTCTATCTGCTTAATGAGGTATTGGTACGTTTCGCCGGCATCACGTACGTTAATTGGTACTTAAATGGCGGAGATTTATTATTTGAGCTCGCCCATATACTAGGTCTGCTAAGGATAGCGCTGCTAACGTGTGAGCGCTAAGCATCTCGCCAAACATAGCGGTTATGGTATTGTTGAGGAGGCAAAGTTTGTGATGACCGGAACAACTCCTCTGGGAGCATCTTAGAAAGCGATAAGTGAATGGTCATAAGCGATTTACGCTTGGCGTACGTACAGTATTGGAAGAGGCAGTTAGTTACAAATGACATGTGAAGTTATTTTTGTTAGACTAACCTTTTTGTAATTGTTCGTTATACCCCTGTTTTTAAAACACGAGTAAATATAGATACAAACTATACAACGTATTGTAACGGTCAATAACTAATACGTACATGCCTCTATATTTGTCTGATTGAACTGGTATATACATATAGAAACGCATATGGTTTAATATGTCTCATCTCAAGAATAACTTAAAAATAGAATAATCAAATAAACTCAAAGGTTTAGTTATAATTGAAAATATCCACCTTTTTATCAAATTGTAAACAATAATATTTACATTAAAACTTTTTCTGTCAATTATTCACATATTTTAGCAAATTTAGTACATTTTTCCTATACAAAAATATATTCTTGTGAAGCTTGTTAATACCAATAACAAAGATCAGTAACCAAATCAGAAATAAATTATTTAAAACAAGTTCTGTTTTCTAGGTACTCTTTAGAATTTTTTGCTTGGGTATAAAACAGCACGAAGAGAACGATCTCGTTAATAAACCAGCGCTTCATATTTGTAGATCCAGTTGGCTCATCAATACACTTCTTGTCGTCCCGGTTATGTCCATTTACGAAGCAGTTTTCATTTCTTACCGGTTTCCTTCCTCAAACCAAGAACTAGATCAATTTCAATGGAAGCATTGCTCTTATTTCTTGCCTGACATTGCGTTACTGCCGCACTGACAAATATCGTCCACAAATCGCAACAGGCTTTCCCGTCTACGGACTTGACGTGCCCGTGCAGTATTTGTAACGAATCGCCGCAATAATCATGATGAAATCCAGTATTTATTACATTAGAACTTGTTTGCACACTCAAGGCTCTGCTCATCCTTTATTAATATGCGGGACAAGAAAACCGTAATATAATTTATATATAGAGCTCGCGCGAAACCTTGACATTTGTGAACGGCAATTAATGCCCCAAGAATGCTACGGAGTACATTAAAATCGCGGATAGAGTGTATAAAATACTGGTAAGTGCTCGCGATTAGATATACTCCTTCCAATTGGCTGAGATGGGCACGTCCTTGGAAGTACCGCATCGGTATTGGCAATGCTTTAGATTTAATTGAATAGCTCACCTGATTTGATTACGATAACGTATTCTGGTAACCTGTTTGTGAACGGTTCGTTATGTGTTTGCTCTGGATTCGGCTTACGTAAAAATGGGTTTAAAATGTAAATCTTGCGTTGTGACATCCACGAAAACCTTGTGGACACGTGAGGAATTGTAGCACGCCGCTTAAACCTTGATGAACCAACTTTTTCTTTCCTTATTACCAATTAAATCAGTCGTTTTTACTGATACGTTTAATATTTTATTGTTTTCTAATGCTATACCAGCTGCTGGTTTCGTGTTTTGGCATACTTTTCATAACTGGTATTTCGCACGAGATACGAAATTGATAAAACACTTAGATGCAAATCATAGAAATTGAAAGCATCAGTGTATAATTTTTATATTACTTACGAGTACCATGTCAAAATTCCTGCACACAAAAACATAGTATATTTTAAAAAATTGCAATAAAATCTTTCAGTATAATCCCCTTGCATATCCAAAAGCCATTGCCATTGCTGCGGCAGTAATGTAATGTTAAATCGAACTTCACGAAATTGTCCGTTTCACTGGAGGAGAACAGAACGAAATCTGGAGGACTGATGACGGGGGATGTGGAAGAGTTTGTTCTCACAAACTCCTTTGACTGACACTGCTTTATGCGATCAGGCGTTATCGTGCAAGAGGGTTACGCCGATGTCTTTCTTATCTCGTCCACACTTTTTTGTCTTTTGGTATTTGTGATACATTCACTTTTGCATAATCATAATCTATCGCTTTTTACAAACATCTCTAGTTTGTATTTTTACTGTATAATTGTATAATTTTTTGTACATGTACCTCATCGCGAGACAAGGTTGATTTTCAAGCATTCGCTTGGTTTCTATATTGTTTCTTTATTCATTATTTTTATCCAAATTCTCTCCGAGTTTTGTTTAATTAAATCTATGTGATTTCCTGGAGGTGTGTGCTTTCTGCCTGTAATTATAACATATATAACTTTGTACACCTGAGTCCATTTGTCTGGATTTAACAAACTGTAGTTATTATAGCAGCTTTAATTATTAGGGACAGCTACTGATAAGATCAGGAATACCAGTCTCCCGATTAAGCGAATAATAATTTTTATTCAATTATGATGTGCTAAATGATCGGTTGTCTCAAGGTTTTTATCTGTTCACCATATACGTGTTCCCTAATGTATTGCTAGTAAATGAATAGACACTCTACGAAACCCATTCTACTATTCCATTACAAAAACGCGTTATTCAATTTTATTTATGTATATTACCAGAGAAGAACCATCAGGAACACTTTGTTAGACATAGATGCCATCGTGCATGGGATATAAACGATAAAGTTTGGATTATTGTAATAAAATTAAAATATAAATTGAATCATTCGCCCACGAGCTTAAACGGAGATTAGGACCGTTTTCAAATTATCTCCAAAGATTTGCATGAAATAGCAGTTCCAGCGGCGTTCGGAAAGAGGGCCCTATCGCATAGTACAAATTTACGATTATTGTTCTTGCAAATCGAACCACAGCAGAAGAATAGGAGACACAACACCTGGATTAAATTTACCGTTGTTCTTAGCAAGATTTCAAGCCAGAGGTGGAAGTTGCCCTTTCACAGTTTAAGCAGCCATGCGTTATGCTGCAACACCAAAGCTGGTCGATACTCCCGGTGATATATGTCGGTTGTAATTTACGATAAAAACTACAATACATCACTGAGCGTCTTAAACCGACTAAGTATATGCTTAATCTTGACAATTATCTGCCTTGCTCGTGCATAATTTCTCGCTGAGATGGGAGCATTGTGAACACTTGCGGTTGTCTAAAATTCCTGCGGCTGCAGTATCGTCTATCGTCTTGCTATAATAATTTGCACTATTGATGGTGTACTTTTACCTATAAGTGAATATACAGGGTGATTCCCTAAGGGCACGGGGCGGCTTTTTCTTGAAAACCCCCCACGCTATCGATTTGAGGAAGACATTTTTTGATAAAGACGTACGAAACTTCTAGATGCTATATCTTCTAAACGCCACAACCACATTTAAAGAACTGGACTCATTCTAGAGGGACTTTCAAGGAAATCTAGATAGACGACATACTTTTTTCACTTAATTTTGTTAGCCATTATTTAAGAAAAACTGGTAAAAACCTGAATAGTATATAGATATAGTACACCCAACACAGAAAATTACAAAAAAGTAACTTTGTCCTTTGGTTCCGGGAAAAATAACTAAAATGATGTACAATTTCTAACTTTGTTTTGTAGGTTATAATTGAACAAAATTAACAATAATTACGAAAATACAATGAATATACYGTTGAAGCATTAACATTTGTCTCCATTGTCACAAAGCTTGGCCTACCTAAACCAAACTAAAACCAGACTTTGACACCCTAATCAGTAGCACATGGTGTTTCTAAAAAAAAAGATACACTTATGTCGTTTTCTTCCGCCGGGCTGCACCCACGAATCCAAGGTGCACTGGAAATTCTGTTTGCCCAACAATTGCGCGCAGACCGCCGGAGAAAATAAATTATTGGCGGAATTTATTAACGCAAATAAGCACCCGCCGGTTACGCAATTACGCTTGTAAATACCGAAGACGATCTTCAAACGGTGTGCCATAAAATGGCGCATAAAACGAAAAAGAGCGCGCGCATTTAAAATTTACAAGCATAGATAGTAAAACTGATAGGTCGGTACGATTTTACCACAGCGTATTTACTATATCGTAAATATTATATTATGGCTAGTACTAATGCTTTGCGCAGGTTGAGCGTTTATAAATTTTACGCGAATGGTGCAAATTGGCATAAGATAGCAGTACGTTCCATTATGCAGTATCTGAGCTTCAACATGCTCGCTGCGTTTTTTATTTGCACCCTTCAACGACCGATAAAGGCTTTTATTCCGCTAAAGAGCCTGGGTAAACGGTTACCTGTGGTGGCGAAGTGATCTTTGTAGATTATGGAGTMTACATAGAATAAAACAAGAAGAAAAATGTGTATTTTTTGTGTGACCCTTATTATTACCATTTTCTTTTCATTGTGCAGAGAATTTCTTGTTGAAATTGGATCTTTACTATAGCTAAAAAATATGCAAGTGGTCGGCTATTAACTGTATATACTGTATATGCGCTTTGTGCCATAGTAAAGAGTGGCTGTCCTTTACGTGAAATAAACCTTCTTATGGTTAGAATAGCAGAGTGATACCGATAAACATGTAAACAAAATACAATATCTGTAACCTCCAAAATTATCCATACGAACACAAACAGTGCTCTTTGGGCTAGTGGCTTAGTTACCCTAAAATGAGGAAGCAGCATTCTAGGAGACCCTTTCTGAAAGCAACATTCAGGATAGTGTCTCTTTATGGCCTTCCGTGCTTACAAAATTCAAAATTTCTGTCTGAATTCGTTCAAAACCAACTGTACTCCCCTATGGTTGCATTTTTTATGATAATATCGTATTAGAAGCTTTGTTGTAAAGTGTATACCATCCATTATTATAGATCTGCTTGTTTCTTCTTGAAGCTCTGATGAATTGTTTGTTCTTCTTTTGGCTGCTGCGTCAAACACAAATCTTTTTTATGTTTGTTATCGTTTATTACTGCAAAATGTGGGAGGTTCCTCTTTTGCATACCCCTTTTTTAGATATTTCTGAATTTTTTTACTGTGCATTTAAAAAAAATAGCTTTTTTCCATTTTTCTATCTATGAAGCCTAAATATTCTAAAACCATAGGATAGGTATTCGGTAACAAACAAACAGTGCTGTTTCCAATTCTCGTAATCATAGTCTTCATTAACCTTACCGCAACCCCATCTTCCTTAGATGTTCGTTACAACTTAGAAACCCGAAGATTCAATTGTAAAGAAATTCCTTACCAAATGATGTAATTCGTCAGCTTTCTCTGTTTTCAGTCCTATATGTAAGACAGTATTATCCACTCTACCCTTAAATTATTGAACGTTTCCATGTAGAACCCAACCAAGTTTAGTTATAAACAATGCTGGGGCACTCTTGGGCCCTCTATGATTTCGTTATGAGGTCCCAGTTGTCAAGTTCGGTAAAAAGCTAAGGCTTTTTATCAAGGTAGCTCGAAAACTATATATTTCTTTGGGATTCATCTTAGATGCTATCTCCTCGTCACGGTGGAAGCTTTATCTTCTTATTCGATACTTTGCTCTGTTATATGGTTAGTGATTCTTTTAGCTATACCTAAATAAGAGCACCCGGGAAGATGATCATTGTTGGATGATGAATGAATGTTGATGCTGGTGTACCTTCGACCAGATCTGGTTTTCTTTACGCGAAGTAAACCAGAATGCCCGCGGGCAACCCTGGAAAAGCATCTGCTCAACACGTTCCTCGGCATCCATTAAAAAGTAAAACGCATCTATATTTGCACACACACAGGCGGAAACGTAGTGGAACGCAGTACATCTCGATACGGGCAGTGCCACCAGTCATTTCCTATCATCTAGTTCACCGTGCACGCGGCCGAACGCTTTGACTGCCTATATGCGACAGCAGCGGACCCAGCAGCTCCATATCGGCGACAGATCGTTCTCTGATGGGAATACAGACGGTCGTAGATCATACCCAGCCTCAGTCGCGCCGACACGCGAGATGGCATAAGGAAAGGCTGCTCCTCCAGGAATTGTGAAATCTGATTGCTTTATATGCGTTATTTGTGTGCGTACACGCTGCAAAAGTATTACTCCCGTTAGAATTCATGAATGGCTAATACGATACGACCTGTTGGCGGTTGGACTGGTTGTATTTTGGGAAATCCTGAAGCAGGTGCCTTCATCACAAGGAAGCCTTGCTTTGGTTTTAAATTATGGGTTGGCCCACTGGTCAACATTCTTTAGGTGATCCAAAGAATGAGGAAGTTCAACATAAATTGAATGTTATTAACAGTAAAATTATTTTAAATATGGATTTTAAATTAAATTTAAAGTTAGACAATGAATCCAAAAATGTTTTGGATCTAACCAAATCCTTTTTACTAAGACCCACGGATAACATAATCTAAATATTTGTATGCCGTACAAAGCAACAATTCTAGATATAAATTTACCCAAACGACATTAGAACAATATACAATAACAAACTTTACAATAAATTAAATGCAATACGTTAGAGTTTTTTACGTAACACTGTAATTACTATAATTCATAATGAAGTAATTAAAATATTTTTTGAGAAGCGAATAAATATGGGTAGTCAAAAGCAATTTACTAGTTATTTGCATAGTATTTAATTTATTATATGGAATAGAACAAAATAATCCACAATTTATCATCTAATATGTTATCCATTTTGAACATTAGTCGATGAAAAAAAGATTTTTTCCTCAATTATTGTTTGTGAAAAATTCGGTTAAAGATAGACTAAGTTAAGAAGGGATCTTGCTTGTATGAAATTTTTGTTACTGAAGAAAATTGATATAATAAAAACTACATTTACAGTTAAAAATAGTGCTAATAGATAACATGAATAATTTATGTAAAGAATGTTCCAAAAGGATATTCATGTTTATGTATTTTTGGCAATCCACAAAGTTTTGTGATTCAGTATAATTAAAAAAATTAAAATTGGTTCGGCTTTCTCATCGTCATTCTCAACTATTTTTCCAAAATCTGTGTTATCCAAGAAGTTAAGATATATATTTGGATAATTTATGCCAACTTTTCTTTAACTGTCATAGAATCTATACTCCCGGGTAACTTATAACTTTAAGATTTTATTGTAATAGCTGAAAGGTTGAACACTTATAAATACAGATTTTTCATTGTAATTAATAAATTCTTTACAGACTTCATCTTTTGGAAGATTTGGTAAGTTATCATTAGTATCTAAACATCTTAATTTGAAAGTGTTAAACTGGGAATGTTGGTGGCAAAATTCATGTTACGTAGGTTATCTTTAAGATCGGCAAACTGTAGGAGAACCCAATATAGTTTCTTTGCGCTATCTTTAGGTGCTGATGTTGATGGCATGTCAAACAACTATAAAAACAAATAACACAAGGTCTTGTCTATTGCAAGCTGACGTTTCCATACGTATTTAAGGTGTTTCTGGATTTCCTTGAAATGCGCAGAAGAAACTGGTATCAAATTAGGGTATTTCGGGCACGCTTACAGCAATCATCGTTGCACCGTTGTGTTTTATGGATCGGGTTGTCGCATCGACCCGAAGAAAGTTTTTTAAGTCACTTGCACCTGTGCGCTAGCACGTGTGTGGTCTCAACGGCAGAGGTGATACATGAACACCTCTTGGCAAATTAAAAATTAAATAATGTACGCCATAAATCAAAATGTAAATCCGTCTATAGGAACATCGGGACTATCGTGTATTGACAGTGTTCCGGGCTGGCTCCTATTCATTATTTTTCGGATGTAACTGATAAAGGATATTTTTACACGGTGTTCTAATGCGAAGATTAATTAAACCCGCGAAGGGGAAGTGACTGGGAGTAAATTGGAAGATTAGAAAATCGAAAACGGTAGACTGATTCCGATTGCGGGCTGCGTGGGCAGCGGACGTTGCCATTAGGATTCCATTAGGTGTCGAATCTTAACGATGCGATTTTAACAATTAATTTATAATCGTTTGTATGCGCTTGGGACACTTCTGGTCCCCGGAAAGTGTCTGGAAATAATGGTATTGGAGTGAATGACACTTGCTCCGATGACACTTAAGATACGAGGACTTTGGCTCAACAAAATCCAAAAGCAGGAGCTGCAATAAAGAGAAATTTATTGAACGAGAAGAAATGTACATGGGACCATCAAATAAGTTTTTGTACTAACATAAGTTGTACTTATTAGTAAAAGAGATTATTCAGTAGCTGTAGCCGGATCTATAATATTAATGATGAATTGATAAACAAATAGAGGAGAAACACCATTCAAAAAAGTCAAAAAAATAGTAAACTATTGAAAATTTATGGAAAAAATAGATTAATAATGTTGCTAAATATGACTTATAAACTAATGACTATAATAATACAAAACCATTTAACAACATATCCTAAAATAACATAAAAGGTACGAGCAAGGACTCTGTTAAGAAAGATTTACAATTATGTGATATGCCTTCTCTCGTTGTCAGGTTGACACAAAGTAAAAGATTATGGATACTAAAGAAAACTCCACACTTTGTTCATCGACCCCCAACAAGTGTTTGACAGAATAGATAGAAGGCAATTAACTCTAAAAAATGAAAGACATCGAAATACCAGCATAGTTTATAAAGCTAACTGGATTAAGACGCCGATGACTGATCACGTAGCTTAGAAAAAGCGTTACTAAATATTCCTTCAGTATGCGATGTGTGCAGTATTTGTTTCTCTTTCTCTTTCGAGATATTCTGGTCAATAAGTAACCATAATATAAGGTATTTAGTATCGTTTTACGAAGAAACACGTCAAAAACACATTCAAATGGACAACATTTACATTTAGATGTTTTCAGCGCCTGCACGAACTGAAGCGGTGGCATTGAAAGCGCGCACCAAGAACGAAAAAATCCACTGGGATGGTACAAGTTGCGAAAGTGATCGAGCTGATCACGGATACAGATACGTAACTGGTGCAATGCAAAGGTTATTCGTGATCATCAGTACCTGCAGGAACGTTAGTGGTGTATCCGTGACTACTTTTTCTCCCACTTTGAAATATCTAAGCATTCTAGTGGGAATACTTGTGGATCATTGAAGTAAAGCCTATAATGTAGCAACGAAATTCAAAATCATAAAAATTAATTTTTACGGGACAAATTAAGCAAAGGCAAAGTTTGCTAGTAAGAAAGCTTCCCCCTTGGCTTTTTTGAAAACGTTATTTGGAGGGTTCCTTCCGGAGATTCAAGAATCGCAACTTAGATGACTTGACGCAAAACCTTCTCCAATCAAAACATGCGATCAAGACTGGTTAAGTAGTTAACTACAAGTAATTTCGTTGTGATATAAGCTGTAATTGCCCATTTTGTTATAATTCAAGGCAAGTAGCTATTGAAACAAAACTGTTTTACATAAAATTCATTAAAGTATTTTACCAAAACTTAATTTACTTGGATCAGTGTCAGCAGATTTACTAAAGGTTTTGATAAAGTAGAATGCGTTTGTGCTAAGAAATTAAATATACCATACCCTACAAGATGGAATTTACATTTTAGTTGTTTCAACTACCTTCACTTAAAAAAATCACTTATATTGAGTTTGCAKTGCAATTAAAGCAACTAAACATGAATTTTGTGCAAACTTTGGTATTAACAAATATTAAAATTGCTTTTCCTACCATATATTTAGGCCCTACCACAGTTCAAATTTAATTAGATTCATATTGACAAAGATAAAGAAAATTATGTCGCAATTAGAGAACATGAGTGAAATACAATAACATACTTTTTGCCTTCAAGTCCTAGCCATTCACGCCTAGAATATATATTGTCAAACTTTATTTAACCGTCTATAACGATATATAAGTCGTTATAAAGCATTAAAGCTTACAAATTTCGAAAGTGTTGCTTTAACTCAAAAACGCGATCTCCAGAGAATGGGAAAACTTGTAAACGCCATTGAAGCAACTAACAGGATTCACAAATCATTTGTGCAAAATATTCTCATTCCTATGCTCGACTGTCAACTTTTTTTTTGTGCGGCAAGCAGAAACGCGTGCTCGTCTTGACGCCAGGCGACTTATTATTGTACCTTGTAGTACTAGCACGAGAACATATATCATAAATATAGATGTTATAATAGTTGCCGCTGGAATATCTTCAGTTTTTGTGGCAAGTGCCGCGACACTGCAAGTATCGGCACATTATTTCTTTGTTTGGTTCTTGTTGACGGACACAGTTTTCAGTTTTTAGCGATACAGACTCATCTACAATAAGGGTTAAAACAGAGATACTTAAATCTTCAAATTTATGTTCAATAAAAGCGGTTCCTTTGATGGCTCGTTCGATAGTGCGTAAAAAATTGCACACGTAGAGTAAGGCTAGATCAGCAAACGAGTGCTCAGCGCTGTTAGTAATTGATGATGGAACACTTAGGGCTCAAAGGTTTCTTAATGCTTGGGAGATACAAACACAGGAGAAGTTTGCTGAGATCGTTAATAAGTATTAATTTAGCCAATAAATACATTGTATACTACCGTAGTTTTTGTAGCTATGACAGATGATATATGCTCAAAATTAGCACACATCGTGCCAACTTAACAGCAGCGTCCTGCAAAAAATCATTGATGAAAAGGAGAAAAAGTAAAGGACCTAAGTTAGACCATTGGGGTACTCCCGAATTTGGGCTGAATTTGTATAAGCGAACGTTTTGATATTGAACCAATTGTGTGCGATTCAACAAATATAACTTAAAAAGCTTGACCAGACAATCGGATAATCCAAAACTGTGCAACTTATCGAGAAGAATAAAATAGTCAATACAGTCAAACGCTTTACAGAAATGTGTGTAAATGACGTCAACTTGGCCATTGTTGTCAAGAAATTCTGATATGAATTGAATCCCTGATACAAGGTTAGTACCATGCTGATTCTCAAGCAGTCCCTCGCAAAAAGAACTTGGAATTTGATCTATTCCTTCTGAATGAGTATTATTTAGTATGTTAATTGCCTCTAAACCGTCTAATTCAGACATACGGTCAATGACAATATTGCTGTGAGAAAGTGAAGTATTGCTAGGAATATAATTCTTAAAATGAACCACAAACTAGATGAATTAACTTTGATGTCATTTTGTACGGACTGAAACAAAAATGTTGACTGCTTCTTAACTACAGAACGTAGTCTTTTGTCCATTAATGTAAAATAGTGCTCCAAATTTAAGAGATTTATTACAAAGGTGGTTTTTCCCCCAAATAATATTAATCAGTTCCTTGTTAAACCAAGATGGATACCGAGAACAAGTTTTGGATGGTTTAACTAACGGAACAGTGGCTTCAAAAATACTGTAGAGATGTTAATAAAAGGATTCGCAAGCTACATCCACATTGTTGCATGCGTCTAGTTACTGTCACTGCTCATGCAGCTTCGCAAGCATTATATAATAGGTTTCACGATAGCCAATTAACTTCGTTTCAAATGTAAATCGCTGTGTAAGATTAAGCAGGAGAAACCAACAGATTCCGAGAATGCTTAAACGAACCTGCCGCTCGCATGATAGTCGCGTCCCGGGCATTCATGTGGTCAAAATTGGTTTTGGCATGGCATAAACGGGTGCTAAGAAATTATCCTTATCTAAATGGGAGTCTTAACATTTACATATTCCAGCTAATTAACGTTGGAAGCCTTCGGTAGCACGAACACCGTGTTTCCTTAATTCATTTGAATTATGGGTACAAATGTGGATTCTACGTTCGTTTTGTTATTCATGCTGGCCTGTAGAGTGTCGTTTCAGCAATATTCGATACTTTAGACCGACCGCCTTAAAAGCTTGGGTCGATTTCTACGTGATTTAATATTTTAATCGCGTTCATTAACTTTAATTATTGAAATGGGCCCAGAAACAGTTTAGTACCACTCTAATGGCTACATAAATATATTTTAATTGTTCCCCGTGACAAAATTTCGAGCGCTATACAGTTAGTTATTCGTCCGAGTTGATAATACAGTGGCTTGTTTCCCCAAATTCCTAATCCGTTATCGGATGAACCACGATGATGTAAGAGATCGAATTACCATAGAAATGGTCCAGACACTTGCCTTATATATTTCCAAATTAGATAAACTTATGGCCCGGAATTCTGCTTAATTGTTCCTACACGTCCAACTGTACACAGATTACGAGGCATAAATATCGGGATTAGAGCAGACGAGATATGGGCCGTGTTCCTGGTCGGTGCCGTTACAGCGAGTTCAGGCGAGCTTTCTGAAAGGACCTCAAATAAATTATTACCGAAACTAGCCTTATATTAGACACTCAAGAGTAGCAGCGTAGGAGTAAAGTCCAGGGGCTATTACATAAAGGAGCTAATTAATTTTATTTCTCCGCTAAGCTGGTGAACAGAGATTGCCGGTAAAAAAAAATCGCACTTTGGAGGTCGTACTGGCTACTAAATTGCTGTGGCCACGTGATTCATGTTCAACAGTTAATTGCATATATCTACGTTCAATAAATGGCAATCTTATTTGGGATAGTATCCCACCCTCAAAGTAACATTTATCGTGTAAAAACGTTATGCGAGTAAAGCTTGTACAAATTTCACCAGAAGAAGTGACACAAGAATCCAGCGATCAAAACCGAAGAATCATTCATATTAAAAAACTCAGGATCTTTTGTTTTAAAAAGCTTTATAATAATAATTATTATGACTAGAGATAAAAAATGGTTTGATTTAAGCAGATAAACAAAACAAACATTTTATTCTTTAGCATGTTCTTATCTCTCTCAATTTTTATATTTCAGTATCACTTCAGGTAATATAATATAATATATAGTGACTGAATTTAATGAATATAGAAGCTTTTAGTATTACGTAACTAGAATTTCCATCTTCTGTACGTTCCACGACAAAAAGCTTGAAAATTTTGAGGAATAAGAGCTGCAATTCCAACGTACGTATCATTATTCACAGTGATCATTCTAGGAACACTTGTAAGCTATCAAAGGAAATATGTTAATTTTCTCATCTGGGGTTACACATTAATTTCAATGTTTTCTGCGATCTACTATTTATATACACATCTCCTTTCAGCGTCAGAGTTTTTTTTCACTATTTTTATTTGTCCTAAACTGTAGAGATTTTATTTATTAATTTTGCAAGCTATTTAGCCGCTTCCTTATAAGCGAAACGATATCCCCACTAGGAAAAATTTTCTTGAAAAACTTGTTTTGGATATGCCATATCCTTTTAACAGATGCCTCCTTTTGAATGTCGGCAGTGATCTTTTGAATAGGATCCAATAGATTTTCTTTAGAATCTTGGGTTAATTATACCAGAAGGATAAAAAAGCTAATTCGTACATACATACAGCTTTGCCCATTTTAAGTTTTTTGGGAATTAAGTCGGGTGGAGAAACGCCTGAATTTTTTTATGATTTTTTTATAACAAATTCTCCTTGTCAGTAGTACATAGCAACATCCCATTTACTTGGTTATGAAGAAGCTTGATTCAATGTTTCAGAGTGTTTTAATTACAGTTTATCAACTTGAGAAACTTGAAACCCATTAACCTCTATGAGTTTGGCGACTGTGACTGCTACTTTGAAATTCCTTCTATAATCTTTTGTTAATTTAAGCTCAGCAAGCCAAATTGTTTCGTGCTCATTCCAGGTCTTCTTTTAAATTTTCAGTTCCAATTGCATACACTCATGTGAGCTGTTGTTGAAGACCTTAAGAAGACAAATACGTGAACCTGTGTAGATCATGCGTTTCTTGAATTGGTACAGCCTTGGTGAAGGAAATTCAGTAAAAAGGGTTCATCAAATTTGCAGTTATTGAATAACTTTTCTGTTGCCACCTTAACATGATGATCCTTCGCCCCTGCAGATTCCAGTGTGTTCTAGTTCTGTTACCCAATTCCTCAAATTTTGTTTCCTTTTATACTCAGTAGCATACTAACAGAATATTTTTTCTCACAAATAGATCCACTAGATCTCACGGGATGGGAGACCAACAGCTTTATTTGTAACCATACTAAGCAACACGTGTTACAAAAGCTGCTGAATCCGCGTCCGTAATGAGTTAACTATATCGGGCGAACCAATAGCTAATAAAGACGTGTTTTACTCGGGTACAGATAACGAATCAGTGGGATCGTGTTTATGTAAATTCCGGGTATATCGTAGCCAGCGTCTGGTAATTATAAAGTGGTGTAGTCCTGGCCGCATTGTTGTTATCTGATTGGAAGGCCGTAATTGACTCATTACATTATGGAGCGCCTAGGTGTGCACTAGTAAAAAATTTCTCGCCGTTTAGATAAGGAGCCTCGCTACCACAACTGCCCGTTTTTTCAGCTTGTTACGCCGGGCACTGCACTGCCGAGTGATAATCTAGATCGCCGTGTGCTGCGACTCGATATGAAACGATCCAGATGGGTCCCTTAGATCAAGGAATTTATCGCTCGTCGGTCCGAAATGGAGTGTGGCGTACTGAAATGCACCCTAATAACGCGGGCCTCGAGGATATTTTATGCTAATGCGACTGAAATCGTCGCCATTCTGAGAATCTGGTCCAACTGTTGGCCGGACTTAGCGAATATGCAGTAAATATTGTTGGTGCTTTTACGCCATGGTTAGTGTGGCACTAAATTATGAGAGCATTCGCAGGCGCAGTATCTGCTCTGATTTACTCGGATTTGATAACTTGCAGGACGTTTATATGCGACTTAAAAGTTGTGTACGGTCGTTACATAAATCCGGTAAAAGCACTACAGTAACTGGGAGACCTAATATGATTTTTACATTTGGCCACTTGCAGTATCTTATCTTCAAGTTCTAAAATGTATAAAGCTTCTGGAAAACCTAGAGGCATAATGCGTGATATTTAGCTACTGTTTAAATACCCCTGATAGTAATTGCATTAAGTGCAATAATTATTCCAGGGAAATTTATTTTCCAACAAATATGTAACGAGAGTTCCTAAAAAAATAGAGAGCCCAACGGCACAATAATACCTTCATAATATTGAAATTGGATCTGCTGTTCCAATGTTTGGTAGCAAATGCAAAACATATAAGATAAGTGACGCATTACATTTTAGAAAAACACCTACATTCACATCTGTCTGTAGCTTCGCAACCCCTACCAAAAACCACCATTCTTGGCTCTAGACTTCCGAAATAAACTAACACGTCCGCAAAAGCTTTCGAAATTTTTCTAAAATTTTAGCAAAATTTATCGGCAACACAATCTCTCTAGGAGCTTTTTTGTGCAATACCAATTGTTGTATGTTAACACTATTTGGAGTAGGGTAATCAAAGAGCAAATTTTGATACAAATAGGAAGTAAAATAACTTTTATACGGCAGGCTGATTATTTGCTAGTATAAGTACTTGAGATTTGTTTTTCAGACCTGATGAAAGGTGAGATTGCCGATTGACATTGTAAAGGGTACTTGAAATGGCGAACTAAACGTTGTCTGTTATCAAGCACCTCAAAAAACGGCTCATGCCATAAGGGCACATCCTCATTTCAAATGCAGCTATACACCCGGAAAGAGAATATAAACAATACTCGTCAAGGAAAGAAGTGTCTTATAAGAAACAGGTGAATGGCGAATACAAAGCGGCATACGAATAACCGGCTCATATGGATAGAATTAAGGTGCAGCGTTCTTTTTTCCCTATAATACCAATATGTGAAAACCATGTCTCGTACGCCATTAACGGACAAACATATTCCATTCTGCCTTGAATAAGCAATATCTACAAACCCTGGTAATCAGGTAGACAATTTCTAATAGGATTTAAAGCTCCCTGCCTCTTAATGGCCGTAAAATGTAGCAGCCTAACTATCTTATGGAAATGTTAATATCCAACGCAGTAGCGAGTAAATAGTTCAGGTATTTGATGCAAAAAGGCGAAGCTGGTTACAATTAGTATGTTGTTGTCTCATTACACATGTGAAATGATGTGGCAGATAAGGATCATGCATTCTCAGCTATAGCAGACGCTTTTCGCAATGCAAAAGCTGCGTAGCCGCAGACAACGCTACTGAATTTTGAAGATGTTTAACAACTATATTCGTCCAGTTAGGAACTTATGACCTTTTAATATTATTACATCGATGGATACAAATAACTGACGATTCGCGCAACTTACAAGTATAATGAATTTGTTTTCATATCTTGTTACAAGGTTCAAATTATTTCCAACTATTTTCTTTTCTTGAAGAATACTGTGTTATTTTACAAACAAAGCGGACAGATGGACAAATGTATTTAGCAATGTTTTCTTAACATTGTTTGCGTCTTCTTGCTAAAATGTATTATAAGATAAGGGTGTAATATACAAATAGAATATAAAAACTAATTAAATATAGCCTCTGTTGTTTGACAGTAGGTTGGGTCCGTAAATGTAATTTTTTATTGAAGTATACAAGATCTGTGAACTTCCTTGTGTGCGATTTTATCAATTTTTCATTAAATAAAAAACTGTTTTTATACATAAAGGTATTTACGCAAAATTAGTAAATTCAGTTTCCAACACGTCAAATCACCGACTATAACAGAATATAAAAGCTCGACTTAATGACCCATTAGAGGAAACTAACAGTTTAAGCCAGCATACGCTGATGACCTGTAAAACGCTATAACTAACAGACCATGTAAGTTCTGAAGTTACTCATGAATTATACATATTCTAATTCAATAAATTTTACGTGAAACTGTCCTTCAATCGTCCCCGTCATTTGTTTAAGTTGGTAAAATGAAAAATAGCCCGGCTCACCGCACTAATGGCTTTTTCGAAAGCTTATCCTCTCCGAGCTAGAGGGCAATGCTAAGATGTGTTAATTTGGCGCGGTTAGGAGTTAATAATTGTGAAAAGATATTTACATAATGCGTTTTTGAACGGCCATATAGCGGATCGCGTTGCCGCGTCTACAAAATAACACATTGTTTATATTCCGTGGGTATAATTATTTGGAAAAGCTAAATTATGCACAACTGGGACTTCCTAGTTGTAAAACATTGTTTACGGCGTATAATTGTTTATGGCTTAAGTKCGGCAATAAATGTTTACAGATTAGAGTAACACCACTTTTGTTCTTGTAATGGGGCCGGCGTTACAAAGCCAGCAAATGGGAGTCTAGACCATAAACAGCTTGGGATTGTCTGATGTATGGCAATAATCATCTGAGGGCATCGAAATATAGAAATAAAGCTCAGTAAGGAAACGTGGGGGAATGGTGTGAGAAGGAAGATACGGCCTTTACACCTTCATTACCTTTGCACAAAAAAGCTCCTCATCAGAAGATGATGTTTAGCATAGTATTCTTAATTGTTCACTACTCAGATTGCCCATTCAATGTTGTCAATCGGCTTGATAACACCCAAAGAAACAATCAAATAACATCAGTTTCGACATACTGTCTTTCAAGAATTGATTTTCCAACTTCTGGTTGAGATATGTAGACAATATTTTTTTAGAAGTTATACGATTGTTTGCTTGTTGGCTAACCGGCCGTTGAATATGGTTTATAGTAGACTGAAACGTATACATTATTATATTTTTTGCCATGAGATTATAGTTTTATTTTATCCTTTTCAGGAATACGTTTTGTCAGACACGTGGAATATCTATAATTAAAGTACTCTCAAAATTCTTTCTCAGTAGGTCACAATCAACACTAATCGACGTCAAAAAGAACTACGCGTTCACACGTTAATTGCGCCGATGCTTCACCTTCAACTTTTTTCCCTGCTATTTCAACAAAACAGAACGGAGCAAGAGCACCGCTAATTTAACATAATCGTATCACGACCTATTACACTCTTTCAATTGCTCCCAAGGTCAGCCTTCTTTGATCCAGCACTTGATGAAGATGTAAATGTGCTGTAATTATTACACACAGGTGAGTAAATTGTGTTGCCGCATTAGTCGTTATTTGTGGAAACCGCTTCATATGCATGAGCCGGTACAACAAACGTCCTTGTGCCGACAAATTTAAGCGCAGGATTAACCTGGTGCCCCGGGCGTCCCGGTATAAATATTTTGGCTTGCATGTCGGTTACGCAATGAGCTCGCGGCTTCCTGGTTCGTTTTCGTACGGCGATTTTGCGCCACCTCGTTGCGCCAGTCGGTTTCAGCCTGATGGAGATTGTTCTGAATTGGCCAAGGTCCTCGACCGTGTGAGGGTGGAAATCATTTAATCGTGACCGCCAATCCTTGCAGCCTTGGTGCTCTGTTCTCACAGATGTCTCCATATACAGATAGATGATTGCGATTGCAACGCCCAATTATTACAACAGTCGCAGAAAAGCTTGCGCTTCTTGCAACATCTACGGTTATTTCTATAATACAACTGTGGTATGGGTTTATAGGTACCTATAGGTTGCTCGGAACATACTGCAATTCATATACCGCAAGGAAGAGAAATTAAAACTATATAATTCACATTGACCACATGGAGCGCGAGAACATTATTGTCATTGTAAGCCTTCCGTCAAAAGTCGTTTTTTTTTAAATTCCTCAACGATAACTCTTTCAAATGAATTGGCAGTTTATTATATTGTACCTATGCATCACTATAAAGATAACTACTTTCGAACTATTTTGACTCCTTTTTAATGAGAAGCCGGAAAACTCATCGTCGCTATTAACATTGATAAATTGAAATGTCATAATACACGCGTTGTAGCTTCCAGGTAATACGTGTAATACGTGTCTTAAAACAGTTTCAGGGTACTTTTTTATGGATTCGCCCTTGATGCTAGACTAATAAATTTAAAGCCAATCGTTTCATTACCTATACCCTGTAACTGATGCGTGTTCGTCTTTCCGTAGTACCAAACTTTTATAATAAAACCACATTTTATTGCCAGTATGAAGGCTATTTTTTACAATTCTGACTGTCGGTAAAAACCATACATAGCAGGTTTGTTATCTGGTCGAGCATTGAAATCACCAAAGCGCTATTTAGTCTGCTTATCCAATAATAACATGCTCCATATTTGTATTGTACTTTAATGCCGTTTAAGTACATTTTTGATGCTTCCTTTAATACCTGTACTAGAAACATTTAGGTATTATAGAAAATATTCTTTATCGGTAGGAATATATAAGGTGCTAATCTACCAATGATGTGAAATTTATATTTATTTTTAAAAGGTACTTGTTTAATAGAAGCACAAGTATCTACTCTCAAATTCAAAGAGGAGTAGTGATGTTAAAATCGGCTTAAATTGTGAAACACAGCGGAGATTTCAACGATTGGTTATCTAGGCAACCCACACACATTTGATGACCAATGGGTGTCAAAAGAGATTTTTTAGGGGAGTATCGGAAATGGATGGAAATATATTTGTTTGAAAATTTGCAAGTAATAATTTCAGGTTGGTTTTTCAGGTTCTTTCAATTTCTGTTTGTGTGACAGTCTTTTGATTATTGCTAAAGTTAATGACTATATCGTCTATTCAAAAAAGTTTAGGAGATATTTCTAACACATTCTCATTAGAGGACACTATAATACTTACAAATGAATAGCGTTCAAATTAAATTTGTGTTCCATTTAACGAAGATTCGGAGTTTCTCACGAGATAATTTTATTTTATTCTAGCAAAACCACCCTCAGTGGAACAAAAGCACTCTGGTTCTCTAAGATAATGAAATTTCGACCCCAACTGTTAACTGTCAACTGTCCAACCCAAAATATATCAATTTACTGCACAGAACGGGGTGGCTAAGGGTGTCAAACTCTCTGCTGTAGCCAAGAAGAATCGAAAATGTGAGTTTTTCCCTCATCAAAGGATTTAAAAATACTGTTAGTTGTACGAATTAAAGCTGTAGTCGGACTGTGGTGATTGGCAATCAGGAATTATATATCTAGTAAAAACGTACTCCGCTAGCTGATTTCGGAGGACAGTTTTAGAGAGCGTTGGTAAAATAGAATAGAGAATAAAAATTAGTAATTACATTACTCAACTTCGTATTTATAGTTCCTGATCTGTTCTGAACCGAAGAAGAGCAAAACTGAATCGTTATGTGCTATAAAAAATCGTAGACTCGAATACCTCATGGGGCACAACTCGCCGGACATCATTAATCTAACGCATCCACTTGCTTTTTAATCTACATCTGTTGGTTGTAACCTTTCCGAAGGAGTTACAGTTTCCCAGTACAAATTGTCAAGGTCGGTAACTGTGCAGGTTCAATCACGACTTTACCCTATTTAGATCAATCTTGCTCCGTGACATCGTGCGACTAGAAAACACACGACCACAATGACTTCATCATGATACATGTAATTATAGAAAGGTATCGTCGACGATTATATCATTATGCCATTACCATTGAGTGTCCATATCTCCCTCATGTCTTGCTGCTCACTACACTGTATATAGTCGGCGAGGTCCGACAATAGGTACTGCATGACGCCTAAATGGCGGTAATTAAGTTGTTTTTTTTTAACTAAATACGTTACTATACCAAAAATGTTCCCCGACGATTCTTTGGTTGTGTTGTACATATTATTATTATAAAATTTATTCGATGTAAACATCATGCTCATCGTGTCAAACCTTACTCTATGATCGCCACGTATGTACATTTTGTTGGGTAATTTACCTCATACTGCATTGCTCATACGATCAGAGCTCAGGAGTGAAAATGGAATTTCCATATTAGTACAACGTAACTTCGAGATTACGAGACTGGATCACTGTCAGTGCGGCACGTTCGCGGGTGTTACCTCCACACTTAGAGAATGGTATAATCTTGTATAAATGAGACTGACATAATGAGGTAATAAACACGGGATCGTTTCCACATGTTATAATTTAGAGGAATACAATCTAAAGCGCAAGATTACCGTTGCCGGAATATTATAGCCTGCAACGGCAAAAATCTCATTTAAATGTGAACGTGGGAAAACCTTATTGCACCTAACTGCGCGTTGTTTTGATTCCTGGTTCTGCAGTTTGATCATCCAGTTGCATCCGTATAAATTAGTGGGAGAATATTACTAGCAAACGTGATCAAATTCTTCACAGTAATGACTGATGGTGAATAATTAAAATCACACTCCTTTTTCATGAAATCACCTAGCAAACCTTTCTGTTTACTTTACAAACTTCACGTCTCGAAACAGATTACATCATGAATATTCATGGCACAATACGATAACGATTTTCTAATAGCTATCAACAGTCAGTTTCATTCGCTGTTAATTGTGATTCCGTCTAACATCTTGTTAAAATACCAATCAGGAAACAATTGCTTAATTAAATACTTTATTTGGTCCTTAACTGCAAATCAAAATACCTCACTTCAGTAGCAATTAAACCAGGAATCTTAAATGCTTGTTCAGTATTCTCTTGCATGCTACAAAAAGCTAACATAGTGTATTTAGCGTCCAGCTTTATTCATGAACCTCGAGCTGACTATAATAAACTAGCTCACGAGTATAGAAGTAATTTACGTACAGCGAACGTCCATGCTTTGTCTCAAGTGTATCGCAGGTGTCTCAGCAAGATTTTAGGTTAGATGTATTGGTACCGTTAGAAATTTTCGTGTTGAAGTAGTAAACAGTATTTGGAATGGTCATCATCTTTAAGAAACGAAATAATTTCGTGTTCTCAAACTGCAGTCTACCAGTCCAGTTGTAGCAAACAGCTTTTAGAGAGGCTACTGGAAGAACAATGGTATTAGGAGAAAGATAAATAGGAAAGATTAGATTCGAAAGAGGTCGATGGTTGCCAAAAATAGTGTTGACGTTTTTATAGCAGGCACAGACACCACTTCAGATATAGTCAAATCATCTATCCCCACAAAAAACCATACATTTCGAAAAAATAGGTCTCTTACAATGAAAAAGATACCTACTTCAGACGAGGAAGAAAATATTTGGGAAAACGGATATGGATAATCTACAATCTACATCAAGTATATATAAAACAAGAAAACCCTTGATTGAAATGTGTGTTATCTCCTAAAACGGAAATAGAGGACAAAGGTCACCAGAAAAATTGAAGAAATGCAGACCACAACGTTAGAAAACGTTAGAAAAAAAAAGGCTGGGAAACGCCTAAAAGAAATAGTGATGGAACCACCATATCCAAGTCGATGGTATTAGAAACTGGTCACACTACAGTGATATAACCAACATAGAGTAGTACCGGTAACAGTTGCAGCATTCATGAACATTATTATTTAAGACATATACCGATATATGTTATGTCTTTGTACAAAACAAAATCAAGAAGATTTGAGACTAGATAAGCAAGTAGGGTGAGTAGAGTTAATCCTGAATACATATACAGGGTGATTTTTTGAAAACTTCACACCTTAAATAACTTTAAATAGAGGAAAAATTTAAAATTTTGCAAAAACAGGTAAACTTTTGTTTGCAGGGGGACAACTTTTGAGATAAGTTTTTAATGGATAGCGCTTACCCTCTTAGCGGGGTAGATACCCCTTCAAAAATTTTAAATGAAACTACCCATCTTACGATACATTATTTAAAAGCTTATTACACAAGGAGTCTTGCCATATAATTAGTTTTACTACTTTTACCCATTCCTATAAGATGAAAACTCTCCAGGAACTCGGCGAAGATGACTTCGATAGAAGACTGCAATTTTGCGAAATTATGACAGAAAAGATTATAGTAAATCCAAATCTAATAAAAAATATCTGCTTCAGTGATGAATGCACATTTTTTGAACGGCTCTGTAAATAAACATAACGTCAGGTACTGGAGTGACGAAAATCCTTATATTTTTCGAGAAGGTCATACACAAGTTCCTCAGAAGCTGAACGTCTGGGCTGGAATACTTGGCAACGCAATTGTAGGTCCAATTTTCATTGATGGGACGCTAAATGGGGGAACGTATTTAGAATTACTTGATAACTTTATTGATCCTTTAATCACAGAGCAATTAGAAAACCAACGTGACCCTGAAGGAAATCCAATGTTGGATGAATACGAATTGTTTTACCAACATGATGGAGCTCCACCGCATTACGCCATTAATGTGCGAAATTGGTTAAATCATAGATTTCCTCTTCACTGGATTGGTGGTGTGGAACAAATGAATGGCCGCCACGATCACCCGATTTGACTGCTTTAGATTTCTTTCTATAGGGTCATTTAAAATCTGTGGTTTACAAAACACAATCTACTAGCCTGGACGATCTGCGAGAAAGAATTATTAACGAGTGCAGGAGGATTCCACCTGAAACTTTCCGAAAAGTGCAGCAGGAGTTCGAGAACCGTCTGTATTATTGTATGGAAAGAGGTGGTGCACATTTTGAGAATCTATTCTAAGGTTTGAATTTCTATGGTTTTGTTCACAATGTTTTTGGAGTTACAAATAAATAATTTTTCTTTTTCGTGGACATGGACTTTCTAAAACCTTACATGATAAATACTTTAATGTTAATAATAATGTTAAAAGAAAATTTTCAGTATTCTGGGAGTTTTTTTAAGTGTCATATTTTTTACAAGTTGTTTGTTTAAATTTTGGGTTCTCGTAAGGACAAATTTTATTTCCGCTCTAAAATAAAATACATTTTGTTGAAAAGAGTCCAAAATATTCAATTTAATAAGCAACCTGTTTCGTAGGCACTATTAATCTATTACCCCGTCAATAAGTTAAACGTGGTAAAACTAATTACATGGCCAGACTTTGTGAAATAAGCTTTCAAATGATGTATCACAAGATGGATAGTTCCATTTAAAATTTTTAAAGGGTTGTCTACTCTGCTCACTATCCATTAAAAACTTATCTCAAAAGTTGTCCCCCTGCAAACAAAAGTTTACCTGTTTTTGCAAATTTTTAAATTTTAGCTATATTTAAAGTTATTTAAGGTGTGAAGTTTTCAAAAAATCACCCTGTATACACCGATGGGTTGTGCATTATTTTGGTGGTGTTTGCATGTTAACAACGCGCAAAATGTCCTAAAAACTACTGAAACATACCTACAACATGTGCCCATCTAAAGTGCTACGTGTATGCCATATTTCCGCGTTTGGCACAGCCACTGCTGTTTATCGATGACGGATGCCATAAACTGATATAAATGCCTGTTTGCACATGCCACTGCGGTTTTCATGTATACATCCGCTCGCATGATATAAGAGTCTGTTCGTACGTGATGAGCTTAACCTGAGCAATGTTGATGTATTGGAGAAGACATCATGCAAAAAGTCCAACTCCAAGTAACTGACATTGATTACGAATACCTAACCGCGTACTGGGCATACCGTGCGTGTTTATGCATAAGATGATGGAGATAGATGTACCCAGAAAGAAGAACCAGGTAAACTAATTAGAACGATAGAAATAGAGGAGCGTAAAGATCTGCAGTTTCTGCGTTTACAAAAAAAAGCATTTTTTCGTCAGACTATTACCTAAAAATAAGCAAGGTTCTGTAAATCATACAAGCATTGCTTTTTATATACTACCTGAATCAAATGAGGGTTTTCTACTCGTATTATAAAATTGATTTCTGCTCAACATTTTCATAAATAACCATTTTCCTTCAGACACCGTTGATTGGATATAAAAACGAATTTGTAACTAGTCAGCCAAGTGGGTAACTTGTCCATGCTGCATACAGAAGTGTGTTTTTTGCACTTACTACTCGAATTGCGAATATCCAAATTGTACACCTTCCCGCTGGTTGTTGTGAGAATTTCCAAGAAGCAGCGACATTGTTGCGTGACTGCAAGAATTAAAAGACCGCATTACGGTTTTACGTTTAATCCAAATGTTGATCAGACAGCCGGGATGCTCTGCAGCCGCAAAAGCTTATTTATGATCTTGCGCAAATGTACAGTATCGGAGTGGGTTATACGGTTCCACATACCTAATAAATTATACCTATTGTACTAAAGCAATTTATTTCAGCCGGTCGGGTTTACCTCTTGGAGTGCCAAGAAATGAGAATGGGGGCAAATGGAGCAGCGGCTGATAGATCATCTAATAATTTGTGAGAAGACCGAAGGGTCAGCTAGTGCGGTATGACGCGACCTGCCAAGGACTTACGCTATTCCATTGTTTTGATTTTGATGTGCTTTTTCTTCTCTCATGTGGAATTATTGCACCTACAGTAAAGTAATCTTTTGTTATCACTTTTAGTGTATGAAAATATGCTGAATACTCGACACGATTTCTGTTCTTGGGAATTCTTGAGCTGTTTCCAGATATAACGCAAAATATAACCTAATTCTACAGCTATGATAAAGTTCTAGTAAGTAGCCCGAAACATTGGTGCAGGAGTAGTGCATTTTGGTAACCACACTTACACTCAGACACAATCTTCAAAAAATTACAAACATCATATTTGCGAGGACGGTAACATAAAATCTTAATCACTCGTATGTTTTGTTTGTTGTCTTCAGCAGCGTTATATGTAATTAACTCTTATGTATATATATGTTGCTGTTACCTGGAATCTGAACAGGGCTTTAGTGGTGCAGTGGTTAGCACATTTGACTATAAATAAAAGGTCTCGGGTTCTATTCCCGGTCAAAGTTGGCAATCCTTTTTCAGTAACATATGTTGACCTGCCAACCCGATAACTTTCTCTGATTCTTCACTGTTGTTTACTGCACTCATTTTGAATGCAAAATTGAGCTAAACTGATATACAGAATGGCGAAAAAGGTAGGCGTTAAGTATAATTTACATTGACAATATACTGTCAGTGCCAATTTGAGCAGGTAAACATTTATAGCACAAATGCCTTCTAAAACAAATAAAGCAAGATACAGGGGTAACTTAAGTCCACTAGAAATCAAGTGCATTGTCTCCCTAAACTGCTTATTAAAATTTGTGTTTATTTGATAAATTTAAGACAAATAAAGGTTACCAACTGGGGCAGGCTTTAATTAAATTCAACATGCCCTGTCTTATTTTAAAGCGTTGCCTTGAATATGCCTTTACATTTTGACTGTAAGCAGTGAGAGGTAAGAGTTTCAAGTTAATAAGTCTTATCTATTATTGGGTATAAAAGATATTCTCTTTCTACTAACTGTTACCTTTGCAATAGTAATAGCCATACCACTTCAGCTGATATAATTATGCTGGTTCCATCTTTCTTAAAATCTTTCATTCGTTATTCTCTTCATTCTTGTTATGTCCCAGATTCTTAATTTGTCCTGTTACTTGTGCTTCCACCAACACCATAATGAATAATAAAACGACTTTGTCTCAGTGTGTGGACACATGGCACACTTGTAATTGTAACAGACCTGTATCAATATCTCTTTCTATCACAGCCAGTCCTAAAACCAAAAGGCGCGAACTGGTCCACCGATTTAAAGGTACGGTACAATTCGACGCCGACATATTCCGGACGACAAGGTGATTAATGCAGAATACCCATCTGATATGGTTTTAAAAATGTATTCAGTGTTTGTTCGAGATATCTAATTTATCCTTGCTTTGTTTAGATGAGCGCAAAGTGGACAACCGCTAATGTGCGGATAGTGTTCCTTGATTCTGACACAAGCGGGTGTCAACGAAGGCGGTCAAAGTATCAATCACTATCACACCCACCTACGGTTCATCCGCTTCCACAAATTTATTACTGGCTCGATCCGTGTGGTGATGTGCGCAATAACAAACTTTAAGGATAGTGGTTTCCACGGCTTTATCTTAACAATAGATGTTCATTTTGGAATATTTGTTGGAAAAATGAAGCTCATCAAATAATATATTAAATCAGTTTAATTATAAAGAGCGGTTGATAACTTTGCATAGGGAAATAGCCTTTTTAACATTTCTTTTTACCACTTTTTGATGCCAGGTGGACAACAAAAAACAATTACTAGTAGAGGATTAAGAAGGAGAAGTGAAAGAGTCTAGTGAGTCTAAATATAGTAATGAGTAAGTGTATCTAATGGTAGCAAAGACCGCAATAATGCTGTTTCAAAAATATAGAAATAAACAAGGAACAGTGTGACATTATCACGATTCAATTACATTCATTAGTTAGTATGAAATTACTTCCTTGTATTGGCTTGACGTTACTAACAAGTGTTTACAATTCTAATAATAATAAAGAAGCATATGTAAATGCTAATAAGCAAATTCTGATGCCACCTTAATTATAAAGCTGACACTTAAGGTGTTAAGTAAGACAGTTATGCAAAATAAATCGATTTCCAGTAGCCCATGTTGGAACTATATTCATACTCAAATATATATTATATGCTGATAAATATAATACACAACGCATTTTAGTATATCGAATGTTTCAGGTAGCGGTTTTACTGAAACTAATATTTTATGGGCAATCCAATCTCTTAAATTTGTCGCCATCAAGATTGACCTAACATTATTTTACATTAAATATATGTAGTCTCCTATTTCCCAACTATAATTTTCAAAACTTCCTCATATAAGAATGATGTAAAATTTATTTTTGTTACAAATAAAAGGAGTGATATAATTTGTGAACCATTTAACATGTTCTTATCAAATTAGTCTCGTTTAAATCGCAAACGTAAGACGAATTGTTTTTATGTTGGTAGCTTCTTTTTGTTTAAATTATAAAGGCGGCTTTTTAAAATACTTTGTTTATCTGTTTTTCCCTAAACTGTTTTATTTTTCAAATAATATAAAGAAATGAATGAGCCAACTGAAAACATGAAAAGCACGGCACATGGAATATAATGTTATAGCAAGTAATGGCTGAAAATGGAATCATGACCGTATTCACGACTCACAAAATCGTGCAAAMGGACGACTTCCATGAGAGCAATTTACCGAAGCAAAACCGTGGATCACGSTTGCATTTTCCCGCAAATTTCAATTAAGTTGCCAAATTAGATTTTGCTACTGAGTTTGTTCTGTATCAARGCGGCGAGGACGTAATGATAAAGCTGCCCGGGGTTTAATTGACCTTAACGTTGCAATAATCCTGTGGGGGAKAGCTACTGGAAATTATTGCTCGTTTCTTATTAGACTAACCATTCCGGTTGCATCGCGCTGTTTTTTGTACGGATGTGACCGGACCGCAAACCTCAGGTCAGGCACTACGTTTATGATTTCCCTTTTTTAATTCGGCCCTATCACATTCTGTCGTGTATGACTTTTAATGCGTGTCGCAATCCAGCTGGGATCATCTTGTAAGTTAGGAAAGCATTTAATCTAGTTTGATAAGGGTCAGCGTTCGGCTCCGGAAGTCCTAGGTACTTTAGTAATCTAACTCAGACAAGATAAGGTTATTTAACTCACACGAGCTCGTTTATAAGTAGTTGCAGCAAACAAAGGCTGTCCCATTATTGTATCCTGCGGTACGCCATAATTTATTATATCTAACCGTTAAAGGTACTGTTTAGTTTTCATCCAAATAAATCAAGTTAGGGTAACTACGCACTAGGTTTAATAATGTCCATTTAAAGGCAATTTTTGTCAACAACTATATCAATAAATGACTTGCACAGATAATAGGTCAATCAACATGTCTTCTTCGAAACAAAGATGCAAATATGGTCCTTTAAGTCCCCATCTCATAAACAGTTCACCTCCTTTCTCGGCTAACTTTTTATCCACGCATTAAATTATTAAACCTGACGCGTTTAATTATGTTCTAGACAGGCATTAAAAATCTTCCTATATCGACCAACAAAAACTGTGTTACACTATAAACGTTTTTTCATTGAAGTTTCTCACGCTGCTCACAACGGCTTACTATTAGCTGTATATCATTACCTTGCTATGGAGGCTGACGTTTATATTTTCTAAAATTGCCTCTTCTGTACAGACCACAGCTGTTTTGTACCCTTCACAAGTAGCAAAGGCTCTGAACGCAGCGCATACCTTATTAACGGGAGGCCATTAAAACAGAAAACAGGCACTTCATGATCTTTTGTTGTGGCATGTAGAGCTTCACGGCGAATCAGGCCGTCCAGGGGCATTTGATGACGTATTGGCGTGCTAAAGGTGTTAATATCCAATTCTGTCTCTACTCTTAAACAAAAGCTTTGTTTATTGTGAATTCCAGCAATTTGTTTGAAACACTTATCTCACAGAGGACTAATGTGGGATTATACTAAGAGGTTTCTAGGTTTTCTTCACGGTCCCTGTTCAGTTTTTTTATAAGTTTTTATCATCATTTATCATTTTATTATTTATTTATCAGTTTCCTCTAAAAGTGCGTAACAATAGATTTCTGCAGCAAAAGGTTAAATAAATATATGGAGAATCAAATATAAAATACATGTGCGCCGCTCATATAATGATACAATAAGAATAAGTCATTTAAATATATCGCAGTAAATCGATTTTGTTCTATAACTATAGCGTACAAGATCTCTTTCCTTCCGCATATATCTATATATTTATAAGTTTCTTGAGTAATAGTGAAATATTTAATAATCCACCTACACCTCACGTCACCTAATATATGGATGTCAACATCTCGAGTCGTATAAAATCACAATTAATATTCAGATGAGCTGGAGATATGGAACTGTGAGCAACGCTTTGCATATTTATTAATCAACTTTCCGTTAAACAACATTTCATCTGGATCCGCGGACTCAATTCAGATATACGAAAATCGTGTACGCCTTTTGCATTATAATTAAAGTAAATAGGATTTATCGCGCCGTTTTGCTCTTAACGATTTATGCCCAGGTGTCTCACCATTAACTATCGCAACGGCGCAATTTGGGAATCCGTTAGAACACCTACGGGCCAAAGATTTTGTAGAGACGTGTGAAAAAGAAGTGCTATTAACAATAATTTAATTAAATTCTGGACGGGTTGCTCTTGTCTCCATTTGTATGTCAGAACGAGTCACTACTGGATTCAGGATATTTGTAAAATCAGTGTTACCGCGACGAGCGCGGACGCGATTTATGTATATGAACTGTTCAATGACACTTTAAGTGACTAATTAGGTAGTTTGTTATTTACTAGTGTCCAATGGGTTAACTGTGAACTTAATAATCAGAATAGAAAGAATTTTGTGGTCAATGGAACCCCAGAGAAATTCCACTGATTTATAAATCCCTTGCGCATACTGATTAGGTGTCCGACTACTTTAGTTTCCCAGTTTAAATTCGTTTKTACTGCGGACATGTACAAATACATCAAACCTGATAACAAGTGTTCTGTTACATTATACATACCTGCACCGGGGTATCATATTTCACGTGTGTAAGCGACAACCGCGGGCACAGGTCATCAGCGATCAACATACGAAAATGGAACTTGTTCAGATGAGTGTAAGGATTGCAAATGTACTCTCTCACACTAGATAGTGATTGATGCTGGAATCATTTGAACTGATCGACTGTGGAACTTGACTGATTGGTTTTTTGTGATAAATGAAATATCGCTCGGTGTGAGATACCGGTTGCGACGTGATAAATTACAAGCTGTATGAATAATTTCGTTTTTGAATAACGCGAGACTTTGAAGGATACATCTGGATTAGTCCGGGCCTTTTCCGCGTTTCGACGCCGTTACCATTATGAGTCACTTTCTCAAGAAGTCTAACGCTGTTACCAGACCGACATGACAAGTATTTCATGTCTTTCATATGATCTACGTTATTAGAAAATGTTCTTTGAAAAAGCGCCGTCCTATGGTGAGGTAAGATCTTTTCGGCTAATATTTGTATTATGAATATCTGTTGGATATTTAAGTTTGTCATAAAGATACGGACTTTCAAGCTTGCATATACCATGAATATAACGTAATCATGAGTTTTGCACTTTTTGAATTCTTACCGCATCTGACACTATTAGGCAAGAACCGTAGACAAAATCACAGTAATTAAGTAAGGTTTCACATAGCGTGATCTTTAATTATCTTTATTACACATGTGTCTGTAATTAAACATAAGCTTTAACTTTGTATAAGATAGTTTAACAACTAGGTGACATGAGGGAGATGACAATTCCCTAGCCTAAGGTTACAAGGGAGCCCAATATAATGTAGAATAGACCTTAGCATATTATGGTTGATGGCGTCGAAAGCCTTAGTAAAATCTAATTAAAAAATAAGGGCGCCTTAAGTGTTGTCGAAGTTGAGCCTGCATGATTCGCTCAATAGTTTTCGATAATGCGGGTAGGATTGTGACAGGTCTAAAATCGGTAACTTCAGATGGGTTTTTATTATTTGGGAAAAGTTTAATAAGGCCTCCCTTCCATTCCTCAGGAAATACAGAATTTTCTAGGCATACATCAACTATGTGTGTAAGCACTGGTGTCAATGGAGGACAACATAACTAAATGAACTTAATGGATATTTCATCGAGTTTACTTACAAAATGACTCTTATAATGAGTGTCATATAACTTTTCCTACAACTATAATTATTTACTAAACTATGGAATTTTTCTCTGTATATACTATTTTACTTCTTACTACCTCATAAGAAATTTGTTAGTGCAATGAGCGCAGTATACCATCATCTTGCAGCGTCAAAATACGGCCCACCCTTAGAGGCTGTCACGCATGATTATGCACTGTCATATAGGATCCGTATTGTTTTCGCACACACACTGCGTCTTTTCACACGGTCACTCTTTCTTCATGTAAATATAGGTGGGTCTACTCGAGACAGTTGAATAGCTTGCACTCAAATGATTCTTCAACGATTCGACCTTGCCTTGTAAAGCTTAGTGGAGGATAAAATATTACCAAAATCGATATAGGAAAGCTTTTACCACTATATGTATTTTTTTAAGTTACGAGGGTAACTTTGTCATCGGTCTACACTGATTTAAAGAGCGATTTCTTCTAGGGTCATCTGTAAACAAAGAGTGTTGATGGACAGCCATCAACGTCTCAGTGGCGCCCTTTAACTCACGTTGCATTCTTGTTTTACTCCGGGGAGCCTGAATGTGAGCGTACAGGAGCATGAAGTTTTTGCTTTTTGTAGTTTGTGGTACTTGCACCTTATATAGAGTATTGTACCACAAGACACGTCGACATACGCATACCAATCAGACTTGCAGGGTCATTTCACACGTGACATGGACTCACATAACGCCAAAAAGAGAACTAGTGTCATAACGTTCGAGAACATTTAATAAATTTAACACAAAAAGAGGTTTCAATTTACATCTTTATCCATAGCATAAGTATCGTAAGACACCATCTTCCTAAATATCTAAGCACATGATCCACACTACAGTAACTTTGTAACGTTCTGGACATGACAGTAAACACCTTTGCCCCCAGCTGTAGAAGTTATATTAACACTAAAGATGATACGTAGTCTATACAAGGGGAACTGATCAAAACTGCATTCTCAACACTTACATTACAGAGAACAAGGGAAATATGTGTCACAATAACCCGAAATCTTAACTTTTGACCAATTTTTCATCCAGCTTCCTGTAAAAGCTGAAAACTCTATCAGATCTTCCTGTCTAAACCATCTAGGTCTAGTAAGCGTTAAAAAGGTAGCAAGGCCGTCAGTCTGACCACAAATATTTACATGGCTTAAAGTGTTTTATCAAGATGTGCCTTTAAGCCCATTATATAATCGCTTGATCATATCATGCACGGCTGGAATATATTAGAACTCGTTTTGTCCTAGCGTCGCATGCGCGAGCTTGGTCGCACCAATTTTTTATCATTCGTCCAGTTGCGGACGCGTGAATTACACACGCGTAATTATGCCTCATTAATTCAAATGATGTGGTAATTCCTTTTGATGTTATAATTATGATCCGGTCAATCAGCACTCACTCCATTAGACGCAATGCCCACGGGTCTTATTTAAATACAGACCAGTAGTTTTATTGTACTAATACTCTTGGACCTACTGGTAGTGCTGCGTATTCGGAGAAAAAGCCTAAAAACTAATAGGGTTACAACTTGAAACCGCTATAGTAAAAAAATACTACAAACCGAAAATCTTTGTCAAATCGAAATGTGCGGAGGGTTGTAGCAATAAAAATTAGAGCATTTATTGTATTGAATGGAACAGAGTAAGAAAGATACCTCTACAATTGTGAAACTATTTGACTGCAAATTTTATGTGTGGAGGTGGTTAATTAATAAGGAATTTTGCCGCCCCCATCTCTCACATTATTAAAATTTGTTGAAATATTTTGTTGCAAGTGCATGCCAACTTGGTAGACTAGAGTTTTCACTAAAATTTTCACACTGTATCACTTCCACTATGAGTGCTGAATTTTTCTGTGGTAAGAACGAGATTTAGGTATTTATAATGGCTATGAAGATACCTGTTAAGCGTTGTTAAGGGTTTTGATGGCTTTGTAGAGCATTTGTGACAACATACCCCTTTGTCAATCAAACCCAGACTCCCCTACCTTTAGAAATATGATGGCTAGATATCGGAACTAATAAAAATATATATTATTTGACATTGGTAAATAGACGCAAAATACATTCTTTATCATTTTTTATTCAACGGTGTAAAGTGTCGAACTTTGGATACTTTGATCTGCTTTGAACTGTGATTGTCTTAACAATTTCTGATTTTTAACATAATGTAACATGAGCTTTTCGAACTATAACACGTTCTACAGAGAAACGATTTCAGGTGCTGGAGCACTCTACCACAAACGAAGGAAAAAATAAGCTTTCTGGAAAATCCTGACGAAACTACCTATAGCTACACATTTTACTGATTTTTCTGTCGTTTCCAAGGATTGCTGCGTCGTGTCTCCCAACGGTCGGGCAATATCTAGACAGTAAATTATACACAGTGTACCGATTTGCAAAACACGTTTCCCGTCCGGTAAAAACTTATCATGACATATGTTAAAATAATAAAAAGTGAATCGTGCCTCTCGGGGAAACATCGTGATTGCAATGCTTTCAGCGTGCAAGACGATGCCATCGCTACGCCCAATGTGTCGCCGCGGTGCTCCCCGAGAAAGCGGTGCTGTCCTCCGGGACGCAGAAGTGACAGTTATTACACATATCTGGGATGAGTTTAACTTTGATGGCGACGTGGAAGTCATGGCTTCCTCAAGGCCCACATCTAAGTGCTATGAACTTCTTTTGCAAAGATTCCCACTACAGCCACATCGCTTTCAGCGTCAGACATTCATGAACGACCTTTAAAAATGTTAGAAAAGCAGAGACTGCACGGTATCTACACGTTATGTTAAAAAACTGTCAATCATTACAGCATTTCCTTTATGTTTAAGCAAAAAGAAACGTTTAATATTAGATGATTGAAGAGTTTTCTAGATTGTCCCAGTGTTAATTGCTTTTCTAGAATGAAACCATCTGGTGTGCCTTGATGAATTAAAGGAATGTTTTCTACAGAAACCAATATATCTATTTTTAGCGACAAATTACAGAACATGGCAAGTCATCACTTCTTCAAAGAGGTACTAGTTGACATCCTTTCAGTGTAACTGCTTTAGAAAACTAGTGTGAAGTACAATCATTGTTTGTAGCAAGAAATAAAGGATAGGAATGCACGTCTTATAGCGTTGCTTGTACGTTACCATTTGCATGAGGACGTAATGCCTCCACTGGGATTTTGTTTTATTAAACAGTTTGCATCGAAGTGCAACAGGACCACAATACGCCAAGCTCATCTTATAGCAATCGAGCCTATTTTGTCTCTACATAATAAACCCACAAGACGCGTTTAAATTAGCTATGGTAAATTTAGCATTGAGATTTAATTAAATCCTTTCGTTACACTATTATTGCCAATCACGCCATCCCAGCAGATTCCACCTTGTTCATGCAAAATGACAAAAGAGCGCGTTTATTGAACACTAGTCTTTGTGTGCAAAGATGTTCGTGGCCAATTTACAGATTGACTTCCTGGTATTAAGTTTATTAAAACGAAATTGCCTTGTTGTGTCGGACACGGATTGATACATTTATTATTGCTGTTCTTACATCGGTTAATTCATGGGTACCTCGGATAATGCAAGCCTTGTACTTGACTTCGATTAGTTGAAATGGGGCAATTTAACTCAACTTGCTATTGCGTTCTAGAGTTTCACTTTGTGGCGATGGGCAGGTTAAGTATAACCAGTGTGAGCTGTTGATGTATAGTAAATGGTGCTAATGTGGATCAAATAACCAAATAGTGGTAATGCTTTGTATTACTTTATGATATTTTGTCTTGGCTTACGCTTATACTTCATTATTAAGGTCGCTGTTATTACAGACTGCACTTGAAATAGCATAACAACTAAATTGTATGTAAAATTTGATGAATGAGTCGTCTAGTTCTAAAAGCGGCCATCTCCATTATTTTTCATAAAATGAGTTAGAGACGGTCCTGCATTCAGTATTTTAGGGGCTATGTATCTATCAAGCTGGTTTGCTCCAAAACCGGCCAAATCCAAGCAAAATGTCACGTTTTATGTTAGCGTCAGTTTCAAAATCAGCCATCTACAATGCAGTCTTTAGTTCAAAAGTGGCTATCTCCACTGACCATAGATCAATCGCAGTTGTTTTTGGCTTTGATATTATGGCCAGTTAACACGAATTAATTCTTGTTTGCGTTCTGCAGTGATAACACTGCCTAGTTTTATATTCGTATAAATCAAGTGCATAAAACAGACGAGCATTGTGCTTAACAACGAAAAGAATTCACAGATTAAAAGTTCAAGCTCTTTTTATTTTTCTAAAATATTAAGGGGACGGCTTATTTATTGTCCTTTGATTGTCAAAAGGGCATGTTGCATCCGAAACTTCCCGATCAAAGGCATACTTCAGTAGGAAATGAGGGTTTTATAATTTTACTGTTATTTTTGGCCCCTCACGATCATCCTTAATAATTGTAATGTTCAGATAAATATTATCTGTTATTTTCTTAATATGTTTTCAACAAAGCATGGTATTTTTACTTCAAAATCGGCCAACTTAGCTTGCGTAGAGATGGCCGTTTTTGAAATTAGACGATTCTTTTATAAACTGGCGATGCTTTATCTTTATTTTATTAGCAGCTATAGCATGATAAAAGAATCTAGGTAGTACACATATAGTGTGTCCAGTGACTTCCTTCGTTCTTAATTGTCAAACCTTTAGAAATCTAATACCTTAGTCAAAAAAAGTTAAAAATGTCATTGAGCTTATGTCATTTTGGTCCCAAGTAATAATTTTCAACACCAAAAATCCATTTAATTTTTATAGATATGAATCAAATAAAAATGTTTTTCCATAATTTTTGTTGTAGTGCTTTTACTGAAGTTTATTTTTTAATATATATTTTCTGTTTGATATAATTAGATTACTTTTTGCGCCGTTCATCTTGGTTGAACCACTGATTAATATTAATACACGTGGGGGACTTCAAATTACAGCACCAACGAAGGCTTTATTAATAATCCCAATAAGTGGCACTTCAGGAAGCGAATTCGCAATTTTTTTCGTTTCGTAATCCCCATATGACTTCATGTTCCGATCCCGGCGACCTTGCTCGTTTTGGCAAAAACAATATGCAGCAAATTGAGTAACACGAACAATCACTCGAGTGGCAACATCATAAGCTCAGACGTCTTTGTCCCGAGTCAATTTCTCACACCTCTTGAACAACCGTATCACCTACAGGTGTGAGTCACGATGGGTTTGTCGTCAGAGGGCGCTCCTCATTATGCTTACATTATATTTAAATTAAATTGACGTGATTTATATTCCAGCGGAACCGTCTACGTGGGTCTCCGGCAAATGATACCCTAAGTAGTGGTGTTACTGCCCATCAGTTAATTTAATTAGAAATTAAACTGTTTGGTTTATAGCGGGACTATTACGCAAGCTCGGTCGTGATCCCCATCTCCAAGGCAGTTATTACCCTACGCGGGAATATTACTGTAAATCTTCAAAGATTCGTGGCTTTGATTGTGTAGAAAATAACGGTTTGGAGGAGAAGTAGCTGAAAGCCAATATATTTTGATTATTCCATAATTGTTTTCAAAATTATGCTGTTAAGCTCTCTTTATTTGTTATAAATATACAGTTTTAATTGTAATCTATAGAAAAACCTGCATTGCTTGTGGACATAGCAGGATAACCACTCATATGCCCAGTATATCTCCAGTAATGAAGTGCCTTATCAATGTATTAATACTCAATATTATAATCCAAGAACTGGCATATCATTTGCCCTTTAGGTTATTGAAAATAATCGTGCGCTCATATAACTTTCTATTTTTCGGCTTGATCTTTAGCAAGAATAGATAAATGCTAAACTTTAACTAAGGTAGGAGGTGTTTTTAACGCGTGTAAGATTCTTCTCAGTGTACACTGTACAATAAGTTTTTAAATGTGGTTACGTCAGCGAACTGCATAATATTAATGTATTCCACAAGTGCTCAATTCAAGTAGTTAATGACTTAATCATTTAACCACGAAAAGATGATAAACGGATTTAAAATTACATAACGAGTAACGTAATTAGGCAACTAGAATGATTGCCATTATCACAAACGCAGCTTTTTTAATGCCACATGTGTACTGACAAGAACACACTAATTAGTTTTTATTTGAGCGTTATGTCCGTCAGATATTTTGTACACATTAAATATTATTAACAAAATTTTTCTAACAAAGAAATATTTCGTTAAACGGAACAATCTGTACATTATATATCCCACGAAGATGAAAGGTTGACGTTTCTTTTTTTACTTTACTCACAGTTACTCACGTATATCCTAAATTTGTACGTACTATTAATGCCACTCAGGCTTTTTCATAATTAACTTTGTTTTATTTAGAGAAGCCGTTCCTCGTATTCATAATGCATTAATAAGTTGTATCCATAATATGAAAATTTCGTTTATCATTGTATAATGTAATTTATTATAATTGTACTCTGGTTTAGTGTTGCAGAAAAAAATTATAAAAACAGCAAATGAAAAATCTTATGACTTATTAAAGATTCGCTTTTTATATTTGTTTTTTATTAGGCTTTGATGTGCAAACAAAAATATCCCATCGAAAAACGAGAAACTGATTTCGCAGAGAGATCATAGTCGTCAGCAGCGAGTGTTTCTCATACTACCAAAAGAAATGCGAAGCGTTCACATATATGAAACGAATACGGCAATATTATTTTTCAGTAGCTGCCCGCCGCTCCTTTGTTAATACAAGGTCCGTTCGAGATGTTCAAGTGGAGTGGCTCGCTATTATTAGCTCATCCTGTTTGATTGGAATCTGTCACGTATCGCCGTGTACGTTTATGCAAATGTGGGTTACATATTACTTTGAATTACTTTACTAATTGCTGTCCAAACAAACGATCCCATTCTCATTCGATTTTATCGTCGAGTGTTGTCACCTCGAAGCACTTGCTTCATTAAAGCATACGTCGTTCCCTTTCAGGCTGCTTCGCATGCGGTGTGTCAACAAGAGCTGTTTATACAGTTTGAACGAGTGCAGGGGCATGCAGATGCGGACAGAAAGCTACCGGAGGCTTGCAGGGAGGATGCCTCCAGCGCTACCTGTGATTAGTAGAAACGGTGTGAAGGACTAAAAGTGCAATTTGTCCTGTTAAGATAACTTTCGGCCACTGTACCCGAGGCTTCATCAGAGATGAAGGTCTTAAGACTCTTATGTTAGATTTATGAGCATCTCGTTTGCTTTTCCTTCGCTGTACTGAACAGAATGTAGAGTTCCCAGAGGATAACGACAATAAGGTGTTACAGTGTGTACGTTGTCGGTAATGCTTAAGTTTAACTGACGTCTCAGTTCGTATATGAATTTCCGGTAATTCAAGTTCTCGGTCACAATGCGATACAAAACACTACGAGAATATTGAGGAAAGCAGTCGCACAATGATGAAATTGTAAAGCGTCTGTTTTCTCTCACCTTTTCGTTCACTTTCTGCACCAAATCTTCATTAACGACCGAAGGACGCCCACTCCGTTCTTCATCATGCACATTTGTGCGGCCATCTTTAAATGCTCTCACCCATTTCCTTACCATTACATCACTCATAATGTTTTGTCCGTAAACTTCACAGATCTCACGATGAATATCGATCGGTTTTACGCCTTTAGCACTAAGAAATCGTATAACAGCCCGTACTTCACAATCGGCGGGACTCACGATTGTCGGAGGCATCTTAAACACTCAGTAAACAACGTATACAATGAAGAGTCAAACTGTAATGGCGTCAGTGCGTAGACAAGAGATGTAGGTAACCAGCGCGCATGTGCGGAACGCCGACCGTAGCGCTGCGGCGGCGGAATCGCAAAACGGTACTTACTTAAAAAACATGCCTCGTAAATAAACGTTAATTTTGAAAATGTCGTCGGTGACAATAGTTTTTTAATGAACAAACCTTTTAATAGCAACCCCATATTCGCCCGGAAGTGAACCACTTTATTCAGAACTACCGAGCTTTTTCAATTAGCTATTATTACATGCTGTGACGTCCAGCACAGGTACCATTTACGTACGTGATTTAAGGTGGAGCTATGAAAATTTAATTATCATACGTTCCACCATTATGGAATTATGCATTTCAACGAACCCGTTACACTTTATCAAGATCCTCCTCATGATCAAGTGAAACTGAAACGTGCAACAAGCATATAAATACGCTTATTAAATAAAACGTTGTCGTTGGATTCAGTAATTATCCCGCGAATGTTTCATATGTTACCTGTGTAAACCTACCCACGCAGCTCTTTTAAGTCACTCAGTCTGCATAATATGGTTCCCATCTGCTGCTGCGAGTGTCAGCTCTGGTCTAGTAAATTTCGCTAGTTTATTGCTCGCAGTGGTTTGCGCAACCCTCGTTTACAACATATGTTGCTTTGATTATGCACTGTTAGGAGCTGATCGTTGCCTAGAGAAACATTTGGCTAAAAACAGGACAAAATTAAATCCAGAACGTTTTAATTTAAATTTTATTTTAGAAGTTTCTTTGTTTTACCCTTTTGCAAAGAGCAATATGATGGCAGCTGAAAATACGAAACGCTGTCATTTAAGCTGCATATTGGCAACCATTATCGAAGATGGTGCACTTCGGGTAATATAAAACTTTCTCATTGACCCTTAACCATATTAAGTACACTTTTACATTGAAATAATAGAGTTGTTTGAAATTTAAGTCAAGCAAATCAAGCTGCACTTTTCTTTGTATAACTACATGTAAAATTGAATATCGCAAATATGTGACATAGGGATTAATTAGAAATTTCAATTTTAAGTATAGTTCAGAGCAGTGTTTGGACGGCTTTTGGAAGATTAATGTTTTAGAATTTTCAACTTGTGCCTTTCATGGTAGCAGATTTATTAAACCTAAAAATTATGGTACGTCCCAGAACTGGAACAGATATGAATATTTGCATCAGTTGGATAAAAACCCACTCGAATTATTAAAAGAAGCAGAAGGTCCGAATTTCAGTAGGTACGTCAGCAGCGCAATATTCATCACGCAAAGTTTCTTGTCCCATAAATTGAGAAGACACCCTGTACCTGTTCTTGCAGGAGTAATTTCCGTGTAACGGAAACCCAGCTCGGCCGTATCCCCTTCATTATGTAATAAATAACTCAGGGGATGAACATTAAACGAGGTACGAGCTTGTGGCATTTGTTTAATCAAGACAAGCCGTTCGTTAATTCCAGCACGGGCTTCATTCATCCAGCGGCAGACAAAGTGGATGCACTAAGCCGACACCTACATAATTCATTAACGTACGTTATCTAGTATCCCAGTATTAATCATAGTTATCCGGAGAGCATAGAGATCACACCTTACACACATGTTTGTTATTTTTACATGGACACGAACACGCTAATGTACTTCTATGCAAACAAAAATAACAGCTTTACGAGATAAGTTACACCTAAACGTGTGTTGCGCATATAAAGCAATTTATAAACATTTTTATTCGCAGATCGGCCGCGCAGGGTTCGTAAAGTCAAGTTTATATTTCTGAATGATTGCCGCAACATCGAAATTACTGCGGTATGTGCATTCTCGTGTGGACGATTATGGCTTTTCAGCGGCTTCAGTTACTGCAGAAAATAAATTAGCCAATGAAATATTCGTCATCTATTGCGTTGGTCGACACAATCACATACGAAGAAAAGCGATTGACTTAAGGTTCATATCTAAATAAATATATTTAACTAGCAAACATGTTATAATAATTAAGACTTGGAAAATAGCTACTAAAGTTTGCTGGGATTAGGCTCAAATTAACATATAATGCTCCTAATTGAAGGTCATACACCTAATTTCAGACTTCCCTTAACATTTAACATTTTTTTTCGGAAACTAACAGACATAAAAATTAGAAAAAATGGACTAATGTTGTTAAAAAAATTACAATCCTCCAGCATTACCACCCTTCATGAGGTATCACCCCCTTTCAGAGGTGGTTTTTAGTAGTGTTTTTCTAGTGACTACTTTCTTTTCTCCATTAAAATAATGAGTCACATACGTATTCTTTTGTCGCTGTAAAAACGGTACTAAGGGGGTAAAACAATCATTTTGTGTATTTACACACAATCTTACCCTAGGAGGCTACATATAAAGTGTTTTGTTTAAACTACAGAAGCTGGAGTAACATAGGCTCGAACCTTTTAAGAATAATTTAGGCGACTTGGAGATGACGGTAGCCAAAAACAAGAAAATATATCAAAATGAAGCAAACTGAACTGAACTGAACTCGGAAATTTCCTGTTTTACTATAGTAGCTGTACCATAAGCAGTAAACGGGCACAGCATCCGTGGAAATTGAATTGGTCCAACGAAACAAAAGTAGTGATTACGAAAACGCACAAAAGGCGTGCAAATCTCGCCTCACGGAAGACCGTATTATGAGAAACCTTCCTCCGTACACTGAAGGTGTTTAATTCTCTTGGAGCCGTTGGTATAAATTGCTGCCATCACATACCGCGTTTTACGAGATGTAATTGCACGGTAAATCGAATTGGAGCTATGCAAATAAGATTTACCCGGTAATTTCCCGGCTATATATCAGACGAAAAAGTGGCTAATGAGCAAGGCGATTTGCCCCAATAAAGAAATAAATTGCAACCGCACCGTTTTTAGGGCAGACGGGTGATGAATTATAACCGGTGTTGTGTTAATAAAGATTAAATCGGTTAAGTGTATCACTGGTACTCTTCATCGCTTGTGAAATTATGCGCTGGTCTCTGGTGTCTGTAATTTGAATCTTTCGACGTCGGGTTCGCTAAGAAATATGGCTGGATCGTTTTAAGGGTTTATTTTGTGTTTAATGATACAGTATACCAATACCTTGAAGACCGAGAGCACAATATGTCTGACATGATTCGTTGTTGTTTACGTTTGTTGATTATTAAATTTTAACTACTTGCAATATACTAGTCACGACATAAAAAAAGTAACGATGGCTTTGCTAGGAAGTTTCGATCAACGTATTTTTTGTCAAAAACTTTGTTTTGGGTATTAAATTAGATTAAAACCAACGAAAGAAACCAGCTAGAAAACCACATGAAGTTCAGGAAGCTTGCTTAGCCTGGTGCACCAAGTATGAACCTGCAATCGAAGGATTAGCAGACATAAATGTCAACAATCGTTCTGTTCCTCCGCTGGAAGGGAAAATTTCGTGAAGTCGGATTTATTGCCTTGCTCTGCAACAAAATATGTGTTCCAACTGCTAAAGGGCATTATATTGAACGACTTTATTGCAGTTTTTAAAAACATATGTCTCATTTGCTGTATTTCTGTGTGCAGGAATTTTGACACGACCCTCGTATACGAGCCTAGGCTCGTAATAGTTCGGCCGGCTCGCATGTTCAGTTACATGCTTTAAAAAGTTCTGATACCAACTCAAACTGTGACAAATTTCTGCAAAACTGTTTATACTACATTAAAACACATACCTTGAACTTACAAAAGCAAACAACTTTATTTCATTTACGTGAACGGCAATAATTACAGAACCAAAAATGTAATTCAACTAACGGATCATAATAGTTTGGCCACGTCAACTGACGGGTCATAAGAGTTCGGCCATGTATCCCATTAGCCATGGAAACACGAGGCGGCCTGCCAAAACAAAACATATACGGAATAAATCAACAACTATCTGTCAAGCGTAGCTTATACTTTATTTTGCAACAGTTTTCAAGTAAAATGCCTCGTGGCATGCCTGTTAGTGAAGATTTGCGTATTTCTATGTGTAAAGCCCACGACCAGGGCATTTCGGGGCGTAAAATATCTGCTTCGCACTCAGTTCCGCGCTCTACAGTGCAAGACATTATCAATTTATACAAAAGAACTGGCGGGGTCCATCAAAAAAACAAACCCGGCCGACCAAGTCAAATTACCGGAGCAGGTAAGAAAGCTTTGCGTAAAATTATCAGAACAAACCGACGGTGCAATGCTAAAGAACTAACACTACTATGGAGGACTCGCATTTTAAAGGACGTTTCATTATCCACAACAAAGAGATGTATCTAAAAAAATAGGTTACAAATTTTATAAGGTATTATTACTTTTTCTTTTGGAGTACAAGCACTTATAATTTAATTTCATTTTTCTACTAGGCAAAAGAAAAACCCCTTTTGACCAAACTACAGATGAAGAACAGACTAAAATGGGCGCGGGAACACAAAAACTGGCTACAAATGCAATGGAATAATATCATTTGGAGTAATGAGTCGAAATTTGAGGTATGTGTGGATGACACGCGAAAAAGAATTTTACGCACATCTTCAGAAGCATACCACAATGACTGTTTGGTAAAAAAGTTAAGTTCCCAGGGTCTGTGATAGTTTGGGGTTGTATGTCTGCTAGGCGTGTGGGTAGTCTGTGTATTATTGACGGCACTGTTAACGCGTAGAAATACAGAGACATTCTCGAAGAAAATTTTTTACCCTCCATCCCGAATTGTCAAACGGCCGAAGGCGAATTTATGTTCGAGCAAGATGGAGCGCCGTGTCATACGGCAAAAATAGTTCAAACATGGTTGCAAGAACATAAAATACCGGTATTAAAATGGACCTCTTCCAGTCCGGATTTATCTCCAATTGAGACCTTGTGGCATAATATGAAGAAACAGCTTCGTAAAACTCCAGTGCGTACCGTCAACGAATTAAAAGCCRCCTTGCAGGCTATATGGGACAAAACGCTACCAGAGGAATGTGCAAGGCTCGTGGCTACAATGCCTAGCAGAATTAAAGCCGTTATTGCTAACAAAGGTGGTGTTACACAGTATTAAATGTTGGCCGAACTCTTATGACCCGTCAGTTGATGTGGCCGAACTATTATGATCTGTTAGTTGAATTACATTTTTCGTTCTGTAATTATTGCCGTTCACGTAAATGAAATAAAATTCTTTGCTTTTGTAAGTTCAAGGTCTGAGTTTTAATGTAGTATAAACAGTTTCACAGTAATTTGTCACAGTCCGTGTTGGTATCAGAATTTTTTAAAGCATGTAACTGAAAATGCCAGCCGGCCGAACTATTATGAGCCTGGGCTCGTATATGGAAATATCATATAAATTTTTTTCTATTTCAATACGTGAGTTAAGATGTCACTTCTTTTTATTTTTACGACCCTACTCGAACTCGTAGCTTAATGCGTTCAAAAATTGGGGTGGGGAGGGAAGACTTCCCCTCTTCATTTATACAAATGAATAAACTTGAAACGCACAAAATTCGTACTCCGGATCTCTAAGCTCCCGAAACCATTTCGGGGGTCGTGGCGGTCTAAAAATAAATGATTCGCTGCAGAGCGATTCGCTTCTTGCGACGACATGCCACTGCTGAAGGCCTCCCGAGAAAGATTTCACAAAACAAGATACCAGTAAGTCACGTCCGTGTAGATGCAATAAACACCGAAAGAAGTTTACCTCTTTCGATAAGAAACGGGACAATAAAGCCGATGCGACGTTAGAAATGACGGCTGAAAAACGCTGTTATTCGGTGCTAAATAACTTTTTCCACAGACGCCGCCGAGATCCGGATCGTCGAGTTTATGGTTCCAGTCTAGGACATGCCTGACCTTACAGGCCTTTTATCTACCACTGGCCAGAATGCGTGTGTGGTCCCTTGTCCCTACTAATTATTGTCATTAAACGCGAAATGTCCGCAACACCTAGCTGCTAGAATCGCTATCTTGTTGCTCGTGCCCGATGGGCGATGTCTTGTAAGCGCTCGTAAAGATGCGGGGTCGTAAGTCTTCTTTTACAGTAGCACGTAATGTTAAAAACTTTTTGGAGTACCTCCTAGAAATAGGTTAGTTATATTTTGTTGAGTTCGTTGTATAGGAACAAAATAACTACTGTCCCAAAGATCTAAAATCGTGTTTAAAAACTTATGAAGCTTGCTCGAATCGGTAAAAAACATACTTCTAGCGTATTTCAATGGATATGGGAATGATAAGAAGGCATCTAATCAATAGGGGCGCTATTCCTTGCTGAAAGCCGCACTATTAAGGTCAAAGAAAACTGAAATTTCGAAATTTTTCAATTTAATCGGTTATCTAAAAAGACAAAATAAGAATTATATTCCAAAAGAGTCCTCTGTGTTTTCAAAAGAAGATATTTACATCGCGGTTCAAGTAGGTACACGTTTACATCATATAGTTTATTGATATTAATACATAAATATTCCTTAATTACAGGCAGTTCTTGTTGTTGATGGTAAGAAGACGCAATAATTGTTAACTTCATTGCTAGTAGTGGAAAAAATGATTTTTCGTTTTTCTTGTAAATGAGTGCAATATGTCCGTTATAATAAATAGAAAGAGAATAAAGTAACACACAACATTCAACATAAGGGTTGTTTGCACTTTTTATTTTTTATTAGCACTCTTTAACAATTTAAAAACAATAGGCGCACGTCAAAAATCCACAGACGTTTGATTCCCACGATCACACACGAGTACCCTGCTGGGCGAGTCGATTGCCTGGCACATGCCATATATTAGTTATTGTGCTAGGCGAAGACCAAGAACCTCTACACTTTCACCTGATGACCTGCTGCTCGGCACTCCCACACACATGTCGCTATGATTCCGAATTTGCGCAGCTAAGCGAGATTAGAGGATAAGTGTCCCCAGTAACAATTTGATGAGGCGCACGCAGTTGTGTCGAAATTTTACATCAGGAAGTTGTAGAAACGTTTTTATCAGTGGCGTAGCGTGCTGATTTCCTATATGCAATCGCTAATTTCCCGTCAAGGCCATGATAAAGGCGGTGTAAAAAATTGTGGTCCAAAAGTAAATATGTATTTGTATACATTCTTATGAAAATCATTAATGGATATAGTTTTCTTGATGTTTCTTCTGCGTTAGAGACGTATCTAGAGTCACTTTAAGGTATTTTGGCGAGATGTTATGTTTGAGAATTATCTTATTTGAAATAACATAAAGTTTTTTTGTCTTTTGATGATTGTTGAGATAAAAACAAGCTACTTCTGTCTTCCATGGATAAGGGCACAAACACCAGGCTTTGAAATAGCTATTGATAATCCTTGAAAGGTTTTGTTCAAGTAGAGAAATGTCTGTACCTACCAAAAAAGCGTTGTCGTCTACATACACAAATTCTCTGGATTGAGTTGCTGGTATGTAAAGGTTGAAAAGAATAGGCGGCAGAAGACCATTATTCAAGATCCTGAATTTTTCTCCCAAAAACACTCTGGAATTTCGTAGTTTTCAGGAGTTGTTGAAGTGATGGCATTTTAAGGTCCAAAAAGAACAGAAGGCTTAGCCTTTGATGTTTTGTGATTTTTCGGTGGAAACTAATTTTAGCTCAAAATCGACAAACAGATATATTTTGAGCTGCAGATTCCAAAAGTTTGATCAGAAATGAGCTAGGACGTCGGGCGGCCTAATTTGATCCGCTTTTAGATCGAACCGTTGTAGCTAGCGACAAACGGATACCATTCCGAAATTCAGGAGGTCCAGATTAGTAAATATGCTTGAAATTATATAAATCAGAGATGCAAAGATTTTAAGGTCCAAAAAGAACACAGGGGTTAGCCTTTGATGTTTTGAGATTTTTAGGTGGAAACTAATTTTAGCTCAAAATCGACAAACAGATGTATTTTGAGCTGTAGATTCCAAAAATTTGTATCCATCATCTGTATCCCAACTACTACCAATTTTGGGCGATGTCGGCTTCGTGGAAAGTCATTTAAAACGCCGTATCACACGAAGAGGCAATAAATTAGCATCACAAAAGAAGATGCAGAGGTCTTGATTGTAGTCACGTCTCCATCTTGCCTAATAGAAGCTTTTTTGGTCTTTTTCAGTAGTGTATAATAAATGGTGTTTACAACCCTTTGCGTTGGTCAAGTCTCCCCGCCTGATGGACCGATATACTGCACAGGATTAATGGAATAGTATACCACTTACGAGGTACTGGGGCACAATAAACTGAAGCTTCAGTACAGTGGGTTTCCAAAATCACACTCTGTGCGATAATTAGGATAAAAGCTCTTGTTGCTGATGCGACTTAAGGAACACAAAACCAAAATGTGCAAAGAAGGGCATAATTCCTTATAAACAAAAGTAAAACAGACAGAATTATTTGTAAAGTTTGTTATAAAAATGTGGACTTTCCCGTATAACGAATTCTCTGATTACTTGCAATCAAATTATAGTAAGCGCAGTCGTTCGCAAAATTAGCTTAGATATAGTGAACGATCAGATAAAACAAGTGCAGCAAAAATGTCTTAATTGCCTCTAATAGTTGTCACAATTACGTTCTGCGCGCAAAATGTACGGTCCCATTATTTTTAATTGCTCGCAACAATAATGCTCGGTACTAAAAATCCGTACAAAGTGCAAACCATAAACCCTGGAGACGTCATTCTAGCGGTACGGCGGTGCAATTCGAACAAGAAGTCTTTGTGCAGCGGTCCCGGCCCACTCGCACCTGCTGGAAACATTGACACGCGTGATGCAATGAGGAAACCGCAGGACAATACATAAACAATCTCTCGCAGGCAACTAACACCTTTCTAATAACAAGTGCCGGTGTTTTTACGCGCTCCTGTAATGGCTTGTCTTATAATTGAGCGGGTACAGTATTGGATGCATCCATGCAGATGATCGCCGGTGTCACTGGCAATTTCGGGGTGAAAGGTCTCGCTTTCTGGTTCTATTTGTATGAGTTTGTAACGTGTTAACTTACAACACCCAATGTCGTCATCGTCTGGGCTAATTTATTGATTTATCGTAGTAGAACGTTGGTTGCTGCATTTGGTCCTAAAATATAAACATTACATAGAGATTTTTAGAAGACCCTGCTCAGCCTATATGCCCCTCCCGGTCTATTAAATTGACCACAGTCTTCGAATTCTACAGTTAAATATAGAAGGTACATCAAAGGATAAATTCCACTACCTTACAAGAGTTGCTCAAGACAATAAAGTAAACGTGATACTTCTTCAAGAAACTCATGCGGTTGATGTTCAAGATTTCCACACCAAAAGAAGGGAAGAGGACCAACGGGTCCAAGGCGACGGCCTTGTCTGCTACAATTTGCTAGAGAAATTACTCTAGTACTCTGAAATTTGACATACTACATAGCTCGGGATTAAAAAGTATTAATAATAGAATTATATACGAGGCATGTTTTTTAAGTAAGTACCGTTTTGCGATTCCGCCGCCGCAGCGCTACGGTCGGCGTTCCGCGCATGCGGGCTGGTTACCTACATCTCTTGTCTACGCACTGACGCCATTACAGTTTGATTCTTCATTGTATACGTTGCTTACTGAGTCGATATTCATCGTGAGATCTGTGAAGTTTACGGACAAAACATTATGAGTGATGGAATGGTAAGGAAATGAGTGAGAGCATTTAAAGATGGCCGCACAAATGTGCATGATGAAGAAAGGAGTGGGCGTCCTTCGGTCGTTAATGAAGATTTGGTGCAGAAAGTGAACGAAAAGGTGAGAGAAAACAGACGCTTTACAATTTCATCATCGTGCGACTGCTTTCCTCAATATTCTCGTAGTGTTTTGTATCGCATTGTGACCGAGAACTTGAATTACAAGAAATTGTGTTCACGTTGGGTTCCGAAAATGTTGACGGATTTGCACAAAACCCAACGTTTAGGCAGTGCATTGACTTTCCTTGAGCGGTACCACAACGAAGGTGAAGATTTTTTAGACCAAATTGTTACTGGTAACGAAACATGGGTGGCCTACGTCACACCAGAATCGAAACAACCATCTATGGAAAGGCGACATTCATCATCACCCAAAAAAGTGAAGTTTAAGCAAACAATTTCTGTCCGGAAAATCATGTGCACAGTTTTTTGGGACAGAAAACGAGTATTGCTAGTGGAGTTTCTGCCTCGTAATGCGACAATCAATGCAGCGTCTTATTGTAAGACATTGAACAATCTGCGTCGTGCAATCCAGAACAAAAGACGTGGCAAGTTGAGTAAGGGTATCGTTTTGCTGCATGACAATGCCCGTCCACATGCGGCTAATCGGACCAAAGATCTCATCAAATCTTTTAAATGGGAAACTCTMKATCATCCTCCATACAGCCCTGATCTGGCGCCCAGCGACTACCATTTGTTCCTGCACTTGAAGAAACACCTGGGTGGTCAGCGTCTTCAAGACGATAACGAAGTCGAAACATTTGTGATACAGTGGTTAACAAGTCAGGCGGCAGAATTTTATGAGGAGGGTATTCAAAAACTGGTGGCACGTTATGACAGGTGCCTCAATATTCACGGAAATTATCTAGAAAAGTAGATTAAGGTACAGGCTTTCGTGTAAGATAAAATTATTGCGATATCTCTGCACGTCTTTTTTTAATTCCAAAACGGTACTTACTTAAAAAACATGCCTCGTATAATATTACTAATATAGGTCATTTTGTAGATATGACTACATTGAAATTTGAAGTAAATGTATCAGCTTAATTTAATATTAGATAAACACCAAACATATTATACAAACATAGATTTGTAACATTTATTAATACAAAGGTAACAGCTTTAAATAATAAAAAACAACAAAAGAATAAGGGTTTCTGGATCAAATTTTCATTTACAACATCCATTATTATTTAAAATAATACTCCCCTGGCTTGTGTCGTTACAGAATAAGCAGATCAGGTGATCTCATATCGCAATTTGTCCCTGTCAACAAATCCATCGATACGTAAACAGCTCATTTAAAAATTTCTTCTAGAATAATGGTTGAGTTACTGGTTATTATGTGAAATATTAAACTTTTTTGTTTACCTTCTTGAAAATCCCTTGAAAACTTCAAAGTGGGTAAATCTGTCGCTATTAAGCTTCAATTAGATAATTTCCAAAAAACAACTTTTTATTATTCACCTTTAGTATTTCACCCCGCATAGTGGTTAGTATAGAATTATAGTGTTACATTACATTTATATTTTGCTCTTCGGATTCTAAGTTTCTATTCTCAAACGATATAAAAAAAGGAACAAAAGTAGTGAGTAAACTAGTTTTTACTGAAACTTGAAAAAGAGTAGCTTCCATGTACGCCCAAAATAATGTGACCCCGCCATGAATAAAATATCGATGGCCGCAAGGCGTACGACGAAAACAAGTTATTTATACCGGCAATTACAGACTGCAACAACTTCCAAACTTAAGGAAGAACCTACTGTTGGAGCGTGGGCTATCCTTATTCTATCGCCGGCGTTATAAATTAAAGTCGATGTTTATACAGTTCTGTAGAAATTTATTATTGAGTCATCCAGGGAACACGCTAAGTTAAGCACCTGTTTATTCCGTACTTTTAACGAAAATCAGAAATTTAAATGTCGTCCTGAACGTGCTGTTATTTATGAAACTTTTATGCTAAGAGCGCCAATCTCTCGCTGGTGATTAATTGGATCCATAAGCAGAGGCGTATCCGCTGTCATATAACTAAGAGCTCCAGCAGTTTTTTAAAATGTCTCAACTTTGTATAATTCTGTACAGCCATTAGACAACTTATACAGCTTTGTAAAGAATTTTAACTTGCTTCTATTATCTCAATGCAAAAAATTATATAGGGAATTCTGTATTTTTGAAATACATATTCGTAAAGTAAAAGACAGTATTCGTTAGAAAAACCTTTCATTCACAGTTTTAGATTTCTACGAACGTATTTCATTTTTCCACATAATAACAGTGGGTTTTTTCGTAACCCTTGAAGTGTAGGAGGAAATAGTCGCTAGGTACAATGTCGAGACCGTAAGGCAGCTGGTCAAAAGTTCTCAACGAAAGTCGTGAATCTTCTTCTTAGTTGCGTCAGCACTGTAGGTACGGGCGTTATGGTGGAGGAGCCGTCGCAGTTTCCTCAGCCCCAATGATTTTGGATAGCCCGCCTCAGTTTGGTGAGATAAAATATCAGATGCACTATTATTCGTAAGAACACAATTAAACAGTGCTCATGCCGGAAGCAGTTTCCCATATAACTCACAGGAGCTTGTGGTAATTCATAAACGGGAATGCAGATAACACATATTTACCGTAAATTTGTGAAATTTGAGAAATAATGAAGTATCGCACAGAAGTACCTCAAATTATCTTTTAGAGACGGTCGAGATGTGAAAGAAGGAAGCAGCGTTTATTGTTCTGTAAACGTCGTAAACTGAGATAAAGCAGTAACATCATCGTTTCATTTTCTTCCTAATATAAATATAACTTGGTCGCCGATGTTGCTGTATTAAACTACTTCTGTAAAGTATTAAATTACTTTCCAGCTCGAGTATCAGCTAGAGATCACCTATGGGTTCGAATTATATTAACCGTTTGATGAGAGAAAAGCTTCGGTAATAAATAAAAAATTAACATGTACCCGGAAAAGATTTCGCGCGCTCAAGTGAAGTTTTTATCACTTTCGAGGCTTCATTCACAAACCCGACAGGACCGCAAACTGGTATCCACAATAAGATGTTAGCGAGGGCGACGGTGTTCATTCATAAACAAATTTGCGAAGCCAATCAAACGGGTGGAAATAGGCTAAGCACACCATCCAATTTGCATATGTAAATGCACGCTGCATTCATATAAAGCAAATGTTTTCTAAAAACGAGTTTTCCTTCCAGTTACACGTCTGTACAATCAGTTATAATATCTCGACAGCCTATGAGAGCAGGGCGAAAAAGAGAAAGCGTACGGGACAAATAGATGGATGCACACAAGTTTTTAAACGTCAGGTTGATTTGTTCGACAAATCGTGAAACATTAGACGTACCTGCCGATCAAATTTTGCGTAATTAATTTTGCGGCTGAAATCGACACCCGTGAAGAATGTCGCTGCGGAAAAGCCAGTAAGGTCACGACTTCAGTCATCTGTTCTTCGTTCAGATGAGGTTGCATATAAATTAATTGGATACATGCAATATCTATTTGTTGCGTGCATGAATTTTCTCGAAAACAATAAGCCCCATTTGCGGAAGACAAAAATCTACATACTTGTATCTAATGCTGTTTCAGAAAGTTATGTTTATTATATTAAAGTTATATTATTACTCTTAACAAAAAATTGAAATTTTATCGACCTGAGCGCTATTGAGAACAGCCTGGTTAGCACAAATAGTGTATCATCCTCCGCAGTTCTTCTTTTCTATATCTTCAATCTTTTTAGAAGTTTACGACCTTTTGGTTTCAACTGTATCATTCCAAACTTGTTGAAGGTATACTTTGTCCCAATTTGGTAAGTTTACTTCGAGGACACAACTCTGTGAAAGCCACTGTTCTATCATCTATGGACGTAACATTTAGAAGAGAAAAATGCATCTCTTTCATCCGAAAATTAGGAGATGAAATTATAGCAACAGATACAATAGGCTAACGTTTTTCACCTTAATCGTGTTATATACATAGGTAAGTACTAACTTTAATCCGTTTCTGTCTCTTAAGTTTATGAGATCAACTGATTTGTTGTGACAGTCACACTGAGAAGAAAAAGAAACAAGCGCAGTTATTGAAAAGTAAAATATTACTAACAGCAAACAGCATTATTCCCATAGTCGAGTAGCTTAAGAAGATATACGCGTCCACTTCCACGGCCATTGTATCACAACAGCCTTGCATGCATTAAACTAAATTCATCTTATTATATGCCCTCCATCACAATACCCCGATAGTTGGCCGGGCTGGTCTGTTTGGACATGAAAGCCGTAATAAATTGCGGCTCATTTGGATTGATTTACGGCCGAATTAAAATTTTACGATGATTATAAACTATTCTCTAAAATGTATTCGTAGCACAGTCGTAAATATGCGTGATTATTTCCAAGTACGATTTTTGACGTTTTATGTCTAAACTTTCTTTATTGCGTGTACGCAATCCGGACGAATTCAAATTCCATATGGGATAATAGCGAGGATAACCTATGCCAACGTATAAAATCCCGGGCGTAATATATTGCGCCTGTAAAAGGGGCTATGTATCATTGGGATGGTTTCACAGGTTCCCCGGCGTCTGCTCGTGCGGTTAAGAGTTGAAGCAAAATGGTTTGAATTACTATTGTGGTTAAATACGTCAAATTGTGCAGAATTAATAAAATAGTCGTTATACAAATACAATCCTCTGCTACACTTCTTTTATAACAATCTTACTACTTAGATTATGTAAGAAGCTTCTCACATCGATGGATATTAGTAGTTGTCCATATCAATTATCATGACTGCTTGTGGCGTTTTTTTTTTCAAAACAAGGAAAAAAAATCAAGAAAACAAACTAAGTGACAATGAAAAAAAAATATAACCCGAAAGATCAATTAATATGTGCGCTTAAGCGGGCTGCCAGCTTTAGTGGAGATGGGCGGGGTATTAACTGATAGTAAAAAAAACAAGGGCGCCACGTGATTGAACCGCTAAGCGAATATCCGCCAATCACGAACCGCGGGTGAAAGATGTCAAAAATTCTGCGATCTAACAGGAATATCTCAACAAAAAATCCAACGATTATTCAACAAATTCTATTCAACAAAAATACAACCCAAGTACTTACATGCATCCAGCGGTGTCCTCGGTATACGTATATCGAGGTATCCACTGAAATATCTGAAAATTAATCACAAAGAGGCTGTTTCGGGTATCGTGACCCGAAACGAATTGAATTTAGAAATTATAACACTATTGAACAATCAAAGCATAACTCTACCGTTTTAATAGAAACAAAACTATAAAGGCAAAACATTAATGCAAAATATTAACGAAACTAGTCAAAAGATTGAAGTTAATGTTAAATAATACTCGATTACTTGACAATTAGAAAGAGATTTGAAAGTACAATATAAAATGAATTGATTTATATACAATGAATGAACGTGAATCTCAACGAAATATTAAAATAACAAGTAGTATACATAGCTTAAGTTCGGGGCGATCTCTTCAGGTTACAAGGAACTGGTGAACATCAAAAGTAAATAGGTGCGATGACGATAGGCTCCCTTAGGCTAAGGCTAACGGCGAACGGCTGTATATGGAATCCCGTGCCCCGCGATATCACCAGAGATAACAGGCCCTTGAAGAAACTCCTCGACAAAGAACGACAGTACCTCAGCGTTGTAAATACTATTCGGCACTATTATAACCGACAGTAAAACCCTAGAATATCAGGTTCTTTAGCTAGAGAGCATTTTAAATGAAACTTACAAGTAACCTCAGCTGGTCGAGGGTCAAATCACAATGCAGAATCGGCGTAGAAAATGTGATTAAACTTCCACACAAACGATCGAGTGCGAAATTTCAGCAAATATACGTGTAACTAGTCCAAATAATCCCGAAAATCGGTGAGTACACTATAACCACTCAAAATGGAACCTAGCTACGAAGCTTTTACTCGATTGTGATTTATTTCCAAGTTAACATGAGAACGTATCGCCGTTTAATGATAGATTTTTCCAGCTGAGAACGCGATTCTTATCAAGATACAAAAAAGAATGGAGCAAGAAATTCTCGAGCAGGACCGGTCGAGGTAAACCATGAAGTACGCGAAGCAACGACCTGTTCTATTAAACCAATACATATACCAATGAATGATTGAATAAATGTAAAAAAGGACTAAACATAACTTTTTCTAAATTATAGCGTTACATGCTGTATTGTGCTTTGATGCTGTTTTTAATCTTAATAGCTATCTTAGCTTCTTATTCTTTTATTATGCAGTTCCACCACCATCTTCCTAACTGCCCCCCTGGATTCTATTTCTCTGCTGAATGTACTCTCTTTACTTTGTTATTGTTCCTTCAACTTTTGTTAATAATTGCCCCTGTTTAATTTTAATGCCAACTACACATTTTTGTTTCTGTTTTCCAAGTGAACTTAAAACCCGGTAGAATTACTAGAATTATTTGAGCGTTGCTATTTATTTATTACCAAAAGCCTCTTGCTTTGCTTCTCTAACGAAATTTTTCACTCTCATACTTTGTTCTTTATATACCTGCTATTTCTGTTGTGTTCTGCTTCCTATGTACCATAATTAACCCAATCTGACTTCTTTCGTTTAACTTTCTACCTCCATCTCTTCATTTTACCAGTGTTATTGCTTTCAGTGTTTTCTTACCACAATTGTGCTGCAGATATTTATTGCCTTATTTCTAAGTTATATTGTTTGATAACCTATGAAAATGTTCATAGGGGAGAATATAAAAATTTTAATTTTCGAACATTAGTTAAAATTCTGCTCCTCAAAATGAGTCGTGAATCCGTAGGTAGGAATCACCAAATAATTCTTAAGAATGATACTATTTTTATTATAGCTGTTACTCTTGCTGACGAAAAGCATCTATCATAAATGTTGTCCATTTTTAATAGGTATATTATTTCTTTTATTTGTGATAACCAAACGAATACACATAGTGGAGGCTGGGGAGGCTTACAATAAAAACCAGCAAACAAATGTTGCATTAATTTTTTGTTTCGTTGTGTTGAATTGGTCCAGTCAAAATAGATATTTCATTTTTCTCTAATTCACCTGAAAATTGGTAGGTATGGGATTTGAATACACTAATACAACCCCCATCAACCCTATGTCTCATGGTCAAATGCCTTGCATTTTTCTCGTAAAAGGTACCAACCCACCCACACACACATTACTATACTAGATCTAAGCTTTCAGAAGCAAAACCCCATCAGCGTGAATTAGGTCTCGGAACGCACAACGGCGCATCCCAACTTTCTCAGTGCGTAAATCCCAACAGCTAATTTCGCAGATAAGCCTGTCCATTCGTTAGCCATCTATCGGCAGTGGCCATCTCCGCGACTTTTCACAAATTACGCAAGCCATGTTCGACTTTACAGCATCTTAAATTGCCAATAGTCAAACATAATCTCTACGCTAACAGCCCGCTACGAGAGATGGGTAACTATATCTTTATTTATAACTCACGTTCGAATCTGATTGCGTAACACCGCCGGTAGTGCGCTGTGCTGCACTTTGATTAATATGTCGGATCCCATTGGACAGTAGGAATCCAAGTAAATCACTCGAGTTTATAAAGTGCGCGTGCATTGGCATCCCGGCGGAATGCGACGCCGATTAATAAACATTGTTCTGTCAAAGTCACCGCTTCAGCGGCCACTAAATTTTGTCGGATCTGAATGGACCGACTTAACAGTATAGTGAAATATGGACGCGGTGGTAATTGGAAATATAGTTCTGGTCCAAAATCCTGTTATAAGCGGGCCCCGAGGTGAATTCCTTGTGGACATCTGTGAACTATACGGGATTTGCATTAACCATAAGAGTGTCTTGTTCATTAAGGACGATAAAGACAAAACTTGCCCTACCAATCATAAAATCTCACGATCCATCCAACCAGCTACTTACAGATCAACACTTCCCCACTGTTGACAGTATGTCACACCTGACTGAAATAAACACGATCATTTCGCGTTTTTAATCATGGATTTCATGCACCTACCCGAAACAAATAAGCCGAAGCAATGGCAGATGGCATTTCTGAGAAAATAGATAAAGTCTAGTCTGTATTACAGGATTTTACATATTTTAAACCTATTTCTATACGTGTGGTTTAGCAGATAAAATACTATTTAAGAAGGAGTTAAAGCAGAATCGCGACATAACGTTATAAGCCACATTTTCTTTCTTTCTCAATTTTCTTGAAAGTTTCAAAATTCGTCAGCGATGAAGGTACTAGAATACATGAATAAGAACGAATCAATCACGCTTTAAAATAGGGCCAACAGTATGTTGAAGATGTTAAAGACTGGAAATGAAAATATTAATCATATACTTTTTTTGTTCAATTCACCTTATCCAACACGCTATTCAGTATAGGGTCATTCCATTTGAAATAAAGAGTCAGGTTATTCTCGATTGCCTTTTCTCATCACCACGAGATTATTCCCAAAAATTACTAAGCTTCCCCATTTACATTACTATTCTATGACTTCAAAGAAAAAAGTTAACTGCTGTAGACTCTTTCGTGGACAGTAGTTAGTCAACATGAAGTATCTTAGAAACAGTATTTCTTTCTTTAATTCGATTGAGTTTAATTGAATGCTTTTTTCAAAATGAGATCGTTCCAAAAGTTGATGTTTGGTTGGTTTTTGTCATCCCCACTGAATTCCTGAAAAGAGAGATATCGGTATCATAGCAACTAGAGCTGATAAAGGTAGAATAGATTATGTGACTGAAGTCGCTTAATTACTTTATGAGGAGCGACGAACAAAAAAATTGTCATCGGTTTTTCATTGCTTTTATAGTAACTCCTAGGTATTTAAAGCTTTTGGCTTGTTCTGTCTGTTTTCGATTTATTGTTATGTTTATCATTGTGACTATTATTTTTGTTTTGTTCACATCTACTAACATTTACGCTTAGTTAATTTTTTCTCCCATCACTCTTTATTTTGGGTGTAATTTCTCTTCGTTTCCTGCACAGATCAGTTACCAGCTTTACAATCTTTAATTTGATGTGCTATAGTTTGACTGTGTAGTTCCCAATATATTTATATCCTCCATCACTATGACGAATAGTGCCGGGCTTGCTTTAATCCATCCACAACTTGAAAATTGCTTGATTCCATGTTACCTGTTCTAATGTATTTTCTTTTGTTACTGTATAGGCTAGTTATTTATACCTTTCTTCATACTTTTCTACACCACTTTTATAGAGATGTTATGGAATGCCTTCTCCAAGTCCAAAAATGCCAAACAGATTGCTTTTTATCTGCCTATATATTAGATCATTTATCCAATCGCAAACACTGGTCCTGGTATATACTTTTGCTGCTACACATAGCAGTGTAATTCCTCTATAATTTCCATATTATTTTGTGTATCCTTTTTTACGTGTTGGTACAATTATCCAAATTTTCAATCCTCTTTATTCTATGTCATATTGAATATTTTTGTAAGCACTTTCTTTTCTTCTGGTTCGATATTTTCTCATATTTCTCCGACGATCTTTTTATATTGACTRTAGTATTTTTTATTTATGCCACCTGCTTAAAATTTTTATAGCAAATCTGTATCCTTTAAAGAAAAAACATAATATGTTTTTTTTGCATCTCCGTATGTGTATTTGCAAAGGAAATTGAAAATTCTTTACTGTGTGTTTTGGTATAAATTTAAACTTCACATTGTGTTATCGAATATTGTAAAATAAATGCAAAATTCTTTGATGTCTTATTTGCCAGTAGGATGGGGAGCTTCATTATTTATACCACTCGTTGATGCAGAATTTATCACTCAGCAAATGAAAAGTCAATCAAAGTGGCAAAATTGAAGCTGCTGCTCATCAAATGTTGATTTAGATACCAACCTTAGCCTTGCTAAATGATCCATAAATAACAAACGGGCTGTAAATCCCGCAGCAACACGAAAAGCCAATAGGGCCCCCGATCGGCCGTTATAGTGTTTTACAAGCAGATTTATTCATTTATGACTTTATTCTCGGGTCTCTCCCAATTAACCACCTACTCTACATGTATGTTAACATGCTATGTTCCCATGCAGGGCGCTTTCTTAAAATACAACACGCCTCGGCCAACTACGATGTCACTGAGATAGTTAACACCCTGGTTGTTAAGTAGAGTCATATGGAGCAGTGACTTTACGGCTGGATTGTATGTAGATTAGGCTTATTTGTCTGGCGAGCTACGTTACATGTCCTTTGTTGTGACTATGGGGCATGGTCTTGTAGGTAGCGAAACAATCGACCGGGGATTATAATGTTTTTGATATTTTTAGCTTCCGATTATGATATTCAAGTTGTTTTAGGGGCACACTTAGTTTATAAGTTTAATTTGGCCAGCACAGAATGACACTCACGTTTTTATCAATAAAATTATCAAATGTGCAAAAGGTAGAAGATTCTAGCACTCCCCCGTTCACAAACACAATATATGTGTAACGCGTTATAAAAAAATGCCATGGGCACAGCAAAAGCAATACTGACTTCAAACAAAACTAATACAAATCAACACAATTACAAATCACTTTATCACACAATATTTAGGACGACTGAACGCCGCCAGTGGCAGCTCTACGATATCAAGAACCTGTTCATTAATGTAGGAGCCATGTAATCATAACTACCCTCAAATTTTGATGTGTGATATTGTGGCAGTGTAAAAAAGTTATATCTARCATTGACATCATGAATTTGAGACCGTCTTACAAAAATATATGTTATTTATTGGCACATGTAGACAATCCGTAAGGATTTGAATTCGTCGACATATTTGGTATCATTAGTGGAGAAATCCGTACTTTTACGATATTGTATACTGTTTGTCTTTAATGTTTTAGAAAATGTATCCTTGGATGTTGTTACGTAATGTCCCAATGACATTACAATTTTATTCATATCGCTTTCGAGTAACTGATATAGTCTTCCAGTATTCGAAAGACTTGGAACCTTCCTCAGATTCGATATATGTTTTTTGCGACACATTTTGATTTTCAAGTAGTCGGACTGTGTGAGCTTTAGACATATATCCAACTAAATTTTCAAAATTTTGTACTTGTATCGATAATTGCTCTCATTTTGAAATCTTTAATAGGTTTCTAGCCCTTTTCTATGCAGATAATTAATTAACTAATTAATTGACCATATAATTCATAACGTTGACGTACGAGGACACTGACAATTAGTCACAGGGAACTAATTACGTAACGAAATCTATAGCCCATCCTAGATCAGTATATTACATAGTCATTCTATTTGTCCTTTCGCTTTAATGCAAATTTCCGAAATTTTGGATTCTTGAAAAATTGAATGAGACGTTTTCAAGAATAATAACCATGCTCCACTAAGTATTTGTACGTGAACTAGATGTATCCATTCAAGTTTCTAAAGATGAGGCAAAGGTGAAAAGTATGATTGCTGCCAGACATGCAAGTGGTTGGCAAATTATTTGAAGGTTGCCGTTACAAAATTCGCTTGAACAGACAAGAAAAGCTATAGCCATTGCTCAACGTCCTTTTCACCGGACAACATGCAACGAGTGCAATTGCACAAGAAATGTGTGATTAATACGGCGTCGTCCATTATCGATCGGAGTAATTAATTTTATTGAAACGTATTAGTAATATCGCCGATTATTATTCGTCGAAGGCTAAAAATAATCTATTACCCGTCTCGGTAAACGGGAAACGTTAGACCGAGATGGGGTCCGAATTAATCGACATTCGACACTTTCGGATTCTTAAAATATAAATGCTGCTCGACTGTTTGCATTTTGATACAATTGGAAACGTTATATACGTTATATTATATAGAAAGATGAGTATGTCAAAACTGTTGTAAAGTACACGCGTTCATTTACAGAATATAACTTCAGGGATAGAGTTGGTAAGGTTGATGAAGAAAGCTTGTCTGAGATCGACACTTTTATGGAACTTGCAATATCAATAAAGGCTGAAATGCAATTGACCATAAAATCCATAAATTTTTGCTCTAATAAAGTTAGTGAATACATAAAAGTAACTAAAACATTCAATCATTAATTTCAAAACTGAAGTCTTTGGATACATTAATGGAGTATTGAGATACATGATGCACTACCCAACAAGCAAAATTATTTTATAATTTCCAAATAGCCAGGCATATTTGTTATATTGTTGTTTTATTATTGTTCCTCGACGTCACCAGTCCCATTTGTAAATTTACCATAAAGGTAATTTTATAGTGAACCCACGACCTCGCCCTGCTGTCAAATAGCTGCCACGCAACATTTGCAATTACAAGACCTAAACTGCACTGATGAGCTGTAATGACAGCGAAATAGTACTATCTGCAGTTGGTTGAGGTGTACACAGCACAGCATAGACATGCATATTAATAATGGATTTGATTATGAAGTTGTGAACTTAAATCAAAATACACCTTTTCGTCGTGATCATGCTTCAAGCGCTAGTAAAAAATTGAATCATATATCTCTATAAAGAACAAATCTTGTGGCCCACGCTTGTATGAGTGTCTCCATTCCAGTGCAGGATGGGAAGTTGCTGATTTGCTGAGTATATCTGCCACAAAATGATAACTTTGTGTTTTGTGTCTACCAATTCCTCAAAACTTCAATATGTCAAATGGGCAAGCGTAGATGGCTGTAGCAATCTAGAATCATTATTGTTGGCTCCCTATTGCTTGCCATATCATCAAATGCTTTTGAATGGAGTGCACTTGTCCTAGCACCAAGAGTTGTGACAACTTTTGCTCGCATATTATCATCATACAACCGATCCTGATCCATATAGGGCACAAACTCTCACGGGAGATGTCTCCACTTAAGGATTTTGGAAAAAACCCCGATGGACATAGTTCTCGTTCATCTCTGGTGTATAGAGCGTCGAAGCACGGCGCTGCAGGTCAGTGAGTTCTCGCGATCTCTGACCCGGACTGCGGCTCGCAACAATGCACACGTTCCATACAGATAACATTGTTGGTCGGATAGCGCGCGCGATATCGTGCTACGTTTGGTGCAAATATGGCTCGTGGTCTTAACGTTATGCAAATTATTTTCCGATATATAAATTAACCGACAAGAAAACACCTAAAAATTGGCAGTGGTTATTAAAATGCGGTGCCTGTTAAAGTATCTGGGAAAGAGGCGGTTCTTCGGGAGATGCTTATGCTGAGGCAAGACTGGAAAGAAGACTAAAATTTTATTCGGCGGTACTGTTTCCTCATACATGAAAATATAGAATCAAGTTTGGCCAGCCTCCGTCCATACGTTACTTCTGTGGGAAAGTGTAGCTTTGTAGGTTGGTTTAGATCTATTATGGGGTTCCCCATGTATCTACCTTTATTCCTCTACTATTTTCTGGTTTTTTAGCTTTCGAGGCCTTATTTATTTTGGCATCCTGTAAATTGCATTTATATGTCGATAAGATACTTTAGAATGTGTCTTTTGTGGTGTCACACACGATCAATAGTTATAGGTAAAATAGATATCCAACTGGTTTTTGTTCAATAATGTATTTTGCAAGAAAAAAAAATAAAGACAAGGCTTTTCCAATTAGGCACTGTTTCTAGTTCTCCTAGTCCTCCAATCGCACCGAAAGTCTTCTATATTTTGTCAAGAATTGGTGTTTTTTAAGATTATACTATTAATTAAATTTACTCCAGCTTCCTTTATTACAACACTTCATCTTGTCCAAAGCAAATAAATGCATTTTTGTTTTCGTACGAATATATTGAGCTGATTTTACAATTTCATATACTTATTCTATTAGCGGTCAACGTGAAGTGCGTCAAGAGCCGTATCTAGATGGGCATTATTATGCAAACAAAAAGAATACTTGTGCCTTGATTACGCTATTACCGGCACAAGTGTCAATAATTCCCGTCATAAAAGGCCTTTTGTGTCACCGTTCCGACAAAACAGTCCTTGCGTTGTTATAGAATGTCTTCACATATCCAGCTAATACCGTAAATATCTGCAACACCGTAATGCTAGTTATGCTTTCACAAAAATCATCTCACGGTCTTGACTGATTCCCCTACATTGATGATCGAACAATTGTAAATATTGTGGCTACGAGCGATTGTATACCGCCGAACAATCGAGTTGAAAAGGTCTCGGCCTTCGGTATATCAACAAATTTCAAACGCTGCATGTCAAAATTTCCGGAAACATTGTCAGAATTGGCATAGATTAGTGACGTGTGAAGATTGATAACATACATACATACATAGCCGGACCTGGGCTGCCAACATAGGCCCTTCCAAGATTAATCAGTGCTATGTTCGTTTTGAAGTTGTGACTGCGACATTCTTATTATTACGAACGATTGTTTTAGGGCGGATAGCCTTAAAAGACTATCTTGGTTAGGAGTCATATCGCACGATTTCTGGTTTATTTAGGTCTTCTAATATGTTTTCTTATAGGGATCGTTCAACTATGCATAATCATATTCTGCGATAACTCCAACTTTATTCGTATATCAAATTTCCAAATTCGCATTACGTTTTAACAATTAATACAGAAAAACAAAGAAATATCAGTTGTAGCAAGCAAAAATGCATCCGAGCTAAAAGTTATGAAAGTCAATTTATTTAATGTAAAATGTTATAGCAGCTTTTGTACAATTTTGCAAGGGTAATTTTGATTTTGCTAACATTGGAATATGTTGAACAAACATTACTCATATTAATTAGTAGTCTTACCAAAAGCCAAATTTTGCACAATAGTATTAAACACATCTTTAACATTTTACTCTCAGGAAAAATAACTGGAGGGAGCTAAAAGGAAGATTGTATACGCTATAGGTACCTAATTCTCATTGTACACAGTACTCATAATTAAATAAATAATCTGCCCTGGTCAGTTCGCTCTCACCCTGCGACTAGTTTCGCCCTGTTGGGGCTCATCAGGTAGGGGTAGAGAGCAAACTGACCATGGCAGACCGTCGCCTATAACCGCGGCGGACGGACTGGTACTCATAATGTGTACAAAATCGTCGTCAAATACTGGAATGAAATATGGTGTCCTTTCCACTAGTGTGTTGCAGGGTCAAGTTAATATCTAGAATTGATATAAAAGACCCTCACTAAAAGCATAATTTTCGATTTATGTCCTGGTTTTACCCAGAGAGCAAAAAGGAGTGTTTTGCTATAAAATGTGAATGAACTATTTGTGCTCAATAAGTGACACAAAATCTAAAAATTGAAACTAAAACACAGATGGCACTTAAATCTGATTTATTTAAAATATCTGAGTAATGTGATCAGGGTTTTTTATCGAAAATGTTTCCTAATATGCAAGATTATTGATGTGATTATATTTCAGTTTTAGATGCTGACATTAGGCGCTTTAAACATTAAAACTATGTTTATCCGATTAAAGCTAAAACATACTTTACTCATTTTTATATCATAGAAGAATTGACGTAGAAACATTACCGTATTATTGATCATAAGCAATACCTACATTTGTAATAACCTATAATGTGCGTTTAATTGCTAATGCATGCAAATTTCAGTAGTCAACAGACGTTTTTGGCGATATTGAGCCTTATTTTGCATTTTGATCACAGTCAGCAAGATGAATATAATACATGGAAGGATTTTAGCAGCTTGAGCGCAATAACAAATGGTAGGTTTTTAAATTATGGAGAACTTTGAGTAAAACAACGCATAAAAATTTTTAAAGATAAAAGGACCATACATTTAGTGCCGATTGAGAGTGTTTAGCGAGTTGCGGCATAATGTTGGGGCTCATAACTTGTATTTTTTAGTCTAACTAAGTTTATATTGTTTTATCACCAGGTTGTTTCCTTATCCTGAGTTCTGACAATGTTAGTTATGCCTCTTTTCCTGCGGCGTAACAATTACTACAGTTTTATMTTTACCMGCTATCTATTTACTCCTAACTTTTAGTATGAGAAGTTGCAACTAAATTAAAAGTACATMGGTTAATTAATGAGTTTTTGATATGTGCGAATACTGAATCAGAAATCGTGGACCTATTAGTAGACGCTTTTAAGGCGAAATTGATCCCTTTTCATTCATTTGATATTATTATGTAATGTATCAACTCATCTCTTGTTAAAGCGGAGAGGGATGCAATTGAATGCGTTAGATGACTGAGATCAATAATAATATTTATTTCGCAGGAGATGTTTTAAGTCGCCTTGCAGAAAATCCTTGAAGATTACGCTTGAAATAAATACTTCATTAATTACTTAAGTATCTAATCTGATGAAAGCACGTATTGAATTATACACTACTGGAAATTCCTTCTTTGCAGCAGCCCCCGTCCCGCCATACACCCATGCATTTACCTGTGAAGAAAAGGTGCAACCGACTAGAATAACCGGCTGTACCATGATATCCAGCACCGCAAGAGTGCCTGTTTGGTTGCATAACACATTCTGCTTGTGCTGTAGTTCTTCGTCGTTTCATTATGAATGATTTTAAAACAACAATAAAGCTACACAGTTGTCTATCGTCCCACATTTTTTTAAATAAAAACATCAAATCATGCTATGGAAATGTGCCTGTTGCGATGGAATTAAACGTTTTGCTTTTATTATAAATGAATTATTGCAGCTAATTAACGTATGATTATACCATTGTTGAAATCGTAAATGTTGAACTTGGGGACGAAAAGCAAGTAAGCAAAATATGTGTTTTATATTGAGATGCATAAAGCCGATTTAATGTCGTCCTCAAAGGGCCAGACGCACTGAAAGTGCTGTATTTTTTACGACTATATGGCACCTTTTTCCTCACTCCATGTACTTATCGATAAACTTTTATTACTTTACAAAAATTTCACTAAATGTCTACAATCTGCGTCAACACACCCTTAGCCGTTTTCGGCTTTAAGTGAATGAATGTTGACGACTGACCGAAACTTTATTATAAAGGGTGTTAAAAAAGAAGCTTTTAGCGAAAATAAAAAAGTGTCCTCCTTCCATTTTCATCAGCTACGGCATCTTTGTCTGAAGGATATTAGTATTCTTTCTGAAACCCCCTCATTGGCTTGGATTTGTTGGCAAAAACTAATGTTTCAAATATTCCCGAAACAGAAATCTATAGGGTTTAAATAAACACAAATGGAATTGGTTAAGCTTTCTTCTTCACAAGAAGAACTTGGTTGTTGTAGCTTCAAATGTAACAAATCGTATGCTTAAGCCAAATGTCCGATACGCTAATTGCTAATATATTAATATTGATATTTTTCCTTTTTCTACGCAATACAGCTAAAACTTGTTTCAAGTGTATCATTTTCTCAAATTTCAAAAGCTCTATATTTAACTTGATACAGAAATATATCAATTACTGCAATAATCTACTTTTTCAAGTAGATTATTGCATTTTCATGTCTCCTGTTCAATTTAAACTAAAATAATAACAGCTAAACATAATTAACTACCTGCAGTCAATACTTTAAAAATGACAGAACTCCCATTTAGACTTTCATCCCCTTAGAAGTAACGGTTGAACATGTATTATTTATTTCTAATAAAAAGCTTAAAAACAGAGTTTCATGCTTCTAGCTTCAAAAATAACGGATTTCTATACCAAGTTTCATGCCCTGTTACACCCTCTGAGGAGTAGAATTCCCAAAGATCCTTCTGTAAAGGGCGTTTGCGTTATGAAAACTAGGGTTGACTGACCAAATTTAATGTGTTTGGCTTAAATAATTTAAGCTCGGCAATGCTAAATGGGACATTCAGTTAGAACATGACATGTTGTATGATCAAATTCAAATTCAATTTTTCTACAATTTGTAAGATGCCTCGGTAATCAATCATTTTAATGGTACATTCAATTAGAAAACCAGAGAGATCACAAGTAAAAGTTGAACTTAGCATCGCACATTCAAACCAAATTTGAAATCTTAGTCTTAGACGTTTCGTCGCACTTGTAACGGACTTCATCAGGACGTGTTTCTCGTGTTAGTTTCTACCATGCATACTCCTTATTCCTTTACTGATGAAGCCCCTTACAAGTGCTGGCGAAACGTCGGCCTTATTCCAAAATCAGACGCAGTCTAACCCAAAAAGATTATCAAATAAGCCCACTAGTTCTTGCATTAACGATATTCAGTTTTCTGGCGAGAACACAACTCTTCCACACAATTCTTCTTTTAGCTTATCAAAGCGAATTTTAAGTATCGCCTCGTATCCCCGCAGATAATTAATCTTGCTCACATTGTGTGAAACCAGCACTTTGCCGCGATCTCGTAATCAGAGTGAGTAACAAATGAGCGGCCATCAGGCTCGTTGGGTCGGTGCTGCGACTATATTTCATACCAACGACAAACGGCCGGGGAGTACGGATTTGATAGGAAACAATGAGGTAATCCCTGGGCACACCGCGACCGCGACGTCCGATGCTTTCTTCCGCCGCCTACCGATATTATTAATCTTAATATGTCTGCTTAGTTGCGAGCATTAGAACTGAACGGCCGGCCCGCGACCGGACAAGCAATAAAACAATATGTCAACCGGCACCGCAAGGATCCAACATGGGTCAGATGATATCGCATGGTGTTTCGGCGAGGTTAAGAGAGATTGTCGGCTAGAGGACGAGAATTTGGCTGTTTATTATTAATTAAGATGTTTTGTTAGGCATTACTAAATCCAGAAACTCGAGGAGTTTTCTTTACACAGACCCAACGATATGTGCCTTTGGAAGATTCAAAAGCAGCTTGGCAACTCGCTAATTGGTAACAGAAACAAAAGTGGTTCAAAAACTGAACCTTGAGGCACCCCAGATTTGGGTACATATGAGATAGAGGAAAACCTAGCATATCCTCTGCTAAAAATATGACAATAAAGCAGTTAGATAAATGACTGTGAGGACCAAATAATTTATGTGCTTTCATTATAATACCTTTCTGAGTATCTATCTGCCCAATTCACCGAGGACAAATTAACAAGCTAAGTTCGTTTCAGTGAATTTCCTTTGCGAAAATAAACTAATACTAACAGATGTATTCCTTTACAGAACCGTACCTTAGTAAAACGGTATATAAAGATTTATCGTTTCCTATTTGGAAGATCTTACCCTTTTTCAATATTGGACAAATATGTTAAATATTTCTTCAAAAATACAAGTACATAGTGTAAGATCAAACATTAGGAGAAAGTTTTTAGAACGCTTCAAAATACTAAAAACTCTAAAATGCTTATCTTGGATCTTTTTCTGTTTGAGACATAATTTAATCCTTGTAAGCTACATCTACCAATAAGATAATATGTCTTCTGAAAGATCGCTATTGCTCTAAAACACTGACAAAAAGTTATTAGTCTGACGTTTATATCTTATATTATGGACGCTGAAAGCATTCACCCTCGTATGTACATCTACCAATGTTTCAGCTTTAGAGCGATATCATTAAAACATATTGTAATTGTTTTACTATCTTTAACGGGGCAATTGAATCCTGAATGAGATCAACAAGAATTGAATTAGGATTAAACGGGCTTTGATATGATTAGTATACATAGAAAACGTATAAAAAGTTTGGGTCTTTATTTTATAGAAGATGTTTTAAGTTGCCTTGCAGAAAATCCATGAATGTTGCTCTTGAAGTAAATACTTCATTATTTACTTAAACACACGTTTGTATATACATATGTTGAATAATGCACTGCAACATATTCCTGCTTTATTAAAAAAAATCGGTATCCGAATTTTAAAGTTGTAAATATATTTGCAGATATTTACTGTTCCTCAAGCCTTCCAGAACTCATACTTCTTAAACCAGTTTTGGCATTCCCGTCATAGTAAATCCCGAGGCTGCTCCGGCGCGTATCATCCTTCAATAGCGAGATCGCAATCCGAAACGGCTACTTGTTTTAAAAATGATCTGTTTGTGTGGTCCCAGAACAAACAAGGCCTGATTGAAACTGTTCGCAATCTCCGACGATTATGCGGTTTCCTGCTAATACGCCCGCTGTCTCTGCAACGTCCCGACAAACGGCAAATATGATTTACTCCGTGAACTCCGTGAAATGACCAAATTGGTTAACTCTGCTCGTTTTACTCTACATTATTAGTTCTGGATGGTCGACATCAAGGCAATCTTTGGTTATTACTAGGGATGCCACCCAGTAGCGCACGACAGATCAGGACGGGACAAATGACAGCGCACTTATTTAAAATAATGGGCCGTTGTTTTCCAAATGGGTTTTCGATCCCCGACGAAGAGAGTTATTATGTTCTTTAATGGGAGTGAGGTTTTGCGGCTACCGCTGGCGGAATTAAACAGTAAAGATGTTGTCGGGGGTAATAATATGGGTTCTTTTAAAATAAATCATTGGTCAAAATAGCTCAAAACATATCATGGTATATGGAGCTTTCTCATTAATTTTGTTTTGCTTTTGCTGCTTGTTCTTTGTTCTTTGTCTAATAATTATGCTTGTGCTCATTCTTCCAATAATTTTTGTCAATTCAAAGTTTTTTTTGCAGTGAAGTTAGGTCCACCATAAACTAATAATAATATTCATTGCGCAACGGTGATATTACCAATTACAGGACATAACACAACTGAATAAAACATATAAATATGCTCAAACAAACAGGCGCTTTTATCTATGTACAGGATGTCCCATTTTCGTCGTAATTGTAATAAACTATTAATGCTAGAGGGTTGCGGTTTAGACATTACTGTCTTTTTCTTGCGAGTTGAGCTGTTCCATTACCATTTTTGTATCATCTTTTACTTAAAGCTACAGCCAACCTTTGAATAATGTAACATTTTTTAGTTTTCAATATTTTGCTTGGGATATTTTTATTTTGAATCCAGTGGCATAAACGGAATTTGTCGAGGGGGTCACATTATTTAAATCATCTGCATGAATGTCTTACATGTTAGAGAGCCCGGAAGATCATTAATAAATAAGAGAAAGAGCTGATGCCCTAGGTTGGATTCATGAGGAACCGTGGAAGTAGACGCACGTACTTTGGATTTATATCCACCATAACTGATAAAAAAATAATCTGTAAGGTAGGACTGGAGAAACAAAAATAAATGTTCAGGAAAACGATAGTATGGAGAAAAACGAAAGTATCTGAACGAACATGAAATTGCTTGAATTACCTTGTCTCTTAGTGCATCTTTTATAATATCTAAAGCTATTAGAATGTGAAGGACAGGATTACGATGTTGATCTATTGCTGATAATTCTGAATCCTGATAAATTGGTACATATTATAAGCCACGACATTTCAATTAAAGAAATCTAAATATATGCGACACGTATTAAAATTGCGGTGAAAATTTTGATATCAAAATTACATATGGAACATTATAAAGATGGAGTGCACCAAAGCCATTAGCTGCATAAAGTTGAYAGCGTTCACCATTTGATATTAGACTAATATGAAATAAATGGTTATCAATAAGTTGTATTTCCATTTTCAATTAATACTGGTGACTGCAAAAACAACTTATTATGGAGGGAATACTAAGATAAGTTAAATGTTCCAAGATCAACAGATAGTGGAAATAGATCCTTATGATATGGAAACAGGTTACCAAAAACACGCTTTAATGTATGGCGCAAATTAGGTGTCGCTTGAGAATCTTATACTGTATATCGACAAAGTGATTATGTTAATTAAAGACTATTTTGAAATGTTTTAAATCTTGAAAATAAAAATCTAAATTAGCGGTTACTCCCCAGATATTGCATGTCAACTACCACATTATTATAATGATCGGTTATATACTTTAATCGAAAATGATGTTCTCATTGACTGGTGTAAATAGCATTTCTACGAGAAGGGCACTAACGACCATGAAGGTTTATTAACTGAATTAACGTGATGATTGCAGAAGACATCTGTGTAGTGAAATATTAAATAGTAAAGTTACAGAAAGCACGGATCACCCACAATAGAGGTGAATAGAAGCAAAGAGTGGCATAACAAAGGCTGATGGCGATGCAGCTCTAACTGTAAAAATTGTAGAAAGATAACTCTACTATTTATTACAAAAGTTTTTTTTGACAAACTTCAATCTGAGATAAGTGTTTTCGAAAAATAAAAAAGTTTTTACGTGCTTTTTAGGGTTAACTAAAATATACTGATCAGAATAGCAAGAGATCTGCGACCATCAGCCAGAAGGGATCCAGGAAGACAGCAGAAGAGGTGGCATCAACAGTACCAATTAAAAATACATTAAAAATTTTAGCTAAAAACCATTGAATACATAAAAAACTGTTTTTTGAATACAAATAAGAGGATTGAAACTAATTTCAAGCAGAAAACTTTGTTGCAGTTAATTACCTGATATGTTACGTAAACATTGCAAAAAAATGCTTGCTTTTCTGATGCAGAGCGTGCTAACTCGCTCAATGCTTTACTTGTTCTCCATATAAAGAGTGCGTCCGCTCTATCCTACTGCACCTCCTGTCAGCTCTTCTTAATAACTGTTACATGCTGAACACGCGCAGTCTAGCCAGCATCCTAACAAAGTGGACTTTTTGAATAAATCTCAAAGAAAACATGACTTGGTAAAGGACGCACGTATTATGATTGCAACATGTATCAATCTAAAGACAAGTATTGTAAAGTCCATCAGTGTCCGCCGTGTACACAAATCAAACAGGACAATACAAAAACCTATGAAATATACGATGCGTTTGTTTAACCCCATTATGACGCTGTAGTTTAAATACCACGGTGGAGTGCTGACGCATCCTGTTGATTATGCTTACAGCGAGCGGTTTTTTATACTTTTTGGGGTGCTAATTGGGCCTAAATAGGTGATAATTGCAGCGATTGAATTGTTAAGGGCACCACACCTTGTAAATATGCCAAGAATTTAGGCTAGTAGAGAACAGTGGTGCTTTTGGTGTATGATATGCCTACCATGGATTCCTTCGTTTAAAAATTAGCATTTCAATCGAGTGTTCGGAAACACTTGCTGCAGAGAGACCTATCAAATTGATCGCCAAAAGTACGCATAGCCATATCCTGTAAAATTGTAGACTAGTTCAGTATACCTATTTATTTGAAGTAAGTGCAACCCAAAATCTAAACATAGCTTCAATGTCACTTCTTTTATAGATATACAGCATATAGCATCTACTTGATATCTACAAGTTGTGCTAGAAATCACAGCATTTGATACGAATTTGCTGATTTAGACATGTAGTATACGTTCTATGATAAGTAAACATCACGGGTAGAAGGAGGCTGTCTAAAATCTCGCTTTTATAGGAAATTTTCCACGAAGTTAACATCCCATTTGTAGGAGTGTGCTTGGTGATTCCGTTTCCAATCAGTGATTTTAATTCCCTCCTCAATAACTGGTGCCACACACATCGCCAGCTTAACCGAATTAGATTCAGTCCAGGTTTCAAATTACAAATTACGTATTGAATAGGAGAGTTTAAGAATGAAATGATTGAAAAGTCGAACATGAGCCCTGGCCCGGCTCACAAMGCGCCTTTTGTCGACGCCGGACCTCTCGATGTGTTTGATATAATTCGCTTGTCATCGGTAAATTCACACAACGGCGATTTCGAAACCGCGATCGCGCACATTTGGTTCTTTTTGTGGCGAAAACGGCTTTCCGCTGGTATGCGCAAAGACAGGCGAGTAAATAAATATAAAACGGTCCTCTGCCAATTGGTATGCCATTGTCGGGCGCGGATTCCGCCACGAAAGTACGAAAATAAATTGCGCCGCGAGATTTTGAGGAATGAAGTTGCTCGACCATGGGAAATTTGCATGTCGGTGTTGAAATGCGCTCGCAGGCGTCAATAACGCGGTAAACCGTTCTTCATACGGCGATCTAACGCGGATAATGGTTTTAGCACATGCATTGTTAACCTATAACACCGTCAGCAGCCCGCAATTATATTGTCCGGGACGTAATATAAACGCGAAGCAATGAATTGGGACGTTGCGCTTCTGACAGCACAATGTACATTTTATTACGCGACTGCGTGAAATCGGTTATTTTGTAACTATTCCTTGTGGGAACGTATAGGTACGCCACGGCTATCGAGATAAAAGTTGTCTAATTTCGGAGAATTTTTTAATAATTTAACTTTTTGTGTATGAAAAAAAACACTATATAAAATAATACTTTTTCTCACCTATGGAAAGATAGCTTTCGTCACCGCATACCTCAGCGAAAACTTGATTTGTTTGTGTGATTGCATATTTTGCATTGTCAAAATATGCGAAGCCCGTAGACCACCTTGTTTAGAATCTGGGAGAGCTATCAGAAATAATCCTTGGGCAGGTGGATTCATCAATAGCCGCCGTATCATTGCATACCAGGGGATATCTACAATAAAAAGGAAAAAACAGATAAGCTATACTGTGCTAATAACTTAAGTAATTCAATTAAAAAATTATGTTTTAAGTCATACTTACCGTTCGTTGCTATCACATCCAACTTCAGACTTTTTTGTGTCGATACTTACCTATTTACGGCAGTTTACAAACGTCGTGTATATTCGACACGTACATACTTACTTGTCAAACAGTTGTAAAGGCCATACACGTGTATCGCCTGAACTTAATATAATGCAATGTCACAACAAATTTTGAGCTATTAGTATCACATCATATACCCCTTGTAAAAAAAGACTAATTATTAATTAAACTTGTACTTTCAAAGATATCTTGTTTTCTCTTAAATTTTAACTATGTGCTTTGCTATTTTGGGCATTTAAGTTACGTTTTCACAAATTAACTGGCGCCCTATATTAATTATTGTTTGTTCTTTTATAACGTGAACCCACCTCTTATTGCCATCGCAAAAAAAAGAGCTGCCGTACGCAATAGTGAAGGTAGGTAAAACTACGTCACAGGGTTATAGCCTCTTGAAGATGGACGGTATATGACAATTTTTTTAATGCAAACTTTTTTACTGGTTCAGCGATTTTCATAATTTCTTAGGAATCTCATTTTTAAATGATGGCTCATTGAACTGTGTAACCAGGTCTTTCATACCTTTCTTGGGAAGTCTTTAATAACTCTTCTGTTAGTTCTTTGTTTTTACCGAATACCAGTACAGAGTTTTTAAATCGTTTAACCTAAGTTGAAGCTGCAAAGAAGTATGTTGCAATTTCTTTAAATCTTGACTAATCATTTTATTTGTAAAATATACACTACTAAAGGAAAACAAAAAACGGATCTAGAAATGTTTTATTTGGTGGCTTAAACATTAATCGTTGTATAAAATACAGGATGCTTCACGAATAATAATGACCCTGACGAAATTAAAAATGCAACCCAAAATATATTCTCATATCCAATGTGGTTATTTTACATAATGGTATTATTTTGAAAATAAATTGGGAATCCATGAAGGCTATGGGCTATGGTTCCTGTCACTGTATTTATTAAAAATCAAAATATATTCAAATGATGAAAAAACAGATATGATTTTAATTTATGGTGAATGCAAGAGAAATGCTTCCGCTGCTGCCAATTTATACAGACAACTTTTTCCAAATAGAAGCTCCTGCAGATACAATTTTCAAGAGACTTGAATTAAGTTTAAGGACAAGCTGGCCACCGCTGAAAAAGTCAAGAGAACCAACAGCCACAGGCCCTGACAATGAAATTAGAGTATTGGAAATGATCGACGAAAATCCTTATATTAGTCAAAGTAGTAGTCTCAAGAGCAACCGGTATTAGTCTGTCTTCAGTACACAGAATAATTAAAGGCAATCAATTTCATCCGTATCACTTGCAGTTGGTTCAGGCTTTAAAGGAGACAGATTATCCTAAAGGACTGGCTTTTTGTAACTTTTTTCGGGAACACCAACAATTTGAATGTGAGATTTTATGACATATGTTTCTCAGATGAAGCTATATTTTCTAATAATGGAGGAGTTAACAAACATAACATGCATTATTATTAAGAAAATTCACGTTGGATTCGAGAAGGACAATTTCAAACCATCTACTCGACGAATGTCTGGTGCGGAATATTGGGGAATCAAATTGTTGGGCCTTATTTTATTCGCGTTGGTTTAAACGGCAATACTTATCTAAATTTTTTTAAGAAACATTTTACCGAAATCATCTTGATTTGGTTTTGCCTAACAGAAGGATAGGAAGAGGTTCAGTTAATCCTTGGCCACCGAGAGGCCAGGACCTTTTTTCTGCGGGGAATGGTAAAAGAGCAAGTACACGTGATGCATGTAGATCCATTTGGGCACGAATTTAAGCTTGTAAAAACAGCGGAGGGCGACTTTTTGAGCATTTATTACATTAATGTTATAGAATAAACATTTTCCAAAAATAAAATTTGTATTACATACCGAATTTACTTAAAGCAAATGATTGAAGTTTATGTCAAAATTTACGAATTTATACAGCTTTCTACGTTTTATATTTTTTAAGACGATTAACAATTACCAATGTTACCTCTGCAAATGTGTTGCATTTTTAATTTCGTCAGGGTTATTATCATTCGTGAAACATCCTGTATACAGTGTAAAATTTCCAGCATCTGTTGTCTTATTCTGAAACAGCAGATTAAACTGCTGAAGAGATGGTGCTACGACAACTGCTGGATCCGGATCTCCTACAGAAACGAAGGACCAACGCTATGTTTTTTGGGACCAGCATAAGATAAGAGCGTTTACTAAAAAAAGTGACGTTTTATGTTAATAGTTACATATATAGAATACCATCCTTCCGATAAGACACAATTTAATTCCCACTTCGTCATACAGCTCGAATGATTCGTTTTCCGTTGACATCATCAAGCAAACATGCTGTATCCTATGACAAGGGCAAACTTGAAATATTTGAAACCTTACGACTGTCGCATGTCATGCTGACAATGCATATTTACAAATTTGTGTCTTAAGCGAAGCTATGATGTAATTGTGCGGGCAGTAAACTCGGGCCGGTCCGTTGCATGATCTGCCGCAGACCCAGGCACTTTATCAAGAGCTTCTTCAGTTAGGTGAAGCTTGACGATTATCAATAAAGACTGAATGATCGCGGGCACACGGAAACATCCCGGGCTCCCCGCGGCGACCTCTGATAAACACTTAAGCAAACATATTGAAGGCATCGTCGTGAGTAAATGTCTGAAAGCGCTCGTAAACGTCCAATGAAATATTTCAAGGGGAACAATGTCTGCCGTGGTGGCAAACGCTATCTATCACGCGAGGCGTTAAGTTCAGGCACGTACTCGTTCAGTTATCGGCAGTGGAACAAAAAGAAGTTAATGAACTAACTATTTTGGGTAGTCAGTTCCAATGGCAATTGTAGTTTGACATAATATTGTGTAATAATTATTTTAACGGGTATGTAGGCTAATATTTCGGTATGAAAAAGTTTTTAATCGCTCTGGCTAGGAATCGAACCCGAGACCTCCAGAACGGATCCCGGCGCGTGCTATTACACCGCCGGGTGAGCCCAGTAAACGTTCTGGAGGTGTCGAGTTCGACTCCCGGCCAGAGCGAGTAACAACTTTTTCATACTGAAATATTATAAATTATTATAAATTTTTCGCGAATAGTGTGTAAACGAATCGCAGTCAATTGTATTTACAGAGTTATTAGCAAAAACTTTTCTATCAAATTTTGGAGGGACGTAAATCATAAACGAACAACTTTTTATTTAACTTTTTTTCTATAAATCGTGCTCATTCAATTCCCTGAATCTACAGTTAAGCGTTGTCAGTGTACTTTCGAGACATTGTTTAATTAAAAATGAATTTCACTTTAGGTTAGTTCGTTTGATATTTTCATGAATTTTGTTCAGTGCCTTCTTCTCTGAAAAATCAACCGGTAGACGTAGAGGCACACTTTTACAAAATGGGACACGTGATTTATAACAAAAACAGCTTCATGTCTGGCAAACTTCGTTGCCGGAGTCACGATAGAGTAGCAATATTTTATAACGGCGGGCTTGTCAAATGAACTGTGCCCGGACATAAATCACATCTTCCATGCTCCGGGTTTCCCTGCAAACATCCACTCGTGGAACAATGCGACGATCCGTGCTTTTGTTTTGTATGAATCGATAACTGATTGCGTATCACTCAAACTGCCAAACCTGGCCGAGGGCCAATCGCATCCTGACGACGTGAGTCCGCGGAAAGCGCGCGTTATAGTTCGACTTTCTTCCCATGACCTCATCAGTCAATCTGATATATCGAGGTTTGACTTGAACATGTTTCAGATTTGTAAAACAGAATACTGAGTGAATCGTAACATTCTCCGCCGATGTTGTCTTGATGACTCGGAGTTTCAATTGATCATCTGATAATGACACTAACGAATGTGGTTCGCGCAATACGTAAAGTTTAACGGTTCTATCGCGAGAAGATTTCATCGCATATTATGGTTCAGCCAAGCTTAATTATGCGATAAAACTATTGGTTTCGTGCTTATAAAAGACATCACTTAGCCATATATATAGAGTGCGGGTAGTACAGTCAGTTTTTGTGTAAAAAAATCTTAATGATGCAATGGAACGCGTCACTGTAGTAGATTAATGTGCGTATATCAAAATTCAAACACTACGCGAAAAAGAGGTTGCCGAAATTCACGGTGTGTTACAAGAAGCTTGTCAGGAGTCGTGCGTGGATAGTTCAACAGTAACTTGATGCAGTAAGCGTTTCAGAGCGTTGTACTACTGTTAAAGACGACATCAGAAGTTGGAGATCTCATACTGCTACCGACAACACTGCTATTATGGCTACAATAATGGAAGGAGGCCGCATAGACAAAGCTATAGACAAATACCAAAAGATAATGAGACCAAACTAAGGGATAGTTAATAAGAATGCCCATCCCCCTAGACTGGGTGTGTTTGCACACCTCTGAGTCCCATCTCCTTGGAGAGCGCACACATGTCCCGATTTATAGTTTAGCGTGCGTTTCGGCGACGAGAGAATAGCCGCGTGCGTGGTTTTCGTTTTAATTACATGGTAAGATCATGCGGCATTATTCACGTGCACGTCCGCTGTTCCACAATAAGTCCGCATTACACGCCTCTATGTATAATTGCACTGGTTCGCGTTCGTCGAACACATTCGGCTGTGGAAAAGTCGTGTCCGTTGCTAACATAACGTAAAATATTAATAAACTTAATTTTAACTGGTCTCCGCGTTGTGGTGCATGGAATGCAACGTCGGACGGGAGGCTCACGCTACTCGGAGGCTTAATGTTTCTATTAAATCTGATTAATAAGAGTATTTACTTGTAATTGTGATATCTTTATGGAAGAATGTCGCTGAAGTAATGAACTCATATTGCGCTTAATGTTTCAGGCTTTTTATTATCACAAGTCCTTATATCGCGACAACTGGCAGCATTTAGAAGGCCTAGTATTAAAGTTTAAGAATGAAAATGATATATTTTTTAAATTCTATCAGGAGATAGTGGTGAAAATTTATAAGGCCATTTGCTTACGCTCCGGCGATTACCGAACTACTACTACTTTTCCAACAATTAGATTGCTACTGAACTAGCTATTCGGCATTTTTGATTACAGGTCTTACCCACTAAAACTCCAAAAATCTTGAAAGTGTTGTTGTCTAGTCGCATAAACTGACTAAAAATTATCATTGAGTAGGTTAAACAAGCAACATTCTCCAACTTTGCTTCGTCTGAACATATAATAACTTCATACTTTTCTTGTGATCGCAAAACAGTATTTTTGTCTCATAATTTGCTTGTCTTAAGCGTCGAACAAGTAATTTGCTAGCGTGTTATTAGTTCATTTGCAGTGCTCTGTGTATAGGTATTCTCTTTGAATATTTACATCTAAACCTTTTACTTGTCAACATCAAGCTATCAAATCTTGGGAGAATTCAACCTGGTGGTAAAGGTCATTGAATATCCTTTATTTCTGCCAAGCTTTCAACTTATTTATTTCAGCTTTCTTCGGGATTTACTACAATACCAATCAGTAACACTTATTTTATAAATGGAACAATATGTTTGTTACAAATTTGAGATTTAAATATGCAGCTCTATTACAATACTACGCAGTTTGTGTGAAGTGTACTATGCTATAATACGATGCATAATTTTATAAAACAGTTGGACATATATGTTGTAGACAGACTTACAAACCACTCCTATTAGAATTTTGAATCATAAGTTCCTCATTATACACATTATTTTTTTATGTTTAATATCAAATTTTCAGCAATACTACCTACAATATTATGCCACAGACTCAAAATTAAGCTTCGTATTATCATACTATGTTATGGAATATTTGCTAGACACGTATACACTAAAATTATCCCTTAACATAATATTTATTAAGAAATTTGTTGATGACAGGATTTTAAAGTAGATAATAATAATAATACCTTTATTTCAATTGTTCTTCAGGTTTTTTATGGAATTTCCAAAAAACTCTTTGACTCTTTTTTTTATAAGATTTTTATAAGATTAATAGATTAACTTGCCGCCTCATTAGACGCTGCACGCCTGAAACTGAAACATTAGGGTTGACGTAACTGCCTAACAGCGACTTAACTGTGTTAATTTAGACGTTAAGCAAAACGTACAGCGCATCACGAAAGTTAACGCAACAACATTATAAATGGCGCAAATGCGGCCTAATTGTTACTTACACTTCTCTTAGGCTTAAAATGAATAATGGGCGACTGATTGATGATGATAACTTGAATGGGTTGAATGAAAGAAGCGGCGTTCGGTTGGCGTTAACGCTGCCGCCTCACCGTCAAGATTTGCAGTAATTTCGTTTTGGTTCACAGGCATTTAAACGTGTAATTGTAGGCCACTCGTAGGAAATAAAGCAAATGATGTTATTTCTTTAATAATCAATGTTGCGTAAATAAGCTAATACGTTTTGCTCGCTGCTGCTATGTGGAGTAATTTCATTTAGAGTAAGAGATATTGTATTGGGGCATTAAGACGTTTACTTAATAATAATGTGTATTTATTATTTCCAACGCACAAGAATATGTCTAAACTAGACCAAAACATTGTACAATCCCAGAATTGAATCAAGTAACAAATAGTAGATTCATATACAGGATGTTTCACGAAATTAAAAATGCAACCCAAAATACGTTTGCACAGGAAACATAGATAATTGTTCATCGTATTAAAAAATGCAAAATGTAGAGAGCTATATAAATTCGTAAATTTTGACAAAAACTTCAATAATTTGCTTTAAGTAAATTCGGTATTGTAAAACACATTTTATTTTTGATAAATGTTTATTCAATAACATTAATGTAATAAATGCTCAAAATGTCGCCCTCCGCTGTTTTGACAAGCTTGAATTCGTACCGAAAACGATCTTTTAACATGCATTAACATTTCTGGAGTGATGGATCTACATGCATCACCTACTTTACTTTCTAAACGCTCTGCTCTGTCAATTGGTGTTTGGTATACTTGCCCTTCTACCATTCCCTACAAAAAAAAATCCAAAGGAGTAAGGTCCGGGCTTCCCGGTGGCCAAGGATTAATTGAACCTCTTCCTATCCATCGGTTAGGCAAAACCAAATCAAGATGATTTTGCACTCTTCTATGACAATGCGCAGGTGCCCCATCTTGTTGGAACCATAGATCTTGTCTTACTTGTAAATTTACATTTTGGAGAAGTACCGGTAAAATATTTCTTAAAAAATTTAGATAAGTATTACCGTTTAAACTTCTGTGAAAAAATAATGACCAACAATTTGATTCCCCAATATTCCGCCCCAGACATTCGTCGAGTGGATAGTTTGAAAATGTACTTCTCGAATCCAACGTGGATTTTCTTGCACATAATAATGCATGTTATGTTTGTTAACTCCACCATTATTAGAAAATCTTGCTTCATCTAAGAAGCAAATGTTGTCAAAATATCTCACATTCAAATTTTGGTGTTCCAGAAAAAAGTTACAAAAAGCCACTCTTTTAGGATAATCTGTCTCCTTTAAGGCCTGAACCAATTGCAAGTGATGCGGGTGAAATTGATTGGCTTTAATTATTCGGTGTACTGAAGACAGACTAACACCGGTTGCTCTTGAGACTACCCTTTGACTAATATGAGGATTTTCGTCAATCATTTCCAATACTCTAATTTCATTGTCAGGGCCTGTTGCTGTTCTTTCTCTTGACTTTTTCAGTGGTGGCCAGTTGTCCTTAAAGTTAATTCAAGTCTCTTGAAAATTGTATCGGCAGGAGCTCTTCTATTTGGAGGACGTTGTCTGTATAAACGGGCAGCAGCGAAAGCATTTTTCTTGCATTCACCATAAATCAAAATCATATCCGTTTTTTCACTATTTGAATACATTCTAACTTTTAATAAATACAGTGACAGGAACCATAGCGCATAGCCGTCATGGATTCCCAATTTATTTTTAAAATAATACCATGTAATGTAATGTAAAATAACCACATTGGCTATGAGAATGTATTTTGGGTTGCATTTTTAATTTCGTCAGGGTCATTATCATTTGTGAAACATCCTATATAAACAGTAAACATCTAAAACTAATAATGAAAGGTAGAGTTTTTTGGAAGTGTTTATGATCGTACTTCTAAACTTTTATTTTTGGCAATGCCAAAAGCCAAAAGCGGCCTTCTTTAGTGGCTTAACAAGTAGAACTAAATTAAAACACTAAAGACATTTGAACATATCGTAAACATAGATAGAGTTGTGTGGTGTGGGAAAAGAATTTGTCTTGTATATTATATTTTTGACTTTGCTATTACGATAAGTGGGTTATTTAATAAGGGTGTAAGATCCGTATTTAGCAGATGTTCTTGTCGTTGGATATATTAAATCTTGCATCTTGGTTTTTATCTAGGGTGTTACCAAAAACAAGATTGATATTGAATTTATAAAATACATTTTGAAATTTATGTTCTATTGAAGGATAGTGTGTGAATGATCTATGGAATATGGTTTCTCCGCAACCGCCCAAATCCAAAACTTCTATATGCTCTTCATATACGATGTATGTAGGTCTGCTAACATTTAAGCACGTGCAGGCAAGCTAGAACCCTATTTTCTAAGCCGCGACATGCTCGATCGGGAGAATACGTGCACGGAGGGCATCGCCAAGACGCGGCTTCATATTATGTTTAATTTGCCCGCGCACAGTTAGTGTTGCTAGCAATTTTGTTTAATTATATCAGAATTAGACGGACGCGAAGACAAACTCACGTTTGTCGGTTGGAAACGTCGGCTTGACAGGCATAAATCAACCCGTCCCGTGTGGGTCACGTGGAAGGAGCACATCTTTTGGTGTGGGAATTCTGAAATTGAATTCACTTGTTAGTGATTTAGATGAAGTCCTCGCAGCGTCCGGCCCCCATAAATCAGGACTGCGTGAGTTCGCGCCACAAACAATATAATAATTAATAACGAACTGCGAGCGCATTAAGTCCAAAAAATAAACATTAGATAATCTATAATTACAGGTTGGATGTGGGCTTATCTAAAGTATCGGAGCAGTCCATAACAAATATAATATGCTCGTGCTGCACGGGACCGCCCTATTTGAAATAGATACTCAGAAATGGACTATTAATGGTGCTTATAAATAATAGCGTATGGTTCATGTGAGCGGTTAATTTCCCGTGTGGCAATTCTGCCAGTTATGCAACAATGCTCGCAATCTTGGAATTCTATCACATCCTGTTCGAACGTTTTCAATTTTTGGGGAACTATGGTTATCTATAAATACAGTGATGTAATCTTGGTTTGTTTCTCGGGATGATGCTTCGCTATCAAGTTGTAAAGACATTTTGAATTTTGAAAGAAAAATGTTTAATATATTTTTCGATAGATGCTTCACAAAATTGTCGTGGAAGTCTGCAAAATATATTTATCATGAATACCATGGTGTCACATCCACTTGTTTCCCTTCACGTATACCAACCAATGATTGCTGACAATACATCCAGAAATCGTGTGTTTCACCACATCCAGAGGCGTCATGAATGTCGATACATATAATACATTCTCGTCTTTCCTGAGCCACGTTATCGTGCATGCTAAAACCTCTTGTAGTGGCGTTTTCAGGAAAACAATAATTCATAGGTTTCTCCAATCACGAAGTATGACACTTTTCCTACAAGAAGAAATTTATGCTTGGGGATATAATGCTTTCATCGTACAAAAACATAATTAAGTGCTAACCAACAGGTACATACTTTTTTAGTTATTGATTAATTGAATTAAAAGTAAATCCAAACAGTAGCAAAAAAGTTGTGTTTAAAAACAAACTGGTACTGGTTTTTACCAGTATTACAGTACATCTGAAAATGTTAAGGACTTGTTTACCATGTTGCAGAGCCGCAGTTTTCATATCTGATTGTAAAATCATCAGTTCTAAGACAAAAATTTACCATACAAGCATGGAGGTATGAGCTCTATTTTTCTAGATGGAATAGATCATCTGTTTTCTGTTTTAAAAAACTAAAGCGCAAACGAAATGAATTTTCAGTGTATCATGAAATTTATATTATTCACATTGTTTTTTATTAGTTCTGTTGCAAAATGACTATTTATATAAATATAAAAGATCGGCTTGGAATACATCTGAGATAGGTAGGTGCATGCAATTCTGTACTGCAGTATATAAAGAGAATAAACTGACAATGCTTTTTCAAAGACAGATTTATGGTTTTCTTGAGACTTTAGATGCAAGCAACTATAAGATTTCTTGACGTACTCGCTATGTGAAATATCTTCAAGCACCGATTATTAGGGTTTTATGCTATCAAGCGAAAATTTTTGAACAAATAACCAGATAGGTTATTTGGGTAATTTAATTCCACGTTCTCAAATTCAAGGCTCTTCAGAAACTTAAAAGAAATCGGGAACCTATTTGTTTTATACTTTGTGTTAGAGTTGCTTATGTGTAAATTAGGTTCGAATTATAGTAATTACTTATAAAAATGTGTAGGTGGTAGCACCTTGCAAATGCGGTAAAACATTAGTGTCGTTTATACTCCCATATGGGATCGAGATTTCTTGTGTAACCACGTACAAGGGGTGCAAATGAAGCTTTTATAGCAAAAGCGCTGTATCTAATGGGTATTCAACTTAATGCAACTTTTGCATTAAACCAAACTTAATGGAGTTTTGATACCTTTCTTTTTCGTTGCCGTCTCTTATACAGGTAGAACGTAAAACAAAGAAATTGCAAGCAGTAATGCAAGTAACACCTGCGGGTACCAACAATTCACGCTCATAATGGTGCCGATTTGGAAACATTTACAGCACGAGTACATCACGGGCATCGCAGAGCGCTGGCAGTATCTCCCGCGTTCTGATATCATAATTTGATTAACGGTGCGATATACCGCGGCGCTGTAATTGCATTGCTAATTGAACTATTAATTTATGTATCGGACATATATATTCTTACAAATGATTGCAATATTTCACGTCGATTAGGCACAGTTATTGTGGTGCCAAGGATGACGCAGCTGATGAATGATTTTATAGACAGAACACCCTCCGAGTCCAATTACGCGAAGGCATCGCGCGCGTTTGAAATACTGTTCAATGCGGAATCGTGCAGTGCAAATATTTACTCCATGTTTTCAATAATTCGCTGGGATTTGACTTTTACGTCTTGTTACAACGAGAGTAACATGCAACTTTAAGCACTTCGTCTACAGAATGATGCACTGAAAAACAAATTATGTCGTTAAGCTTGTAAAATCTCTTTGAAGCACAAATGTTGCGATTTTTGATAACTATTATATTTAAAATTTCAACATTATGTGCATTTCCTCCAATTACTTAAACGATGTTACCCGATTGTCACGTTTTTTTAAAATTCTCCATAAAAGGTTAAATTTTATTGGAATTTTTCTAAAATTCTTGATGATCGACGTCAGTTCTCTAGACACAGCCCACCCGAGACATTTCACAGCTGAAAGCTTTTTTTGTTTGAATTAAATGTGTTATCTAATATTAAATATCATTTTTTATAAATTTCGTTCAATATAAAGATCGCAACATATAAAACAGACATGCGGTGTCATTTTTATTCAWGGGTTTTTGAAAATCGTTTGGGAATGTCTTGGGATGTTCGAAGATTTCAAGGGACTGTGAAATGACTTCTGACATATTTGAGAAAAGGGATGTCTGGTGTACACATTCGCACAGCGGTTTATAAGGTAATAAATAACATTATTTTTGATTTGGTGACTGGTGGTATACCTTGCTAATACGACGTGAAAAAGCTTCAGTTTGATAAGGAAGAAAACTTCTGGTAAAACTTTCTCCATTTCGTCGCGCAAAATAGGCAAAATTTTTGCACGCAATAAGCTGACTCTTCAAATTGCCACTAGTTTCAGCTGCCCTGAAGCTTTGACATTGACACAGATGATTTCAAAACGTGCTTCACGTTACTAAGCTGTTGTTGGGCCAGCATTTTTCAGATCACAATTTTCCAGACGTCCATGAAGACGTGCACGCCATTCGATCTAGATAACGCGGCGTAAATTGAAATATTGTACCTATACCTGCCTATGTGTATTTAAGTCGGTTATATCAGCTGAAAACGATCGGGGGCCGCACTGTCGGGAACGCCCCTGCATTAAGCACGACGTATTTGTATTTCCCAATTTCGATTTGCATCGCTCGGGCAACGGGTGATTTACCGAGTCGCGAACAGGGTTGCCATCTTGGTAAATTGGTTGGATGTAGTCGTTAAATAGGTAAATAGTATCAATTCAATAAAAAACAATCGATTTTTAGGAAAAATAATCCATTATTAATGCTTTGATCAATCTATTCGAATCTGGTTTCGTCCTTATTGTAGCTCCTCAGGTAAGAATGCCGAATTAATTGACCACAGTAGATGACCTTTATTTACCTTGATGCTCACGGAGAGGTGCCATCACTAAGAACCTGCTCTAGTGGCTATCAAAATTGTTGATGATGATGTGTGCAGAGTTTTTCCTAGATGACGCTGGGGGCTTTTGCTATCATTTTCACACATTAAAGTAGTTTGCATTCCACATTTAAAATTTTCAGGCTAATAGCTAATCGATAAATTGAATTTATATAAAATTTTTGTCAACGATTTCAGTGCAAATGATAGAGGACAGCTTCCATTCATTACGTAAGTACATTAAATCTTAGCAGTCCCCAAATGCCGATTTTACAGGAAGGTTTATTTGGCAACGCCGGTTATTAAAAGCCCTAACATCTTCGGTTGTGATACACAAAAGCGACATGATACTTTATGGAATGGGATTTTGTTGAATCAATAAATTAGTCATTTCCGCCCTCAACACGCCTTCGGATTATGAAGTCCGCGCTTATTCCTACCTGTGAATCTCACTGGAGCGAGGAGTTGAAGCGAATATTATACGTTTTGCAGCGAATAAATTATTGTTGTCTCCTTGATTGGATATTGTGCTTTAATGGATCGAATGGAGGGCAACGAGGCCTGTACGTGCATGAGGGCGTTTATGTATCTCTTTGGGAAATCAAGTTTCAGCTTCAGTAATTTTGAAGCATGGCTCGTGCAAGCCTCTTACAACGTTTGCTTTACTTCCCTAAGCTAACTTTGGCAGTATGTGAGGTAGTGTTTTTCTCCGGTTACTACTCACAAGTTGGCCATATGTAACTAATCCTTTAGCAACCGCAATGAGGCTTACAGATTCCTAAATTTATTTATATAATAGAATTTAACCGTTTGTTGTGTTCTTCCTGAGCTCATAACGGCTCTAATGTCTTTCAAAATGATAAAAATTAAACCTCGTTTCTAATGAACAAACAAAACAAATTTTACAATTTTAAGTTTGTGATAAAGTGTGTATTATGAAAATTGTGGTCACTTCTGCAGAATTACAAAGAATATAAGGAGACCCAAGAAATAAGAGATATATTTACCAATGATGAAAGGATGAAATTTTTAACCTGATTTACTTTAAGCGTATCAAAAGTACTGAAAGAACCTAGAGATTTTTATAGGATTTAGTGTTCTGAATCTTCTTTTTCGTCTTCTATAAGTGCAATAACTTTCATTGTAAAGTGACGACATACGTCCAACATAATCAATTTAAGATGTTTTAAAGCAAAAAATTGCCTACACACACCACTAAGTCCTCAAGGGTCAAAGCAAGAGTGAAGTCCTCCATACAGTCACAGTACTTCTGCAAACACAGACCTAAAGATGATTTTTTGACATTTGGCAAAGGTGCTGAAAACAATTAGTAATAGAAAAGAGGAGACATGAACGGCAGAGGGGGAAAACAGAACTATGTCAGTATGGGCGCATTATAGTTGGGCCAAAAACTTTATCGCTCTTTAATCTGCTATTGAGTTGGGCCAGAAGGATGCGGACGGTGGTCGATATGGGGATAAGGAATCCTTATCAGAACCTGCTACCTGATACTACTTAGAACAGTAGGTAATTTAAACGCAAACATTTTGTGCCTGTGGACCCAATAGATCACGAAACACAATTAAGATGGGTGGGACTTATTTGAAAAATGTAAAATATTATTGGACACTTGTCCATAATGTCCTAAATAATTTGTTAAAGAGGGTGGTTACCTGCTGAAATGAGTTTATAAATTCTGAAACGCAAGTCAAATTAAACAGTTTTACTAAAATTTCTAGCGCACATTCATACCGGCGAAATGGAAGTTGTATTCATGCAAAGTGAAAAAGGCAAAAAACTGTTGGTGGTGAATAACTACAAGCTTTGCATCGCAAACGTGCTGAAAAAACGGAACTGTGCGTTGGAGGTGTACAAATAAAACATCGAAATGTCCCGCAAAAATCTACACGTCGGCTGGAAATGAGATCTTGGATTGCGAATTATCTCACAATCACAAAGAAGACATAAACCTGCACAGGCAGATTGTCAACAACAGTGTGAAAAGGAAAGCTCTAGAAAATGTACACGAAAAACCTGCCARATTAATGCACACGGAACTTCGGTCTAACCCTGGCATAAGCAGTAACATAACGATTTACGATATGGAACTTGTAAGGCATAATATATGGATGTGCAGGAGGAAGTTAACTCCAAATCTACCCAAAACGCAAAAAGACGTTTTCGAAGCAGTAAACACTTTGGCACCTATGACAGATAAAGAAGAATCATTTGTCTTGACAAATAATGCAGACCAAGGTATCATCATTTTTGCTCCTTATAGCAATATTTACTTTTTATGTTGTACTGAAATTGTCCGGAATTTTTTACACAACTCTTTACAATTCATGGATACAAGAATGGACATTACGTTCCATTAGTATTTTGTTTGCTTCCGGATAAAAAGCAATCCACATATCAAACATGTTGTGTCAGAAGTCCAGTGAAAGTGACTTACAATTTTATCCTAGAAGTGTCGTGATTGATTTTGAAACTTCAATCCACAATGCTATTACGGATACGTGGGACGAAGCTAGAGTAAGTGGATGTCGATTCCATCTTTCACAGGCATGGTATCGCTTGGACTACCACAAGATTATAAAAACCACACGGAAGTTGGCAAAATGTTAAGATATTGTTTTGGACTTCAGTTTCTTAATTGTGATGAAGTGGGTGACGCATTCGCATTCGATTTAATTCCAATCATGCCAAAACGTTCGAAACTTCAAGAGTTTTGCGACCATTTAGTGGACAATTACATCAGCGAAAATGCCAAATTTACTCCAAATATCTGGGCAAGTTCATCTGCCTCCTCTTGCAGAACAACCAATGCGTGTGAGTCATTTCATTCAAGATTTAATAAAAGTTTTTATTCGCTTCATCCAAATATTTTTCGATTTGTTGATAGTTTGTTGAATTTTCAAAGTGAAGTTTACGTTAAAATAAACACATCCAACAAATTCCAAAAAGTTGTTAGGCGTACTGTAAAATTAAAGCAAGATTATCTTGAAGTCAAAATTACTAACTACAAACAAAATCTCATAGACAGGCTGACACTTGTAAAAAGTGTTTCATTTAAATACGCGCCAAATATGTAAATATTTTTTATACCTTATTTGTACATACATATATGTTAATATTGTGTTATTACGTAATAAATATAGGTTCGTATTTTTGTAAATTTGTAAATATTTTTATACTTTACTGTACATACATACATGTTATTATTGTAACGTATAAATATAAGTTTGTAATAAAACTTGAAAATTGTTTTATTTTATTCCTTTAAGCGTGTTTGCTAAGAAAAAACCGTAGCAATCACATTAATAAGTTACACACATCACATAAATTAAGGTCTTTCCTAATTTGCTAATAATGGTCCATCACCCGATGTTCGGGCAAAGCAGATTCTTGGTCCAACTATATTGCGGGATTAGTTGACCCGCTCAGTCAGAGAAGGGTTGGATAGGTAGACTGGCCCAACTATACGACTCCGGACAGTATAGCTGGTCGCTTTGGTGAAGAAAATCAACGATAATGGTTAATACCATTCCTAAAGACGAGGTGCGGTTTGGTCTATTTGAACTAGAATTGTCTCTAGAATCTATGGTTTCAGTTCGGTGCGATCAAGTCGTGGGACACCCTGTGTATATAAATATCTTAGACTTCTATTAATTAGTGATATGAAGAAAACACGACTTGATTTCTTTTTTACTCTATACAGGAATCTCGCTTCTCTTATTCATGTATCGTTGTGCGGAGTACAGCATTATTCCACAATATACACCAATTACAACCATTTATTTTGCGGTGCCCCGACCTGCGCCAGTCCTCCCAATTACCGTGATCTCTTCGTACCTTATAAGTCTTTCTAGCTGTAGTAGGATCTCGCGATAAACAGCGAGTTGCGAAGCACAATATCTCATAACACGGCCACCACTAACTAGATCAGAAATACCACTGCTTTAATTTGACTGTTGGCATTTGATTCGATTCTCTCACGTTCCAGTTGTTTGCACGCAAACAGCGCGCGGCCATTCCTAATGTGCAGGTTCCGAACCGTAATTTTCGTCAGCCGTGCGGGTTTCACACACGGGAGGCGAGCAGTGCTACCAAAACCGACACCTTCATCCCAGATCGTCCTGGGGATCCATTACCGACGCTCACGATCGCACGTGGTCCGGGACGATTATTGGGTCGAGTCTCAGTTTGATGGGTTGAAGTAACGAATTGATGGATATATACATCTAAAACTCCCCAGGCTCGTGCTTTCTTTATTTTTTTAAGTACTACCTTAAGTTATATGTCAAATTTTAAAAATGACATAGTATCCAAAAAAAATTTTGACTTATAAGAGCAGAAAGCTCAAAGCTTAGGCCGCAAATGATTTGAAACAGAAATATCAGAGTGGGTTTTGATACTATTATTATCGGGCCAAGGACTCACTATAGGGTAGGCAGGTACAATTTAATATTTTGACACATAATTGAACGACTCAATAAGCTTCTTCCTATTGTTCACCCGCTCGTGTAGGCCGATCCTCAAGTTAACAAAACGATATTCAGCTTATCGCAATATTCAATGTTTCGACACCGGATAATTTCGAACAAAATATTTTGGCAGCGGTTCCTACACATATCGTGGAGGCGTCGTCATTCAAGAAAAGTAATGGCAGCTCGAACAATGCATTCGCTCCTTGACAAGCTGTATATGGTGATAACCTCAAAAATTATGTAAGAAGCCGGTCTGCAATAGCTTGCAGGTGTAAAATCACAAACAATTGGAATAATTAGGAATCGGAGGCCGAAGTTATTAATTTATCTGACGTCTAATTACTATACGCAAGCAATAAAGGTCTGGTTACAATGATGTAATTCGAAATTCGCTTGCGAGGTGGTGGCACGCCCATCGCTGAAATAATCGGTGATGCGTTGTTCGCTTGAAGGAATTGGCTTATTTTCTGGCATGATGGCATTGATACTGAGCCTGTATTAAGAAATTCTTTGTTCTTGTTAATTTTTGAATCTGGTTTTACCCAAGCACGTCGGCTCTTATAGTAAAGGATGTCTTTCTTTTTTTTTGTATATAAGCTTTCTGCTGCCTTGGCAGGGTTCATAATAAATATTACAGAAGCTTCATTATTCATAAGGTATTCTATCTGTATTTCGTGTTAATCGCCAGTTGTTAAACATAAAAGCCTGCTTTGCAGAGCTTTCTTAAGCTTTTGCCAGTCAGCAATCTTCACAACAAAGGGCAACAACTGAAGTTTCAGCTGTATATCTCGTCTATGCCTTGCAAGATTTTTATTGATATTTACCTTCGTCAAACATAAGATACCAACAGGGTGAAGTTCAGCGCTATTTGCTTCTTTACTGTTACAGGTTTACAAGACCACATTTCCGTTATCATTTGATCTACTTGCTCCACATGTCTATAGGGCTGAAATACTTCCATATATATGATCCATTTCTTGTCAAAAATTCCTCAAACGGGCTCGTCTTTAATATAAAATAGCAACATTACTGCCTTTTGATTTTTCTGTTCCAGAGCTTACCTTAAATATATTGTAATTAAAAATTACTACAGGTTTGAGAAAATTATGTACATTGCCTAAAAATATGAAGAAAACGTGTTCGCCAGACTGCCAGGCTACTATTAGAGTCTTCGAGGAATTCGTTCTAGCAACGTTTCAAGCTCTTCTGAAGTAAGGTGCATCCTCATGCCTCAAGACTTTTTTGACAACAAGATCAGGCTTTCTACAAAACATTAATGTATACCTAAGCTTTTTTCACCATAACAAACGTTAGTCCAATGAACAGTGGTTTTAGCAAAGATTTGAAAGCAAATCACGCATAGAAATAAAAAAATTAGAAATTTTCATAGCCGGCTTAGATAATGTGTTAATAAAAATAGTTTAGGTAGAGTTGTTAATTTTTATGGTAAATACTGAAATGCTTCTTCCATCGTCGGTCAATACTATTCCAACCAAAAGAAAGTCAAAAGTGTTTGTTTTTGTAACTATTTTCCTTCTCTATGCCAAACCCATCCCAACAGATGCTACGTATAATATCACTTTTCTGCACTGCCCACGTAGACTCTTGCGAAGTCCACAATCGCCAAAGGTTCAGAAACAATAGCCCGTTTTTTTTTATATCCGCTCTGCTCCAAATTATAAGTCATCTAATAACACGATTTCAGCTAGACACTCTCATTTCTCACGGGATCCCGCCCACCCTGTGTGGGACACCGTGGTCGCTCTAAAATAGACGATAGAGGGAGTGCCCGGACGTCTCACCATTATGCCCAATATTGGTGTGAATCCATAATAGACGTGCATGCATGATGTGAAAGTAAAACGCTGCCGCCTCGAAAACAAAAACGAAGGCTAATAATTATACAATTGCGAAACGGAGCGAATGCTTCACAGATATGTCAAAAGCCGTGTAATAATGGTACACATGGGCGTAGGTACAAACAGACATCGGAGTAAAGTGAGTGCGAAAACAACTTGCAGATCTTGCAAATGTTAAACTTGCTTTTTTTTTAAATAAGCAGGGTGTGTTTAATACGTTAGATTTGTTAGTTGTTACCTATCTGCCATGACGTGAGGGAAAGAGTTGCAAGTAATTTCTTTTTTGTAATGTTGGTTCGAATATAGTAAACATAATTTACAAAAGCCAGCACTCCAAAGACTGGTAATCCTACGAGTAATTTATTTGTATTCCTCAGAACGCACTTCGATACCTATATATACGTATCTGTCTGACATTAAGTAAAACTATTACATTATCCAGATAACATCCATTTTATCATTTTTGGCTGTTTCAGCAAACCTTTATATATCAATTACTGTTTATATTTTCTAAATTTTCTTCTTTTAGTTCGATAATAGATTCTTAGACGGCATCTCTTTATACTGTGTGTGTATCTGTTAGTCCACTTTATATGAAATCGACCTCTCAAATACTCCAAGGCATTTAGAATTATGACCAAGAGCTTCATATTGTTGGAACCTTATATCTAAAATTCTGCAAGCAGCAGATTATCTATAGAAGCTTCTAAGTTTTCTGCATAAAATGCAGATACAAGTTTGCGGCTAAATTTCTCTTGTTCAGAAGAAGAGATTACCATGTATCTGTTCTTTTCATGCCAAAATCGTTCATTATGTGTTTTAAAAGCTTGTCTCGTCTGACTAAATAATTTTATTATAAAAGATTGAGCCCTCCCGACTCATTTGCAAATAACGATACAGAACTCCAACCTTTTTGCATCGTCGTAAGAACGCAAGCCATTTACTAACCTAAACTATTATGTTTTATACCTACTTCAATAATTTAAATAACTACCATCCAAGTTCTTGAAATGACAGCGAATTTACTCATTCATATTCTTTTAATCTTGGTTTTAAAAGCTTGTGCTTTAGGACTTTAACYCAGTTTTCATAATCAAAGATGCACTACGCCACTGATCAGGAACGCCGTGTGGCCATTCGGAATTATACGTATGATTTATAAATTTATTAAGCACAGATCGCTTCGACAGAACGCGTATCACTTCCATCGTTCAGAGCGCTATGGTTCGTGAGTGTTATACTTTCCGTAATTGCAGGCCTGCTATATGTAACAAACATGAACTTGATGTATCTGTGCGTTTGCCGGTGAAAGGCAGGATGAAACGTCTGTTATGGTCTGCTTTTGACAGCCCTGGAAATTATGGTTTGGTGCATAATTAATAGACTGTGTAGAGACGGAAGATCAGGACGTAGCGCCAGCAAAATTTGGTAGTCTCTTCAAGATTAGATTATCTTGAATTCTGAAAGAGCGGAAGGCGCTCCACAGCATCTAAAGTTGTAAGGTGCACCTATTTTTAGGACGAGGTTATTCGACATTAGATATTGAAATCAGTTCGTGATACAATTCGATCGAAATAGCGGCTACTTCAAATTCTGAACTGGTAGCGTTCCCTGAATCGGTACAAGGCTACATCGAAGTCCATCACGAAGGTTCTGAATACCAGATCACTATCTCATCACAACATGGCGCGTTTTTGCTTCAATGCCAATACTATAGGGTTGTTCCATTACCTATATATGAATGTCCTGTTCAAACTTAGTGTAAAATAGTGCAACCCAAGAGTGTAATGCGGTGCCGAAATTAGGATTACCACAAAATTTATGAAAAGTTAGTGAATGGACAAGGAAAAGTGAAAATGAAAGAACGTATGTTTACAATACTGAAGATACTAAAATAATTTTAGGTTATCGAACCAACCGTTAATGAAGGTTAACCCATGGTTACTGGAGACGTTATTAGTAGATTCAAACGAATAAAATATTTGATGTATGAGAAGATGTCGAGAGATGAACGATAAATGGTTTGTTAATTTTTGACAAGTATTTAGATACAATCATTGAAGTTCTGAGCCTTTTGTAGTTTGAGAGAATGTTTTATAGATATTTATTATAACGGGGTAGAACCGCTTTAAGCTTTGAAGAATTACATATCCTTTTCAAATTTACAAACACCTGACGATAACACCTAACTCAGGATTATTATTTCTGCCCTGAAAAGCGAATGGTGATGATAGGGACATTATGTCTTCAGTATTTGTTTGACCATGCCTATAATAATTGTTGCAGTTCTACTAACAGGTTTCGCTTTAGCTGTGAAATATACTTATATAGCTAAATATAGTCAGCGCATCGGTATTTTGAAGAAACGGCCGCTTCGTTCTTAACGTATCATTGAAATTACCACGGTTTTACTCGCGAATAGCGCAGTCAGCAGTGTTTGTTGTGAACTCCGCGCTATAGCGTGGCGCATTTATATGTGTAAAAGCAGCGAAATGTGTAGCGGCCAGACCTGCCGATAGGAATGCTAATCGGCGTTGTTAACAAGAGCCCCATCCGGAGATCGACATTGCCCCACAAAATTAATTGCCTATCCCGACCCGTTTACATGCCCTGTACTAACTTCTTGCTTGCTGGCACGCTACGCCATTAACTGGGAATCAACTCAAATTGTTGTAAGAAGCAGAAAACTGACCGGTAGAAATGTTGGAGGGTTTTTATGTTAGGTGCATAATATAACATCGGCAGTAAGAAGAAAGTTCACGTAGAAGACGAGGGCGACACGTTTTTTGTTTTGTCTTAAATGAGCGCAGTGGTATGCTTATCAGTTTTTTAAGATTATGTCTACAATATTATAGTTTGTAATAAAGATAAACGATCAGTTTTAATAGCCTTTTGATTTTAGTATTTAGATTTGAACTTATTAGCTCTATAAATACATAAGACACAGTACACAGATAGATACTTAAGAGTATATTATAAAAGCCATGGTCCTAATAACCCTGGGACGAGATAAACTTGTAGTAAAATGACCAAATCGTTGTTGTAGCATGATGGTCTTTTAATTCATTTTTACAGCACAAGTAATAGATATGCACTATCACAAAATTACAATACAACCAAAAATCACAGGAATCAAGGGGAAGTTTCTATTATCAATTGTTTGAAAAACACTTGACGGCATTGGTATATTAGTATGGTAGCAAAACCGTATGCATTTTAGTGTCGTTCAAGCTCTTATTGTTTAAAGAATTCAATTCTTATGTCATTTTGAAAAATGGTTAAGTACTTAAAATTAGCATAAAATGAGGTTCAAAAAATTATTTCTAAAAACAGGCAAGCGAATGTTCTTAATGTGATCAGTCAATTTATAATTTGACACCTCAAAAAAAAATTAGGTCTTTCCGACTGCACAAAACTCTTGATTGGTTTTTATACCAAGTGACATAGTGATTGAATTGCTTGTATATAAATGGCTTGAATGATATATAAAGATGCGTTTGGTAACGTCTTCGTTATAGTAACAGACAGATCTCATTCGATCGTCTCAAAATAAATTTGATTTTAAATCTTAAGTTATCTTATGTGTCACTTTATCGATACTTTTTATGTATATGATATGTGCAGGGATTATGACATTACCCTAGTATATTTGGTTGTCACATTTGAATGATTTAGATTTTGAGTATATCTTTTAATAATTGGTGATTAATGCGCTTCGTATGCTTCTGTATTAAAACTTTTCTTTCAGTGTCGCTCTGCGCACTAAATAAAATCACAACTGGCATAAAAACGAACTTGTCGTTATCGCCCCTTCTGTAACAAACCATCCAGATAGCCATCGGGGTCTAAAATCAAGCCACGGTTTGAATACTACTGCCCCATTACGTCAAGAACAAATGCTAGCGAATGGCGTCCTGAGGATTGCGCCCTTTTCCGGTTGTTAGATTGTCCGATAACGTTGACACATGGCAAACGTGAAGAATATGCGCATAATTCTGTTCCTTTATTCCACTTTTCGTGCCCGTGGCGTTCACAATGGTCTCAGTTAGAGCGATATAAATTAGCCTGACTACCGGGGTTCAAAACGGAGAACGCTGATGGAATTTACAGCATGGCAGTTGTGGAACAAGATGCGGTCCAGATAGGATTTTTCAGAAGCTGTAAATCAGGACGTGGCTGCCATATGTTCTTTAAGATCTAAGAGTCCCTACAATGACTTTTTTCGTGTTTTTATAAATATTTGCAAGTGAAACTTGAAAGGTCAAGAAAGTAGCTAATATAAGGTAGTAAATTATAGCTTCGCATTTGGTATAGGAACTTGTGACATTAATTTTTCGAGTAGAATTACCTCCTCCATTTTTTTTGCTTGTATTATAGAAGCCTAAGGGTTAGAACTACATCTCTTGGACTTGTTCTTGTGAAAACAATTTAAATGATGTTGACTGCAGCCAACAATTAATTATCCCGCCTCACCACATCTGTAAAGCAATTGCAAACAAACTTATTAGGATCAGCTAGGTAATTACCATTATCTGAAGGAGTTGTAACACCCTAGAAGTAACGGAACGAACTGCCGTCCGCAATTAAGCCACGACGCCGCGAAAAAAGTCGAAAGAGATATTGCATTGCGTACATGAGACGTTTCATTCAATTACGTTAATGAAGTATTATAGATATTCGAGCAGGCTGTTAGAATAAAAAAGCTCGGATTAGTTTACCGGCAAGTCATCTCGCTACATCCCACACGCGCCGCGCCAATGTTTTACTTGCACGACCATGCGTACGCGATAAGCCGTCTTAGTACCACATGTGGCGGCAAAAGCGCGCTGGTTTATTGTGCGGCCGCACACCTTAAAGCACTGCGTACCCCCGGGTTCTTGTTACATAACTATCACAGTTTGTTTTCAGCACATAGAGGTTGCCTTGTTGTCCGAACATTGCGCGTATGTGCCGAAAAGAGCGGAACTGTAAACATTTCTTTGGCTACGGGTGGCCCCTTGGATATTATTTACCCTGGTCAACAGCCTATCGCTTTGTACAAAATTCGATTTGCTTCTGATAGTGCAGTATACGGTGTTTCTCAAATTAGAGGAGGATGTATACTTGCTGCCAAGATATTTGAACTATCGCTTGCTACATAGCTGGCCTTCCCCCATTGAACTTAGAAAATACTCGTATAAATTGCTGGAAATTATTAAAGAAGCAGAATAGTTGAACTTACCTGAATACACTTATAGAGAAAGAAGAATACCTAATAATACTTGAATATGTTATCCGGCAGGAAAGGTGGGATACATTTGTCACATAGAATCATGAACAAGTTCCAAAAATAACCAGTAAATAAATATCCGACAACATAGCATACATTAACTGGAAGTTCGCCTTCCGAAAGTTATAACAGTCTGTGTAAGCACATTCTAGAGTAGTCTGGTTTTGCATTTTTTCATTTAATTAAAGTAAACCTACTGAAACTAGCTGCAGTCTAGGGCAGAACCCATCCAACTGTTGCTCAAGCGGTCGCTTCAAGTCGTAATTACGAAATGATCCCGGAAACAGCGAAACGAATACATTACTTGCCACATTTGACATTGAAGCTGCATAATTAATTAATGGTACTCATAAATGCAAAGTTACATGTGCGCCTGTGAGATCATAACCCGTAGTTTCGGTCTCTAAAGCAAAACTAGCCTGCCAACATAAACGAATTATAAATCTTAAAGTTGTAAAGAGATGCTCAGCAGCTCAAGTACACCAACTTTTCGGAATGAGTTGGTTTGGGCAACAGCGTATCCCATTAAACGCGGTATTTATTCGTCAGAAGGCACCAGGGTTTGATGCACGTTTAAAGTTTCATGCGATGTAATCCAATAGGCTTCATTTAAACGCTCTGGAATTATGAAGCCAGCGCACGCAACGGATTGAGATGTCCGCGAGATGGATTCGACAAAGGATCAGCGATTTATCATTTCGATAGTATGGGGTGCCGTGGGCAGCGTTAAACAAATTTATTGGGTTCTGCCTAATTAGTAACATCGCGTGCTGATTACCATAGCGTTCCAAGCGGGATCCTGCCTTGTATGTCAATATTTTGCGTGATGTTTTGGCGTTTCCAGGTCTTGTTGTGGTTTGTTATTCTATAAATTACAAAGTAGAGCTCTGCTGTTAACCTGGAAGTGGAAGTTATAAAAGCTATGTTAATTGTACATCTGACTATATTGCTCGTCTTACAGAAAATACACAAGGGTAGAATGGTAAAACATAAGGCCTAGTAGATAAAAAACWGCACAATTATAAGTGGTTATGAACAAAATATGACTCCCACTACTTATTACATTTTATTAGTTGTAATAAGCTTTTATAAATGTAACAAGAATGTATTAAAAAATAAGCTTCCATATCTCAGTGTGGCCACCAGTAAATACTAAATCGTTCGATTTCTAAAATATCATGTTTTTATGCCAGTTTCGTATCATCCCAAATTAATCGAAACAGATACTTCTTCATCTGCAGTTGGTTGCGGTGCACACAGCACAGCATAGGCATGCATCTTACTTCTTCATGTGAGCAAAAATGAGACCCTATTGGATCACAGCAGTAATACAAAAAAATACATAAATAGTGTTTTTAGAATAACATTGGAGAAAACTGATTTGGCGATGATGCAGTGAAAGAAATGTGAAAAAGCTTCTTCGACAATACGCCCGAAATTTATTAATACGTTCTATTTGATGTCTACAGCGGCCAAAATAAGTTTTTTTTATTAAATTAGGGACGACACTGATCTATCTGACAAATCCGCTTATAAATAAGTAGGTAAGTAAATAAAATAGTTCTTTACTATAATTTAATTATAGGATTTAATAATTTTCTTTGAAAATCCTTGGTTTTTGGGCGATCATTACTTTCCTCTGGTCCTTAAGGCTTTATATACAACAGTTATACAGTACAGCGAAAGATAGGGGATATCAGCTTTACCACTATATTCTAACTAGTAACTATCGTACTATTTCTTTTGCGTACTAAATGATAGAATGATAGGAATACGTTTAGCGTTGTTTACATCATCTTATAGAAACAGTAAAATATTTTCCATATAGGAAAGAAGGTCCAACACTACAACCCTAAAAATAATAGACAGCATCACAACTATGAATGAAGCAAATTGGTATTATCGTCATTTTGTTAGACTAGCTTTGCGTCATTTCTTTTATATTTGGTGTTGTTCTAGCACATTTACTATTTTTGAAGAAAAAAGAGGAACGAATTCAACTCGTTCTTCAATTTTTAACTGAGACGTTCTACCTGTTGTGTTTCTAATTTTTGTCGATTGTTTTTTTAACAATAATTAAATAACATAGATTTATTTCTAGGAAAATATTGGCTCAGTTTTAAAACCCTTAAGACACTACGTAAAAAAATAGACTGGCTATAAAATGAAGTACTTTAATATGTTAATGTAATTACGGTTGCGGGTTTACCGCAACGCTAAGTACAATTGCAAGATTGTTTCCTGAATATAAAATTGACGTGTTGGAACCTTTTTTTTATATAAATTAAGTCAAAATATAAAAAATCCCGGTGGCTTGTTTTAGTTTAAACAATTAACATAAAATTCTTTGGATCCAATTACCCTATCACGATCACTTATGCACAGCCAAACCAGTCTATGGCTGATTGTTATTTGGTAGGTATATAGGTACGATAAGCTCTTGGACACGCAACCTCATTCCCCTTACAAGGCAGTTCCCGATGTTTTAGCGATCTCGGATTCAAACGACGATCTGATTATAGAAACCATGAGTCAGTCCGCGTGTGCAACATCCGAAGTTTCGAAAGAACGTTGCGCATCGCGATTATTGTGTGGGATGTTCATAGGAGGAAACAATACTTTTTGCAATTGTGCGTTGCGGACTGGCCTTCGGAGCGATCGGAAGGAAACGTGGGTAAATAGTGGCGAAACGGTACACCGGGCAATTAAATCGGAGCTATTAGTCCGGTGCATTATTATTTAAATCAGACGGGTAGTTGGAATTAAGCGAGTGTGAAACGGACGAGGTCTTACGCCCGTTATTGTTGTGGGGCCGTGGTAGGTGGCGGATTAATCACGTAATTGCAGATCCTCGGTCCTTTTTAGATGTTTCTTCGAATGTGGCGAACGACTGGAGTTACCTTTCTAATCAGTTCCACAATAGACGGTCCAAACGCTGAACTCATCCCGCAGTGCATTGCTATGGAAAAGCGAGACGTGTACGTGCAGCCATTGCTGATTTAACATTCAACAGCTAGTTTATAACGTAAAAATCGCATGTCCCAATAGTTTACTTAGCAAAATATCATAAGAAATACAGTCGAAAGCAGATCGAGACAGCAAGCACAGGAAAACTTTCTTGCTTCAAAAGCCGATATTATTTCACCACATAATGAATTGGTTGCTAGTGTAGTCGACAAATTACTGCGAAATCCGAATTGCTGCTTAGAATATAGTTCATTGCCTTCGAAGTAATCATTGATTTGAATTTTCATTAGCGACTCGAATATTTTGGAAACAGAGGGGTACTAAGGATATAGGTCGATAGTTGCTAACATCTAGATTATCGCCCTTTTTGAAAACGGGAATAACTTTCGAAATTTTTAATGAAGAAGGAAAAGTGTTCTCACGAATACAGTTATTAAATAACTTAGTCAACGGAATGACAATTACATTAATTAATGTTTTTAGGATAGCAGAGTTCATGCCATAGGCATCCATGTTTTTCGATCTTTTCAACTTGTTAATAGAATCCCTGACTTCGTTATACGACACCTCCTTAAATTTAAATTGGAGATTGCTTATGGTAGGTATGTATTGGTCAGCGACTACGACAGGTTCAGGAAGAGTTTCTATCAGATTAGATGCTATATTTGTGAAGTATTCATTAAACTTGTCAGCAGTTAGCCCCTCAGGTGGTTGAGTGTACTGTTTCTTTTTATACAGGGTGATCAGTTTAGGCTGGGCAGCGTCTGCATCTTGGAAATTAATAAACTTCCAAGGGTTGTTTCTTTCTATAACATCCTCAAAATATGTCATGTTTAAAAAAATCTTTTATTTATTCTTTATTTGTAGACGTATTTGTGTTTTTCAAATTGAGCAGAATAATAAGACGCATTATTACTGCATTGGCAGGAAGCCTTGACAGCAGTTTATTTACAAACCAATTTTAAAAAACATCAGCTGTCATTCTTTCATCCTTTGCGTTCTTTATATTTTTAGCGGATAGAAATAACCCACCCATCTGGTTTTAGATCCCGCAGGTAGAATAATTATTCTTTTACATACGCCACGCAATTGTTACTCTTATCGCACCAATCTTTTTTGACAGTGTTAGGGGGGGTCATACCAAGGTTCGTCGACATATATGATTAGTTTATCCTCATCTCGAAATTTTTAATTTAGTTTATATAATTTACTTGCGATTTCTAAATTCGTAGAGACTCCATAAGCACTTCGCGTTTATTCATTTTTTTCTAATGAAACTCAGCAGTTAATTTTTACTCAGTTTTAATCTTCTTGGGTAGTTCTTCAATTGTCAAACCAAAATTGTTTTTGTATGCTTCATAAATCACGTCGTAATAAATTTGAAAATCCTCAACGAACCAAAGTCTAATCGCAACTTTTCGACAGCTTCAAGTGGTAAACGATTACGACACCGTTTAATGAGATTTCTCTCTTTGGATACATCATTTTCAAAATTATTGTTCAACGTTGATTTTACCTTCTTGTGGGTCTCCCCAGTTTTATAATAAGTAAGTGCTATAAGAATCAAATAAAAACGTTTTCGTTTTTCGACATGCGGAAGGTAGTAATTAAGTCTCATAGATATTACAAAATTTCGATGTAGGATTAAACAAAATTGGCATTAAATACAGTTACATTTATCTATTAGCGCCACTAAACGATTTCAGAATGGTCGTATCTCACATCTGCTTCTCCCGCCTCTTCTGTTAGTTTTGAATTACGTTAAAGCCTATTAAGTGAAACGTAGCACCACTTTGAATATTATTATTTTGTCGTGATTCCAACATTAGCTTAGTAGAAATTTGACCCCAATGGCTTACTCTGATACTAAGCATTACGCCGTTTAATACCGGGTATATCAACAAAGACCTAGCCGCAATTTGCTTGCGGCTGATCTCGTCCAGATTATATAGAATTAAACGAAACGATTTCTTATAATAACACTACACGGGCGTAACGATTCACAATTTGGCGAGAAATTTGTGGCGTCGATGTAAAAGTAGAGCATCTTTTTAAATTTACACGCGTATCTGCTAAAGTGTCGCCATTTTGAATAATATTAAGGAAATTCCGCTAAGCACTATCAGTTATTTATAATTTGAAATAATATTGTTTGCTTAAACAGTAGACGAAATTGATGATGTTGGTTTATGTGTTTCATTAACGACTGGTTCTAATTTTTTCAGCTGCGACTAGAGTGGGTGCAGTTCATGCTCCGCTTTAGAGTCTATACAAGACTATACAAGGCATCAGTTTCTCCATTTAAACAAGGGACGTAACATTTTCGTAAACCTCTTTGCAGCAGCCTTTATTACACCAACAAATCTCTGGTAGTTTTCAGTAGCTGTTGGCACCCATCGAAGATTCACGTTACTTTGAGAATTAAATCCTAATCAGTCCGCTTTTTGAAACTACTATCGTGGTTCCACAAGTGATGGCACATTTTTAATCTGTATCCGAACTACTACTAATTGTGGACGATGTTGGTTTCGTGGAAAGTCATTCAACACTTGCCGTATTACACGAAGAGGCATTAGATTAGCATCACAGGAGGAGATGCAGAAGTCTGGGTTGTAGTCACGTCTCCATCTTGCCGAATGTAGGCTCTTCTTCTCTTTTTCAGTGTAAACAACATGCAGGTTGTGCTCGTCTGTTCAGTTCATCACAGCAAGTCCGTTCATCAAGTCTTTAATATACACACAAGTATGTTCGTGGTATCTAAGGAAGTTATGTGGCCAGACAGTATTCGGAGAATTATAATTGTTGTAAATGGTAAGGTCTCCTACTAATAGTTATGAATATTCCAAAACTTACAATTTCTTTGTTAACTGACTAGAAGATTTCACGTAAGTTGCAGACCCATGAATATTGCTATTTAGAGAATCGATTAGGGTATATTTGAAGATCGACCGCATACGTCCTTTGAAGGAGTATTACGTCTACTTTATTGTCTGGAGCAACTCTTGCAAGGTAGTCGGATTTATCCTTTGATATACCTTCTATATTAAACTGTAGAATTCGAAAACTTCATGATGCATTAATGGATATTAATCTGTATTAATCAGAATTCCGGGGTGCCGTTCCCACTTTTTGAGTCACGCCATTGTTTCGCCTCGCTCCGGACACTGGATCTGCGGCGTCCGGTGTCGGCATTCCACCTGCATACGATATCGCCTTCGATATATAAATTTCGATGCATCCTGTCGCCGGGAATAACGAATAATCTATATCCTCCACGCATAGACCAACAAATGCCGATGCACCTTGACTCTCAATTAATACCCCGCTTATAGGTATACGTGCGGCGTAAGCTTATTTTATGTTTATTCCAGCCGACCATCGACCATTTGATACAAATACAATGAGATAGGGATCCTCCAGATGCCTGAGCAACTGTTCCACTTGCACTGGCGCGGAGCACGTATGCGTTGAATAGGGTGCTTTATGGCTTCTAAATTCAACGACCGCTAGCGCTCGCCTCCGCCGTCAAACTCATGCGGAATCACAATGGATTGAGGTGATCTAATAATTTCCAATTGTAATATAGATCAGATGGAACAAGACACGTCAGTATAATACATGAAAAAAAGGTATACAATAATACAGGGTGTCCCAAAATTTTTTCATATAAACATAGCTTCGTAAATGTTTGGTTTTCTAGATACATTGTGTCAATGGGTCATAAAGCCTTTTTTATTATTTTTTGCAAAAAGCTAGGTATTTTGATTATACTTAGATGTAGGGTACATAAGTGACTTCAATTTAAACACTATAGCTTAGACATCAATATCAGTTAACCTAAAACACTTTTTTTTTGTTTTCGCCATAACTATTTATACTGAGGGATTTTAGACAATCTGACCTAACTGTCTTAAAGAACCATCCAATGTCTACATTAGAAACAATCCGAGGACAGCCGTTTCGATCTATTAGACCTCTTCAACTCGGCTGTAGTCCCAATGCAGACAGAGAGCACAGAAGTTTTACTCCTCAAGTAGGATATTTTGTAACAGGATCAAAACCCACATAATATGGTTCTAGAAGATCGATGACTTGAATTGAAGATTCCCTGCAGAAATATCGAGCATGTATTCCACATAGTTCGTCGCCGAGCATGAGAAAGCTTTTGCCTAAATTGGATCCCGAGAATTCTTCAATACCAAGCGCATTCAGTTTTCAAGTTAGAAAGAAGGTTAACCGTCATTTTAAAGAAGACTCCTCGAGCCCTTTAATGAGTTTGTTACTGTGGACGGATGTGCATTTTTTAGAAATTAAGGTCGTCAATTCATTTATAACGTTTACCGACCGAGCGATCACTTACAAAAGAGGTTGCGCCATCATTACCAATATCTTTCTGTAATTATTTATCATCATTAGCGGTTATTTTGACTCGCACGTTTCCATTACGCGAACCCATATCATGATACCTTTGCAAGTCAAGTGATGTGTGAAATTTTAATAACCATTATAATATTTTTGTGTCTAAACAATGGCCTTAAGTTCACAATATAGCCGGACCGCCCCCATGTCGAATTTTCAGTTCCATTGTTACGGTAGCGGTTGTTGACATTGTCTGACAGATTACTGACAACAATCTGATATCCTCATTTGCATGCGACCCGAAAACCAGACATTATTGTTTATGGTTTAATTGATTCCGAGACCGCCGTATTTAGCAACTGCGCTCATTGTGCGGTAATGTATGCTGAGCAGTGATTTAACTGTGGTTGTGCAACCCCGTACTGCTCCTGAAACATATACATATGCTGCTTGCACCGGTGACAATCACTTTTTATGTCGTCATAATTTATAAAATGAACAGGTTCTGGTTAAAAACTGACTGAAATGGGCATTGTTTTTGATGGTCCTCAGTCACCCCATTAGTCAAATAGTGGTGACATTGAAGAGACACTGTGGGTGGAAATCCTCAGCTGTGGTCGAAGGCTACTTGGCTGATTCAATTGAAAGCAAGACGAAAGCTTCCAATCAGATTGATTTTAGCGGTTCATCTGCAACTGGTTGTAGATGTTTCTAAACCGGGCGAAAGCAATTCCAAAACATTGGTTGTAGTAAATCTCGATAGATATGTTAACGAATCTAACCAATAAATCATTTTCTTTACATAAAGGTATTAACATTTCACATTGTCAAAATTTTAAATTTTTATAAAGTTTTTTCAATAGGTGCCTAGCTCTAATAAGTTTCTTGTAAATTGTATTTAATAAATTGTAAAAAAGTATGCTTCAACTAGTTTGTAAGTGAAAAATAAGTGTGCGGAAATTTTCTTTCTCGCACTTCTGAACAAAGATCTTGGTTTAATCGTTCACACGCGGCTTATCTCGCGCTAATTTCATCTCGAAGATCACAAGCCCTCTTCACTCGAGATGATGGCCGATGACGATAGTCATCCCGAATACGTTCATCGCATGCTTTGATCCGTGACAAGCGATAACAGGAACGCTACGATTTGTTTTCTAGACGGATTAAATAGTTGAGGCATCGCGCTCCTTTGAGCATCACCGCTCTAGTAAACTACACCGCCCGTATCATCCTAAACAAAGGAATGTTGCCGCCCAAAAGTGATACTCATGTTAAGACAATGCCCGATCGGATATCATATCTCACCTGGCGGGAAAATAAAGCACTTCTTAATTGAAATCTTTTGTTCGCGGTGTCAATTTTGGATGCCTTTTCATTTCGACCTCTTTGGTAAACGCTGACACCAGACTGGTGAAGCTTTTTATTCGGTTCTGTCGATTTGACAGGACATCACAGGGGTGACGTTAGGTTACAGTTACAAAAATGATGCGATTCTTCTGTTGATCACAGCAATGAGAGCTTCGTCGGCATGATCAGCTTTGGCGGCCTGCCGCATTGCTCAGTGGGGAAATAAAGACCTCTAATAACGTATATGATTCAAACGTTTTGGAAAAAAAATATTGATTGAATGGAGTCACAGAAATGCATGTAACAAATCAAGCCATGGAAATAGAATGTCACCCTTCATGTCATCTAAATATACAATGCAAAAGTTTTTGGTTTCTGCTTTGCATAATGTCTTACAAAATTGATCTTCGATCGCACAATCAAAAAATATGAATCACAAGTTACATCAATATCAAGAATATCATATCAACCGTATACAAAATCTGATCTAAATACAATACAAAGCAAACATTCATAATCTTATTTCTAAGTTCTAAGTTGTGCAATTAGCGAATTTATTTAAAATTTTTGAAGCCACATTATCGAAGCTACCCTCAAATTTTGCTATGTGTGCGCAGGAATTGACCAACTGTTATTATTTCGTAAGTCTAAATCAAGACGACCGTTTTTGATATYCAGTCTGTCTAACAAATATATTGGTACCTTGTTTTTTTAACAAACTATACAGAAAGCAACCATACTGCAATGTTACACTTTAATATAATTTAAAAATACCTAGACTTATATAGTATATAGTGGTCTGTAACATGTTCCCTATATATTATGATTTATGAGTATCTAGGACAGGAGTTCTGTAGCAGCTGAATTTTCTTCCTAAACTGTTGATTTAAGATGAGACTGTTACAGAGTTGGCATTTGAGTTTTGGTGGTAATTCGTTTTTCTATCGAAACAAACCTTTAACGTAATATATACTTTATTAACCAAACCTTGATCAATTTGACAGGCATTGTAGAGTAACGTTAATTTTTTACATACAGATTTACACTTGCGTATCGTCCATGTATTGTTGAATCTGGCATGTGTATCAAAAAATGCTTTTACCTACTCTTCGCGAGCTTTTTCATCTTTTGCCAGTTGAAAATACAGTATAAATTATTTCCTTAGTGCAGTCTGAAATTTTTCTTTTTTTAGGTATGATTGCCTGTGTATGTATTTAACACTAGAGCATAATGAAAGTTTTTTAAAGGCATCAATGCGTTTTTCAAATATGCCTGTAAACTCATGTGCTCATGAGAATTGTATATCTCTATATACTTTCCATGCATTCGCTCTATTGAAGTAGGTACCTATTTTTTTATACAGCTCCACTTCTACTATTGACAACTCTAAATGGTATTGGCTATCGTATAACTTCTATGGAAGGTACCCCAAAACGAAATATCAAAATTGCACCAAATCTTATTTATTCATGAAATGAAATCGGAAGCCACGTTCACATATCTACTACTTTAAATTTTAATTGAAAAATATCTAATTATGGAGAGTTCCATCAAAATTTAGTGGTACGGTGAGCCTTCCACGGTCGTGCCGCAGAACACCAATTTGGTACAACAATGTATCTCGCTGACGCGATGAACAGGCAAAACCTAATCCCACAACAATCTATCTCAAACCCACACTTGAAAATAATTTAATGTGTTCAAATTACATAGGATATAGACCGTACGCTTTTAATTAAGACACAAATAGGCTCAAATTACAGCTGGTGGAGATGGCGGCTTTGTCGAGCAGAAAAACTTTCGGTACTGGTCCGCCGTKGTTCATTTTAATAATTTTCAATTGCACTCGAATGTGAACTACATTCTATTGATAGCGGCCAGTCACTCTGGCAAACCATCGATTTTGGACGTAGATAACAGCGAACGGTGATTACACGTTGATTATGATAATTTGGGTCTGTTAAAGCGCCTAATGATCGACCAAAGGAACATTTGCGGTACTTTATTAGGTACCCGCCAGTGCCAAGTGGATATGTGAATAGTAAATAGATTTAATTGCAAGTGTGTTACTTTTTTTGGGCGATAGAAAGGAACGCAGTTGCAAACTGGCGCTGTAGCTATACTTTCGGGAACAATGGGCGAGACCGCCAGTTGGTAGCTGTCAAAATTTGATTGTTATTAGACGAAGGCATCTGTTGCCTTTTTGCTGTGAAAAAGGGATGGTCTTGTAGATTGTTATTATTGAGAACATCGTTTAAGGAATCTTGAAATTTCAACTTCAAAAGTTGAGACTTTTTCAAACTCTTCAAGTGCCTTGGTATAAAATGATGGTATAATTGTCAGTCGTTTAAAAAAAACGAAAAAATTGCAGAGAGATTACTTTAGTTATAATCTAGAAAATTACAATTATTCGCTGTTACATTTAATAATAATAATCGTTTATTTCAAGGTAAATTACCTTATCTATGTACTTACCCGAATTAGTTCCACACAAACAAGACAGCAGTGGACTAACATAAAAATTGTATTAATTGCACCAATGCATATATAAAACAGCGTTTATTAATTGATGAAATATACAGGTACCTACATTGTTTTGCAGCATTCTTTGAAGTATTCAATATTAAAATTTCGAAACGACAAGCGTTTTTAGTACTAACTGTACAAAGACTTCTTGAACCTAACATGTCAAATGGAAAAATTTATGCAAAGCTGCAACTTGTTTGATTTTATTTTTAGCTTCATTTTTTCAATTCTTTCATTGAAAATAAGAGCAGTAAGTCACCGACGAAGACACTGGTTTTATAACAGTACCAAAGGTATTTCAGCAAGAATTTCGACAGCGTGCCCGTATATTAATACGTTCCAGGAGGACCACATGCGACGCCTTGCATCAAATTAATTCAGCACGTCAGATTAAATTAATAATTTACCCGCGTACCCGGCCAATTAACTGTTGGGAATTAGTGCAGCCCTTACATCAATGCCCCAATCGCTCAGACGATTCGTGGATCTGTCGGTAACTTGGCGAAGATGGCACCGAAAAGCTGGGTAACTTGGAGTACAGAATGTCGGGCGTAATAAATGTGGTCAGTTTTTGAGGTAGCCGGTCCCGGATGAAGCGGAATTGTCGAATTTATTGCGTTTTTATGCTTTATTAAATATACAATCTGCGCCTTGTGCGAACTCAATAAAAACGTACGTCATAAATTTATTATAAATCTGATACATGTGCTCACTTCCTCTTGAATTAATGCCAGACATGAATTATGAATAACTGAAAAACTTGTCGTTCCAATTCATTCACGATTTTAAATGAATGATTATTTGTTCGTCACGTTCACATCTACTGCCTGACTGGAGGGTTGTATATTTAATTTAAAAGAATTGATCAATTTGGACCTTCGAGGTCTTTCAAAAACAATTAGTCCAGAACTAAGTATACAGAAATAGAGCCACTCCAGTAGAGACGTTCGACATAAACTTTTAAAGTTTTAAACAAAGTAGAAGTTGCACCAAAAAAGGTCTGCAACGGTTCTAATTCACCACATCGTCTTGAATCACTAACACTGTAATGTGTAAACTGAAATGAATTATGTTAAATCGTAACATAATCTAGTTACACTAGTGGCCCACAGACTCATTCTTGGGGCGTTCCATATTGTATAATTCCCCATTGAATAAAGCTCCACAAATCGAGCGATTTGGTGAAGACGGAAGTTAAATAGGAAGTAATTTTGCTGCGCCCGCTGTAAGTTTATAATAACGAGTATAACATGTGTTTGAAGTAAAGAGAATCTACACAAACACTAACACTTCCAACATTTGGACGAAAAACTAATTCTTTGAACATACATTGGCAGCCATTGTAAATGAAACAAATCGACACCAAATAAAACACGTCAAAATCTTTATTCAGCTAGTGTACAAACTGCATGCAATATTGTAGCTGCCTGTTATTAACAAAGATCATTTTTTAATAGAGCTCATCCAATGGTGCATTTATCCAGCAGGCAATATTAGTAAGTATTATTCTACAATCTACACTTCCATAGATAGAAGCTTCACAATTTCATATGCCCGTATAACCTCATTTAAGACAATATACTTAATAATGGATGCAAAAAGTATCAACAAACAGACTAAATGGAGTATTAAGGCGATTCTGATGATGAACACAGCTTTTATTCCAATGGGTAACGAGTAGGTACTGATGAAATGCACTACTGCACTTTACAACTAGTTCCTCAATTAGAACATTTCAGTGTGCAATTCTCATACGGGAGCAATGCCGTTGGTACATCTCTAAACCGTTACCTTGAAGTAAAAGTAAACGTAGTACCTGTTCACACGGTTCCCAATTGCACTGTCTACTGCTCCTTCGCATCAATGACTGTCAGTAATTCATCTTTGTCGACAAAACATGTGTCACTGCTCGACCTACTTGTATACATCATGCCGGAGCATGAATATTAATTAATTAGCTAAACATTTCGCTATTAATCACCTCGCTTGTAACCGTCTTTATGTCGTCCATTAGTATGTGTTCGGCATAAAGCGGGAGTTCGTTAGCCAAATAAAAAATTAAGCACCCCGGTTTTATTGGCCAGACGATCAGTGTTTGCATTTGAAATTATTGTAATTTATGAACGCTTTTGTTGGTTCCTGGTCAAGCACCTCGAAACTGATCCTTTTATGTCTTTCGAAGAACAACGCGGTGATTGGATACGACCACTGGCGTAAGCTTTAATTACTCCATTCAAAATACGAAGAAATATTCCGGAGATTTCAAAATTCAGGGACATGTAAGGTTTGTTGCTTGGCCAATGTGGAACGCAGGGATATTTCAGTTTTCTGAGCATCGTTCACATCTTGATGTTGGCATGAAATTCAGAATTATGCTCAGTTAGACTTTTTCATTGCAGGTTTCCATTCGTTAGAAACAAGTGAAGAAGAGGATAAGAGTCCAGATGAAACTTACCCTTATATTGACCTAGTATGACATCAAAGTTTTCCATGGATGATTGAAAAATTTAGGTAGGTATTGGTAGGATGAAAAAGTACTATCTAATTATTGAGTAGCACTTCCAGTAGCCTAATTCTTGTGACAGAAAAGCAAGTTTCTGCAAAAGGATCACAAGTCTAGGTAAATTAATTTTTGTGACAAATTCTGACAATTAATGGAAAAATAAAAATAAATGGAATCGGTGAGAAATGACCTTATAAATAACATCGTAAAATGTTCGGAACCGCGGTGCCCTAGATTAAAAATCGCACTGTTCTATAATGCAAACTTTGGACAACCAGTTGCAAAATGGAATGGTACCTTTTTAATTCATGTGTTTTACTGAATTTTTTGTGCTGGCAAGACGCTGTCTTCTTTAACATTCTTTTTTTTTCAACATTGGTGATTGCTAAGCGTTCTTAAACGTACTTGAATATATGAATCATTAACAGAAGTAAAAATAGATTATATCCCATTTTAATGAATTTCTGTAACACGTTTTTATTCATTTTTTTCTCAAAGCAATAGCATGAGTGAAATTTTATGCAATTTTATGCGGTTTACCACTCGGCAAGAGCCCTTAACGGGGTCTAGCAGGAGGAGGAACTCAAATATTGATGATACTTGAAGTAGTACGATCCAAATTGATTGTTTTTTTTTGTTTAATTACATCATCGAACTCTTAGACAGCATCACCCATGTAAATGTAATTCCTCTTACCTTTGCATATTCCCACCTAGTTTTACTCTCGATAATTACTAATATGCGTTAAACAGAATTTACCTGAGGCGTCCTAATAACCAGGAGAAACTGAAAACTATTCTAGTAAGAGAGACGACTGCGCCAAATGATTGAAAGTACGAGCTTTTCATTTATTCTCTCCTAAACGTTTGTGTTTATACAATTATTTAGACGTAGACAGCTCGCGTTCATATTTTCAAAGCATCTCGCGTCGCTACTCGTCTGCCGATAAATCTGGGCCCGACAAATTGGTCCCGACCGCAAAAACCGAACAATGAACAATTACGCTCGATTAAAAAAAGCTGCTGCAAATGTAGAGCAGAGGGGATTATTTTAGGTCGCATTCATTACCATATTTGGTACAGCGTCGCCGATCATGATTTAGCACCAGACCTGGTTTGATTAACGAGGCGAGGTACCGAGGGCAAAAAAGACCTCACATTGGACGCTTGGTACATTTCGCACGTACAACACACACCGCAATCTCGCCGTTCACCACCCGTTAATTTCGTCTTTAAAACCTAACTGGGTCTTTACGGAGACCGGGACTGTATTTAAGTAATGATATTCAATTAGAGCCGGGAACACATATTCGGCAGCTGCTGATGCTATATAATTATGATAATTTTAACACTTTTCGAGTAAGCGAGGAGAAACGTGAGACATTTTGCGAGACATCTCTAAATCCGGGTAAGGAGGTATTTCTCCGGTACTTGTTACTGAATTATTTTAATGAAGTCCGCCGGTTAGCGTCAGGTGATATATTTAACTTAATCATTTAAAATCGGTTATTATGTAAATCGCTGGTACTTCACACATGCTGATCGAAATGCTTTACGAACTGAGTATAGCAAACGACAAGCAAKAGAGCGATAAATATCTCGAATTTCGTATTCATAATACTGTGTCACAATCTTCGCACTACTGTTATACTGCTACTGATTTATTTGCACAAAAATCGTTAGCGTTATAGCGCTAGACAAATAATAATGGGTAAATGTTAAAGAGACATATGTTCAATATACACCGTGATGCAAAAGCTTGGAACAAAGATCATAACCTCCTTATTCAAGTTGAAAAATTTTTCTCGAACTGATCAAATGTCTTCTTTGGGCATTAAAATATTGTATGACGATGTAAAAAAATTGACAATATATTATACATTATATAAAAAATTTGTAAAAAATAAAGAACCCATATCTCGAAGTTTGAAATTTTGTTATAATATCAGTGTAAATCAAAGCACATGATAAATTTTTTGATTTCACGTGATACCAGACACATATGGAAATCCACTATAAGAATTACCTTCAACAAGTGAAAGATTCACTCGAATTCATAGGTATCTGTTTGTGAAGAACAAACTATATCTAGCTAGAGATAATAATTCAAGATAGTGGCGGTCGTAGTTGATATTTACTTTTTATTTTTTGGGGCTATTCGACCTTTTTTATTCAATTAGAACACTCTTTTATCCAAAGTCAAGCTTTCGATCTTTAATTTAGATCTTCATCCGGACAACTACAATACAATACAAGACAAAGTTACCTACTAATAATAAATACAATGGTGTTACTTACAGGAAATTTGAGATTATTAGTGATAGTTATTTTAACATTATTCTACTATAATTATGGAAAATTCTGTACGAAATTATATTGAGACGTATTGTCAAATTCAAATTTCAAAACCGCCAACCAATACTACCACTCTGACAATAATAATAATAATAATGTTAAAATAACTATCACTAATAATCTCAATTTTCCTGTAAGTAACACCATTGTATTTATTATTAGTAGGTAACTTTGTCTTGTATTGTATTGTAGTTGTCCTGATGAAGATCTAAATTAAAGATCGAAAGCTTGACTTTGGATAAAAGAGTGTTCTAATTGAATAAAAAAGGTCGAATAGCCCCAAAAAATAAAAAGTAAATCTAGCTAGAGATATTATCGGCACGGTTTCTGTACATGTTTCTGTAACATGCTGATACTTCTTCGATTGATTACTAACTAACTTTAAAAAGATACTGAATACTTCGTATGAGTCAATATAGGTAATTCAAAACGCACAAAATGAAAACGACTGCATCGTCTACCCAAACGGAAGCTCAGTTCTACGCGAAGCGCCTCCGACTCTGGAATACCAACTCCCGATGGTCGTTATGATTTAGTTGTCGCCTTCAGCGGCGGAAGGGACGACGGAAACGGCTTCAGAGAAKCGGCTGCGGCATTGCGTCCACGTAGTGGACTGGTGCCACGGACTTCCGCCTGATCTGAATTGAAAAGCGAGCGCCTCCAAACAGGATGTTGTGAGGAGAATTATTGAACTTCTGCTACGTGTAAAGCAAACGAACCCGAAATGACCCCGGAGGAGACAACGTCCGATCGAAATGAACGATTGGTATTCCATTTGGATGGCAAGCCATATTTTCAGTTGAATTAATAACGAATCATGTGCAATGGTCGGTGACACGACATAAAATGCTTAACATTTCGATGATTTGAAGAAAAGCTTTATGGAAGAGTTGTAATGCAAGAAATTTGAATCAGGTTTACTGGGAAGGAATTTTAATATTTCGCCAATAAAAATGGAAACAGCGTATTATTTTAGCACGCAATTAGGAGATATCCCATAAAACTCGAAATGTTAAATTCTGTTTAAACGACATTGGTTATAATAATAATAATACTTTATTATCCAGCAGACAATTAAGTCCAATTACAGGATAAATACAAAAACAGAAACAGTCAGCAAAAATGTTCATGTATGCACAAATTGAACTAAATTCTATAATTCAATGAATACAAAAAATGAATGAATTTATGTATAACAAAAACAATAATGAAAAAAAAAGTACATAAAGTCAGAGTGGAATTCGAGGAATAAACACTATGGAATACCAGTTATTACACTTTTAGAAATTTTCTTAAATGTTAAGCTACTACCACAAAACAGGTCAAGGGTTTGGTTGTACTTATTATAGTTTCTCACAGCAGTATATAGTGGAGAATTAAAGTGGTGCATGGTACTAGTGACTTCATAGCTAAACAGAGTAGTGTATCTACTAGCTGGTCGCGGGATCTGAAATTTTAGCATCTGTAACAATGGTTGAGATACAAAAGTGCCATCAACTAACTTATACAAAAACAAAACAGAAGAGTAGCATCTTCTATCGGCTAACGCAGATTGAGAAAAGGTTGCAAGTAAAACACATTGTGGGTAGTTTTGTACAGGATAAGCGTGATATTTAACAAAATACAAATATTTCAAAAACCTTCGTTGAACTCTTTCCAGGGCATTTACATGATTGTCATAATGGGGGCTCCAGACCAATGAAAAATATTCTAATTTGTTTCTAATATAACAATAATATAAAGACAAGAGCGTATCAATATTTACAAAACCTCTGGCATTTCTCTTTACAAAACCGAGCATCTTCAAAGCATCCTCACAAATTTTCTCAATGTGCGGAGAGAAGGACAGCTGACTATCAATGACGACCCCAAGATCCCGAACTCGAGAGCGTTTCTCCAAAATAATGCCATTTATATTATAATCAAAAGTAAAATTACTGATTTTGCGAGAACACGTTAGTACACAACATTTAGTGATATTGACTGTCAGTCTATTGTGGCTACACTACTGAACAAAGGAATCAATAGACTTCTGCAATGCAACACAATCAGATTCCGAATTAATTACATTGAATATTTTTAAATCATCTGCGTATAGCAAAAACGGACATGACAACTGCTCCTTCACACTATTAATGTAAATATTGAAAAGTAAAGGACCAAGAATTGAGCCTTGTGTCACACCAGTTGGTGTATTGAATTGTGCAGATTTAACATTTCTATATTCAACAAACTGCCTTCTACCGTGCAACATTGAATGAAACAATTTGATAAGATTATCACAGAGACCGATGCTATCCAGCTTGCTCAGGAGAATATCGACGTCCACAGTATCAAATGCCTTAGACATATCTGTATAAACTACATCGGCCTGCAACCTTGCGTCAAGTGCACTTGACAAATTTTGTACAAATTCACATAAACTGGTTAGAGTGGATTTTCCTCTAATAAAACCATGTTGTTCAGCAATAGTTAATGACGAAAAATGACTATAGAGAACGTCCGATAAAATACATTCAAACAATTTCGAAAAATTGCAAATATTAACAATCGGTCTGTAATTTTGTATGCTAGTTTTATCACCGGACTTGAAAACAGGATAAACTTTCGATACTTTCCGAGCAACAGGATATACAGCATTAGTTAAAATTAAGTTAAAAATAAAACTAAGAGGTTGACACAGACAAGAAATACAGTCCTTAACTAGAAAACTTGGAATGTTGTCCGGGCCCATAGTCATCGAAGGCTTCAATTTTTTGGCGGCACGGGTAATTTCCTCAGGACACACGCGGAACCGATGCAGCACATTCACACCGACACCAAAATTCGGAGAGTGATCAGCACCACGAAAATCCTCAGGAACGGCATCGGGTAAGCGCAACTTAAAGGTGCTGGAAAAATGGCCGACAAAAGCGTTCACAATATCATCAGAATTTGATAGCTGCACATCATTGAAGTTTAAAACGCCAGGTATTCTGGTAACATTGCGCTTGGAGTTTATGTAGTCCCATAATCCTTTAGGGTTAGTCTTGATTGAAGATTCGAATTTAGAAATGAACTCTTTATAAGCTGTTCGAATATCTCTCTTAATTTCACGACGAACTCTAATTCTCTCCAAATAAAAAGAATACTTGTATTTTCTATAAGATTGCCTAATGCGGTTTTTATGTTTAATTTTGCGAATGATTCCTGGAGTAAACCATTTAGGATATTCCGACTCATAGATTAATTTATAAGGGACGTAAGAGTCAATAACAAAATTAAGTTATTAAGTTATACAGGGTGTCCATTTTAATGCGGCCACATAGAACACATTGAAAATAATAACTCCTTTATTAGTGACATAATTATAAGAAAATAGTTATCAATCACACAATTACACTATACGTTAACCCATATTGGGCATTTAGTTTTCCAGCTGCAGTTGTTTAAATGTGGAGCATAGTTACAATAAAACAAATTTTTGTTTCAGGAATTCGCATATACCTTTTTGACCTTTTAATTTGAAACGAATAAATAATATTTTTTATTATTTTATATAATTTATTTATTAGAGCCCAGAATATAATATACGAAAATGGTATTAAAGTACAGAAGAGAAAGCGTGACCATACACTAAAAAGGGCTTGGAAATAAAGCTCAAAGTAGGAAAGCTGTACTATAGGTGGATTATAAAAATCAATTAAAATTAAGGAACAATGTTGTTGAACTAGTTGTGTTTAGAACTAGTGTATTTGATACAAGTGTTTTGAATAAAAGAAAGTAAGTTGGAAATCCGCAGTTTTGAACCTCATGGTCATGACAATATTGTTATGCTCACGTTGGATGTTATGACTGAATTGGAGGAGGAAGAACCATCTCTTCTAGAATTAAACCCCAAACATATCACAATGATAATTCTGTGAAGATTAGCGTGCGATTTACAGCCGCAGCACCTAACAGGCGAAGGCATCCAAGGCGTCGCTTTCAATTGCATTATTATTTATCACCGTTAGTGTAGGTGAGGTTCTCGGACACTTCCATAGCAGGTACGGCACAACGCAGCGCGACAAATCACCATGCGGGACAGTTCACACGACCCGTGACCTTACACAATAACCATTGCCAATCGCTGCAATTACAGCCCTATGGAGTAGACATATTACTCCACACCAGACCGTTGTGTTACACTGAGAGGCGTGTAGCCAACCTGTTCGAATTAATGCTCTTTCATTACCAAAGTCCATAACCTGTGTAATTATGGCATTCGTATGTGTGAGGATGAAGCTGAAGACCACCACCGAAAGCAATTGATTTGATAAGCTTAAAATGAGGTGGTACTAGGATAGTGTGAGGTTACAAACATATGTTTTATAAGGATGCATCTTCTCCAGCAATATGTCTTTATGCTATATTAAACCTTTGATAGTAATAATAGTGTTTAAAGAATTGGTATTACTTCATTTACACGAAAATGGTATCGTTAAATAACTAGACACCTAAAGTGAGAGTGTTGTTCTGTAGTGGTAATGATCACTCTTTAGTATCTCCTAAAGATGGGAATTTTTTTAGGTTTATTGGACTTACAGCCGAGGGTTATTTTCTCCTGAATACACAAGAAACATTGCATTTCCAGTGATAGCTGCCAAGAATTGATTTCTGTTATGCTCAAAGATTTTTTACATAGATTAGAGAAAATCGAAAATTTCATCCTGAAATTGCAGGCTTGGCTAAAACCCGTCATTCACTGAAATCAGTAAGAGTATAGTTTGAGCAGAAAGATCAGTCGCAGTTCGCCCTAATTTCAGGACAAAAAGATCCTGAAATGAAATGCATTGCTATACTTATTTTATGTTTTTGCGTAGTGTACGGTTTATTGATGGTATTCTACAAAATTATACAAAATCTCTTTTGCTTGAATTTTGTGCGTCAAAGCTGTTTAGCTACTTAGTAAAGTTGCTAGTGTTAAAAAGCAAGTACAATGGCATGTTATCCAAAATGTATGTACAAGGTTTAAGACAAGGTTTTCTGTTATTTTTTACAAAAAAAAACATATGCTTGACCTTCACATAAATGCAATAAAATGCAAAGTAATTTAACTCTAAAGACTTCTTTTCTGCAACTACAAACAGAGGGAGATGTTGTGAAGGTAACAACTGTTAGAGACAGAGACATTGTAGTAGATTCAGGATTAGTAGGATTAGTTTCAGTGCATAACCAAAGTTCTTGCGACCCGTTGCTGTAGCATGTGTTGATACTATTCCGAAGGGTATTTTTGAACAAAACAAAGCTAGACAGCAAACAATATACCACCTCAGTTGAGCTACGTTTTTAAGTTAAGTACAGTACTCAAACTACGGGAACGTTCAGATAAATAAACATAACCCCGATTAATGCGTTTTTTGAGTGTTTACCCACTAAAATATTTTATTGCTTACTATTAAGTTCAGTTGAACGATTTAAATAACACCTAAAGTGTACATTACTCTATCGGTCCGCACTTGCACCTGTCAGCTGTCCGGCAGGATTCCGTATCACTTTTTATACGGCATCAAAGCAGCTCAGATTCCAGAAGGTGTAAAGACCATTGCAAGGTCACGTTCTGCGATTCCCAGAGGACGATAAGATCTGTAACAAGTTGCAAGTGAACAGACTCTAATGGTCGTATTTTGTAATAAGTCCTTCTGCAACTTTGTAGAAAATACTTGAGATAAGGAGTTTTTCGCCTCTACAGAATTCAGTGCGTGAGAGAAGCCAGCGATGTTATTTTATTAGATAAGCCGCTTATATAGGAAGCGACGTCCGACGAGAGATATTGTTTTAACGTTTATCAGCGCGTGATTTAATTACGTGTGGGTTGACTTGATGGAGTTTCGCAGTTTGCGTGAATACAGCGGGAAAAATAAATTGTTGTACAACTAATAATAGATGCAATGAACCCTTTCTGCGCTTTCAATATATTCGAATAACAAGTTTATTATTATATGGATTATAACATTTATTTGATCATTTCACGTAATTAACAAGTTGAAGGAAAGAAATATTATACACATAACACAAGCTAACGTCATTTGTCTTTCCTGAAGATAATAGTTAATGATGTGTTTCATATAGCATTTTATCCACAAAAAAATATTTGGCTCGAGCGTTTTGTTTTCTTAGTTAATCATGAAGGAAGCTGCAGAAGCAAGTCTGCAATTATTACCTGCGAAGTACAAGGAACATTATGAAAAGGTATTTTCAGAATTTTAAGAATTGAATGAAAAACGTGGTGTATCTAGCATAAATCAGGAAATGCTGTCATCATGTATCTTAAATTTGTTCCAGCAGTACTCTTAATCCTGAGAAGACTTCAATTATATAACAATACTGCCTTAGACTGACAACATGAAACATTAGCCGAGTATTATTGATATAAGGCTTTGCTTTGTTTGTCCACACTAATGTGTATCATATTAATTTTAACGAAAAATATCGTTTTGTAGACTTGGACAAAAGTAGCTAACATGGTGTAAAGATTTAGTCTTTTATTACCTGAGTGTATGAGAGCCTTTTCAAGAGTGCCAATTAAGATTTACACTTTCTCTCCTTCGATAACAAGAATGTGACGAATTACCTGGGATTAGTTCAATTGTGTGGTTTTACTGAACGCCTTTTTAGCAGCTAAGTTAGTAATTGCGACAAGTGGCCTGTACGCCGTCCCGCATGCTTTAATGATCAATTCCTGGCTATAGAACTATGACACATGTGCGATTTCGAGGAACTGCAGGTTGCTTGCACACAGAAGCAGCAAGAGATCCTATCTAATCGGTCGACGTAAATCATAAGACCTGCAGACGGCTGTTACTTACGGTAGCAAATATAATTGAACGGAGATGGTAGCTTTAGAATCACCTTAGCATATCCGGATAATTAGCCTATAAATCACGTTTGCTGAAGATGATAAAGAATTTTGCAAGCGCCCACGTTGCCCGCTCTTAGCACCGGTTTTTAATTCCTTTTCAGGATGGTGGTAAATTGTAATGTAAACGGTGCAGCCCTAGAGTGGTATCACGTTTAATGGCCCTTTATATATTTCAGTTGAAACTAAATTTCTCGTATCTTTAATATTCAAAGTGTTTTAAGAAGTTAAACGTGCGAGCATTTTTTATTTCGTTCAATATGAGAAACAGAAACGTTAAAGAAATAGTAAATCATCGCATATGGCCGTCGATATGGCTTCAAACATTCTGAGCATGGAGAAATAGAGTGACACCAACCTGCTGTGAATAGAAGAGTAACGTTCCATTTTCAGATATATCTACACAACTTGATGATTCGGTGCTAATAAAGTTGGGACTATGAGGTCATTTATATTGTTTGAGTTTCCGCGTTATTCTTATAGGCGTTTCGAGTTTTATTGCCGCAATTGAAAATGAATTATTAAATGACGCGGACGTTTTAAGATACTGATGAKGGCATAGCAGCTTGTAACAAACCTAGTAAAAGAGAGAACTCATTTTTAGTAATAGATATCGGTAAGTGTGGGAATAAGAGGGCCTTAGAGTACATAAGATAGCGGCACTGGACGTAGAAATAAAGATAATATTTTTATATTTATGAGAGCAGAAATCAAGAGGACACAGATGACTGTTAAAGTTGATCCAGAAGTATTGAATGCAGTTAGATACATTTAATTTACAAACACCAATTTATCTTTAAATACTTATGATTGGTCTTTGTAAGCGTGATCTACAAAGTTTTGAAATCTTGGCCGAAAATTTTCGACTTTTATGTCAACCCCACTTAATGTTTGAGGTGTAGACAGCACAGCATAGACATGCATTTTAAGGTATTTTGTTATTTTAGATGACTTCTACAAGTGGAAAATTGAAGCATTTTCGTTAAAAGAAATAACTCACGTTAAGGCCATTGAAAATTCTATGAAGTCTCGCAGATCATACAAGGAAGCATATCATGGATTTTCTGCAGCACCTGATTCTTTGTGGTTGCTTTACTCTCAGAGATCAAATATTTTAGTTAATTTCTCTGGAATCTACTTTAGGACAATTTCTGTTTATTATGAATACATTATTATATATGCACAACAGTATCTTTTTCATGAGAACAGCATTGCACTAATTGATTCTTACTTAAGGGGTAGACWTCAGTTTGTATCATTAGGTAGCACACAATCAGCAGGGCTTCAAATTCACTACGGTGTACCTCAAGGCTAAGTTCTTGGTCCGATACTGTTCCTAATTTATATTAATGATTTACCCCTTTCCGTTCCCAATATGAAGTGTCATGTTTGCTGACGACACAACACTTCTCGATGTAAACTCCTCCTTACAGGATCTACAAGATAATATGGATATTTCCGAATCCTGAGTACACGAATGGTACATCAATAACAGGTTGTGTCTAAACAACGATAAAACACAAAAAATAATATTTTCGTTACGTAAGGTCCCCGTTGTGTCACCACCGGTTAAATTATTGGGTGTATATCTAGACCCGGGACTGACTTGGGAAGACCCTGCTAAGGGCTTACCATTCCATGATTCAAAGTGTTCTCTCTTACGCAATTTTGGTATGGGGCCATCCGCCTCATTGTAACAAGTTATTTAAACTCCAGCGGAAAATCGTTAGACATATTGACGGAATTGGTTATCGAGAAGATTGCCGCAATTCTTTCAAGTCTCTTAAAATATTGACTGTGCCTTGCATTTATAATCTGCAATGTCTTTTATATATGCACGCACATGTTAGTAATTATCCCTCTTACGTCCATATGTATAACACTAGAAATCGCTCCCTGCTAAAATGAGACTTCACAAGATTGAACAGGACTAGAACAAGCACCAGCTGTTATTGTGTCAAGCTTTATAACTCACTACCCGATCATTTGAAATCGCTTAGCTTTAGTTCCTACAAACGATGTATAAAGAAGGTTCTGTTAGACAATGTCTTCTACTCAATAGATGAATTTCTGTCACTAAAAGATAAGGAATAGTTGTATATGTATTTGACGTGTGTAAATTTATGTAATATTAACACAAATAAATATTATTTCGTATGTTAGGACCTGTCTCCACACTCCTCCAAACAGGGAACCCATACGCACGGTAGCATGAAGACATTAAATTGTCAGCCAGACATGGGATACAGACGTCTCATTACCAAAACTCCCGACGTTCGTATTAGCCAAGGATTAGCATATCGATCTTGACGCACTTTCGACCGCACTATTAATCACCTTCCGTTGTTCTTTCTCCCGATGCCTTGTATTAATCAAACAGATCCGTACGTCAAAAAAACTAATCCACATAATGTACGCGTACAAATTCCACCCATCATTCACGGACATTTTTCTATAACACTGATTACGTTATTGACCTTATCGGCGTGAGGATGATGGATATCCCTGGGTACGGAGGGTGCGAGTTGCGCCCGCCAACTCAACCCCCCGCAGTTCGAACTATCCATCAACACTTTAATCTCCCGCACAATCGTAGTTGGCTGTGAAAATTGTGTACGACCTGAAATTATTAATGTCTCCGTGTCGGCTTGAGTAATTGGAATTATTATTTGAGCAATGTTCGTTAATCACTATTTACGCCGCTCTGGCTGTAATTATGTTTGAGCGAGTGTTTGCTTAGAAAAAACGTTAATGTATTAATCGCTGAATTTGTCTGTCGAAAACCAATTAGTGTAAACCGGGGGATTTTAAAGGCATTAATCACCGATCGTCTTCCGCGTTGCGCCTCGACGCGCCTAAAAATTTATTCTCCCACATGCCTGAAACACTTGTCGAGACACCTGCAAGTTGTCACAGCGCGTTCGCGTCCAATTCATTTATTTGCACTTTCCACGCGGTTACGCAACTATCAAACTGTACAAGACAAATTGAACAGCTCATAAGGGGGTAACAAAATTACGGTTCAATTGAAATTTGTCGAAAAACGGTCTATGCTTGAAGCTGTGTTTTATTGCATCAAAGTATGTACAAAATACCAGGTAACAACAAGATTACAAACACTTATACTGTTTATTCCACTCATAGGGTTGTGACCCCACCACAGAAAACCCCAAAAAAGCTAGTAAAATGCGTAAATATTAAAATGGCAGCAATTTGAACTAAGAAGCCTTTAAAAAAATTATTCGTGATGGGTGTTTACACTTAAATTATGATTTTCTAAGTTACATACGTAGAAAATGTAGATTTGATTAGAAAATATATTAAGAGATCACCAATGCAGCGAAATATCGTAGAAAGAAGTGCCAACCTGATAAAAACATAACTGTATCACATGTATCAACCACTTCTTAATTTCCGTCATTTCTATCAAAGTAATTAAAATTTCTAGATCTATTCGTTGCAGCACAATAACACGTTTGTGTTCTTTCGAATGGGTCCTTACGTTTCTTTTGGTTTGAACTAGGTAATATTTGCTACACCTGATTTTGGAAAAATCTTCACGTTCTAAATGTACTCTTCTTTCATTTTTTAAAAGAGCATTGTACACAAGAGAAACAAACTTTAGTTTACTTCGTAATGATTGAGAACATACTTTTATTTAAAATTGATCAAATATTACTACAACCATCTCTTACTAGAGCTGATTTACTATAAATTTCTTGCTGTCTAACAAATCACGTCCTCATAAGATTATTTTATGGGAGGGTGGTGAGGTGTGGCATGTAAGTATTTTTGCAGTAATTTTTGCGTACTAACTTACTGTTATTTTATTTGTAAATGGATATCCAAGAAAGGTAAACTACAAATGCTACGAATCTGGATTTTGACTATTCAAACTAAATGAAAATCTATTTAATTTGTAAACTATAAATCAATACCAATTCAAAGTTTTACATAAACAAATTGGCCACTATAGGGCTTAAAGGCAACTTAAAGGGCATAGCATTTTAGTTATTGAAAGTACATAAATAATTCAGATTTTTTTAACAAATATTACCTTCTAAGCTACAGCAATATTTATATTTAACTAAACAGTTGATTGATTTTGACAAAACAAAAAATTTATACATGAAAAGACACCTAATAAAGAATACTACAGGAATTTCTAAAAATACTGGTAACTATAATAGAAGCGGTTTTTTTTTGAAAACGTAATAATTTCATTCTTCTCATAGGTAGGAGACGTGGTGGAAGTAATATTTGAGCTAATAAAACGCCCAAGTATAAAAGAAATTTTGACGACCAGAACTATGCATTAAACATCTTAAATGCTAAATTTATTTTATTTGCGAAAATAAAAAACATATTTTTAATGTTATTTATCCATTATGTGAACTGAAAAGCTCTAACAGGTTAATAAACGAAAAAGCATGCTTAGGGTAAAAAAGTGGAATTTTAATTTATAATTCTCTATACTGTTATTTGCTTTGCAGGAGTGCTTTTGCTTTTGCTAGTATACTTATAAAGGAGCTTTTGATTTCAGGACTTCAAGTAAACAAAAATGTTTAAGGAGACTCTAAATATATACAGTCAGTTTTTACACATTTTTTAGTGCCATCGTTTTTCACTAGTGTGTCTGCTGTAATAGTTAATTGTTGTGATACTCACAGGTACCAGAGCGAAGTTTTCATAGACACAAGTCAAGTTTTGGTCATAGATGTGGAATATTTTTTCTCATCAGACGCATTTGCAAATGTTACCATCAAAAGATAACACTACACCACCAGCCTTTGCAGAATATATCTTTGGATGCGCCTTCACAATCAATCGGAATGTACCCCACTTCTGATACTTTCCTTTGTGTCTCAGTGATGCTCCTTTGATCTCGTCCACCCAACTTGCCGCACGTACCACGATGATTGTGGCACTCTGACCCCTCGCCGTCCATATCTAATCGGGTGACCCTTGACAAGGTACACGTATTATTGTGAAGGATCGCTGTAATTCGTCGAGATACCCGTGTCACTCGGACGTGACAATGAATATCACGTGTGATTACCCGGAGCTCTTTGCCGCATCCCGATCCGAACGCCGTGCGCAAATTGGGTGCCATAAAACAGCTGACATTTTTTCGCGACCGCGTCTTGCGTCACGACCGGACTGTCAGGAGGTATCTTCGGATCGGGAAATTTTCTAGCGATGTGGACATCGTGGGTACTGCCTGTTCGAAAGATCTGAATGTTGTGGTTAAGTGTCCTCACTACCTTTTCATAAATCCGGGATACTGAGTGTATATGAGTAAAGGAGGGGCAAATGCCTCTGTACTCAGTGGCGGTTTTAGAACATAAAGAGGCCCTAAGCGCAATTTAATTTTGAAGCCCACATGTTAGTAGTACCACGTAAACTAAATGCAATGTGTGTTATATGTATATGTGTTTAACCTGAGAGATAATTGCACATATTATGCAGGAAAGTATTCATGAAAAACGTCCAGGAAAATTAATCAGATATGGCTCCATGCCATGTAGAAGTTTTCTTCATGTTTTAATACTTGTGCTATGAAAATCGAACTTTTCCTTTTTTTTCCCTTTGCCTATACTGATAATAACTTCTGCATTTTCTTAATAACAAAACAGTTCTATAATTCAGTGTCATCGGACTGTACTATACCTAAATTTCATAGATGTTCACCGTTTACAATCATTAAATGCCCATTTCAGGATATGATGACAAAGGAACGTAAATGAATATTTCGTTTACAAACAAATTCCTTGCTATTCCAGCACTTGAAAAATCTTTAAAAAAGGCACATCAAAAAATATTTCTCGCTAGTAATGTATTATGCAAGGTTCTGTAAATCCGAGACCAACAGCTGCCACGTGCGATGTCATACGAATAATTTCACGGGCATATTTATATCCGGGAGAATCCGTGACCGTTTTCACAAATTTCCTCCGAGCGAGTATGAAAATAGATGACCGAAAGTAAACGAACCCCGGTTCCACCTCTGAATATTCAAACCGCGTACGCACCGTCAGAATTATGACTTATGGTAATCTACAATTCATTGGCCATTATTTCACACCTTCCCACCGATCCGGAGAACCGTAAGAGGTAGCCGTATTAACAATTCGAGTCCTACGCATCTGGTTCAGCTGTCACTCATTTCATATTTTAATTCATGAGTCACAAATAGTCCACAACATAAGCCGTTTCTGGAGGTGTCCCATTGTATTCGTGTATTACGACAAATAAGGCTAAAGCGAGAAAGGTGCCCACGCCATTTCACATAAAGGAACTTAATCTCGTTTTTCACCGGGCATATTTAAGGTCTAATTGCTCAGAAACGTATAATTAAAGCACTCCACTAGCCCGTGCATATTTGCTGAACAGGTACACTGCGTACGTGCTAATTGTAAAAAGCGAAGTATGGCGAGGCTGGAATTAATTTAGCGTAAAATCTTCGGTAAACGGATTACTGGGCAGGGAATTTATCACTTGTACGCCGTGATTCAGCAGGAATTATAATGTATCTGTTCACTGTTATAATGCTAAAATATACTGGCGAGCTCAAAGTGTTGCTTTCCAGTTACCGAATTTTACAAGGTATATCTAAAATAGATTTCGTATATTTAGGATTTATAATTAGTTCATAATTTCCCTACATGAAAAACTTTAACGGATGCTATTCCATTAGTTATTTATGTATAAAGAGATAAATTGCTCCAGAGAGGGACAGTTATCACTCAAGAGCAGCAATGTCACTATTTGCTAGTAATGCAAAAAAAAATTGTATATACAATCACTTACCAAAATAAAGCTTTTCAATTATTTAATCTAAGATTCAGTTGAATGGAAAGGTAATGGTAAGCATTAATAGGGTAATAATTTTTACGGCTACTGGGCATATTGTTCATTAGTTTTAAAGGATGCAGTAATACTGTAAAAATTTACTCCAAGCTGACCCCAGAGTTTGGAGATGATTGAAAGAAGCATGAGTTTACTACTAATGAAGAAGTGAAGCCATTTCTAGAAATTCTTCATTGAAAGAGGTAAATAGCTTTTGACTGGAATTAGAAGCTTACTCTGTCATATGCATAAGTGTTTTGATATACGGGAGGAATCAGTAATTTTTTGCAGACAGTTGTGGTATTTTTAGGCCCAGATCTTGCTAGACTGCCTACCAGTTTATTTTCAAGTCTTAACGAGTTTCTGGGATATTTTGCTCGAGTAACAGCGCGGTTTCAAAGATTACGGGAAAGCGGTACCGATAAATCTCGCTGAAACTGTAAATATCCAATTCATAATGTGTCTATTTAGTAGGTGTTACATAAGGGGCATTCCGATTGCCCATTAATCTAAGGTTAATTTCGTTCTCTGCGTGTGATCGGATAAAAGAGAGGTGCGCATATCCGCTTTGAATTGATTACGTGATACATAAAAAACACCTGTCCGCAGTTATAATATCGGGCATTTCTCCGATTTTACGGCTATTAATTATGATAAATGTGGGATACTGTAGAGACACACGCAGGGCTCGGGTGTAGCCGCAACAGATGCTCGTATTCATAAATCTCGTCATTAATTCTAAGCATCAGTACCTACAGCTGATCTATCTCTGACCTAATATTGTAATCAATAGATTTCATAAAAGAGATTTTCATTTATCTTAGGAAAAATCCGAATAAAACGTTACCATATAGCTATCATCAATATCAATCATGAGAATGACGGATAAAGATGATTAATTACTAAACTGTATTTCGATAGCATTGTCTAATTAGGATTTTTAAATGATACGGATTTGTGTAAAATAGAAGTCCAATAACAATAATTCTTATCTAAAGTGTAACTGTCAATATTAGATCAAAATAATAAAAAAAGTATTTGCGTCAATCATAAAAATATCACGGGATAGTATGTATACATAAAACTAAGGTAAGTATGTCATCCTTAATAAACTGCAATAGACAGCAATTTGCTTTTATTTATTATTTATTTACAACAGGCGTAAAAAAGTCATGATAGGCAAATAAAATATTAGATCTCTTAACCTCCTAGACCTAAATATGTCTATCATTATAACCATGTTCCTGTCAGACCGCTAAATCTTTGGTCATCAATAAATTGCGTTAAAAATGGACAGAAATACTAATACCACAATGTGAAGTTTAATTAAAGCTTTCAGAAGCTATCAGAGTTAGATTAGATTCTATATCTTAACACTTCAGTACTGAACACTAGTGAAGCATATTGTCCACAGTGGATCAACTGAAGATCTGAAATTCAGCAAAATTTAATGTACCTACAAATAACGAGATCAATCAACGAATTAAAGAAAGGAAAGGATTCCAATTCATGGTCTTTTTCTCGTATCTTGATACTATTTTAGTCAGGCACTAAAATAAGGAGTAATATTCCATTTCAAAATGAGCAGCATTTTAGGCTAACCCAATAAGGTGTATGTACATTCTTAATAGTTGTAGCGACAACATGAATTTTATAATGCACCAGTTTACAGAACAAATATTACAAATTTTCTTTCGAAATCTCATCCACTTAGACAAATGTATCAGTTTAAAACTTCCTCTAGACAAAATATGGTAAAAGAAATTTACGATGCGCATAAAAACTGTATAAGATAAAATCTTGAATGGCAGTTTTTTAAGATTAGCTGGTGAATCGAATTTGCCTAATATGGCAAGAGCTCGCCGATCAGCGCCATAAATTATCGTAATCGTTTCGGTTCAATTCGAAAATATCTGTAGCCTCACGGCTTTAAAATATAAGATTTAATAAATTAACAGCAACAGTTAATGTAGTTGTTCAGTGGTGTGGCAGCGAACCAACGTAGCGGAACCTGCGGTTCGATACTGGTCGAATTTGGCCTATACCACCAAAGAAGTTTTTCTCAGTATCGCTGTGTACGCGTGTGTAATAATTATAAGTCTCACGTCTGTACGATTATTTACAAAAGTCCCGCAATTTATTGAATAAAACTGTGGCAAATCACCACCCATAATGATATGTCTCGAATTCTTTCGTGTGTTATGCGCCGGAGTTCAGGTGAAAGGATCTATTAATTATTTTATAACATTGTAGAAAACGTTTAATTGGTCGCGATGGCTGATACGTGCGCTCACAATGTGCCTGGCAATTTATTGCAAACAATATAGGTAAATAACGACAATGGAGCGATAGGTAATTGGATMACCTCCGCGACTTGTGGTGGCCTGACGCMTGTGAAAATCGAATATTTTCATATGCAGATTATTACGTCTTGCATATAGCTTTTAGCAGAAAAGCAACACTTACAGAATGTCTAATAAAAGAAAACAATTGGAAACGAGAGTTTCTAAATTAATGATATTAACTAATAATTAAAGGGTACGGATTGATTTATTTTTCTACATAGTTCTCTGAAGCGTTTATACAGTATAGTTATAACAGAATAACAGAATAAAAAAAATAGAACTGTTTTGACGCTTTTGATGTATTGCTTCGTGGAACTCTAATCATTTATTTTTTATTACGCATGCATCATAATCAACAATTATCGCACGCTGCAGCGTGTGTAAAATGATGATTATGATGCGCCTACTTTTTTATTACCTAGATATTTACCTGCCGTTTAAATTACTAGGTATACCTTTTGTACCCATATCAAAATGAACGAACACTTTTAAAAACAACATTTCTTTATTCTAAGTAACTGTAATACTCTTATTTTAAATAAACATTGATTGAACAATTTGTATTTTTAGATATTTCAATACCCGCATTTTTAAGTGCATTATTTTCTGAGAGAATCCGGAAATTATTACCTATTCCATTAGCAGGTAATGTAGACGCACAAGGTAGCATCTCAGGTTCTGATCGGTTGACTAATGTGGCAATTTTTCTGGAAACTTCGACTTTGTTGGTATTAGAGTTCTCAATGTATGAGGCAGCAACCGCTGATGATTTCCACCCTACTTGTCGCTTCATCTCATCAATTGTCATCCCACTGTTCGCCATTATTGTGGCCGAAGTCCTTCTAAATGAATGCCCAGTATATTTGGCAGCGTTTGCCAATTTTAAATAATGTGCCATTTGGTAAGGGCATTTACCAAAGGTATTGATACCGACAACTTGGCGAAAACATCTGCCATTAGAGTACTTTAAAAACACTCTGTCTGTTTCTAAATTTCCTGGACGTAAACTCAGGTATTTGTTAAATAGCTGCACATATGGAATATTCGAATCGATTACAGCAAATTTGCGTCCTTTGTCAGTCTTACATGGACGTATGGTAATCAACAACGCAGCGCCTTCTTGTTTAATGTCATCAGTCATGCGTAAGTTGCATATTTCAACTCTTCTGCACGAACCAAATACTCCACAAATAGTAACAACCTACGAAACGTAACGAATTACTAAACTTCTAGCGCAAAACATTACCTTTAAGAACAAGAAATTGTCGTCAGAAGCTTCAGTGAAGAACTTTTGGATCTCTTTCTCAGTAAAAACATACGACTTTCTTGGTTCAACTCCTTTGTTTAGCCCTTTCATAAAAGCATGCAGTTTATGATAGGATGCCAAGTCAATTCCGTGTTTAATCCTTAGCATTGTTTGTAACTTCGAATGTATACACCACATGGAGGAGGATTTATAAACACCAGACTGAAACAAAGCGTAAAATGAGCATAGTGTATTTTGTTTTGCGTTACAATAAAATTCAGGTATATCCCACCTAACACTAGCAAATTTTGAATAATGTCATTGTCATTTTCATTTCTTGCCAAATATCCAAACAATTTTATGTTTATTCCTTTTTTTCTCATTGAAAAACTTTTAATACTATAATATAGGTAAAGGTATATTGCTTACCATTTCCATCATGTACGCCAGCATCACTGTTTCATCGATATTATTACATTTTTTCCGCTTCATCCAAGCAAGTAACTGATCATATTGTTTATAATATAAATTTCTTGATTTTTCTGGAACCAATCTTAACTCTGCTTTTTCTGCAAGCTCACCAATTGACACTAAATCTTCCTCTGATTCCTTCTGGGTCATTTTTTTACTCCACATTCGCGAGAACGACGATAAATAAATTGATTTGACTCAAAACACGCAAATTATTTATAGCAACGTTAACAAATCAACAAATCCCTTTAACAACCAAGTTTTATGATTTAAGCCTACTAAAAATAATTACAAAATTGTAAAAGAGAATGTTTAATGTTTAAAACATTTTTCAGTTTATGATGCATTCGTAATAAAAAATAGCGTATGATACGCGTGTATAAATAAGAGGCCTTTAAAGCCCTTGCGACTTACAAAACACTCCGCTGCGCGTCGTGTTTTGAAATATGTCGCGCGTGCTTTAAAGGCCCTCTTATACACTTGTATCATAATATAATATTGTTTTCTGGGTGTATGAGTGAGCAATAATTTCGATCTGACATTTGTAAAGCAATTTGCGGCTTTTATCACCCAACCAGTTAAACAAGGCTGCAGTTAATTTTCCTTTATCCAGTGTTACAGTAGCCCACAAAGGCGATCTCCATAATAGTTTTATCATACCCACGATAGCCCAATCTTCCCGTTCAGCTGAGTATCTAATCCTTCATCGTCAGTTTTCTAATACCCCACGGCCATTCTTGTAGAAGTGAGGCGGCCAGTTAAAAATTTGACATTATAATTAGCTGTGATGGACCGATCTCAGGCCCAGATAATAAGCGAGGCAATTATCAGCTTACTGACAAATTGTTCCGAACAAAGGCCCATTCTTCCGCCAAATTGAAAGATTCGTTCCCCGAAACAAGGGCTCCACGTTCCGTGGCACAACGGACTCAATATATTCATCAACTACTACACTAACCGGGATTTTAACGCTAAAGGCTGATAACTTAACGGTTGCCGCTTTATATTTAAAAAAAAATGTCTTTGAATAATGACTGATGAACCGTAATCATGGTGGAACTGCTTTAATACAAAACAATCGAGTACTTGGCGCAATTCCTGCAAACATCGATGCTAAGGCTAAGATATGAAAAATGCTACCCGCTATTATTGATAGTCATGCTCCAATAAAAGCAATAAATGTTCCAAACCTCCATGGCTAACGAAAAAAATCATTTATTATTATTAAAGCAGGTGATGCTAGGTCGTTATGGGAAGAATTATGTATCTAGGTACTTTAAATATTTATTTCAGTAATAGAATATGCTGTAATGAAGTGCTACTAGGTATTACAAGCGCGCAAAAAAATGTATAATTTTTTAACCATAAAAATATCGCACAGGAAAGTATTCATAAACAAAAGCATTTCAGACGTGAGTATTATAGTTTTCCCTTATGGGTAAAATTTTTACTAGATTTATCAAAATGCTCTCTGAAAATTTCAACGAAAGCAGGAGAAATCCATTATACAACGGTATTGTTTGTAATAAAATAACAATAAATTTTTATCCACATAGATAAATAACGTTTTTTAGTTAAAGGCGACTAAAGTGACGTGACAAACCAGGGTATATTTGCACATTTTCATAATTTTCGAAGTAATATTAAGAAATATGCTTGAAATTCTACTCTTGATACACAATATACTACTTTTTTCTATGATATAACTTGCAAGGCAATAACAAAGTTGATATACGAGGGTGAATGCTTTCAGCGCCCATAAATATAAAATAATATTTTGTCGGATAGATCGCTGTCTCTTGAAAAGACTGACAAAAAGTTAATAGTCTGACGTTTCGATTACACCTGTAATCTTTGTCAAAGACGAAGAACCTCAAAATTTGCCTGACACAAGTTCAAACAAAATTTTGAAAGTAAATAAACAAATCACCAAGGATGCGAGAATATTTGGTCAGTTTTTAATAAAAGTGCTCATCCAAATCAAGTAAATTCTCAGCCCCGACAAAGCAAATTGAAGTTGAGTTTGCCTTATGTACAAGGCCTTTCGGAAAAATTAAAGAGGATGCTTAGAAAACACGATATTTTAGTTGTTGATAGTACATTTACAAAATTAGTTGTTCTTGCGGAAAGTGTTACATAGGTCAAGCTAAAAGAAAAGTAGGTACGCGTTTGAAAGAACACATACGTGCTACTAGGTTGCAACAGATAGATAAATCTTCCGTAGCTGAACACTCACTAAACACATGATTGATTTTGATAAAACAAAAATTTTACATAGAAAAAAATATTATCACAAACGTCTAATAAAAGAAGCTATAGAAATTTGTAGGAATACTAATAATTTTAATAGGGATTGTGGAAATTATGAGTTAGGTGACATTTGGAAGGCTATTTTGTAGTTATTTTTTATCAAGTAGTTCGTGTATATCTAGTAAGTAGGTTCCTTTTTTATCAGGTTGGCACGTTGTTTCTATGACGTCTCACATCCTCGGTAATTTGTTTATTTACTTTCAAAATTTTGTTTGAACTTGTGTCAGGCAAATTTTGAGGTTCTTCGTCTTTGACAAAGATTACAGGTGTAATCGAAACGTCAGACTATTAACTTTTTGTCAGTGTTTTCAAGAGACAGCGATCTATCCGACAAAATATTATCTTATAACAAAGTTGATGTTCACTTTTTTTAGATTGCAATCGTCATTTGTTTTCTAATTGAGATTTTTAGGAACTTCAGATATTATATAAGAATGTATCTTCTGTCTCTATAAGGATAAAAATATTGGTGTTGGCGAATTATGAGGAATGATCCTGTACAATATTCATTTTTATAGATGTCATAGGTCTCTGCCAGTGGATTCTTATAAACTCGTGAAAATCCTTCGAAAAGTATTACAATTGCGGGAAGAAGTCTCTCCGTGCGAACAAGCAGCAAATGTCAACTTATAATTACAGATAAGGACTTTATCTGGCATGACACCGTGCACGTAACAATGGCATTAGCGGCGCATCGTCCTGCTCCAAGCAGTCCAAGGTCTGATCTAATTCTATGCGAAATAAGAACGCACAGGTTCCCATGCTAAATTGTTGTAGTATTGTCGAACAATGAATACGTATTACACTTTGTACTTTGAATTCACGGTCTAGCTCGTGCCGTCGCCTTGTTATGCAATTCAGTATAAATGTCTAAGATGCTCGAGATTCCCACAGTATGTTACATACGCACGCTTGTTAATGATAAACTCGTAGCAAATTGGTCGCTGAAATGGTTCTGCTTTTACTGACGTAACTGGAAATGATCAACAACCTGCTGGTTGTATTATGGTCAATAAATGCTAAGCGGCACGTAGAACCAGTTTATCAATTATTGCAGTGCATAAAAAATTCAATTAGCACTCCGACCACTCAAAGTTCAGCTAAAATCTCGCGAAAATATGAGCAGAATGATACGCATTTAGTGAGCTCCACAAGCGCTTAAAACTTCTTCTTCTTTCTTCTATCAAATTTCTTCGAGATGTTTTGTGAGTCCTTGTGAAGGGCTGGAAGTTCATACAAGGAAGGACGCAGTAGATCGGGAAGTTTAAGCGAGTGGTTATCTCTATCGACTTGCTTTCCCAGTTACAGTTACAATAATTTTGGACCCCGCTCATCACTGAACTTTAACACCACAACGGGAAACTATGCGCTCAATAGATGAGGGAGATGGCAGTATACGATAGCGTGTACGAATGCATACATTAAGCACCTAATATTATTTGTAATAAATTACAGATGACATCGGCTTTAAACGTTTTTGTTTCGGACTGACTCGCAATTATCTGTAACCAGATAATTTATGTGAAATTTACAGCGTGAAACCGATCCTTTGTGTATGTAAATGCGAAAATGGGGAACAGTTACTCGTATACAAGATTTATCAGGTTTTTCCCCAGTCTTGCTTTTGCGCTACAAACCAATGTACCTGTAAATATTATCTTCACACAAAACCTGCACTTTACTGCAATGGAATGATGTTATTGAGGTCAGTGCTGTTTGGCTATGCTTTTAAGTCATTATGCAAGGCTTCTCGTAGCAAAAACGAAGGGTAAGTAATTTCTAATTGCTCGTCGGGCACCGCAGGCGTTTCAGCGCGGTAGCCGTCTTTCAGCGATACGTTTACGTCATTTTGCTATCAAACCTAGAATTAACTAAACGGCGTAAACCATGGCATCGTATAATTTTAATATCATCGACGTTAAGAGCTGTCACTCTGTGGAGCTGGCATTATACCATCGTTCAGGGCCTTAATTCTTCCCCTATTGTGCAACAGACAAGTATTGTCGCATGGGAACTGTCACTATAAATTCATTGAACAATGAAATCATTATAATTGCACAGAGAAATATGTTTGTAATCACCGTGACTTTATTGCGGACGGAAACTGCAAGCCGGCAAAAAGTGCGCACAATGCCTGAAAGATCTAGCGTGCCAGATCTGAGCAAGCTGGTCTCGCTGGACCTTTGATGGGATCGAAGCGAAGCATCTGGTGCTGGATAGCTCGAAAATGGAAGTGGCCTATGAGGAAATCGCTGGAATAATCGGTATCGCAACTGTCATGACAGAAAAGAAGCTATCCGCTCGTAGTTACTGCATATCTGAATCTAAAAGTTCAGCTAAATACGGGATGGTTTCTCTCTGTATGGCTTTCTTATGTAGTAAGTTACGTATAAATAAGAGCAGATTTTTTTATAAACTTTTGAGTGGTTACTTAAAATTGATTACTACAAATCTCCGGCAAACAGGCATTTACGCACTTGGCGTATTTTTCTATTTTTTACATTTTAATAATAATTTTATTGCATTCTTGTTAAATGTATATATATTCAGAAAGCATATATGACATTTATGTATGAACATGTTGATAAAGAAAATTACACACCCAAGTATTACAGAATCAGGAAAACATAAGCAATTACTTCGCTACTTTTCGGAAAAGAAATAAATAAACTAGTTTTTTGACCATACCTATTCCTTGTCTAGATTGTAAAATTTATCCGATACATATATACCCAGTAAACACACAAATCATCAAGTTATATCTTTTTTTAATTTTTGTTTGAAACGCCTTGTGCGCTAAAAAAATTTTGTCCTTGTGAGGCTGTTATTCTATACAAAACATATAAAGTGATAAATAATAATAATTACGAATTTTTGTGGCCGTAACTTAGTGTAGTAGTTCATAGTAGTTTTTCCAATTTTGTAAATATTAAAGAGTAGAGTAAAACATTAGTTCTAGCAATTAGATAAAGCAACTGACTGTTACTAATATTATTAGTTTTTTAACCTGTTTCATTGAGTTTTGTTTGAATGTCTTCAGAATATCATCCACGTATCGATAGTAATATACAATATGTTGTATGTATTCTTTGCATTTTTTATCATTCAAAAGTTAACACTCAAATTGAATGTCCAAGAAGATGTCTGGTAGTAGTGGGGACAGTGGTGAATTCATTACTAGACCTTTTTGTTGTGTCCATTAAACTTACTGATATTTCAGACACTTGCAGTATAATACAATCGAAAAATGTAACTTTCTCTTGAAGGAACGAAAACAAAATAGGGCGGTCATGCATCAATACGAATATTAGTAGAAAGGTAAGAAAACGAATGAAGATTTAAGACAACAATTTTTGCTAATCACATTATGCCACGCTAGGTTTGGAACTTTTTTTCAAATTGCCAAAAAATGAAAGGAAAATTGCTTTCGGACACAAGGTGTATACATACAGGTATAAATAACATACACACCCATGTAGTCTACGTTTGCTACACAGAGAAAGACCGTAACTAAAATAAAACCCGACCATTTAGAGACACTAACCGCTTTCTGTGCCCTGCCATCCCCCAAGAAATCGGTATTTATCGCCCTCGTAAATTCAGGTTTATCCGCGTAACGACGCTGTTCCCTCATAAACGCATACCGCATATGCGTGTGGTCACCGGATCCCGTGCTGTCCGGCCGCTCTTCCACACTAAATACATGACAATTTATACACATTTCTATTGCACTAACAGCCCGCTTTTAATATCGTAAACATAGGATTTTGCATGGAATGTTCATTTACGTTGAAGTGTGAGCATAAAACCGCGGTTTTAATGGTTTTATTAAATACACGGACGCCCGGACCATACCGTAAATCCAGCTTTTGTTGGGCCCGCAGTAACCTTATTAAATAATGGATACCTGATGGTTCCTCGCGCAGTAGTTCACGTTGATAGGATGCTTACCATTTGCTCATTTGGACAATGGAAAAAAATGATTGGGCAAAACTAAAGTTTTGTGACCCGAGAGAAGCTTTTGAAGTTCATAAAATTAAATCAACTACTAGGTGTAATGTTATTAAACCTACACATCTTACTTATCGCTACTTCCTATATGTAGATTACTAATGCCCAAATAAAATTAAGTATTTTGAGCTACCCTATAAACGGTTTTTACAAGATGTAAGATACCAAGCCATTTACTGAGTACTTAATAAAGATAGTTCCGAAAGTTTTTTCTGCCAGCAATATAAGGTTTTTGGGGCAAATAATTACTCTAGATGTGGGTAAACAATAAAAAATAACCACCCAAGCACTTCTATGGACTGTAAACCATCAATCATGTACTAGATAATGAAGATATTGATAGGAATGAAGTGATCCATCTTGAAACTCGAAGTCGAATTCTATGGGGTTCGTTGCAACAAATACATTGGAAGCTCTGTAACCACTAGGTTACTACATTTAGTGCTAAAGTACTCCGGCAAAAGAATCAACACAAATAAGTAAAATATAAGGTTCGCCAACTCATAAAAAAGAACTTTATTTGCTTCAATAAGTTAAGTGAAACAGGATTTCCAGTCTTTTTTCTCAGATATATAGATAATTTATTGAAAACTATGTGTATATTAGAATGTGTGTATTGTTAATTCATTTGTATATATTTCGTATTTGGGTTTCGTATTCCGTAATGTTCGAGATTTATGAGAAGTGTGTTGTGTGCGAATGGGTTGAATGCTTTACTTAAATCAAATCTCTATTGCATTTATTTTAGGTTGTATCACTTGCCTTGCTATTTCCTCCCCTATGCAGCTAATAAAGTTATCCGTTTTTAGGCTGCCTTCAAGTATTAACATATGTTTCCCGTCCATCTTTGTTATGTATTAGTTTCCAATTCACTTTTTGTTTATTATCTGCTTTTTGAGACTTTTCTATTTCATTGACGTGCATTTTTTGTATTATTTATATGCTGTTCTTGATTCTTGATCCCTTTGAACCATTGCTATTGTGTTCGAAGCTACAGAACTTGAACTTTTATGGCAGGCTATTGAAAAGTGTCTTTAATTTTATTAAGGTCTGCATATGCAATCGTTGCCTTGACTAGACCTAGCATTACTTTTGATGCTAGTGCCAGGGCAAATCATATCTTTGGAGCTTTTTTCGCTAGCTGTCCGAATTTTATAAACCTTTCCATGGGCGTACCGAAGCGGGGGCAATGGGGGCAGCCCTGGACCAAGGAGCCAACTCTGGGCCCTTCCTATTTCCCATACATTTAGCTGGTTAATTATTTGTGTACATCTAAAAATTGTCTTATTTACGAAATTGTAGATACAGTAAAATTTATATAGGTAAGTGTATTTCACAATTTTCATCCAGAACTCGTATTTGACCCATGTAAATGACTTTCTCTAATAAGTCATTGTCAAAATTGTAGCTGTGACTGCACCATTCTTGTTGTTACGAATCATTGTCTTAGGGCGGATAGCCTTAAAAGACTATCTTGGTCAGGATGAGTCACAACACGATTTCTGCTTAGTTCAGCTCTTCTACCTTTTCCTATAAAGATTGTTCAACTACTATTATATGGAATACACATCAAAAACTGTCATATATTCGGTGATCACTCCAACTTTTGTACCATATTTCTAAATTCGCATTACATTTTAACAATTAATATAGAAAAACAAACAACTAAAAAACCATCCGAATTAACATTTATGAAAGTCAGTTTATTTAATATAAGTTTTAGGAATCCAGTAAAAGCATTATCAGCATGAATTAAAACCCAATGTGTTGTTAAAAATCCAATTAAATATATTTCAGTTTTTTTAAATGAAGCTTAATTTGGTTAAAATATTAAGTAGTCGGTTTATTTTTTAGAGCAGTGCATTGGCGATCTAAGAAGGTTGGCTTGACGCATAATGCTGAGGCATTCCTCATTCTGAGTTTTGATAATGTTAGTTATCCATCGAGTCTCTGTTCCTGAGGAGTAAAAACTGTACTAAAAGCGCATCGGTTAATGCATTAGTCTTTGATATGTGTGAATTCTGAATCAGAAATCGTGGTTCTTTAGTAGAAGCTTCTAAGGTGAAATTTATGTTCCTTTGGTACAACGTATGATATCATTATACATTATGTGGATMACGGATCTTTATTATCCCAAATAAAATGTATCATAACTCATCTTTTGTTAAACGTGAGAGCTTTATTTCACAGAAGATGTTTTAAGTTTTTTAAGTTTAGTAACACATATGGATCAAGTCCGTAAAACTTTTCGTTATAGTGCTGGAAAAGTTTTGTGCCGGGACGAACGCAACTACGGCTCGCGAGCTCAAAAGCCATCAAGACGTCTGGACCCCGAGACCTGACAGATCGGAACGGTTCCATATCGAACATTGTATCCAGTGTTTATTGTGCCGATCTAAGCTCTTATTATTAGTCATATCTGCCGCGATCGAGACACGGGCACGGCCTATCGCGGCTTCATTAGGGTCGAGGGGCCGGAGATGTTAATGATGCGGCGGTATTTTTGACACATCGAGGATATTTCACACGGAGGCGGCGCCTCTGATCCCCCTTATCCGTCGAAAATCAGCCGCGATCCGCCACATAAATCAGGGACCGCGATTAGTCCGATACAGATCTATATGTATCGAGTCGTAGGGGTCGCTCGATACTCGTGCAGATTATGATCACGAGATTGCGGGCCACACGATATTGTTATAAATGAACCTATCTGCGCCAGCGTCGGGGCGATTACTATTACGGCGTTTTAATTGTTCGCGGGCTCGATTTATGGCTTCCTGTGCGAGCTTTAGATAAATCCATGGAAAACGGATTGAGCTCCATTTAGAGATTTAGCTCTTTTTTTCGATAGTTCCATGATTTCTTACACTTGTGGAATTTACTCATCTCAAGCCATCTGTGATCATCTCATAAAGATAAAGATCTCAAAGCTTAACACAGTGGGGGTTAAATATTTATGGTTTTGAATAACCACCAATTCTCTATTTGAAACTAAGGCAATGCACAATTTCCTGAGCTATTTACAGCGGGTTGAAGAGACATAGTCATAATGCCATCAGACAACTGTAGCAGTCGTATTAATACATTCCACAGTACTGTTAATTTCATGTGACTATGGTCGACTTTTATAAAAGCGCTGAAAGAAAAAAAATATTTTCTTTCAACGATAAGAGGTCTTGCATTTGCGCTTTATCCATAATAGATACATATATGTATGTATTTATTCTGGATAGAGTATAGAAGAAAACCGCAGGAAACTCCAATCAGATCTCTATTGTCTTAAGCCAGTCTTTAACACCTCCATCAACACGATAGATAGACGCAAAACCACCAGGCCATGCTGTACGGGAGCATCTGTTGACCATATGTCCAATTGTTTGGAGGGGATCTCCACATTCACAAGAAGAGAAAACTTGCATTTTCCCTGACCAGTGCGAAGGCGCTTCAGACTGACCTGACCTGACCTTTTTGGGAGGTCAGTTCCTGCTACCTCTTCCGTAGGATCGTCTATAAGCTACTGATTGAATATATATTTCTTAAGTTGCCAAACAGAACACCATCCATCTTCAATGGAATAAGGAGCACGAAGGAAATCTTCTGTCCACAGAGGTTTTCTAGAAATTAGCCAAGTTGTAGGTAGGCTTTGCAGATCTCGGGAAATCAGAAACTCATTAGGAGCTGATTGATATTTTTGCCAAGCTTTATATGTAGCAAACTGTCTACGAATCTCCGGAGGAGCAATGTTTGAAAGAATCGGAAGCCAATTAATTGTATTAATGATTTTCATTAGCAGTCGTATTAACTAATTTGTTATTTATATTTGAGAATGAGCCCATTAGTTATAGTTATTCTTCTATCATGCTAGCAAAAAAAACAGACTAAATGATTGTGAGTATGCGATGTAGATATTAATAATCATTAAATCATAAGATCAAATTAAATGTGCACTTGTGGACGAGAATGCATTGCTGCAAATCGTTATTAAGTAATTTGCGAACTTGATAGCATTATCTTGCAGTCAATAGACCCCCAAGGTCCAATCAATTCAATGCAAATTCCTTGAAACTTCAACATCTCATAGACGTATGCTTCTGTGGAAAACCGAACATGTCGAGGATCAATTGTTGGTATATAGATTCATAATTTAATTACTTTTTAATACCCTGCGATTAGAGAAAAAACCGCCGTTCACTCTGTTTTATGTTCATGACCTCAAAAGATGCAGTAATATTGTACGTCGTGATTCTTCGGTTCGAGCATATTTATAAGTAGACGTTTGAAATTACGCAAGCCGACCATCAATTTTTACATTCAATTTACCACTTCATGGATGGACTTTGAAGCGAAGAGGCGAGCGCGAGATGAATTTAATGGCATGTGGTGAATCACGGGGAATTATGATTTCGTGTGTTCGTTCGGTTTAAACCACAATTAAATTGAATATGTCTACCGTAATATGCTAACAGTGACAGAAAAAAAAATTCAAAGCAGAAATAATTTATTTTATTAAAACAAAGAGGAAAACCGCGTTTTAAACGAAAAGAGAAAAAAGTATACTATCGGAGTCGTTATTTTTTTTTCTTTGCTTCACTAAAATATAACTGATTGCCTAAACTGTGTATTGTTCAAGTTCTCCATTAAATTAAGAAAGTTACAAATGGTGCAGTGCTTTTCCAAAGCCAAGAACGACCTGCACATACCTTACTGTTACCCATACATTCAGATTCGGCATTCCTTGAAAACCAAACACTCTGCATTCGCGCCCAATTAGTAACTACAACTTACAAAAATCACGTCTAATTTGGTCCTTGTTGCACCACGCTCAGCCTGCGAAGATTGTTATTTTTACAGGCTGGTACCAACACAAACGCTGGTGATTCCAACGCCCGATAAGGCGACAAACCTGCATGAATATGAAGCCGTATAAATAGCCCCCTATTACGTATACCCGCAACTGAATTCTGCGTCGACAAAGGGCTCTCAATCAACGGCCAATTCAATGTGTATTATTCGCGGCATTATTCATTTGTTCAGAACGGCAACTATACTTATCAGCATTGACAGCTCAGGAGCATGTGCTTATCATTAGAATGAATTAATGTGCGATCACGTTTGTGTGGTAACTCACCGTTCGGACGAAAGATACGATTCATATGGGCAGAATAAATGGTCGTGACGTGGGGTTAAGCCTTCCTAATTGTTAAATTAACATTTTATTTGTGGTCCGCATTGTCAGTATTGGTTAGTATTCAGAGAAATCATGCGACAATTCACCCCGCTTAATTGATACCGGAAAGCTCATTAGTTTTACTTTCGCAACGCATACAATATTTGACATCACTTTCGTTTCGCCGCCACGTAAAAGTGTCTAATTTTCGAACTGTATGAAAGATAGTTCTGGTTTTGTTACTGCCTGAAATTACTAAAGTGGGGAGCAAAACTATAGCCCCATCAAAATTTGACACAGAATTGAACCGATTTTAACAGATCATTCGTAAATTAATAATGGGTTTAGCCTTCATTCTTCCTAGTTAACTCAAACATTCTAGAATCGGTTCCAACCAAATTGTTTAATATTCTTCGTTCCAGATTGGCCCAAACTTCTTCTAATAAATCTTTGAGTTCATTTATGATGGCATACTAAGATATCCCAAAGGTTTTCAATTGGGTTCATGTCAGGTGAACAAGGGGGCACTCCAACAATTCGACAGCCAGAAGTTCCTGTTTATAGTTTGAATTTCTTTAAAACATTTCCAAAAGCTTTTTGCTTATATTTCAAAGTTAGTTCAAAGTCAAAAAGGTATAGGTTTGAATAAAAGAAAATAAATCAAGGCAACAACAACCAGCGACCTATGTTGGTTCGGTTTGGGTTCAAAATTTCTAGCGTGAATTGCTTTGCAGTTCGGTTCAAGTTTGAAGTATTAACCATAATTGCGGTTTTCGGATCTGTTTCGGTTTAAAAACTATTTATATTTTAAGGTCTGTTTCATTTCGGTTTCGGGTCACTTCTGGTTCGACAGAAATTAATTCGCCTTTTATCTACATATATTGTTTAGGAAAGGGTAAGTGAAAGAAGCTACAGCTTTGCTAGATGAGACTCATAACATCACTCACCCAGTGTACATGGCCCGAATATCGTGACCTGAGCCTTAGTTGATACAATTGGATCTGATTAATCAACCATGCGTCATTATCACCACCTATGTTGTTATTAGCACAGACAATTGTGAAATTCAGTTTGTTCCTATTTGCATCCATAATGATTCTCTTGACAGGTTATGAGCAAATATTGAATACTATATGTGCGCACCCATTTAGTTTGAAGTTTGAAATGCGTTCGTTACCATTATTAAAGATCAATCATGGATAGAGCGGCGTGTTAAGAAGTCAAGAGTAAATGCTATTAGATTAGACGATACTTCCTCAAATAGATCTATTGTTCGGCGTTGCAAAAACAGTCACTGCAGTTAAAGAGATGCTTCTGTGTAGTTGCTATTTAAATCTGATTTATTACGGTTGTAAGAAATAGTGCCAGTAGCATTTGTATACAATATATTAAACCTTGGTTATCTTTTCTGTCTTCTGTATACCCTAGTATTGGCGTGATTCTGCAAGAATACGAAGGCTATCGGCAACGCTTATTAAGAAATATTTTATTTGTAATTATGACGGGAATCATTGCATTAGATCGTAAACGATTGGTTAATGAGGCGCATGTTGTAAATAGAGTGAATCGGATGACATTTAAAACAAGGTACATAAAGCATAAGTAGTTGAGCAATTGTTCATCTCGGAATAAATAGCTTGGAACGAGAAAGCTAAATTTTGAAGGGACGGGCCAGTGAATTTTAAAAACAAGCATTACTGATGAGATTCCTCATTAAATCGAACGAATGTGTATTCCACCATGTAGAAAAATGCATCATTCTAATTAGGAAGATCACGTTATATAAATTTGAAGCTTGCTTAGGAAAAATGGTCTTACTTAACGGTGGTAAATAACGCCATCCTCACCCTGTAGATAAGTTAAAATCATCGTCTGCTTCCCATATAACCGGAAGAGTACAAAGAATGAAATTGTTTTTAAAACTGAGTTCCTCCTCCTGTATAGTATTCAGACTTCAATCAACCACTATCAAAATTCAGAGCTGTATTATTTTCGCCCAAAAATTAATCAAGGGAACGCCGAAAATCAAAAGCCTATAAAAAGTCCATCGCGATGACGCGGGCATTCTATCTAACGCTTAACCTTATCCCACGACGATCTAACAAGAAAGTAAAGGGTACCTGCATCTATCTGAATATGTGCATACTTAGTAGAGCACTATCACGGTTCTCTGTCCCATAATTTTGACCAACGTGTAACATACATCTCAAATCGTTACAAAATTCTCATTTATATTCAACCCCTTTTATACAAAACGGTCTTATCGTGGGTTACGATCTGTCCGAGAGGACTTCCTTGTTTCTAAGCTGGTTTTCGTCTTCACGTTTGCAAATCTGTCGGGTTTTTGCTTGTATTCCGGTCGGTCGTGGAATCCGACGGTATATTGGGAGCGATTTGCAAGAGAGCTGAGTTTGAATATGATGTCGTCATTGTACTTAGCGTAATGCTGTGGATAATCTTGAACACGTACAGGTAAATCCAACATAATTCTTGTTTTGCCATTTTCTACTTACTCATTTAAAATTGTGTTATACGGCGCGTTCGGTGTCTTTATTTGGAAGTATTTAGAGATATAAAATCCACAAACACAATGACTAATTCAAATAATGTTATTGAGATCAAAGTATTCTGAAGCTGCTACAATTTCCGGAAACGTATTCTACGATAAGTGTGAGTGCATATAGATGTAATCTACATTGATTTAAGTGAAAAAGATTACGTTTGCATGGATTCCTTCAAAATTTAGTAACTGTTCAATTAAAAACTAAAAAAATTCGTTTTACGAAAATCCTGTTTTGTTAAATAGTCAACAGGATGGAAACAACTGTTCATGAAATTTAGTCCTATTTGTACCCAAAAATCATTCTTTTTCCTATATAAACACATGCAGATTGCTATCGTTTTAGTGCAAAATTTAGTTGTCAATACGTCGTTTAAAAGCTGCAAGTGCTTTTTCAATATTAGTACCAATACTACTATCTTGTCTGTTATAATATAAGTATAATAGATGATTTAGGTTGAAAATAAATTTACTGTTTATTAATCAATAGTCTACCTGAAAAATAAATATTCATAGTCGATCAAAGCAAAAAAATAAAGCCTGAACTCCTTCTTTCTTTTCTAGAGATGCCGTTTTAAAAAATTCGCAGTTTCGTTACAACTGAACTTATGGACGCCAAATTTTGTCAGCTTTTTTATAAAACGTCATAATTGGTACCATAGAAGCCCAATTAAATTTTGTGTCTAGTGTCTACTACTACTACTTAAAGAAATACAATAAAAAGTGTCAACAGTATATTAGCAAGATAATCTAAAAAAATACGGATGCATGTTCAATACGTTCGCCACCGAGCGCACATGATTAGCCAGCCATCTGAATTGTTTGTGGCAGTCACATTTGAGGTTTCCCAAATAACTACCTGACATATCTAAAGATGGGACTGCTATTCCACTCAATTCCTCGTCGATCGACAAAGCATCAAGAGGCTAATTAGAATACTACCACTTAACCAACTTATTTGTACCGTATAATTGGACCCAACACATGAAATAGTTCCTTTTCTACCGGGTTCCTTTTATGCTGCCAATAGTTTCTGATTAGTGGGCTGTGAAAACGAATTCCATTGTGGTGGCGTATATTGAACTTAGAGCTCGCTGATTACCGTTTTAATACGGAATGTCAAACGGACGCTAGAAAGTCCGTCGAAAAATCGGAACATCCTCAAACATGGACGTAAGAATTATAGTAACGCCGGCATTATCAAGAAAACAATTATTACAGCCGGCGGAAGCAGCTCAAGGACGCGCGGGCGTGAGAAACTAGGATGTGATTAAGTGACCGAATTGTTCCGCTTCTATTGTTTTTTATTCTTGCGTGCATGTAGCGGACGCAAACAAGAATAATTGCACATGTACTGACTTTGACATCTATATCACGACAATAGATTTGCCCAGGAAGGTTACCCTAACCATTGTTCTCTCTGTGAATATTAGTTTTGGCAATGTACATTGCTTTGATGTGACTTTGCAGGTTATGTGTCATGTATCTTTAATGGTTTTTTAATTACTATCCACGGTACACACTTCTATAGAGTGCCATGGAGAATCATTTACACTGTGACGCAAAAAAAATTTATAACAATTAAATAACTGTATTAGAACTAAAACAAGGCAATAAATCCCCTACCGAAGCATACACGGGGTAGATGCCAGCTAACCCAATGGTGTAAAAGTATAATTATAGGTAAGTATGCAACTAAATATTAGGGCGATATTCACAAAAAAATTACTAATCCGTAGCGCAAATCGATGACTAAAAGTTCATCTACATAATCAACAAAATAATTAAACACCTCAAAAAAATCTCCGTCGATTTGATCGCTCGGATAAATAACTATTCAATTATTGTGTCAATACTTTTCTGATAAAATAAAAAAACAAACAAACAAAATGTTCAATTTCTTCACCGTACGTGCACACGTTCAATTTACAAATAAACGTTTTCTACAATTACTTACTAAATCAAACAATTACCAATAGTTACGCGTTTCGATAAATCCAGATGAACTATAGCTGATTTAATTAAATACAAGCGTCTATAAATATGCTGTTTTCGAGACTAGTCAAAAAAAACTGTGCAACACATTTGTCATGCAACTTATCTGGTTTTCCTAGAAATGCTTCACGAATTTTAGGGCGAATTGTGGCTCTCTAGACGGCTTCGGGATGGGCAGGGATGACGATCGTACAGGCTGTTAATACGGTGACCCAATCCTTCAGGATGTCCCACAGATCCGACGGTCAAACGGGAACAGGAGCGCACCTCCCTGACAAGGGCACGTAGACGATAGACACCGCGATACAAAAGCGATTTACGCCGGGATTAAAAACCCTAAAATAGGATAAGACGATGCGTATTGGCACTAGACACAGCAATGACCGAAAAATATTAAATAGTTACCTCTTCTGTCGAGGGTTTTGATTGGAATCCGTTATTCTGCTCTGATTTCCGCGTGGAACGTGGTTTGTGAATTTGAATCCTGTCGAACGACAGATCGAAGATCCAGTACCTTAATCTCAAAACAACCAACTGGACACTTCCTTGAGCGAATAGGGTGGTACCTCCCTGAATCACGAGGAATCCTAATAAAGATCTTACACTTGCCCTATCGCTATTCACGCTAAACCACAAGCTGTTTTCGATACTAATTCAAAGCATTTTTCTTGCCGAATCCCTGGTTTATCAGCGCGCAAAAAAGAACCGGTCGAATACAGAAAAAGCCCATTTCTCGTGACGAAGAATACACACAAATAATGAAACAGTTATCTTTAACTAGAAATTTTATGAATTGGTATTTGGAAATATTAAGACTTTTTTTTAGAAACGGTGTCAATGAGCTATAGCTTCGAACGTGGATTTTGAACCGTTACAACACAAGTAGTAACATTCTACGATAAAAGCCGCATGAGGAAACAATCATTAGTTTTTATTGTTTATCCACCCATTAACCAATAAGCTATTTCAGATCAAGTAGGACTGATTGTTAATCAGCACTTATTCCTTTAGCACCACATCTATATTCAACAAATTTCATAAAATTTCTGTATTCCAAAGAAGTATCAAAATTACCGCAACACACTTGTATATATGTTACCTGCAGATTAGAGGAAAACATCATCATTTTTTCTAGTTACAATATGAGAATAAACTACACAAGGAAGTTAAACACCTCATTGTTTGAAACTTTATATGGAACAATCAGTTTTACTCAAAATATAATTGTGCTGCTAAGCTAAGTCCACTCGTTCTTATAGTAGCAAATTCTGCACGAACCATTTTGAGGTCTGTCGTTTGACTTAGGGTAAAGAAGGTTTGGAGAAACAGCCTTTCTGGATTTTTTTTTTGTTGAAAAAAATAAGCACATAGCGATCGGAGTACGACGTATATAGAAAGAAACGGGATACATGCTGATGCTCAAGTGTTGCTTCAAATGATTTTATCATCATAAAAACTTGGGTAAACATACCAAATATACATAGGTCTAGAAACTTTGTGGGTTAAAAGATAATTTGTGCTGAAGGTCACGACTTCACTTTTAGACTTTTGAACTGATTTAGCTTGCACCCCGATGTCTCCTACTCGTAAGGCAAAGTAAACTGTTCCGGCCTGTGCACGATCGTGCCGCGTATTTTCGGTCAGCGCTCCATTAGACACACGATTATGCTAATAAACCGAATTTGAGTTCATTCCAGAACGTGACGAGGAGATCACCAGATAAGCTTATCGCTATGCCATTGTTGGTATCACCAAAGTGCTAAGTACGTGTTATTACCGCTTTGTGGACGCCAACATCAATTACGCTAATTTTGTTGTAGTATGCTTATTAAGTGCTGACGGGCATATTAGTTCACCAGGAGATGCAGGAAGAGATTTCTGCGTAATAAATTTTGAAGTCCGGCAAAAAATGTTCAACATGTTCGCTGTGTTGTGTTATGTGTTCATCGTCTTGTTTGCTTTTTTTTTGTTGCAGGGTGAGTAACGCACATTATTCATAATAGTAGGATCTGGATGCGACCTTCGGATCTTCTCTTATATCGTCATCTCCTTGCATTCATATAATAAACGATATTCCCGCATAGCTTTCTTGACAGTAAATGTAATAGCTATAAGGATAATATTAGTAGTTGATGGAATAAATTATAACAAATTGGTCATTTTATAGCTACTTTGAGTGTTGCGTTTATACTTTGCAATAATAAGAGTAGATTTGTTTTTTTTTATTTCAAAAGTTCTCTGCAGACTATAATTTGATATAGAACTGAATGTTTAGCGAAAGGTCTGGTTATCACCATTTTTCAATTTGAGAAGTAATTCAGTAGGTACCTTTTTTCAATAAAAGCAATGCTTACCAAACTAATGAGAAAGAACATATTTATTTTAGTAATCTTTGGTATTTTTTTTATTATTGACGTTGTTAGTGTTCACTTTAACCACTTGACCATGCCTGCGTTTGCTAATGGTGAAACAACTAATATGTATTTTTTTGTATAATCCATATCATATTCAACGTGTTCAGGCTTTGGTACTTGCTTCGCCTGAAGTATTGCCAATGATCTTTAGCTAAAACTGCAAACAACTTCAATTTTGCTACCACTGTATTGCTTACTAAAGAAGCCAATAATTATAAAAATTCGCATGTCTCAGTTCAAATATTTTCTGTAAACATTTGAGTTGGAATTATCAACGATTATTTATCAGGTCCATTTTTCGTTACTGAATGATTGAGCAGCGGTATATATTTACATTTTCTAGAAAATAAACTTCCAGCTCTTTTGGAATCTATAGCTCTCGTATGTGGTCTATAAAAATAGACGTTCCTCATCCTCAATCCACAGCACCTTTTGTATAAGTTTATTAAGTGCATCTGAAGCAGATTTTTCATTATCTTCTGTTACTTATAAAACCTATCAATTAGATGTTTCATAAATTCATTCATATTTCGTATTTATTGTGATTCAATATTCTTGATTTCCTCAGTGTATCATGGCTAAAATACTACCGCCTTCCTGTCTCAGTGATCGYTTTTCTATTAACCAGAAGTCATTCAAGGTTCGTCCCCGTACTTTTGTTGTAGATCAGTATTAATAAATTTGTTGTTTGTGTTTCAAACATATTTAAATATCTTGTCCTTCTAGGAATAGGATATTCATATTCGACTTCCTGAGCCTGGTTGGCTGAATTAGTGCAAAAATTATTATATATCTGCATTAATTGTTGTTCTTAATAAATAACTATAATTGGAACAGATGAAATTTCCAACTGTGTTCAAGAAGTCAGTACTGTCTTTTATCTTCAAATTTTCAACGACAAACATAGTTTTTGCAGGCATCTCGATAGATGCCAACTAGTATGGTTTTTATACTAAGAAACCCAACAATTTTTACTAAAATGACTTTTTATTTTATTTTATTACCTCTAACTAATTTGCTGCTTGCTTAACTAGGCCAGCAATTTGGTCTTTAAAATCTCTACACTCTTTTTTTACTGCCTCAAATCAATTTCACCTATTGTCTTTTAAATTGTTACTACCCGCAAATTTAGACATCAAGTCTGTTCTAAAGCAGAAGCCCTGCTAATGAAAAATCGCCTGAAATTGGCAATAGCTACTGCGGTTACGCGTTGCAAGACCTTGATCTAGTTACCAACGTTCCACCTGTAATCCACGACACGCACCGACTATTGTTTTATGGAATAACGATGTAAAGAGCTTGTGAAAAATAAATTTGACGCTCCAGAGAGTCCAACTATGCATCTTGAAGTGTTCAAGTATTTTACATCTATAAGGAAGAAACTGTAAAATTATGCTTTGATTGTATGAGCTATTCTCTATGTAATTTTCTGTTGCAAAACTCCTACGCTGTGAGTCACATACGTCGTTATGTAACCAAGAGGAGTAGAACCGAAAAGAAACCGTGCGTGCACTTGCGGTAATTGACTGTAACAATCCAAGGTCGCGGTACACAAATAACCGCCGATCTATCCGGCAAATCAGCGATTTTTCAGGAATCCGCGCTCGTGATGATCTAATTCGATAAGATGATGTGTGAAAAACATTACCGTTGAAAGGCGCGCTGGGATTATTTCATAACGCAAGCGGATCTGGCGGGCGATATTTTCCACGTAAAATACCGCAACATCGTACTCGAGATTTTATAATCGTCGTAAATTACCCGGCATAATTAATTTGGCGCTGCGTTTTTCTGCACTCTTGGAATTAATTATGGTAATTGTGCCCTTAGAAATGACAAATGGGTAGCGGGTATATGAAACAAAAGCCGGATTTCAATTATGCCGAGAAAAGTGGTCTGCTTATTTACGTAAACCACTTGCTGAATAGGAGAAATATAAATGTTGAAAGCGGATTAGTAACCCGGACTCTAGCAGTCGGTAAAGCAAATTAATGCCTAATATGGGTTTACCACAATACTTTTAGTGTAATTTGTACCATCGTACTTACATAAATTGACATTCCATAGCAGAACATGAACCAGGAGAACCTACCCTCTCATCGGCAAAGTACAGAAGTGCACTTTCCATTTTTTAACAATTCTTAAGGAGGCCACAGTGGCGGATCCAGGATTCGGTTTGGCAGAGGCTTGACCGAACTGAGGGGGGCTTTATCACTGTAAACCCTAAAATACTAAAAAAGCATTCAAGGCTTCTCGGACAGCCCTTTGTATATTCTTCAATAATTTCGACAGGTTGTAGCCACTACACCTAATATTTTGGCTAATATACATGACAGTAAAACTTTTCATTCCATTAGTAACCAAATTTTTATATTTATTACAGTACACACGTGAAGAACTAAGATTATCAGTCATGGGTGCATCGATTTTACACACGAAAGAAATAGAGTATGAAAGGACACATAAGTGAGTGATTTAGTTATCTTCGAGAACTGTATAGTGTTCTGCGTACCAAATTCAATAAAATGAATTTTTATTTTTATTGTTATAGTTCCTATCAAACAATTAATTCTCATTATTTTGTCAACAAACTCTAATTTTTTGTTGCCAAAGTAGTTATTGAGATAGATTTGAGATATGTTTATGTAACATCTCGAAATGCGGACATGATTTTCTACAACGCAAAAAACTTGTGTTTTTTTTCAAGTTATCCAGTGGATCATGTACTTTTTCAAAAACTCAAACAATGCAGTAATTGAAGCTCACAAAATTACAAATGTTTCCCCATTTTGCCTTCTTTCTACCTCCGCTAGTTCCCATATTCCCACGCTTATAACATCGAATGAAACCCCGTGTGTAGCTTTTAATACTACATAGATGTAGGTACAAGATCAACTTTTAAAAATATTCTGCCATTTGTTATACTGTAAATTATTATTTCGATTCATCCATCCACTTTTAACATTTAAGGTAATTATGATAGAAAAGTGGACAGCTACATTGGTCCACATTTCGTATCTCCAAAGGGGTCTGTCTGGCGGTTTAAAAGCCTTTCGTGTACAGTCTAAAACAAAAAAGGAATAGTTGAAGTAAATAAAAGCAAGGGTCCAACAGAACCATAAAATAAAGTGGAATTATAATGCGATAAGCATTGCAATAGTTTGCAAAACCCAAGAAAATAAACAATTTTCTAATTATTTATTTTACAGGAAAATAATCTCAATAAGTCCTTAGAATAAATTTTAAAATCCAGAACAGAAAAACACATGCTAGACTCGTCAGCAAACAAAACCAAAACGTGTTAGTTACCAGGAAATTAGTCCTCTTGGGTCTCCTGCTCCTGCCAATGTCTTTCTTTGTAATCTGGTTAAGTTATAATAAGTAAAAACATTAATCTCATTCAGCAGTTTTAACAAAACCTTGGACACAATATACTGGGGTTGACATACCAGTCAATGTGCTTCTACTAAAGCTTCTGAGGCCAAATTTGGAATAAGACACCAGCATAAATCAAACAGTATTTGAATGTATCATAGAAATAAGGCACGGGTTTTGCATAAAGAAAATAAATCCTGATAACCTGAGAACTTTTAATGATTAGAACAAATTTTAATGATAATTTATTGACATTTTGTTGTTTGCCAAACGATGTGTTAAACCACGTTTCGACGAGAGATCTGTAGAAGACTTCTGATGAAGTAACCGAACCTTAGACGTACAGATATGCTTTGATCTCGTTTCTTCAAACGATTAATTGATCGAATTAATCGAATTCTTAATGAGATTCATTCCAGACAATACTCAAAACCCTAAATTACTTCCACATTACAAGCCACGGAAACTTTCCATGTTTTGCGTTCTGTACACGCGGTTCTCTCAATACAAAGTTCAAATAATCGCACCACTAACACAAAGCCTTTCATATCCCCAAATGGAGCTAATACATGTGGCAATTTCACGGTTCCTACAGCGATAAGCAAGAATGAACGTTAGATACCGTGGCGGTAGTGCGCAGTCCCATTATGGCAACCGAAAAATACTCTTCATTTAGATTTCATCGCCAATCTTCAAGTAGCTGCCTGTTACGAAGAGTGAAGCTGCTGAAATACATTTTGATTAATTCTTGACATTTACATTGTACGGCGAAATCGCTATGCCACTCACTCGCTGGCTTCTTCAATAAACACTCGTACACCGCTATAAACAAAATTGGATGGTACTCAGGGATAGATGAAATGTATTAACAAATGAACAGTTAATCGTTCTGTAAATACCTCGCAGCGTCGGCTGGTCTGAAAGTTCAACGTGCATTGTGAAGAGTGGTTCGATGTTCATAGGGTGTATAGTGTTTTGCGTGACGTGCAATGCTAACAGCATCTATGAGATCTGGTATCTGACTGCTGCGATATTCATGAAAGCATGTCTTTAATAGAACCCTGTTAAATATATTGTGATTAATTCATCATGTTTTTGTTGTTTTGTGCATGAAACCATTGATTGTTTGTTGTATTTGTATGTATCCTGGAAATAATATTATTATTACTATAATAGTCTTTCATATCATTGATTGTACTACTTACTTCTGATAGCGAATTTCTTGTGGCTGATTTGTTAATAATCTTGCAAGAACACTTACATGACTGTTTCAGCGTACTAATTCCCGCCTGGTTCCAGCAATTGTACACCTGGAATTTCATTTCTAGGACAATCTACTACATATTATATGCTTGTCACATTACAATCTAGCGTAAGTTGTCTTCAAGGTTTTTCACGAACGTCTTCCGTCATTACACATAATTAAATTTTTGCAGTTCCGTTATAAATCACTGTGATGACTTTGAATTCCCCGCAACACGCATTAATATAGTTTCTTTTTCATGGTTGGAGTGCTTTTAAATTACTCTGAAAGTAATACAACGACCTTATGTCGTCCTTGTGTTAATTGGACAAATCTATGTGGATCATCGGGACTGAAAACAATCGCACAGATGCAGCGGTAATGCATCTTTGTGAATAGGAAGTTGTGCAATTGCACGAGTGCCTGGCTCAAGACGAGGTGGTTTTATTAAGGGTATCCTCGCATGTTGTGTGGAACACCTTAACATGCACTTAAAATGACCAGTAAAAAAATTCGTCGTGCAATTGTTTCTGATTATAATATAAAATCCAAATGTTTAAGTTACAACAAAGAAAAGTATGTCTATAATATATTATGTAGATTGCCAGATATTTTGTTCTGTTTACAGGCGTTATATTTGGGTTCCCTAGTTTGTATACGTCACCTATCATTAACGTTTTCTTCCTAAAGGGGTTTCTTATCATGACAGTGGTTATGCTCTATTTAAGGTTTATTTTGCCTGCACCTTCTATACGTGTACGTTATCTCCTCCTGATTCCGGGAGTTTTCTTTGGTTTCTTTGGTTTCTAGAGCTCTTCATATTTCTCTTTTATCCTTTCTATCTTCAGTCTTTTTTATTTTTTAGTTGGCTTCCATTCTTGTTTGTCTATACAGGGTGTCCGGGAAAATGTGGGAAATCTCTCGAATCCAGATAGAACATTCAAAAATAAGATGACAAGTTCCCGTAACTTTTTTCCCAGCGCCCCTCCCTACGGAGATACGGCTTCCTAAAGGACGCCACTGGAAATCAGTTTTTCTTGAATACCTTTTAAACGACTTAATATAATTTATTGAAAATTTAATATGATAAACAGTAGTAAGAATCTTTTAAAATACTGCCCTTAAAACATAATTAGCTTGTTTAGTTTACCAGGGGCGGAGTAAGTTGTGCATTTTAATGCTTACATTTTTAACACCCTGTATGATAAGTAGTTAAAAAATAAATTTGGATACCTAGAACATTAAGCTAAAGAAAAGGTACTCTTGTTCATTGTCGATAAAATTAAAAACGTTTTCGAGAAAAAAAAAAGAATTGTAATGGTTATGAAGCAAGAAGGTTAGATGCTAATCGCAAAGGCAAATCATCACATTTTGCATAAAGAAAATAAATCCTGATAATTTGAGAACTTTTAATGATTAGAACAAATTTTAATGATAATTTATTGACATTTTGTTGTTTTGCCAAACGATGTGTTAAAACCACGTTTCGACGAAAGATTTGTAGAAGACTTCTGATGAAGTAACCGAGCCTTGGACCTACAGATTCATTCATTCAGCTTTAAATCTACCAGATGACTATTAATCCATAAAGTATTGTGGTATACTACGAGCAAATGAAATACAGTAATATGACTAAAGAAAAAATTGCGCCACAACACCATGACCGTGGCGCGTAACCTGTGACCGCTTCGCCATGAAAGGGGCAATCCCGGGAGATAGCTTTAATACCCCGGCCATAAAGTTAATAGACTTTCCGTGAAAATTCCTAGATTTCCTCAACAACATAATGATACTCATTGCATAATTTGTCAGGCTTTAGCACGGTGCCGTCGAGATTAGCCAACCTTAAAGTAAATTTATTTTATGTGCTCACATTACGGACAAGCAAATGGGTACCTCCAGTTATTTTAGACATAAATTTAATTTAATGCAGCTTTCAGGAACTTATCAAGTGCTGTAAACGCATGGCATAATGCTCACTATAAAACGCATCATCAAAATATCGCTCCAAGCCAATGTTTAGCGAGTCTTTTCTAATAATACACCTCGACTGCAAGGTAAGGCAAAAATACTGCATGCATATTCAAAAGGGGAACATGATGCGCACTGGCGTATTCTATTAACCGACTTTATCACGCGGCCTCGCCATTTGGATGTGCAACTACCGTTTTCGAATAGTTTTACGCACATTGCCAAACTGCGACTGCGGGGCGTTCCTGATTTGTTTGTTTTAAACGCAGTATAATGCATTAACTCCGCGATAAATGTTGTGCAACGGTATCAGCAAACACGGCGAGTAAATATCACCCGCACTTATTTTCTGCATCTGGTTTTATGTCTTCATTAAAGCGGTTTGTTTGTAGAATGTCGCGGTTACAGTGGGAACAATGTTGGAGTGGATTTTCATGGTCGTTTTTTCGTTAGGAAGTATGATAAATTACTGAAGAAACGATCCATGCTGTTCGAGATGATGATCGAATGATATCACCACATTTGGCTGGACGTGTTGCATCATTGCTTGTAGGTGTATTAGAGAAAAAATTCGGCGTGTTCCAAATATAAAATCTGAGCGGCTGAATTTTAAATTACGGTGTATGAAATGCTTGATTGATGATTACCATGAGCTCATACCGATAGCATTCATTTAGCATTGTCTTTGAAGAACACAGCATCTAACACCCATAAATGGGCAGCTTAAAAAAATCATTTCCTGATAACTTAATTTTTATTCAACAGAGCGATATATTGATTTGTCCTGAATTCACCATCCACCTTTATTTTGATATTATGTTTGGGTCACTTTTGTAAGTTTCGTCAAATTTCTGCAACATACGAAGTATATTTTTAGAGCTTTGTCTAAAAAGAGGCCTCACAGGGTTCAGCATGATAACAAATGGTTTGCTTACAAATTGCGGGTCAATTTTTGATAAAATAAAACATCCTAAAAATCATAAGTAAGTTATGATTTTACTAAGCATGTCAATGGACAAAGTAAATTTTAAAAATATGGTAAAACTACATAATATGTCTCAAACCGGAATCCAGGAGTACCAAACAAAATGTTGAGTTTATTAAAAATAATGTCCAAAATAAGTTTTAAAATGACCCTTAATTTCCATATTCTTCAGTTGAAAACGCTTCTAATGACAGACTACCTGTGGCCAAACGAACTCTTTTTAATAACTTTTACAATTATTTACAAAAAAGAATGCTTCAAAACAAATTCATGACGATAAAGGAATATCAAGCTAGTATAGAATTTGCACTTACTTGAAATGTTGTATACTATTAAATAATTGAAGTGCATTACATTACTAAAATAGTAGTATCTCGAAACGAGCAAGTAGTGGCGACTTCTAGATACTTATTTGTTTTTTTAACCTTCGTGAAGTCCCGTAGATGGCGTTACATGCAACTAGTTGTCAAACTATCTAAAAATTTAAATTCCTTGGCTCAGAAAACTCCTGCATACAAAACTTCATGCCAATGTTACAATTTGTCCAAAAGTTACTAAAAAAATTTAAGAAGTCTGAAGTTTAACCCCTTGTATCTTTGTTAATGTTCGCCTTTGGTTAAATATTAACATTTCTGTGCAAAAAAATATATAGTTTTACTGTGTTACTATGTATGTGTACTATGTTAGGGTTCTAGTATAATTTTTAGAGAAGCTCAGTGGATATGATATAAGAACTAATCATTTTGTTTCGAGTAGCAACGTTACGACTACAGGGCATCATTATCAAAAACCCCAATGGAAAATCTGTCTTTTCAGGAGCTATGTCCCAGTCCTGGAAACTGCTGAATTCTTCCTTGTTGCGGTTTCCTTCGGACTATTATTCTGCAGACGCCCTTTGAAGATGTGTGAGCGCTGCACAGCCGCCTTATTAATTAATAGGATTATCGGCAGAAATCGATTCCGTCATGATCGATAGCTCCTGCATGATGAGTCGGAATCGTCGACGTCTCTATCGACGCCTGAATAATGGCATTAATTGGCATGAACGCACGACGAACCGTCTAATTAGAATCCAATTTAGGCCGTTGTTTTTATTTTTTATAGCGCCGAGACGTACATGAAGCGTTACGCAAAGTGGTATTAAACTAGTCAAAATTTCAATGGCTCGTGTATCAATCACATATCATTTTCGTCTTAATTAAACAATCTACCTGCTAATGAACCCACTTTTTCCGTTCGGGGGGGCTGAAGACGGCTGTCAGGTGGCGTGTTACGCCGTAAAAATGCTCTAATTATAGCTCTGCGAGCTTCTTCTTAGCTACCAGTTGCTGATGAAATTTCTAAATTAGTGATTGGTAAGGCTCCTTGACGTGCGGGTCGGAAGATCAGACAAGTGTTGCGAATTGACAGCCGACGCTGAAAGAAGTTAATTATGAAGCTGCGGACTTATTTCTGTATGGATGACGTTTAACTTGACAATCGGGGCCTTCATAATTAGCAACTTCGAAAACTATCGCTTTATTTCTTGAAATAATGTTCAAAAAGTAAAGTCCACTAGGTAAATGAGAACCTGAAAATTATTATTCCAAACATAACTGAGTGACAGGAAAAATGCCCTACTCATACTCTATTATCCGAATGGAAAAAGCCGCGAAAGATAATTGACTGAAAAGTCCAAATACAGTTCCTGATTGCACATACGTATATTACCCCACTTGACAATGAAATGTTTGAAAATGGTCAGGATTCTGGGACATGTAATGATCGTAACAAACTAAATTCTAGACAGTTACAGACGGACGAACGGAATATTGATCAAACAAAGGGGAGGATGCAGAAGTACTTAAAAACGGCATGCGATAAACAAGGACTACTGTTCAGCTGGAACTAAAAGGCTTCCTGCTGGAAACATTACAGCGTTCCGTCTTTTTCAGGATAATTAATGTATAATAATATGAGTGTGTAATATAGTGTTCCAATATCTGTAATTTTGCATACAATTAAAGGAAAAATAATTGCACTAAATAGAACTAATTAAAGCAAGAGTCCTTGCAAGAGCACCTTAAAAAGAATAGAAAAAAATCCCGAAAGCCTAATGTAATGTACAATTTCTACGTTCATCATCATTTGTTTTTAAGCATAAAGAGTCAAGCTTTACTAATAATGTACCACCAAAATAAAAGCTATTTGGGAAAAAGCTAAGGTAGTCGACTTTCTACCACTGTACTTGCTTGTATTTCAGCTGACGGTCTTCGTCTTACTCTTTTGTTAAAAATATTACACTTTGAGAAATCAAAGGCACTCTAGATCAAAAGGCGCTCTTATTTTTCTATATTCTTCTTCACTGAAAAAGTCTAAAAAATCCCCAMATATAGCAGCTCATTTCTGAGGACATTTTTTATTCAGCAGCTCTAAATACATCAGTGTATCGAGTTTTGAGCTTTAAAGCGGAATCATCGAAAACGGTAGGAAACTAAAGGAAAAAAATTCAGCAGAATGCAGCGGTTTGTTTTGGAAGTGGTCTGAATTAGGTTTCAGGAAAGTAATTTCTATTTTAAACATACTGGAGGCCTACCTAACATTGTACTATTAGCTTTCAGAAACACTCTTAGATATTAATGCCTTCTATGTAATGTACATTTATTACACCATTTGTTCAATAATGGATCATTGCCTTTGTTTTCAAAACCTCAGCTTCAAAATATTTTTCCTTCACATGCTAATATATTTTGTGTATATTTCGACCCAAACTATTTATTTCATAGCTTAACTGTGAAGAAATTGCTGTGGGCTTTTTAATTTTTATTGATAATTACACACATCTGGCACGGGAACTTTTGTCTTTTTATGAAGCTGACTTTGCCTCCCACTAATATATCTTTTTTATTAGGTTAGGACAGACAAATCTTAGGGACTCACTACTTTTTAGGTACAAAAAGGGCAGCACCATTGGGATAACAGTTTACGTGATTAGAAAATAGAAAAAAAAGTGTACTTTCGTAGAATCTCTACCTTGGGGCTTTGAGGGAATCGTTTCTGGCAACTCTACGAGTCTAGTTGCAAGCCTAATCGACACTTACATTTGCCGTACGCGTGAGAAACGCTCAGCAATACCATTCCGTGTCACTCTCGAGAAACGCATCCTGATACACGAGCAAATGACTTCTGCATCTTCCTCTTTGTTCATGACGGTTGAAAATGTTAATAAAGCGTGTGTTCCACTTGTTGTTTGTTGCTGGCTCGGTTCATTTATTATCGGGGATCGTTAGCGTGCCATTGAAAGAACATATGCCAGAGAGCGTGATACAGGTATTAATCTAAAATAGTTCACATTATGCTCCATGTACGGTGGGCAGGCCCGAAACGCCGTGATGGACTGGAATGCTCCCAACGCGGAATAACAGAAGCATACCTCATTGAAATGAATGCTACTCATTTTCAGCCATTGATGGTGCGGTGAAGCGTTTGTTTGATTGAAATTTGTTGTATTTAAAGAGTAGGCCCGTTTGATTAACTGGATTGTGTTCGGCCCTCATACCAAGTCTTGTCAGTTTTATTAATATGCGAATAAGACACAGCTTCTCACACTGCAATGATTTGGTTACCTCAATCTACTCTTATTATGCCAAAACTAGGCACCATCGTCAACTGTGACTTAAAACAGTTACCTTCCTTAGAATTTAAAATTTATAACACAATAACTAACAATAACGGGGAATGGACATTGGGATGATAGTCAAACAAACATTTCAGCTGACGTTTCGGTTTACTTAAACCTTTTTCAAAGCTACAACAAAGGAAGAAAACATGTAATGAAACTGAACTGACAAAGGAATAATAGAAACAGATTGGTATCAAAAACCGAGTAGCTCAGGTAGATTATTGAATTATCTATCTAGACACAGCACTAAAATGAAACTAAACATTATTAATAATTTTATTTTTAGAGTGTTTAAATTGAGTAATAAAAAATTTCATAAGTTTAATGAAGCCAAAATTAAACATATTTTAAAAGCTAATAATTATCCAGTTGACCTAATTCAAAAGTGTCTAAGTAAGTACAAGTTCAAGAACATTCATGTTAGAGTTTGTGGGACAATGGAAAAAGAAAAAACTGCATATTGTAAGTTTCCTTTAATTAGTAAATGTGAAAACCAACTGAAGTCTATATTTGGAAACACAAATGTAAGCCTAGCTTTTTATAACCAAAATAATATTGGTAGACTACTTTACAGTAGCCTTAAAGACAAGTTGAAAGCTAAAGAAGTTTCTAATGTTGTTTACAAGATACCCTGTTATGCTATTCACCATTTTGATCAGGGACACAATTTTAATTTTGAAGATTACAGCACTCTAGACAGTGAACCAAATTTGAGTAAGAGGATGGTCAGTGAAATTATATACATTAATCTAAATAGAACGGTAAATTTCAGAATTGACACGGAAAATTTGAGTTAAATCTATAATCCTCTAATACGTGAGATTAAGTTAATGAATTAGTTTCCTTGAATTATTTTTCTTGAATTTATTTATTTATTTATTCATTTTTATTTGTTGTTTTGTCTTTGGTGTTGTGGGAGTTTCAAGTTTTATGGGTTGCCTGCAGTTGTTTGTTGGCAGCCAGCCGAGTTGACATTAGCTATTGGCTGTAGGCAGGTCACCATTTTATTTTGTAAATGCGTTTCATATATGTTTTGGACATTACTTCATCATCCCTGCTACATACAGATTTCTTGTTTTGAATGTGTTGCTTGTTGTGTTACGCACTGCTTTAATGATTTACATTAGTTTACTGAGACATGAAGGTAGGGATTTTACTTTGTAGCTTTTGCACGTGTTTCATTACATGTTTTCTTCCTTTGTTGTAGCTTTGAAAAAGGTTTAAGTAAACCGAAGCGTCAGCTGAAATGTTTGTTTGACTATCATCCCAATGTCCATTCCCCGTTATTGTTAGTTATTGTGTTATAATTCTTTGGACGTGAACACAACCTCAATATATTTAAAATTTATGTTTGAAGCATTTCCGCCAAATTTGACTAAAATATCTCGTCGCGTAATCGCCCACAACACTTAACGGGTTTCCGACTCCAAATATGCAAAATTCGATGATATGTTCATTCTAATCGAACACCTTGATGTGTCTGGGTTATTTAAGAGACAAAACGATAAAATAAATTGCTGCGTGCATTTGCTCATCGGCATACACGTGTTTTGTTTCCAAGCATGGTTTGAAGCCTGTTGCAATATGAGCTCATGTCAGAAACCCAAAACCTCTTTAAAAGGCCATTAGATTTAATTTAATGGACCCGTCCGGAGCTGCAGATAAACTTCAGAGGGAACTTATCGCCGAAACGGTCTTTTTAATTCCAACCAGCTTTGCTGTCATCCTTGGCGTGCGTCCATTTAGATTAGAGAAGATCGTGCCTTACAATAAATTAGAGGAAATCTAGGATAACACGAACCAACGCGAATTCACACCTTTTGAATGTCGGCCGCGGGGTAAAGAGCAAATGGACATGACATGTGTGAATGATACGGTGGCGTGCAGATGAAATTATTAATTCTTAATTGCAAAAGCATACTTTTGCATAAATAGGAATACTTAATTATCTAACTATCAAACTTAGTCCAGAATATACATTACTTTCAAAAGTATTGTGTAAATTCAATTAAATTTATACAACGTTTTATTATAAAATTCGCAAGGGCACGTCTAGCTAAATTAGACTTTTGCAGAAAGTTTTGGTATTTCATTATATAGAGAGCGGATGTTAGGCAAATAAAAACTGCAAAAAAATATCAAAAAAGGCAACAAAAAAGGCATAATTGGTTTGAAAAGGTCATTAAAAAGGCAACCTGATATTTTCAAAAGGTTTTATTATAAAGTTTTTTTATGTTCTGTATTTGAATGCCAGGATGTTATTAGATATTTTTCAATATTATTTGGTAACAAATTCTGACATCTATCAGACAATATTTCTTTAAATTTTGAAAAGGAACGTTCCACGTCACAAGATGTGACAGGCGCACATTTTAAATAACACGCTTCTGCAGTGCTGAACTGTGTTGTTTTAGGTTCACCTTTGTGGATTTTTTTCACTTCAACAAGGCAATTTAAGTCTGGATTTTTTCTACCACATTATTCAACTTTTTACAAATTTTTCCTCCTGCATTGCCAGGGACATTAGTAATTTTTAGTTTAATTTTTTCAAAGTTCCTTAATGAATCCGCTAAAATGACTCCACTTTTTTCTAACTTTGTTATTGCTTCCGGTAGATCTGAATAGTGTGTCTTTATAAATATTAAGCCACTTTTCACAGCTGCATTGCTAAAGGCGGCTTGAGATTTCGATATAGCTTGGGCCGTCCAAGACTCAAAAGTATTGACGACCTGAAAAATTATAAAATAAAAAACTACAAATATACGAGTACCTAACACATACCTCTTTAATCTCATCAAAATGTGTAGCATAAAAAATGGCTGCAGATATCCAGGAACCCCATCTTGTTGTTACCGGTTCCGGAGGTAAAGGTATGTTGGGAAGTTTCTCCTTATAGAAAGCTACCCTCAACGGAGCTTTGAGAAAAATCTGCAAATTGGTATATTTTTAAATTTATTAATAATCTTAAAGTTAACTTACCTTCTTTGTAGAAGAAATTAGTTGATTAACTACGCCAAATTCTTCTCGAATAAATTCACATACCCTATGTAGGCCATGTGCCAAGCAAGTAACGTGAATCATTTTTTCATAAAAAATTTTCATAATTTGACCTGCCTTAATCATATACGGTGCAGCGTCAGAAATAAAAAGTAGTATTTTGTCTTTTTTAACGCCTTCGGGATACAAAATTCCTAGAATGAGTAAATTTAAAGTTATTATAACTGCATAAACTTACATAATGTAAATCTTATTCATACTGTCATCGAAAAAGTTTGCTATTGTTTTATGGTTGGTTTTCTCAAGTTCTTTGGATGCCAATAAATGTGCAACTCCAGGTTAATTTTGAGTTAATTTGCCCACTACAATATTGGCAATATAACGCCCCTTGACATCTGTTGTTTCGTCGATTGATACCCATACATAATTGTCACCTATGTCGTGTCTAATATTTTTCAGGGTCTATAAAGATATATTAAAATTAAGAGAAAGTTAAAATAAAAGAGATATCAATGGACTTGCCGATTGATAGCACACGTTCAAGTAATTTTTTCGAAGCGTCGACTCATCGGGAATAATTTCATTTGTTGTGGTTTCTAAAAATTCTCGTAACACCGGATTGTTCAATTTGTTTAATGGAATTGACGCGGCAATAAAAGCTTCACATAATTTTAATGAAAACATTGATTTTGAAGGACCGGGTTTGCTCTCTTCTAGAACATTGGTCAAAAGTTGTTGTCGGCAGCTTTTATTTTTTATATTTTTTGTGTGTAACGCACTATTTAAATGTTGTGTTACATGGTACTTTTTTGTGGCATGTAACTAAAACAAACAAATTTTTACATAAATATAAAAATGTAAAATGGGCTATAAACAAAACGAAAACAATCACAAATGGTACTTACGGTTTTGGTACAAATTTTACAAAACAAAACAATTTCCATCCAATATTAAATTTTTATCATGTTCAGTCCACTTTTCCATTTGACTACACTTCGGCATCGTTGTTAGCAAAAATAGGTAGCACGCTTATTTACAAAACCACAATGTGCACACCACTCGTTCAAAACCATGAATGAGCAATAATTCAGAAAGATAGCAAAAATATTTAAGTATTTATGCATTTTCGGCGAAACAGTCCTAATAATGTTTTATTGATGCACTTTCGGCGAAAGAGTGGTAATGATGTTTGCTTAAGTTTCCGAACGCATAAATTATAATAACTAATAAAGAGAAATTGTCGGTCTGTTCCCTGCAGGGTGAGTAATCTTAATCTATCACTCGTTACAATTTCCGGTTTTGTAATTTCCATGAAAAAGTACTAAAATTCTTTTAAAAAGGCACTTATTTTATGAAAAAGGCATCTATTTTCTAAAATGGGAAAAAGGGCAAAAAAAGCAGGCATCAGGCATATGCCTGACTATCCGGTCTCTATTCATTAAAACAGTGACGCCATCGAATTTTTTGTTCGAATTAGGAACCTATTTATTGTGCATCTCGAGAGGTATAAATTTTCATTTCAACAAATTTTGGAGTAGGATACATAAGTCTTTTGAGAAAATTTGTACTGAAAAGAATTGGAACACATTAGGAGCAATATTTTTAATCCAATATTAAAACATAACTTAGACAATTTAATGGGTTACCCTCATAGGCGTACCGAAGGGGGGACTTGAACTGCCAACTCTGTGCCTTTCCCACCTTCCATACATTTAGCTGGTTAATTAATTTTCCAAGCTTATCTTGGTCAGGAGTCATAACACGATTTCTACTTTGTTCAGCTCTTGTAATATGTTTTCCTATAGAGATTGCTCAACTGTGCATGATTCTGACGTTACAAATCGTTACAGATTTTTAAATTTGCGTTACATTTTAACAATTAATACAGAGAAACAAAAATATCAGTTATTTCGAGCAAAAATACATCCGAACTAAGAGTTATGAAAGTCTATTTAACATTAGTTTTAGGAATTTCTGCAGTATTCCCGAGCTTGCAGATTTCTCCCGATGCATCCGCCAGCATCCCACACCTCATTAGACGAGGTATTTAATATGTATTCTCATTACGGCGTGGACTTCACTGCGCGAWCTCGGGTTATCTGGTACAAAATCACGTTTGCAGATGCTCTTTCTAATTCAAATCACGACAGTTAATTGAAGTTTGAAATTCAATGGCAGGTTGTACGTGTAGGAGGTTCGCTTAAAGGTCAGAGCAAACCGTGCTGATCATGCCCGAAGATGGCTAATTATAAGGCAATGCCCACGCATACCACTATCTGTTATTATCTGAAGTTTTCAGGTAATAGGCGACGTACGTCTTGTCTCAGCCTTCAACTTTTGAGTCCTTCAAACTATAACAGTAAAATTTGTCCCATGGAAGTTTTAATCCAAAGATCTCAGTTAAATTAAATCAAAGCATTCTAATATACAAAAATATACAGGACTGCATTTCTTATATATTTAAGTCTGGAGACGCTACTCTCGTAGAAAATTATCGTCCTATATCGATAATCTGTAATTTCGCAAAAGTATTCGGAATCATATTTCACAATTTCATTTATAATAATATTAAGGCTTTTCTTTTTCCGTTCCAACATGGATTAAGGGAGGGCAGATCTACCGTAACTAATCTTGCAACATTTACTTAGTTTGGTTTGAAGGCTTCCGTGGTTGTTGTCGATGACATGTTGTTTTCCGGGCTGGTTCCCACGTTGATTATTAGACCTTAACGTTTCGACACTCATGTCGGTGTCTTCCTCAGAAGTAGCTCTGAAACTGAAACTGAAACTAAAACTGAAACTGAGTTTCAGAGCTACTTCTGAGGAAGACACCGACATGAGTGTCGAAACGTCAAGGTCTAATAATCAACGTGGGAACCAGCCCGGAAAACAACATGTCATTTACTTAGTTTGTTTCGGAGGTGCTGGACCAGCGGGGTAGGGTGGACGTTAGATACACTGACATAAAAAAGGCTTCTGTATAAGTGGCACGCTAGAAACATATCTATTCAACAAGAAACAGGTAGTCTCCTATGGTGGTTACAATTCTCCCGTTTTTGTTACCGGCTCTGGAGTTCCACAGGACTCTAATTTGGGACCGCTACTATTTCTCATTTTTTATTGACGACCTGGCACATAGCGTTGATACACAAGCGTTGCTCTTCGCTGACGATCTCAAAATTTTCTCTCAAATACATACTGAGCTTGATTGTAAAAACCTTCAAATGAAGCTTGATATGGTGCGGAGTTGGTGTATAACCAACAAACTATGTTTGAATATTTCTAAGTGTAGTACGATGTCCTTTACACGTAAATTACTTCCCATAGCTTGTGACTATGAGATTGACGGTGTAAAACTCGAAAGACGTACAGAAGTCAACGACCTGGGCCTAACATTTGATTCTACCCTGTCCTTTAATACACATATCAACAACGTTGTGTTGTCTGCATCAAGGATGTATGGTTTTATTGTTAGAAATGTTGTGGACTTAGATGTACTAAAGTTACTGTTTTTTTACGTTTGTCAGACCAAAATTAGAATATTGTCCGTTGGTATTTTATCCCTTGTACAATCAGCAGGCACAGGCTTTGGAAGGAGAGCAAAGAAAATTCTTGAAATATCTTTATTTCAAATGTGTAGGTAGTTACCCTCCGACGGGCTATGATCATTGTACTTTACTTGTCCGATTTAATATGCAATCCTGGACGCAAAGACACATTGTAAATACCGTTTTGTTTGTGCAGGGGCTACTTACCAACAGGATTGACTGCCCTTATCTGGTCGGTTGTTTGAGGTGTACTATTCCGCGTTCAACAGCACGACACAGCGTGACTTTTTACACTGACAGGTGTAAAACCAATTTGTTGTCGAAATCGCCGATATATGTTATGTGTACCAACTTTAAAAAATTTGCAAATGATGGTGATGTTAATAACACAACGATTAAGCAGTTGCTAAATTATATGTATTAGAAGGAACAGGCAATAGCATTTTTCGGTTGTATGGTTGGAACACAAATAGAAATGAATACTAAATCAAATTTGTTGTCATATGTTTTATTTTTTATAACCAAGTCCTTGATAGTAAATCATATTTGACAATGAAGCTAGGTAGTTATTTGAATGAAGAAAAATATTATATGCCGTCCTGCAACATTTTAGGCCAAAAAAATTATGTAAGCTGAAAACTAGCATTAAATGACGTAGTTGCTTCGGTCTGTACGTATAGAGATCTATATGGCCGATTGCCTGATCGTCTAATGAAAATCGGCAATACATAATTTAAAAGTGGCGTATATTAATATTGGTACGGTTAGGAAGTATACACAGCTACATCGCCAGTTGCCCAATTAGAATCTCGTGTTATTCAGCGTTTTGAAGAAATTTTGAGTCATTATCAACGCCTGGTACAATCATTACTGAGAAATAAAGCTACAATTGAAACCAAAGATCATGAAAATCGAGAGAAAATCCATTTTAAAACTGTACTCAATTCTTTTTTAAATGATATTTATTTCAAAGCTGGAAATCAAATGCGTGAAAAACTAATCTTGACTTAATCCTTAAAAGCTGACATAATGTCGAGTGAACGATCCGATTCTCCCTTTTGTAATTTTTTTTTTCGATTTATAGCCTCAAACTCAGGACACCTTATTTGATATCGCGAAGTCCCTACTTCCGGTGAAAGCATTCAAAATAAGTACTGCACGGAGAAGAATAGCGCTTAACTATTGTTTGCCCATGGCAGCTTAGTATGGAGAAAGTCGCATCGCCGAAATTCCGCGCGAACGGGGTCCTAATTGACCATCAAATCGCTGCGAACGACAAAAGCAATTAATAGCTGCAGAGAATGTAATTATACGTTTTAAACCTATTAGCTGCTCGCACGGTGCGTATTCGGTTAATTGCTCATCTCACGTAATACATGTCGGAAAAAAGTTGGGTATTAACGGGCAATTCCGCCCGCTGTATTTATAACGACAGCGCACTGTGTTTAGCCGGCACAATGATGTTTTGAATTTAGGAGTTAATAAATATGTTGGGCGCTAGGTGCAACTTTATCGAAGGTAGGACTCCTGTTTACAAACTTCATTGGTGTAGCAAATATTAATATACAAATAAAGAGGTAGATATATTAGTCTTGAAAACAGTCAAAGGTAATTTATAATTTAAGTAATTTTCACTTTTAGGGTAATAATCGATTGTCTGGGTTTATTCCCTAGAGATGCTGCATCTCACAAATGTTATGTCTATAGCTTCCGACTGCAGAAATAGTTCTTCTTATTTAGGCGTGCCCCATAAATGATTTTCATACTGGAATAATAATAATAATAATAATAATAGGTCTTTATTGAATAATCATATACCTTAACCTGTGTACAGAAATGTGTAAACTATACTCAGTTGTGATTCAACCAACTGAGATATTACAGCAGGCGCAAAGCATATGACCTTACATTTATCAGCATTTAGTTTAAGATTGTGGTCTATGCTGTATTTAGAAATAGAGTCGAGATCTCAATTAAGCTGCTCGCTTGCGCTAGTTGTATTCCACATCTTAAAGAATAGGTACAGTTGGATGTCACCAGCATATCCTGGAATATTTGAAAATTTAACACGACAAAATATATCGGACGTATAAATTAAATATAGAAGGGGTCTCAGTACTGACCCTTGGGACACATCACTCGTAACAGGCATTTTATCGGAACGAAGACCATTAACCCGAACTATTTGGAAGCGGACACAAAAAATTCACATGCGATTGCATTAAGTCCAAAGCAAGACAATTTGGCACACATCAGCTCATGATCGATTGTGTCAAACGCTTTAGAAAAATCTAGTAAAACGAGAACCGTGATTTTTCTGAAAACCTGATTGAAACGTTGAAATTATATTACTCTCTAACGCGTAATTGTAAAGTTGCAGATGTACAACTTTCACAAATGTAGGTACTAAACTTATGGGACGAAGGTCACTAAGGTTAACCGGATTGTTTATTTTTGGAATGGGAATAATAACGGAAGTTTTCCATGATACTGGGAAGTAACCGCTTTCAAGGCAACAACTAACTATATGCGTGATATGAGGAGCGAATTTTGGCAAGCAAAAATTGATCATCTTCACAGAAATGTCATCCCACCCAGGGCTAGAAAGCTCAAGTTTAGATATTATATTTTTAATATCGTTGAAGTATAATGAGCAGTATAAGATAATATTTTGTCGGATAGATCGCTGTCTCTTGAAAACACTGACAAAAAGTTAATAGTCTGACGTTTCGATTACACCTGTAATCTTTGTCAAAGACGAAGAACCTCAAAATTTGCCTGACACAAGTTCAAACAAAATTTTGAAAGTAAATAAACAAATCACCAAGGATGCGAGACGTCATAGAAACAACGTGCCAACCTGATAAAAAAAGGAACCTAACGATGAAAAAGGAACTACCTACCTACTAGATATACACGAACTACTTGATAAAAGATAACTACAAAATAGCCTTCCAAATGTCACCTAACTCATAATTTCCACAGTCCCTGTTAAAATTATTAGTATTCCTACAAATTTCTATAGCTTCTTTTATTAGACGTTTGTGATAATATTTTTCTCTGTGTAAAATTTTTGTTTTATCAAAATCAATCATGTGTTTAGTCAAATATGAGTGTTCAGCTACGGCAGATTTATCTGTCTGTTGCAACCTAGTAGCACGTATGTGTTCTTTCAAACGCGTACCTACTTTTCTTTTAGTTTGACCTATGTAACACTTTTCGCAAGAACAAGTAATTTTGTAAACACCTTCACTATCTAAATGTACTTTTATCTTTAGTAGAACTTAAAATTTTATCTAAATTGTTATATGTACTATCAACAACTAAAATATCGTGTTTTCTAAGCATCCTTTTTAATTTTTCCGAAAGGCCTTGTACATAAGGCAAACTCAACTTCAATTTGCTTTGTCGTGGCTGAGAATTTACTTGATTTGGATGAGCACTTTTATTAAAAACTGACCAAATATTCTTACTACTATAACCATTTCTCACTAGCGCTGATTTAAGATGATATATTTCTTTTTGTACAGAACTTTCATCTGATATCCTTTGTGCTCTAACAAATAACGTCCTAATAAGACTATTCTTTTGAGAAGGAGGGTGGTGAGATGTGGCATGTAAATATCTGTCTGTGTGCGTTGGTTTTCTGTAAACCTTGTGTCCTAACTATCCAGTGTTTGTTCTGTAAATTTGGACATCCAAGAAAGGTAAACTACCATTGCTTTCTAATTCCATAGTAAATTTTATGTCGGGATTTTGACTGTTCAAATGATTTAGAAACCTACCCAGCTCTTCTATACCGTAGGGCCAAATAACAAAAGTGTCATCTACGTACCTATACCAACATTTTGGTTTAAGCTGAAAACTGTTTATCGCTACATGTTCAAAATTCTCCATAAACAAATTGGCTACTACAGGACTTAGAGGTGAACCCATTGCACAACCTGATTTTTGTTCATAAAAATTATCGTTCCATAAGAAATAAGTAGATTTTAAACAATGTTCGGATAATCTGGCTATCGTGTCACCTAAGGGATCGCTATTAAGCTTGGATTTGATGATATCCATGGTTTCAGGAATGGGTACTTTCGTAAATAAAGAAACCACGTCAAAACTAACCAAAATATCACCTTCTGAAATACCTAAACCTTTTATAATATCAATAAAGTCTGAAGAATTTTTGATGAAATTACTGGTATTTCCTACATAAGGTTTTAAATAGCTGGCACAAAATTTTGCCAATCTGTAACAAGGACTGCCAATCGTATTGACTATGGGTCTTAACGGGACATTGGTTTTGTGGATTTTGGGCAAGCCATACAATTTAGGTACCTTGCAATCGGAAACAGTTAAAAGAGACTTCTCCTCATTCGAAAGATTTGAACTTTTGATAAGATCATTGGTAATTTTGGAAATTTTTGAGGTAGGATCTCGGGATAATTTTTGATATGTTTCCTCATCTAACAACTCTCTAACTTTATTCTCGTAATCTGTTCTATCTAAAATTACTGTGGCTCAACCTTTATCTGCTCTAGTAACTATAATGGACTTATCTGTATTCAAATCCTTAAGAGCATTCATTTCCTCAAATGTCACATTAGGTTTGGACGTACGTGCATTTCTAATAGCGTGGCATACATCTAGTAGGTAGGTAGTTCCTTTTTCATCGTTAGGTTCCTTTTTTATCAGGTTGGCACGTTGTTTCTATGACGTCTCGCATCCTTGGTGATTTGTTTATTTACTTTCAAAATTTTGTTTGAACTTGTGTCAGGCAAATTTTGAGGTTCTTCGTCTTTGACAAAGATTACAGGTGTAATCGAAACGTCAGACTATTAACTTTTTGTCAGTGTTTTCAAGAGACGGAATATTATTGATGTAATAAACGGCATCCCATTTTACACTCTCCAGGTCTCTCAGAAAGTGAACATATGCGAATTGTTTGTAATTTCTATAAGTTATAGTTTTAGGTGGCAATTTAGTGACTTCATGTTTCAAAATACAAAAAGTTAAGGAATGATCAGATATTAAGTCGGCATTTATTACTCCTGTAGATGCATGTGAATATTAGTATTTTTAATCTAATTCACAAACAGAATCGATTCACAGTACCCAATATTCTAATGAATTGATTACATTTATGTTTTTCGAGGTTGAGATCGAGCTACTCAGATCAAAATAAACAAACTGTTGTTTAACCGTAGCAGTAATTATACTAACGAAATTTCACCACCTGACATGATTTATAAGAATTTTTATAAATTGATGATTTTATCGTCTTTTGTAATAAATATTTTCTAGTACGCCCGTCAACATTTTGGTTCAAAAACTACACATTTTAGAGTTCCCTTATATGACAAGTTTAATGTTGTCCGACTTCATAGCCCGAACATCAATTTTGCATGCCCTTAAAGTAACCAATCAAATTCAGGGCAGGGTTAAAGTGCTAAAATTCCAATATTACATATCGCGAATGCCTCTAGCGGCGGCGTTGATAAGCGATTTAGATACAAATGAATTCCTGGATGCTCGAAACGTTTCAGCTATTTCCACTGGGGAGATGCCGCCTTTGATAGCAGTAATTTCTCAACATGCGTGAAATAAAGGATAATGTGATATATGGAGTGCTGGGTGGATCACGCAGCGTTTACTATCTATCAACATAATTACACATCTTCATATTGATCTCGCGATACGTAACGACTGCCTTTAAAATTTGCGTCGCGCGCTGCTGCGCATTCGTGTCAACAATTACGTGCTCCATTGTTTTGTTTTGATATAAACACCAACTTCTTATTCTAACTATTTTATTAAACATGTAGCGTTAAAAATAATAGCAGAAGAGAAATGAAACTGAGTTGCCTATGAGAAGAGGCTAAGAGAAAACAATTAACAAAATCTATAGAAGATAACAAGCTGAAACTTTTATATTCAATTAAACTACCACGTGATAAAACATTACAAAATTAAATATCTATTTATTTCAAAAACGTCAAACAATTGATTTTTTTAAGCCCTACGAACGCCAAACATTCTGTTCGTTCAGCTTTTGTCTTTGTTATAAGGATTCACATCCTTAATCGCGATCTTCTTGACTGTTTCGAAACGTGCAAGGTTAGATAAGAATCATGCGGCAAAGTAAGAAAAATTAACATGCAGGAGGATATATTGCACGCTTTACTTCATGACGAGAACAACAAGGTTAATTATATTATATTAATGTTGCAATATAGCCGTTTGCCCAATACGATGACGTATTGGGCATTGTTGTTTTATGTATGTGATAGATAACCATCTTTTCTATTAACCTTTCATCAAGATCATTATTTTAATTAGATAGAACGGATGCGTGCACCGATTTTTACTTAGATACTCGAGGCTAGCGCATGCTTCTTCTTCGCTCTTCGACTGTTACTTCAGTACATCCGTTTCTTGTGTTATAACGTCTTCTTACTCGGGTAACTCAACTTTACAAGTCTCCGGAAGCAAGAGCACAATTCCAGATGCAAACGCTGAGAGCACAAGGCTAAAAAGAAACCATTCCAGGGCAAGAGGGGCAAACTGAAATACAGCCCTAAATGCATGAGTATGATTCATATTTTTCATGCTTACACCGATCTGAACCGAATGGAGAGCAGCAATCCGTGACAGGCAACCACAGGAATTTACTATTCCAACAGCTGTTCCTCTACAGAAGGTAGGAAACAATTCGCAGACGTAGAAGTTGATTAGTATGTGAATGCAATAAGCCTGCGTGACACAAACCAAAAGTACTCTGACGAGTATGTGAAAATCTAGAAAAATATATGTTATATCCATCTACTTCGCATGGTTATACTTACCAACGAATACAGTGGATATGCAATAGCTGAATGCTAAAAGCATGAAGAGAACGGATGATCCTATTCGTCTTCCGAAGACATATAGTGGAGGCAGAACTAGAAGGCAGCTGTAACAGTAAATATTTCCTATATCCCACCGGACGAGGGTTTTTAAACCCAACGTTTTAACGTGATAATGTTAGAAGAGAAGCTATAATGGGCATGCGATCTAAATAATTATTTATAGAACTTGCAATTTTTAATATACTTTGACTATGTCTATCGTATGGACATGATTTACAGCCCCGTATATTCACATGTAGGTTTTATAAAATTTAAAATGGAACATACAAATGTATATAAGCATATAAGAAGATAAATACAAAAAATTTCTAACTTTAAAATGCTGAAAAGAGGATATTTGATTAAGGGTTTGCTTCCTGTTCCTAAATACACGATTTAAAAGCTTTGATCCAGGCTACATTTCCTTGTTTTAAGGTGATACCATAGACGAATTCACTGTCTCACTTTTGGTTGAATTGTTCATGAATAGGTTTCTAAATTGAATTTACCTCCATTTTAGCTATTTTGGTTTTAATAATGCCTTAGTAAGTTTTGTATTAATTAATAAGTATTCTGAATTAATTGCCACATTGAATCTTTATGGCATGGCACTTTTATTTGCGCTAATAGTTTATGTGTATATAATATAATATAACAGGAACATTTATGGAAACATATTTATAACGACAATTATATCCTAAGAGTACACAAAATAGGTCGACAAACGATCCCAAAAGTCCATAGGTTATTGTTGCGCAGTCACTATAAATATCCTTGAAATTTTTCTAATCTAAGCTACAAAATGTGTATTTATTTTATTTCTGTGCAGATCGCTTGCCCCACTGTCACAGATTCTTGGTAAATACAAAATGTAAAATTAATATAAAATTTGATGATTAGTTTAACATTGGTAATTTCGTGTATTGTTTGTATTGACCTGACATGACCTTCCCCTATTTGAACTGAATATGTGTTTGTTGATAAAAAACCCACATGAATCCCCGATTTAATAATCAACTGAATTTGGTTACTTCCAAGTTGTATAGTTAGGTATAGATAAGCAGACCTGGAAATAACTCAAGTGTTCCCTACATTTGTGATCGTTACTTTAGTAATTACATTTGACAATTGGTATGTACTAACAATTGACACCAAATATATTAAAAGCTCTCATGCCTTAGCGATCCACCTCCTAGTACAGAGACGACGTAAACTGCTTACCCTAAAGTTTCAGCGTATAGGACTATCCATTCACTTTCAGAAGCAACAAGTTCTTTCTGTATTCCAACATATCCTACAAAAAATTTTTAAGCAAACGCAAACACTCTTATGGAAAATCCTCGTACGGCTTCTGGTGTGCAAGAAATCGATTACACTCTTTAAGGCAGCTGCTACGAAAAGCAGCTTCTTCAAGTGAACAGTGATAAATCTTATGTAGGCGCTAGGCGCCTTTCTTCCACAAAAACTGGGCGTCTCATCAGTCATAAACAACACGCGAGCACTACAACCCAAGTCCCTTAATAATTTCCATGCCCTTTTTCGCTCACCACAAGACAGCAACCATTTTGGAGATTCAGGAACGTACCTAAAAGGAAAAGTGCTTATTAAGCTTCTTAGTCAATAGTTAAAATACAGAATATTTTATCCAATAAAACTTTAGTTGATATAACTATGCCAGAATGTAGGTAATTGATCAGGTAATCACATCAGCTTTTTATCGTAGACAACGCAATAGACACGCGCTAATTTATGCTAGGTATATAACTGGTTAATTTATGTACTTAAGTACTAAGTACTTTATATTATCAAGCCAAGTAGAAAATCTGTAAAAGGACATAAGTACCAAATACAACTACTCCAAATGTACTGGAAGTATTGAAATTAAGCACTTGTGCTGGATTTTGTCAATGTGTGATAATACTAACCATAGCGCGAATGCTAATACGGGAAAGGGAAATAGCAAGGTGTACTGAATTTTTCTCCAATCTGCGATGTATCCGCGATAGATGGACAAGGAAAAGACTCCCAAACAACCAGAAAACTGCCATACAGTCATGTAAAATCCCCTGTAATCCTTCTTGCACATCTCTAGAACTTAGTTATTGGAAATAATTCTTGCTTATTGTACATAATAGGGTATGGTCTCGTGTACTAACATGTTAGGAACGAAGCGAGGTAACAACCAATACCCCCAAAGCTTGACACGAATATGAGTTCCTTGAACATGGTTATGTCTGGTACATGACAGAGTCCTACCAGTCCTATCAACCACAACAGGTAGCAGGTAAAATTTACGGACCTACGTCCATATCTAAAAAGATGCAATAGCAACGTACAGCTCTAGAATTAAATTAATGTGTAAATTACGTATCAGCTGCTATTCCTCCTAGAAGATTTCCACTTGCAAATCCTAAATAGGTGATGGTAGCTATTTCTACGTGTAATTCGCTATAACTGCACAAATAATGAAACTGAAAAGCAAAATCGACTTACGTTAGCGTTTCACATTATTGCAGAAGAAAATTTTTGTACCTCCCTCTGCATAGTCATTCGCCTTTCAAACGGAGATATAATAGCTGTATTGCACTTCATAACGTTAGGCATTTCTGAACTCTCTTGCATACGAATAGCTTCCATGTAGGTTTTGTTTATAAATAACTTGTAATTGTAATCGTAATAAACGCATTCTTTGGACCTAAAACATAAACGATAAGAGAAACAAACCTCTTTCGACTTATTTTCACTTTTTTGGTTTGGAGAACGACATTATTTCGCGGAAACTCCATTTATTTGCCTCTAGTTCAGTGATGTTGCAGTGCACGGGAATATTATCTGGAAATTCAGCAACTGCAAGCTAAATTCCAGTAGCGATTGATACAGTTTGTAACCTAGTGTTTACCTGCATATCCAAGCAGTAAACGGAAAGCGACGTCAAGCAGAAAATAACAAACATCCAGAGGCTGTGCCTATTGTACTGCCGAAATGCGAAACTGAATTCATTGTTCACTAAGAAATGAAGTGCAGAACATGTGCTTGCGTTACAAAAAATTACTTACCGCGAACTCTGTAGTTTAACGCTACCTGGAAGGAATCTTCGGATGATGATGCCATTCAATTGATTGAATAAACGTCGTTGAATTTTTAGGAAACGCTTGTCAAAATGAAGGCAGTTGTGTCTATGGTTTCGATGCTGACAAAAACAGTGACATTTATTAGCTAAATTCCTAAGTAAAAATTATAGAACATACTGATTTGATTTCCAAAAGATTATTGCTTGTTTTCGCCCTAGCGCTCCTAAAATTAATTGGGGAATATGCTCTTAAGAATGTTAACAACTAACCTAAGATTAAAAAAGCAGAAACACGACTTCGTATTCTTCCTCCAAGTATATACCAAATATGTTGGTTTGGTTCTTATCTGGACTTACCGTCCTGTCCAGTTTAAGGAATGTTTAAGAAGGAACAAAGAAAAAACTATGTATCCTAAGAAAATAGCAATTTTACAATGAGAAGTGTGGATCATCAAGGAAACAAACAGTCCTATGTATAAGTGGACAGAAAGCCTAGACAAAAAGCAAGGAAATAGCAAGCGTTTTGTTAAATTTTGTCTTGTTATAAGGATTTTGCCTTAGCTGAAAAATTAAAGATTTTTGAGAAAAATGTAGATACTACCCAGCGAACTGATGCGAAGCCATAAGGAAAGAGTAAAAGAATCCGTCCCTTTGAATTGCTGTAGACTTGAATGTTAATTAAATGTGAACTAAATGGACATTTTAAAAAATGTTGTGGAAAGAACATCTTTAATAACTTAGACTGTAAAATTGTCAAGTCGTCTTTTTCAAAAACGTTTCAGTGTTGCTTGTACTCTTTCTTGTCCTGGGTGCTTCAATTCTTCGAAGAGTAAATGTAGATCCTTCGCACAAGCGAATTCAATTTTTCACTTCCAATCTCGTGCACAAGCGGACGTGAATGGAAGGCATCCGCAACCTTTTGACACGAAGTATTGTAGATCACACACAGCACGGCCGTTCAGAAATTGCCAGCGTTCTTTACGATGCACCTTAATCTATTATTTCTACACGGAAACTTGTTAACTTTTAATATGAATTCGCCACATAAATATCAGGATATAATTATAAATTGCTAACCGTATGAATCATCGTAAATCCAAGTCATTCACGTTCTCCTCCGCGGACTTAATGCGAATCTATCTCACGGCGCTCACAGCCGCCTACAACGATGTTACAATGGACTCTCGTGACTTGCGATGATACAGATTTTTGTTCGGCGCAAATTTTGTGTGAAAAGCGGACTTATGGAAGTCCTTCCGGTCACGGGCTGTCGTTCGAACACCTGTCACTGTAGGTCGGTTAATGTAAATGTAATGTTAATGCACCTGTAAGCATTCTAAGCAAAATGTGTCTACATCGCAATGATAAAGAAAAATATCCGGTATTTAACAAATAAAATAGATTATTTAAATGCCGAACTGGGCTTTGAGGAACGCCATGGAAAAAACATTAAAAAAACTAAGTATAACGTTGCGTCCTTAACGTTATATAAACGACGGAGTTGCTGTTGTAACGAACAAATAATTTGAAACACACAGTATTAGAAATAACAAAAACAATATGTAGAAAAGATAATGAGATTGCCGAAAATTGAGAAATGTTCAATGTTTCTTTAGAATCATTAATAAAAAAATTATCGGATATAAAACATATGAGTTACAGTACAAATAGTAAGCCTCTGTGGTGGTGAACATGAACATCTTAAGCGACAGTAAAGAAAACAAACAGTTCTTGCAGATGTTTGAATCATTACCTCTTTAAGACAAAAATATCGCTAATCAACTGGGACGCCAAATGTTTTCCTACACAGTTTTCATGGGCATTGCCATTTGAATTGGTTTTCCCTGAAATTAAAAACAATGTTAGTAACAACAAAACATACTACAGCATACCCAAATCGTGGTAGTTGTAGATCTCACCCAAACCATAGGTTTCACACAGCTCTATCTTATGACCACTTCTGTTGATAATATACATTAATGATCTACATCACTTTTGCGTTTATTGATCACCAACTTGGCTATCAATTACATCCTTCAAAGGTTTTTAAATGTTTTACTCACCTATGACATAACAATGATAACTTAGTATGATATTAACTGATTGATTTAGTTCAAGTTAAAAAACAAACATTTCAGAATGAAAAACTGAAAATGCTTTTGATATGTCCTTGTGACCTTCGTGTTTTGTTCAGAACTCTAGCGAATTTTATAAACAATATGGGGTATCTGACAATAACCTGAGATAAAAGGACATAATTAGTAAACATTTAAAAGGACTTCCGCTATATTAGCGACTTTTTGGAAGATTTTGTCCATTATATAGTATCATTTATCTTGTAAAACTTAACATCCCGATACAGGTGGATATATTACTGACTTTGCTTGATCAATTTTAACTATCAGTTCATGGTTGAGAAATAATACATACTATCTCTGAAGTGGATCAGCGAATCTTCGCTGTGCCGAATTATTTAGTTACATTTGATTAAATGTGTTTTGAATTTACTTAGTTTTTTCGTGATATATAATGACACTAAGCGGTGCTGGGACGCAACTACTTTTAGTAGTTAGTTGATCGAAAAAATACTCTCGATCTTTTATTAATAGTACACAGATTTGTTGATTTGTTCATGACATAGAAGTAATTGAAGTCTTTGTTAATAGAGTGTCAATGCTATCACGATATATGCAGTACTGTTACAAAAATAGCACTCTTACAATTAAATGTACTCAAACAGCTGGTGACAGCTAATAATAATTAGTTGCTAATTACCTGTAGAGAGCCTTGTAAAGCCTGATGACAAGTTCTTTCTTTAAACCATACTGTTGGACTTTATTTTCTACCGTTCGCAGTCTTTATAAATGCTAGGGACTTTCCTACAAAATAGAGAAAAAACTGTAGTTGCCCTCTTCTTGGGTTTCCGAAATCCAAAGAATATTCACACCTAAGGCCAATTAGCCTTCTTCGTCTTCTGTCGAATGTTTTGGAGCTACCCACATATCGCTTCTCTATCCTGGGTTTCGTGCATCGTAGAGTACCGCGACAGTACCTAATTTTAAGTTAACTGAAGAGATCATAAAAGCTGTAGATGATGGATTTTCAATAGTTTTAGTTTCAATTGATTATTTGAAAGCTTTCAATAAGTTGAGCATGCTGAGGTAATTTAATTTTTTAATTTAAGTGGAAAACACTGTATATTATGACATTTTTAGAATCGTCGTTGAATGTCATTATCATTTTGTTAATAAGACATCTGGTCTCAGTCTTACTGTTTTGTGATTATTTGAAAAAGATTAATATCTTAAAAATATCTCAAAAATGCGGCTTGAACATTTCAATTCCCCACGAAATTTTCTATATTACTAACTTACAACAGCTTAAATTTTTGCAAAATTTTATGTAAATTCAATTTAAAGAATTTCTATCCCGAATAACTTGATATATTTTTAATAGAAAGGCATATAAATATAATATAATATATATAAAAGTATATAATAATTGGTGAAATAGTTCTATAATGTATTTCAATACGAGGTCTTAATAATCTTGTTTGATGGTACCTGATTTTTGGCTAGTCATTCCTTTCCTTTGGTCTATAAGGCTGACAAAGACAGGCTCCGCTACTATCTATGGTACTCTTCCTTTTGTGTGCTAAATGAGTAAGAACATGTATGATAGGAATGTGTTTCGCCCTGTTTACAGCTCAATACGGTAAAAAAAATTGTTATTCGTTTCATAAGTAACAATAACTACTGAAAGCAGTAAACGCTATTACACTTCCAACAGTTTAGTTTACTGTGTATTCATGTAAAAGCACCGCCTTTAATCTGCTGAATTATTTAGGGTAATTGTAACGGGCGCAGAGAGCAGGACCATATTTTCTCATTTAAGGACCGCCGTTTCAAATTCCTCAAGCCGGAGTTGTTATAATATTTTTTAAATGAGAATTTATTGAGCGTGTAGAATCGAAGTGAACGCTTGACCGTCCGCAAGCAGATGCTCCCAGGTTTTCGTCGCTTTTGCCGTCAAATAAATAACACCAGCAAACATTGTCACTGGCCAATATAAACATAATGGGTGTTCGATCTCCGACAATGGCATTAACAGGACATAAATCTAGATAAGTAGATACGAAGTCAATCGACACTTCTCCCTTTTGTCATCCCGGGGCACCGAGAGGTTGCTTGCAAACAGTGCAGCGTAAACACAAAACAAGGCCGCACGGACCTTTGTCAGCCGTACCAGTATGTCATTACCGGCCGCCCCTTATACCGCTGAACTAGATCTGCGCCGGTGTCCTCGTAAATCCCGCTGAAAACTCCGGGTGGTACGGGGAAGCGAATGTGCGAGCACCTTTGGGACGTCTCCGCATTAACACCGACAATGAAATGAGTAACACATGATAAATTTCGTTGAGGATGATCAGTGAAGCACGAAGAGTCGCAGCACCTTGGTAACTGGCTGTTTTGATTACGCTAGGGGATGTTTCTGAACCGCCGAATAAAATGGGAGAACCTAGGTTTATTATGTCTGGATACAGTTAATTTTATTCATGGCTGTAACGTAATTTATGTTGTCGTCGCGACCTTCCGGGGCAGGCCTTGGTGTAACGTCTTTCAACCCGAAGACAAAGGACAGTCATCATGGGCTTTAGTTTGGGCTAACTCAATCTGCCGACGACAAAGGACGTTACAACTTTGGCATATCTTGTACGCAAGTAATGGACTTTCAGATCGTCAAACCTACATGATTTAATTAATACTCATTTGTAGCGTTTTTAGAAAGAAGCTGAAATATGTATTAATAAACTCATCTGTTTCCAGATTGTCCTAGTCTGCCTTGTCACCATATCCGTTTTTTGTCCATAAATATCAAATGGAAAGTATTGAAAATGGTTTGGCGATATGTACAGAACTAATCGTCTATGGCTGCCACCAGTATTTTTCCCTAGTCATTAAAAAAAATGATTTAATTTTCTATAAATTTTGAGTTACATGAAGCATTGTCCAGAACGTATTTTCTCCTTCATTTTCCCATACCGCTATTTGACGATCTAAAGGAATGTACTGAATTATCTTACCGTGCGCGTTTATTTTCTCATTTTGAAAAAGCCTTAGTTTCGTCATGAAGAAAATAAATGTTGTGTACACTGTTTTCAGTTCCTTATATTTTTGTTCAACTTTTCTTTATTAGAATATTTACCAAAAATTTGAAGACCTTTCCAGTACGATTTTCAGAAGTTTCTACATGAGTTATGGCCCAAAATTCCCTTTGCTGTCCTTCTTAACCTAACCTAAGTCCGACACAATTCCTGCTGTAGTATTCGCTAAATAATAGCATCTTTGTTATTTTTCTATGAATCAACAAATAAAACAGTTTTATTTTGTTTTAATATGAAGCTTTGCCTTCATTTGAAACTTCCCTAACTATCACCATACTATCTGGAACAATTTTTTGAGGTATTATATGGATCAATTATGTGTGGCAAATTGGAAATTGACTGATTACACTTTGAACGTCTCTTCGATACTTTCCTGTGTAATTCTTTTGGACATAATTTTATGCGTATTAATTGTGTCCATTAAAACTTTATGTGCCAAATAGCATAATGCTTGTGGCTTGAAACACACAAAAAATTCATATGGTTCTATTAATTTTCTATTGATTCGATGGCATCATATGTTCATAATAGTAGCAGGCCACACTGTTTCAATTATCTTAAAAGATTTTTTTTTTTAAATCCCAAGTTACCCGTTTCAGCGTTCACCATGACTTCAAATACATATTTTTCAATTTTTAAATGACTTATGGGAAACCAACAATCAAAACTCTGTGAAAATTTGTAGCTCATTTATTCAATTTTCGAATTCTGATGCTTGTTTGAGAAAAGTAAAGAGCTTAGACACGATTAGCTAACCCCAGAAAATACGAAATTCTTCCATACTTATTAAGATACCCTTGAGTATATTTCAAATGAATAGTTATTTGTAATATTTCGTTTCGTTATTTCATGGCATTTTTACTATGTCCCTGACAAATTAATAGCATTAAAAAGCAGCAAATACACAAGTGTCTGATCAGAGATCAACAATAATAAATTGTGCAGAAACATAAAACAAACCTACAATAACTGCAAGAATATATAAAAAAACAAACTACGGATTTAATTTACACTTCTAAGTTTTTTTAAGAATGCTAAAGTTTGTCACCAGTCAATTTTTATCACCATGCAATGAACACCCGTCTTTCATCAAGTCGTCTTTTGTTATCATAGGATTACCACACACTTGGCCCTTTACATATCTTAAAATGGTCAAGTATGCTAAATAAGAAGATCATAGTAGATAATAAGAACACTGTTTGACAATAGCTAGTAATTTTTCTGTGATTATAAAAAAATACTGACAAACTGTATTCTTGTCTCAAAGTCTGACGTTTTTAGATGTTGAAAGAGTAATTCTTCTGTTTTTTTTGTTCTTTTATAGAATTTTCTTCCCATGTATAAGTAATTAAATCTTTTTCAACGTCTTGCCGGGATTTAAATATATGTGCATCAAAGTATGCTACATTTGTTAATCTACACAGTCAGCTATTCAATCCCCTATACCTTTGACGCTTTCAGTGAATTATCCTCGGTTGCACTGAGATCACAAGGTAGAAAACGTGGAGCTGCAGCTCCAGATTTCAGGGAAGTTGTTACAAAATTCGAAATTTGCCTGCACGTCAAATAACTCGAGTTGCGTGTTGACATACGAGCCGCTATAAAGGGCACTGTAGCACCCGTTATTCACAGCAACACATGCAACATGTTTATTAGATCACTTAGAACAGTTTCATGTACAAACATCCATAGCCTCCGCAGCCAGCGGTATTTGTTATTGCATTTGCATCTCCATAACGTTCCGAACTTTATGTCTGTTTATTGCTGCAATTGCAAGACTTTGTATACGGTGCTCTCCTGCCCATAAACAGGATGCGTACCTACTGGTCGTAAAACTGTGGCACCGAGCAGGAATACTGGAAGTAGATGACACCGAAGCACCTGTGGATCACTGTAGTTGATTGTGCCTGTTGCATATTCTGCTTGAGCACGATTTGCTAAAGTTAATAGATTAATAAACCATGCATGTGTACTCTTTCTTAATTGATCAGGTAATAATAATAAAGTTCAGTTTAGTTACTCCATCTTCCGTCTCCCCATAATTATGTGCCTATCATACTTAATAAAATAATTTGAAGGAACGTGTGATATGATAGAATGAATGTGTAAAGAATAGAATTAACTTATATTTAATTAAATCTTTGGAAGTAATTATTAATCCGTCTTTTACAGACATAGATTTTAGATGTATTTAATTTGCAAATCTGATGACATTTCTTATGCAAGGTGAAGCATCTATTACGCAATATCTATAACACCCCAGAGCACAGCGCTGACTATAACAGATTAGCGCAAAATTGCCTTATTCACCATTCGCCTAGCATTTTATTGACAAACTACCATGCAGTTTATAAAACAAGCCACCAACAGAATAATAGCGCTGCGCGTCTAAACTAATGCGTCCTAATTGACGACATAATTCAAAACATTAATACTCATAAAGTGGCTATTCAGAGTTGCGATGTTTGACTAATGGCCCAACAAGTAGTTGCATTTAATCTCGTAAACACTTAGGCGAATTCATACGCACGTAGCTGGAGATTTCAATGCCTGAGAAAGCGACCAACTCGGTTCTGCAACCACTGCCCGCGGAGGAAAACGAATTGCCGGGAATTATTTTAAATTATTTCGCACAGCGTGCTTTGGTTGCCCTGCTCGCGTCTGCCAGTATGCCGCTTTCAGTTCGGACATTTCGAACAGCTTCATATTCCTTTACGCATGTTTAGTACTTAGGTAAGGTATTGAAATAGAATGCCTTGTTATTTACAACAGAATGCAGCATTGCTGTCGAGCATTTTGAAATTTCACATGTAATGTAAAGTGAATTTTTTAACAATTATTTCTTCTTTAAGAAGTGCAATCCACTTTATTCTTTTAATTGTAAAGCGCTTTCTGCTAACAAATAACCGTCGTCAGTATAAGCAACGTGAATAAGGGGAAAATCTTTTACAAATACTTTGGAAAAGTCAAAAGTATAGAAATTATTATAGCAACTTCTATAGAAAGAAAGAAATTGAAGACATACTGGTACAAAAACCGGTCAAGTTTGGGTGAAGTGTATTAGTCATTATATATATCAACTATCCCTGATAATGTGGTGCAAAAATCATGTTAGTTGCAAACTTACTGCAAAATGCAGAACGCTCTTTGTTGTTTTCACATAAATGTTCATTTGGGACTTAAGCAATTTTTGCACCAAGATTTTCAATTATTCAATAAGGAGCTACTGATGCACACACTAATATGGCATAATTTTAAAATAGAAAGAAGATGTAAAGGTGGTGGCATATATTTATGTACACAGTACCATAAGTTGCAGACAGTCAGTGATGGGCGCGTAAAATACGTCATGTACATTACGCTATTATCTACGCGTAAACTATGTAATATTCTACCTCGAAAGTCTACTGTAGAAAATATCATTGCGTATATAAACAGAAATATTGATATTTAGTTTTCTAATGGCGTTCATCATCAGTATTTTTACTCCTTGCTATCTAAGCGAAATACTACCCCGTTTTAATTTAGTTAACTAGATAAACGTCTAAACAATAATAATTTGTTTGGGCAATTGGGCATATGTTAATTATTGCAAGAAAACCAGACTAAGCAGGACAAGCGTGTCGTCATAGTTACTTTGGATTCCTCCATGATTGTAAACAGTCATTTTATTGTTTTTCCTCTTTATAAAATGATATAGACAGGCAATTTCATACGCCACCATTGTTCTATTGTAGCAACCTTTTTAATCGTAGGTCAATTTTATTGTGCTATATTGACAGGATATACAAGCACTTCTATTTGCTGATCTAAGCACATTGATCTAAAACAGCAAGGAGCAACTGGTAGTTTCTTTGGAGATATATCAACAAGCATGCGGTTCAGAATTCAATAGATATAATAATAATAGAATAAAGAAGCACGAAAACCGCTTGAATGTCATGATGGCTTACTAAAATATATTGTGTAAGTTTGTAATATAGATATTAAAAAAACTTTATTAAATCTTAAACATTTTAAGGAATTTGACACATGTAGAAACACACAAGGCAGGAAAATTAGAAACAAGATAATTTACGCTTAGGTTTAGCGTGTACCTGATACATTTTAGCCATAATAAACTCGTCTTACATTTTCTACTCAAAATCTACGCCAAAGGACTTTATCTACGTTTTCTACGCGTGTAACGTAGAAAATTGTAATTTACGCGTAAATGCCCATCACTGCAGACAGTGCTTTTGGAAGTACAAAATGTTTGCGATACAATACAATCTACAATAACAGACTTTTGATCATTTCTTAATAAGAAACAACCTAAAAAAGGTAAAATGTTATTATTATCATCTTTTTCAATTGTAAATTGAATATGTTTATTGCATGCAATGAAAACTGTTAAAAATAGGTCATGTTTATAAAAAAAAATTCCTAATACAATTTCATCGACAAATTTAACTAGAAATGGAACTTAAAAATTGTGAGTATTTAAACAATGTAGGACTACATCGTCCATTACATATTGTGGCAAAATACACCCATTGGTGTACCAAACATTTGCTTATAAGAAATGTCATTAAATTTTAAAATTATACAGGATGTTTCACGAATGATATTGACCCTGACGAAATTAAAAATGCAACCCAAAATACATTTGCAGAGGTAACATTGATAATTGTTTATCGTCTTAAAAATATATAACATAGAGCTGTAAAAAATAACATAACATAATAAGCTACAATTTTTCACAAGAAATTATAGAGTACAACAGTCTCTTTTAAAACGTTTAAAACCAGGGTACTCAGATGTTTATTTATATGTAGGGGCACAAAGACAGTGTACTCGTATACCAAGTACTGTGTTACCTAAATGCTAGTTGTGCAATAATGAACATGGTGCTCCTTTATGCAGACAACGGCGTCGTCCCAGAGCAAAATTAATCGAACTCTCGCAACCCTTCCTTGCCAGTGAATGCATAAAGAGGTCGTATAATAGAGAGGACAAGAAGTTCATATTTTGCAATCGGTTTCCATTACACATAGCAAACTGAAAAGTGGCATAATAAATAACAGTCGGGCCGTAACATGAATAATCGACCTCTCCTGCTCCCCATCCAGGCAAATGCAATGCAAATAACAAAGGCGAGAATAGAACAAGATGGGTACTTGAACTCGGGAGATGTGTCGAATCGCGCACTTCCAAAAAATCCCCGAAAAAACGCGTGAAATGTATTCAGGGTTCCTCCGCCCTGAATAGCGGGGTTGACACATTTGAGACACACTATTTGTCACGGAACGAAAACCGCACCAAGTGGCTTAGCACGGTGATTAATTATCGGTGACCCGGATTATGTAACAGAATGCAGTCGTCAGTCGAGCGAGGCGTTTAGCGAAACAAAAACAGGGGTTAAGTGACTGTCCTGTACGGGATCACCCTCGGCCGAACACGACAGCTATGTGACACAACAAAGGTGACGTTATACCCTATTATAAAAGTCGCCCGGCTCCGCATTATCCTAAGAAAACTTGTATTTCTCAAATCGGCAAAAGTTCACACGATATTATACAAATTGAGATGGTCCACTCATTATTAAATCCACTTAGTACCAAAAYTTGGATATACTGTGCATACATGAAATCGATGACAAAAATATGGCACTATTCTAATAAGTACCACAGTGTTGACAAAAAAAAAGTAAAATTTTTTTACATATTAGTTCATATGATAGGCTGTATATTACTTTAAACAGATAAATTAAATAATAATAAAGCACTTGTAACGTTTACTTGCCAAGAACTTATTGTTTGTCTTCAAAATATGTGCCCGTAACTTTATTCTCAAAATTTCAAACCTTACAATACCGAGAGCTTTGATGAAATGATATCAACCGGTCTAAGAGATTTTTTCAAATCTATTCTTTTAACACCTTCATACCATTTTTTCAATACTCAAATTGATCGAAAAATGCTCCCCAATCTTCAGTACCAAAAAATAGCAGAAATATTTTCCCCATCTTTGTCTGAGAAATTTTATTTACTCTTAACATTTTACAAACAGTGCGTCTTTGTCAATTGACTTTAGAATTGTCAGATAGGCAGTATTGGCTCTAAATCCCATTGACATATAGTTATGTTCATATCAGCCCAACAATTTGAAAATTAGATTGAAGCATTGTGTCCCTTATGGCCCTGTACATTTTTAACACACCTTGTAAAAGAAATACATACATCGGCAAAAATAAATCGGTTTGCCAAGCGCGCCGCTCATTTTTGTTACATAAGTGTTTGTTCACCCCAACATTGATGGAATGGTTTGGAAACTGCAGCCAGTTCGGCTCGGAAATTTTACTGCTCCGCTTCAGACTCTGTCGCCCTCCTTTCTTTGATCGCGTCACTCATTACTTCCCAATTTTAACTTGTTCACTAATTAATCAAAACTTGAAGTCCCTTGAAGTACCAAAGGCACGATATACTCACTCTGTTGTGACAGAGGGCTCTGCAAGGCTAACCGATGGAGATATCTAGATGAGGACCCACGCCCATTGAGAGCCAACAAAATTATTTGTCCCCTTGTCAATCTTATAGGTTTCGCATACTGGTTTTTGGTGCACTTCAGTTTGCACTCTTCATTTGATGATATCACTGGTTATTCATTAATTTAATAATTTAATAATAATATAAAGCTAATATTAATCAAGAGTACTTGCTGTTTCCGTGAATTTTGTTTTGTCTTTAAAGGTAAAGCAAAATATTGCAGTGGTCCTTAGATAATCTCTTAAACAAATTAAATAGATCGTTGACTAGATTAGTACTGCTTTCTTTTATATTTTATAGGCTATAATTACTGTACTTCTAGAACACAAAAATGTTTACAAACGTTTGTGTGTTTTAGACTGCTAACCGTCCATTTATATTTTTAATTTGTCACTCTATTGTTGTTATGGACAACGAGAAGGGAGGACAAGGTGAAGTTTCTGTAAAGCGAATGTAATTGTAGAAGCTTTCTCCTCTTCAGCCTACACGTGTGTGATCCAGCGTTGTCCTAAAGTTGATATCTGTAAATATTTGGATCACCGGCTTCCTCTATTAAAATAACAAATGATTTTTTGTTATTGAGCTAATGAAGAAAAAATTAGATGTAGGTTAATTCAAATATTTGTATCCCTGTCACCTTCGGTTGTTAATTAATTAGTATTGTAGTTAATAAATAAACTAATAAACTAGTACCTACACAAAATTGGTAATATTATTTCGTCTGATGAGTACTGATAAATGATATAGAAATAATCGAACAACGTTCATAGTACAGATTTAGAAACAGATATTATAAATAAGGACACTAATAAGATGTTAAAAAGTTTATATCTGATAAAACTCGCCAAAGTGCAGCCAAACAGTCACCTTGTTAAATATAATTTGTTACATTAACAACTATAAAGTTTCCACAAAAATATCGTGATATTTGTACAGCTAAGCAATAGAAAATGGTAATATTATTTCGTCTGATGAGTACTGATAAATGATATAGAAATAATCGAACAACGTTCATAGTACAGATTTAGAAACAGATATTATAAATAAGGACACTAATAAGATGTTAAAAAGTTTGTATCTGATAAAACTCGCCAAAGTGCAGCCAAACAGTCACCTTGTTAAATATAATTTGTTACATTAACAACTATAATGTTTCCACAAAAATATCGTGATATTTGTACAGCTAAKCAATAGAAAATGTAGGAGTTCATCGGCAGCATTGTTAGCGTTAAATACTTACTTATAACAAGCTAAAAAACCAACAAGAAACTAGTTATTGTAACTAATACAAGTATTATGTGCTAAATAAATTACAGGTTACTATAACAAATAATATTTCTGTGACCAATAATAATAAATTACTTCTAATAACAAATTTTTTGCGTAACAAAAATAAATTTTTGCCTTTACACAATATTTAGTAGGAGCTATAGCTACAAATAAAATTTGTTGACAATGCTAGAATCTAAGTAAACTGAACAAATTCTTTCTTTTAATGTAACTTATCAGATTCTGCTGATACGAAAACCCCCATATAACGTTTCTAATGGAAATCTTGTATTGTTATTAAATAGCTAGGTACTCTGTTTAGACATGACAAGCTGTTGTGTGAATAAAAGTTCCTTTATTGAACCTGTAAAACAGCTGTGTGCAGCCAGGGCATCAGTAACTACTCGAATGTCCAAATGGCTCCTTGCGGATGCACCCTCATTGTGTCCCCTGAATTGACAGCGTTTAATTTAAAGTTTATACAGCGAGGTCGATCTAGATCATTAATAATCTTTACTGCAGGCATTCATTCCGCATTTTCTAATACTTCCGGTAACAAAAGAAGTGTATCGTTAAGAAGGCCCAAGAGCACCGTCGGGTCGAATGTTCGGTAGGGACAAAAGGTGTGGCCATTACGTGCTATCTGTTTGCCTAACCGCACAATAATTAATCATTCGATGCATATCATCCTATTTAACAAGATGCAACCGTCACAGGATTCACACGTCGAATAAAGGACGGCAGCTTGAGGCGACGAGCCTCGAACTTTAATGGCTTACCTGGCACAATGCCGTCCGTATATGTGCATATGGTTCCCTTTTTTCGTCCGTGTAATGTTATATAACTGTATTGATAACATGTGTTCGCAAATTGTTCCTCACTTAAGATAATTACCCGCGCGCAAGCGGTGTAGATGAATCATTAATTGTGTTTGCAAATGTGGAGCGTTACGGTTATTTATCGGTGTCGTGTAGGTGAGTTGTAAATGCCTTCAAACTACCGGTTCGGAAGACAAACAATATGGATGGTACACTTTCGGGAGGACGGGGTCATCTTGGGCGAGCAATCTTTAGTGTTAGTGCATACTACCTGGAACAATGTATTTTATGGGCTGTAAATGACTATAATGGATGCATATGGGGATAGACACCGTTAGAGTGCGGATAAAAGCATTCGGCAAAAAATTGTTTAAACTAAACGGTGTCTTAATGTCTCGATATATTTTATTTCAGAGCTTTTGCGAAGAACCAAACCGCTTTTCGGTTACGCTTGCTATATAATAATTAAGTAAAGACCACTTTATTACGGCCCGAACGTAAACCCCCAATAAAAGTAATGACGCCCACATGTTTGGAATAGATTTGAACGATATCTGTGAGGATGGGTTGTACTCAGTTTTAACATGAATACAAATTTCTATTTGAACAGATTTACCTGCAATCTACATTTAATTATGTTTCAAAAAAATATGAATACAGAGCTTTTTTAATGATATGAAACCTAAAACTTAAGCGAAGGCTCACTGCTAATATTATTAAGAAGTTATACAAGGTTTTTAGAAAACCCTGTGGGTGCTGATGCTAATATAAACGTGAAAACCATATCTATGAATCCGTTCAATAGAACTCAATAGGTGCATATGCAATAGGACAGAAATATGTGTGATATAAATAGAAAGATACATAAGAGGGAAGAAAGAGATAAGTACAATAATGCTAGATTTGTTCTATTGCCTTTGTTGGTACCAGCATTGTTAAGTCATCAACAAACTTTTGTATGTTCAACGCCTAAAATCAGTATATAAAATTCACTACAGAACGAGAGGTGGAAAGTGGAGTACCCTTTTGGACACCAAAGGCACACGAAAAAATAATAAAATAATACTGGATTAGTATCAGACACCAGCTTCATCGGGGAGGTAAATAAACTATTTGTCACTTCATTCGACACGAATTAAAATAAACTTTGTAATACAGATGAAACATAAGATTATTAAAATGTCACATTCACAATTTATTGAGAAAAAATTAAAAATTTTAAAATATTTATTAATACACCATTCATACCCGAAAACAGTGATAAATAAAATGTTGTGTTCTACTACTGATTTATAAACACTTGTAACACAAACACGCTAACGGTGAATAACGGTGGTGTGCAGTGTGACGTGGGGCAGAGGGTAAATCATGATCATATGGTTGACAATAACCTACAAACAGTAGAACATAGAAGGTATGTATCCCTACGAAACATTACTGGATTGACAACAAAATTAATCAGAACGTTTAAAAATGAAAACATAAAAATTGCAATTAAGAACAATCAAAATGGCTCAACCCTTCTCGCAACACCAGAATCAAAAATATCTACAAAATATCAAGCAAATGTTATATATTGTTTGGAATGTGGGGACTGTGAAACTGTGAAAGTAAATACTTACCTATGTATACACATAGGACAGACATCACAATGGAAGTTTAACAGTAATAAATTGGTACTCCACAAAAGTAATATAACTAAGCAAAGCGATAGATGCTCACTTACAGAACACATAATAGTAATCAACAATGGACATCATATTAACTGAAATAATGTCAAAAATTTGGATAAAGAAAGTAATACATACAAGAGATTAATACTTGGAATGGTTTACATAAATCAAAATATCAATGCAATAAATAAAAATTCAGATATACAAAAACTGTGCAACATTTACACGTACTTGCATTCAGACCTTGTCAAACAATCACCATCACCTTCTTTTTCAAATCACACTTTTTGCACCACTTAAGGGGGGAATTCGCGTACTGATTTGTAGAGGTTTGTTATGTAGATAAAAGGTTGCTCCAGCGGGGTACGTGGCCGTTTTTTGAAAATTATGTTTAATTATTTTTTTATAATTGGCCAAATATAGTCCAACTTCGACAGCTGCGTTCTAGTAAACTAGACAGCACAACAAAGAATTTAAATAATCGCATATTACACGTTTAGATGTGAAATAATGGTTGGAGGAAATAAAAATAAATTCATATTAATAGGGTTTTAGTCACATTAATGGTATTGTAACAAAACGGATACTAATAACACTCGTTACACAACATAGTATATAATGGAAAACTTTATAAACACATGCATATTTACAACAAACTAAATACATTATGAACACTAATAATTCTTATCTATGATTTTCCAGCACGCAAATATTTTATTTTGCGATTATGAAGATATTGCGGGTTAATTATTTCTGGTAACAAACAGTTAAAATAGTAATCCTCCAGTTTAGTATTAATTTTTTCTTTCCAGAAATCATCCTCCCGTTATATCTTATATACACGGTGTTCAGTAAGTCATTTCTTACGCGGATACTTCGGCGTGTTTACACTTAGCAAAAATAAAAACAATTTGATTCRCTTCCCGARCGAGMGCAAAGATTACACTGAAGAATTAGTAGCTTTTGTCATGCAAAAAACTCCCAAACCATAGAAACACACCCAGAGTGGGCGGTGCACCTTGTTATTGTTTCTTACCCGTCACAGGCAGTGCCAAAAAGTAGTAATTGGTTGCACAGCGCAGTAGAAAGGGATGGAAATACTATGATTATATCTGGAGCTCAAATCCTAATTATTGTTTGCAGAAATGAACCACTCCATTGTTTATGGATGCTGTAATTTCTAAGCAGCCATCTGGTGTTTATTGAATAAGTGTACTTCTAAACAGTGTAGCAAAGCTAGAACCTAATCGTCACCTCTGGGTTTGAAAGCTGATAAAGAAACAGATTTAGGGGTTCGAATATAACAGATAAATACGCTGCATCGCGTATCGTACTAGCAACTAAATTTGTTTGCAAACATATACACAATTTTTAAGAGGAGCTCTACCACAATAAATTAATAGTTTTGTTTTTTTAACAAATTACTAAGTTACTTATATTGTAATATTTTTATCTTATTTACGTGCTTGTAATTTACAACATCATAAATGTCATAATAATAAAACACTTATTTTTGTCTTACTTCCAATTTTTATTTTTGGCAAAGCCAAATGCCAGCATTTCAACTGCCAAGCGGCCTTCTTCGGTGGCTTAACAAGTATAACTAAATTCAAACACTAAAAGACATTTTGACATATGGTAAACATTTATACACAGTTGCGTGGTGTGGGAAAAGAATTTGTTTAAATCACATTTCTGACTTTACTATTGCTACAAGTGGATTATTTAAGGGTGTGAGATCCGTATTTAACAGATGAAGAAGGCCGCTTGGCGGTTGAATGCTGGAATTTGGCTTTGCAAAAAAATAAAAATTGGAACTAGGATAGAAACAAGTGTTTTATTATTATTATTTAATAACTTCCAAAAACCTCTACTATTCATTATCAAAAATGTCTACATTTTATTCCATTATTCATTTAGCTTACCTATATGTATCGTATTATGCAATCAATTTGAATTCTATTGGTACCTATCAGTATTCAAAATGTTTGTTAACCGGTTATATGTGAGATCTAAAATCTGAAATGAAATTATAACATAATGGAGGCAGGTGCGCAAGACGCGAGTCATTTTAAACTATTTCTCTTATTTTAATAAAAAAATGCTAACGTATTCGGCTTTGTTTTGTCATTTTCAGCGGCATACGATACTGTTTCATTTAAAGAATTTTAACTTCAATATACCTAATAAATCTATTACAGTTATAGTGATGATTATCGAGAAACGAGAACGTAAAAGCACGGGTGTTATTTCTTGTTTGCACTAATTGTTTAGTTGTTTTTTTATGTATTACTTTTAAGCTACGTTTTTTTCTAGATATAGCTACATAGTGTAAATCTTAGGAATCATTTGAAGTCTAAGAAACGAATACGGAAATTGTTGGATCAATTTTTAAGACATAATAGTAGTATACGGTGCGGTATAAATACTAATAAATTGCATACGTTTGTGACGGCTACAATTAGCCCCGCAATTTTGATTTGTTTTTTGGGGATTATCAGAACACATTAAGTTCCAATTGTTCGTAAATACCTATGTATCGTCAATATGAAAACGTTTTCCAAAATCTAGCGCCACCGTGGGTTTAGTTGTGCTTGCCTAACTAAATTTCATCAGAGTCAATTTGAGCATAATTAATCATATCGTGGTACCCTTTTTCTTGCGTTCCACATAACAGTGTAAAATCAATAAATCGCTCCTCGTTCGCTATCCCAATGACAGTTATAGTGCAGTTTTATTATAGACACGTCACCATATTTGGGTACACGTCCTCTTAAAGAATCGCATTTGGCATCCTATTCAGAACTTTGCGGGTTTCACCAACAATAATTTTTAAGTTTGCGAGACCTCCGCCTTAATGAATAATTTTCTTATGATTTTGAATGTGTCCAAGTATGCCATTGTTATTTATCTTATCTTACAAGCAATTATAATTTGTATTTGAGGCAAAAAGAATTACTGCTTGGTACTCGGAGTGTTTCGGCTCTGCCTTGTTAATACATTACATCTTATTTTAATTAGTTGTAAAGGTCAGTGCTTGATGACTCTTATTTACTCTTCCGGGACCATTCCATGAACCATAAGACTGGAAGTGTGATATATTTACTAAAAATAGGTACGACCTGAAGCATCTGACATCATATTTCGTGTATACCTTCTATGATAACTTCTTGTCAAATTTGAATTTAAATCCTATACAGCTTCACGGTAATAGCACATTTAATTACTCGCACGTCGGTACACATGTGTACCTTACCGTGCGTGCGTTTAAGGCAGGTCCATGACCCGGTATAGTGAAGCACCTGACACCCACCAACTTGCTACATACTTTCCCGTATTTATACCCGATAAAATGGTGTTTTATGGCAAATAATTGCAATTATAAAGCGCGATTCGCGACTACGCGCAATGCAGAAGGTTTACGCGAACATCAATGGCGTGTTGCAGTTTGCAGATAATTTATCTAATTGGGTGCAGCTAGCAGTCCTGTGAATGTAGCGAGCTTAAAATGTGGCTTTGGCTATGTAAACGTCCAGAAGTTGAGGGTATTCCGTGCTAAACTGCGACATCCTCGCCTGACCTCGAGAGACCTTTTAAAGCTGTTTGCATAATTGACAATCAGTTCTGCAGCTTCCATCAAAATTATTAATCTATTTATATTATTGTCATTGTTGTATTTGTGGGGCTATTTACCATAAAAAGAAACGATATTATTTATTACAAGGTATCAGGGAACCAGGTAAAAAGGACATGCAGCCCCAATAACATGACCTCATATAGGAAAAAAGCACTAGCAACTAGACTAAGAACAATATCGCATCTGATAATGAATGATAATGACCCTAATATAATTAAAAATGCAACCCAAAATACATTTGCAGAAGTAACATTGATAATTGTTCATCGTCTGAAAAAATATAAAACGTATAGAGCTGTATAAATTCGTAAATTTTGACATAAACTGCCATCATTTACTTTAAGTAAATTCGGTATTGTAAAACAAATTTTATTTTTGAAAAATGTTTATTCAATTACGTTCATGTAATAAATGTTCAAAATGTCGCTGTGAATTCGTGCCCAAAACGGTCTTTTAACATGCATTAACATTTTTGGAGTGATGGATCTACATGCATCACATTTTATTCTCTAAATGTTCTACACTTTCAATTGGTGTTTGGTATACTTGCTCTTTTATCATTCCCCACACACAAAAAATACAAAGTAGTAAGGTCCGGGCTTCTCGGTGGCCAAGCATTAATTGAACTGCTTCCTATCCATCGGTTAGGCAAAACCAAATCAAGATGATTCGCACTATTCTATGATAATGCGCAGGTGCCCCATCTTGTTGGAACTATAGATCTTGTCTTACCTGTAAATTTACATTTTGGAGAAGTACCGGTAAAATGTTTCTTAAAAAAATAGATATGTATTGCCGTTTAAACCATCGCGAAAAAAATAGGGCCCGACAATTTGATTCCCTAATATTCCGCACTAGACATTCGTCGAGTAGATAGTTTAAAATGTCCTTCTCGAATCCAACGTGTATTTTCTTGCGCATAATAAAGCACGTTATGTTTGTTAATTCCACCATTATTAGAAAATCTTGCTTCATCTGAGAAGTAAATGTTGTCCTGAAATCTCACATTCAAATTTTGGTGTTCCCGAAAAAAGTTACATAAAGCCAGTCTTTTAGGATAATGTCTCCTTTAAGGCCTGAACCAATTGCAAGTGATACGGATGAAATTGATTCCCTTTAATTATTCGGTTACTGAAGACTAATACCGGGGGCTCTTGAGACTACCCTTTTTTTTCGTCAATTATTTGCAATACTCTAATTTCATTGTCAGGGCCTGTTGCTGTTCTTTCTCTTGACTTTTTCAGTGGTGACCAGTTTGTCCTTAAAGTTAATTCAAGTCTCTTGAAAATTGTATCGGCAGGAGCTCTTCTATTTGGAAAACGTTGTCTGCATAAACGGGGAGCAGCGGAAGGATTTTTCTTCCATTCACCATAAATCAAAATCTATCTGTTTTTTCATCATTTGAATACATTTTGACTTTTAATAAATACAGTGACAGGAACCATAGCACATAACCGTCATGGATTCCCAATTTATTTGTAAAATAATACCATTATGTAAAATAACCACATTGGCTATGAGAATGAGAAGATAAACAACTAGATATAATGCATAACGCTTATCTATCTTAATTTTAATTCTTAAAGTGTCACAAGAAAAGCAAATACCTACTACCTCAATCAATCGAGCGTTGCGACCATTAAAGCAAATTGGAGAAAAAGCAATAAATTTCATTTGTTTATTCCTAGGTCTTGAGTGTCTTAGCATCAACCTATTTTCATTCATTCTCTCCATTAAGTGAGATTATTTCGCCATTTATACAAAAAAAAAGAACAGCTCATAACGTACGACAGCACTATAAGCAACAACGAGAAGAATAATATATCTAAACAGGAGTAAAATAAAAAAGAAAACAAGACAATATGTAAGACACAACGCGATGCTTATCGCTTGTGCTAGCTTAATAATCGCTTTTTTAATAGGGTTATGAATTTTATACAAAAGCATTAACGTGTGCATAATCTTTCAAACCGTAACTTGATGAAACTGCATCTAATCCACAATTTACTGCGCAAATTTACTTAACTTTACAATTAAATTATTTTTTAAGTAATAAAAAGGTTGGGTGCCGTTTTAGAATTACAATAGAGCACTATAATTGCAATCGTCAGCGTAATATTCACACCCTTGCTCAAAGCAACAAATGAAATCAAGAAACAGATCCATTCATTAGTGAGAAATAACTGTCTCTAATCCTTTATTTATTTTAATATATTGTGTATTTCGTATTATGCAAATCGCATTTATGTCTCCAGCTTTGCTTCCAGGGGTGTTAAGACTGGCTGCCGTCTGGAACAGAAGTCACCTTTAGAGACCTCCGTCACAAAGGGCTGTTGGTTGTATGAAAGAGGCAACAATGACGATCTAGAACACGAACAACCAGCTAATGAAGTCATCGTATTTCATACTTTATCCACGGTTTGGGTGCCGCTCTCGTAAACGTAATGTATTCAAATTACAATAGAGCGCCGGGGTCCATTGTCGGTTTTTTGTAGCTCGCGAGGGTTATTACGGTGCACCGCAACATGATGGTCTGTGTCAGTACAATGTAACAGTTTCTATGGCTGTAACCTAAGAACAGCCACTATTGTTCTAGTGTGCTGTGCTGTATACCCTTTTTGTCTAAGATATTCATAGGTGAGGGTTTGAGCCTGTAAAAGCCTGAAACTGACCAAACCTCCCACTTCATTCAACTATATATTTGTGCATTAGTATATTTGATTCAAAAAGCTGTGTTTCCTTTTTTCATTGATCCTCTATTATTAAACATTTTATTGAGAAATAAATGTAAATGTATATAAATAAAAATCGAAATTTAAAACTATAAGAGCAATTTTTTTATGTCCCTTAATCGCTTCAAAGTTATAATTCTATAGCCGATAAGCACTATAAATACGTTTACTATAGATTGTAACAAGGCTCACCAAGATATTATCAAAATTTCGCACTGGTTATTAAATGGGGTATCATTGATAAAAATTCTGAGCAATAAACAAAAAAGCGAAATCCCAATGTTCAGCCAGATGAGCTTATATCGTGGGAAAGCGCGCGGCCACGGCTGTTTCCTCTTGTGTCTCCACCCAGAACCGTTAAATATCATTCGCGGAATACAATAATTACATACGCACACCAGAATCCAACCTTTGGTTCTTCAAATAGCATTTGATCTCCGTGAACCCATTAATATTTATATTGGCAATAAATTATTGCTAAAGTTCAATGGAGGAAAGTCAGCATCTTCGCGGTTATATAAAGTGCAATATCAATTCATTAATAATGCCCGTTAGGATGGGGGTAACGCATTGGCACATACAAACGGTCTTAACCAATCACCACGACGTGTGCTTGCCTCTCGCATCTCTTCTTGTCGTCTTCGGAGAAACCTAATCACTGTGATTAATGGTCCTCCGCTGTTCCTCATATTATAGACCATGGGCGAGAGCGCACAATATTCTCATAGGAAGAGACCTCGAATTTTGCTGATAATAATTGCTGGTGTGCACAATTGCGATAGAGGAAGCTGACGTCGTTCGTCCTGGAAGTCCTAATATGGACACGTGCAACGCTACAATACAAAAATTGGTAGCACATAAAAAACTGCTCAATGAGGCACGTTCGTGGGCTTCTCAATACAACTCCTTTATAAAAAAAGTAATTGATTAGGAAGTGTCCCAGCAAATTATAAAGAAAACTAGAAAGGACTTCATTAAAGAAAGCGAGCTTCTTCAACCGATTAGTATTTTTGAAACGCTGCAGAGATAAAAAGGTCGTACCAAATTTTCTTAATGTTAAAACACACACAAGTCAAATAAAAATATGCTTCAATCTAAATTTGCTTTAATTAGGGAGGGCATACACGACACACCTAGACGACTTAAACACAACATGCAAAGACATAATAAAGTTTACACAAAAAGTATATAAACAACACTTTAACAAGGTCAAGGAACAAAACATACTTAAATTTGAGAAATTCATTACCATTAAACACAATAAGTTCAAATCGTATAACATGGTTAAAACCAACATCAACAACACTGTGACAAACCTGCCAAAAAAGAATGTATCAAATGCTGCTGTAAATATTTTAGCGAAGGGGATGAACTTTGCTGTAACGCCACGGACAATTCCAAAAGTGGAGATGATGTCATCTGTGGAATCTTGTATAAGACTGCTTCCGAAAGATCAAGCGGATAAGATTAGGATGGATGTATGCCACGCCATTAGAAATGCACGTACACCCAAACCTAATGTGACATCTGAGGAAATGAAGGATCTTAAGGATTTGAATACAGATAAGTCCATTATAGTTAATAAAGCAGATAAAGGTACAGCCACAGTAATTTTAGATACAACAGATTATGAGAATAAAGTCAAAGAATTGTTAGATGAGGAAACATAACAAAAATTAACTCAAGATCCTACCTCAAAAATTTCCAAATTTATACTAATGATCTTATCAAAAGTTGGTATAGGTACGTAGATGACACTTTTGTTATTTGGCCCCACGGTATAAAAGAGTTAGGTAGGTTCCTAAATCATTTGAACAGTCAAAATCCTGACATAAAATTTACTATGGAATTAGAAACAATGGTAGTTTACCTCTCTTGGATGCCCAAATTTACAGAATAAGCACTGGACAGTTTGGACACAAAGTTTACAGAAAACCAACACACACAGACAGATATTTACATGCCACATCTCACCACCCTCCCTCTCAAAAGAATAGTCTTATAAGGACGTTATTTGTTAGAGCACAAAGGATCTCAGACGAAAGTTCTTTACAAAAAGAAATATGTCGCCTTAGATCAACACTAGTGAAAGATGGTTATAGCAATAAGAATATTTGGTCAGTTTTTAATAAAAGTGCTCATCCAAATCAAGTAAATTCTCAACCCCAGCTTCAGCGTGATATTTTAGCGGGGCAAGTGTTTGCCCTACATAATTTTGAGTTTAAAATAGGATCATGTAAAATTTACCTTTAATAGCATCAATATTCCTACCTTTTTTATATCTAGAACTTTGCTGCTCAAAAAAAATGAACGATTTTTATACTGTCCCGGCCAGTCAACATGTGGTTGACAAATTGACACCACTGCACACAATGGCGGCTTTGTTTTTACTTTATATTCTTTAATTGTTGGTCAAACTGCTGTTGCATTTTTGTACCCCAGAGGAAAAAGTAGAAAAACGTCAATAGAACCAGACTTCTATCAAGATCAGTTGTTTTAAAGATTTGAATAAGAAAAAACATATTCCACATGACTTTACCAACTTTTACCCAGCTCATTAGTATAAAACTCTATGTTTTAAACACCCTTGTCTTAAGCACCGATTCAGTATTGAAACTTTCAAATTCAGTGCTTGGAATTGCAACGCCATTTCAGTTTCTCAAAGTAGTTTTCTAGGTTGTTCGCGGTTTGACAGCGACATAAAACAGAACGCTTCTCGCAATGACTCATTTATCGTGCAATGTGACCACAAAGCCATCAAACAGCAGCCTTGCAGAAGCAAGGGGTAATTACAAAGTTAATGAGTTTATCTGCTGGCTTCATTTACTTGAATGACTGCAGACACGGAGCTAACGAACTTCCTTATGAGATAGACCTGGATAAAATTCGTTATAGTTAATAGTAAACTGGAGTGTATTGCCGTTGTTTATTGCTGGTAATGCGTGTAATAAACTTACGTGAGAAATGGTATTTCACACGTTTAGTATTCCGACAGTTGGTTGTGGCACTTAATCTCATCACCGTTACGTCTATATCGTGCCAGATAACTGAAAACGAACTCCACAAAGGGATGCAGAATCGAAAAATAGATTGTTACAAAGGGGAACTTAGCTCAAGTTCAAGTTAAAGTGTTTTTAGTACTTAAAGTATCATGACCAAAGGAGAAATTGCTACTGTACAGTGTCAAAAGGTTCTGACAGTGTTCGACCTACATTTTACTACTACAGTGAGTATTAAGCACTTAAAAATGTTATAAATGCTTTACTACATAATTCTACTGAAATTTCTGAACCTAAAGTTTCGTTTTCTAATGTTGTTTCTGTTTCACATATGTCTGAGGTTTTCAAAAACATTGAAGGCTGCTAAGAATTTCTTTACTTCTGGAGTAAATGGTTCAATCTTATTCTAAAGAGGTCTACTATTCCGGATCTCTGGAAGGGATCCTTTGTATGCCTAATATTGAAAGAGGGTGACATTAATAATATTTCTAATTATAGTCTGGCGTCAAAGAGAAGCTCTGGAAAAAGTTTTATTGTCTGCAGCTTCGTGTTGAATGAAGCCTAGAAAGGCTGCGAAGAGAGGTAACAAGTGCACAGGTCCTGGAGGGGGCTCTGCGTGCAGAAGTGTATTCCTGTCAGATATCCAAGTATGCGAACTCGGTTTTCAGTATCAGGAGAAGCGTTGGCGGTCGGGACAACATATTGAAAGCTGCCACAACTTCGCCGCTTTTATCGCACTGAATTTTCTATGTAACGAACAGTTACTGCCGTACTGTGTTCCCTCTTATCGTCGCAGTAGGGGCCTTGCATGCGAGCCATAAACTTCCTTTTGCACTTCGATAGGTATTGCACGCGGTTTACTACTTATTACAACAGTTGTCCGATGAAAATTCCGATCAACGGATGTTTTATTGATGGTTTAACCTATAAAGTTAATAAAAGCGCTAGAAATATTATCTTTATGCACCACGGCGCAGTGTGAATGGTGTAATTTAAAGATGTGTAAATAATGCGGCTTTATAGGCGCATCTTGTAATTTGCAATTATTCCAGGGCGGGAGTTGCCTGCATTATTAACAACTACAAGCGCGGATCGTAAAATCGCTCTCCAATTGGGCTATTCTTCGCCATTGCCACGAATTATCGCCCACCGTCAGAGGGTACCACGCTACATACGCAAGTTCTCAGCGGGTGTCGCAGTTAATTACCTTTGATAGTAAGTGTAAGCAATATATGGTACTTAACGTCAATCTCTATGGCACATTTTTCCAGATATTACATTCACGCACTTGTGACGAAAAAGTAAGCCACTGTTCAGTTACTTATAAATCGTTTATTTCAAAATTTGACTTGAATACTCTTACATGTTACTGTCATCATTTGATATGTGCTTTTACTAACCACCCTGAGCGACAGACTATTCCAAGTGCACCTAAATGGCCAGACAAGTAGTTTCAGAAGCCTTCAGAATGGACTTCCACAAGGATCTGTACTGGCTCCGCTCCTGTTTAATATTTATACCGCAGACTTGCCACGTACAACACCACGGAAATTTATTTATGCAGATGACTTGGCCATCGCTACACAAAATTCAAGCTTAAATCACAGTAAAGTGATCCTCTCACAAGGCCTTCAATTAATCAGTGAATATTTTTAAAAATGGGGTCTTCAGCCAAATCCACATAAAACAGAAGTGGCAGCTTTTCATCTAAACAATAGTTAGGCTCGGCAACGACTTGGTGTTGTATATGAGAGTACTACACTGAAGCATAATTTTTATCCAAAGTACCTAGGGGTTACCCTTGATAGGCCATTAACATATAAAGAAACACCTGAAAATGCTGTCAGAGAATGTTAAAACGGGAATTGTGCAAAAACTTGCAAATACTTCTTGGGGGAGATGATGCTAAATATTGTACACCAGCATGGCTAAACAGTCGTCATACAAATCTTATAGATGTTCAACTAAATCAGGCTATGCGCATATTAACAGGCAATGGTTACCGTTATTAAGCAATATAGCACCTCCAAAAACAAGACGACTAGCTCGTCTTAAACAACAGTTTGAAAAGTGTATTAACAATTTGTTGTTGTGTTCACTGAGCAAGAAAATGTTTTGGTTTTGGAACATCTTTGATGGTATCTGGACCTTTCTACGTTTTATTATTTATCATCCGGGGTGTTTTGAATTTCATTTATTACTTAACATTTAATTTTTATCGGTAAATTTCCTCATTGATTATTTGATCAGGTGACATCAACTCATAATGGATTAGATTAGCTTAAACTAGAACATTCTAAATCAGAATCAAGTCGCCAATCATTTAAGTCAAATAAGAAGGCTATATGGAAACGATACATCAGTTCAAAAGCATTGAAGATTATTCCCATAACAGAAGGTTAACTATAAAAAAAAATCATAAATGCGTTAAATCGTCGCTTATTTCTAAAGAAGGGGTGCCTTCACTACAATATCCAAATGGCCATTTTGCAGAAATGGGAACGAAGAGGCTAAGTTCTTAGTTTCAGCAATAATTCCACAACTTTTGTTATGTCAAACATACTGCTTAAACGAGTTATATCCACATTCCATACTATGAACTAGTCTATTGAAAAAGCTAGGTATAATATAAGAAATGAAACTTCTCCAGGACTAGACGCTATTTCAGGAAACTTCCTGAAAAAAATGTTACGGAGCCGTGAGTTTTCCGCTATCTATGATAATGAAAATCTAATTTGAACAAAACAAATTACACCCCTCCTGGAAAATTGCGTTTGCAACAACAGTGTATGAAAGGGATGACAAACCAGACCAGCTTAACATTACAAAAAAAAATATGGAAACCATTAGAAAATAACAAATGTTGGATATATGGCGATAGACGAGTTATTACTAATATGCTGTATTGTATTGATTGGTCAAAGTCAATCAATGTACATCTACTTTACCACATATTTTTCATCCTTCGCAATCAGTGGCGGCTATCCTTGTATAAAAACTTATTGGTCACACCTCTTCAAAGGAAATTGCTACCACACGTCTTCCAAAATCTTATCAAGCTTTGACTATTAAGATAATACTGTACGTTCCAGTTATTCATACCAGTTCCCTTTATATATGCCAAACCTAAAACGAAGACGTGCTGTACTTTTTGGCAGATTGGCCTATAGCAACACCATCAACCTTGAAAGACACTAAAACAGAACATTTCGCTACCAAAGCACGAGGACAACGACTGGATCTAATAAAACCTCAATCTTCAATCTGATAAGTGGCCAAATTCTGCAGGTGTTCGTTAGGACATGCCGCACACCGTCCTCACGACACACCAAAAGAACTCTGCGTTACAGCATTCACCAAATAATGCCACTTTGTTCTGCACTTCTTCAGACCCTGACACAATAACACATATCTCCCGTTTTTGCGCCAGATCTAGGTGGCATCGCCAGCGACGCATCTGGAATGCCGTCTCCCGAAATTTGTGCGACACTGTTTCGGCCTGACCTGGCTTTTTTCGACCGGCGCGGATTCTGTTACAATTTATAATGTCGACGAACAATACGCGGTGTTGTTGGGTTTTTTGGAGCGCACCGGTGTTGGAGTGTAAGTTATTCGGCCCCTGATTAATTGCCAGGACAAAAAGCTGTCGGAACGGGAACGTATGAATGCGGGACGTGATATAACATCTGCTGATTCTTTCAGCTTGGAATTCTTCGAAAAGTGCCGGTAGGTTATGTCGCGCATACTTATAGAAGTTGATATGGTGCTGTAACTTACAAGAGATTGATTTTTAATCTTTGTTGAATACAGAACCAATAAAATGTGTATTGTACCATTATACTACAAAATCTCCAAGACATTTTGTGCGGTAAAGCTTCTTGATGATGGCTTTGATACCATTAAATGGAATACTCCTGGGCTACATCCCAAAGATGCAGTAAAAAATAGGTCAGATGCAACTATACTGACTTGCTTCAAGCGTTATAATAGATTACTAGCAAAATCTTAGAACATCCAAGAACAGCCTTCGTGTTTTTAGACGTTCTTTCAGGAAAAAAGGTATCTCTTACAGTAACAAGAGATCAATGAAGAAAACAATACTTAAGATACAAGAAATATGGAAAATGCTGTAAACTGTATACACAGGATGTTTCACGAATGATAATGACCGGGACGAAATTAAAAATGCAACCCAAAATACATTTGCAGAGGTAACATTGATAATTATTAATCGTCTTAAAAATATAAAACGTAGAGAGCTGTATAAATTCATAAATTTTGACATAAACTTCAATCATTTGCTTTAAGTAAATTCGGTATTGTAAAACAAATATTATTTTTGAAAAATGTTTATTCAATAACATTAATGTAATAAATGCTCAAACTGTCGCCCTCCGCTGTTTTCGCAAGCTTGAATTCGTGTCCAAAATGATCTTTTAACAAGCATTAACATTTCTGGAGGGATGCATCTACATGCATCACGTATTTTATTTTCTAAATGTTCTACATTTTCAATTGGTGTTTGGTATACTTGCTCTTTTACCATTCCCCACAGAAAAAAAAAACAAAGGAGTAAGGTCCGGGCTTCTCGGTGGCCAAGGATTAATTGAACCTCTTCCTATCCATCCGTTAGGCAAAACCAAATCAAGATGATTTCTCACTATTCTATGATAATGCGCAGGTGCCCCAGCTTGTTAAAACCATAGATCTTGTGTTACTTGTAAATTTACATTTTGAAGAAGTACCGGTAAAATGTTTCTTAAAAAATTTAGATAAGTATTGCCGTTTAAACCATCGCGAAAAAAATAAGGCCCGACAATTTGATTTCCCAATATTCCGCATCAGATATTCGTCGAGTAGATAGTTTGAAAATGCCCTTCTCGAATCGAAAGTGGATTTTCTTGCCCACAATAATGCATGTTATGTTTGCTAATTCCACCATTATTAGAAAATCTTGCTTCATCTGAGAAGCAAATATTGTCATAAATTCTCGCATTCAAATTTTGGTGTTCCCGAAAAAAGTTACAAAAAGCCAGTCTTTTAGGATAATCTGTCTCCTTTAAGGCCTGTTGCTGTTCTTTCTCTTGACTTTTTCAGTGGTGGCCAGATTGTCCTTAAAGTTAATTCAAGTCTCTTGAAAATTGTATGGGCAGGAGCTCTTATATTTGGAAAACGTCTGTATAAAATGGCAGCAGCGGAAGCATTTTTCTTGCATTCACCATAAATCATAATCATATCTGTTTTTTCATCATCTGAATACATTTTGACTTTAATAAATACAGTGACAGGAACCATAGCGCATAGTTGTCATGGATTTCCAACTTATTTTTAAAATAATACCATTATGTAAAATAACCAAATTAGCTATGAGAATGTATTTTGGGTTGCATTTTTTAATTTCGTCAGGGTCATTATCATTCGTGAAACATCCTGTATAAGCCCAAAAATTAATATTATTTGTGGTTAGCTGACGCTCGACGTCACAGTGAGCAGTTACAGTAAACTGTAGGATCTGTTCTTTTATTGTTATTGTCGGTATTATTACAGTGAGATGTTCCCATTTATCTAGCAAAGTAACCTGCGAAAAACTGTTCAAAGCTACAACTAAAATACAACACAAAGGAATCCCAACACTATGAAAGTACTATGGCAACGCGATAATATTGTATAGAAAAAACTAGACATGGAAACAAGCCCAGCTACATAAAGTTGGTATAGTCGGAAAGTATCTAGAACATGAAAAAATACACAAGACGAAAAACATCCCCTGGAGAAATAATATCACACATACGAAATCACTCAACGAAAGAACAACCTAAACAAGACACAGGAATTGAACAATTGTGTGGCACAGAAAATCCCGCGAGACTTGCTGGGTGCACCAAATTTGCTATGGTCAATTGATGCTCACTCACTAAATTTGCAGTAGCTACTTGACAGTATTTTATGATGATAATGGGCATACAAGAAAAGGTAAACGAGCAGTAAACTTAACTCTACAATTATTTTGTATTGTGTGCGACAAAGTACAAAGTTCATTCAATTTGTCGAAGTGAATTGAATTGAAGACGCTAAAAATAAGCCGCAACTATACAGTTAACACGATGTAAAAATTTTTAAAGAAATTTTTAGCATTTAAGGGAAAATCGACGAGATTTATTATATGGTCTTGAGGCATACGCATTTGATTTGATGTTTTGGGTCATCACTGTTTTGATGCAACGCTGTAATAGCCGTTTGCATTACATAAAAATTGGGTTTTCCCATGACACGTGCATAAATCCACGAGTAAATTGCATATTGCGCATTTCGCGACTCGGTAGATTTATTGTCGCTGGTTTTTTTTGCCAAGAAGTGCAGGCAGAAGTGGCACCAAGCCAATTAATATGCGGCACAATGCGTCCCGTTAATAATTCTCAAACAGCGATTTTCTAAAAACCCAATGCGTGCTTTCTAAAACTTTTTAGCACGCACATTTATTATCGAAACGGCGCGAGCAAACAAGACACCTTATAAACACTTTAATTGCGATAAATCGCCTGGCGCGGCTTTCTTAGCGCGCAGGGGCTTTGAGAGCAAGTGTCGTTTGCTGTAAAAGCACCAGAGTTAAGACCCACCGATATTAATTGGCCGTTTTCGGGCGATCGTAAACTCGTGGAATTTCTCCCGCGTATTAGAGATACAAAGGAACAGACATTATAAATATTTACTCGCGGCTTTTATTGCTGTAATTGTAAAACTGTACATGCGGGCACAAAAGCATTTAGGTTGGTATGCGTTGGCTGTTTTCGGTGTCTAATGTCGGAAATTCACACTGCACGTCCCCATTACTGGTTGTGTTTGGTAGTACAAATGCGCGGCACCGTTTTGTACTTAATGGCCTAACATCACTCAATGATTCCAATTAGAGGTGTATTTGAGACTCGCAACGGAATCAAGTGACATGAGAAGCTTGCACGGCGTGTTAAGATTGACTTCAGGAGTGAATAGATGTTTACGTTGACTAATCTTGCTGGAGATTTCCAGTATTTAGGACTCACCAACGGTTCTCAGGGAGTAAAAACTGAAATGATTGGGAAGAAATCTAAGAAATTTTCCACTCCACATTTTTGTTGAAACTATTGCTATTCCACATATTGTCCCATAAGAGTATGAATATTTTAACGATACAACTTGGAATCAAGAAACCATCATTTAGATACCTGATTCTATAATCACTCATTGGATTTAATATGATCTACAGTGTCAGTTACAATATACTCAGTGGCAATCGACACAGTGAAATAATCCGGGTAATACAGTTATTGAAGTATGCTTACTGTGCTATGCCAGTTACATTACTTGTTAAGAACTAAGGTGTGGCGTTTTTTTTTCAAAACAAGGAAAAAAAATCAAGAATACAAACTATGTGACAATTAATGAAAAAATATAACCCGAAAGATCAATTAATATGTGCGCTTAAGCGGCCTGCCAGCTTTAGTGGAGATGGGCGGGGTATTAACTGATAGTAAAAAAAACAAGGGCGCCACATGATTGAACCGCTAAGCGAATATCCGCCAATCACGAACCGCGGGTGAAAGATGTCAAAAATTCTGTGATCTAACAGGAATATCTCAACAAAAAAATCCAACGATTGTTCAACAAATTCTATTCAACAAAAATACAACCCAAGTACTTACATGCATCCAGCGGTGTCCTCGGTATACGTATATCGAGGTATCCACTGAAATATCTGAAAATTAATCACAAAAAGGCTGTTTCGGGTATCGTGACCCGAAACGAATTGAATTTAAAAATTATAACACTATTGAACAATCAAAGCATAACTCTACCGTTGTAATAGAAACAAAACTATAAAGGCAAAACATTAATGCAAAATATTAACGAAACTTGTCAAAAGATTGAAGTTAATGTTAAATAATACTCGATTACTTGACAATTAGAAAGAGATTTGAAAGTACAATATAAAATGAATTGATTTATATACAATGAATGAACGTGAATCTCAACGAAATATTAAAATAACAAGTAGTATACATAGCTTAAGTTCGGGGCGATCTCTTCAGGTCACAAGGAACTGGTGAACATCAAAAGTAAATAGGTGCGATGACGATAGGCTCCCTTAGGCTAAGGCTAACGGCGAACGGCTGTATATGGAATCCCGTGACCCGCGATATCACCAGAGATAACAGGCCCTTGAAGAAACTCCTCGACAAAGAACGACAGTACCTCAGCGTTGTAAATACTATTCGGCACTATTATAACCGACAGTAAAACCCTAGAATATCAGGTTCTTTAGTTAGAGAGCATTTTAAATGAAACTTGCAAGTAACCTCAGCTGGTCGAGGGTCAAATCACAATGCAGAATCGGCGTAGAAAATGTGAWTAAACTTCCACACAAACGATCGAGKAGGCTTCCGAATCCCCTAGCTCGGGCAACATTTGCTAACGCACAAAAACCAACCTAACGTGCGAAATTTCGGCAAATATACGTGTAACTAGTCCAAATAATCCCGAAAATCGGTGAGTACACTATAACCACTCAAAATGGAACCTAGCTACGAAGCTTTTACTCGATTGTGATTTATTTCCAAGTTAACACGAGAACGTATCGCCGTTTAATGATAGATTTTTCCAGCTGAGAACGCGATTCTTATCAAGATACAACAAAGAATGGAGCAAGAAACTCTCGAGCAGGACCGGTCGAGGTAAACCATGAAGTACGCGAAGCAACGACCTGTTCTATTAAACCAATACATATACCAATGAATGATTGAATAAATGTAAAAAAGGACTAAATATAACTTTTTCTAAATTATAGCGTTACAAAGGGCCATTTCCTTTGTTGGAGATTCCCTTAAACCTATGATAGTTCTCATTTGCTCCTTTGTAAAATAATTAGTTGTGGCTCAAATGCAACCTACTTCCGCTGTATGTGCTGTGTCAAACGCATAGTGACAATGCATCCTAGAGTCCACCAAAGTCACAATTCCTACATCGAGGACAGAGATAGTTTTCCAGCTTCGAAATCACCCTCAAAACGTAATGCAGGTAAACGTCAGCGAAAGCACAGTTAGAAGTCCATCTTAGGCTCTTGAAGATTAGCAACTACTCCTGAGCTATTCAAGGCGCAGAGAAATTTCTGCTCGAGGTTTGCTCAGAAAAATGGAATGCAGTAATGAGTGGCTTATATTATATTATATAATTATATAACATTTTGACCACAGCACAAATACGACGAGTAATAATACTCGAATCTGTCCAACAGGGTTTGATAAATCATATCCCCTAGAAGGATAATATCCTTCAAAACGTAATGCAGGTAAACGTCAGCGAAAGCACAGTTAGAAGTCCATCTTAGGCTCTTGAAGATTAGCARCTACTCCTGAGCTATTCAAGGCGCAGAGAAATTTCTGCTTAAGTTTTGCTCGGAAAAATGGAATGCAGTAATGAGTGGCTTATATTATATTATATAATTATATAACATTTTGACCACAGCACAAATACGACGAGTAATAATACTCGAATCTGTCCAACAAGGTTTGATAAATCATATCCCCTAGAAGGATAATATCCTTGGGTTAAGTAAAACATAAATTTAAGTAGCTTCCTCTGAACAGATTCGAGCTGAACAGTATGTGTCTTGTATATGGGAAAACAGATCAAAACTGCATATGCCAACTTAGAGCGAACAAGGGAAAAGTATAATGTTTGCAAGGTACCCAATCGTCTGAACTCTCTACAGTTTCTATATATAAATCCATAGGATTTGTAATACGAATTGATAGTGTCTAATATGTGACTGCAAAAGGTAAAACTCATCCATCCTGTTCAAAACCATACCGTTAACAGTATATTGATGGTTAACTATATTGTATTTTCTGGAGAAAGAGAGAACAAAACATTTGGAAACATTGCGATTTAAGCGATTAGTAAGACACCATGTATATAGATAATTAAGATCATTTTGGAGTAAAAGAGTTATTTGAAGAAGTTATAGTATAGTATTCAGATAATATTAATTTGTTCTAGAAAACGCAGGACCATGTAATTTGCTTATTTTTAATACAGTCCACTCGACCATTGATACCCTCAACATAGTGCTTATTGTCCCCGAATCAGTTCACTTGCAATTTCTAGAAAAAGGCCTTAAAGCGTTTAAATTTGTAAAAACGATTTATAAGATTCTAGACGTGAGAGTGGCGTATATTTTGGAATAGAGTAAAGAAGTTGTGCAAGATAAGATACTACCTGATTTCATAATATGTAAGAAAGCCGAAAAGCTCAAAACTAATTCATTTAAACATTGAAACGCACTTAAAGGACTCTTGCAAGGACGTAATTGTCAACTCAAATTTAATAGTAATATAGGTATTCAAAAAGGAACGTACTATCCATCACTGAACATAAAGCAAAATCTTCCTTAGTGTAACTTCATTATTTGCACAAATAAGTTTGAAATCGCGTTCAAAAAACATTAGATAGTATTAAACAATAAACATGAACTGAACTGCACGTAAACACGAAACGTTTTAGGGAAACAAGCGCTGCAATCTCCTGTCGCGCAGATATTCCAAAGAATCAAACAAAAGACGATATATTGCCCGCTGCAAAGGCCGCTCGAGATTCAGCTGATCAAAAGAACGAAACGTGTTACAATAAATTCCGAAACCACACAAGGGTCTATCTGGAATCAGGCCGTTACGAGGCAGTCCACGATAAATAAGGACACCCATTTTTTGATCTAGTGTCATTGATGTCACAGGTTATTGATGACAAGTGCGGGTCAGGTGGCCCGGACGGTTCTCACACCCACTCGGCTTGTTGGCCGAGGTCCCTCCGATGACGAGAGCTATACAACGAGCCGAAAAGTCGCGTTTTTAGATGTAGAGGGCTACACTGTTAGAATGAAAGCTCCGAGATCAACAATTTTTGGGTTCGGTGCGCAATTTGGGGACGTGGAGCTAAGAAATACGAACCATTTTATTTATTACTTTTATAAGTGCATACGCCAGCTAACTACAAGAACTTTTGAAAAGGATCAGTGCTGTTTACTGGATATATGAATATGAATAGTATTTTTATCCATTTTTACTCACGGTCAACTCAAAAAAATAATGCACAACTACACGTTTAATATAAAAAATGATCTTCTTAAGAAGACTACAGAATAAACACTTTTCAAGTTTTCAATTCAAGTTTGGCTCCATTTTATTTGTACATGAAATACTCTTGTATAATCGTTCGATAAAAGTTATCCTTTTGCTACATTAAAATGCTGTATTTTGATTATAAGAAGAGTTTGGTTATGCTACGAGGCATGTTTTTTAAGTAAGTACCGTTTTGGAATTAAAAAAGACGTCCAAAGATATCGCAATAATTTTATCTTATATGAAAGCATGTATCTTAATCTACTTTTCTACATAATTTCCGTGAATATTGAGGCACTTGTCATAACGTGGCACCAGTTTTTGAATATCCTCCTCATAAAATTCTGCCGCCTGACTTGTTAACCACTGTATCACAAATGTTTCGACTTCGTTATCGTCTTGAAGACGCTGACCACCCAGGTGTTTCTTCAAGTGCAGGAACAAATGGTAGTCGCTGGGCGCCAGATCAGGGCTGTATGGAGGATGATCTAGAGTTTCCCATTTAAAAGATTTGATGAGAACCTTGGTCCTATTAGCCACATGTGGACGGGCATTATCATGCAGCAAAACGATACCCTTACTCAACTTGCCACGTCTTTTGTTCTGGATTGCACGACGCAGATTGTTCAATGTCTTACAATAAGACGCTGCATTGATTGTCTCATTACGAGGCAGAAACTCTACTAGCAATACTCCTTTTCTGTCCCAAAAAACTGTGCACATGACTTTCCGGGCAGAAATTGTTTGCTTAAACTTGACTTTTTTGGGTGATGATGAATGTCGCCATTCCATGGATTGTTGTTTCGATTCTGGTGTGACGTAGGCCACCCATGTTTCGTCACCAGTAACAATTTGGTCTAAAAAATCTTCACTTTCATTGTGGTACCGCTCAAGGAAAGTCAATGCACTGCCTAAACGTTGGGTTTTGTGCAAATCCGTCAACATTTTCGGAACCCAACGTGAACACAATTTCCGGTAATTCAAGTTCTCGGTCACAATGCGATACAAAACACTACGAGAATATTGAGAAAAGCAGTCGCACAATGATGAAATTGTAAAGCGTTTGTTTTCTCTCACCTTTTCGTTCACTTTCTGCACCAAATCTTCATTAACGACCGAAGGACGCCCATTCCGTTCTTCATCATGCACATTTGTGCGGCCATCTTTAAATGCTCTCGCCCATTTCCTTACCATTCCATCACTCATAATGTTTTGTCCGTAAACTTCACAGATCTCACGATGAATATCGATCGGTTTTACGCCTTTAGCACTAAGAAATTGTATAACAGCCCGTACTTCACAATCGGCGGGACTCACGATTGTCGGAGGCATCTTAAACACTCAGTAAACAACGTATACAATGAAGAATCAAACTGTAATGGCGTCGGTGACGAGAGACAAGAGATGTAGGTAACCAGCGCGCATGCGCGGAACGCCGACCGTAGCGCTACGGCGGCGGAATCGCAAAACGGTACTTACTTAAAAACATGCCTCGTACATCATGTGCAGCAAAAGTTCCGTTCGAACATCCGAAGAAAACTTTTTAGCTACCAAGATCGCAGTCAGCTTTCTTTAAAGCAATTTAAAAGGCTCTACGATAACAGGACAACGTAGCTCTTTTTGTAACCCAAAAAATCGGTCCAGGGGATAAATGAAGCTACACAAATAAACATTTTGGCAAGTGTAAACATAAATCCGTCAATTGCAAGAGGGTTTGGTGCGGTATTATTGGGTCCACCATTCCACGTCCGTACATTTTTGACCATTCTTTAAGTGGTGAACGTCACCTTCATTTTTTACAAAATGATTATGAAGAAATGCTTCAAGTTTTAACCTTGGAGAATAATGGGGTGGTTCCAACACTATGGAGCACCTGCTTATAATACAGTGCAAGTAAGGAATTATCTTGGAGCTAGAAAACAGTTGACGACTTAAGAGCTACCGTTTGACAAGCTTTTGCTACAATTAACAGACCTTCTATTAGGAAGTCAACTTACTCCGTTTTAAAAAGATGCAATTTATGCATGCAAAATAATGGAGTTTAACTAGAATGTTTTCGAATTTATGAGAATCTATTTTTCCAGTGTATAATACACGAGAGAGCACTAAAAAATTCAGGGAAATTCCCCGCATTTGCCAGTCACCGCCTTAAATTTAGGGTAGATCTTATCGGACGGGGTTTGTGTTCGGTCAGGCGACACGTATTTCGTACCCCGAAGACGGACCTGAACTGATTTATCGCGCATTGTGTTAGAAATTTCAGAGTGAATTTGTTAGCGCGTTTGAAATATAATGGCGCACATTTAACCTTTGAAATTACACTATCAATTCAACCTGACTTATGACATTAATATATTCACGCGCATCAATCAGTTGTCAAGTATGCCGCTCGTTCAAAATAAAAGTATCGGTGATTGGTTCCCGGTGGAATCGAAGTGATCGAGCCAGAACGTATACGCCGCGTGACGCTGATCGTGTATGCCATCTAGAATTCTCGTATTCCAAAGTTTGAGAACTCGGAGACAGATTAAAAGAATCGTGAGATCTGTGAAGAAACCTTGTTTAGTAATATGGTACAGTATTCATATTTGACACGAAAATAACTTTTAAGGCATTTTTTTACTTAATTTTTGTTCTAAATAAAAGCTTTTCAGTAATAAGACAAAATATAAGCGTATATGTCTCTGCCGTATGCGGTTTACTGGAAATATTCGGCTTACTAGATATCACACTAAAAGTTGAAAGCTCGTGTTTCATTTAGCTAGAATAGAGAAAAATATAAAAGTGAGTCTTTAGCGTTTTAAAGCCATCCCTTAGCTTTCAATATTTTATTTCAAGGGTTATAGGTGGCGTTCTTGTTTAGTGGAGAACATTACCAAACAATAACTTTATCGAACATGATTATCCAAATTCCTTGGCAACGACATTTTTTACTAGAAAGCAGGTAGCTATCGACAACATAATTGAATTATTTTATTATATTTTTGAATACAATATAACCGAAAACAATTATTTAAATCACGAAAAAGTTAACGTGTTGTTTGTTAACGCTCAATGGTGCAGACATTTTGCAGCTATGCAGTTAGAAACGAATCCAAATAGCAAAGAGCCCAATAAAATATACTTTCAAAAATTTTAAGTCTGTTTAAGATGGAGAGGCAAGAAAGGAATGAAAATAACTGCTCCAAACAATAGAAAACGCACAAACTGTTTTGGGTTATTTGTGAAATAAAAACACCAGGGGCGAAGAAACCTCATTGTGAGAAATAGAAAATGTTGGGAAAAAATGGACTCCATCCCTCTAAGTATACCAAAAAAAACCGTAGTAGTAGTAAAATATTTTGAGTATAGAATGCCATTTCAATAAAGTCAAAGCCATGCAATTGGAGGAAAAAAGAAATGTCAAACGGAATCAGCAGGATGGGGCTCCTTCTAATTTTTATCTAGATATCTGAAAATATGCAACATCCTATATAAACTAGTAGCTAGAAACAATTACTTAGATGCTTATAAACAAAGAAGCAAATAATCCTAACTTTTCTACAACTACTGCACTCGACCTTTTTGTGCCTATATTTATAAATGTATCTGCGTTTTACTGTTATTAAAGTATTTCTCTGGCTTTCTAATCGTTGCACATTTATCACAGTAGCTTCTCGTAGTAATTCAATAACGTTTCTTACTCATGAGTTCCTCCTATAAATTTCAAGACTACCTTGTCTATTATACGTAAATTATAATAAACACATAAAAATTTACAATTAAAAGCATTTCGAAAATAGTGGCACAAAATTGGCAAAGAAAAATCGAGCATTTTATGTAATAAAGTCGAATATGCACTTGTACCAAACGGTATTGAGATCTAAGGTAACATATATTGTGAGAACAATCTTATAGGTAAAAATACGAAATGATATAAAGTCATATGAGAAGTATATGTAGGTAGAAGTTAGACTGAACCTGAACACATCGCTTAATTATATGGAAATTAGATATGTGCATGATGCATTGTGACATGTATTTACACTGTTACAGGGTAGGCTTACACACAAAACAAAAGGTAGAACAAAAAAGCCGTAGCCAGAGGAAACTGAGAAAAACTTAAGATTACATGGAATGAAGCAGTGACAAAACTGGTTAAAAAAAGGAAAATAATGAAAACGAATGTTACCTTGGGCCTTTAAGGCCTGCCAGAGCTAGCATGTTAGCAAACTGAGGCTCTTCAGCAACATTTGCAACACAGAGTTAGTAAATTCAGGTCCAAAATCAAATTCTTCAAATAAATTTGTTCGTAAACTTCCTGCTCTGCTCTTCATTGCTGATCTGCAAATCCTGCTAATTAGTAATGCCCCGCAGAAATGCAGCTAAACTAACGCAAAGGTGACGAATGTCTCATGCATCATCTAAAAGTGTGAATTATCCAACGCTATAATGCGCGTTCGTTCGTTCTCGCACCAGCACAATTAGTCTGATATCGTAAACGTGAATAAAGAACAGCACCGGCAACCGCCTTGTAAATTCATATTCACACTGGCACAGTATCAAAAAAATCGAAGCTCATTGTAACACTGGCGGCTTTCTATTTGTATTTAATTCCGGCCATTTCACACATGCACGTACCGTTAATAGTTTTATAACACAATAAATTTTACAAACGAAATAATGTCATTGTCCTCTTGCCATTTTTAATGGACTGTAGCAAGTCCTGTTGCTTCTTTTGATGTACCGCACGGAAAGCTCCTTACACCACTGACCGAAATTACTGCTAAGCTTAAAACATCGCCGTGAGTAATGAGATAATTGTTGGTTATGTTCGTTTGTGGTGAAAACGCCGCTAGTTTATGCAAACTTAAAATGGATTGACATGGTGGGACAGGATTACAATATATATATTATAAATTTACTTATTTCGTTTCTTCATCACATTAAGATGAGTCAAAAGGTTTTTATCCTCTTGTTGCTACAACCGTCACTTTTGCAAAAGGCATTCGCACTCATTCTTCCTCTGCATTTTTTATAAAAGTTCTCCTCCACTTTCATATTTATGTAATAGCAATTCGACTACTGGTTAAATATTTTTGCAAAATATTACGAATGTGAATTAGCATTTCTTTAAATTAAGCTGTAAACGTTTTGTGAATCCCTCCAGATTCTTTACATTGACAACTGCATACAGATGATCGAACAGCCTAATTATTAACGTTGAGGCTAATAATTGTAATTGTAGAGGAATGTAGAATCTGGAATATAGTACCTTATAAACAGTTGACTACACTCTACATAAAGTTCATAGCTGTCAGTTTGGCTTAAGTAATATAACTGATTTTGACTCAGTGATATATGTTGTATTAGTTTCATTAAAAGTATACCTCAGACTTATTTGTTATTTAATTATTGTAATGTTCCAATGCTTCAACAGGAAGGAACAAAACCCTCAAATATTATCTGGATCTCCGTTACACTACAGTTTGACAAGTTCGTTATAACCAGTGATTGTTCGTACACGAGAAATACATTCTCATGTCGCAGCACCACGAAATATAGTCGCCGTGTTAACAATCTACCCACAGCTTTTCCTAGAATAGAATTATTAATTGGCCCGACTTATTTTCACGAGACCGTGCGTCCACCACAGAAAAATCTTAATAAAGATACAATTACCACACTTTATCATTTCGGAATACAAAATAGATATCATTAATTCAGTGCCGAGCTTTCAGAACGCGAGCTTAAGTATAAATAAGGCGAGATAACATCGCGTAGCCAATGCTACCCATCAGGCCGAAGCTCTCGATGCTAACTCAATCCGCCGGTCGTCATCGTTGCATATATTTCATGCAGTGGCGTGTTCTACGTGGAATCTCTCATAAACGCATATGTGCGTCTAGTTCTTGTGTTAATTTTCATCAACCGGGTTATTACGTGAAAAGCTGATATTACTGGCATTGCAATCTGCGTAATTACCACAGCTAAGTTTTTGTGGACAAGATCAATCCAGTTGACACATTTCATATACCAAAGTGTATCTGGTTACGCATTCTTTATCATCCTGCTTTCTCAGTTAATAAAGTTGCTATGTGCATTAAAATGTGCATATAAATGACATATATTTCGTCGTTGCTCTCTCTTGACATCAATACATCTAAAAACTGAAGACTCCTTTGTTCTGTTTCCCATGGCTGTTCCTTCGTGTTGTTCGAAAAACTCATTGTTAATTTGGAAACAGTTCTAGGACATGTCTAAAGAGGCCAGTTGTATATATTCTTGAATTTTGATTTTATCAATGTCGTAATCGCCAGTAGATTCTCAAAGTATTTCAGCGCTACACCTATAGATACACTAGGACACAACCATGTTACGTCAAATGAGACCAGTGACTCACCCTTCTCAACTTTAATGTTCTTAATTACATGAGAAAGGAATGCTTTAAATTTTTGTCATGTGCGGCAATGACCTTCTGTATTTTAATAATAATAATAACTTATTCGTCCAACAGATGTATCCATATAAAGGACAAAAAATGTAGGTATTACATATAAAAGAAATAGCATTAGCTAGTTGTAGAAGTTTGTCACCACTTCTACAACATGCGCCAGCGTACGTGAGAAATGGCGTTAAAGCACTGGCACATTTTATATACAGGCGAAGTGTATTATAGGTTGGTTCGAGCCCGTTGCAGAAAAAAGACAAAGCTTTGCAGCGACTGCATACTGGGTACTACCAAATTAAGTTTATGTAGTAGGTCAGACGCATCAATCTGATTATGCCAAATCTTGTACAAAAACGTAACGGCCGCACAACGCCTGCTGCTCTCTAGACATCTAAAGGCAACACTGCTCAGGAGTCTAGCATGATCGACGCCTCGCACAGGATAACTTCCAAAAGTTTTCATATGTATAAATTTTAAACAGCGTCTGTGAACCCCTTCTACAGCAATCTTATGCACAGCATACGTCGGACCCCAGATTAAGGAACAGTACTCCAGTCTAGATCGAACTAGAGCTGTATAAAGCGTAGATATAGATTTAACTTTAGTAAAGGACCTACAATTTCTGATTACAAAACCCAGCGTCTTGAGAGACTCCGAAATTCTGTTTATAATAACTGCAGTATAAGTCAGCCTGGAATCCAAGATAACCCCAAGATCTTTAATGGTCACTACACGTATTAAGACTTTTCATCTATAGTGTACTGATACAGAATGGGAGAAATTCTCTTGGGGAAAGTTATAGTCTCATACTTGTTAATATTTAGTGCCAACGGCACCACTCAGAGTACCAAATCATCTTGTAAGGCCTTAGCATCCGTCTCATAGTTGACAGTACTGTAAATCTTTAAGTCATCTGCATATAATAACGCACTCGATGGTATTGATTCAAAGATATCATTAATGAACAGTAGAAAGAGAAACGGACCCAGATTAGAATCCTGAGGAACACCAGATTCGGGAATAAAATAAGAAGAATTAAAAAAAATTATAAGATACAAAGACACGTCTTTGTCTTAAGTACGATTCTAACAAATCAGTTGATTTTGGAGAAAATTCAAATAAGCGATTCAGTTTGGATATAAGATTGGATATGATATGATATGGCATCAACTTGTCCGCTCCTGTCAACCTCCTCAGAAATGAATTGAGTAAATACAGCTAAGTTTGTTAAGTAGATCGTTTTTTTATAAAACCATGTTGTTTTTCAGATAGCTTGAGCTTCGTGGCTTCAAAAATTTGATGGTATAATAAAGATTCGAAAATTTTAGAGAAATTACAAAGCAATGAAATGGGTCGGTAATTTGAGATATCCCTCGATCACCCGATTTGTATACAGGAATTACTCTCGATGTCTTCCAAAATCCGCGGTATGTAGAGGAATTTAGAATTAAATTGAATATTAAAAAGAGCGGCTCAACAAAAACTGCAGCAGAAAGGAGGGAATCAGATCAGGACCTGCCGTGAACTTATCAGGTAATCTTTTAGCTTCAATCAATATATCTTCATTTGTAAAAGGCTCTAAGTTGATACGATTGCTATATGGAAAGCGATCTTGAAAAGCGATTGAGGTTGCAACGTCTCCCCCAATTGACGAGTATACACTTTTAAAGAATTCGGAAAATTGATTAACAATGTCCTGTTGATCTTTTAACTTTGCACCGGTACAACTCATAGTACCTGGTATTCTTGTAGTTTTTCACTTCATTCAGGTAACTATTATAAGCCTCCAGAATATCCTTCTTAACTACAGATCTTAGTCGCCGATACTCAAGGAAATGGTAGATAGAATTAAAGAAATTAGAAATTTTATGAAAGATAACCTCGTATGTGAGTGTTCAACATTTGAGGAGTTTTAAATGAAAGTTATACTTATGTATTACATATCGGCTACGTTTTCCATTCAACAACTACTCAAAAATAAAAAACGGCATGTAGGTTCGAAAAAAACTCCCCATTTTGGCTAAGACAGACACTACTAATGCCATCTACCATAACGATCCAAATTAACACAAGAAAACTGTAACGAACGTTATTCCAAAACCTTTTCATTTTTGAAACGACAATGTCTCAAGTTGCGTTCTGAGTTACCTAATGACAGCACAATTCAACGTACTGGATTTTAATTTTTACAACCTGCCGCAAATGGGAAACGTTAATTCTCGAGTGAAGCAAGGGGAATCATGCCCTGCGGAGCTGATGGCTGCCCATCTTCGGCTAACGGCCTGGCGTCCCGCTGTGAAGTCCCCGTCCCGTCGTCTTATGGGAATAACGCCACCCCTCGAAGACTGGCATCATTTTTTTGCGTCGATCATGATCGATCGAGATGACGAATTGCCGTTTATTTATTATCAGATTATCGCGCCGTACGTTAATTTTGACACGATGGCTTAGTAATTGCTATTAAAATCGCGTTATACGCACAAAAGCCGTAAGGCGCTAAAAATAGGCCGGGCGTTCTTGCCCGGGAAAAAAGCTGTTTGCATGAAGTAAGCACTTCCTCGTTATTATTTTTAATTGTGCGCCCGAGCATGTTATGTAAGGGCCGTCCACTCAGGGTCGATTGGACGTCCACCAATTTGTCTTCGTGGAAAACAAGTTTTTGTGGTTCGGTCCGCAAATAGATGCTGCACTTAAATACAAAACAGTTTAATGCCGAAAATGTTAACGTTTTTATTATTCCCGTGTAAACAGCAAATTAGCTCAGTAAATTAACAACCGCTAGAACAAAACGCGAGATATTGCCCATTACAAGGTGCATATTGTTCCTTTCTTGCTTCGGCCCAACAAATTTTGTGAACGTTTTAGCACTTAATTAAGGTTTGTTTACATAGCAGAGGCAGGTGTGAAGCCGTAATGGCTTCTGTAAATAAAATTTCGTCATAGAAGAATTTAGTGCAAATGTTATCCGTAATGGTAGCACATAAAACGCTGAGGCGTATAAATTGGTCAATGTCTACATTTACATGAGAGGTTACAATGTCAATAGCAGGACGGCGTATGAAGTTGGCCTAATGACTTCTAGAAAATATGCCTGAATGAAGAGAGCATTTGATTATACTTTGTGCGCTCTAGATAATTTTGCTATACGCGATGTTTTAGCTCTGTGTTAACTGTCTTCAGCATGTGTTTTTTGTGATGCTTGGACGATTTTAGTTAATGAATGAAGAACTCTTGTAATATGACGTCTAACCCGAGCACGAAACAACAAAGATAATCGTGAAAAAACGTATCCACCACTTCTCCAAATTTGAAAATCTCCATAAGTAAGTTTTGATGAACAAAAGTACTCTCGAATTTCATTCTACAAATTTATATAAAGTACACCCTTATGATTATATGAGATAACATTTTGTCTGCTATACCAAACAAGTTCATACGTCTGATGAAGATTTCTATGAATAATTCAGCTGGTATAATTACAATTAATATAATATAAAAGGTGAAATACATAGGGTAGGCATATATTAAGCAAGCATCATCAGTGTCTTGCGTTTGCGGATGATGTGAGGATCCTAGCAAGTTCAAAGATAGAGTTCCAAAGAGTAGGTAAATTGGCTGCCTAAACAAGAAACATAGGATTAGAAATAAGTACATAATAAGATAGACAGATAAGATTACATATTAGGAATGTGTAAAATACCAAACCATAATCCATTTGAAAGCAAGAAGTTTAAAGTCATAATAAACAAAATACAGGGAGATGTATTGTACCACTTTAATTGGTTATAAGGCACAATAGATAAACCTGTAGAAATAATCATAATGTCTTCTAAGTAAGCTACACGGGTAGAAAGTAACTTATAAAAAGATTCAAAAAGCCTTTTTTATTACAACAAGCAATAGTTGAGATCAAAAGGCTCAAATATAACATAAGGAGATTTAGGACGGCTACTATTATCTTCCTTTATCTACACTCAACTTTGCTTACTAATAAGTGAATTCTTGTTGCATAGAATATAGCAATCTGTAAGTCGGTCTTTTCCTAATTTGACAATATCATAATACCATTGGCCTTTTCTTTATTTCAGTGATGATAGATAAGCTATATTTATATGAGATGCGGTAATTGACTTATTTCTTAACACAACGTCCATTCGGTCTTCATCATCCAAGCCTGAAACCAAAAGGTGGACTATCCGAGCTTACTGGATGAATTCCCAAACAAAAATGTAAAGCACAATACATATCCTCTTGATGCCTATTCGCAGTCTGTCTGCAAGGCTACTGTGTTACGTTAGTTATTAAGGAATGAATTTAAAAAGAAACCGACGACAATACAGATGTATTCCCGTATTTGTGTACAGACAATTGATACATCTGCAGATTGGATGTGTATCGAAAGGTCACTTGCCTGCTACCGGGGAAAATCCGCACTGTCGTAACAACACACACTTGTATATGGCCGTGATGTTTCTGTTTCAGAAATATAGCTCTGGGGCTTAGAAGTTTATGTTTAGTTAGGTGAAAGTCAGCTACTGCTTTCTTGCCTGTAAATCACATGGTAACACAAAAGGATTCTCCAGACGAATATGCAGTCATTCTCGATGAGATTTATGGCAGTTTTGTGATGATGTACCGAACTGTTTCAGTACCATGTGCTACTTTCCGTATCTTATTGCTTTTAAATAGGATCGTCCCAAGCTCCTAAGTTGCAGAAAGTCTCCAACATTGTGATTGAATATTGAACAAATTCATTAAGTTAAAATTTTGAATTTTATTTAAAATTGTAACACTGGTCATAACGAAACAATTAAAGACGGTAAAGAAATGTTGTTTTGTAGTAAATTTGTATATGTGTTGAACTAAAGAACGCTGGTTTCAAATCATCTGTAGATTATTATTCAATGAATACGCAGCAATGTTAATAATAGGTTTTTGGTATATTCTTTATTCAAGTTCCATAAAATTTCCGTTGCTCATATCTCGAGGACAGAAACGCGCACCTAAACTTATGTAAATATTTTCGTCGTAACACCAGTAGCCCAAACAGACTTCTCATCCAAGCCAGTCAAAAATGCTAAGCAGTCTTAATGTCATGATATCCGTGAAGTTTCATTAAAAGGGCAACCCCGCCAGCGAACCGCAGGCAGCCGTAACTCAGAAAGAGCAGCCAAATTCGAGTCATTACCCGGCGGTTAGAGTCGATTATGTATTTGACAGTGACATAGCATGGACAGTTAGGTGACAACAAAGGGGGCATTAGAGCTCGGCACCCGCCAGAGAGGATTAACTTTTGCTACCGTAACTGGCTTTCGATACCCTGAGGTAGCGCTGCTGGTTCAACTTGCTGAGTTGCCACTTGCACATGTTTACAACAAGAATCCGTACAAAGGCGCTAAAGACATGCAAATTTCTTATCTTTCTCCTATGCACTAATTTCGAAATGCTTTGAGTGTTTTTACTCAAATAGCATCAATTTAGCTCAGTAAACATGCTACAGGAAACGGCTACTTCACTTCATATACCGACTGTACATACAGAGACATGCTCAAAGGATTAACGATACGTCTAGGTACAAATTTTCTCCATAGGCACCTGCATACATCTCTTGTAAAGCTTCTCCTTGCATAGTATATCGCTATCATTGATGTATGTAATTATTTGACCACTAGTGTACCTTAAATGGAATATACACTATTTTTTCTTGTGCTGGCAAATACAATACAAATTTCCTCTTTAGTGTACTTTCTTTATCAACATAAATGTTAATATATTCAGTCTATTACTCAGTACTGAATAAGTAAACTAGAATCTAAAGAACAAGGGCGACTCAAGAATTGCCAGCATCTTGAGTCATCCACACTTCTTAGAATAACCACATGGCAACGATGTTAATGCTCTAACTGACCGACGAGTACGTCCGGCACGCTGAACCAGATTGATACCATAGATCACATGGTTTGAGATTTCGTAATGGACTATGTGTTGCGTCTTAATGTGCCCGAATTTTATTAATCGTGCCATTACTCTGATGAATGTGCAACACTAACGGGAATGTATAATGTTTTTTGGCTGGCATATTTACATTAAAAATGGAATGCGTTGCGCATTCGTAATAATTTATATGGCTTGGCCGAAGATTGCTCCATACTTCCAAAACGGCAAAAACATCCAATGAGGAAATAATCATGCCAAAGAGCATCGTATCGTCGTCCAATATTTGTTATGTAGGTTTCATTTCAGAAATGTGCTTTTTATAATAACTTAGCCATCTAAATATTTTTTGTTGTGGAGATATCAGCTTTTATAAATCTTTTTGAGTCTTCTAAATTTCGTCTTCTAAAAGCAAGCGTTTACTTACTGTCACTTACTTAATCTTTCAGTTTCCTCAAAACGTTTAAAAAGAGGTCAGCTGCAGCCTACACTGTTGTAGTTGTAGTTGATTCATGTATTGCTTATGGACACTTGACCCTTTTCTAACTTGGATTACCCTGTATAATATCCTTGGGTTCATAATAGTACTTTTAAAGTTTTTAGTTTTTCTCGCTGCAAAGTTTATTAGTTTAGGTTCATTATTTGTCTCTCTTTACAGCCATTTCTACTACTTCTACTATCTTGACAACACTCCATTTTTGTCTTACAATTCTTCCTTTTCATCCTCTTTTTTGTGTTTGTAAATGAAGTTTTCCTATATCATAGTATTCCCACTTTCAGGTAACTAATAGTATAGTAACACGGAAGTAATGTCGGTCTTCTGGACGTGTCAGATCAGAAGCTAACAAACAATTGTCATTAGACGTAAGTCAACATCACCCCTCAACCTTATCAGCAACGGGGTGGAGCGACGTGACTTGGTACCCACATCCACGGCGATCGGGGTACGCATAAAACTTATCTGCGTCATCAGCTGCATTCATCGCCGATGGTCGCCAGCATTAGACGTTGCACAATACCGCAGTAATGACCGAGATGAAGGAAGCATCACGAGGTTTTGTAACGCATTAGATGCGGCGATAACAGAAAATGTGCAACTTTGAAAACGCACCGGTTATCTGATCATCCAGGGGTCTATACGTTAGCGACATGTGTTAGCGCGGTGAACGTTATGTTTATGGACCTTTGTGTATTGGTGGCGAAATTTGCCGATTTTGCTTCCATTGTGCAGAGCCTGCAATAGCTCGGATCATTCGCAGAGATAGAAGGCTGTGGAGTTGTGTTTAACTCTGTAACGAAATTCTTCATGTTATGGCAAGATTACATCTGTAATTCCTTCACAAACTCCATCAAACTCAAAGAAAGGAACAACTTTGACTAACTTTTGTACAGTGTTGAAGAAATGTGCCCTCTGTCCATCGTTTCATCAAAGGAACACAAACGACGTGTTTCAACGACATCTACAATTAAAGTATCACTACAGTAGTTACTGTAGTAATTATGGTTTGTAAATAAATGATTCAGGCGTGTTCTCCATGTCGTCTATATCACAAGAGACGAGAGTCAGCTGTTTCAATCTATTATCTCCTCAGCTCAACTGTAGTTCCATTGCAAACAACAGCAGCAGTATTTCAAGAGCTATTGCTTTGTTTTTGTTAAACAGTCCATAAACAGGGGCTGAACATAGTAAGTAAATCAGTCCCTAGCTATTTCCAAACACATATAAATTTCACTTTCAAGAAACTAAACACACAAAATATGGAACTTCAAGGAACAAATATATACATATATTGGACATGAGAGACAAAGTTAATGCTTTTTATTGTTGAAAAATTGACTTACTTAGCACAACATTAAAGTTGGAAACGTTATACCACACATATGTTACGTTCCTATACGCTCGTTAAAATCTCCCTTGTTTCTGTTACCTCACTGGCACAGGAAACAGCAATATATTCCCAGTTGTAAAATTGCAATTGCCTATAAATCAGCACATATTTTCCATGAAAAGAAGCAGTTTCATATTGTTTCCCATGTTAGCAGCATGGGCAGTAGGTTATATATTTCAGTTGTGTAGTAACGCAGCCTTTAAGCTAACTCCAGTGGATTCATTACCGATGTATATCGTTACAGAAAATCAAATTTATTTCTTGGGAGAAATAGCTTACAAACTCATTGTGCCGTTTGCGAAAATACGTCGCTTTTGTGTTTTGGTGCAGCAGATTCCAAACCTTCAATTGGGATCTTAAAAAAATCATTTAAGTTTCCTTGAGTAAGTAAATGTTTTTCACCTTGAGAATTGCTTGTTTCATCAGGTGGATCGTTACTAGAATCATCTTGACTCACAAATTGAAAAATCTTTTATCTCCATATTTTCGGTCTTCGTATTTCCCGGAGGTGTTGGTACAGGCAAACTTTCATTATGTGCAATTGCTCTGGTAGCAGTAGGAAATTCTTGATATTCCACAATATGCTTCGATCTGTTTGTGATCATTTTGTATTAGTCAGAAATATGGTCTTTTGGTTCCTTCCATAGCATTGAAGCAGCGAAGTTCATGTGTCGAATAACAATACTTACTTTTGTGGATAAGTAATCAAAGAACGATTAATTGTTCTAGTAATTAAGTTGCGTAAATTAAAACCTAACTATTCAGGTATGTTTGGTGTGTGTACCTACTACCATTTTAATAGTAGATTTCAAATCGAATGTTCACTACTGTTTTCGTGTATGATGGCTTAAAAAACGTGACAAAACTTATATCGTTTTATTTAATTTCTGACTTAGGTATATGACACGTCGCACTTTTGTTTCATTTCGTTAAAATCGGTAATAGGTCATCTAGCGATGGCTATGTGAACTACGGCGTATGTTGATGAGATCTGTAAATACTGTGACGATTGCCCAATGAGAATTTGAAACTTAGATAATTAGGTACTAGCTAACGTGTAGATATCGTTGCCTGTAATTTTTTACTAATTAAATCAAAAGCGGAATGAGGTTGTAGGTTTACTTAGGGAGAAAAAGCGACGTTACTACCACAAAAAAATTGATTGTTTTAAGGATAACTCCAGTATGATGTGGAAAACATTAAAAAACTTGTAAATAGAAAAAAACACTGTGACTATAGTTGTGTTCGTTTCTACTGTGATGATCATATGATTTTGGTAAGAGATACTGTGGAGATTGCGAATAGGTTCAATAATTATTTTATAGAAAGTATTGCTTCAATTGTCAGTGATATAGATTACAATGATTCATGTCAATTTAAAAACAGCAATATGTATCCAAATTTATCCGAATTCAGCCGAGTGGACATGAGTCAACTAAGGAAAATAGTTAATAGTCTGGATAATAAATTCAATGTTAATGATTGCACTAACTCTAAAATCCTAAAAAGAATATTTCAAACTATAGGTCATGTTATTTTGAATTTCATCAACACTTCAGTGTCTGGTGCTTGCGTGCCCAACTTCATTAAAATTAGTACTATATTTCCTATACCAAAGGTGGCAAACACTATTGAGTGCAGCGAATTTAGACCAATTAATACTTTGCCTGTTGTTGAGAAGATATTGGAAATGGTAGTTTACAGACAACTCTTACAGCACGTAGAAAAATATGAAATATTGTTGCCTTATCAATCCGGATTTAGGCAAAATCACTCCTTTGAGAGTGCCCTCCAGTTGACTCTCAGTAAATTTTATGCCGATATTAGCACTAATAAGTATATTGTTTGTGTTTTTCTCGATTTGAAGCGAGGTTTTGAGACAATTGACAGGTCGATATTGCTCAGAAAATTATTTCAATATGGTTTTCAGGGAAAGGTGCACGAGTGGTTGGCTAATTATTTAAGTAGTAGAAAACAGAGAGTCAGGATTGGGGACATAGTTTCGGAAGAGGCGATGAGTGAATGTGGGGTACCTCAGGGGAGTGTGATAGGGCCTCTGTTGTTTACATTATATATTAATGATATTGATTTGTTTGTTTGTTGGTTGTGATTTTGTAAATTTATTTGCAGATGATACATTACTTGTTGAAAGTGATTGTAATTTAGATGTAGCAATAGCAAAAATGAATAAAACTCTTGCAAAGGTAGAGCAGTATCTAGCTTCAAATAGATTAAAGCTTAATGTATCAAAGACTAAGGGTATGATTGTGACTACTAAATACAAATATAAATTTTTAGATTTAGATAAAATAGATTTGCATATTTGCAATTGTAGAATTGATATTGTAAGGATATATAAATACCTAGGTCTCACAATTGACTGCTTGTTATCGTTTGATGAGCACTTTAACTACATGTAAAAGATAATATCTAAAAAGTTGTTCTTTTTATCAAGAGTGGGTAAATTCCTCTCTATGGAAACGACCATTAGAGTATATAAAACTATTATACAACCTCAATTTGAATACTGTGCGTCGATAGTGTTCCAGTTCAACCTTAACAAGATGTCTTGCTTGCAAAAACTTCATAATCGTGCAATGAGAATTATTCTAAAGTGTGCCAGGCTCACGCCGATTAGGACTATGTTGATTGCTCTACAGTGGTTGAATATTACGGATAGGGTGCCGTATCTTACGATGGTCTTTATATATAAAATAATAAATAATCTCATGCCACCTTACCTAACAAAAATTATAGTTAGGGCACTTGATGTTTATCAGTATGAAACTCGAAATGCTGGTGATATTTTTGTGAATAGAACTTACGCAACTGCCTCTAAATCTCTATTTTTTAAAGGTTTTATAAAATACAATTCATTGCCACTTCATGTTAGATCTGCTAAATCTCTTAGATGCTTCAAATCACAGTTGCTTTGTTTTGGGTTGTTTGTTTTGTGTATTCATGTTGAACATTAAATAAATTAATAAATGTTATTTTTCAATATATCAAATACTAGCCTTGTGCTAATTAATAAAGTGTATTATTATTATTATTATTATTATTATTAAATTGTGCATTCGTGGACACAGAGAAAAATTTTTAGGAAGAGAAATGTAGTAGTTGTACGAAATATTTATATTCATCGCGGTCTTTTAAGACTTAGTTGGGTATTTGTTATAACGATACTGTTTTTGGAAGGTTTAGGCATGTTAAACATCTATTCTTTAATTATATTCACGCCGTTAGGCCAAGAAGTTAAATTACTGATTTCATTGGTTTGGGCTGGCGATGAGACTTTTTTTAGACACCCCGATTTATCCGGGTTACCGACGCGCCGAGCATCCTCTTTTGGGCATCTCAATCTCTTTTTTACGCGGGCTGCCATTACGAATTTCTCTCGCCGGCCCGGGGAAAATGAGACCAACAAGTAAATCAATTTTGTCGTGGAGAAAAGCGTTAAATGCGCCTGAAATCGGCGGTGAAATAAAAGCCATGTCACGGGGCATTATGCAAATATATGCACGGATAAACAGAATTGTATCGCATCGCCCCGAGTGTGGTCCCATTTTTAATCTTTGCACGACGTTGCCCGGATGCGATGTCCTCTTAATTTGAATTTGAGGATTCGCGACTAATCGGGTCTGACACAATGCGTTCCATCATTTTTGGATTAGGCGCTCTCTGCATAGGAGACCACAGAAAATTCCCAGAAAACTCCATAGCTTGATATCGCGTCGCCCTACTTCCGACAGTCGTTTTGCAACTCGGCCAATTGAAATCACATTATAGGAACAGACTGGTGTGGAACGTTCGACCCGTATCCCGTTGGAAAACCACATGGAATTAATATCAGGTAGTTTATGAAAGAAATGTTTGCTTTAGATAGGAACAGTCTACAAATGGAAGCATTTTCAGAAATAGATTATCTCAATTTTAAGCAACTATACCGTTAGGTCTCCTGCTAGGTCTTTTACCTGTATCACCTTTGTCTGTTTTCTTCCAGGTTGAACTCAAGTAATTTCAGGAACATTCATCCTCAGTATTCTGTGTTCTAAGAATTGATAAAGCCAAACCTTTTAGAAACACTCGTTCAACCTGTTTATATTTAAGTGTGATTTTTTTAGATTATGTCGTTTTGATTCCTTGGGTACTCATTTTCGTTTAGTTATTATTTCCTGTAAAAAGTTTAGACACAATTTTTTGTCGCAACAGAAATTAATGCTAAATGATTAGTTTTTTAATTATTAGATATTATTTACATTAGTGCCTTTTTACATTAGTAGTGTGCCCACCAGTATCAATCAACATCGTCACAGAAGATCGACGAAAGTAGTAGCGGTTAGTCTTGCCCAATATTGCAGATTCAGCTAGAATATTTCAGGCGTTTTCCTAAATTGTAGTGTTTCTCTACCAGATGTTTGGACCCCTCCTTGCTTTGATATTAAAAAAAATCCACTACTAATCATAATTTCTCATCAACGGCCTCGGCTACATATTCAGAAAAGCATGCAACATTGGTTGAAGTATAACTCCAATATTACCACACTCAGATCATCAAATCACTGATATGGGTCTATAGTTCTCAATCGCATTAACTTCTCTTTTCTTGAAACAGGGCATATGATGCTGGCTTTTCGTGTATCTGGGAATGTTGATGATTGCAAACTTAGATTGAAAATCCGATGCCACGGCTTGAGAAATACACTTGTACAGTATCTCAAAACAAAGCTGGGGATACCATCCACGTTCATTATAAAAGAGTTTTTGAGATTTTTCAGCACTGATAGAAATTCATCTTCTGAAATATATGGAATAGTAACTACAGAAGAATAATAAGACACCTAATGTTTTCTCAGAAAGATCACTGTCTCTTGAAAACACTGACAAAAAGTTATTAGACTGACGTTTCGATTACACCCTGTAATCTTTGTCAAAGACGAAGAACCTCAAAATCTGCCGGACAGAAGATGAAACAAAATTTTGAATGTAAATAATCAAATCACCAAGGAAGCCTCATAGAAACAAAATGCCAACCTGATAAGAAAGAACCTAACGACGAAAAAGGAACTACCTACCTACTAGATATAAACAAATTACTTGATAAAAGATAACTACAAATGTCACCTAACTCATAATTTCCACAATCCCTATTAAAATTATTAGTATTCCTACCAATTTCTATAGCTTCTTTTATTAAACCTTTGTGATAATATTTTTCTCTATGTAAAATTTTTGTTTTATCAAAGTCAATCATGTATTTAGTCAAATATGAGTGTTCAACTACGGAAGATTTATCTATCTCTAGCAGCCTAGTAGCACGTATGTGTTCTTTCAAACGCGTACCTACTTTTCTTTTAGTTTGACCTATGTAACACTTGCCGCAAGAACAAGTAATTTTGTAAACACCTTCATTCTCTAAATGTACTTTATCTTTAGTAGAACTTAAAATTTTATCTACATTATTATATGCACTATCAACAACCAAAATATCCTGTTTTCTAAGCATCCTTTTTAATTTTTCCGAAAGGCCTTGTACATGGCAAACTCAACTTCAATTTACTTTGTCCTGGCTGAGAATTTACTTGATTTGGATGAGCACTTTTATTAAAAACTGACCAAATATTCTTACTGCTATAACCATTTTTCACTAGTGTGGATTTAAGATGGTATATTTCTTTTTGTAAAGAACTTTCGTCTTAGATCTTTTATGTTCTAACAAATAACGTCCTTATAAGACTATTCTTTTGAGATGGAGGGTGGTGCATGTGGCATGTAAATATCTGTCTGTATGTGTTGGTTTTCTGTAAACCTTGTGTCCTAACTATCCAGTGTCTATTCTGTAAATGTGGACATCCAAGAAAGGTAAAAGTCAAACCTTTCTTTGCTCAAATAAAGAACCAGCATTTCTTTGGATCCTTACGTATTAACCACCATTTTGAATTTTGCAAATCTGAGTTCAGTATCGTAACTAGTACATAAAACGTTTTGAAAATCGCATAACACCTTCATATTCAGGCCAGTTTGTCCAAAAATCGCATTTTAACAAGCCCGACCGCGTGATGCACCAGAAGACGCCTCTTCGACTGTTTGCTTTCGGTGAGCAACGGCTGTTTGCGCTGAAAAAACTCGATCCCGCAGCGGGCGAACCACGTGGGCGGTTTTATTCATATTACAACGTGAAGATGTGATCTAATTGCCGTGCGACACGCTCGACATCGAGCTGGGGCCGCGCCTGGGGCTACCGCGATCTGGTATCACACGAAAACGGATCATTCTCATCCTGCTGGATCAGCGACGTTGGCCTGCACGAGCTGCCGTGTTTGTTTGTGGCTTTCGTTAACTTTGGAACTACGTTCACCAGCATTCGGTTTGTGCAAGTCCTGGATCTTGATGTCAACATGTAACAAACGTTTTCCTGATGACAGAGATAATCCTGCTAAATTTGATTTAAATTTGCCAAAGTCCAACAATGACTGTACTATATTTCATAGCTTTTGAGGCTGATCTACAACATTTTGCCATTCGTTTGTGTCCCTTGCAAGGGTCCTCCAGTTTCTTATTTGTTGCTTTTCCATATTCTTGCTAATGCTCTCAAATTTTATTAATATTCTTCGTCATTTTAAAGTCTCGATCTTAGAAGGGTTCTTCTCCTCCTGTACATTTATCCCCTTACTCTAATCTCCTGCCCTTCATTGCAGTCCTGTGTTATCCTAACTTCCAAAAACACAAAGCTTTGTACTTGTACTCTCTCCTTTTTCCTTCTATTGCAAGTATCAGAATGCTAAAAAACCTTTTATAATAATAAATAAAGAATTTTTTCACTCTTCCCAATAATATCCTGTATTATTGGGAAGAATTTCACGATTGATAATGACCCTGACGAAATTAAAAATGCAACCCAAAATACATTCTCATAATGGTATTATTTTAAAAATAAATTGGGAATCTATGACGGCTATGCGCTATGGTTCCTGTCACTGTGTTTATTAAAAGTCAAAATGTATTCAAATGATGAAAAAACAGATATGATTTTGATTTATGGTGAATGCAAGAAAAATACTTCCGCTGCTGCCCGTTTATACAGACAACGTTTTCCAAATACAAGAGCTCCTGCCGATACAATTTTCAAGACTTGAATTAACTTTAAGGACAAACTGGCCACCACTGAAAAAGTTAAAAGAAAGAACAGCAACAGGCCCTGACAATGAAATTAGAGTATTGGAAATGATTGACGAAAATCCTCATATTAGTCAAAGGATAATCTCAAGAGCAACCGGTATTAGTCTGTCTTCAGTACACCGAATAATTAAAGGCAATCAATTTCATCCGTATCACTTGCAATTAGTTCAGGCTTTAAAGGAGACAGATTATCCTAAAAGACTGGCTTTTTGTAACTTTTTTCGGGAACACCAAAAATGAATGAGAGCTTTTATGACAACATCTGCTTCTCAGATGAAGCAAGATTTTCTAATGATGGTGGAGTTAACAAACATAATTATTATGCGCAAGAAAATCCACGTTGGATTCCAGAAGGACATTTTCAAACTATCGACTCGACGAATGTCTGGTGCGGAATATTGGGGAATCAAATTGTTGGGCCTTTTTTTCGCAATAGTTTAAACGGCAATACTTATATAAATTTTTTAGGAAACTTTTTATTGGTACTTCTCCAAAATGTAAATTTACAAGTAAGACAAGATCTATGGTTCCAACAAGATGGGGCACCTGCTCATTATCATAGAATAGTGCGAAATCATCTTGATTTGGTTTTGCCTAATCGATAGATAGGAAGAGGTTCAATTAGGCCTTGGCCACCGAGAAGCCCGGACCTTACTCCTTTGGATTTTTTTCTGTTGGGAATGGTAAAGGAGCAAGTATACCAAACACCAATTGAAAGTGTAGAACATTTAAAAAATAAAATACGTGATGCATGTGGATCCATTACTCCAGAAATGTTAATGCATGTTAAAAGATCGTTTTGGGCACGAATTCAAGCTTATGAACACAGCGGAGGGCGAATTTTGAGCATTTATTACATTAATGTTGCATTTTTCAAAAATAAAATTTGTTATACAATACCGAATTTACTTAAAGCAAATGGTTGAAGTTTGTGTCAAAATTTACGAATTTATACAGCTCTCTACGTTTTATATTTTTTAAGACGATGAACAATTATTAATGTTACCTCTGCAAATGTATTTTGGGTTGCATTTTTAATTTCGTCAGGGTCATTATCATTCGTGAAACAATCTGTATAATATCAAAGATCTCGCACAAGTTTTGATCCACATAAATACAAGGTCAACTGTATGACTTACGTGCTTCTTTAATGACCTATAACCCCAAACAGATAGATACATTTTTTTACAATTGTCCCGAATAGTAATTCACGGATGATCGTGACGGATTCTGGAATTGCAGTCTTACAGTCTTCACCGATATTTTTTATTTCCTACGACACTAACAAGCAAATCATAATTATTTCACCCCATGCGCTAGAAATTCGCTTAGAAACAAATGACCGCCACAAATGAGTTTGACGCAGTCACGAAAGACAGCGTCAACTTGATTGATGGTAGCGATCGGATCAGACGCATCCTGATTTATCAGGGCATTTATTAAATTGGCTTAATTAGGCTCGCTGTAATCTGAATTAATTACTGTCTATTGCGTGTATCGCAACCAGCATGCTGACGCTAAACTGCTTGTTCGCTCACACTGAAGGAGCGTGTTGTTGTTATGATGTCAACGAGTGTGCAGCCATACTAGTCCCTGTGGGAAGAGGTTGCAGTATTCTTTTGATTTTGCTGGTTTAGTTAAATTTGATCCTAATAAGATGAAAATACATACGGTGTAAAAAAAATCCAGGTGCTTATGAAAATTATCGATTAAATCACCTCCTCACAGAAAAATGAACACAACTGTTGCTTTGACGGATAGGTACTTGTCATCTATCGATGTCGAATTATTGGATATATTTTAATCTGAGAAAACGCTTGTGTACTTTTAACATATACTATAGTATTTGCGGGATAATAAACTTTAAAATTGGCGATAGCTCCAGTTTCATATAACTTTTAAGTTATCTATCGTATAAGTTTTCGAACAGCATTAACTTTAGGGGTAGTAATTAGTAATCGATTAGTGCAACAGAAAAATTATAAATAATAGTAAACAGCAGGTGATAAACCAGAGAATCTACTCTCTTTCCTATTTCTGGAGGTAATACTAGTAGCAACTGTGAAATTATTAAATAAAAATAGACTATCCATAAACCTATGAGAATAAGAATCCCAAAATTCAGAATATCAAATATCTGTGTTTACTGTTGATACTCACGGTGGATTCCAAAGAAGCATTCCTCAACAAAACAATGCATAAATTACTTATCTTTACAAAACCCCTTTGACTGTCTCCTATCCGTGATGTTTATGTATCATTAGAGCAATATTTTAGATGGCATCCCACTAAATTCGAGACGGCAGTATCTACACGCAGAGGCTGCATTCTTGTAGGGGATCCAAATACCTTAACTGATTGTCAAGTTTACGATATGGCCCGGTTTCGTACTATATCAATTCGAGCTCAGTCTGGGATCATATTTATTAGCTCCCATAAAATGATACGAGTTAGAGTATAAGTTAAAAGACAAACATGACAAATGTTTCCAAAGAGCAAGTATTATAATGGGGGTACCTGCAAATCAGCTAGTACTGAGAAGGTTGCACGTTTTATCCAAAGCAGGAGGGGTCAAAAGGTTTGAATTACTTTCGTCTCTACTACCTGTAGGTTACAGAATGGTCAGTCAGTGAGCAGACCTACCCGGAAAACATTAGTGATTATCGTTACTAAGAAACCATTATGAAGATTTCAATTTCGAAATGAAATGTCGATTTGCATGGGGCCTGTATGTAATTACCCGGTCAAAATTTAAGAGTTAGGTGCTCAATTCTTTCATTTGAATTTGATGCCATCTATTCAAATGTAAAATTCGTTAATACGTTAATTAATTTTTGTAAAATTGCATTGCAAACACAATCGTTTAAAAAAATATATACAGATGTAAAATTATTACCCTACAAACTAACACATATCAGAACAAGATGCTTTGCAGTATTGGAACAAAACACCACATTACAGTCCTACAAACTGAATGCGAGATAACCATGTAGACATGTTCATTGCATGAAAAAGTTTAAATAATAGGTTTACAAAAATGCACTACAATTCAGTGTATAAATAAACATATAAATACAATAACAATCAAAATGTACAAATGTATATAGGGTTGTCACAAAATTAATTTGACATTAACTGTTTGAAAACAAGGAAAACGTGTCTTGGTACTTTAAAATTTAAACTGAATGAGATACATTCAAAACACGATACAATTTATTAATCAACGATTCCATCACGACTATATTTTTCGGGTAGGTTAATAGATATGTACCGGGTGTTCTAAATTAAGTGCGCACCATTGCTAACTTTTTTATTATCATAGATACAAAGTCGGTTAAATTGGCAAAGTAATAGTACTTTTTCTACTGATTAAGATGGCGTAAGCAGCAAACAATTGAACATAGCATTTCCGAGAAAATAAAAGAAATGTCTTCTATTTTAATGGAATACCCTATATATTTTTCAATAAAAAGTTTGCAAATTCTCCATAGAACAAAAATGTTCCTTTACGATGTAGTCCTAAAATTGAAAATAACCGAATTATTACCATATTTGTCATTTAGACAAGTAGGCTATGTAATTTCTTAAACAAAAGTTTTATACGATCTGTCAGAGAATTATTATTGTGTCAGAATCAATCATTTGGTGTAATTTTTCGTATTAGACGTGTTTTTGGAGCTAGTTAGTTAAGAAGTTAGTTAATTAGTTAGTAGGAAATGGCGTTTACTCATTTAGAAAAATGCGGTATGTTAGAAGTGTATCTTGTTTGCCGTAAAAATAGTGTCCGAGCACTTGAGCAATATGGTCAAATGTACCCTGATCGTGATCAACCAGATAGGAGGTATTTTCTGAAGCTCTACAGAAAGTTTAGAAGCAATGAACGGATTTTTGAAAAATCTAGAACTACAAAACAGTTTATAATACATGAACAAGTAAAAATAAATATGTTGGCATATTTTGACGCAAATAAAATTAATTCAACTAGAGATTTGGTAAGGGATAGTGGCTACAGTTTGTGCACAATTTGGAAGATTTTAAGAAAATATTGTACCTTATAAGTACCGACCAGTGCAAACTTTATTACCTGGCGACACTGCAAGAAGACTAATTTTTTGTCAGTGGTTGGTAGATATGTGGATGCATAATCCCAATATTTTAAAGAATGTTCTTTGGACTGACGAAGCAAATTTTTCGAATCGGGGTATGTTTAATCGAAAAAACATGCATTATTGGTCTGGTGAAAATTTATTTATTCCTCATYCCAGAAACCCACAAGGACATTTTAGTGTTAATGTTTGGTGTGGGCTGATGGGCAGACAAGTAATTGGGCCAATTTTTTATGAAGGCATATTGACTGGAAGGAGATACGTCGACATGCTTTCAGAATTACTCGAAAATTATTTGGATGATATCAACTTAGAGACTCGGACCCAAATATATTTCCAACAAGATGGATCCCTTCCCCATCGCCTTCAGGAAGTAAGAGCGCTGTTAGAGAGATGTTTTGAAGATAGGTGGATAGGAACAGATGGTCCTATACCTGGGCCCCCAAGATCTCCTGACATAACTCCATTAGATTTTTACTTTTGGGGTTATGTCAAAGATGAAGTCTACAAGAGGAGATATGCGAACCTGATAGAACTGAAAAACAATATTAGACGCATTATACGATCCATTGACGGCAGAACAATTTTTAGAGTTACTACTCAACGAGTACTGAAAAATGTCCGAAAATGTATTGAAGAAAATGGCGATGTTTTCGCACACCTAATGTAAGCTTCTTTATTATTTAAGCTAAAATAAAATACGTTATAAAAAAACAAATTTCGTTTTGTTTAAGAAATTACATAGCCTACTTGTCTAAATGACAAATATGGTAATAATTCGGTTATTTTCAATTTTAGGACTACATCGTAAAAGAACATTTTTGTTCTATGGACAATTTGCAAACTTTTTATTGAAAAATATATAGGGTGTTCCATTAAAATAAAAGACATTTCTTTTATTTTCTCGGAAATGCTATGTTCAATCGTTTTTCTGCTTCCACCATCTTAATCGTTGAAAAAGTACTATTACTTTGCCAATTTCACCGACTTTGTATCTATGATAATAAAAAAGTTAGCAATGGCGCGCACTTAATTTAGAACACCCGGTACAAATTGCACTTAAATTTTGAGTATCACTTTTTATATTAATTATAAAGACGCTGTCAGAAGTTTTTTGCCTTATGAGAAAAGCAAGACGAAATAGAACGAGGACTGAGTCTAGTTATAGATGCCTCTTCTGCAATACATTGAAGAACACCTAAACTTCTAACATGCAGGTTGGGTATTGTTGCAGATGTATTTTCCGTAGTGATCTACCTTTTGTTGTGATGCTTTCTGATTTGAATCAACAGACGATATATCGCTACACGTATTTTTTTGTCCAAGCCAGGTACAGGTGATGTAACCGACAAATTTTTTGTCATCGCGTTGTCCAACATCGATCTAGCTCATGTCGCTGAGCAGGCCACCCAGCTGGATGCCCTTTCCACCTGTCAAGCTGGCCACCAAATGTTTTACAGCTAATACTGTTGCACCCAATGCACCGCTCGAAGATACGAGTACCCAGTTCACACGAAACACGATACAACCGCTTGTTACATGAGTCTTGTTAACACCATTTGAAATAATTGCCACGCAGCGAAGGCTACCATTATTTGGAACTGAATTAAACAGCCTGGAATTATAATCCGAGTAATTGAATGGATGATTACACGGTGCTTTCTGCTAATAGGGGGAATTTAAATAATAATTTTGAACACCAATTACCTTTCCGGTATTCCAATACTATCAATAAGTTACTGTGAGAACTGGGTACCGTACGCAGTGTGGGAGTTCGACAATTAATCCTTGTATAATCCTGGCCCAAGGTCCGCGCATCTATCACGATTATCCACAATCATATTCACATGCACGTGAGCCAAATAACCTCAAATTTAACACTCTCGATTTGTATGGTAAACATTTGGAATGGTCGCTCAGGTAGCAGGTGCTCAAGCGTGTCCTCCACTTTTTCCATGTAAATCAAGATCAGTGACGACGTTAAGAGCTTTTACATTGAATTCCGATGCTTTTAAAGCGACGTGGGCCTTCCTTATGGGAACCCGGTCGTTATGGCTGTTCAATAGCGGTCAGATGAGGCCTACACGAACTGGGCCGGCCAATACAATTGTTAGGTTTATTTTTGTTGGTTATTTGGTATCGCGAGTCAAATCAGGCTAGATTCAACTCAAAGGTTGTAACAGTATTACTAACATTTAACCATTTATCTTTTAGCTGTACAACATAAATGGGTTTTTCCAGACCTCACGTAATGTTGCTTATGGCATTAACGCTTTTAGTACAAGAAAAACCTAAGGAAATTAAGTACAGGCAGCAGGTATCTTCATTGGTGGACCATATTCAGTCAGCTGCTTTTGCACTTTACAAAGAAATACAAAGATTACCTAGAAGATCTCAAAAAGCGACGCTGCATGGAGAGAGCTGTCCATTCCCATTAAAAAATGCAACTTGCGTCCATATCTCGGAAACGAGAGCTGACACGGAGTTGAAAAATTTCTAGAAAATACATTTCAATTACCCATAGACTCATGCACAATTTCAAAAAATTCAGTCGAACGGAACCTAAAATATCTTGTTGGTTCCATACTTTGTAGCGACCCTTTATATACGTAGATAATAATTTAGTTAAATTTAGTATTACATTTTATTGTTACTATTCAATACAGGATGTTTCACGAATGATAATGACGCTGACGAAATTAAAAATGCAACCCAAAATATATTCTCATAGCCAATGTGGTTATTTTCCTCTCACTGTATTTATTAAAAGTCAAAATGTATTCAAATGATGAAAAAACAGATACGATTTTAATTTATGGTGAATGCAAGAAAAATGCTTCCGCTGCTGCCCGTTTATACAGACAACGTTTTCCAAATAGAAGAGCTCCTGCCGATACAATTTTCAAGAGACTTGAATTAACTTTAAGAACAAACTGGCCACCACTGAAAAAGTCAAGAGAAAGAACAGCAACAATGAAATTAGAGCATTGGAAATGATTGACGAAAATCCTCACATTAGTCAAAGGGTTCTAATAATGGTGGAATTATCAAACATAACATGCATTATTACGCGCAAGAAAATTCACGTTGGATTCGAGAAGGACATTTTCAAACTATCTACTCAACGAATGTCTGGTGCGGAATATTGGGGAATCAAATTGTTGGGCCCTATTTTTTTTTCGCAATAGTTTAAACGACAATACTTATGTAAATTTTTTAAGAAACATTTTACCAGTACTTCTCCAAACTGTAAATTTACAATTAAGACAAGATCTATGGTTCCAATAAGATGGGGCACCTGCGCATTATCATATAATAGTGCGAAATCATCTTGATTTGGTTTTGCCTAACGGATGGATAGGAAGAGGTTCAATTAATCCTTGGTCACCGAGAAGCCCGGACCTTACTCCTTTCGATTTTTTTCTGTGTGGAATGGTAAAAGAGCAAGTATACCAAACACCAATTGAAAGTGTAGAACATTTAGAAAATAAAATACGTGATGCATGTAGATCCATCACTCCAGAAATGTTAATGCATGTTAAAAGATCGTTTTGGGCACGAATTCAAGCTTGTGAAAACGGCGGAGGCCGCATTTATTACATTAATGTCAGTGAATAAACATTTTTCAAAAATAAAATTTGTTTTACAATACCGAATTTACTTAAAGCAAATGATTGGAGCTTGTGTCAAAATTTACGAATTTATACAGCTCTCTACGTCTTATATTTTTTAAGACGATGAACAATTATCAATGTTACCTCTGCAAATATATTTTGGGTTGCAGTTTTAATCTCATCAGGGTCATTATCATTCGTGAAACATCCAGTATTATGCCAGAATGTTAATGTTATTGTATTATTATCCACTCCATTCAAGAAAATCGTAGGACCACGCCTTCAAACAGCTTAAAAATCAGTGGACGAAACTTGTTACTTTAAATTTTGCTTGTATCAGAATGATAACTTAACTACATGTTTTTACAGTTACTTCTTACGACGTCAATATTAATTTGAACCATACCTAGCTGGCTTCAATGCCATTTTTGGTATTCATAATACGAAAGAACATCCTAAAGCTGGACATAATGTACATTAGTAAAAGAGATATAAATAAATCATAACTTTATAGATCGTATGTCTGTTTCTGGTCGTAGAAGCTGCATCCACAGAAATTCCTCAGGTTAATCTGGCAGATAAATAAAATGTAACGCCCGAATAAGAAAGTATAAATTAACCCRGGAAGGGGCTCTACATTTAAATATAAGTTATTGTCTAACTGGCGCGTATTTATAGTACGACCGCGAGGTATTTAAGGTATGCGATAAAATTTAATTAAATTAATATGGTCCCCGGTCCAGTATGGTCGACAAACCAGTTAGATATACCGCTGTGCGAGGCAACGAAAACCCGATATTACCACAAGATAGACCTTGCATATTTATAATATAAGGACCGTTCCCGCATTATGACCGACATAAGTCACAGTAGTTTGGATCCAGTAATCGGTGTCAATAACCACCGGGAACACCGTAGAAATGGACATAAATCGGACGGCTGGGGTCGCAGGTCTCGCATAGCACGGACCTGTTACGGTCATTTGTCAACTCCACCGGCTAATAACGTACGCAACGAAGATAGAGAGGAGCTGGACGCACGAGACATTTGCCCCTCGAACCAGTGGCGACCATGCTCGTACCATACTGATGCAACGAGCGCTCGCCACAAAGCTTCCTGAATTTTGAAGCGCCATAGGTGAACTATTCTATCTAAATCGACTTCTTTATGTTCATCAAGGTTTTCACGCATGTGTAATATGTAATAAAATTGTACAAGCGAAAGCAGAACAGCAGAATATACTGAAAGTGATGGTATGCACAGGGTATATCGAAATAAAATGTAACTGACGATTTGCTGTTTACAAATTTCTGGCGATACTTGTACCCTACAACAAGCTTATCTGACTAAATACACAACAATGAGCAAGAAGTGTGTTCTCATTAACTGTAGCAAGAAGGGCTCTTTGATAACAGTATCTTTCGGAATAGACATTGGACATTTTAAACTGAACAAATTGTGCAAGTTTTCCAAGGATACTTTCTAAAAAGTCAATATGCCTTTGATGGTATGGCTTGCAAAAAACACAGAAATATGTCAGCCTGGATTTTATTCAAGAATAAAACAGAAGCTTGACACAACGATCATTCTTAAATTCCTTGGTGTTACAAAAAATGAAGCCTAACAACTTCATTGCGATTTTGCAAATGTGCAAGACGTATGGAGTAAACGTCAAGGACGAATCCATAACAATACCCAAATCTACCTCCTCAATGCAAGCTTCCAGAGGAGTGCCAAGAATATTACGAGGCATGTTTTTTTAAGTAAGTACCGTTTTGGAATTAAAAAAGACGTGCAAAGATATCGCAGTAATTTTATCTTACATGAAAGCCTGTACCTTATTCTACTTTTCTACATAATTTCCGGGAATATTGAGGCACTTGTCATAACGTGGCACCAGTTTTTGAATACCCTCCTCATAAAATTCTGCCGCCTGACTTGTTAACCACTGTATCACAAATGTTTCGACTTCGTTATCGTCTTGAAGACGCTGACCACCCAGGTGTTTTTTCAAGTGCAGGAACAAATGGTAGTCGCTGGGCGCCAGATCAGGGCTGTATGGAGGATGATCTAGAGTTTCCCGTTTAAAAGATTTGATGAGATCTTTGGTCCGATTAGCCACATGTGGACGGGCATTGTCGTGCAGCAAAACGATACCCTTACTCAACTTGCCACGTCTTTTGTTCTTGATTGCACGACGCAGATTGTTCAATGTCTTACAATAAGACGCTGCATTGATTGTCTCATTACGAGGCAGAAACTCCACTAGCAATACTCCTTTTCTATCCCAAAAAACTGTGCACATGATTTTCCGGGCAGAAATTGTTTGCTTAAACTTCACTTTTTTGGGTGATGATGAATGTCGCCATTCCATGGATTGTTGTTTCGATTCTGGTGTGACGTAGGCCACCCATGTTTCGTCACCAGTAACAATTTGGTCTAAAAAATATTCACCTTCATTGTGGTACCGTTCAAGGAAAGTCAATGCACTGCCTAAACGTTGGGTTTTGTGCAAATCCGTCAACATTTTCGGAACCCAACGTGAACACAATTTCCGGTAATTCAAGTTCTCGGTCACAATGCGGTACAAAACACTACGAGAATATTGAGGAAAGCAGTCGCACAATGATGAAATTGTAAAGTGTCTGTTTTCTCTCACCTTTTCGTTCACTTTCTGCACCAAATCTTCATTAACAACCGAAGGACGCCCACTCCGTTCTTCATCATGCACATTTGTGCGGCCATCTTTAAATGCTCTCACCCATTTCCTTACCATTCCATCACTCATAATGTTTTGTCCGTAAACTTCACAGATCTCACGATGAATATCGATCGGTTTTACGCCTTTAGCACTAAGAAATCGTATAACAGCCCGTACTTCACAATCGGCGGGACTCACGATTGTCGGAGGCATCTTAAACACTCAGTAAACAACGTATACAATGAAGAATCAAACTGTAATGGCGTCAGTGCGTAGACAAGGGATGTAGATAGCCAGCGCGCATGCGCGGAACGCCGACCGTAGCTCTGCGGCGGCGGAATCGCAAAACGGTACTTACTTAAAAAAACATGCCTCGTATATCCAGGAACCTCTGATTAACGTTAAGCACACGATTATGTTGAATTAAGTTATTGAAAGCGGCGTATCGAAGGGGGGGGGGGGGGGCGCCTAGGAGCCAACTCTGGGCCCTTCCTACTTCCCATACATTTAGCTGGTTAATTCTTGTGTGATCCATGAAGATTATTCATGGAATAAATATTTCATTAATTATTTTACTACCTATATTTGATAAACGCATGTTTCTATTTAAGTTAAATTATTCTGAGCTGGATACGCCCATGGGAAGAGATATACTGAGTGTTCCCATAGGAACAGACTGATGGTTGAACCGCGTCCATCAACACATTGCACAAGCTCTGGTATATCAAAGTCTCCAGTTATTACAACGTGGTGCGAGCAGTCAATTTCTTGTTCGAGATACTCAAACAACACAGCATAATTATTCACATTCACATCACTCTAACAGGAATTCAGATTCATCAGTTTAACTTCTTTCTGAATGGAAAGATACAGCAGAAGATACCTCAACAGAAGACCTAACATCACTAGGGAATGTCAATCGGACAGAACTAAATAAAGAAGTGCAGAGCTCTAAACTACATTTGTTCTGCTTCGAGATGACGTACACGTTAAAAAAATTCTGCGCATCTTTACGAGAGTTCCGAGCGAGTGGGCTTCGCATTGTGCAACGGATTTGGATTTCTGTTCAACATGCTTCTCACTGTCGTTCGTGAGGGAGCGTTGTGGACACAAATGCCCGTAAAAGCCGCTCCAGTATTGACTTTTCCTTTATAATTAAGCAGCACCGCGTTTGTTCAACATAAAAAATATGTATTTCTGTGTTGCGCAGTTTTTTCCTCTGTGTACACTCGAGTTCCTTTTAATTTCGAACGTCAGGGTATGTAAATCAGAGTACGCCCACTGTTGTTATCCATATTCCGCCGAAAAGGCGTTATGTGTTTGCACAACATATTACCAAGTACTATTTATTTGTCTGTCCTCATTCATTGTGATACTGTTCTCTCTTCGGTATGCAAATATGACCGATATTGCACGCATGGGACACTTAGTCACATTATGCGCATCTGCATATAATTGAACAATAACTACTACTGACAGTGATATATTTATTCTTGCATTACTTAATGAATTATGGCAGTCGGGGCATTGTTATACATCACAAATTCTTACTAATCAATTCACTGACTAGCGCAATGCGCTTCTTCTGCTTGAAGAAGCGGTTTGGCCTTCAAATTTTTGCAGAGTGAGGATTCATTGCTCTGTTTCTGTAGGCATGTCGCTCTCATCAGAATAACAAACTTATGGAGGACGAGGAAGAAATTGTTATTAATGCACATACATAACTCGTTACTGCCGTTTTCTTGCAAAATCTGTTCGTAATATGTAATGTAGATTATTTGGTTTTCGGAAGTGATCGGAAATTGATGAAGATCTCTTAGCGATTAAAGATAATTTTTTGTGTAGAAAAATCTATATATCTAAAGTTATGCACAACACCTTATATATATTCGTTGTTTACATCCTTTCTTGGGCAGCATATCTACTCTAGCATTGTAAAAATCTACGAGCTTTCAATTCCAATGCAATTTTAATCAATGTAGTAGTGTTAAAATTAATTTGAATATTCGAGTATGTATTTCTGCAATATAGACACCGAGACGGGAATTATTAGACCATTTCTTTATGTTTATGTCTTTTCTTAGTAACGTCAGTGATGTTAACTTGGTTTGTGGTGTTTTTGTGATACTGATACTATATGTAAAATACAACGTTGCTTATAAGAACTATTTATATGATGTTGAGGATAACAGACTTTACAATTTCCAAATAGACTTTTGTAGTTCCGCTTTGTCATATCGTTAGTCCTGTTTTGCGAATGCTAAGTGCCATATCATATAACATTATTACATCTTTGTTTTGGTATCTTTTGGGAGGCAACGTCTCTAGGTTTATTAAAAATCCTCTTAGATAGCTTCATCTCTCGATAGATATGATATAGACAGTCATAGATTCGAGAACTTGCGCACATACTTCATTCTGATTTTCCAAGTGTGAAATTATTACCTTGATTCTAGTTTACTGTTCAAAGGTTTTTAAACAGCAGATTGCATGAGTCGATAAAAAATTCTAGGTAAAGCGGTTTTATGTTGACACTAACGTTACATTTCTTTTATTAGAAACGGACATCCAAAGCAACTGAACATAATAATAAGTGCTCAAAATATTCGCGATATGACCAACACCCATTCATAAATTGCGCACTAGGAAATTTATATTTTCTAAGAAACCTTTTTGATGAGCGAATAATCAACAAACATACAGCGAATGACTATGATTGTAACATATAATTTAACCTCTTGTTACTTTTTTATTTGGTCACACTTTAAAAACTCAATTTTTGTTAGGCCTGTACAAAATGAAAAGGATTTAATACAATGCATTTTCAACACTTTTTATAATAAATGACTTTCCGAAAATTATGTCTCTAAATATAGCGATCATTCTTTAGTTAAAACCAATACTTCTACAACTTTACCGTGTAAACTAGGCACTAAATTATTTTTCCAAACAGTAAAGTAACAAGAACCCAGACATACGTGTTCGATGTACTCGATTCTGAAAATTGACATCACGATTTCATAACACCTTGAACAGGATGCGCAAACACCATACAGAACAATGAGCATACCGAAGATGAAATTAAATCACTCAATCATGAGATAAGCATCTATTCTTTATTTCTGCAAAAAGGCAAGGCCGACGTTCATACGCTACACGACGCAACAGGTGCCTTTGGCGTGTTCTAATAAAACAACGATCTCGTTTAGGACGACCGTGATAAACTGACAAAACGTGAGGCTTTCAGCAAATAAGCGCATTGACGATACCACGTTATTTGATCTCTTATTCCGTTCAAATAGAGCAATGTAGGTAGAACAAAGCCTTTCGGGCCTTGAACGTCATCAAATATTTACAATGTCTCATTGAGTGATTTTCACGGAACCCAGGTGAACCTCCTACCGGATTATGGCTTGACCACAAGCTGTTTGGGAAAAGGAGCAAAAGAAATGTGTACCGTGTCAATGCCTTTCCTCGGATGTCGAGTGTTAAAGGTTTAGAGGGCAGGTAGACGATGGTTACGGTTCACGGAATTAAGGACCGAAATATGGGTTCATAATTTAAAGTATGATAGGCTGTGCTGTTATCGGGGTTGGGTAAATGAACGAAAAATTCCATTATTCCTGTATTTGATAGAAATGGACAATATTGTTTAACACAAAAGAGTTCAGACTTTTCTTGTTAGCAATACTTTTTTCATTCATTTATTAGGATAAATGTTAAGTGTACAATTGCTTAAATTATTAAACAGTATAGTAGAAGATGTGCAAAATGACCCAGAAACTGATAAATTGGAGTTCATTCCTCCACTTGAAAAATCTGAGAAATTGGTTCACATTTACTACTTCTTTAAATTAAAAGACTCAAAATTCGCAAATTAGTAGTGATCTTTTGCTAATGAAACTCGTGAAATTATTATTTTTATCGTTTGAATTTATATAGACATTTAATTTACTTTTCTTAATTTCAGAACTTGTGTTTTTTGCTTTTCTTAAAATATAGATTTATATAAAAAGGTATTTATTTTTGCTAATTCCACGTTTGAAAAATGATGAATAGCTCGTTGTTGATCCAACATTATTATACTGTTCACTACTACAAAAGTGGTTTTGAGGTCTAAATAAAATTGCAGTATAATGATAGTTTCAGTATTTTTATCATTATTCGTTAACATTAGTAGTGTGATTTTGAATGATTTAAATTTCAGCTTTGTTTTGACACCCAATAAAGTAATTTTGTCTCTATATTTGTGGTGTAGACAATTATAGTGCATGAGCAGCTTCGCACAGAACGAACCGTTGTAATCTGTATAAAAAATGTTTTACAATCTTTTAGTGTTTTTTTAATTTACTCTTCCTACTGCTCTCGGGCTCGCTCCAGGATCATTTTCAAAATGATTTAAAGCATTTTCCAATTTAAAGTTTGTTTATGGTCCGCCTTGACTACACAGTCTTTTAAAAGATCCTGTCTCCCTTATACACTGTAGAAAATATTCGTCTTCCCGGCTGTCTTCAGTTTGGACATCTGCGTTGATATTCCCTTTGTGCAGCTAACGCTCTTCCATTACACTATACGAGGGGAGAACATTATTTACGGTCCCTGATATACTAGGCATGACTGACAGTGAAATTTTTTGACACATTAAAAGTTTATTTATTTATCGTGACACTTGTTCAATACCAGTCTTGTCATTCGTTACTTATAAAAATAATTTAGAATTTACGTGAAGGAGCTTTAATAATTTTCACAATGGAAAAATCTGGGATTCGCACAGTTATAAAATATGTGTATTAGGTTAGATTGCTCCTTTTTCCAAGCGGTAAAAAAATTTGTCTCTAGAATTTAACTTGGGAAGACAAACGTGTGAAATGCAAAGGGTGCCAGACGACCAGGAACTGTCGCTATTCAGGAAAATGTTAATCGTGTACACGATGGTAACGGCAAATAGGCGAATGACCATTCGTCGGATAGCTGAAATTACAAACTTTTGATATGGCACAATAGAAAAAATATTAACAGATATTGACGCTTGATCAGAAACGTTCGAGAGTCCTGCATTCTGAGGCCAGTCTGGCAAAGTTTTCAGCAGACCTGGATGAGTTTCTCTCTCGATTTGTAACTGTTGATGAAACATGGGTCCAACACTTTGACCCAGACTCAAAACAACAGAGTATGGAGTGGCATCACAAAGGTTCTCCTCCACCACGCAAATTTCGAGTTGTGCCCTCTGCTGGTAAAATTATGGCCACAATTTTTTGGGATGCGGACGGAATTTAAATGGTTGATTTTTTGGAACGTGGACACACAATGACAGGTTTTACTATGCAAACTTCATTTCAAAATTGCACGAGTCAAAGGAAAAAGTCGGGGAAAATTGAGGAAAGGAATTTTATTCCATCAGGATAACGCTCCTGTACTTCTTATTATTCTGATTACTTCTTATTTTCGAAATTGAAAGAATATTACGTGGGACTAGATATGACGATGATTATCAAGTGATGACAGCAGTAAACGACTGGTTAGAGGACCAACAATCAGCGCATTGGAACATCGTTGGACCAATTGCATCGAAGTTTAAGGAGACTATGTTGAAAAATGAACATATAATTATTTTAATGTTTTGTATCTTTCTATGTCAGGGACAGTAATTAATGAATTAATCCCTCGTACAGAAATAAAATGTATGTCAGGTAGCTCGTTGTTCTTAAGACGATTCATGATTTTCAAAGTATGTAATAGTCACTATCACGATACAAAAATACTTCAAAGAATAAACAAAACGCCAAAGAAACTTGACAGATATCAAAGAAAACAAGCTTTTGTTTCTCGACGCTCTATTACTATGCCTACCTGATAGTGAGGTCTAAGCTACAACCTTTAAAATGAAGTCACTTATGTACCTTATAATCAAAATAGGTTTTCCAAAAGATAAAAAAAGAAGACTAAGTATTTACGGGGCTATCTTTATATGAAGAAATCTTATTTTAAGTCACAGAAGCCGTGGTTAAATTGTTGCATGCTGATTTCGTAAACCCCGTATACTTGCTTCTGACATTCTGACTTAAGATTTTTTAATCTCCTCTTCATGATATTTACTGCATTCTAACATTTTTACGAGGCACGTTCGTATATTAAGGGCTGTTTGCGTATGTTTAAAAAAATTCGCTGGCCAGAACGAAGTTGTTCGCATACAGGGTCATCTGTTGACTGTCTGCAAAGGCACGAATATGCTTCCTCTGTTCCAGTTGTCGTTTGCGAGTTGGCCAATGTAGCCAAGATCTAGAAACATTTCATTGCTGAAGGTTCTATGGAATGTAAAACAAGAATGTACTCCCTAATGGGACGTTACTTGGTTAACTCATAAAATGGAGACTATATTTTAACTGAATATTATGTGGACATAGAGGCACTCTCACGCGCACCTTCTCTTTTTTGCACTGCTCTTTAAACCTTCGACCGATGTATTTCATCACGTATTTGCTCTCATCTCGGAGCGATCACCTCCCGTTCGAAATGTTATCTTAACAAAGTGAATCGATCGTATTTGTTCAAAGAAAGAGTGAGGCTTTTGTTTCAAGCGTTTCAAGGAATGTTTATGCAAGCAATAAAGGCCTTTGCACGATAAATAAAACGAAATGTGTTCACTTTTCAGCCGCTTGCTAATTAAGACTCATACGGGACCGACCTCGTGAAATGTACCTGCATCTCACATCTGACTTTAAATAACGCCCGATTGTCTCTGGGACGTCATTCAGCTGCGAGAATATAAATAGAGGAGATCGTTAAATAAAAATCGTTAGTTATAGTTCCTAGACGCTGAGACCGTAGGTATGACAGCATCCTACCTGGGCGTTCCAAAAATTATGCTTGGAGATCGCAGTTATAGATACATACGTTGAATTTATGGTCTTAGCCCGCATTAATGCTGTGACATGAAATAATTTTGACAACCCTCATGGTTTCGCCGTTTTTTGTCTCACACTGTGAGTCCTTAATTGAGTAACAATAGATAACACGCGTATCTTAGCCATACCGTGGGATACTTAAACACTGAAAATTATCTCTAACATATTTGCAAACTTTCAACGCACTGCTGAAATAAAACATAATGTGTGGCGGCCGTACAAATATTTTTAATGAGTAATCTAGAAATCTACCTAGCATTTTGCGTTACAATAGACGAAGTAAACGAACGAAAGCTTGCTTCTTATTGCCCTCTATGATTAGTTTTGTGCATTAAAAGGCGAACTTTCAGCGGTGCAAAAAAAAATCTCCAAAAAGTATATGTAGGATGGTGCTTGGTTACAAGAATGTTCTAATGAACTTCATCGCTAAAAGCACTCTTCTTGTATGCGCAGATTTAAGATCAAATCTGGTTAATAGTTACCATCCTCAAAGTAAACTAAAACTGTTAAAAACCGATTCAACCAAATCAATATAAACACTGTAGAGAATGAAGAGTGACACAAGTGATATCATTTATGAGTAACAAAAGCAACAAACGGCCAAAATTCGATGCCTGACGAAGCCACAAACTCATACGACGTGTAAGACTGAAACAACAGCAGCAGACCTGACCTGACCTGACCTGACCTCATCTGGAAAAAACCATGCTGAAACGAAGAAATAGATATTGTTTAACCGTCTCATATATATTTCCAAACAGTATCGTTTCAAAAGCTTTTGCAGAGTTACACAGAATGTAAATGGGTCTATAGTTCTCTATATCCGTTGCAAAACCCTTCCTAAAGACAGGATATATGTAAGCACATTTTCAAACAATAGGAAATACTGAGGATTTCAATATTAGATTAATTAAGTAATACAATAGGGATACAAATACCGGAGCACAATCTTTTAAAGTGAAATTTTTGTATTTCTTATTTCTGGGATAGTATCTCTACCACTGGACATCCATAAGAAATAAATTATAAATGAAACGTTAACAGTCAATTTACACCAATATCATTGCATCCTTTTGGGTGATGGTAATCGAAAAATTATATTTCGATACGGGGACTTCAGCTAGAGTATAAAACTCGCTCTTAATGGCGATGGCACTCGTAGGACGTCGCTAGTGTCACCGTTAACAAACGCATTTATTGGAATTTAATACTCGATAAGCCGTTGTATATACGAATTTATTAAAATTAATAGTCCATAAAACGATACGCCAATAAATAATGACTGTTTTATGCGTATTCGTGTTCCATATACAATATAATTCATTAAACTACGATCGTTATTCTGTTACTAGTTTTTAATTGGCTGTGATTACTATCAGGAAGAGATCGTATTACTCACGGGTGTCTTAGATCATCGTCGAGATGGAGTTTGAGCTGGAAAAGTGAAATAAATAACTAACAAGCGATCAGGATACGTATAAAGTATAAACACAATCTACCAGAGACTCTAAAAGCAACGCATAAGCTGTAAGCGAGCTTACAAGAGTGTTTTCCAGGACAGCATGCTTTTAGACTGAGTCAGGACGCCTCCCAGTACCCGGGGGATTATATCCCTTTCTGTAGAAGCCTGCTTTGTTGATTTCAAGGAACATATGTTCCCAGAATGTCAAAAAGAAATACCTAGTGCAACCGAACAAAAAACTTGTTCCTTGAAGTGTGTATACAAATGAGGCACATTATGAATAAATGTATTATTGGTTATAACAATACACTTATATTCTAATAAAGCTCTAACCATTGAGAAAAAAATAGTAGCCATACTGATCATTACATTACTTTATGTTATGTTTTTTGGAGTTCGTTGGATTGTCCAAATACAGTCCACTTCTGAAGAGCATCTAGCAATTTCTATTCTGTTTCTTCAGTAGATGTAGATAAATACAGTAATTAGCAACGCATTAAATATAAGTAACTTAAACCATTTGTAATATGTTTGACACTACACACTACAAATGTTATACAATAGTGATAGTCATGGCTTTCCAGAATGCAAGATACAATATTGCGTTTACAGCACTTAAAGATACTAAATTTATCTATAATTAACCACGAAACAACTTGAGGATTAGTCTAAATAAAAATTTCGTCGATTTACAGCTAATAGACATCAATTTCGCTTTGTGTATAAACATGACATGTCCAATTAAACGTAAGGATAAGTATCCAACAAACAGTAGTTAGTAGTCGCTATCACAACGCCAAACGTCATAGTTATTATTGCATAATGAATATTATAGCTTTTTTATTATACAAAGCATTTCCTTGTGTGATGTCAGAGTCCAACAGTTGCTCATTGAACGTTACGTTAATATACGGGTTCTAAAGTGTTCTTTTACTTATTATTGGTTAAAGTTATGATGCACTTCATATTAAATTCATCATTATTTGGAAGTAGAATGAACAGCATAAAAATTTTATGCTATCGATAATGTCAGTTTCCAGTAAAGGCAAAACCATAAGAAGGCAATCTTTATTTAATGTTTCGGCATAAAAGAGGTGTTTATAGGTTTTTGGAAGAAAATGTGACTTAGGTATTTATGATCACATAGAATGCTTTCTTAACTACTGTAATACTTTTAGAGTGGAAGAAGGTTAAATACATCGTTCAACCGTGGATAGAACAGTAAATAATAATATATAGAGTTGACAAAAATTTAATACCTAGAACAGTACACTCAGTTTTGAACATTTGTGTTGAAAGATGTCTTTATAGCTCATTTGTTATACAGAATTTCAATAAATCTTTTTAGTCAAAGTTGTGGGAATATTGTTCCTTGTAATGAGAAGGTATATTCGATTATATTGATAGCCTGATCTTTCCTGGGCAGAAAATTAGACTTGTTTGAAAGCTTTTTTTAATTTATAATAATTTTTTAAAGAATTGTATTGCATATAACGTAGATAATAATATCATGATAACAAAAACAGATCAACACAATGCAAGTCATAATCTGTCTTGATAATATCTCGTAGTGGTCTTGCAGCAACAGTAATGTTTATACGTCTTTCTCAAACGGCTCTGAGCAGTCATTTTCTTTAGGTCCGTACGATACCAGTACAAGAAACCGGTAGCTGCGGACGTTCATCATGTTAAATTAATCGAACATCGCTTACATTGGTTAATTACCCAATCAGCTGGCATTGACAGGCCGTACACACTGAAAGGAGTTAACGTCACTTCATGTTAGTTTACGAGGCGTACAGCACTGACCACTGGACGGTCTACAGGTTCAGGAAAGTATACGAAAGAAAAAAAACGTCTGAATGGTGCAAGTTGTCTTTGCAAACCTTCCTAGTACAATTAGTCTTTGGAAGGTCAGCACGGTTGCGACATTAAAAATTAAGGTATTCTTCTCTCTCCTTCACAGGGTAAACAAACTGCAGGTTTTGAGTTCCAGTGTACACTTCAAATCGCAATGTTTAATGCTGAAGTTAGAGGCTTTCAGGCGTGACTTTCAGGCCACAATAACTAGGCAAATATTGCCAGCGCTCTTATTCTGCTCGCAAACAGATGACAATATTGCGTTATGCATGTGCAAACAAATAAATCATCCAATCGTTACGTATCGGACGAAATTACCATGACAAAAAAAATTACCAAACGGTCACATGAACCTGCCCCATGTGTCGCCCACGCACCATTAGTTTAATAAAGCAGTATTATATAAATAAAGACAACTGAAGCTTGAGCAAACTAACACCTCGCTGTCGAATGTAAAGCAGTGCATTATGGCTTTCGCACCTCGCGTTATTTGGTACAGTAAACATTCGTATTATATTTTATTGTTGGGTGTCATGCGTATGACGGTATACTATAAATATTTGTACGGAATAAAAATACCGTGTACCTTTAAATTTAGTGGGCGTCAATTTGGAGATACCCCATAATAGATTCGGTACATCTCGATCTGTGTGTCGCAATATGACACTGCAACAGGAAGTCCTGTTAGTTAATGACTTTCCTTATAGTATATTTTACTAAGTAATCCATACTCAATATCATATATATGATTTTAAGTACTGATGCTCGGTTAAGCATAGTGATAGTGATTGTTTTCTTCCACAAATTTGTTACGATTTTTCTTCATATCAGAAGCATTGTATGTAGGTGATAATAATAGAGAAAATTTTAATGAACATCTATCTATTGATATCACCAATATTAATTGCATTTGCCCAATTAATTTTAAATGTTTCTCTTCAAACGGCTGCAGAATAAATGATGTCGAGACAGTTCAACTCTAACACCATAGCTATGTATTAGGAATTACAACAATAAAGCGTATTTTCCAGTAAAAATATATGTTATCAAATCTATATTAGTGTACACAGAAAAGTGTTGGTTGTAAATTTAACGAAATGATGTCATAAACCAAATTTACATTAAAATACCGAAATTTTTATTATAGTTATAAATCAACGTCTGTTAACACTCCGCCTACTCAATATTTAAAACTGGTGCAATTCTCGAAAAATGCTAATAGATTGACATGGACTTCAACAATAATTTACTAGACCAATATACAAGGAACGGCGTCGGGGACAAAAGCAAAATCGGGCCGTACAAAACAAAGTCAGGCTTGATTACATTATTTATGTACATGCTGAAAATTTCTAAACCTTTAGAAATATTCTTAATCCTATTATGCAGTACATCAATAAGTTATATTTTACATTTCACTTGTTTGAATTCCATCATTACTAATACCCTTGAGAACGGAAATATATTTTAATTGAGTTATACCATTTCTATTTTCTCTGCAGATTGTCAGAATGGAGCTGTATTGTGGTCTCTGCTCGGATACTTGGTACCCACACGAAAGCAGTCAGAAAGGACGAAAATGGAAAGAAAAATACAGTGAGGGTAATCATCAAATATTCGCAGGAATCGATAGTGTTTTGTATACAAGGTCATCGATTTGCAATATCTCAAAAATCTCTGCTCCTTCAACCATTTTTAATATGCACAGGTACAGATATTGTCAATATTCATAATACATGTCATGGACATGTTTCAATCTTTTTTCATTTCTAATTTAGAATTTTTTAAGGAGTCTCTTTTATTCTGGACTCTTATTTAGCTTTTTCATAAGCATAATGACTAGGTACATAATCTATTGAGATTTTTTCACACAATGTATAGGTTCCTAACTATTTTTAAAGGTGTTACTGTAATTTTATTTGTTTAGTTACTGGGAAGAGATGTTTTATTTTGATTATGTTTATAGTTGGCAAACATAGTGTATTTTTAATATTTAATACACTTTATACACACTTACCTATTGTTTTTATTGTATTTCTTATACCCGGTGTTCCAGTAAGGGGGGACAGTGCCTGCTTCTCGAAGATGGTTTAAGGTAGAGGTGTGGGATAACAAATTTTATGACAAAGGTGACATCCTAGAATTCAACTAAAATAACTTCAAGTTTTCAAGCTTTCAAGGAAATAGAGAAATGAGTTGTAACTTATTTAATACTAGGAATTTCGGTCTGAATTTTTCACAGTATATTTTCGATAGGTTTTACTGCCCAAATATGAAAAAAATATATCGAGTTTTTGAAGCGGACACATGAGAATACCCCCTTAAAGAAACTCTTCGTTAACTGATAATTTAAAAACATAGCTTACAATTGTAAATGTAACAATCAGGGTAGTATAACGTATAATATAATATAACGTCAATGTTTTAAAGCCTTGATAATTTTGTTGTTGCATTATTTCAATGAATGTAATCATTACATTGAAAACTGTGGTCATTGTTTCACGTACAGAGTTGTCAATTAAGGAACGGAGATTCATTTAACCAATAAATATTTTCTTGGGACCAATATTAACGAACAAATCGAAAAATGCAATAACCATTCTTATTAAATACACGACGACATTTGGTTGGGTGCAAGCACTTGCATGGTGTACTAATTTTTGTATGATATGATATGTAAAATAGCTAGGGTCGATAAAGAAGAAGAAACCCTACAACAGGTGACTTAAGATTTAAAATGAGCTTTATTTTGAGTCGATTGAAACAAAGCAGTTTGTTACCATGACGAAGATATGACACCATAATTTAATAGAACCATATGCATTTTTGGTGTCATTTGAGACCTTATTGTCTAAGGGTTTTAACCCTTATGTCATTTGATATAAAAACAATCAAAATGGGCACAATTAAAAAATGGTTATTTAATAAATATGTACAAAAGTGACATTCTAAAAAAATACTTAGAGAAGTAGGCCAGCAAATGTTCAGTCAATTTACAATTTGACAGACCTGGAGTAAAACTGCTGGAACTTTATGCTCTTTCTCACTGCAGTACGCACTTGTTGAATTATATTGAAGAAGACGTATCCAAAATTAGCAAAAACCTCGCTTAGTATCAATGGAGAAAAAGAAAGAATTCAGAATCTACGGATGTTCAACAAGTGCTTACTGGAGTCGGAAGAACATGAAGTACCATCAGGCTTAACCCACGTTAGACCCTCGCATTTGGGAAATTATTAAGAGATAGGTCCCTCAGGGATCAATTCTTGGCCCGATATTGTTTCTCATTTATGTCATTGCAGATGGCACATCTTTGATTGTGGAGATTCGTGCTGAAATAGTGTGGACTTGGGTAAGAGATAAATCTCAATATATCTGCATTTGAGACGTAATTTAACAAAAACTAAATGTTGCAAAAATGCACCTGGTCCAGTTTTGTTCGCCGGAAAAATCTTCCAGTATAGGTATACCAAAATTGATAGTGCATGGGGTAAGCGGTATAAGTATCTTGGGAGCCAACTAATGAGCGCCTGTTGTTAATGACACCTTCCCTACAGCTGCGAGAAAATTGGCTAAATTATTACCGCTTTTTAGCCCTTATAACGAAACGATGGAAGCCGCGAGGGTAAGCTACTTTTCACCATAACTTGCGCAACTTCTGCTTAGCTATCAACGCACAATCGGTATTCACTTTGGAATCCTGAAGCACAAAGCCATCAAAACCATCTCCATGTATACCTTAGGAGCGTTAAACGTCCTGCTCGAAGCTTTAATATCGCTATTGATACCCTCGTGCATTATGGTATTATGATTTAATAACGAATAGCTGTTAGGAGAGTCCATCCCGCGTGGGCAGCCGCATAAAACTAACCTGTAATTATACGCATAAGTGTTTTAATTGTGGACGAACAGAGGTACGTGTCGTCCCTCCTGGCCAGCCATGCAATGCTTATGAGAACGGCGATATGTTCATCTGGTTATTTGCGTGTTATCTGTTTGGTCCAATACTCCCCCGGCTATGGTAATGTGAGAGAGGTGAAGAGGTCACAGCGAGTCAAGATCCGCGTACACGCGAGGCGAAGACTCTACATACAGCACGGGCATATGCCACAACTCATGGCCTACTATAGTTTATCTAGTTTTATCAAGGAAATAAGCTTACGCGCGATGTCCAAGATCGCGTTGCCGGAAACCCGCCGGCCCGGAGAGCAACGCGCCCACGGTGCTTATTAGGCAGACGCTGCTTGTAAAACGCTCCTCCACCGATTGATTCTGTCAAGATCGAGAAATGTGATATTATTGAGCAACCAGTAATGGCGATACGTGTGGCCGGTCCCACCGATTCGACTCTTCACTACAGGTATAGAGTGAAGATTTTGCCAGTTTTATCTGTTACTTCCTATAGGTATTCTTCAGGTGTTAGCAGTTCCAAATTGTAATGCCGTTAGCTCCTTCAGACCCCATAAGCAGCACAAAATTTTTGAATGAACTGACTGAAATAAAAATGCCAAAATAGCACGAAAGAAAATATGATCCGGAAAATCCGGCGGATGCGGCAATTTTATTGGATTTGGGGAGAGGGAAACGATATCCATTTCACACTAAATGTGGTTCGTGTAGAAGCCCACAAATTTGGCCCAAAAGTTCATCACTCGTCATCGTCAGTAGCATTTTAAAATCTTCAGAACACTTGATATCAAACGAAAAAAAGTACAAATTAAAAATAATGAACCCCCGAGCTCCATTTATATATTGCCTCCCAAAAATTCAAAAAATGGAATACCTTTGAGACCAGTTATTTCTTACGTTAATGCTCCACCGTATAAATTATGCAAATTCGCCAACAACATTTTAACACAATCAATTGAATGCCAGTCCAAATACAGCGTGAGGTATTCTGTAGGTTTCGCGATTAAGGTAAAAGAATTATCAATACCAAATAACGCTATTCTTGTGCCCTTTGATGTGTCTAATCTTTTCACTTCTATCCCTCTAAATATGGCTGCCATCCGTCCGGATTTCCCCGGATTTGTCCTAGTTTGGAAGACGTCCGGGGAGCGTCCGGGTGGGGTTTAAATTGTAGTCCGGGTAAATATTGTCAATTGTATGGAAAAATAAAAAGTTAAACAAGTTTTCATTTAATTTTATTTACTGAATAACTAATATTAGGTTTGTTCATTTTTTATTTAATACCTGAAAAGGTTAAAAAATAAATCACTTGTCGTCACAAAAACGATTAAACATACTATTTCATGCAACAAAAGAGGTTTAAAATTAAAGTGTTCTTCTATCAAGTACGGAGTAAAATATATTTTAATCAAGATGTAAGTGTATGAGAAAAGTAATGAAATGTCCGGGGTGAAAGCTCCGAAATCCGGGGAACTTAACGCTTCCGGTCCTGGGGGGCAGGTTTTAGAGATGGCAGCCCTACCTCTAAATCAACTTTTAACAATACTCAAAAATGAAATAGAGAACTGCCACCTATCAAACACAGAAAAAACTGAACTACTGAATATTGTGGAAGTTTCATGTTTCATGTCAAATTTCGAAAAGAAGCTTTTTGCAAATAAAAATGAAATTATTAAAAATGTATTATTCAGGACTAGATATGTTGATGATATTTTTTGTATTTGGACGGGAACTGACAGGCAGTTGGATGTATTCTTAAAATTCTTAAATACAATAAATAAAAAGATTCAATTTGCCCTAGAAACGTAAAAGGATGGAGTTCTTCATTTTCTGGACTTATCAATGTCGGTAAAAAGATAGCAAAATTGACTTTGAAATTTATGGAAAACCAACACAGTCAGATGTTATAATCCCGGCTTCTTCAAATCAATCATTACAGATTAAGCATTCCGTGTTTTATAGTTTAATAAACAGACTAATACATATATTACTTAGAAAAGAAAGTTTCGAAAAAGAATTGACGACAATTCAACAAATAGCCTTTAACAATGGATATGACACAAAAATTGTGGACCAAATACTTAGAAAGCAATATAAAGTTAGAATACAAAGAATGCTGTGCAATGCTAACATCAATGAAAAAGAAGATATTTTTGCCGCAGTAAATTATGTCAAAGGAGTTAGTGTTTGTGTTAAAAATAGGCTGAACAGGCTCGGAATAAAAGCAATAGAGGTTAATAAGTGCAGTTTGCGAGATCTTCTAGTTATCAATAAGCCAAAATCCAATAAATTGAACAAAAACGGCATCTACCAGATAAAATGCATGCAATGTGACAATGATATACATAGGACAATCAGGTAGAGCTATTGAAAACAGAATTAAAGAACATGTTGCGAATATAAATTCAAACAAAAGCTTGCATAAAAAATAACCATCACTTAGATGAAAACGACGTTAAAGTTTTACATTCCGAAAGGAAAGGTAAAAAACTGAACCTTTTAGAACTTTGAGAAATTAAAAAATTTCAGCATCAGAAAAAACATTGGCAAATACACAAATAGAAATTTCCATGTCCAGTACGCCTTTGATATTGCTGAAATTATAAAGTCGGCCTTCAAAACCCAGGCGAGAGAATTTTACAACTGTACTTTACAGGGTACTAAATTCGTTGGTCAACCGTTTTGAAAGCAGGTAAGTTGGATGAATTAATACCTGAAACAACAGGTCTCACCGATTTACCTGTGATTTTGGGGAGAATTTAAGCTTTGAAACCTGTAGTTTATATTTCAAGGCAGGTATAATAAGATTGCGACGTTTACTAATAACTGTTTTTGTTTGTTGAGTGTTCAATTAAAAAATTGAAAATTGTGTAACTTTATGCTATTGCTATTGCTCAACAATTAAACAACAGCGCATCATATCCTCATCTTTGTTGCTTCTGCACAAAGCACGACAAATTTAACAAACTCTTCGGGATGACGACTTGATCATGTTTTAAAACAAAGCATTCGATTCTGTCGCCGAAGCCCAGTAGCGGAATGGCCCATCCGATTTACATGTTACAGAAATGCGCACATGATCGCTGCCCAGCCGTACGTTACAATTCGAACAACATTTATTTGCATATAATAGAAACGCCGGGCGTATTTATTACGGACACGACTGATGAGACATACTATTATCTAGAAAATATCTTTGTGTTTTAATTAAACGGTGGCATCGTGCACGATCCGGAGCGGACCATTCATAAGCCCCTTGCACGATCGCGGCTGGTCCCGAGGGATAGCTGCCCAATTCGGAATCGCGTCAGCTCCAAGAAGAACAAGTGCCTCGACCCTGTAGGTCCGCGCGCGCTTGATCCCGACTCTATCTCGACAAATGACTGTGTGAAGTGGACAAGATGAATATTGCTAGATAGCGCTTTATGTCGCCGGCTTGTCACGCTAAGTAGAAAGAACTGTTGGGTTATGAAGTGTTATATATTAGGAACGGCTTTCGACGAATTCGTTCGTTGTTTAAGAGTGTATTGTTCGATACAGTTCCAGATTAGTTCAAATCGAACAGGCTACACGGTCGTTTCGAATATGCCACGTTGTAGAAAGCGTGTTGTGGGAGACGCCCGTTGAATTGTATTTTTGCAGGAGGGCGCCTAAGTCATGACGTTCAGGTCTCCAGATGAATACAATAATTTCGTTCCATCCCTTGCTTTGGAGTTGCATGTATGCAAAAAGAAAGTAAAAAGATATTTACGAGGGTGAATGCTTTCAGCGTCCATAATATAAGATAATATTTTCTCGGAAAGATCGCTGTCTCTTGAAAACACTGACAGTCTGACGTTTCGATTACACCTGTAATCTTTGTCAAAGACGAAGAACCTCAGAATTTGCCTGACACAAGTTCAGACAATGAAAGTAAATAAACAAATCACCAAGGAAGCGAGACGTCATAGAAACAACGTGTCAACCAGATAAAAAAGAACCTAACGACGAAAAAGGAACTACCTACCTACTAGATATACACGAACTACTTCATACAAGATAACTACAAAATAGCTTTCCAAATGTCACCTACCTCATAATTTCCACAATACCTATTAAAATTATTAGTATTCCCACAAATTTCTACAGCTTCTTTTATTGAATGTTTGTGATAATATTTTTCTCTATGTAAAATTTTTGTTTTATCAAAGTCAATCATGTGTTTAGTCAAATATGAGTGTTCAGCTACGGAAGATTTATCTATCTGTAGCAGCCTAGTAGCACGTATGTGTTCTTTCAAACGCGTACCTACTTTTCTTTTAGTTTGACCTATGTACCACTTGCCGCAAGAACAAGTAATTTTGTAAACACCTTCACTCTCTAAATGTACTATATCTTTAGTTGCTCTTAAAATTTTATCTAAATTATTATATGTACTATCAACAACTAAAATATCGTGTTTTCTAAGCATCCTCTTTAATTTTTCCGAAAGGCCTTTGTTTACTTTGTCCTGGCTGAGAATTTACTTGATTTGGATGAGCATTTCTATTAAAAACTGGCCAAATATTCTTATTGCTATAACCATTTCTCGCTAGCGCTGATTTAAGATGATATATTTCTTTTTGTAGAGAACTTTCGTCTGAGATCCTTTGTCCTCTAATAAAAGACAGCAACAAACTCAACAAACATATCCTCCTTTACTCAACTTCAGCACTTAGCACTAAACAATATATTTCAGTACATCAAATTAGCAACGGCTCTTCAGCAGCAGCTTTATCAAAGTTGGTTCATTCAGGAACAGAACGTAAGAGTCTTGCTTTCTAGAATACACGGGTTTGTGGTCTCACCAACTTACAAGGACAAGAATACATCCAGTAACGTTGCGAACGGATCTCTGTAAAAGACGTCCCCTTCAAAAGAAAATCCACTCAAAAGATCTTGCAAGATTTTTAATAAAATAATAATAGTAATAATTGTAGTGGTGCTAACACTTACGAAACGGCGAAGTTCAGCGGCCACTTAAGAGAAAAAGGCAGCTGTTCTTCCACTTAACCGAAAGCAAAAAAAAATAGTAAACTGAAAGCCTTCTTAGCTGTAAAATTATAAATATGGATAATATAGAACAATAAAAAAATGTTATATAAAAGGCAAATGAAATCTGTCTGAATTTCAGAAAACAAAATATTGTAAACCAAGATTCACAAAAAAACAGTAATATTATGTGCTGGATAACAAAAACTTCCTGTATTCGCTCTTAAAAGAATATAAACTTTTAGATTTTAGATCTGTAGGGACAGAATTATACTCGTATATATTGGACACACAATAAGAAAAGGAACGACGAAAACAGCTGTGTTTATGAGTTGGAATCAACAGAATATATTTTCTGTATATATTGATACTGTGTACATCTGTCCTAAATGTATTATTTTCATTTAAATATGCGGAAGATTTATTTAAAATCAGTTTACGAAATAAACAGGCAGAATATAGTTTTCTATGTGATCTCATATCCAACCAAGGTACTACTTGAGTTTGTGATTAACATGGTATACTCTCGCTAGCCCAAAAATTAAGCGTAAATAAAAATTTTGTACGACTTGGATCCTCCTGCAATCGGTAAAATCCAAGCAAGGTCCATAGTCACTATCAGCAAAGTTAAACAAAGAAAAGACCATAACATCACACAGATATACTTTTTGTTGTAAATTTAGTAGGTGACAGATATTATAAATAATTCTAAGATTACAGAATGTCTTACTAATAAGAGAATTTACATGCATACCAAAACGCAATCTATTATCGATCCATAAATCGAAACTTTTAGCACAGATAACGATCTCCAAATTCTGACCGTCTACCTTAAGCTTGTAACTAATTCAGTAGGGGGGAGGTAGGAGAAGTGCGAAGGAAGTTCCTTAGATCCGCCTCAAGTTTTTGCTTGGTATCCAAAATAGCATTTCTATCGAAATAATAAATAACTTAAGTATCATCACCATGGCGAATGACACCAGCAAGGACAGACGTATGTAAAGAAAAAAGTATAGGACCCAGAATAGATCCCTGTGGGACACCACAAGTTACACCAAATAGTTCCGATAGGACATCATCAATTTTAACAATCTGAACCCTATCCGACAGATAACTATTAAGCCGTAAATCAGCAATGGTTAAGGGTATCAAAAGCTCTAGAATAATCTAAAAAAAACAAGCTTTTCCAACTTCTAGGACTGATACGATATTATCTGTAACGGTCAAAAGTGCAGTCTCACAATTTCGGAAACCAGACTGAGTCCTAGGGAGCAACTTAAACTTAACAACATCAAATTGTTATGCAAGTAAGTCCTTTTAAACTAAGCCTATCAGATCCCGATCTACGTGAAGCAGTGAAATTTTCAAAACAAGAATCAAACTAAAATTATAATTAATCTGATCGACGATGGTCCTGTCATAATTCCTGCACATATCAAGCTGGTGTTGAACTGGCGATGGATGGTAAGAAAACGAGTGCTGTCAAATTATAAAAGTAGGTATGTCATTGGGACATCACTTAGCTATATTATATAGAGTTCGGGTAGTTCACTCTGTTTGTGTAAAACATTCTCAAATCGGGTTAGTTTGATGCAATAATGGAATGCGTCACTGTAGCGGCTTAATGTGTGTATATCAAAATACAAGCACTGCGCGAAAAAGCGGTTGCCGAAATTCACGGTGCGTTACAAGAAGCTTGCCAGAGGACGTGTATGAATAGTTCAACCGTAACTTGATGGAGTACGCGTTTCAGGGCGTTACTTAATCAGACCAAAACTCCTTTCAAGTAGGTAATGACCATGAAGTGCACCTCTGCTTTCTCAATGATATTGTACCTTTTCTACTAAGATCTTCATCTTTCTAGGAAACGGTTCAATGGATCACGTCCCATGAACACAGCAAACGCTTTTTGAAGTTCTATAAATTTTCTAAAACTACGATATTGATTTTTAGGATCACAAGTGAACGAACTCTAAGAAGGGACTCTTTTTAAAGGAACATCAACGAATTTTCAGCAACCACTTTTCCTGAAACGACAGCTCAGGTACTAAGAATGCAGCTAATGACATTTAGGCACACACGTAGAAGACCACTATTGTCTCTATGACGCTACAACTTCATCGTTCGATTGGTCGATCCAGCATTGTTTACAGTACTACACGTACAGACCAGTATTCCCAAGGAAGCGAAATGTTTACCAGAAGCTGCACTACTACTCAATCCGCAGGAGCATTCGACAATCGCGAAAGCACTTGACATTAATGACACAAACTTAAGTGTTGTTAGTCTTTACTAACCACTCGTCCCATGCCATTAAGTCACGAAAAAAATATAATATTATTGCAATACGGTCATTGTGAATCTCGGGGCACTCGTTTCGAATGTGCATGTGTGTGTTCTTGCGGCCAAGCAGTAATTGCACAACATTACTCGTCTCCGTATAGAGACACGGTCGACAGAAATGTTAATTAAACCCTTGGTGGCTGGCAAACGCCCGTTCTGCTTGGGCACAATGGAATTCAGATTGATCGGGATACGAGGGATTTTATTTTCTACTTTATACAAGGCGTCTTTGATCGAGATTCTGGAGGCGAGAATTCTTCTTAACGTGTTGAGAATTTGTTCTCCCCGTGAACAACATAAGGTCATTATTTTGACCAACGCAACTTCATCAAAAAAATAAAACATTTTGTACTCTCTAAGACTGAAAACATGCTGAAACAAAGAGATGCCACATTTTATTTTCGTTTATAACGCCCAAAGCCACCCCTTAAAACATTAAAATTGTTAGAGCGATCGAGCAACACATTATTTTTTGGTTGAGACAAATTCAACGACTCGGCTGTCTTATGATAACCGGTGGTATGAGAACGACGGCTACTGAATCTATGTAGATGCTGCTAGGACTGGAACCACTACACGTAAGGGGTTAAGCAACTGAAAATCCGGGGGAGGAGGCTCTATATACCAAATGGAGATCGAAATATTCTCTCAATGATGAGAAATAGGCTTAACATGGCAATATATTTTTATTCACCGTACAGAACCAATATCCCCGATAGATAGAAGTAGTAGTTTCTGAGTGATGGAAGCAAGCTTATAATCATCTAGTACATGGGTGAGTCTAAAGCTGACAGGCGCAGAATTTGCCGAAATCTGGGAAAACATGTTTTGTTGCAGACAAAAAACACCGCGAGCGTGTTTTCCAAAATGACGCTGTACAAGTGGCTGATCTTATGATATCAAAGATACTGAAACCAATGTTTCAAGAGGTGGTGGAGCATTAATCGCCGCTCATAATAAATGTGCAACTCAGTAGATTAACCTGCCCCCATTTTGGAATACTTAATTTCATAGATATAGTTGGTATTAAGATTCATCTTAACCATTCAAACTATGAACTCAGTACAACTGTTCGAATTGCCTCTAGTTGAAACTGATAATCATCATCCACATTTAGAAATACATTGTGAATCTATACAGCTATTCCTTACTCAAATTTTACTTCGAGCACTAACTGCAATAACTTCAACTTTAGATAAGCTAATTTTCAGGAACTATACAGGGCCATTTCACAGGTTGCTTGGAGTTTCTTGAACACTATTTTAGATGAGAATGTCGCTTGTTTTCTATTTAATTAAAAAAATTATGAACTACCGAAGTACCAGCAAACAAACTTATATCCAGTGTAGTAAAACAAAAATACCATTGCATGTTCCAAAACAAAAGCTTTTTTTACTAAGAATTTGCAGATTTACGTATAATTAAGGTTGCGAGCAAAGGTTTAGTTTGTATGTGAATCTCTCGATAACAATAGTAAAAATTATTTGTTTATTCCTTCTAGTTGTGCTAATTAAATAAACAGATTTCTTTCGACACCAAGAGACACTCAAATGCTTTAGGACATTACAGTCCTAGGTCATTTCATTGCTATCTACGCTAAAATTAACATCACAACAGTCGTTGGTCCATCCGCGTCCAAGAAATATGTCACTTTCTTTTTTTTAACAGTTCTCATTGTATTTGCTTACGTGTTGGACCACGGAGAACCTCCGCGCAGAAATAATTTCCCTGAAGCGCTCGAGGAAACCAAAGGTAGCTCAAGTGATTGTTTTTCTGGCTCAGACCAGTCGCTGTGTCCACAGCCGGAGGGCCCACCGTTAGATGACAAATAACGATTAAAAATGACCCTCCAGTCCACTTTTTGCCGTCAAGTATCACTCGAATACGGTGAACCAGAACACACAGGACGATTTCTCTCTGGCGAGGAGAGGCTTCTGTCAGTTGTGGCAGTAAAGTGTACTTCAGAAACCCGCTGAATAAGTAGCTTTCTTGTCAGACGCTCGAACCTCAATCACATGCGTTATTACTGTTCGCTGCATTTTTACAAACGAACACAATGGTCCATATATTACGTCATAGACACGAAGCAGGTCTGTGCAGTAGACGTTATTAACAAAGTTACAGACGCCGACAATTAAAGGAGATGCCCGATGCCAACTGGAAACAGTATATCAATCACTTTGGGGCTATAAAGCTTACGATTCGGACGCGAGGGCTACTTAATTACATTTCGCATTCAGTGTTACAATATCGTTTGAGAAGTCGTAAATCTGGCACGACTTTTATTGCTTACTTTAGCGCTAATGGTGTTAAAAATGCAACATTGCTATTTTAAGCTAGTATACTTCGAACGAGCTGAGCTTTTCTACAATTTACGATTTTTCAGATGATAGCTTAATAAGCTGCCTTTTATTTTTAGTGTAAGAGTCCAAAATTTTTATCCTGACTGATTGAAATCAAAATATACCGCCGGATCAGCCACGTCTGCGTTTGGTTGGAGAAGTGGCATGATCGTTGCTGAAGGGCTGCGAGGTAACGTAAATCATGGGTAGCTTTGCAGCGTACACCCAACCAGATGCTTTCTTAGACATTCGAGTTTGTGGCTTAGTTTGACTGCATTATCTATCTAGCTGCTGTCTAAAATAGCGTACATGATGTTACACAGAAAGCAATTTCAACAATTTCCACTTATAAGGTTAAAATAAACAACCACATATTGTTTGACTAACTGACTAAAGTTTTCCGGAGAATGCAAAAATAATATAAATAAGGGTGTCCATTTCATTTTTGACTATATCTTTATATGTGACTATGACGTAACGATGTAACTATGTTAATGGAAATATAGCTTGCTTGGACCATTGTCATTAATTTCGATTCCAATTTTCATGTTGTAAGGCTAACGCCCAATGAGATTTAGATATATTATATCGTATGTTTTATAAAGTCCTTCTAGAATTTTACGTAGAATCCAATAAAGCGAAAGCATTCAGGGTATTCTGTTTAAAATACCGAAGTTGCTTTAAGATGCCGTTATTTTCATTAACATATTCGAAAATTAAATAAATAAATTTTGGAATCCTTATTTCAAAGCTTCTCAGAAAGTGTTTAAAAGTAGCTCGACCTGACACACCCAGTATAGGTATTACACATTTTTCACAGTTTTTTGTATTTTAGGCGCTTTTTGTCTTTTCTCTGTTTAAGGAACACCTGCGTCCTTAACCAACAAATAATTAGACGTGTGACCACACTCAGCAATAAGAGGCCAGCGTATCCCATATTAGGACAACATAGAGAGCACAGACATCGCAAACTCGTATGCAAATTACAGAGGCAAATTGTCCGACAATACACATCCAATCCCATTAGTAGAAAACGTTAGCGAGAGCATGTAAAAGCGCAGGTGAACTTTCTTTGAACCTGCCGCTGCTGGTGAGAAGAAAATTGTTTAATTTGCCATGTAAAAGTTGAGTTTTGGTATAACCTCACTGTCCAACGGGCGTGCGCTTTCCGCGGCCGTTTCTCAAGTTCCCATTAGGGTTTAATGCCTTTTGTGCTGCCGCCCGCAAGGATATCGCCACACGCTTTTTTATTCTTTTCATTAACACTTAAGGATTTACTAGACTAACGCGAGCAATATCTGTGTACTTAGCACCGAGCGGCGAGATCCCACAAAGGGAAGAGCGTGTGCGGCCACTTTTTCAAATAAGGCTTAAGAAATTTCGAACATCTGTCGGCAAACGGACTCCTTTAAACCAATTCCCCAAGGCTCTTTCCCCCGTTTGTCAAAAATGTGAGCGTTTCGAAAACAAACGTGTAACGTATGGAGCACAAACCTTACTGATACAGTCGAATAGTGATGTCTGACGTTTTAGTAACTTATGTAGAAGGATGTGCAAGTCTAGTGAATTAGCAGCAATTATACTTGACTTTACATCTAATGCAAATCATCAGGAGCAAATGATTCGTGTCATTCTACTTGTACATTTATCAAAAGAAAAGGGAAGGCTAACAGATCACTTCGTTTTTTCTTTTATGGTACGTAGGCTTTTAAATCGTCTCCTTTAACCACCGTGACCAAAGCCACAACAACAATGAAGTAAATACATTGTGGCCTATAAATGTAAACACAAATTTTTATGTTTTACAGTTTAAATCTTGTTCAGTCGGATGCTGCTGAGATTTATTTAATTTCTTTTTAAGTATAACAGATGCAATTCTTACAGGAAACAAATAAATGATACTAAAGGAGACTTATCCAACGAGCTATCAACGAGCACTTATCTAATATTCGTTGTAAAAGCCATATAGACAGTGTAAAGACTATTTTAAGGATCGAGGCTACGAAGTAGGTAAGGCAAGCATTATTAGAAATGTATCTCCAGCAGCGAAGCTTACTCATTAACAGTCTATTCTATATAAACTAGAAAACTAGTGGTTGGTTTCTTTTGCTATAAACTGACTAAACATGAATCTTTAGGCAACACAAATTTTTTTGGATAACTTCTTGAGAAATTCTAGAAATTCGATCACCGACAGCCTTGGAATAGAACCATAGAAATTGGAAAAGAAGTAGAAAACTACTTAAGAGGGAAAGGACGATTTCAAGCGGTGTGAATACTCCAGTGAATGCTATTGAATTCAAAATCCTACTTTGATAGCTGTCTGAGCCAAAAAATCGCAATAAAACTTACGGGCCAATATAATTCAAGAGAGATTATCGTATGCGATTTAATACATTATTGAGCATGGTGTTGCTCTATACAGTTGATTTTTATCGACCTAATGGATAAATTCACTAAAAAGAAGTGTAATTACAAAATAAGAATATATATAATTACCAAAATAATGTAATAGATTGTAGTTTTTCTCCACATAAAGCATCTTTTGTTCAAAAATCGCATATTGCGCAAGATAGTTGTGAAAATGAAGAACTCAGAAGTAGAAGAACTTCTTGTTTTAATTAAAAAATTAGTTGTTAGCCGATAAATATCAAAGACCACATACAAAGAAAATAATCCTGGATAAAACCCGTGTTTAAATTCTATGCTTATTGGTATGGTGTTGAGGAAAAAGATGCACCCCATTTGTTCTGTAAACATTGCTCAACTTGTAGAACGCTCTTCGCTACAAGTGTAACAGTTAGTCACTGTTATACTCGTACTTATTTATCGTCGTACATCTACGATATTTGCATTACGATACGTCGCATTAGCACGTCTTTGAATTCTCGCAACAAAGAGCGTAATTCATAATCTGTCTGATCGACGGTGTTGCTGAAACAACTAAAAACTAAATTGAGGCGAAGGTGAGGTAATTACGCTAAATTATTATGAAAGTAAGTGGTATATCGGTTACAGGCGTACGCCTTGCGCTGCAAGCATCGGATGGATCCACATAAAGCTATAAGTAAATCGTTTAATAACGAACGAATTTGATTGGTGAAATTTAGTCTTACATTATAAATACTAAATAAAAGCAGGGTTTTCAGGAAAGAAGACGGCACAAAGAGGACTGTACATATGTGTTAAATAAAAAACTTCCCTTCATGACCAAGCTTGATTTGAAAATCATTTATCAACAATACATTTTATACGTAAAATTGTGAGATGGTGGAATTGAAGAAGAATAATTTATTGCAAAACTCGATATTCCATATCTGGCTTAAGGACTTACGCTTCCTCATGCCTATTCAAATACCTTATCAGCATAGTCTGTTGTTCGGACTGCACATAAGTGTTATTGCACAAGCACTTTAGGGTACTGTACTTAATTGTTTAATTGCAGTACCCAGCATTTTCCATACTAATGATGAAATAGCTTGTGCATCTACTCTTCCACGTATTTTCTGATGACGCAGTCCTGCTTATAAATTAAATTCAGCTAGCGCATTAGGAATGTAACCCGTTGCAAACGATGTACCCGATTATGAGAGATACGCGGTATATATTTCGAATATCTTCCAACTATGTCTACTAAGGGATATGCATATATGCTCAAATATTACTGGAACAAATCTCATTACATTCGCATTTGCTATAATGCAAATGATGCTTATGTAGATCATTCGATTTATTTTAATTTTACTGTTCTATTTTGATATTGCTTTTTGAATTAAAGTATACTATGTTTTTTGTTGTTTGACCAGAACAGAATTTGATGTTTGATGTACTTTTATTTGGGACTTTTTTAACGTCGATTTAAAGTCAGTAAAAACATTCCAACAGCATTAAAATACAGATACTAATAACACTATAATGTTTAAAAAAACGAACCTGACCAGCCGTTACTGGGTTATTCTTGCTTAAAAAAAATAATGTTAGCATCAACAGATCAGTTACAGTTTAATAAGATTTGTTCAAGAAATGTTCGCTTCAGAATCGATCTACATAGATCGCTTATTCCTCAGTAGACTCAGTTCAAAGATACATTGTAAACGTCAAATTCTACTTATATCTGTATTTCTTTTCACAGGAAATTCAAAAATACAATAATAACGTATGTCTCAAAAGTTTTGGCACAACATTCACTGGCGTTAAAACTGGCGATAATGATAACACATCGAAATGGCTTTGGAAACAAAAATTCTTCAATCGATTCTCTTTATTGTGACAGCTCAGTTTTAAGTAATATTTGCATAGAAATGTCTTATAAATTAGATCTTCGGAAAAGTATATACTCTTTGGTTGGGCGGTTGCCAAAACCAGAGATAGTACGCTTGTTCGAAGATCAAAATATCGCTCGCCGTACTATTTATCGTACAATAGCTGAGTGTGAGCAAGGTATACCATGCCTAAATTTACCAAAAAGTGGAAGACCAAGAATTTTTACTCAAGAGGGAGCAGAAAGATTGGTGAGAAGGGCTAAAAATAGAGTTGGAGTGTCTCTCAGGAAATTGGCACGTGAATATCGCACTTCTAAGGACACAGTTTCGAGGGAATTGGTCAGAAATGCTGTAGAATATCGAAAACGAAGAAAATGTCCAAAATATACGGAAAATCAGTTGGCACGGATACCACGATGTTGTCGGGCATTAAGGCGGATCCATTTTGCAAACGACAGAATCATCGTTATGGACGACGAAAAATATTTTACACTGGGCAATTCGGAGATGAAGGGAAATGATGGGTTTTATACCGACAACATAGAAAACTGTCCAGACAATGTAAAATATAAAGAAAAGGCGAAATTCGCCGACAAAATTTTAGTTTGGTGTGCCATTTCCACTGCGGGAATATCCAGGCCTTATGTCGGACGTGTAAAGGGCGAAGCAATAAACAGTCAGCGCTATATTCAAAACTGTCTGACCAAATTGGCTGACTTTATTCACGAGTATCATGCTGAAGACAACATAATGTTTTGGCCAGATTTAGCTTCTTGCCATTACGCACGCGAATCTCAAAATTGGCTTAACGCTCATAACATCCCATTTGTACCCAGAAACGATAATCCCCCTAACCTACCCCAGGCTCGTCCAATTGAAGATTTTTGGGCACTTTTATCTAGAAAGGTCTACGATGGAGGATGGCAAGCTGCAAATGAAGAGCAGTTAAGGCGTAGAATCTATAGAAAAATAAGAGAGGTAGATGGCGAGGTAGTCCAAAACCTAATGCGCGATGTCCGCAGAAAGTTGCGCCTTGTTGAGGAGCACGGGCCGCTTCATTTGATTTGAATTGTTAATTTTGTTGTTTGTAATATTGTTAATCCTTGCATATAATTAAAATTTAAGTAAAATTATCTTTGCGTGTTAAAATTGAATAAAGTAATTTGTGCCAAAACTTTTGAGACATACGTTATTAGAGGTGTTCTATTTAAAATAATGAAGCAGGAAGCTGTCGTTTTCCGGTATAGGATGTCTACCATCTTTGAGAGCATTTTAGGTTATCCAAAATTGCATTCTGAGCATTACTATTTAAAACATTTTCCTTTATTTTGCACGGTATTGCTGCTATTCACTGATTTTGCCTTGGTGTCCTACCCTGTGCATACAATACATAACAGCAAAAAGAGAATTGACGGAACTCACTACATACTTACTACTTAAGTCCTGTGGTAGCCAATTTATTTATGGAAAATTTTGAACAGGTAGCGATAAACAGTTTTCAGTTGAAGCCAAAATGTTGGTATAGGTACGTAGATGACACCTTTGTTATTTGGCCCTACGGCATAGAAGAGTTGGGTAGGTTTCTAAATCATTTGAACAGTCAAAATCCCGACATAAAATTTACTATGGAATTAGAAAGTAATGGACAGTTAGGACACAAGGTTCACAGAAAAGATATTTACATGCCACATCTCAGCACCCTCCCTCTCAAAAGAATAGTCTTACAAGGACGTTATTTGTTAGAGCACAAAGGATTTCAGACGAAAGTCCTTAAAAAAAGAAATTTATCATCTTATATCAATGCTAGTGAGAAATGGTCATAGCAATAAGAATATTTGGTCAGTATTTAATAAAAGTGCTCATCCAAATCAAGTAAATTCTCAGCCAGGACAAAGTAAATTGAAGTTGAGTTTGCCTTATGTACAAGGCCTTTCGGAAAAATTAAAGAGGATGCTTAGAAAACACGATATTTTAGTTGTTGATAGTACATATAATAATTTAGACCAAATTTTAAGTTCTACTAAAGATAAAGTACATTTAGAGAGTAAAGGTGTTTACAAAATTACTTGTTCTTGCGGCAAGTGTTACATAGGTCAAACTAAAAGAAAAGTAGGTACCCGAAAGAACACATACGTGCTGTTAGGCTGCAACAGATAGATAAATCTTCCGTAGCTAAACATTCATATTTGGCTAAACACTTGATTGACTTTGATGAAACAAAAATTTTACATACAGAAAAATATTATCACAAACGTCTAATAAAAGAAGCTATAGAAATTTGTAGGAATACTAAAAATTTTAATAGGGATTGTGGAAATTATGAGTTAGGTGACATTTGGAAGGCTATTTTGTAGTTATCTTTTACCAAGTAGCTGTACTAGCGAAAAGCTCTTTTCAGCAGCTGCAGGATTCCCTCTGTACCTGCAAGGTGACCTCGTTGCGGTTTTTCACTCAAATTCTCTACTTAGGAGAAGGCTTTGTGATCCTTTCTTCATGGCGACTTCGTCACCGCGCTGACCCGTTACTAATTTGAATATTTTACGATGGGTCACTTTGCATTTACACGGAACTAATGTAATAGTAACGTCGCTGATCAAACACTATACATTTGGATATCCAAACGGTCCCGTGAAGGATGTTGCGAAGTGCCACACCTCCCAAGAGCTGTGCGTGTGTGTTCGATAAACACAATAAAGTGAACTTGTATATCTTGCGATGTCTTCTTCGTTTATGGCCGTCGCGGCATAGTTTTCCACAACGGGACGGCCCAAAGGTCTTGAATGAATATGTCACCATAAAAGATTTCACGCCCTCGGGCGAAATCGGATCTCCGCGTTAATTACAATTTTATTGGCGTATTTCGTTGGCGGTTAGTTATAAATCAGCAATAAAGTTGTCCTACGCGTGTGATTGTGCAAAAGCGCATAAAATGCCCAGTACGGGTTTAATTTATTCTTCCAAACGGATTCGCGACCAATGGCAGCAAATGCCCTTTAGCGTGAGGCGTGATACAGCGGGAATGTTACATAATTTATGTGTAGATTGAGTGGCAACTGGTTTGCCTAGCACACACAAATTCAGTTCCCGCATTTAAATATGCATATCGGGTTACTTTTATGATTTAGTTGGGTATATCGAAAAATCGTTCGAAACTACTCATTCCGGAATTTTAAGTAACCAACCATAAAATCATATATAAGAATTAGATTAAGGACCTCAAATAAATTTAGTAGCTATGCGTTGGTACCTTAGATACAAAATTTTCATGCAAGTATATTGCGTATCCGTTACCTTCTTACGAATATGTTTCATCATAAAATTAGCAAGTTTTCATAGCCTCGGCGTAAAATGGTGTGAGCAAAAGATGATTACCGCGATCTGAAACTGTTTACAACCGTACAACGATCAAAAAGTGACTGACAGACCAATGGATTAAATCTAATACTTCGTTATCGCTAAATAAGAACAAAAACTCCAGGTGTCTCCATTTTCATCATGACTGGTGATAATTTTCATTCACTTTGTTATATGCAACCACAATGCCTCTGTCAACTAAACATGATGGCATCGAAATTTTGATGGTGACTGGTTATGGAGATAGAAGGCGAAGTTATTTGGAAGTAGTTGCACTCTACAATGTAAATCATGAAAATCGTGAACCAATTGCCAGATCAACAGTTATTAAAACATTGCAACGTTTTGACGAAACCGGCCGTGTTAAAAATCGTCAAAAACCAGGAGGTCCAAAAGTTGCCACGAGTGAGAAAAGTAGCTTGAATGTCCTTTTAGATGTGCAAGAGAATCCTAAGTGTTTCGTACAACAAACATTAAATTGGATTATATTTTCTGATGAAGCGACTTTTTGCCTTTGTGAATAGACATAATAGCAGATATTGGTCGGACACAAATCCACATTGAATGGAACAAGTCCACACACAACGCCCTCAGAAAGTGAATGTCTGGGGTGGTATTATTGGTGAGCACATTTTTTCATCGATGGAAATTTAAATGCGGTCAAGTATTTACAGCTCTTGCGCGAACACACTTATTCACCTGTTCCCTAATCGTGAAAATGCTACGCGTCCTTCTGAACAAAGGAGCACCGCCCCATTTTGCAGTCAACGTTCGTGAATATTTGAATGCGATATTTCCAGCAGGCTCCCCTAATCTGACGCCGCTTGATTTTTTCCTGTGGGTGTATCTAAACAATCGTATTTATGCTGATTGGCCACATAATGCAGAAGATTTGAAAGTACGAATCAGGGCAGAAAGTCAGAACTTACCTCCAAACATGATACCAAGAACATTAAAAAACTTTTACTCGAAATTGCATTACTGCCAGGTAGTAAATGGGGAACATTTTGAGCATCTTCTGTAATGTAAATCTGAGAAGAAAATACTGCATTTTTCACGAAATCACGTTTATTTTTTACTTTTTAGGTACCCGATAAGCAGTAAATTGATCAAACTAAACGAAAATTATCATCAGTCAAGGAAAAATGGTAATACATGTCCATTTTAGAGATAAAGAAAATTGTTTTCATTCTTTTCGTTCTTTGTCAGGCTCAATTATTGTATCTGCACTTTTAACAATTTAGAAGAAATAAATTGCACAAGTGTTATACATTTTTGAAATCAGGAAAATATATCCTTTTCAATGATGTGCCTTTTGACCCCCTTTCCCATTTAAAGAAATTCAATTTGCGCCCATATTTCGGAAACGAAAGTTGAGAACTGGTTCCATACTTGGTAGCGACCCGGTATACAGGATCTTTCACGAATGATAATGACAATAACATTTCTGGAGTGATGGATCTACATGCATCACGTATTTTATTTTCTAAATGTTCTACACTTTCAATTGGTGTTTGGTATACTTGCTCTTTTACCATTCCTCACAGAAAAAAATCCAAAGGAGTAAGGTCCGGGCTTCTCGGTGGCCAAGGATTAATTGATCGGTTAGGCAAAACCAAATCAAGATGATTTCGCACTATTCTATGATAATGCGCAGGTGCCCCATCTTGTTGGAACCATAGATCTTGTCTTACTTGTAAATTTACATTTTGGAGTAGTACCGGTAAAATGTTTCTTAAAAAATTTAGATAAGTATTGCCGTTTAAACTATCGCGAAAAAAATAAGGCCCAACAATTTCATTCTCCAATATTCCAGTCATTCGTCGAGTAGATAGTTTGAAAATGTCCTTCTCGAATCCAACGTGGATTTTCTTACGCATAATAATGCATGTTATGTTTGTTAACTCCACCATTATTAGAAAATCTTGCTTTATCTGAGAAGCGAATGTCATAAAATCTCACATTCAAATTTTGTTGTTCCCAAAAAAAGTTACAAAGAGCCAGTCTTTTAGGATAATCTGTCTCTTTTAAGGCCTGAACCAATTGCAAGTGATGCGGATGAAATTGATTGCCTTTAATTATTGTGTGTACTGAAGACAGACTAACACCAGTTGCTCTTGAGACTACCCTTTGACTTATACGAGGATTTTCGTCAATCATTTCCAATACTCTAATTTCATCGTCAAGGCCTGTTGCTGTTCTTTCTCTTGACTTTTTCAGTGGTGGCCAGTTTGTCCTTAAAGTTAATTCAAGTCTCTTGAAAATTGTATCGGCAGGAGCTCTTCTATTTAGAAAACGTTTGTCTGTATACCATAAACGGGCAGCAGCGGAAGCATTTCTCCTGCATTCACCATAAATCAAAATCATATCTGTTTTTTCATCATTTGAATACATTTTGACTTTTAATAAATACAGTGACAGGAATCATAGCGCATAGCCGTCATGGATTTCCAACTTATTTTTAAAATAATACCATTATGTAAAAAAACACATTGGCTATGAGAATGTATTTAGGGTTGCATTTTTAATCTCGTCAGGGTCATTATCATTCGTGAAACAACATTGAAGTCGTCAAATCAAGAACTGCAGTTCTGCTCCCTCAAACGCTGGTGCATCGCAAAGCGACTATCGAGGTGCAGGCGGCCTGTTGTAATCTCGGCTATTATTCAAGATATACAGGCCATTAATTAGCGTCGTCGGGTGAAACTAGGCAGGTCGCAAAAAGGACGCCTCAAAACGACGGGGACAATTTTCCCATATTATATTTCATTGAAATGAGCGGAATCCCGTGTTCCCGACCGGACCGAGGTGCGATACGTTTTGCTAAATGCGCGTTTATGACTGCACGCGTGCACATTATTGCGTCCCTAACAGGTGCTATAAACGTGTATCATGGGATTATGGGCCGCGACGCGATAAAATTCGCTAACATATTTGGCCTACAAGCTGGATGTCGGAGGAGCGAGGATGGTATACGATGGGAGTGTGCACGGAGAGGGAAATCTGTTTTTGAACAACGCAGCATTGAACATTTCAACAGCAAAAGCTGCTCAACTAATAAGTTTTTGACAAAAATTAAATTGCTTTAAATCGAGTTTATTTACGTTGGGTGGTAAGAGATTATATAATTTAATACAGAAATAGTCAGTGCTGCTTCTAGTGAACTGAACTTTCATTTATATTAGGTATTAGCTGATAGTGATTCAGGAAGCTTCGGGCTTCGTTTTTTATTTGAATTTATGAAGTCCCACATTGCATATTGTGTATTGCTAGCGTTTAGTATATATTTTTCATTGAATAATTTTTTTTTGTCCTTGATATTTCATTACGATATTTCTTCTTGTACTCCTTAATTATATTATGTGTAACTAGTTCTATTTTATTAAGTTCGTAGACAAGCGTAACTTATCGCGCACCTTCGTATTATTACATCTAGTAGGTTTTTTTAATTTTTAGAGGAAGATGATTGCGTACACGTTCTAACAGAATGATATTGAAGTGCTGAAAAACATCATCAGCATTCAACGTTTGATTACTGATAAAGCACCAGTCAACATCGTTGATATGATTGTACTAATTATTACTATGGTAAATAGTATGCTGTATGCACGTTGAGATAATTTCAATCAACATCAGTGGCGGCTGGTGGCATTTTTATCTGGGAGGGCGCTGATTGAATAATAGAAAAAATATTCCTATTTTAAAAGCTTTTCCTTTTATTTCTTAGAAATGTCCAGTTATCATCGCCACCAAACAAAAAACAAACAAAACAAAAAAAACATTTGTCTCTTCTTATCCGCGCAACCATGAAGTTGTTTCATAAACATTTGCATCAGCCTTTCTGGTAAATCTTTTCGATTTTTGGTAACTAGGTTGTACTCGATTTAAATTTAATACAGCACGGGCCTCTCGTTTTCCTTAATGTTTACTTTGTTCGCCAAACTCAGAGAACTGAAGTTCAATTTAATTAAATCACACACTCTCATTTTTTGTCTTGAATACAATTTCCACACAAACACCTGTACTTACGCTTAATAGCCGCTCACGTTCGGGTGCATTATTTGCAGGAATGCGCGCTCATGTCTCGGGCTCAACGAACTAAGCCCGAAATTCCACTTAAAATCGCGTGTCGACGCGTGCCATTTCTATCGCATTGGTCACAGATAGGGCTGCCATCCGTCCGGATTTCCCCGGATTTGTCCTATTTTGGAAGATGTCCGGGGAGCGTCCGGGCGGGGTTTAAATTGTAGTCCGGGTAMATATTGTTAATTGTATGGAAAAATAAAAAGTTAAACAAGTTTTCATTTAATTTTATTAACTGAGTAACTAATATTGGGWTTGTTCATTTTTTAKTTWATACTTGAAAAGGTTACAAAATAAAGCAAAATTACTCACTTGTCGTCACAAGAACGATTAAACACACTATTTCATGCAACAAAAGAGGTTTAAAATTAAAGTGTACTTCTATCAAGTACGGAATAAAATATATTTTAATCAAGATGTAAGCGAATGAAAAAAGTATTGAAATGTCCGGGGTGAAAGCTCCAAAATCCGGGGAACTTACGCTTCCGGTCCTGGGAGGCAGGTTTTAGAGATGGCAGCCCTAGTCACAGAATATTGCATTGGCATCGAAACGCTTTGGGCTTAGAGGAATCAGCCTGCTCGGCAACCGGCAGGCAAGTGAATCAGATGGCTTGCGGGTTTCCGCAGTGCAGGCGCTGAACGCAAATCTATATAAGATTGTAAATTAAATACCTTTGGGTAATAACTAGTAATGGGTATATTAGATCATTAAATGTAAATAAATGTTTTAATTTAATTGAATTTGATGTACTTAGTCATTTGCGTAGGGAGGGCGGCGCCCCGCAGCCCTCCCTCACCAGCCGCCACTGATCAACATAATCATCCATGTAGCAAAATTCGCTGTGTAAAGTATGCATCCCTATTTAACATCTAACATTTGTTTCTCAATATTTTTATTTCGGTATTTGATATCTTTCTTGGTAAATGATAAGCCTTGGGCAACAACTAGTTACACATAAATTACCTGGTTCTCATCCCCTAAACTGAATGACACCTAGAAATTCCTTGAAATCTGATATTGGTGCAAGCTTATCTTCGACCTTTTAGATTAAAAGATAAATATCTAACCACCTACATAACTAGTCATTGCATATTCCGAGGACGTAATGAAAATAGCCGTACAACTTGAATGCTTGAGTATCATCAGTGTTCCAAAAAAACACGTGATAATAATGTAATTAAATAGAAAAAAACAAGTACCTTTTTGGCAGTCTCCTTAAATCAACAATAGCATCGAATAAACTAGCCGTCCACAAAACAATGAGTGTTGCTTAGCTTGCACCTAATGTTTAAAAAAATCGTGAAGGAATGACATCGACCCAAATTTTAACCAGGTTCTTCAACAAACAAAAAGCGCGAAATGTTACAGTATGACAAAACCTTGCACCAAGATCACGGGAAATCCACTAAAATTGCAGGAGGTGGCGTGTAAATCAGACTTGAAATCATTCCATCTGATAAGCCATATTTCTGAAACAATGCCGGAAAAAGCAGCCAAAATCTAAACCGCAAACGCGTTATTGTGTCAACAGTGTAACAAGGCGGCAATTAGTGTCAAAATGTAAACACACAAAAACGCGGCTCGCTAACGTAATCGAAAGGTTAAAACTCAATCTTACCTTAGTTAACTAATTAAGCCCGTTTTTTCAGCATTATTGTACAACAATGGGTTTGTGTTTCTTCACGGATCTGGAGGTTGAAGCGCACGCGTCGTACACGTAATTCTATTTAGTTCAATGCCAACTGCGTTAAATGTGGGAATGAAATTAAAAGTGAAAACAATAGTCAGCTACTGTAACATTATTGCGTTTTTATTAAGTTAACAATCTGTGAAAAAGTTCACGGTTACCGTTTTGGTGTTACGGTTATTCGACTAGGTGCAAGTGCAGCAAGCGAAATGGATCACTTCGCCTGCCATTTACAGGTTACAGCAAAATGTGTATGAACAAGGCTCGTTTTGTATTCTCTACGCTAACACGCTGCGAATGATAATTGATGTTTGTAAACAAACGCGAATTATGTAAATATGGAACTTGTGTGCTATGCTACAGCTGAAACTTACGGCTTTGTTGTTTCTTAGTTCTTTCAGAACACAGCACAAGCCCTAATTTTAGAAGGTTCGATCAAATAATACGCTACGTGCAAGCGCAGTTTCGCATCTTTACTGAATTAATAAACCCGCTTCTTCTGTGGTAGCTAACAAATCTATGGATTTCAAGTCAATATAGTCATGGAGAGAATAACAAAAAAGATAAGTAACTGAGTAATTTCGTCTCTCAAAATTATATAATTTGATAAGGGGTTCTTTGGATCTTGGACAATTAAAATAAAACTACAGTATCAGTTCAGGTCAACGTTTCGATGCTGTATGGCGCCTTTCTCAAGACTACATTATAATGTAACAATAAATGGACTTAACTGGACTAATAAATTATTTGTATATGACAATGTACCATCAACAGATGGGAACACAAAAAGGTTCTTCAGTTTTACTTAGTTGTCCAAGTAGCTAAGAATACCTTCGTCAAAAGAAAACCTATACATCATTTGTTTTTTAAAACTTTCTACACAGTATATTTTAGTAAACAAATCGTAGTGTTCATTGTAAGATTTTACAGCATTATAAGTAAAAGACCGCGTATATAGGGAGGTTCGGAAGCTAGGTATTGATAAATGGTGGACATATCTAAGACATAAATCAGTGCAATGTAAGCTGCGACGACTGTGAAACTTATCTCGCAAGTATTTTGGCGAAGAGGATCGAAAAACACGGAACATGAAAGTTGCAAGGTAATAATGAAAAAGTTGATAAATTTTTAACCATTTAAGTTGCTGTATGCACTTACTGATATGAGTACACTTTTTTAGTCCAAATACGAACCTGCAGCAGTTATTCTACACCTTCTGAAGCCTGTATTTGTCAACGGCATCAAGACAAGAAAAGTATACCATAAAAGAATAAAGTAAGTGAGGGATTACCAGAGATTCGCATAATTTTTTTCTAAGTTTAAGGTTGAGAATAAGATGATTAGAGTGCAAGAGCTTTAAAGCAACATAACATTTTTTAATAACAGAAGACACGTGATTTTTTAAAATGAAGGTGTTTATCTATACTTAAACCAAGACTTTTGATCCTTTCATATACCATCAGTTGATTATGATCCACATGTACTTTAATATCATTCTTCACAAAACATTTTTGGTACGATTTTGACTACTACAGAACATTATTACTGGTTAACTTTAAGTTAATGTTACGAGAACATTCACTAATGTTGCCTAAGTCCTCATTCATTTATAAGTATGCCCTCTCTATGTTCTGTGGGTTGAAATGGTGTAAAAGGTAAGTATCGTCAGCGTAGAGTAAATCACAGGTGAAAATTAAAAACAAAATTCGTCCCAGGATAGATCCTTGAGAAACTCTCGACGTCATTCTGCCGATATTGGGTGGTGACCCAACAAGACTCGCTGGCACCTACTGAGCAAATAAGATCGGAAGAAATTAACAGAAACCTCATCAAAGCCGTAGTAAGTCACGTTGTTTTATTATAATGATTTTCCACTCGTGGAGGTGACACTTTGTGTTGACGAAAAGTTCTTTTTCTAAACGTTTACTGCTGAAGGCTAGTTCTTTGCGAATAAGTTGTTGTTTCTCCTCCTCCTTCCATGGCTTCCTCGATGTCCCGATATTTCGCTTTTTCCTGTAAAACCTTTCACATAGTGGAGCTTCCAGATGAAAATGAAGTGAAGCTCAGAATGTGAGTCATTTCTCATATATCTTACGTATTTTTTCTGTAACTATTAGTACAGCGGGTATTCATTTGTTCCTCGGCCCTTTATCCAGCTCTAGATAATTAACAATAACAACTAGGTGCACTTTAAAGCTTTATTGTTAGGGAGCACTGCTCCACTCGGAGTAAAAAGAAGCCGCTGATACCGAGGGCTCGCTCGTCTCGCCGTCACTCGCTAACAGATCCATAAAACTAACAGTTCCCGCAATAAAACCCTTATATAGGTCAGCCGGGGTTTTTTACGGACGTCCTAAAAACTGTGTCGTTTCGGAAGTTGAAAGTGTTCCACCCGGCGTACCATTAAGGTGTTTACAACACGAAATTTCTGACCCGGCACGGTCGCGGCTAAAACACAAAGCGGACTGCTGGTCCGAAAAAGGACGTTTATTGCGGTAATTCACAAATTAGAGCTTCCTAGGTGGCTAGATTCCCCCCAAATATGACCCATTTCCAAGAGCTCCCGTTAGAAAGCGATATCTTGAGGCCTGGAGGAACATGGTGGACCCAGCTGTGAGACATGTAAAAAAGGTTTTACTCAATCATCCGCGTAAATTCAAGGTATTCCAAATATTCAGTCTGGTAAATAAATAGAATGGAAAAAGCGCGCTTGTTTCGTAACGCTCATTGTCGCTAACGAGTGCTATTTTGGGATTATTTTTCGAACGGTTTGTAGGCAATTTGCTTGCCATCTCTATTGACGAGAGTGGCCAGCGCGTATTTTCTAATTGGCATTTATTCATATTCTAATTCAGTATCTCCGATTATTGTTATTATCTCCGAACCGGATCCCACTAGAGATGAATTGTATTCTCACTCTTGAGGTTTGATATTCGCGGTTTAATGCGATTAATTACATGTAGTTAGGCTAATTTGCAATTAACAAAGTAATCCGTGTAATTTGTCAAGATTTTCATGACGTGAAAATTCTCGTGTTGGTTTTTGAAGCACACTTGCGATGTTTCAAACAACCATATGCTGTGAAACTGTATATATCTGTTCTGTTCAGCCTAACTTACCTTAGGGCACCGGTCACGAGAGTACGCAAAAACAATTACAAAACTGTAGATAACTGGATATTAAAAATTACACGTTTGTTGCCACCCAGACATCGTAATACACTCCTTTGTCTTGGTCGTCAATAAGTGATGAGTTTTTTCAGTTCAATCAAACAGACATTTAAGCATTTCTGTGCTTCGTGCCACCATTGTTGACAAGTAATATATATCCATATCTTACCACTAAGTCTTGAGCGAAACAAAATGTGGGAAGCCCAAAGACAGTTATAATATTTGTGACATATTATACAAAGCTTCGTTGGGGTTTTTTGATGATTATTTCCTTCATCTGTGAAATTAAAATTTTGGCAAATCGTAGTTTTGAGAATAATCGACTATTTTAAAGTCAAGAAAGATGTTTTGTGATTTGTGACAAAAAAAATAGATTTAGCTCAAAATCGACGTACATATGTATTTTGAACTGCAGAATTAAAAAATGTGCTCTAAAATGAGCTAGGACTGCGGGCGGCCTAAATAAGGACACTTTCCGGGCGAACCGTTGTAGCTAGCGACCAACTGAGACCATTCCGAAATTCAGGAGGTCCAAATCAGTAGGTATACACCTATATTCAGCTGAATCGGAGACGAAAAAATTTTAAGGTCAAAAAAGAACAAAGGGGTTGGCCTCGGATGTTTTGTGATTTTTGACAAAAAAATAGATTTAGCTCAAAATCGACGTACAGATGTATTTTGAACTGCAGATTTCAAAAATGTGCTCTAAAATGAGCTAGGACTGCAGGCGGCCTAAATAAGGACACTTTCCGAGCGAATCGTTGTAGCTAGCGACCAACTGAGAGACCATTCCGAAATTCAGGAGGTCTAAATCAGTAAGTATACTTGTATTCAGCTGAATCGGCGACGAAAAAATTTTAAGGTCAAAAAAGAACAAACGTTTTGTGGAAGTTTTGTGATTTTTGACAAAAAATAGATTTAGCTCAAAATTTTTTATAATGTCAATAATTAAAACTGTCAGAGACAAAAGGATCTAGTCGATTCGGTAACGTCTTTGACTTCGCGTGCAGTGCTCCAAAATTTGACTTGACCAACTTGGCAATTTGTCAAAATATTAATGCCAGTTTGGTCTCGTCAAATTGGCAGTTGCGCTTTCTTGAAAAATTGATGACTATGTAAGTAGTCGACTATTTATAGCAAGATCTTGTGATATTACCGCTGACTTATTTGTTCATAAACAATTATCGAAACGAAGCAAAAATGCAGAAGATTTCAAAAGATTATACTTATAGCTATTGAAATTTAAAATAATTGAAAACGAGTTCAAATTGATAGACGGAAACGACACTTTCAGTATGAAGCTAAAGATGAAGCGTCTAAAACCTTTAAGCAAAATAGACTCCTACTGTCCTGTTTTAGACATGCATATTCAATCTATTGAACAAAGGTTTCACCAATTTAAACAACATTTATTTGGATTTCTGCATGATATATTCAATATCGACAAAAAATCACTTGCTAGCATGCTAAGTAACATTCAAAGTCTGGCGCATAACTCTAACATGTTTACTGATGCCAATAATCTATGTACTGAATGTTTATGGGGCAACAAAGACTGTTTTCATTGCACTATGAATACTTCTAAAGCGTCTAGTACCAATAGCAAATAGTAAATGTATGAAAATCACAGTTTATGCTTTGGTGCTGTTCTCTTCGTACCCCTGTCGAGCAGCTAGTGGGGTCAAGTTTTGAGCAACTAGCTGTCCCGTGGATCCTAGTGGTTTTAAATTTTCTAGAAAGTCAGAAGGCAGGGTGCTTTTGGTAGCGGATGGTCATGGCTCACATTGCGATGTTGATATGTTAGAGGTTGCAGATGAGAATGACGTCACTATTATCTATTATATTTCTTCAACCACTAGACAGAGCCGTTTTCAAATCATTGAAGGCAGCCTTCGGGCAAGCGTAGAACAGATTTATGAAAACAAATCCTTCTCTAACTAGACTGTAGTTTGGTGGGTTGCTTTTGCAGGTTGTAATACCCGAGTTACCCTAGAGAAAAAAGAACTTACGTAACAGTAACACTACGATTAGAATAAGAAATGTGCGCAGGATACGACGATTTCTTTTCTATACTGATGTGACAAGGAGATAAGAAAAATAGTGAAACATACTTATAGGAGATTACTTAAAAATATATGTATAGCGCATCTCTAGCAGAAAAACACTAAATATATGTTTTAGCCTTCTTCTTTTCACCATAACTTCCTAATTCCTGCCTCTATTTGCTTGCACTTTAAATAGTGTATAATTTTGCAGTATCTTTCTTGACCTAACATTGAAGTCTCCACCGATACATATATCTCGCAAACACGCCTAAGTATTTAAATCCGCTTGAAAAAAAAATGTGCTTCACTTCTCTAGTCTCGTTTTCCATTTATGCTAAATCAATTTATTCGTCTAACAGCAAACTACCTGCACCCGCACAATACAAACATTTTTACGGCTACACCAAATGCAAAAAAGCGTCTCGCTTCGTGGAGCGCTCGGGCCCGTGAAAATGTTTGCAATTTATCTCGCCTAATTATTTCGAAACGAGTTTGCCAAATGTTGTGTGTTTTTAACCGTTGACACATATTTGGATTGACATGTCGAAATGAACGAAATGATCCATTCGAGGGGACAAAAACCGCAGAAAAAGTGAACTAGATTCCTACTTGGCCAATAATTGTTAAGGTAAAACAATGGTACGTGCCCAGCAAGCTGCGCAATGAAAACGTAGCGGTTTTTGGTTGGGGAGGCGGTGTTGCTTAAATAACAGATGCAAATTCTCTTTGTTTATCCATTTGCTGCATTTAAAAATTACTAAAAGGTGGTATGGAACTTTGGTAAAAATGGAATAAGTTCCATAATAAATACGGAGTCTATCATATTTACCCTTCTCCTGTAAAACTGACGCTGTTTCATGTTTCATCTCATACTTAAGGAGCCATTTCTGCCTTTATTTCTTTACTTGCTGGTTTTCCTTTCTGAGGTTGTGTCAATGTTCACTGGCCGTTATCAATTTTGATTTAAGTATCGTTAAATTATGCAGTCGTCTTGCTTCAGTCATGCTAAGTAATTGTTTGCTCTTTGGTTCCTATACCTAAATAGCGTGCCGTTATTAGTATACCTATAACTTCCTAATTCGTAGTGATAATTCTCTCCGTATATATACAGTTAATTCAAGTGTGTGTTGACCTATAGTTTAAGTGTGTTTTAAGGTGCAACTTTCGTTAAAGTTAATGCATTTGTGATTAAGCCATATTATGTCGCTCTATAGGTGTATTGATCTTTGTAAAAAAATTCTTACACTCGCAGTTGTGGATAGTGGCTATACGTTGTTTATCTTCAAAAGAAACGGAGTAATGGCGAAACGATTATGATCAATTGTTTATTTCTAAAGCTACGTAACATTTTTGACACTATATATTCACGGTGATCGTTTCCTATTTACAAGCAAAATATGAATTTACTTTTTACCCCAACGCAACTATCATCAAAGGAAGAAGTGACAAAAAACAGCTTATGAGAATAGAAAACGCAGAACTTAAACATTTACGCCATTTGCAAAGTGTTAGTGTCACAAATTACAAAAATTGTAAAACTTAAGGCTTACCATCATAGAAAATACAAGAAATTTGGAAGCATTTATCACTGTAATGAATTTAAACGTTTACGCAGTGAACTAAAAATACAAATGTCACAGGCTTACAATGATTACATTAATAACATCCAAGCAAATTTTAGTTATGATCCCAAAAGTTTTTGGACTTTTGTTCAAAATAAGAAACGGCGTTCGAGAATTCCTAATGAATGTTTCTTGAATGATGAAAAAAATGATGATCCACGCCAGATAGTCAATGGTTTCGCTAAATTCTTTTCTGATGTCTTTACTGCCGGCAATATAAATCGTACAAATTGAATGAAAACCAAGGCTTATACAAATTTTCTGAATCCGATATTCAAAAGTCTATATTCAAATTAAAAAACGGAATCACCTGTGGAGTGCTTTCTAATTAAAGATTGTTTGAGGCTTCTTATCTCACCTTTAAGGTATTTGTTTAATCTTATATTGTGTACAGTCTTATTTTGGAAAGTTACAAAACAAGACACAGTTTTAAAGAGCGGCAATCCCTCTGACCTAAAAAATTATCACCCCATTGCAATTTTATCAAATTTTGCGAAGGTTTTCGAGATGTTATTGCACAATATAAATTAAGCATTGCATTTCACCTAACCAACATGGATTCTATCCAAAACGTTCTACTGTAACTAACTTAGCGCAGTTTATGCAGTCTACTGCAATTATTATATAGATAATAAAGTTGATACAATGTATACTGACTTCTCGAAGGCCTTCGTCAGGGTGGACCACTGTGTTCTACTTAATAAACTAGAGCAGCTTGGATTGAGTGATTATCTCGTTGAACTAGCAAAATCATATCTCATTTAACATAAATTATATGTTACATATAACGGTTTTAAATCATGCAACTTTTTAGCAACCTCCGGAGTTCCTCAGGGGTCTAACTTGGGGGCATTGCTGTTTATTTAGTTTATAAATGATCTATCACTTTCGTTAGAATCTAATCTTCTGTTTTTTGCGGATGACCTGAAATTATTTTCTGAGGTATCGGACGAGGATGACTGTTGAGTATTGCAAGGGCAGGTTAACCGTGTATAGCTAGATGGTGTGCTGTGAATAGATTGCCTCTTAATATTGACAAGTGTAAGGTTTGCACTTTTACCCTTAGAAGGCAAGCTTTAATATTTAATTATACAATTGAAGCCGTCGAGTTGATGCGCTGCTACAGCGTTAAGGATCTTGGTGTGAGTTATGATTGTAAATTATCTTTTACTGGTCTAGGTTTTATTACTCGCAACTCAGCATCGTTTAATAATATTAGTGTACTGAAATCTTTATATTTTACTTTTGTTCGTTCCAAGTGGGAATACTGCAGTTTGATATGATGTCCTCATTATCAAATAAACATAGACCAGACGATTTCTTTAGTTTTTGTCGTATCGAGTAGACAATTATTATCCGCATAGAGGATATAATCATACACTCTTGTTGCAAAGGTTTGACGTTAGTTTTCTGCAGGCTACAAGGATACGCACTAGTTTAACAATTTTATTTAAAGTATTTCATGGCGATGTTGACTGTCCTTCTTTGCTGGCATTGTTTAATATAAGAGTATCTAGGCTTGGTTCCCGGGATGGTGGCACTTTTTATTGTTCAAATGCTAGAAACGATGTGCTTGTTAACTCGCCTGTTTTTGTTATGTCGAATAACTTTAATAGGATATCTGGACATTATAACACTCATTGTGATAGTCTGAAAAAGCTGTTGTCGTTTGTGGTAACTGAGCAGTAGTATATTATATTATAGTGTGCGCTGTGTATTTACTAAAAATGTTGATTTTCTATTTTATCCTGTAAATGGACATTTATGTGGGGTAATAAATGCATTATTATTATTATATCTCGTCTACACTTTTGGAATCGTTAGTCAGGTAATTTTAGAACTAATCAAGTGGAAAAAGCTTCAAATAAAAGTTCTGCGACCTAAAGTTTGGGTGTTTAAAGGTATAGTTTCCAAAAATCGGCTGGAAAAGTTTCTGCTTCAAATTTTTAGGATAGTTGTGGTATCATCCTCTTTGATTATCTGGAGAAGGGAAAAAGTATAACAAAAACACTATAATAAGCTATACGTTTAGGAATTTCGCACCGGATTGTTCAATAATCTAACTTTACTTTTTTCTATAATATAGATATGCCATTAAAATTATTATACACTTTTTTGGATTTTATTTATTTTTAGTTAGTTCATGACTAGTATTATTTGACGCAAATAAAGCGAATTCTACGTTAATCTAAAATCGTGAAGTAGCCACGAATGAAAAAAATACCAAATTTTACGGCATCTGATACAAATCGCTCACTTATACGTTATGATAATTAAGTGCTGTCTTAGATCATAAGATTTTGAAGGAAGCAAAGACTTGATGAAGCAATGTAATATAGATGAATCAGAAAGAAATAGCTGTTCTGTGCAAATACTTCGCTCGTTGCCATTTCACAATCAACAAATCCTAATCTACGGCGTCTATTTTTAAACGGCGCATCGGCATTGCAACGAGCACCGTCACGTCGAGTATCATGTGCACACAGGCCACCGGCGCATTAAAAAAAAAGTCGAGTTCCATCCGCCACCCCTCTACCGAGGCTCACACCAATGACTTGAAACTTATGATATAAAAACCAAGATGCTTGTGTGTACGACACTAATTCAAACATCAATATTTTACCCCTCCCCCTGCCCCCACTCGCGACTATACCGATCTTCTGGCAGGTAGGATCCCCTCCCATGCTCAGGTATCTCAAGTCGGAGGAGTTGCTATGCTCATTCCTCGTCTGGTCCTTCTGCGGTGCATCACCGTGGGGTAGCTGCGTGCATGTGCCACCCCGTCCGACGCACGTCAACCCGCGACCTCTTGGGACGCTAAGTGGACCGAATTTCACGCCGGCGTTAAGTGACAGCGTCAACACGCGCGATTTCAAAATTAGCATCGCCGCCGCAGTGAAAGTGTTGTTGACAAGTGAGCCATCGACCCGCTAAACTGGATCAGTAAACTGACATGTTGTGTGCTGCGAAGTGTCCGAGTGGTGCGTGACGTCAAGGGATAATCGACGGACCTAAGGTAAGTACTGGCGGAACGCCGGAAGCGCGCCCGATCTGGCGTCGCAGTCGCCGGAGACTTCGACGGTGCGTCAGGCGCGAAAAGCGCGCGCCGCCGGCACCGGATTTGACAAGTGTCGCGAAGATTGCGTTTAAAGAGCAGTATCAGAACACGATCTTTGCAAAATACGCTATTTTCAACGCCAGTCTTTGGTTGGTTCTTCGACCAATGATACGCATGCAAAATGTCACGCGGTTACCTGCAATTTTATTATTTTCTTTCTGGGTATCCAAACATTGCCGTGGATTAACCAATTTAGTAACTATACTAATATTCTAACTACCTTTTTAATGATTATCTATGTCCAAAACAGTTGAAGTAGTATCGGCATTATATATACTCACAATGAGAGTTTTTTATTCCACACGCACGTTTGAAGATTCACGAACTGTATTCACCTACTTGAGAATTAATTATGATTATCTTTTTGAAGTTGAAGTATGAAACTGCGCCGAAAAAATAGAAATAATACCGAGTAAATTTTACGCTAAACAGTCAAATCTGTAATTGACATCATATTCTGGCTTAGTGGATAAAAAGTCCAGTTTCTCTGCTATTTAAATTCCGTCACATGACGGTTTTTTGACAAGATATCCCGTTGACAAAAATTAAATGAGATAAGCATTTGTGAAAAATATAACTTTAATAGATGGCATCCAAAGAAACAGCTTTAAGATAAAAAAAAACACACGTAAGAAGGTACCAAAACACAACAGGCCTGTTTCTCTTCTCTTTGTTAAAGTTGATGTTAAATTGGGGTATGTGATTCGTTTAGACTTCAAAAACAGGATTGATTTTAGCTTAAAATAGATAAGAGAAACCGGCCCTTGATGTTTGAACTTTGAACAAGTATGGGCATTAATAGCAGGTACTTTTAGTTCGATAAAGGGAATGGGAAACCAATATACAATTCGTTAAGTGTATTTTCTCACCTAGAGTTAATTATGTCCGTCTTGTTCAAGTTTCATACCATTTTCTCGTAAAAAGAGGCATGAAACTACGTCGAAAGATAGATAAAGAGTGCTTATTTTGTGTGTAATACATTATTTTATATTCAACTGCAAAAATAATTGTCAGTCTGCGTTTTACGCCAAATGCATCTCCAAAATGTCTATAACTGGTCACTTAGAAATAGCCACAGTTATCCAGTATAATGTCTACGTATGGACTTGACACAGGCAAGGACTACTAAAGAAAAAACATTTTACTTGTTTTTTTGTCTTAGTAATAATAAATGTTAACGTTAAAGCTTTGACTATTTACTGTCACAAACGTTTATAAAATATTAATTTAAAAGCAAAGAATTTATTTGACTCACTGTTATGGTAGAGACTAATAAAGCGCAAGCCCCAATTGGAAACAAGGAACTTATTATATTTATACTTGTGGATGAGAGATCAAATATGGAGAGGGTGAATTTGCCTGACAGCATTTAAAGTATTGAGCGATTCTATAATCATTATTTCAGAATTTTAAAAAACCGCCAAAATATTCCCAAAATAAATGCAGGCTTAGAGAATTTTCCTTACGATTGACTTGAATCAGAAGAAATGGTCCAATGTAGTACCCTGCCAAGAGTCCCGACTTAGAAATTTTGGATTTTTGTTTCTAGGGACAACAAAAAGTCAAACAAGCACGCGATGGCATCATTTTTCATCGAAGAATTTGAAAAAAGTTTTAAGGAGCTTCAAGGGCTGGGGGCTAATTGTATAATAGTTATTGTTCTGAAGCGAATTTTCTTTCCTTGCTGTTTTCCGGGACATAGTGTATGTCTCTTACCCAAAATCATGTTATTTCAATCAGTTACTACCCCAGTGTTTTAAGAATAGCACCTGTGATTCCATTATAAGAACAATCTACTTAAAAAAATCTAAATTTTAAAGCCACGWTCTATAAAGAGCAACCAGTCTCGCTCTTCCTTAATTTAACCGACTGCCGAGTTTGATCCTTGAAAAAGTGATACGGATTCGCTTCAAAACCAAGAGTCAGCATTAACATATTCACAAAATCGTGGCGTTATACTTATTATACAACCGCCCACTTCTTTTGTAACGCCATTCGGCAAAATTGGTTTTGGAACTTATTTTTACCACCAATACACAAGCTCTGGGGTCTATATAGCCAATACGTATACCTAACCTAGCCACACGCATTTTTGGAGTATATTCTGATAAAGAATTTATTTTTGTCAATAGTGAATCAACCTTAATTAGTCAAAAATATGTACTGAATAAATGTAAAATGTATTACATTGCAAATTATAGCAACGTTTTAAATATGTTGATAAACAAAAGAGCACTCAACAAAATTATTGGGTAACCATTTAATATTTGCTGAATATTTTGCGAAACAAGCATGTGACTATAATTAATAAGATTCATAATTTATTTCTGTTAAATAACTCTCATTTTTTACGTTTTCAAAAATATATTCATAGAATTTTCTAAGATAATGTAAAATCACTTAGGTATATAACTGAAATAGGTAAACTGAGAATAATGTCGCATTTAAGAGATGTTCAAGGTGCGTTTCCAATAAACCATGATCTTTTATACTACCCGGAGTCATAGCTATTAAATTCTTTACGCATTTGTAAAGTTTAGCTACAGTTATATGTATCCTAAATAACATAAACACACAAAAGTTTATATGCGATTTGTATCATTTTTCTCTAAATGAGTCTATCAAAATTTGACATTTCCGACCTCGCGACACATTTTCTGATAACTTTTCCCAGTCGCTCCATCGCTACAACATTCAGAAACCGTGGCTCCATCTGGCGAACCTCCCGCTTAAAGTGCGACGCTCATTTGCAATATTTTCAGTTTTATGGCAGATTACGGTCCGAGCTGTCCGTGCTATTGTCAGGAGATTATTGCGGCCCACAATTCGGATAAGTGCCTGCATTTTCGGTTATGTAAATCATTGTTAATTCTCCGGTCCTGCGGAGCGGGTGTTCGGCCAGGACTCCTCGATGATTTACGACCTAACTCTTCTGCGAACGCTTATCGCAACCCCCCGAATTGTGGGCGGACCAGGAGTTTCCACGGGAGTTAGAACTGAGGTTTGCGGTTGGCATAACGGGCCTGTAAAATAGTTCTTCCTAGATCTGCTTTTGTGGGGAAGTTCCAAGCAAACGCACTTACTTTTAAGGGCGTGAGAAACAATTCTGTCACTTTTTTGTTCGTGGGTGGTATGATTTTTGTGTCTCCCAACAAATATAGACTGCCCTTTCAATAATTTTGACTTTCATTCTGCTTCTTCAAATATATCTCTTTTACATGTTTTATTTACTAATATTTTAGTGCCAAGTAGGAATTCTATTACAACATGGTCTTAAAGGCTTGTTATTTTCAGCAGTTAGGAAATTTATTGTACTCGTATGTACTTGGTTATATAATTACCACCATTTCATTAGAATTCAGCCAAATTAACGACCACTTCCGTCGTGTGACAATTTCCTTTCTTGTTCTACATGCAGTATAGAACAACAACATTTTTTGATATAAACCCTAAAATTAATTAATTACTGCAGTCGTCAATAACATCCAGATTTTCCCAGTAAAAACTTTTTGTTTTTGTTCATATCATAACTTACTTAACAATTCTTGTAATAAACATAACAACTCTACTATTTTTTGTATTCAGGAACTGTATGGCGGAGAAAGTTAACAAATTAACTCCAACATCTACTCAACATTCTTCCACCTACAGGTAAAGTTTAGAAGCAGTGATAAAAAAGTTTGCCTATTAAAATACCTACATTGATATGTTTTCGACAGTTTGTAATTTATAATCATTATAGCAATGACCAGTAATCGTCTCACTAGAAACAAAAACAACGTCTGAAAGCACCACCACAATGCAACATTTTCGGTGGCAGGTAGACCATCATTAAGAAATTATCTGTCCATCAATGGCTCCAACCGTCGGACCTATAGTAGCAAAATCTAATTTCACGGAGCATTTACAAGAAGGGCTGTAGTTCCTTGAAGGCGTTATGCTATTTGCTCAGTGGTTTACGCCTAGCGGGGGTGCTCTTTGACTAACGAAAGGATGATAAATTTACCGTTTTGCCTGTAAATCTTTAAAATCAACAGGGTGGCAGACGTCTGGTCTTTCGGGGGTTGGGGTCAAATTAGTATGCAAAGTAGGGTTAAACTCCTTTGATAAGAATGTCTGTCCATTACGCGAAACGTTGTTTGGGAAGGTGTGCAAATTCTTTCTAGAGCTACGAACGTTCTTGTTCAATTTAATATGAAAATAATGTACAATGCTCATTTTCTATTTACCAGAAAAAGAAAAGGACAAACTCACCTTTTTTTCTGAATCTTCCAAGTCTTGTTGTCTTCCAGTGGTCTTGTAACCACAGCACCTGAAATAATGAAAATTCTTTGTTAAGTGCTTTTCTAATAATTAATCATTCTTCTTAGCAATTCTGATTAATATTCTCACTGACAACATAATAATTTCTTGTATATTTTACCTACACAACTCTGACGGGTAAATCTTTCTTTGTCTCTTCTTTCTTTGTAGCCTTTAATTTTTAATAAACTCATTGACTGTATATTTTGTGATACCTAGGCTTTAAAAACAAGTATGCTACATACTGAAACTGCACAAATTATTTTAGGAATGCTGTATCAGCGCCATGTACAGTATATAGGTAAAAATTCTGGCGCTTTAGTATGATTTTGCGTGATATACCTAATGGCGATAATCAATTTAATGTGTTTTGCTAAGAAAACAAAAGATTCTGTTTAGTGATCTTTAAACAACTGGAAGTTTTTCTTTAAGTAACATCATTTATCGAAATAATTTTACATAATGAATGAATATTTATTATCTTTGACTTTTATAAAAGTACGATCTAACTGACGATACCTTCATAAATATTAACAGTTTAAGATTTTAGACATTTGTTACTTGTTTAAATGTCAAGATGCGGTTGTTGAAATATTGCAAAAGAGCTATGTTTGGTCCAGACAAGAAATTTCTACAGTGCTACCAGGTATACCTTTTTTAAGGTAGATCTACTATTTTCGTATTCACCTACTTCCCTGTTATGAAGCGCAGTATTTTAAGACTTTTTGAAGTTTGACGTTCTATTTTCTTTGCAGAAAATCACTGTTTTTGAGATTTCAATATGGATGGATCAATCAATTTGAATTTACTGAACACCTCAAACGTATAATGATTCCATTTGCATTTCTGGGTTGGTATAGACTGTGGACGCCATCTTGGATTTTTAGAATCACATCACTTATAAAAAGGGAGTAATATTTTAACGATATATCTTATCTGCGTTTTATCTGAACTTCTAAGTTAACGCTTTCCTGTTGATTAAAAAATGTAAATTATCCACCAAGTAGTAACATTGTGTATAATAGGAACTCAAGTTGTATGCGTACCTATACGTGCTTTTGGTGTAACCATTTCAATTTCTTATCTTATCTTTGAGTGATGTTTTTGATGCTCTGTCCCTTTTCGTTCATTGAAGTCTGGATAAGGTGAACATTGTTTTTCGTTATTTTAACGTACATTTGATTGCGTTTATAGGTATACTATGAGCTTTTCGAATTCACTAGTTAATATTTGTAGGAAGCATATTCAGTTAAATGATATTATTTATCCACTGGAGTTTTTTTTCATGTTTTTGTATTCCTTTGGTATTATTAACAACAAAGTGATACTCTTTTCTGGTTTCCGTCTATTCACATTATTGTACAGCTTATTGACAAAACTGACAGTTCGACGAACTCCAAAAGATCAAAGGACTATCGTTATTTACTTAAATCTTCCAGACGAATTAAACTTCCTAGTAAAGTTCTTAAAAATAACTCCAATATCTATGATTAACACAAATGCAATGTCACATTTTTTCATGAAAAGAAATTGAAAAGTGTAACATAATGAATATTTGCTCCTAACCCATCAACGTAGACCATGAACTAACATACAGAACACCCTGTTTAAAATTCTTTCATGGACATTATTTTTTTGCTATTTTATAAAAAAAATATCAGACCTCATGGGTGTTTCTTCATTATTGCTTTTCTAGGATTCCTTATATTGTATATTACTAAATCCTGAAATAAGTGAATTCTGACGTAGTTGTGCAATTTTTTTTGTAATCTAGGTCTCTCTTAGGAAAACTAGAAGTGTGTAGCTGTAACTGGTATTGGGTATTTGAAGCCGGAGCAAAAATTCCAGCCTCGAACGAACAACGCAATTGCACTGAGCAAACTTGAGGCAATTCGCCGCAACTCGCCAAGTCGCTGCTACCTGCAACCGGAGTTAACGATTTGAGCAAGCCGTGCAGTATTGAACTACATTCGGCTTAATAGAAGGCCTGTTCAAATTAACACCTTATCATTGCTATGTAAATTTCAAGGAACATTGCGAAGTGTGAAATAGTTTTAAACAACCATAATGAAAACAGTGCGGTTTTGCGGTTAACGAGTCTATAAGTCGACTTGGCAATGTCATTACATAAAACTCTATTGTAGGAAACCGCGAGTTGATACGAATTTCGATGATTTCATTTCCAGATGCGTCTGCCGTTAAGTCGCTTCGGCTTTCCCCTTTGCGCATTCCGGGTTGGATGATGGGTGTTAACTCGGTGCACAAACAGCCGGTAACACACTTTAGTACTGGGTTATCTTGCATTTATAATTGCGAAAGACGTTTCGAGAAAATCAAACAAACCTGCACTCTTGCGATATACTTAATTATTTGCGAGTTGGCAAGGACAAGTTGGCAAAGTATAGAAGAGAGACACGGCCCAACATGGCAAACTCGTAGCAACGCGGCGGTATTAGCGTGGTAGTGCTAATTAACAAAATTTGGAGCAATTGGAACCTATTATTACACGAGACAGTGTCATCGGTGAGAAATCAGACCAATAAGCGCTTTATTAGCACATGAAATAAAATAGAACTTCTCATGTTAATTAAAAAATGAAGCACTTACACCAAATGTCAAAGTTGAATCATTTGAGAATTGATAGTCGTAATATTAAGTAGTTTAGAAGCGACGAGTCCAATTGTGACATTTATCACCTGCAGATATTGCAAAAATGGCATCATTTGAATAAATATTCTCACCTATCAATATTAAGCAAGAATCGTGGTTTAGAGCACGATCGAAGCCGATAAATATTGAAATTGTGCCAGCATTTGCTATTATTTTATTGACTTTGACATCACTGCTATTCTCTTACAAATCACACTTGCTGTTACAGCTGAGGCTAGCGCCATCTAGTTTCAAATACTGTTTTGCCATATACATATTGAGCTTAGCAGGCCCTAGATGCTCAAGGCATCCCAATCGTTCTTCACCGTTTCCTATTCATAGCTTTTCCGCTGCTCTTTTAACGGCTAATCTTGTGACATCATCTAATTGCCTGCGCAATCTTCAATTGTGCATCTTCCCCAGCCAATACTCTCATTCACGTTGTTATATATTATTTTTAGTATTTTCCCTTACAATTTCTAATTTTTACACTTTACACATTTAAGATAAAACTACTGGTAATTTTTGTTTGATTTTTTATTTTTTAAACAACTGAACTGAAGATTTATTTCCTAATCATTTGAGTGTATAATTCCAACCTTACAATAAGCAGTATCAACCAGGGTTTGTCGATCCTTCTTTGCCATCTTCTTCACTACATAACTTCTTTTAGAGGATAGTCAGGAGTCACTCAGTAAATGTCAGTATCTATTGTTATTCGCAGAAATCTATCTAATTCTAAGATACACAATGATATTTACTTTTTATATTTTGGGGCTATTCGATCTTTTTTATTTAATTAAGAACACTCTTTTATCCAAAGTCAAGCTTTGGATCTTTAATTTAGATCTTCATCAGGACAAAGGAAATTTGAGATTATTTAGTGATAGTTATTTTAACATTATTCTTCTATAATTATGGAAAATTCTATACGAAATTATATTATAAGACGTATTGTCAAATTCAAATTCAAATTTCAAAACCGCGGTTCCTGATGAAGATCCAAATTAAAGATCGAAAGCTTGACTTTGGATAAAAGAGTGTTCTTAATTGAATAAAAAGGGTCGAACAGCCCCAAAATATAAGAAGTAAATTTCTGCTACGACCGCTACTATCTTGAATTACACAATAATATATCTAATAACACATCAGCAAAAACTAACAAAGCATATTTAGTCTCTTTTAACTTACAAACCATCGTAAAAGATGACATCTGCCATTTTTGGTGAAATGTTATGAATTATCGTGGGCTTAAGCTGAGTTGTCACTTTCGCATCACGTTGTACAACAAAAACAATGAAGGTCCTAAATTGAGATCCTTGCGGAACACCATGTAATATGTAAACCACGCTCTGGGGCTAACTCAAATGCCACATACTGATAATTCAATTTAAGGGCAAAGAAAGAAGAAGCGTGGAAAAATTAAGTTAGTTTCGCACTACTAGACAATTTTCTTTTAAGTTTAATTTCGTATGTACCTTGAAAACATAATTTTAAACAAAACGCCATATGTGCCCACCAACTTCGAATAAAAAACCGCAACTAACGTTTGCGTGTGTAATAACGGCCGTTTAACAAGCACCATTTTTCACTCACGTCCCATAAATTGAATTTATTACGGAAGCACATCGCGCCTAATATTTTTGGGGCATTTTTTACAGGACGAAACGGAGCGTCTTCCGTCGTGGAAATTACATTCCCGGAGCAGCATTTATCGGCGCTAATTGCTCCAAATTGCTATCTAATTTATCACGTCAGGATCAAGTTCACCTTGATACAGTTTTACCGGTTGCAGTGTGGAAATTCCACCATTTGAACCAGCCGCATAAAAAATAATAACGCAGTTGACCTAAGAGCGAATTACCGGCATTTCGTGAATTAGAATGGCCATCTTTTTTTATCAGATAGCGACGGCGACTTAATAAAGGCCGCGTTAATAAGAGGAAGGCGTCCTGTTATTATTGGGCTATTACGGAGTCAAGCGGTTTCATAGAAAAACACGAATATTCCATTAGTTGTATTGTCGTCCCGCTTTATTATGGCGAGTCAAGTTGCAACGTCAATTAGAAAAATAATCAATCACGATGTTCTCCAGTGTAGGAGTTGACCTTCTTGCAGGCGAATATGGAACGGCATGTTTACGAGGTTTAGCCGTAATCATCCCGTCCATTGTCTGCCTGTCTATTATAAGCAATCATCCTAATTATTGCAAGTAATATTTACCTAAACGTCCATACATGACCGAGGTAACATCCGCTAACAAACCCAGAGACTGCATCGGCGAATTGCAGCCTTTGTAGTGCAAAGGATTAAATGCACATAAATGAGTCTTGAAGAATCCGCCGCCTATTGACCATTGTAGATTGTGTTTCGCAAAGCACGTAATTCAACATAAAACATTTCATGAACAGATTCTGTAAAAAAGATTATTGTATATAGTTTCCCGTTTACCTACAAGTTATTCCCATACCACTTCGTATTGTCGTAACAAATCACACTCTCGATTTTCCAGTGTAACTGTGTATTTTCAAAACTATGAATTGTTATTTCAATCAATCAATTAGCGTAGAGCATAACAATAAAAGCTCCCACCATTTAATGCACTAAAGACAGTCAAGTAAGGCTGCTATAAAAAGGCTGTTCTGAACAGTTATTTTCGTTTTCGACAGAAAAATTTTTTCATTGATCAGGTATGAATGCAGAGGGCGCTCTATCAGGTGAAATAATGAAATATAAAAGCGGTGAGATCACAAATTGAATCAGTATGATGATAAAAGAACAATGTCTACAGTTTTATTTGAAAGCTCAATGTAAAAGAAGCCTAACTGCCTTCCACTCTGAACATCAACAAACTCTTTCAGTTATACAATGTACTCTGTTGTTTGTAATAAGGTTTAATTTTTTCAGCTTCGGGCATATGCTCAATAACAAAATTAAAATTCGTCAAGGTGGCAGAAAAGAAGCAGGCACTCATAGCTGAAATAGGTGCCCTCACAGGATAAAAGCTAAAAACTTCCATAATATAATGAGAGAGTATTTCTGTAATTGTCTTTCATACTACTTCGATTTTCAGCAAGTACCTACAACCTCTTCCTACCATAACATTGGTGAGATCTATTGTTCTCGTCAAATATCACATAACTATTTCTGTGTATTTGACATGGATACCAAAAATTTAGTTTCGTATACACAGATTGAAAGTCATACTTGTTGGGACGCTACAGAAGTTGAATCTCCATATATTGGCAATAAAGTTAATTTGTTCACAGCACTGCTTGTTTAAGCTTGCGTCTCCTAGTATAAAGGAGATGATAATGAATTGATAATGAATTGGTTTAAGTTAGAGCTTTAGGTAAAGGCCAGGTAGTCAAAAGAAGATAGTGTCTTTGTTAATGTTTACACTAATTTTGCTGTAATCATCCCTGAAATTAAAATGCGCTTATTTTAGATAACTCCTTTATTTTTAGAATTCTTTTAATCAAGCTTTGGATAGATTTAATGGTCAAGAACTGTCTGATTTCAGTTCGACCAATTTGTTCAATTTCATCACTATACTTGTTTCCAGTACTTTGTTTCATCATTTTGATCATTGTAGTCTCCCAGCTGGAAGGACAACTTAAGCTGGAATTCCTCAAAATGACGAAATATTGGCACATTCTTTTCTAGTCATACCATGGATAACCACAAGAAGCAGTAGACATTATCTTAGAACCTACAAGTGAAGACCAATGCTGGACTAGTTTAAATCGACTCTACTATTATTATTTGCAAGAACAAGGTACAAAAATAAAACTTGAATTAAAGTCACTGCTTAAAGGTGTGGACTTCAACCATCTTACTAGTCGCAGTTGCCAGGCAACTTTACAAATGTGAAAAGGTGAAGAAAGCAAGTGCTCTCTTATAGTAAATACACTTCATGTAACTAAATAACGTTCATTAAAAAATAAAGCTCTGCTACATCATTTTTAAGAGCATTTTTCTCAGTGCAGCTTCTAACCTGCAAGTATAACATATGCTCTCGAAATCACCTACGATCCTGCGGAAAACCCTAAACGTGATCGACTCGATTCAGCCAAGAGCTCGGAGAGCGTTTATCGCAAAAGGATGGCAACAAGACTGCGAAAGCGCTAATTAAGGTCAAAGCAAAAATACCAAATTAAGACTTAAATACGTAAGAGTAATCACATAGGAGTCCTCCAAGCGAGCTAATGTTTTCATCAATCTTGACTCACATAATTCGAGCTGTGCATTAAGGTTATGCCCGCGGTTCAGAGTGAATCTGAGCGGTATATTGTATTATTAAAAATCGAGAGGCGGTCCATTTTACAGCCGGTGGTAGCGTAAAGAACGAAAGCATTTTATAACGCTCTAATTGTGCCTATAAAACTATTTCGTAGAGGGCATGTGTAAATGTACGGTGCCATAAAGTTTACGATGGTAGTCACCCAAAATTAATCGGCCATCTTATTTTTACAGGGTTAAAACAAGGAAATATCTCCGCGACAAGACAATAGGCATTTCAGTATCCGCTGACATTTATTGCGTATAAAACGGTCGCTTTCTCTTGGGTAAATATTCGACATATTCTAAATTTATAATTGTGAATAATAGACGAGGCAATTAACCATTGTACGGACGGTTTTTATGCCTGCGTATTCTTAGAAAATAATAGCGTGCACCTACTTTGCAGTCGTTTATTGTGCAGTATTCCACATTTTACTTAACATTTACTTGCACATTAATGGCCGTGTATAAATAACAATAAGGTTTTACGTGGCGATTACCAATTATATTCTCAAAGGCGTTAAATTAGTAACGTTTTCTGTATTTCCTAACGTGACGTCCAATTTGCCTTGTCGCTAATGCAAGCGCAAAAATTTGAAAGGCCAATTTAGAAAGAACTGCCTAAATATTTCCAGAACTACTGTCTGATGGATTTCCAATTAGAATGGGCATTGAGACAGCCACACCACATCTAAGCAAACTAATCTATCAAATTAATAACGCCGGATAATGCTAGGATTTAGGAATGGGCTGTACCTATAGGCTGAAGCGTAAGGCGGCAAATATTAAAACAATTTTTTGTTCTAACAAGGATATATATCATATTGTAAAATTAATTGGAAAATGATTTCACGAGGTTTTAAACCCCATCAACTATATACATATAATATAATTTCAAAAATCAAAAAATATTGATTTAAAACTCTTTATTTATATTTTTTTATGTTGTCCGCACTTTTGTTTTTTCAATATCTGATGTCTGTCACACTCAAGTCTTGTCTTGTCGTCATGTCCTGACGACGATCAACATATACATTCTGCTTCTATAAGAAATGTATCTTCTATCCTTAAATTAAATTAAATATGTCTTGACAATGCAAGGAAAATGCCATAAAGCCTCTTTAGCTGAAAAGGCTTTTCTAATATTAGCTGGACTCCATCGATCGTCCATCGTGAGTAATACATTTCCATTATTCTTATATTTTCATGCAATCTTTAACAATGTCCGTTACTGGTTGTAACCAGCATACCGAGTTTCAAAAATATTGTATGACTTTGCCTAAATTCGTCCTCCATATTGGATCTGCCGTTTTGAATCTGATTTCAGTATCGTAAACGTAAGTAAACTGAAAATTATGCAATTCCAATAACACCCTCCTATTTCAATATAATGCTGTAAATAAGATAAAATATTTCGAGTTTCAAAATTGAATTATACGCAATGGTAGAAGTTTGACCAACCTTTCCTATTTTTAGACCATTGTGTGTTGTGTGGCCTGTTAATTTGCCGAAGTTTCCTGTATTCCAATAATAAATATAGAATCCTTCTTAGGTTAGGCTTAAGTATTTCAGAAGGTGATATTTTAGTTAGTTTTAACGTGGTTTCTTTATTTACGAAAGTACCCATCCCTGAAACGATAGATTTCATCAAATACAAATTTAATAGAAATTCCCTAGGTGACACGAAAGCCAGATTATCTGAACATTGTTTAAAATCTACTTATTTCTTATGGAACGATAACTTTTATGAACAAAAATCAGGTTGTGCAATGGGTTCACCTCTAAGTCCTGTAGTAGCCTATTTGTTTATAGAAAATTTTGAACAGGTAGCGATAAAGAGTTAAGTAGGTTTCTAAATCACTTGAACAGTCAAAATCCTGACATAAAATTTACTATGGAATTAGAAAGCAATGGTAGTTTACCTTTCTTGGATGTCCAAATTTACAGAATAAACACTGGACAGTTAGGATACAAGGTTTACAGAAAATCGACACACAGATAGATATTTACATGCCACATCTCATCACCCTCCCTCTCAAAAGAACAGTCTTATAAGGACGTTATTTGTTAGAGCCCATTATAGCAATAAGAATATTTGGTAAGTTCTCATCCAAATCAAGTAAATTCTCAGCCAGGACAAAGTAAGTTAAAGTTGAGTTTGCCTTATGTACAAGGCCTTTCGGAAAAATTAAAGAGGATGCTTAGAAAACACGATATTTTAGTTGTTGATAGTACATATAATAATTTAGATAAAATTTTTAATTCTACTAAAGATAAGGTACATTTAGAGAGTGAAGTTGTTTACAAAATTACTTGTTCTTGCGGCAAGTGTTACTTAGGTCAAACTAAAAGAAAAGTAGGTACGCGTTTGAAAGAACACTTATATGCTACTAGGCTGCAACAGATAGATAAATTTTCTGTAGTTGAACACTCATATTTGACTGAACACATGATTGACTTTGATAAAACAAAAATTTTACATAGAGAAAAATATTGTCACAAACATCTAATAAAAGAAACTATAGAAATTTGTAGGAATACTAATAGTTTTAATAGAGATTGTGGAAATTATGACTTAAGGCTATTTTGTAGTTATATGTTTTATCAAGTAGTTCGTGTATATCTAGTACCTCTGCCGGATGAAAAGTTTGTACTCCAAGAACCATAATTTGAATGTCAAATTTTTAAACCAAAAACTAAATTTATTTTTCTAAGTTACGTCTTGATCACTTTAGCAATGAAAAAAGAAAGTAAATAATCGACATATGTACCCCGCATGAGAAAATCTAACTAAATTCCTGTTTATTCCAAAACATATAGATACCCTCAAATCCAGAAAGATGAAATTCAGAGACAAATCAATAAAATTCTCGATAAAAAATTAATCTAGCCTAGTTATTCGGCTTTGTCTTCACCCAATGAGTGTGATTATTAGGGTTTAAAGTACCATTTCTCGAATATCAATGATCTACTTCATAAATCGGAGTTGAAAAAAATGTTACTCCAAAAACTGCATTCTCAATATAATTTAAACATTGTGACGCAAGCATTTTGGCCTTAAAAGAGTACCAGTAACGTTTTAAATAATGATGGATATTATTTCATCCATTTTGACGACATAATGATTTTAATAGTATCTTAACAAGAACATACTAATAATTTGCGAACACTAAATTCAAAATTAAACTAAATAAATCCGAATTTTTTAGACGAGAAGTTGTGTATCTTGGCCATATTGTAACGCCAGGTGTAATTAATCCAACTCGGACAAAGTAATTAAATAATTCTCGATACTAAGAAGTAGAAACATATTTGAGCTATCCTCCGCCTACACAAAAATCAACATATTGTGGAAAAGTTAAATATGCAAAATTCGCGTTACCACACCTATTCGCATCACTTTTCCCAAACCGCATCGTTCGCAGCTGAAAGAGCGGATAATACTTCAACCGATCGGTATTTGAAGCATCCCAGCAAACGCTTTAATGGCTGGCACGATTCGTTTTAATTAATTTTTATTGAGACGATCCGTTAGGCCCCCGCCTAAATTGGTTCGGCGAGAAAGCCACCATTCCGAGTTTTTCGATGATTTCCCGATACTAATTAGGCGTTTCGAACAAGACTGATTAGCCGGGACTGTGTGCGGAGGTCAGAATAAATATTGACTGGCATCTGTGTTCCGTGTTTACTGAAACCATTACGTATCCAAAGGTGACTTGTTTTCCAAAAAAATGAAGTGTGTGTGGCGAACGCGCAGTGCCAAACAAGCATCTCAAGTAAATTTCAACAACCCACTGCTGATAAAAGGAAACTTATGAATTCGTTTCATTCGTGACGTTATCAGACAGTTAACAGATTTTAAAGTCACTTAGTTCATGTGTAATGACGCCAGTATAAACAAAAAATTCGTTAATGACGGATTAAGTATACGTTTTTGGAAATATAATCATTAAGAGCATTTGGCTGCAAATTGTTTAAAAGGAATAAGCCTAGAGTTGTGTTGCTGTTTTTAAATTTAAACTCTTTTCGATAAGTAAATCCGCATTATTTTCTTAAGATGTCGATAGCAATCAAATATAGAGGGAAACGCAATACTTGTACATTTCTACTTCAGGTCCTTGTAATAAATATTTTAGCATTAAGATTGTGAAGTATCAATCTCAGGCTTTACTAAGAGAATAGTTCTGCATAAACTCAAAAGCCATTAACATTTTCAATGTAATTTTCTTGCAAATTCTATTAAGTTTAAAGAGGCCGCTATAAATACTTTTCAACACAGTTGTATTTCTCTACAGAGCACATTCTTGCGTAAGTGATCGGAGAAAATTTTTTGATCATATCTAGATTTGCCACAAGCGTAGTAATGCAAAAGCAATGTCTTGAAAACGCAGCAAGATTACTGTCTACGATTAATTTTCCAATTAATTTTCAACTACATTTCATTAAATATGTAAATGGATGATTACTCTGTTTCGGAATAAACGGTTTAAGATACACATGATTAATAATATTAAAGTGTTGGCCCTAAGCAGAAGCAGAAGTATAAAGATCAAAACACAAATGTGTACAGTGCGATATCATTTTAATTTATATTTCAACAAAAAAATAGCTAGGCAAATAACAGAGGACCGGGAACGAATTCTTGTGGAACTCCGCTGACAAGCGAATGCGACGGAGAAATAATCTGGGTGCAAATAGTTTAAAGGCTATATCGAAGTATGCTTGCCTTTTCATCTACACAGGATGTTTCACGAATGATAATGACCCTGACGAAATTAAAAATGCAATCCAAAATACATTTGCAGAGGTAACATTCATAATTGTTCATCGTCTTAAAAAATATAAAACGTAGAGAGCTGTATAAATTCGTAAATTTTGACATAAACTTCAATCATTTGCTTTAAGTAAATTCGGTATTGTAAAACAAATTTTGCTCTTGAAAAATGTTTATTCGATAACATTAATGTAATAAATGGTAAAAATGTCACCCTCCGCTGTTTTCACAAGCTTGAACTTAAAACGATCTTTTTAACATGCATTAACATTTCTGGAGTGATGGATCTACGTGTATCACGTATTTTATTTTCTAAATGTTCTACACTTTCAATTAGTGTTTGGTATACTTGCTCTTTTACCATTCTCCACAGAAAAAAATCCAAAGGAGTAAGGTCCGGGCTTCTCGGTGGTGAAGGATTAATTGAACCTCTTCCTATCCATCGGTTAGGCAAGACCAAATCAAGATGATTTCGCACTATTCTATGATAATGCGCAAGTGGCCCATCTTGTTGGAACCGTAGAGAAGTACCGGTAAAATGTTTCTTAAAAAATTTAGATAAGTATTGCCGTTTAAACTATCGTGAAACAATTAGGGCCAACAATTTGATTCCCCAATATTCCGCACCAGACATTCGTCGCGTAAATAGTTTGAAAATGTCCTTCTCGAATCCAACGTGGATTTTCTTGCGCATAATAATGCATGTTATCTTTGTTAACTCCACCATTATTAGAAAATCTTGTTTCATCTGAGAAGCAAATGTTGTCATAAAATCTCACATTCAAATTTTGGTGTTCCTGAAAAAAATTACAAAAAGCCAGTCTTTTAGGATAATCTGTCTACTTTAAGGCCTGAACCAATTGCAAGTGATACGGATGAAATTGATTGCCTTTAATTATTCGGTGTACTGAAGACAGACTAATACGGGTTGCTCATGAGACTACCCTTTGACTAATATGAGGATTTTCGTCAATCATTTCCAATGCTCTAATTTCATTGTCAGGGCCTGTTGGTGTTCTTTCTCTTGACTTTTTCAGTGGTGGCCAGTTTGTCCTTAAAGTTAATTCAAGTCTCTTGAAAATTGTATCGGCAGGAGCTCGTCTATTTGGAAAAAGTTGTCTGTATAAACGGGCAGTAGCGGAAGCATTTTTCTTGCATTCACCAAAAATCAAAATCATATCTGTTTTTTCATCATTTGAATACATTTTGACTTTTAATAAATACAGTGACAGGAACTATAGCGCATAGCCGTCATGAATTCCCAATTTATTGTTAAAATAATACCGTTATGTAAAATAACCACATTGGCTATGAGAATATATTTTGGGTTGCATTTTTAATTTCGTCATTCGTGTAACATCCTCTATTTGTTCTTCTAATAGGATTCACCTGAATGAAAATCGTTCTAACCTGTAACAAAGAAACTTTGTTTCTCCGCCAGCGGCTCCTTTAATTCGATTCCAGGTTTTTCAGCAAACTGAATCTGTTTTTGCCTTTGATCCTCACGTCCTAGTAATGGATTTCACCTGAGTGGAGATCTTTATGCCTATCAAAAGTCACCTCATTGAACGTAACCCACCTACATCGATATTTACAGCTTCTAGATTCCTTTTTTGCGCGCATTTACGTAAATATCGAACAGTGAGCTATTGAAACCTGTCTATGCTGACCTCGAAGATGCTTCCTCTTGAAAAAACAAGCGGGAGAATTAGTATACTAAATTAGCCGCGATGGACAGAGCCAAGGCTGAAAAGCACACGTGCGAAATGGTGCACATCGCCGTCCAAATTGCCCCTCGCTGGAAATTTCACCGTAAAAAGTACAAAAACACCATCTCACGACGCGTATCCACCTACCACATAATGAGAAGATTAAAACTCACCGAGGTGAGGATCGCGGTTACGATCAAACGGATAGGTGTTGAATTGAGGCTTCACGGCGCGGAGGAGGAACCGTTTAGTGGTCCGCATCGGCCCATCAATCATAGCACACCTGATATTCTGATCCAGATCTCTTTGTGGATGCCGCTGGACGGCGCGCACGCTAACCGGCCCGCGGTACCCCTAATGTTATATATTAATTCGGGAGTATTAGACGAGGCACGTTGACGTTATCGCGGCTGTTGTATTTTCTGGTCAATTAACGTTACAGCGTCAAACAAATTGGGCCGTTTCGGGCCCGAAATATGTTAATGCGGGCAGTCCATCATGGGTTTCGGCTTATTGGAACTGGAAACTCATCTTCTAGTGAGGATTCCGCTTAGATCTTTCGGATCATCAGTCACTGTTTAAGGAAGCAGTGAGATGAGATGAAAATTATGGGAACATTAATCCCCATTCTATATTTAAGCTAGCGTCAATATTTATATCCCTAGATTATTGAACGCGTAATATAAGAAACAGAATACACCACTTGCTCGACCGTTTTTTAAATGTTTTTGCATGAATTTGGAAAACCAAAAATGTCGTTAAATACGCCATTTATTGGCTCAAAAATGTTTATTCCTTCGATTAAATATTCCTTCTGTCCAAAGTTTCCAAAAAATGTTACACAAGAAGATGTGATATCCGTTAATAGGAATAATAAACTTCACTACTATAAAATTGGATATGGTTTTGGTTTAGACTAACAAGGTTGAATTAATTGATGTTTTCCCCCAACAAGAACATTCTTATACGAGGGTGAATGCTTTCAGCGACCATAAATAAGATAATATTTTCTCGAAAAGATCGCAGTCTCTTGAAAACACTAGCAATAAGTTATTAGTCTGACGTTTCAATTACAACTGTAATCTTTGTCAAAGTCGAAAAACCTCAAAATTTGCCAACACGAGTTCAAACAAAATTTTGAAAGTAAATAAACAAATCACCAAGGAAGCGAGACGTCATAGAAACAACGTGCCAGCCTGATAAAAAAGAACCTAACGATGAAAAAGGAACTACCTACCTACTAAATATACACGAACTACTTGATAACAGATAACTACAAAATAGCCTTCCAAATGTCACCTAACTCATAATTTTCACAATCGCTATTAAAATTATTAGTATTCCTACAAATTTCTATAGCTTCTTTTATTAGACGTTTTTGTTTTATCAAAGTCAATCATGCGTTTAATCAAATATAGGTGTTCAATTACTACTAGCACATATGTGTTCTTCCAAACGCGTACTACTTTTCTTTTAGTTTGACCTATTTAACACTTGCTGCAAGAACAAGTAATTTTGTAAACACCTTCACTCTCTAAATGTACCTTATCTTTGGTAGAACTTCAAATTTTATCTAAATTATATGTAGGTACTATCAACAACTAAAATATCGTGTTTTCTAAGCATTCTCTTTAATTTTTCCGAAAGGCCTTGTACATAAGGCAAACTCAACTTCAATTTACTTTGTCCTGACTGAGAATTTACTTGATTTGGATGAACACTTTTATTAAAAACTGACCAAATATTCTTATCGCTATAACCATTTCTCACTAGCGCTGATTTAAGATGATATATTCCTTTTTGTAAAGAACTTTCGTCTGAGATCCTTTGTGCTCTAACAAATAACGTCCTTATAAGACTATTCTTTTGAGAGGGAGGGTGGTAAAATGTGGCATATAAATATCTATCTGTGTGTGTTGGTTTTTTTGTAAACCTTGTGTCCTAACTGTCCAGTGTTTATTCTGTAAATTTGTACATCCAAGAAAGATAAACTACCATTGCTTTCTAATTCCATAGTAATTTTTATATCAGGATTTCGACTGTTCAAATGATTTAAAATGTGGGGCCAAATAACAAAGGTGTCATCTAAGTATCTATACCAACATTTTGGCTTAAACTGAAAACTGTTTATCGCTACCTGTTCAAAATTTTCCATAAACAAATTGGCTACTACAGGATTTAGAGGTGAACTCATTGCACAACCTGATTTTTGTTCATAAAAATTATCGTTCCATAAAAAATAAGTAGATTTTAAACTATGTTCAGATAATCTGGCTATCGTATCACCTAGGGGATCTCTATTAAGCTTGGATTTGATGATATCTATCGTTTCAGGAATGGGTACTTTCGTAAATAAAGAAACCACGTCAAAACTAACTAAAATATCACCTTCTGAAATACCTAAAGCTTTTGTAGTATCAATAAAGTCTGAAGAATTTTTGATGAAACTACTGGTTTTTCCTACATAAGGTTTTAAATAGTTAGCACAAAATTTTGCCAATCTCTAACAAGGACTACCAATCGTATTGACTATGGGCCTTAACGGGACATTGGTTTTATGGATTTTGGGCAAACCATACAATTTAGGTACCTTTTTTTACCGAATGATCGCTGCTGCGCTGGTACAAAAAGAATCGTATCGCGTATTAATAGAATCGAACCCGATCGACTGAAAATCGCAATCGAAAGCAGGCGATTCGCAGGTGCAGTAGAGCTCCATCATTTGCGGGCAGCCGCGCTAATATTTCAAAACAACTCGGTTCGTGGGCCCCATTGAATCGCTGTCGTGGAAGTCCACGAGGCGCATATAGCTCAGGTTTAATTACGGAAGTTATTCCCTTAGTTTATTGGCTGTTCAAGCACGTTAGCGACTGTCTCACCGTTCAGCAGGAATACGCATAAACACAACTGGAGACGCTGTTGAGGACGCAATTACTTATGTTGATAATTATTTATGGCACCGGAGTGCGACAGACGCACGACCGTTCTGGGAACGATTTTTTTGTTGGTGCGGTTCCGAACTACGAGACTGTTTTGATCTGTTTGTGGTTTTGGTGATATATTGATGGTCAGTGTTACTCCAAGTCATATTCAACAGGTGTGAATAAAAAAGTGTTTTCGAACGTATGCAAAATATATATACCTGTGTTAATTGCCAAACGTATTACGCTACCAGGAATTGTGTACGAGCTTCGGTTGTGGTGACATTACCTTTATTCGGGGACATTATATTTACAACATGGAGATGATTCTCACAAGGTTGCTGTATTTGTTGATCAGCTCAAATCTTTCTCAGTTTCATCATGTCGTTATGGTGCAGTTTACTTAACGAACTCGTCTCAGTTAGATGGTATATTTCCTTCTGGGATAAACCCAAGATATTTTTGTGCACCAATAAGTACTGCAGGATTATGTGGAAGATCGGATTTTGCACTCTTCCACCTATAGTATCCCAAAGGATTAAACAACATAACTAACTGAAGTAGTTTAGTTCAAAGCAGTCTAAAGTAGTTCTGGCCACGTGTAGTCATGCATTCTTTTGAAAAAGTGGGTTCTCAGTCCTCCAAAGCATCCCAGTAGGTTTTCCACGTTCCATATGCCACTGATCTGCAAGCTTCAAGCGAGTAAGCAGTCCCTTGGAACTACGAAGGTGGTGTGATAAATAGCTTAATGAATTTCAGCGCAGTAGCCCTTACGTTTTTTCTCTCGCAGAAATATGATTCAACGAGGCTTGCAAAATACTTATCTTCTTGCTGTATTATCACTTCATTCGCCTCAAATTCTTGCCCTGTCGGAAAGGTTTTAGGTTTTGAGAAAATGTAAAAGTCCGAAGGAGCTAAAACTAACACACTATTTGACCTCTATCAAACTGACTAATAAGAATCTGCACGTCTTCACACTCTAACTGTATTAACAAATCAAAGAAACTTTCAGAACACAACAGCCAGTAACAAAGTGCGGTTTTCGTTTGTTTTGTAAAATAGAGAAAACGTGTGTACAAAAAACTATTTAAATAATATTTGTTGTGGAATCCTTCTGAATATTATTTGTGTTTATTTAGTGATACCACCAAAGGTTGCTTGTAGTCGCTACACTAAAACATAAGAACATTTCAATACTAAATTTGATGTACCAACGTAGTTAGTTATATACCTACCTATTACAAACAATCAGGACATTGTGCTACTAAAATCAAATATAAATGTATATTGTACATACATAACCTTTTTTATATCACTGATTAAGGACTATTGGTAAAAAACATAACTACAAATGTCCAGCATACTTCAAATGCTAATCAGATTCCTCGATAAATAAACTAAATTTCTAGCTCATTTATTTTATTTATAATTTAACGTGGAGAGGTCTTGTAAGTCATTTTGTGATAACCTTTATGAGCTACTACGTAGCTTGGTGTGTACGGAAACTGAAGAACGTTTTACTCCATTTTGAATGATTAATCCTTGTAATATGAATTTCAGCTCAGCCTCCTCTAGCACGTACTGAAGACAGACTTGTGCACCACAAACTTACTGGTGTATTAAAGATACGGCCACCAGGCATGTTTTGAAGATTTCTTGTAACCCATTAAACTCGAAACACTGTTTTTTATCGTTTTCTTCCAAAAAGACGCGAACAATAACGTCAGATTTGCAAGTACCGTAATTCCAAGGATCACTTAGAAGCCACTTAGACCCATAAACATCAAACTGCCGTGATGGGGATCAAGTTAACTTCTAAGGGCGCCATGTTACTGATAACATCTGATATTGCAAATCGTTTTAAAATCGTGTCGTTCTCATCTTAGACTAAACAGAAAATGATTGTGATTTTTCTTCGAGCTTTGTGGAATAGACAAATGTTTGCTTCAAGCATAAAAACAAGGGAAGGAGCAATTGAAATCCCCATGGAGAAACGTGGAGAAACTTATAAAGTACAATCTACTGGCAACATTTAACAATCGTATCAAGTAATGTTACCGTTCCACGACGAAATAATTAACATAAAGATTGTCGTATTATTTAAAAGCTATAACTGAATAGTTTTTTATTGTATATAGTGCTAGGTAACAACATAATCATTCTGAAGTAAAGTTACTACGACTTGTATTACTCTATCTAGAAGAACAAACTTCTTGGCAATAGTGAACTTAGGACTAGAGCAGCTTATTAGGACCTTGGTAGATATCGTTGTTTTTTGCAGATACTGTCTATCAATGTGTGTGAAAGTGAAACCAGAGTTGCTAATTCTGATACAAAATTGTATTTGTTTGTATAAAATCCTATAAAATGTGAAGAAAATTGGATATCGATCGATTGACTTTACTACTAACATGTAGGAACATACAGTTAGATTTTAATAACTCAGTAAGTCAGCTTATGGAAAAATTCAGTAGACTGTTTTGGATATTACACCATACATTAGAACAAAAATGATTTAGGTAATTTTCAGTAGTTCTGCAAGCCGTTTGAAGTTGTCTTTCGGCAATAATTTATCACAAAGCATCTTCCACATCTATGACTAGAATAACTGTTTGGTTTTTTAAGTTTCGTTAAATGAAATATATATATATATATAACCGCGGCAACATATACGCTTCTCCTTCGTCTGCCAGAACGCGTCATCAAATTAGCCATGCACAGAGCAGCCTCCCATTAATCCACACATGCCCCTCATCATCGCCATGTATTGACAGCGACTGCGATCCATATGTTGCAAAGACCTGTTTCCCACCGCGTATTGTGCCCAAGCGACAATGCACACATTCAAGTTTAAGAAAGTACCGTACCGATTTACGGTTTGTAATACTTCTTTGTGGATAATTTGTGAAATTAAAGACCGCCGGAGTGCTGTAATTATAAACCGTCGTGCTGCAGAGGAATTAATAGACGAACGATGATGTCCTGATCAAACGTGGGAACACGCAGTTACGGAAGCTAACGATGAGGATGGTTTCAAGATTACTCCGACTTCAATAAGAAGGGTTTTATTGTTGACAGTGACAGACAAGCTGATGGGAGTTGTTAAGAAATCGAATCTATCCTCTAATTTCAATCCAAACACGGTTATAATGGTAATGCCCCGACCGAACTTTAATTAAAACAATAAACGTGGGTGCTTATTTTAGACACCCGTAATTAAGTTAGCTACAGTATCATTATAACAAGCGGGCCACGGCGCACTTTAATTTATAATTGGCGACCATAAAAATTACCATATTTAAATCAAATAGCCTGCCCCGTGAAATTATTGGTCACGACGGACGCTGCTACATAAAATCATCCATAAATGTTACGTAAAATAACAAAATGTGGAGTGATTTCGTGATTATGCTAAATTTATTGACAATTTATAGCACTTACTATCTATTCAAACTGAAAAACTTACTATTCGACTTCCCAGAAACACTAATCTAGAGTATGTCATGCCTATATGGACAACTAGAATTTAAATCACTATCCCATATACAAGTATGACTTTTTTATCGATAACAACACTGCATAAATTCATATGCATGGTATTATAAAGAATCCTTTCCTAAATGCCTAAGTGCATCTGTTTGACAAAATTCCGCACAAATATTTGGTTGTTTTAACCATTAAAATCTACTCTTGGATATCGCCACTCAACTATATTATTCAACAGCAACATTGAGATTAACAGAGACACCACAGTCAATTTGTGCGAACTTTCTAGACTGTTTTTCGCCGATATGTAACTGGGATTCCAGATAACAAAACAGTATTCAATCAGTAACCTAAGATGAGATAAATAAAGAGAACAATCTGCACGTATGTCATAAACTTTTCGTAACTGACATTTACTAAATCCAAGGGTTTTATTAGCATGAGCAATCATATCATCAGTATGAAGTGTTTAAGCTGCACTGACGTTATTTAAAGCGAAACAAACCCTAAATGAGACCCTTGCGTAACATCAGACGATGACGATTTTTAGCCATGAAATACTAAAATCTTCAATTTGTAAGTTAAGCAGTTAAGTTTTTCTATATATTCAATACGACGTTATAAAGGAATTGTTAACCAATTCCAAGTTGGCTTTTTGATGTTCTCCCATTTGACACACCTTAATCACATTTAGTCTATGATAGTCATCTGAAGTGAAGTGACTACGCAGAGAGTTGAATTACGCTTGGGGACTCGAGGAAGGTTAAATTCGCCACTGGAAATAGGGTGTTTTGGCATTGTATTACCTACACTTTTGTTTTTTCCGACCATTCCACGTACCTGTCTTCAAATATGCAAAAGGAAGACATGTAGATAGTATGACAGTGTTCTAGGAGAGAAATAACTTACAAAAGAGGTTTTGTCATCCCCAAGGGATGACTATTGGTCAATTCGCAAGGTAATATATTTCATATTAATGTTCCAGTACTGAAAATTCAGGATTTTGAATAATGGTCCTCGGTAAGGATCGGTTCTGTCGGCTATTATTTTCATCCTTTACATAAGTAATCTTCCAGTAACTCAATCGAGAAAATTTGTGTATGCAGACAACATGGTATTGGCTTTGTAAGGTAAAGACCTCTGTACTTGTACAAAACCTTTCAAGAGACATCGAGATTATGAACTGCTGTTTCAAAGCTTGGCGTCCTAATCCATAGAAGACACTAGTTTTCATCTCAACAAACATCATAAGACAAAATAACTTCAAGTTATTTCAAATAACATAATTCTCAATACAGACTCAGATACAGACTAAAAATAACATCCTGCATAGGCTTGCCGGTACAAGTTAGGGTACAAACGCAAGTGTACGACACCAACTGTTTTGCTCCTCCGGGGATTCGCAGACAGTTTGCTACATATAAAGCTTGGCTGGCAATAATATCAAACAGCTCCTAATGAGCTTCTGATTTCCCGAGAAGACCTCTGTGGACAAAACACTTCCTTCGAGCTCATTACGCCATTGAAGATGGATGGTGTTCTGTGTTGATGAACGTGTTGAAGATTGACTTAAAATAATCGAAATCTGAATGGAGCTTTCCTACAGTTTTTCTTCAACACTCTATCCAGAATAGATACCTGAAATACTTTAGCAGGTTTGGCCACACCACCACGTTAACTGCAAGGTGAATGTATAATTAACACGATTGTTTGAGCAACACCATTGTATGCCGGGAGAAGGAAAAAACTGTAACACGGCCTTATGTCAATCAAACTGACACCGCTGCGATATTCGATTTTTTCCGTACGTATCCMCCGACAATACCCCCGTTCAATAAATCACTCTAAATTGCTAGTTTGATGAAAAGCGTTTATCCCGTTGAACATCGCTGATGTGTCAACAATGGGTGCACTAAATAATGGATCAACATACGGCGCAACATGTGGCTGACACCGCAACAAATAGTCCATTTTTCCGGTCGCACTTTTTGTAACTCGCGTCCGATGACAACGGCCACTGGCTGTTAATACCGCAAGTATGCGCCGTTGTTAAACCGCGAAGAATGTCGCGGCTACGCCGGGCTTTTGTGTGGCGTAYTGTTTACGTTGTACCCGGGTTATTAAATCATTGTCCCCGCGAGCCCTCGAATTATACGATGATACTGCAGATCGGGCACAAGCAAATTTAATTTAACCCTTAATTGGCTAATTCCAATCTTCGCGGGCACAATGTGCTTAATCGACGCATTATTTTCAGCGTCGTCGTGATGGCGTAAATTAGTTCTGTGCAACAGCGATGCAGTCTGAAAATTGAGTGACCGTGGTGGGCAGCGAGTTCCCATGCCTCACGCATGAAAAAATTAGGAACGGCTGATGTCTAGGAAAGCACAAAAGCTTCGAATTACAGCTGTAGACATTAAGATTCTGTTAGTTCTGTGCAGAAACAAAGCAGTGGTTGGTATTGAAAGCGTTTTAAGATGAATCAAGGGTGAACTCCGATAGTGGCATCAATTAAGTTAATATAATATCATTAAAGCGCTAAAGTTAAAAGGAGAAAAAGTCTCGTACTGGATGTGTTAGAATTACAGACATTATACTGAAGGATTGAAAGAACTAGTCCATTAAGAAGAATATCTATCAAAAATGAATACAATGTATTATGTCAATGTTTTCTCTCGTTCTGTACGAGGAAGTAATTGGAAAAAAACCTGATTATAATAAATTCAAATAATATCATAGTTACTTCGTTAGATTTTATAGCTGGAGAAACTCTTAAACTACAAATAGTTCATCGATTTTGTTGACTAAGTCTGTAACATATATGCTCAAGAATTCTACTTTTCAAATACACGTTTTGAACCAATACAAATAATAAATGATAATGAACACTCTGTAGTGTGGGATATAAATACTATGCACACTTTCTACTCTCAAAACTAGAACAGTATATCTCGGAAATGTCACAATATCATGCAGAAAACAAATACTAACAAAATTACCTTTCAAACAAGGGATCAAATGTGGATATCAAATTAATAAAAAGCATAAAACAAAAATGTACTTTAAAAACAGATGAGTATCAGACTAAACTAAATAATTTATTAAACACAAACAACATTTCTAAACTTAATTCAGATCCCACAGGCCAGTTCCAGAAAGACGTCACTACCACTTTAAAATCTTCAGAACACTTGATATCAAACGAAGAAAAGTACAAATTAAGAATAATGAACCCCCATGCTATAATTCTGTATGGCCTTCCAAAAATTCACAAAAATGGAATACTTTTGATACCGGCTGTTTCTTACGTAAATGTTCCATCGTATAAATTATGCAAATTCGCTAACAACATTTTAACACAATCAATTGAATGCCAGTCCAAATACAGCGTGAAGAATTCCGTATGTTTCGCGAACAAGGTAAAAGAATTATCAATACCAAATAACGCTATTCTTGTGTTCTTTGATGTGTATAATATTTTCACTTCTATCCCGCTAAATGAACTTTTAACAATCCTCAAAAGTAAAATAGAGAACTGCCACCTATCAAACAAAAAAAAACTGAACTACTGAATATTGTGGGAGTTTCATGTTTCATGTCAAATTTCGAATAGAAGCTTTTTGCAAATAAAAATGAATTTATAAATAATGTATTATTCAGGACTAGATATGTTGATGATATTTTTTGTATTTGGACGGGAACTGGCAGGCAGTTGGATGTATTCTGAAAATTCTTGAATACAATAAATAAAAAGATTCAATTTACCGTAGAAAAACAAAAGGATAGTTCTTCATTTTCTGGACTTATCCATGTCGGTAAAAAATAGTAAAATTGACTTTGGAATTTACAGAAAACCAACACAGTCAGATGTTATAATCCCGGCTTCTTCAAATTAATCGTTACAAATTAAGCATTCCGACAATTAAAAAAATAGCCTTTAACAATGCATATAACCCAAGAATTGTAGACCAAATACTTGAAAGCAATATAACGTTAGAATACAAAGAATGCTGTACAATGCTAACATCAATGAAAAATAAAAATAACATTATGTCAAAGGAATTAGTGTTTGTGTTAAAAATAGGCTGAACAGGCTCTGAACAAAAGCAATAGAGGTTAATAAGTCCAATTTGGGAGGTCTTCTAGTTAACAATAAGCCAAAATTCAATAAGTTGAACAAAAACGGCATTTTCCAAATAAAATGTGGCATGATATACATAGGACAATCAGGTAGAACTATTAAAAACAGAATGTTGATGACCATTGCATAAAAAATAGCCATCATTTAGATGAAAACCACGTCAAAGTTTTACATGGCGAGAGGAAGGGTAAGAAACTGAACCTTTTAGAACTTTTGGAAATTAGAAAAGCTCAACATCAGAAAAACATTTGGCAAATACACAAATAGAAATTCCCACGTCTTTAGTATTGTCGAAACTATTTTACAACTGTACTTTACAACCCCTGTAAAAAGGGGACGTAAACAAAATTCTGCACATCTGAGTTATCTAATAAATCAAGCAGGCTTTGTCAAGAACAGATCAGTGGACTATCACATGTTAGGCACAGTAAGGCACATAATAAGAGAGAAATGGAGTATAATTAAAGTATAATTAAAAAGTCAACAACAAATCCTGCTAATCTGATTTTTCGTATTTCTAAACGAAACGAACCAAGCTGAAAGCATCGCTTAGTGCTCGCTCATTAAAAATACAATTCTTTTGATGAAAGTTCCTAAAACAATCGACCAATCGCTGTATTTCGCACAGAATGTTTCGTTGGTGATGCAAAAGGAAGAAACCAGTTTTCGAATTAGTTCCTTACGCAGAAACGTGCGCGTATCATTTTATATCCGCCATGAATCATTCCTAGTGCGTCCAAATCGTAATAAAACCGAAAACACGGGAATTGCTTCGCGGAATGGAAAGCAACGCACCAAAATCCCAAATACCAAACAAAATTTACAACTGCAAAATCCTAGAAAACGACCGCTTGCGACAGTGTTGTTTCGAAAACCCCCACAGGAAAGTTCCGCCAGCGTTTCAAAACTTTAGTGGCGTCCTCTCAACGTCGGAGCCGTCCTCAATTTCGATCCCATTGTGTTACAAGGGCGATCCCGACCGCATTTCAAAAATTCTGATCGAAATCATACACTTGAGTGGCTTCATTAACGACTGTAATTGATTCCGAAACTAAAAATAAGAGTTAAGTAACGAAACGGCACAAAGTGTCGATACGGCTGGATAAAACAATCGGGGAATTACGTAAAATGTAGATTGTGATACGAATTTTGAGAGTGAAGACCGAAATGGATGTTAATTAGTGGTCCTCGCTGATGTTTCATATAATTAATTGCTCATCCAATTCCGTGAGCGGCCGACAGATTATTAGGACCGATACTTCCTGTTTATGCGTATCCAAAATAAATGTGAGTTGCTTCACACGTACTTTCTGACGCAAAGATCGCTTGTGTATTAAGAATTACAAATAGGTAATATACGTAAGCATTTCTAATCTTTATTGAGATGAATAACTTCCGAACAGAACTTTATAGTACTTCATGTTAGAGTATCATATTCAGTTCAATTTGAAAGTAGCTTTGTACTCGCTCACAAACAATTCGTATCCAAACATTGACTTTCTCAGGATGTTCAGTGTGGCCTTTCCTCATCAAGTGTAGGTTCTTAAATCTTAGAAAGAATATAATCATAGTAAAGAATTGTACCCAAAGGGTAAACAAATTTAAAGATTTAATCAAACCGATAAACATTAATAGTAAACAAAACTTTGGTGAATCGTAAAAGGCGTGTTTTCGATGATAATGAAGAAGTTGAGTTATATTTTCTAATAAAGAATTCTTGTTTTTCTTTTTTCAATTACTACCTACTTAATGGAAACTAAACCTTTTAACAAAAAAGAAATACGAAAACTAAACATATACATGTTGCGTTTATGTTCAGCATCTGCATTATTGTAAGCCTTGCATACATCTCTTCATTATAAATTTCTGATTCACAATAGTTTTTGACATAGTTAACATCACCAKTTTAGAATTTCAAAAGTATGTTCCCCAACTACAAGTGTTTTCAGCTATATTTTCGATTTTATATATTGGAACATCATTCAACAATATACAGAGAGCTTTATATTTAGCTTTTTTCGTGCACGAATTTCCAAAATCTTTTGGAATTGGAACTTGTTGCAATTTGCCAAGCTCAGAAGAAAACTAGGAAGAATATCGTTTTTTACACTTTTTACATCCTGACCAAAAGGGATATTTTAAATGATTAATTGACATGATATAACCGAAACTATATTGAAAATTAAAGTATCGTCCGAGCTACTTTTTACTGCTGTTAAAGCGACACTTAGGTCTATTTTATAGTCAACATCATCCTTTTATTTATGGCTCGTCCATAAATTATGCCTTTTACATTAGCTCACCTAGGAAAAAAAACGATAACAATGCGCGACATATCGCTCTTGACGTGTAAGATGATCGCAAAAAGTTTGTACTGGAAAAGTTCCTTGTTGTTCAACTGTAACTTATTGCGAACAAGAGTAAGGTTCAAGTACTCGAGTCAAGGTTCCAACGCATCGCGAACGTGTTAATATTTTCTTTTGCAAAAGGCGTTATTAAATACTCCGTAAACATTTGTCCGTGAAATGGTGAGCAAATTACGGTTATGTAACAAGCACACACATGCACGTTATCAGTTTTGTAATCGGACATAGGCGGATGGCTCTAAATAACATACAAAACGGACTCAAGGAAAGTGAAAACCATTGTGTGTTCTGTTCTCATGACCCACCTGTCTACTAAGTAGATGCTCACTTTTCATGCATGGACTGCATAAGCAGCCTTCAGAACTTAAAATGCGTTATTATCACATTTAGCTGCAAGGATGCCCAGGTATTGCACTATGCGCTGTCGCGTGCCATGATCTGTTGGTGACTTATATCCTGTAGTCACACATTATGTTATATTTACAATATCAATAACTACATTACTATAACAAAAAGTATTGAATTATCTTTTGTATTTGCAATTTCTCTTGATACTTTTATCCTTAAAGCCAATGATATACCTAAATTCTAGCTGTAAAATGCCCTCACAAAGGTTCTAATAGATCTGTAGTTAAAGTAGATTATCAGTATTTCTGTTGTAACTAAAAATATAGTTGTGTTTGTTTATGTTTTATAGCTCGATCGATCTGTTTCCACAAATGCATTTTGTTTTTAGTAGGAACACAATTTTTCTAATAGATACTTCCTATTCATGCTACTGGCTTTGCTTAAAAACTATGTTTGTAACTTTAAGTAATGCGTATTACATGTAGGTGGTTGATAGCAGATATATTTGTCAACAATAAGTTCTTGGATAACAGTGACAAAACGAATTTAAAGCTTTTTGTTTTGTGTTGTAATTTTACAAGCCACAATAAATATCGTTAGTAATTCCTAATGTAATTAGAAAAATATTGCACACCATCTACTATTTGTTACTATAACTTTTTTCAGTATGCCTCCTTCATGTTGTACAGGCTGACGGCAAAATGGGACTTGTTGATTTTATTTGATAATTATCTTCGTCTTCTTCAAAGAGCCTTCTTGAAGGCTAGATTGAAACACAATTTGGCGTTTGAAGAAACCATCCACAGTAGTCGTACCACTCAGAGGTAAAAGGCCACAAACTTAATAAGTGTCTGGATTAAATGATACAGTACCTAAATTACATTTGCTATAGGATTTAAGACATATTGGAGAAGTTGGTAACTTTGAGCACTCGACCAAGGAGAAAAGTAATCAACCAATAACCATGTGCCGGAACTTTATCTTTATGGGTGCTATACTAAATAGCAAACTTTGGAAATAAATAAACACATTTATCAACCGATTTGGAAAAGCGTATGTAATTCCCCGTGTCTTTACAGTAATTTAGACTCTCAATAAAGTGGATAGATAGATCTATTGCAAATTCCTGCTGTTGTAAATAAAGGAAGAACTCGTACCTTTTTATTTTGACGTATCTACCAGGTGATTGAAGCCATTTTATTTACGCCTCCCCGTCGACACAGTGATAATCTACATAAAACAAGAGTGTCATTGAATGTGCCATCTGCCTTGTAGCGCACAGGCGGTTTCCCCGTTCCCAGGCCCTTCAAAGTCGAACGCAATAATTTATTGGTCGCATAAACGATTATCAGATGTATGCAATGTCTCTCGCCCGTTTTGGTAACACGGACATTATTAGTTAATAAATTTCATAACCCGCCTGTCATAAAGTGTCCTATTGTAACAACCGTCCCACCCTCTATTAATCGGGCTTATCACGCGAAAATGACTGGGTCAGAGAGCAAAAATTCGGTGTCGTAATTATTCAAGCCTAATCGAGGGAAAAGGCGAAAAAACAGGAACGGCGCAAGTCACGAGCGGCAAACATATTTGTTCAGAAAACGTTTCGGTCGTTACCGGACTGAATAGGGCATATGGATGTTAAAAAATCGCTTGCTTGAATAAGAGGAATGACTTGCGTTCCAATTTGGAATCGGACGCGTTTCCCAACAATGCGATCACGCCCGATCTGCGCGGATTGTAGATTCATTGTGCCTCGGATCGACGACTCAAAACATGAAATATTGTATTTTAATTTGTTCCGATGTAACGTTTTCCCGCATTGTTCGCTTTACGGCGGATATCGACGGACCGGGCGATGATGGTGCATATTTTTACGCACCGTAACCGATCTCGATGGCATGGCCAATCAGAGGATGTGGAATGATCTAGGCATGATCTGTCTGCCTCCAGAAAACCCTAGACAGACAAAAATCGGGTTTCAAGACTGTCGAGTGGAAGCTGTATTCGTTTACGTAGTGACTTTTAAAAATTGCAGTACCTAAGCTTAAAACGATGGTTCACAACATGGAAAGATTTCACAAATCAAAAGTCTTTAGACTTATCAAGATGTCATATGCGACGTTTTTGAAATTTCGCCCCGGAAAGTTTCTGGACCTGGCTTAGACATTTTGACATTTGGACATTAAGTCTGAATTCTACCCTATTGATGTGAGACATATTTATTAGAAAAGGAACTTTTGGAAGGAGATAAGAGATGTCATAAAAAAGTGGCAATGTAGGAGAAACACAAGAGGTGGTTAAAGAAGCAAAGTAAGAGGAAGAAGAACGCTACAGAATGGGATTGCAACATTTCTGCCCTAAACCATAGGTATAAATAAGCTCCCATTGATGCCAYGTACAACCATTTATAACTTGCTCCATTCTAAACATCTTAACCGTAAACCAGCAGCTTCTCGACCACGTTTACACATCCAACGGTCCATTACCCATGGTGGCGTTAAAATATTCGGTGGCACAAACGTTTTCATGTTACATTTTACTGTGTTCCGCTAGGAAAATCAGAACTCTCGATTTCGTGCCCGCGTTACCGCGTMAGGRTTTACACAACAGAGCGTTTCTGTTACAGATATCACGGCCAACTAAGATKGCATGCAAAGGTGTCTGATTGTTTGATCGTAAAGAGAATCAGTTTGTTCTGTGCGGCTCCATTAAACATAAGATAATGGAAGGAAATACAGGAAATTACACTCACGACGTAATGCGTCCTATTACCATAGCGAAGAGGGGGGGGACAGACCGAATTTCGGCCTGGTTTGGTACGGTTCGTTAACTCCTGCTAACTATATCCATTTTAAAATGCTGCTTCATATATGACTTCCATTAAGATGGTGTAATTCAGGCACTTGATGTATTCATTTCGTTTATCTCGAAGACCACTCCTTCAAATATGGTTAGACTCTCTATCATCTTTGCTTAAGGCATGTTCAGGGCTCATACAATTTACTATCATTCCATAAAACTAAAATATTGGCCACATAATTAAAACATTACAAACACGAATCAAATATTTCAAATTAAGATGATTGATGCCATCAATGTACACAACGAATCGCTGTTCGCATTTCGCAACTGGCCGGATCAACAATTGTTGCGGACATTGTTGACCATATACAGCAAACGACGACTGAAACAATATAATCTCCTCCACAGATAATTAATAGATGGAACTGCATGCGTACAACTTTGATCCAACTCGCCAAAATTTAAATCTTACTTTATGAGTACCTTAAACTTGTTGTTTATGAAAAAACAATTATTACTATTAATTGCTTCATTATATTACTCCTGTTTTAAATAAGTTTCTTGCCAAACTTAGTTATCTATTTATAAGTAAACTACACACGGACATGAATTATTGTAATTTAGCTCATTATACTTCAAGAAGAAAGTGGTCGGTGTTTAAAACAGGTATACGTTCTTTATCCCACTTTTTAAATTCTATTTGTAGGCTTTTTTGGCCTGAGAATCATCCCTATATGGACAAGCAACTGTAGCATCCAAAATAGAGATGGGCGTATGTTAGTCGTTATTGGTTAGTGTTAAATAATTTGTATATTATTCTTATATCACATTCACGCCCTTTCTTACCACTACCCCACTCGAGTTCCGGGTGACGGACAAGGCTAGCACGTTTAATTAGACCAGTCGGACAGCCAATCAAAACGAAACATGGAAATACAAATAAATGACGCATTAGCGAGATAATTGCACAGAGATGGATAGTTAACTTACGGCGGGTGCCCTGCACCCTGGCGCTGGCCCTCTGGAACCGGATGAAGCACACGTAGGCCGGCAACCTGTAACATGTGATTAGCAGGGATTGCCACCCTTAGGCCCCAGTCTTTCAACCAGGCATTCCATACATTGGCCGAATGTACGGACCCACTAAACCACCTAAAACCCCTGGTGGAATAACGGTATACAGAGGTTTCTGTTCCATCTGCGAGGAACTCCTGGCACTTACACTGGCCAGGTCACTGCCGCTAGCAGCAGGTCACGGACAGGATGGTCGAGACCACGCCGTCCAGGACTCCTATAGCTATAGGGTGGAGGAACTGCCATAAACCTCCGCAGCCACTTGCTGCATAGACCCACTTGGTTTCGTGGCCACTGCCACCGGACTACTAATTAGTCCTGCGCCCACCGGCGCCCACACAATTACAATAATGGCCAATACACATAGTACCCCTTTCAATAAGCATATACCTCTATAAATACCTGTCACACAGGTAATGCAACTTATCCATAATGCTCACGTGGACACACCACTACCATTGGGCACTATATCACACACACTTATACACAGAGCCATACTCTCGTGCTAACCTCTAGCACACTCTATGCCCGACTGTCCCATTTCTTTTACAGCCCTTGCCTCTTGCCCTAGCCCTTGCTGGCCTGCTGTTTTCTTTAACATTCGAGTAAGACACACCTCTCGTTCGGAGTAATGGCCACATGAAGTGACAGATTTACCCATTTTCATTAATCTAAATTTTGGGTTGCTACACAACGTTATACTTCAAAGCATCGAAGCTACCTATTTGAACATCACCTTCAAACCCCCTAATTTTTTGCCTATAATAACTTATTTCTATTTTCGCATCCATCAAAGGATCATCTCACAGCCTGCTCGAGATAATTATAAAGCCAGCAGGAAATATAATTTGGCATTACGGTGAAAAGCGAAAGGAGTTAGGCTGGATGACAGCTAAATAATTGATATGCTCACGTCGGAAAAGTAGTGCAAAACGCGGCAATTTGTATCACAGTGAGACTAATTGAAAAAATTAAACCAATTAAACTGTCGTGCATCGTGCCTGAGAAGTACCGCTGTGTACCACCGGCAATTTGTCTTTAGATCGGTTATTAGGTCGCCTAGATGTTCTAAAAGATGAATTCTATAGTGTATCGAGGTCGCGAAGAGGTCGTGACACGGATGCCGAGATCACACTAGTTTTCACATGCCGAAAACAACCTGACAATGGTTAGGCCTGTCGGAGTTATCAGATGTTACCTATTGTGACGCCGCGTAATTACTGGGTTCCTTCTGAGCGATGTGCTACTGTTTCTGCTGTTCGTTGTTCGGTATATTTAGGCTTCTTTCTTTCTTAATTCTCTCTTTTCTCAATTTTGATCAAATGGAAGTCACCTACATGTTTAAACCATTTCAAAAGGCAGTTTACTAAATAGGACATTTGTACCACTGCCTCAACTGTTTTCCCTCTATTTTAGGTTGCTCATCTTAGATTCGTTCATTATCGAAAGCTTTTGAATAATCAATTGACACTAGAGCTATTGAGAATCTGTTCTTATATCATCAGTCAAATTGAAAAAGGCTATTAGTACTGTGTGAAGCACTCTATGTATTTGTATTTGAGCAGCTCTCTCCAGAACTATCAAAAGAACAAGAAGAAGGCTACTTGATCTTAGGTCCGAATAGTCTTCCGGCTTTTGAATCTTAAGAACAGGGACAACTACAGCTTGTCTTCAGTTTGTAGGGAAAATATTTATACTACCCGAATAAGATACGCTCTTTTTTCCTTCTTATTGAAGCCAATGTCAAATTTCTAATAATTTCATAGTACTTGAAATTTTGAATTTTAATGTCCACGTTGTACACAACAAGGCTATGTTCACTAATATCATATGCATCCGATGTTATGCAGTTACTTAAAAGGTGGGGACTGTTACAATAAATCACATCAATTAAGGCTGATGTGATTGTAGTTACTCTAGCTAGACTGTTTACAATCTAAACGAGAAAGGGAGGACGGTATAATAGGAATTACTAACAAATACATGTATAAAACAAGGTCTTCTTATTGGGCATCATAACACCTAAATTTTTGTACCAGTTCCTTTATTTCCATAGTCAAGCGTTAGGTGAAATTTGTTTAACATCTTTCTGTCCATGGTTCCAAGAGGTGGAATATTTTTGATTTCTAACCAGGATGACAGCTGCCAATAAGGCACCGTGGAACGGTTTTTAAACGAAGGTGTAATTTAATTATGCTTTTAAAACAAGACCGCGAAGATTCTGTGAAATTATCAATAATGAACGACCTCCAGTCAGAAAAAGCCGTTTGATGGTTTTTGTATGTTTTTTTTGCAAGAATATCCGATAAACACCACTCTCACTTGACTAAAGTTTGCAGTACATCTACAGAGTTCACACTTGTCCGCCTCGGATGACATGTAAAACACATCGCGACGATCTCTAAGAATTTGAGTGACAAACAAACGAATAACTCCATTTTCCCGTTCCAGATGAATCAACAGTGCAAAGTGTGCGGCGAACCAGCAGCGGGTTTCCATTTTGGTGCTTTTACATGTGAAGGATGTAAGGTAAGTCGAACGTTTCCACTTTGTGTTCTGCTCGTCGTTTTTTAACAGCGTTTTCAATAAACAACTGCACGCGCTGGTCTTTTATATATAGGCTTAAACAATGTAATGGATAAGTACAAGGCGTGTGGAAAATTCTTAGCGTATTGGCACATAATTAAAGCTTTTGTGTTAGAGTTCAACTGTCGCGTCGTTCATAGCATTTTGTGCTTCAAAAACAACGTTACATTTAAAAAGGCTGGAAGATTGACTAAAGAAAAATAAACATGAAGTATCTCTGTTATTATTAAAACTAGAAGGATGCAATTTTCGCGATCCTATTCTACTTTTTTTGGATAAATTAGCAGGGCAAAACAGATTTTTATTAACTTTAGAGCTATATTTAATTGTATTTTAAATATCGTTTTCATGTAGAATCAACTGACATAATTATTATTTTCGATACTGCAAACACTTTATGATATGTAGACCAAACTTGTGCTTTTTTAAATACAAACCATAGTTGGCTATGATTCCATCAAAAAGAATACTTTCGTGCTTTTCAAAAATACAAATTTTCTATATTTATCGTAATAAACATAAAAGAGTTACAGCTACTTTTCCAAATTTGGTGAAGATATTATGTAATCTTATTTCAAATACATAATATTATTTTTATATTCTGTGTTCCTATTTGTAATATATCTCGTTTTTTAACACGATGGTTTATTTTTATGATACTCTACTATATTTCCAAATAAAAAGTAAAATAGCGTTTCATACATTACTATTTTCTTGTTAGTAATTTATCCTACATATATATCGCTAAAAAATGATATATTTGAAAATAATTATTATAGTATTATGTAGCCATTAACATCATGCGCAGTATATAAGAATGTACTGTCCAATTGTCCAATTCCCAGTTATGGCAATTTTTCTAATTTCTGCAAAATAATTTCAAATGTGAAAAAAAGAACCGTCCGCGCAATGCAGCGATAAAAATTTGGGGCAAACTTTCCATCTATGGCACACGTCTGCTGACATAACGCCAGGGAGATGTTTCGCGCATTTTAATTACAGAAACTGGGTTCTTGCACGCCTACGATTCGGCCGTCCTTTTCTCGATTTCAGCGGTGCACTATAACGCGCGCGAAGACAATGGATTTGCTCCATCGCGAAATCGATTTCGATTCCAATGCGTACAAATTGCATTAGTAATAAACATTGCTGCCGGAAACCTCGGAATTAGGCCAGCAGTTCGGCAGTGCGACCTTGGTACACTGACTGAGGTTGATTTCTTGGTGATTTGCGAACTTTTCGGGGCAAAGTGTTTAACGAGCAGAACGATGAAATTTTATTTTCTCCCCTGATTTTCAAGATTACAATCTAACCCCTTACCTTTAGTTTTCGGCAAGTGACATGAAAACTTAAGCTCTAGTTGAATTTCGAGCACCTAATTTCCCATCTCGAATACACTTCTCATAAAAGGTTTGTCCCGAAGGCTGCCCCAAGTCCAAATCTCTTTTTTCTCTTGATAATGCTGATTTTTAAAGAGACTCTCCTATAGTAGGCGCAACTTAAAGCAAGTTTGGCTTAGTTATGTTTTGAATTGCTCATAATAAGTTAGGTATTAAGTTACGTTTTGATCGAATATATTCTATATATGTTCATTTGGAAGTGATATTTCTGTGTCTTAACTATTTTCATAAAAATAAGGCATTGCAATCCGGTGAATCATCTTCTAGAGAAGGCACATTAATAATGATCTGTCAGAGTACTACCTGTTTAATCGAAGATACAAACACTATTCATTCTTAGGATATTTACCTTAAACGTCATAAAATACTTTCAATTGGGGAGAATTGATGAAATAGTCGAGAAACAACCACCAGCATTCACTGTTTAGGTGTAGTTGGCTTCATTCAACAACAACTTCGACAAACCGTAACATGCATTTGAATATGTATTTCAGAAACAACGCGAGTGAGTGCATTTGAAATTCACCAGTAAAATGTTTATCAATCGCTCGTTAGTCCTTTTTTGAGTAACAAATCTCCACGTATCATGGTTATGTTTTATTGAATCATGAACATTTCTTATTTTCCTAAGTATATGTACGACGATTATAACAAATTGGAAGCATCTCACATGGATAGAGAGCAATTTCCAAAGGAAATGTAAGAGTTATACTAATAGAAGTACTAGGACGAAGCTTTTGGCTAGTTTGTCTTTTTATGCATCCAGAGGCGTGGACAAAATTCAGTTCTTAATCTGAATGAGTACCGAAAGTGGGAAAAAATCTTTATGTGAAACTTGTGTATTTCCCCATATCACTGTCTATCGAGTGATTCAATTAGATACAGTTACATTTATAAATAATGGCCACCAAGATTTTACGTCAATAGTGTCCCCAGTCTTCACAAATATTTGTTCAGAAAAATCCTAATCTTTAACAGATTTAACGATTATATTTTATAGCAACAGAATGGCGATCATTCGCAAAAAAATAATGCGCTACTTGCCGAAAATATTGCTAAGATTGATAAGTAAATCTTTCTTTACAGATCTTCAATTAAAATGTGTATTTTGTATAGGTATCTACATGCTTCGTCGTAAAGGTTCATATTGATTTCTCATCACAGGTCTACGTCAGTTTTTTCTACATCTATCTCATATTTGTAAAAACTGAAAGCGTCAAACCTCCTAAGAATGGGTGTCACCCCACAATTTTTTTCAATTCTTCATTAGAAGGGGCTTATCATTCCCTATATAATGCTGCTTAATTTTTGAAAATCGATCCACTGGTTTAGAAAATATGGAACGTTGAAGCTCCAGCAATAATGTGTGATGAAATATGCAAACAATGGTTCAATTTTACTTTAAAACTTATGGTATTACTGAAATAAATACCCCCTAAAAGAATGCTAAGTGCGTACTGAATTCAAAACAAAAATATCTATAAAAAATTTCAGTTTTTTTAATAAAGATAACCGAATATACATATTTGTGACGCATGTGGAGTGCTGAATCATTCGACTTTAAGAGATACCGAATATTTAAGTAATAGTGCAAAAATTCCCCAATATTTCCTTACGCTGTAAGATCATTATTGAGAATAATTGTAGATGCTCAAAACGAACAGGGCAGGAGATTTTAACGAGCGCATAGGAACGTAACATACCCGTATGCGGTACAGCGTTCCTAACTTTAATGTTATGCTAAGAGAGTCAATTTTGCAACAATAAGAAGCGTTAACTTTGTCACTTTTGTCCAATATACAGGGTGGCCCATCGAAAATGTAACTCAAGGCATCACATGGTGGGAAAGGACTTTTCGGCAAAATCCAAGAACACGTCAAGTTTGTTTGTCAGGGGGGCACATTTTGATTCAAAAAGCATAGCAAAAGGGAGTTACATTTTTCCAAATATCAGCTTTATGAACGTTTTGGTAATGTAAGAGAGGGTAGCCCCATCTGGTGATGACAGACATTCATCAGCTATAAGGGAAAGTATTACCTGCATTATGTTAAGTAACGTTACACCTCCTGATTCACTCTGACGAGATGTAATGACGACGAAACAGCGCCGTCCGCTGCGATCAAACGTAGACAGCCTTTTCCGAACTTGTAATTTAATGAATTTTGACTGTTCTTTTATGGTAGCGTATAAGAATGAATAACCATCTCAAGAAATATTTGTAAATAAAGTCACGCTGGCATATTTCTGTGCTATCACGTCCTCCAAGCCAATAAATCTAACCGGGACGCGCGTCCGCCGCATTACAATGAAAAACCTGATATTTATACGAAACACGCCAATTAACCTGTTTTCCGTTTGCAAAACGTATCATCTATTCCAAAACGACAACGCTAATCCATTAATGGACGCGGTAAAATTTTGATTACTTTCCTATATCGCCCGGTTGCGCAACTATAACACGCAATGCACAAAACGCGACCCGACAGAATGACGATGAAGACGACGGCCACTTAGTTGACAATAGAAAACTACGAGGCGCGTAATTTGACCGAGTTTTCATGCAACAATGAATCGGAAATCGAAGACGGTGACGTAAGCTGTCGCGAGCTGGGGCACACGTCACGCACTATGGCAGGACGTGCGTGAGATATTAGCGCCACGACGGCCGAAGACGTAACTAGAGCGTTAAACTACAGCACAACTCATCAGTTGTTAAATTTTGCAGAACGTGGACTTAATTAACTTAGATGTGTGCAGTAAGCTAAGTAACTGTCTTTGATTTTTCTAATGACATCTGAATGTCCTTGACAAAATCCTTGCAATTAAAGCTCAAAAGTCGAAATGGAAGATTAAAAATGACAAATCTAACAGGTACCCATTCACACTCTAAACGAAAATTACACGGAGCATTAAGAATCAAAGTAATGGCTGTTTTTAAGAGGATCGAATTTTAAACTATTTTTTAACTTTTGACGAAAAAATTTATTTGTGACAGCAATATATGGCATCAACATTTAAACACTACTTGAGCCATATGACTTGTACCTTAGCAAGTGCATTCTGTTAGACCAATTTGGGGTCACTTCTTTAAGCAACGGTGGTTGTCACGAATCATCAATCATCAACAACAACATTCCACTTTTGCTGGTTTATTAGCATAATCCAATAGCTTTACGTAGCCCCACAAAAAATAATCTAGAAACGCCTGGCTGGAGAATGTAAACAAGAACCAATTGATTGATTGAGCGATGTTATTTAATTATTTTCTAAATAAAATTAATACACGATTGGCTTTTCAGACTCTTGAAAGTATTATTGAAGAATAGAAGTTAATTTCAAGGTATTTCTGCAATCTCTAAATGGTATAGGTAAACTGAAATATTGGTATTATCTAGGAACAAATACTGTATTTGCAGAAACGATTTGCCAACGTGAAAACCCAGTAATCACTAAGGTTATTATTTTACCAATTAAACTGCATGCAGCAATAGATCGATTAACTAACCCGCTAACTCTGTTAACGAAAAAGCACAAACCTAACGACATTGTCGCCCTCGCTTAACATCGGGGTCAGTATTTACAACCAATTGCTTAAAAGCGCTGTCGCAATATTGGAGTGTAATCCACACGAAACGATTTCATCTTCCACTGTTTTTGCTCGTTAACGATGTTTAAATGTAGCCGAATTGCTCAAACGAGAACCTTAAAATACTGACCCATATAGTTTTCTTCGGGCGGCTGTTCGTTTCGAAAAATATTATTGAAATAGTACGGACGCACATTTCTGTGTTGTTTCAATTAACGACAGCGGTATAACATTGACGTTATTACAAGTTATTAGGAAAATTGTTTAAGTTATGGGCAAAATTTACCGCGTTTTTATGCATGCACAATGCACAATACAGTTGTTGTACAAATGTTAAACTCCGGTGTAACTAAATTATATTAATTATAGAACGAGCAACATTCTCATATTAGACTCTATTAATTAAATGAACCCCAATATCGTACTTGTTCAATAAACTGTTCACATCCTTGGCAATTTATCTCTATAGAAAGTATGCTTGATTTTTCAATTCTCGTAAGTTTTGTCACAAGAACAAATCTTTTGTATAGAAGGGTGGTGAGGCATGACGTGTAAATATCTGCCTGTGTGTGATGTCTCTCTGTGGTTAAAAAACTTCATCGTGAACTATTAACAATCGTTTGACTACTCAAATGATTTAGAAAACTATCTAATTCTTGTATATCGTAGGGTCAATTACAAAAGCATTATTAACATACGTATGCATACATTTTGACTTGTACGCTATTTTTTCAATAGTCTAGAGGCGAAATGATCGAGAAACCTGGCCTTCATTTATAAAGATTATCATACAATAAAAAAATATGTGGATAATAAGAAGTGCTCATTTCATCTGGCTATTGTATCACCTAGCCGACCTTAACTGTGTTTAGATTTGATATCAATCGTTTCAGACATTGGTTTTTAGTTTATTATACTCACACATTAGCATTGTAAAAGAGGGATGAAGGTCGGAGACCTTTCGTCTCCATTTCATCATCTCAGTAATCGCAGTCTCGTGATTAAATTTTGCACTAACTTTAAGTTTAATGTGACACCTCGCCCTCTCGGACCAAATTTTTTCCTCCTATCCTTTGACGAGATTTTCCTTGCTTATTTGTGATATGTACCGGGATTTCTAAATTAAGTGCGCACCATTGCTAACTTTTTTATTATCATAGATACAAAGTCGGTTAAATTGGCAAAGTAATAGTACTTTTTCTACTGATTAAGATGGTGGAAGCAGAAAAACAATTGAACATAGCATTTCCTAGAAAATAAAAGAGATGTCTTTTATTTTAATGGAACGATGCAGTCCTAAAATTGAAAATAACCGAATTATTACCATATTTGTCATTTAGACAAGTAGGCTATGTAATTTCTTAAACAAAAGCTTTATACGATCTGTCAGAGAATTATTATTGTATCAGAATCAATCATTTGGTGTAATTTTTCGTATTAGACGTGTTTTTGGAGCTAGTTAGTTAATTAGTTAGTAGGAAATGGCTTTTACTCATTTAGAAAAATGCGATATGTTAGAAGTGTATCTTGTTGGCCGTAAAAATAGTGTCCGAGCACTTGAGCAATATGGTGAAAAGTACCCTGATCGTGATCAACCAGATAGGAGGTATTTTTGAAGCTCTACAGAAAGTTTAGAAGCAATGAACGGATTTTTGAAAAATCTAGAACTACAAAACAGTTTATAATAGATGAACAAGTAGAAATAAATGTGTTGGCATATTTTGACGCAAATAAAAATAATTCAACTAGAGATTTGGTAAGGGATAGTGGCTACAGTTTGTGCACAATTTGGAGGATTTTAAGAAAATATAAGTTTGTACCTTATAAGTACCGACCAGTGCAAACTTTATTACCTGGCGACACTGCAAGAAGACTAATTTTTTGTCAGTGGTTGGTAGGTATGTGGATGCATAATCCCAATATTTTAAAGAATGTTCTTTGGACTGACGAAGCAAATTTTTCGAATCGGGGTATGTTTAATCGAAAAAACATGCATTACTGGTCTAGTGAAAATTTATTTATTCCTCATCCCAGAAACCCACAAGGACATTTTAGTGTTAATGTTTGGTGTGGGCTGATGGGCCAATTTTTTATGAAGGCACATTGACTGGAAGGAGATACGTCGACATGCTTTCAGAATTACTCGAAAATTATTTGGATGATATCAACTTAGAGACCCGGACCCAAATATATTTCCAACAAGATGGAGCCCCTCCCCATCGCCTTCAGGAAGTAAGAGCGCTGTTAGAGAGATGTTTTAAAGATAGGTGGATAGGAACAGATGGTCCTATACCTTGGCCCCCAAGATCTCCTGACATAACTCCATTAGATTTTTACTTTTGGGGTTATGTCAAAGATGAAGTCTACAAGAGGAGATATGCGAACCTGATAGAACTGAAAAACAATATTAGACGCATTATACGATCCATTGACGGCAGAACAATTTTTAGAGTTACTACTCAACGAGTACTGAAAAATGTCCGAAAATGTATTGAAGAAAATGGCGATGTTTTTGCACACTTAATGTAAGCTTCTTTATTATTTAAGCTAAAATAAAATACGTTATAAAGAAACAAATTTCGTTTTGTTTAAAAAATTACATAGTCTACTTGTCTAAATGACAAATATGGTAATAATTCGGTTATTTTCAATTTTAGGACTACATCCTAAAGGAGTATTTTTGTTCTATGGACAATTTGCAAACTTTTTATTGAAAAATATATAGGGTGTTCCATTAAAATAAAAGACATTTCTTTTATTTTCTCGGAAATGCTATGTTCAATTGTTTTTCTGCTTCCACCATCTTAATCAGTAAAAAAAGTACTATTACTTTGCCAATTTAACCGACTTTGTATCTTAATTTAGAACACCCGGTACAAATTCAAAGTTAATCGAACTTCTAATAACCTTCTCGAATACCATGAAAGATGAAGGATCATGTGGCAAGTGGAAGCTTCATGGCTCGCCCCAAGAAATACGCCATCGAAGGCGACCTTTCTTGGTTGAATGCCTAATACAGTACATGCAATCGTTAAAGCAAACTACCACTGACAGGCTATAAATAATTTTATTTGGATCTTTCAAAGGAAAAGACAGATTTAATTAAAATATTTGCATTAGCAGCATTTGCCAGTAGCTTTAATCCGGTCTAGTTTCAACTGTCATCGAGAAGTATTCATTCAGTTGTAGAGAAAGCAACCCCAAACCGTCCTGATGAGGTGCAATACTCCGAAAAAGTGAAGTCCAAGGTCAACCTAATGTAGTCTTCCACATCGATTAGTAAGAAAAAACTTCTTTTTACATATTTAGGAGGAATTTCTTGCTCATGTCGTCTTCCACATCGATTCGTAAGAAAAACCTTCTTTCTACTCATTTAGGAGGGATTTCTTGCTCATGGGAGTAGAACCTAAGATTGCGGTCTCGAAACCTGATAGTCCTGAGAAAAATCTCTTTACAAGCTGAGCAGGGTGCAGCTCTCGCAGAGTTGACAATGTCTCAGTAGGTGCTAAAGATTCATGTACCGTTTCACTGCATAACTAGCCCGATTAAATGGAGGTAGCCACTGTTTAAAGAAGTGATTTGCAATTTGTCATTCACATTGTCTCGCATTAATACGTCTCATTTGCATAACATCGCATCGATCTGAATATAATCGTATGCAATTAGCGAACTATTACACAGTTGGGCAGCGGAGCCAGAGGTGAGGGGAAAGTGCTAAGTGAGTTGCATTCGAAATAACCCGAGCATGGCTTACGTCACCGGCCGCTTCCGACCCACTGCTCCACATGCCCAACTACCCGGCCCAATGCCGCCCTACGCCGCCAACAATACTACATGCATAATTTCACTTTTATTGTGGCATTGTAGACGTTACACAACTGCGCCGCTGTGCGTTTGCATCTCCGGAAACGAAATCACGCCGTTCGCAATACGACGAGGAAACCGTCATTCAGTCTGAAGATGCCCCTCGAGATACTCGAATCAGGGCCGTGGCTTACACGATGGGAAAGCCATTCTAACGAAGCTACAGCTAACATCTTAGGTTCTTGCGATAAAACGGGAGTTTCGTTTTAGTTCTTTTCAGGCGGACAATTTTCATTCTGCATGTACCAAAATATATCAAGAAAGTTATTTGTTGATGTAGGGTCGAAAAAACAAGAATATTCGGCATATTCTAGGTATAATATGAACTAAAATTATACATTACAGTCTCTTGAACGAGAGCCCATAGTTCTGTTTTTGAATTGAGGCGTCTTTAAGACAGACAATGCAGGAAATCCTGTTTCGTAAAAGCAAGCTGCTAAGGATGGCAAAAGTTCCTCTTCCAGGAAGAATCTGATAACCATCTTGCATCACATTTAAATAGTAACGCTAAACGAATTCAAGCTTAAAGCTAAGAAAGTTAAGCGCAATTGCCACTGAAAGCTTGAGAAGCGCTTATATATACGATGTGCAATGAGTGAGTTGAAGCTTCTCAACATGTTTATTTTAGATAATTCACTCCTATGTCATCCCAGTCTTGCACCCAATACAAGGGTCATATGCATTTTACCTTGTACAACTCCATAACACTTATAATGTTATAATGTTGTTGCTACTAGGAGCCGGAAAAATAAAACAACTGTTTTTGGAATCACAATATAGTTTTAACCGATTAAATTTTCAAAAAACCTTCCATCAATCTCCATACATACATTGTCAAAAAGAGCTTTGAAAGATCTTTGACCTGCAGGTAATAAGTGTTAGAGACTGTTCCAGTACATACAGTAAATATACAAAAACAACTTCGGTCAATATTCGCAAGCCTAGAAGTTAAACCATATATTCGTTTGGAATTAGTTGGCTTTTAAATATTCCTGTTAAAATGGAATTTTCCGCGCGATATTGGTTTGTCTACGAACTTATACATTTTATTCTCGAAACCGATTTTTTGTACCGACTGAAATCATCTTTATTCAAATTTGTTAAAGAAACCACGTTTTCTTTCACTTTTCTAGTATACCTAAACTCTATCAGCGACTACTTCTCTCACAGCTGACTCTTTATGCCGGGATACCACTTTCACCCCCCATACTTTCTGTATTTATTATATTCCACACTAGCTATTTATTTTCTGGTGGAAAATGAATATATTTAGCTTTTATACATATGACATGCCATAACTCACGTGCTGAATAAACGCTGAACCTTCCTACCAATTATTATTAATGCACATTAAGAATTGATCCGATTAACTTCGCTGAAAGTCGAGATTTTTTTTCGAAAACAATTTGTTTTTACTTTTAAATTAACAGTACAAACGAAGAAAAAGCGAAAAGGCGCTGAATTCATCAAACATACTAATACTACTAGTTAAACTTGTGAATCATCATAGAAAAATGTCTACAAGTTTTCGACTTACTTATTAGGATCGTTTTTAAAACGTAGGTCACTGAGGTGTGGAACTTCTTTGAACTAAATTGACAGCAAAATATTTTCTTTCACAAATGTAACCATCAAACATGTTTTAACTCATATCTAAAAACAATTGAATGTATATTTGAAGAAAAGGCAGTTTTATTAGGAAATAAAAACGCAAGCGAAAGCTTAGATTCAAAGGTCCTTTTTTCTTGTTAAGTTGAAAGAAGTGTCACGTAAATTGTTAAATTCAGTGTAGACGATAAGGGAACAGATATATCGATAAAATTTAAGCTTTAGCAGTTCTTGAAAGATGTGAATATTCCTGCTATAAAGATCAGCTGTAAATGCAATCAAACACTTTTAGATATAATTAATCAGTTGCAGTAAGCTCGTTTAGAATTCTTTAATATGGCATTCTCAAATTAATTTTAGTAATACCAAGAAGAATAGATGCCATAGTTTGGACATATTCTTGCGTGCTAATCTTTTTCAGTCTTTGAGCTCAAATTCAGAACTAATATTGCTGTCAGAAAGCCCTCTTTCCATAGCAAGTTTACTAATTTGGTCTACTTTGTTTCAGTCATTCTTCGGACGTTCCTAMAACAACATCAGCTCCATCTCCGAATGCAAGAACAACGGCGAGTGCGTCATCAACAAGAAGAACCGTACGGCCTGCAAAGCCTGCAGATTACGAAAATGCCTTATGGTCGGGATGTCGAAGAGTGGCTCGCGCTACGGTCGCCGCTCCAACTGGTTCAAAATCCACTGCCTCCTGCAGGAGCAACAGCAGCAGCAACAGCAACAACAAAACAGGATGACGGGCATGCCTCCAAGTATCAAACCTCCTGAGAAGACGCCTCCTCCACACCACCATCCCTTAGGGCTGGGTTTGCTAGGATCGCAACCGTTCCCGCCTCCTCTTCTACATCTACCAAAAACCAAGGAGGAGCTGATGCTGTTGGGTCTAGATGAATACAAGAATTCGGCGTCGCCTTCGGTTAGCTCGCCCGAGTCGCACATTTCCGATTCGTCAGTGGAAGTGAGCGACGCCAGGCGGCTGCCTCTGTTTCCCGGACTCCTTCCTCCGACATTCCTGCCTCATCCGGGGCTCCTGTTCCCTCCCGGTTACCCTCTCTATCCCGGCCTCCTGCAGCCCGCCAACAACAACAACAGATTGATGAGGAACCACAACGCCGACATGGAAGCGTTCAACAAGCGCATGCTGCTCGACGCCATGCTGCAATCCCGGAGAACTCCGACTCCGGAGGCCCCGGAGACCCCCGCGCCGGCGGAGTCTCCGATCCAGGAGGACCCCATCGACCTCAGCATGAAGACCATGAGCGAGAACGGGTCGTCGCCGGCGAGGAGCGACCGCACTTCCTCCAATGCGACCGAAAAGGGAGCCGGGAGCGAGATGGAGGAGGAAAGCGACTGTGATTCGGAGAAGGAACTGAAACGGATAAAGCTGCTCAGGCCGACGCCGTTGGACCTAACTACGAAGGTGTGATAGCGCGCTTGGTTCGACCACCACTGTGTTCCGAATGGAGTACCTGGACTCGCGGACTTTAACGCTCGAAACACAAAGGCGGCATTGAGTCGTAATGAGCTTGCACATGTAGTTTTTTGCATATCACCGCGGATTGATCGTGTCGCTCAAATATGTGAATACAAGATGGTTCGGGCAGACAGTGTAGCAAATTTTTCAACCTTTGCTGTTGTCTGGCATAATTTTTATTTGTGATTGTAGTTTTTGTTCAACACCTACTCGTATGAGAAGTGATATTAAGAAGTAGCACGATTTGGGGTTACTTAATTTAATTTATATTTCGTTAGGTTGCTAAGTGTTCTAGTGTTTCAGAAAAATACGTCAATATTTATCATTATTTAGGTGTAGTAAGTCTATTTCTGTATATAACAAGAATTATCTGAGTAACCATCTTTACAGCTGAAAGGGAGTTGCAGCACTATACATTTATCGAAAGCCATGTAACTTTTTTGTTTGTAATAGAAAAACAAATGACCTAAAAATGTTCAACTTAAAGATAAAGTGGATAAAGCTATAGTAAAGCCATCATTATTATTCTGATTCCCTGGATTTGGAAGTAGCAAGTGCTTATATATTTGTAATATATCTTCTAGAACTAACTGGAACGTTCTCGTGCTTCCCAATGATTTTAATCATCGTACAGCTAATTCGGGGTTCCATTTTTATTATTTTTCATACACATTTAAATTTTGATGTATTCCAAAGACTAGATTTTGAGCCTGAGTGTCTTACATTTTGTAAGGACAAATCAGCAAACGAGTTTCATCCTACAAAAATGTGACGTTTTTTTTTTATTTTACAGGATTGTCCATATGGACTTAGTTCTTACAAGTATCATAGAAATAAACATTGCAGTAGATGACAGTTAAACAGTTCGTAGCAACTTGGTAGAAAAACCCGTTTTTGGAAAAAATGTTTCATCCAACTCAGAAGTAACTCTGTTTTACGTTATATTCAAAAGAAACCTTCTCCAATAGGTAGCTCAAAAATATTTTAAATGCATGTTCACCTGTTCTGTATATTATTTTTGTCGATTGTAAAATGCACCTATGTAAAGTTAGACATCAAGAAGTACGTTCTTAATATCTTTACTTTATTGGGTGGCTCAAAATCGTTTCAATCTAAACGTTTTGCTACTTTAATAAATAAAATATGCTTTGAAAACAATGATGTTTGGGCATTTTTCTTTAAAATCTGTTGGCTCATAACTCACACCAATAATATAATCAGGCTTTAGGGAATCAAATTTTGAAATCCAAAACAAAACTGAATAAGTTCCTAGATCTGCTATGTTTTGGTTTTTAACATTCCTTAAATATCTCCCAGCTTTCCGAGTCTAAAGTCTATCCCTCCATCCTTTTCAACCTTTAAACATGTTAATTAGAAGGTTTGGATAACATGCGAAAAAGAACGTTGGAAAGATATGTTTTTTTTCAAAATCTAAGTAAATGCTTGCATTTAATAGGCTGAATTCATTCTAAAATTTTGCGGGTAATTAACAACATCTTGTGTTTTGAGATAAACATGTCACCTATTAAAGGAAATCATTTTCCAACGATCTTAGCCGCATTGTATACGAATCTTTTAACTTCAAAATCTAAGACTTTAGTCGCGCATTATATATGAAATCAGGTTTTAGGAAATCTCGAAAAAAATTAAATACAGATTGTTATAGCGTTTATTCCGATTGTTCTGTCAAAGAAAGAATCAAGCTAAAATCACAACCTGATTTTCTCTTAATTCTAATATTTTGTTTTCATTTACTTCCACTGATATTTTTATTCATTGGTACTTGTTATTCCGCACCGTACTTTTTTAAAATGGGTTGTTAAAAATCCATTCTTAACTGGCTCATTTTAATAAATAGCAATAAAAATCAGTTCAAACTTAAAACAATTTGCTACAAATTGCTTTAATTGTCCGATATTTCCTCCCAGGAGCTTTAAAGCTATATAAAGTGAGATTTTAAGAAAACATATTCTTAACAATCTTACTTTATTATTGTATTTGTGTATTTAATTGTATTTCTATTAATTTTATGGCTCGGAACTACCACCAATCTGCATAAAATGATACTGAATTAAGCCAAGAAAACATGATATTATTGATATCTAAACCCACGAAAAGATTAAACAATTTTATACAGGTAGAGCGTTCTAGTAAAAATCGGTTTCATGTATGTTAGAGGGTGCAGTTTCTCATGCTTTAGATGAAATTTGTAGATATCCAGGGCTAACTCCGAACCATCATGTATCCAGAGGCGTCGCGCTCGACTGTCCGCTATGTTAATCGTCCGGCATTGTCTGAACGTCATCGTGGTCGCCAAAATCGCCGTCTAGATCCAGATCACAAGACACCGGCCATCGGTCGTGGGAACGCTGATTATGTTCCATTGAGAGAACCTAATATGTTGACAGGCCGGAACCTTGGGCCGGAGGAACAATACCGCATTAGTGTACAAGACTTAATCAACATGTTGACCCGGTACACGATTGGGTTGACCCGCGCGTGCTAGCTTGATCGATGGATTCGAAAGCGCGTCGTTTATCGGAAAACATGGCCGGCGCGATTGTTATAAAGGGTTTTGTCATTAATATCGGCGAAAAGTGCATCCGCAAAAATGCGAGCGCCTTCTTGCGGGTGGCCTCGATAAAAGTCCGCGTCGCACCTTTAACGTCAGAACGAATACGCCCATAAAAAGTTCGCATCGTCGTAAATTCGCCGACTTGATATTCCGTATTAAAGCGAACGACTGAATGGAGAATAAAAGCGAAATCATTCAAAGCTGCAGTTTGTCGCGAGCAGGCAGGAATCTGGTTACCATAAATTTTATGTTTTAGTGTGTAAGGAGCAAACGCAGCGGGTACTCTTTACATAAAGTTTAAGAGTCGTGCCGAGGTACGCCGCCTCCTTGTCGACAGTGTAAATAAAAAAAAAATGTATATTTTCTTAAGCAATTGTAAGTTAGACAATATTAGGAAATTTTTTTAGTCTAGGGATTGTATATAGTAAAGCTACTCTGTTTCTTTGTGAATTCAGTTGGCCAGTAAACCATATTTTATCCTATAGAATCTAAGTGACTTGTTGTAGTTTGTTTAATGTAAATATTGTACGTCAGAAATGATGAGTGCAATATTATGGAAAAAGGTCATCTTCTGGTCTGTTTTTATTTATTTATATAGTTTTGTTAATTATTGTTACAACGAGTAGGTATCCTACAGAGTCTTCTTCATGTGGTTAACTATTAGTCGGGCATTTTATACACGATTTGTAAATAGTTTTATATCGTTTGTTAAAGTATTGTGTTCGAGTGCGTCTAGGGATGTAGCTTTCTCCCTTTGTATGTCCATCAGGGACTAGGGCCAGTTGAGTGGATGGATGTATGCACCTGTATGTTACGGGAAAATAGATGTTTGAAATTACACATTGTGTTTCATTTCTCCTAACCAATTCAATAATATTAACACAAACCATGGATAATCTTTCAAAAATCATAACTTAATGAACTATACAAAGAAATACGTAAGAATTTAGATGGCAATGCCATCTGCCAGCCTTACACTGACATGATGACAAAGCCACCTAGCAAAACCAGTTCTATGCGGTGCTGTCTGCACTAGACCTAAACTGCACTGATGAGCTATAATGATAGCGAAATATATGTATCCGCAGTTGGTTGCGGTGCAGACAAAGACATACAAACAGACATACACGAACTAACACTATTATTTACAAGGATTGACAAAACACAATGTATATCGAAAAGTTGGACTATTTCGAACAAAAAGCAACTTTCTATTTCATCCCTCTGCAGTTTTTTAAGTGCTCAATTAATTTTGGCTGATGTATTATTTAATGTAGTACTCTTTGCATCGTTGGCAGCCCCACAATTATAAAAATAAACCTGTCACGTATAAATGACGTTAAATCTAACTTAAAGATGCGGTATTTGATGATATGAAAAATAGGATCTGTTGGAGGGTAAGTAATACATTTGTGATATTATTTTCTGGTAAAATTCAATCTTACATTCATCCATACACATTCATTAGTCATGCATGTGAAATACTGAACATATTTTTTTGCAACTTCCCATCTCTCACTAAAGCAGTGTAACAATTCTGATTAGTAGTTGTTAAAATCTTAGTTTTCGTTCAATTTTTGGAATTTCGTTACTTTTTGACAGTTACAGAAATGAAGATATGTAAATAATGGGTGTGTTATTAAAAGAAACCCTGTATCATCGCAAGTTATTTGTATTTTTCAATCAATTGTTACTTATGTCTTTTTCCTAAAGGTTTTAAACGTCAGATTTACGACATGAAAGGTAGGATTAAGACGTGTATATTATGCAGCTACTAAAAAGCACCTGTGCTTGAAGACATTCTCTTGGAAGTATCATTCAACAGGTGTGTTTCCAATTATTTTTGTCTATTTCATTTCTCTTTGACGTCTCATTGCTTTAGGCCTGAAAAGAGATTGTATTAGTAGGTACTTAACATTATTAGTTGTTACAAATCCAACATCCGTGGATAATCCACCTAAACATAAACAAACAGCATCAAAAACCAGTATGCGCGCATCCAAGACCGGCAATTTCAGTTCCACATAATTTCACTCTCATATGAATTTATAATTGGATAACCGGTTTACGAACTCAAATAATTGCAATTCTACACCATAATGTGCGAGTCGTAAAATAATTCCTCGGTGTGACGCTAAGTTTTAATCGAACATTTTATTAATAACATAAATTGTTGTAATCTGTTGGGTAATATGGGGCTTAATTAATGTTTGTAAATCAGATTTTGAGGTTCCGAACTCATGCGATTAATCCAATAAAGTAAAGAATAAGGAATTTACGATAAAACCAAATTTTCTTTTCTTTCGACGTACTGGTGGAATAATGTGCTAGAATAATGTACTCTTTGGTTCCACTACTAGATATGTCATTAAATAAGAAAATATTTGAAAGAGTTGTAAGAGGTTCTCTGACGTGCAAAAGCACGATTTACAACTATTGAATTAAATAAAATGGTTAATTTGACGGTTTTGTTAATCTGAATTCGGATATACATCCCAAATGCAAGTAATAATTTTATCTAATACTGTACATTAGCTTTTTTAACTTTCATTTCTTTGAAAATCAACGTAACTGGCACTTCGATATGAATGTCAAATATTTTTTATCGTACATGTGGAGTTAATAAAGTTATAAACAATAACTATATTTATAACATCACACATACGCATAGAAGTTTTTTGATAAAAGTTTTTTGTGCTCTAGATAAGGACCAGTTCACACAGTATTAAATAGAATGTACAACTTGTTCCAAGTGCATAACTAGGTAGTCGTTAAAGGGGGGTACTCATATACAGGATGTTTCACGAATGATAATGACCCTGACGAAATTAAAAATGCAACCCAAAATACATTCTCATGGCCGATGTGGTTATTTTACATAATGGTATTATTTTAAAAATAAATTGGGAATCCATGACGGCTATGCGCTAGGGTTCCTGTCACTGTATTTATTAAAAGTCAAAATGTATTCAAATGATGAAAAACAGATATGATTTTGATACATACAACGTTTTCCAAATAGAAGAGCTCCTGCCGATACAATTTTCGAGAGACTTGAATTAACTTTAAGGACAAACTGGCCACCACTGAAATAGTCAAGAGAAAGAAGAGCAACAGGCCCTGGCAATGAAATTAGAGTATTGTAAATGATTGACGACAATCCTCATATTAGTCAAAGGGTAGTCTCAAGAGCAACCGATATTAGTCTGTCTTTAGTACACTGAATAATTAAAGGCAATCAGTTTCATCCGCATCACTTGCAATTGGTTCAGGCCTTAAAGGAGGCAAATTATCCTAAAAGACTGGCTTTCTGTAACTTTTTTTGGGAACACCAAAATTTGAATGTGAGATTTTATAACAACATTCGCTTCTGTGATGAAGTAAGATTTTTTAATAATGGTGGAGTTAACAAACATAACATGCATTATTATGCGCAAAAAAATCCACGTTGGATTCGGGAAGGACATTTTCAAACTATCTACTCGACGAATATCTGGTGCGGAATATTGGGGAATCAAATTGTTGGGCCTTATTTTTTCGCGATAGTTTAAACGGCAATATTTATCTAAATTTTTAAGAAACATTTTACCGGTACTTCTCCAAATATAAATTTACAAGTAAGACAAGATCTATGGTCTCAACAAGATGGGGCACCTGCGCGTTATTATAGAATAGTGCGAAATCATACTTGATTTGGTTTTGCCTAACCGATGGATAGGAAGAGGTTCAGTTAATCCTTGCCCACCGAGAAGCCCGGACCTTACTCCTTTGGATTTTTTTTGTGGGGAATGGTAAAAGAGCAAGTATACCAAACACCAATTGAAAGTGTAGAACATTTAGAAAATAAAATACGTAAAGTGTACCACAAGCGCCTGCAGTAGTTCTGACAAGCAACCAACAACACGCGCTAGTTTTCTTTAGAAGAAATATTAGAAAATACAAACGTAAGAAGTGGTCATCACAATTTGCTTCGATAGCGCCCGCAATAATTCTCTATGCGATACATCCAGCCTGGAGATCAATGGCAGTAATAAATTCGTCTTGCTTTGTCGGAAGGTTGTTTTTGATCGCGTCGTCTTCAATGCCCACTTAACCGCTTTGCGAATAACATTTTTCAATTGAATCCGCGGCATTCTTCACGAGTGCGCACTTACGATCGCATCGAACAAAAGCAATTAATCAGAAACACGAAGAGCCGTTTTAATACCTAACTGTATTTTAATTCAATTAGCCATCCATCCACATAAACACAGCGTCATCAATCATTGAATAATCAGCGCCCGAAAATAATTTCTAAGCCCATTCTGTAAAAGGCCGCGTACGTATGTTTTATATGACAACGCTCATGATGATGACACCTTCCTCGACTTTTTAATTTATGATTGCACCGTCCGCAATTAATCGAAGTATTCCGCCGTAACTCAATATCGTAGCGAGTGTTGTTACATGTGGGTGACGACAGCCAAATCACATTTTAAGGTGACCCCCTGCCCACGGAGGAAATTCGGTTAAAGCCTACATTCAAAATTGTTACATACACACCTCAGATGACCACTCATTTATCAGAAGTACTACTTTTTTGTCTTAGATTCCATATTGTTTGATGACGTCTTCAAAACTAATTCTGCTGGAGTCGTGTGGCGATTAATTTGGCTATTTGGCCATTATAGTTCGAATGAGTGATGTCAACACTATGCTAAATTGCTCTTAGTTGGAATAATGGCTCATAAAATATATAGCACTTTTTAAAACACTGTTATATTTGACTTGAAATGGTTGTAGTGATTTTATGGCCCACAATTATGAAAGAGAATATCATTCATAATTGTGACCAGCTTAATAACCTTTTTTATCGTTTTATAAGTCTTAAGATTAATGTTCTATACATATATTTTACTCAAAAATATTATGGCTGTATATCGCATATATAGCCCTCTGGAAACAAGGAACCCCAGTTTTTAGCGCATTTTCCAATTCATTTATGAAAAAATGCACTATTGTCCCGCACTTTTGTCTGATGTCTGACGATGGTCACACTCATAGCTCGAGAGCAACTCAATGGATCGGGCTCGTCTAACGATGACCATGTTTTACTTAAAATCAGTTTTATATTCAAATTATATTCAATTGCTGATGAAAGTGTTCTCGAACGTTACGAAAGATATTTGACGTTGTTTGATGGCATTTATTTATGTTACCTTAAATCTTAAAAATAATTAGGTTTGGTGTTGCAAACTTTATTTTTAAACAACTGAACCCAGGATAACACATAATGTAGTTATCGTTATTTTCTGTGATTTCAGCCAATATATTAACATAATTTTACGACAAATCCATAGATTTCTACCAATTCAATGAGAGGTAAAGAAAAATGAGGATTTGTAAAAAAAATCATATATTAAAGAGAAAATATCTGTTATAAATTATGTCTTAGCTTATTAAATATAATTCAAAACTCAATTGTAGTCTTCTTCATTGATAAATTTTGGTAAATGTCGGTAATTATCGACATGCAAGTTGTTTTGAAAAGTATGGTTAATCTCATAATTGGTAGATAGTCTTCTGATGAATTGTACAAGATTGTACCTTTAAAAAGTTGTAACTCTACAAAGTCATATACATATACAAGCTAACTAACATAAGGAAAACGATTTGATATTTTTGATATCAGTTACAAGAAATTTCAAACAAAAGCATTATTGTTTTATTAGTACAATATTGTAAATTTAGATATTCAGTCCGTTATAATCCAAATATTTTTTAGCCTGTCATTATTTTAGGATATCAGTATAATATGAACATTCCCACACAATTTATATATAGCCAATATCTAGCCAAGTTTAATAATATTACGTTTGATATTGTGTAATTTTTTTTTTCAAGAAGAACATTTGGTGAATAAACCAAATATAGGTATGGACCAATAATTGTAAAAAACCCTAATGTTTTTAACAGTTTATATAGCTGAAAATACAAATACAGATGAAGTAATTAATTGGTTATGTTTTTGACAATGAAAGAAGTTTTGGTTCTTTTAACTTCCAATTTATGAATTAATAAAAAGCACCAAACCCATTTCATTATAAGAAAACAGAAMCTATAAATCKGAGCTCTTACCAAGGAAAGAATCAATTTATACAAAGTAATTTATGTTTCAACTAATAAAAATTCCACCAATAAGAATATAATCCATCATTCGATGGAGTATATCATGTATTTTACTCACCCGTTATAACTGCTGTATTTTACAGCACAGATTAAACAATATCTGCTGTGTGGAAAAACTTTTGGTGTTTCCCAAATTTACTCATTATTCCTTAATGTTTTTCACCAATAACTGAATATAATGCTTAGAGAATATTAGCTAATTTTTTAAATTTAGGTCTGAAAATAAATATTCTAAGGAAGTTTTAATAAACAATCCCCATTCCATTCCCATTATATTATACTTGAATGATTTATGTGAAATACTTCAGCATATGTCAAAATTTGAAGCAAAAACTTTCAGTATTTAACCTTTACTTGAATATCTTAAATTAGCATGATCTAAATGATATATGATACGTCACTGTATAGCTGAATTGCATACTGGGTTCACCAAATTCCTCAAGTTGCGACTTCTTTTTATGGAGAATTATTGACAGGAAAGTGTATTTACCAATCTGAAGAGCAGCACATAAATAATTACTATAAACTTCCAGCTAAACAAATTTTTCAGTCACGTGGCAACCACCCAACCCTTACTTGGTAAAAGAAGAAACTCTACTTCTCTTTTAACATCAAGTAAAGGAACCAGCGTTGTCTAATTCCACTATAATTAATCTAATAAAAGCAGAGTGCACTTTCGATCATCAGTACTGCTGTACACAAAATGATAAAATAAAAAAAGATCTAAATTACGGACGGAGGTGGATGTCAGGTGCCCATGATGCTTTTTTGCTACTTTTCCTTGTTTTGAACCAAATGTTAACCTTGTTGTGTCATAAAAAAATCAAAAGCTTTCATGCTTCGCTTATATATTCGTTAATTATTGTACTTGAGGCTAACAATTCCAAAGAATTTTATTCTTTTCAAAAACTGAGTAAATTTCGATAGACTCTTTGATATATTCCTCGCTGGCATACCAGAAGGAATCACAGAAGATTCCAGGATGACTGTGTTTCACCGAGAGTTCTAATCCGTGGAACTGAAATATTATTTATGTTGTTATTCAGCCGTTGAATCCAAAACGGCCATAAAAATAGTTTTAGTTATAAATGGCCGGTGGTTCGGCCGTCTTATCAATATTCAATCTGGATTCTGTAACATGGCCGGACAAATAATATTAGTCTGACATATTAATGATCCTGTCTGTGGACATTAAATTTATATTCATATAGGAATCACCTGCGCGCATATGTATCGCACGACGCCCCTCATGGTCAACTGTCACTGAATTTATAACACGGTCCTTTACAGGCGTTCCATGTAGTCCTCAGCGGTCATAAGATTTCAAGTGGTTAGGGTTAGGCATTAACGAGCTAGTTCTCAAACGAATATTGCGAACTGCAGCTGGTTATCTTAAGTTTTCTGAAGATACATGACGACTTAATATATTTATAATATTTCGAGAAGTTTAGGATGAGATGATAGTCTACGAAAGCAATTAATTATAAACATAAAACAGAAATTACTGCAATTCAGTAAATGCTGATTTATTGGAGCTTGTTTTCTACAGTACTAAAGATGTTCAGTGTATTTATTATTAGCCTACTTACACAGCATGTATAAGGAAAATACGGTAACCCCATTGAAACAAAAATTAAAGGATTCGGGATATGATATTGAAAGTTGTGACGAAATATTTAGACTATTTATTTAGTTTATTTAGTTTGTATTGATCGGTACAACAGGACGGGCCCAAAAACATACCGACCGTATAATTAAGTTATATAATTAATACTAGCATATAGCTAATTATAATAATTAAATATTAAATAAAATTTACGAATCACCCAAGAATAAGTAAAAAAATAAAAGAGAAGAGCAGCATGCATAATGGAAACCTTAGCTGATTAGCATTAAAATGTAGAATAAAAATAATGGTAAACTTTCTTTCGGAACTTGAGATGACTATCAGAAAAAATATCTATGTCAAGTATCTGCGAAAGTTCATTGTAAATAGTTTTAATTCTATGTGACGGTGAATATAAATAATAGTTTGTGTTTGATTTGTCGATTTGAAATAAATTCACATGGCGGGTTAGGTATGAGGGAACTATAAGTTTAATACTTTCAACAATGTCACAGGAGTCGATTTTGTTATTAATGATTTTGAATAAGAACATGATATCATTAACTTTCCTAACACTCTCAAGCTACAGTATATTTAATTTGCAATAAATAAGACGCCGCTCAACAATTGAGGGGAAGTATTTTTTATTAACATACCTTACGATTTTTTTTAACATTTTCTATTTGTTCTATGTAAGTATTATAGCATGGATTCCAAACTACCGAACAGTAGTTCAGCAAACTGACCACATAAGCAATATAAAGGTTTCGTATTGTGTTTGGATTTTTAAACGCCTGGCAACTCCGACAAAGGAAACCCAACATTCTGTTAGCTTTCATTGTAATATTGTTAATGTGTTGGTCAAAAAGTAATTTGGAGTCGAGCGTTATACCCAAGTCACGCACTTGCTTAACAGTTTGCAGAACACCGCCTGATAAGGAAAATGCTGTAGGTATTACAATATTGTTTCTAGTAAACGTAATATGATGGCACTTTTTAAGGTTTAAATGTAAATTGTTATCGCTGCAATATTGTGATAGTTTATTTAAGTCTTTTTGAAATTTTGTTATMTCATCCTGACAAGTAATGCTGTGATAGATTTTTAAATCATCGGCATACATTATATATTTTGAGAACTGAAAGCATTTAGAGATATCATTGATGTATATATTGAACAATAAAGGCCCCAGATGTGATCCCTGCGGCACACCAGATGTTACCAATGTAGCTTTGGATGTGGTAGAACCCAGCGAAACTATTTGACTTCGACCTCGAATGTAGGACTCGAACTAGTCCAAGAGGTGGCCGTGCACCCCGATACCAGCAAGCTTTTTTAATAAAATACAATGGTCAACCCTGTCGAAAGCTTTGCTGAAATCGGTATACACGGAATCAACTTGCCATATTTTATTTAAATTTTGTAACAGATATTCAACATAAAGGAAAAGATTTGTTTCAGCTGATCTGTTAGCAATAAAACCGTGTTGTTCGAGATTTAACATAGATTTTATATCGAAAAATAAGTAGTCAAATATTATACTCTCGAACAGTTTTCCTAAAATACATAGTTTAGAGATTGGTATATAATTTTCAACAAGATGGGTATTTCCAGATTTAAAAACAAGTGTTATAAATGCAGTTTTCCAAGTAGAAGGAAAACAGCGCTCTTTTAATGATTTATTAAATATTATGTGTAGTAGTTTGATCAGAGAACTTTTACAGTTAATGACAAAACTCGCAGGTATTCCGTCTGGGCCTGCTCCTTTATTTGTAAGTTTATCTAGCTTCTCTTGAATGTCATTCTGAGAAATATTATATTGATCAAGGCAAGGTATTGAGTTATTTGTATCAATTGCATTCAAGGCAGTGTTAGACGGTAACTCGAAAACAGAAGAAAAATAATTGGCAAATGTGTCACAATTGTCTTGCAAATTGTATGCCTCATGACCGTTATATTGGATGTTATTTATTATATTTAAGAAATATTAGTTTTAATTACAAAACTAGTGTGGCGGACGTTATTTACAAGGAAGTTGGCAAGATCAGTGCTGAAAAGTGTGTAAACTGTGAAAAACATGTTATCGACTTTGAAAACTCGTATCTGTCTCAAGCTGTGAACAATTTGATCATTGATTTATATTCTGATCGACAATGACAGTGGATTTTTCGAAAATTTTTGTGGTACGGATTTAGAATAATTATATGTTCTGAAGCGATGCCTGTTCACCGTCTTTGAGAATGATTTATGAGCTCTGGTTCGGTATCTGCTAAAGGGACCTCAAGTGGTAAGTAATCCCTAGTTATTGGAGTTAAAATCTTTTACTGAGGCCGTGTAACCTTAGGAAACTGGGAATACAATACTTTAGAAATCGTAGATAGTTTTCAAAACCTTTTTATCTTGCTTAATACCAGCTCATAAACTGCTAACTGTTACGACTAATTTCGCAGATGCAACCTCACCAAGATGAAAACTATCGGTGGAAATCCATAAAGATGAATAATGTTTATGGGTCGCATAATGATTTCGTCAAAGCATAAACCGCGGTGCTACGGCCATTAATTTATCGAATTGCTAATTACAAATATTTTTGGGACTTGTAATTAGCTATTTTCATCAATTCCCTTAATAAATTAGCAGGTGCGCGGCGTGGGTGTGTTTTTATTCGCAGAGTTTATTTGCCATTTAATTATGATTTATACGCTTACGCATGCACTCGACTCAGTGGATGCTTCAGCGACCTGTTTGATTATAGGAAGTGCGACGTACAAAGCGAAGACGGAATGGAAATTATTTGCTATTGAGTCATCCTGTGGTGCGATTTCTTCACGGTGAAAAGCTATCATCAAGAAGAACTAGATACCAATGATTTTAACTAGACTGCGAAAATTAAAAAAAGTGCAACATTAGTAGCTGCGATCATCGCGGACGAAAAAATTTCTTCCTTTAGTGTTGTAAAACTAGAGAGTGCCTTCGAATCCATTTTATCCCAGATTATACCCATGGCACAGCTATGACGAAGTATGTACCTATTTGTTCTTACATTATGTATTGAGAGTTGTTATTACATTCATTCTGTCTTGCTGCCTGCTAAAATTGGGCGAAAAGTTTACAAGCTTTTCCAATGGAATATCCTTCTTGGGGACCACTTTTTACCGCGCCGTCGACAAAAACCGCGCGAGATTGATGCGAATCAGTGTGGTTTCCACGAGCCGTTAGATTCGTATTTGGTAGTCTATGAACATATTGTGCAACGTATACCCATACGTATGGTCTGAGATCTAATATTCAAAAGTAATGAAGATTCATATTTCAAAGCACACAGCGTAGGTCACTTAATAGATATTGTCTACTGTTACTAAATTGTAAAAAACTTTTAAGCGTCGTATGATTTTTTTTATGATTTCATGCTATTGAAATTTTGAATAAATTTCGTGTTTTTTTTTCAATTGTTTAGCAATCGCGAGCAAAACAACATTCATTGTTTTTTTTACACTGATTTGATATATTACAGCATTAAAAGCCGAAAGAGGAATTTAAATTTAAACTTATCAAAAAAGATACTTAATAAAACTTACCCTCTGTCTTAATAAATGCCTTGCACAAGGTTTTTTTATTCGTACAAGTACACCTTTTCACGGTTTTCTTGTTTATAAAACAATAAGTTCTTTGCCTTTTTCACTTACTTCACAACTGAAACTTGACATTGTTCTGAACGCACTACTTCACAAATGAAACTAAAATTTATGCGCTATCTGTCGTAACTCAAATATTGCAAATTTTATATGTGGGCGGTTAAATTGTACACCAATGAATGACAAAATATTAAGAAGAAGAGATTTTGGGGAAAATAATATCCTCTGTAATTGCTTTATTGGGATTAAACAGTTTCAGGAATCAGTGGGACCCAACTCGCATAGAACCTTTTCTAGCTAACAGGTACACAGGGACTTAGTGGGACCCAACTCGTACCTTTCCCTTTTTTCCATACTATTCCTGCATATTAAGCTTTGATCAGTCCTTCCCAGGACCACCCACTCTAGAAGGGGAGTGAATTTTGCCCACCAGAATATTAATCCTCGCAGGTGAAATGAACAGATAATAATTCGTTTGCACGAATCGCTATCGATGACCTTGCTTGGGAAAAACAATGTTTACAGAATCCGCCTACTTGGTTTTCAGTCACGCCTCCTTGAATAAGGCATCAGGTGCAATCTCCGCTGATAATGCATTGCATTGCAGCCGTAGAATGCATCTTAAACAATGAGGACGACAAAGGCCATACGAGTATGACGCGTTATATGATTACGTATCTTTATTGCAAACACTTAGTTTGCTACTAGGGTTTGTATTATGGAAAAAAGTGTTTTAAACCACAACTTTTTCAAACTGGAAGAAGGGACCAAAAACTTCTTTAGACAMTAAATCTCAATTCAGTTTTCTTTGTTCTCTTAATCGCCTTTTCATACTTGTCAATCGCAGCTTTCCTGTTTGGCGAGAGAGAGGACCTTTCTCTATTTATTTTGCTGCTTCTTTTATACGTGTTGTTACTTCCTCCTTCCAGTTTCGTGGATTTTCTTTGTTTTGGAGTTTCGTTTCTAGAACTTTTGCATATTTTTCTTTTATCTTTTCTGTCTTTAGTAGGATAATGTTATTTTTTCATTTTCGTCTTGGTTGGCTTCTTTTGTTTTGTGTATTTGTAGTTATGTTTTCTAAGTAAATACCTACCATTTTGTGGTAAGATCGTACCTTTTCGATCCGTTTAGCTTTTACCTTCCTTGTCTTTATATACATAAGCACCCTTTAACTGAATACTTCTATATGGATTTAAGTGAATAGGAGCAAATAAACCTACAATGTTACACTGATGTATGGATAGGCAACAAAAGTTAATTTCTGTCTGTACAGCAAGTATTACCAAAAACATTGCCTAATAGATAGACTAGTAGTTTTTAATTCTTCAAAAGGAAATATTCTTAATGTGAACTTCCACTTTATTTTTAAATTGTAAAGCGCTTTCGGCTACATGCTAGCCATCGTCAGTACAAACGTTAAAATGAAACTAACAGTTTGACAAAGTCAAAAAACAGAAACAAGCAAACTTGACTACAAACTGAAATGCAACCCACATGCCAATAACTCAAACGAAACATTAATTTAGATCAAACAAAGAATTTAGAATAGGACAATTGAAATTACAAAAATCATTTAGAATAGTAAAATTTCGTTCGTTAATAATTTTATAAATCTCTAAATTAATGTTTCGTTTGAGTTATTGGCATGTGGGTTGCATATCAGTTTGTAGTCAAGTTTGCTTGTTTCTGTTTTTTGACTTTGTCAAACTGTTAGTTTCATTTTAACGTTTGTACTGACGATGGCTAGCATGTAGCCGAAAGCGCTTTACAATTTAAAAATAAAGTGGAAGTTCACATTAAGAATATTTCCTTTTGAAGAATTAATTAATAACGCCACTTAGAGAATATGGATCAGTTTTCAATTTCTAGTAGTTTTTACTACAGTTAGTAAAAAAATCAGAATTCCATTAGCGATGGTAATCATAGTTCAGCATCCTTTCGGCAACTTTCCTTGCGTAATTCTACCCGAAAAGTTGCTATAGTGATACAAAGGTACTGCAAAATTAAAAATAAGGAACGTGATAACTAATTCCCAATACGATTATGGGAACAAATCAACGAGGCCTATGAATAACCGTTCCTCAAAACGTAGAAACTTCAACGAGTACTTTCGTTTATGAAAAAATATTGCGGTTGCATTGACAACCAATTTAGGTAAACACAAACCCGCCGTGTGCGTATAAATTTTCCGGAATCACGAAATTTATGTTGGCACTGCCTCGACGAGGAAAGCGACTCGTATCCATCCGCTTACACGAAATAAATTCGGTACGTTATGCCGCTCATAATTAGACGTATATTATTTAAGATTGTAGGTCGTATAAATAATATTTTGGATCGCATTATCGGGTAACCTTTGGTTGCTGGTGGTGCAATACCATAACTCATCATTCAAACCGTCGAGATTTTCCCTGTATTTATGGCCGCATTCGTATGCTAATGTCCACCTGAACTGTTGGGCGATCCTGTTAGGTCATCTTCGTCGTGCGGTAATGTTGGGGCTTACGCAGTAATAGATTTGTTTGATGCTGCGTGCTGGCTTTGAAACAGTCTTGTGATTTCTTTTTACCATACACAGATGTTGGAAGAAAACGTATCTTTTGAGTTTCTTGACAAAATGTGAGTTAGCATTTTCTCCGTAAGGTTACAGGTTAGATTAAGGCGGTTTGTATTCACTCTACATCGGACACCGACAAGAGGTATAGGTATATTTTGAATGATAGAGTTATTCGGTGACGAGTTGACGTCCGCTTGATTTCACGGGTTATCTCAAATGAAAAACTCTCTGTATTATTTAATTTTTGAATTTGTGGCAGTTTTCAGAAAAAATTGAACGTCTGCGTCACCATGCAAGATTTCTTCTTGCGGCTGCTATAGTTACTTTTAAAATAAATTTGCCTAATTTTTTCATTCAACATTTTGCAAATTCATGTTAATAATAATAATAATAATGAATGTATGGAAAACTTATTATTTGTCATTACCTTTCGTGGAATTATAAACTGGATTCCATTTGAAGGGTAAAACATGTAACACGATCTTTCATAGTAAAGAAAAACGACAGGAATTCTTCAAGGGGAATCTCACAAGAATTAGGTATATCTTGCCATTTTACGCTCAATACTCCTGTTACTCAGTTCTAAAGGAATGTTAGAGAATAATGAAGTCATATCCAAACTGATGATAACATAATCTATAAGGTAATTGAAAATTATGAAGATTCGAAAGAATCCTTCGTATAGTATAGATTATTATTCTCATATTTGTAGGACCGAGTCAAAATATCAGTTAGCATATATTGGCAGTGGGTGAGTTGAATGTCAAATTAAGTTGTGTATTTTTAGCAAACTAAAAGATTTTGAAATATTGCTGCCAAACTTGTATGGGATTCAGCTACTTTAGGTGTAATGGTGTAAACGATCGCAGTATTACTAGGTCCTAAAGACGGCTTTCTACAAACAACCTACTTATTGCCTTCATTTATTAGACGGTAATACCCAAAACTTAATTCCACAAGTTGCTTTACTATGTTCTAATAAAATAAAATAGTACTATTCGTGTATTTGATTTGATAGAAATGGTAAATATTATTTGACACAAAATAGATTTCTTTGTTAGCAACGCTTTCTTTCATTAATTTATTATGACAAATGTTAAGTGTACAATTGCTTAAATTATTAAACACTATACTAGAAGATGAGCAAAGTGACTCAGAAACTGATAAATTGGAATTCATTCCTCCACTTAAGGTTTCGAATACTGTCGACGTTGACGGTGCAGAGATGATCGAAGATTGCTGCTCAGTTGAATTAGTGAAAATGTCGGCTCCACTGTCGGCCAGAAAATTATATTGTACCAATTGGTTGCACTGTGCATTTGCCCCCTTTATAGTATATAAAAAGTCTACAGTGGTCCACAAGTTTTTGGGTGTATGCCAGCAATTTTTTATAAGGACACATTTTTTTGGTAAAATTTCTCGTACTTTGCTTTAGACTTTGCAGGCAGCAAACTTGACTCTGCTCCTGATACAAATTCCAAAATTTCGTCTTTAATTTCACTTGATTGATTGCAGTTTGCGGGAAAGCTCCATCACAATTTATTTATTTACTATTGTGATGTTTTGTTTCTATGTCGACAAGTCTACACAAACTTGATACAGATTGCTTTGATAATAGGAAACACAATTTATTTTTAAAAATACCGTAAATTTCGCGATATACGCGAATAAAATACGTGTTTCGCGTGTAAGAAAAGTGGATTTTCTAACTCGTAAAAACTTTTCACTCACTTGAAAACCATCACTTCTCTTTGCTTTGAAAACAATTTACTATTTATCTCACAAAGTTTGACGTAACCATAATTATTCTTAGTACGTATTAGCCAATTTTTTGTTTCAGATTAGTTTATAATACAAATTTTCGCTCCGGTGTTAATTTAATTCACTCCGTCCACTTACAGGTGGCTTTAAAAAAATGCTGCCAAACTTAAGAGCATAAAATGCAAATAAGAATTCCGCGCAATTCCTCTTTTTTTGTCAGAAGATATAAACTATTGTGGTTTGTTTCAAATCATCTCCTGCCGTATCTGTAATTAACCAAATTCCATCTGTTCATGTGCACGAGATATTCATATTCGATTAGGGGTGCAAAAAATTTCTACCGCAATGAAACACCCGTTATACTTGTTTCGAAAGGTGGAAACTTCGCGCAGATTCTACAGTGCTATTTTAATAAAAGATGATCCTGTTATTTGTACTGCCGCGTCGCCCACTTGACAGTCTTTAATTTCGAGAGCCAAATTACTGTTATTAATGAGGCAATAATATCCCAGTAGAAATGTTTGTAAGGTCACTCCAACTTTGGCCCATTACAAAATCCACGCGTTCTCTCCTTATTCCATACAAGGAGATGTGCAAGGATATGAATATGTAATAGAACGTCTTGCGATTAATTGTAAGTCGATGATTCCGTCTATAGTTTACGCAACGCTGAGGTTTTTATTATTATTATTACTCTACTCTATATGGACGTCTTCATCCGAATAAGCTGTCTTATCAAATGCCGATCAGTACAATAATTAATACTGTCTGCAGTGTTAATTCTTTAGCGACAAGCTGTAAAGTAGGGTTGAGTTCTAACATGACCACGGAGGCAGTTAAGATTGAAGAAACGACAAAATCTTGTATCTGAAGGACATTCCCGGAATTCCATGGTTCTGTTACGAGTCAAGCTGATCGTCGTGTGTAATATCTCTTCACGGAGGCACGGGTTTACAAAAAAATATCGAAAGGATTTTGATATTATCTATACAGAGCGTCTCGAGCTAAGATGTTTGGAGTTTTTTTGCATTTAAAATTAAAAACATGCAGAATACTGAATAAATAATTATAGTTGTAGGCTAGAGACGCATTTTAAATTTATATACCGCTTAGAATAAAACGAAAACGAAAATAAAGTTGTTTAATGAGTTGGCCAAAGTAAAAAATTTGGGCAGTTAGGTATATCTATCGTCTATGCTATCGAATTCTCAAAAGTACTGGCTCATATTCTCACGAGCAAAATCCAAACGGGCTGTTTTATGGTGAGGAAGAAGTCTCGGATATTTTTAGGCCCACAATGTGTTCAGTTTTCTTCAGAACCCTCCCTATAGTCCATTTTGAAATACCAAGCCTGCACTCTAGGGTAATCCTTTGTTGTCATGTCATGTTACCAAAACTTGAGTTTGTAAAATACACTTACCATATACTTAAAATATGTAGACTGTAGTTTAAAGACTAGCAAGATAACTTTTCTTATCCTTATGGGAGGTCCACGAAGGGTATCTTACATTCTGAATTCATGATCGATAATTGCAGCATGTTGGGTGTTAGGAATTGGAAATTCCAGCACACAAACAACAACAGAATGTGGTGTATCAACAGGTTGCTTCGCTCAACACTAATGATGACCAGCACATTGTGCTATTGTACCACGCTGCAGTTACGGTATGCCCGATTGTGCAATGTATTAAAATATCATTTCCACAACTTTAAAACCTCATTTGTACCAATTAAGATTAATTATACCTGCGCCGTACGGGTACGTATTCACCAATTTTTTTTAATGAGTACACACACGCCAGATTCGTAACGCTCGAACGTATTAAAAATATATTTAGCGTTGACAACTTAATTGAATGGCGAAACTGTTAGCTTCTAACGCATTTTTCTTCGGCATTGATGGGTGTAAACATATTCTGGTGTTTAAATCGCTACAATGGTAGAGTGAGTAGAATTCATGTGGAAAATTTTTCACGCGGTCCTATGTACTGCGGCGGCAAATGTTGAAGGTATTTTGGATGCAGTCATCCAGGCAATCTGTCATTCAACAGGTAAAGAGCCTAAACTGTCATCAAGCTTCAGGCTTGAGTGAAGTAGAGCTGGGCGATACCATTAGAGAGGAATCGATATTTCTCAAAAGTATCAAAGTTGCTACACTACAAAGTTAAATTATTTCAATTCTATTCTTCAAAACCTGTAAAGGTTACCTGAAGAAAATTTCAAAAATGATAATTAATGTAGAATTATGTCAACGGACATTATTTTTAACTTGAACTGTACATATTTATTAAAGATCGACGTGACAGACATGAACCCGAAACAAACAGGTAATGTGGACGGATGCTGCATGGCGACATTGTTCTTAAGTGTACAATCGCGTTGATCAAGTGTTTCCGAGCTATAGACAGCCGATGTCCACACATGATCGCCGGTAAACGAATACGGCTGGGTGCGAGATCGTAGAATTGCATTTTTCGCGTCGCGGCAATTTTTCACGATCAAAAATCGAGAAGCTGCTATATCAAATATCTCTACGCTCGTATGTTTCTATGGTGGGTGTGTCGTGGAATTAAAACTACGTGCCACATAACGGGGGTCATGACCCACGGCCCATCTTCTCGCACAGTGACATATTATGGAGTATATTACAATACAATTTTTGCTGTTGTTATAAATTACGGGTACCGTTAACCGCGATGGCCTTTATTAGTTAAGCGTTAGCAGGCACTTGTTCACGCATTTTTGCGTGTCGCGATTGCATATACGCGCCACCCACATGAGCAAAACGACCATCTTCGATTTGCTATCGCAATCAATACCGAGACGTCCACACAAAAGCGAGGGATTCCCCAAACTGGCGCTCCTATCACAAAGCTTGTTCGCTTATTTCCTAAAGTAAATAAAATCCTTCAAGAGGTCACAAAAGCTCTTATATACAGGGTGCAGCACCTAAAACCCCTTGGACCATAACTCCTTTACCATATAAGATATGGAAAAAAGGCTATGTTCCTAAAATACACTCAGCGGCACAACCGATCCAGACGAATTTTTTAATATACATATTTGTTGCTGTTGGAAACGCATCGTGTCTCTATTTGTTCTTAATGTATGAAACTGTTTAACAAAGAAAGTAAAAAAGAGAAACAAGCAGAAGTCGTGTTTACACTCGTTTTCTTTTATTTTTTTTAAACCGCGTTGTTCTAAACGTTTACATCAAATAAAAACCTCTGGATCGACCTCTAGATAGAAAGCATTCGTTAGGCATTTGTCAATTCCCTACTGTCATACCGACAAACTGCTGAAAAACATTGCTAAAATGGTTTTGAGTGCAACAGACTCAACGAGAACAATTGCTTTAATTCATTGCGCTTATGGTGTTGGGGGTTTTCGAGATGTAGTGTTCAGCGAGCATTAAATCGATTCAGAGAAACAGGAGCATACACAATAAAAGTTGGGTCGGACAGAAGAAGATGTACAAATCACCAAGATGATCACTTTATTATGACGTTAAGAGTGTTGCATAACACAATGCACAATGCAATATCGTTCCAAGGCTTAGCTATGAGGGTAGATCGATAATGGTGTGGGGAGGTATTGGTATTGAAGCTCGAACGGAATTAGCGGTGGTTCATGGAAACAGACTGAATTCGCGATATCCTACAGCCCCATTTGTCGGCGATAASTTCKGGTTTATGCTTGGCGGAAAGATCAGAGCTTAAATTCCCGCCCCTGCAAATTTGGCAGCACTCAGGGCAGCACTAGTACGAGAATGGGAAAACCTTGATCAGGGAAGCATTCGGAACCTCTTTGAGGGCATACCAAGACGCATAGAAGCTGTAATCCGAGCTCGAGGAGGCAATACGCAATGTTAGTTTTCTGAATTTGTTCTGTTCGATTCTTCTTTCACCTATGTTCCTAATGTTGTTCTGTTATTTTTTTGTTCAGTTTGTCTCTGTTGTTTAATTAAATTCAGTATAGGGCTTCATGGTGGTGTTTAATTTATGAAAAACTCAGGTAATCTTCATCAGAAACATAAAACTTAACTGTGTTTGTTAAAAACAAATGATTACCTAATACAACACATTTTTGGCACAACACCTAATATTTTAAAATTATCAAGGTGCGTTGATTTTCTCACAGCATAAAGCATCTCCATTCGATTTGGAATCCTATAACTAATTTAATACTTGTCTGACATTAGTAGCTAAACTAGATATTTATAAGTATCAGCGTATCGGTCACGCTTTTAGCTATGATGTATTTTTTTACTAACTGCCAGAACCTCGCAAATATGTAATACCTACAATTTATAGGAAGAATTCCCACTTTGACAACAGAAAAATTATAGTCGCCCTTGTGCAAATAGTTAAGTTATTGCTTGATTATATGATATTATTTTTGCATCATCACATATGTATTTCGTTTACTTGTACTAGCAAACACTCTGTAAGCAGAGGATTCTTCCCATAACATCCTTAGATTTCCTGTTTGGTAAAGTGAAATAACAAGTATTCATTACCGTATACCTCAGCCTGACGGACTACGAAAACCAGTTTGTAATTCCCTCGTAGTTCTCTAAATTTAATATATTAGGATGTTGCCGTATTCATATCTCCATGATCTACTATAATAACGCCTTCGTCGGCCGTTAACTCCTTGGACGTTGCTGGAGCTTAGTATAATTAAAAATTTGAACGATAGTTGTATTAGGTTACTTGCTTGTCCTGTTTCAGTTTATTGCTTCTGTGTTAAATTTTGGTTTTAATAGCATACGCCAGCCGTAAAGTTAGTAATATTAGGGATACAGTCTTTCTTCTCCCAGAAAAAGCATTTATCTCATCTCATCTATCATGAGGCTAATTCGATTAATGAAAACGCTAACAGACATTTTTTCGACAGAGAGTCGTACTTCCATGGCATTCTTTCGAATGACATCTATTAATAAAAATTTGTGCACGAAGTATAATATTCATGGGTACAATAAAAAAACCTACAGACTTTCGAAAATAAAATAGAATTTTCTGAAAACTATAAAAATCTGCAGTGAATAATGTGTTATCAGTTGGAAGAAGGAATTCCACTGCAAAAAAAATAGCCGAATCGTTCACTATCTGGCTTGGCTATAAAGAATCAACGATAACATCAGTAATACGAAAGCTATGGATACGCAGTGCACTACAGAAGAACGGATATCCTAAGGCACAGATTGAGAAGACTATCAACAAGCAACCACGGAGGAAAGAACCAGAGGAGCACATCGCTGCAGCATACCTGCCTTACGTCAATGGATGTACAGATAAGATCGGACGGCTGCTGAGAAGACATCACATAAACACCATATTCACCGCCCCGAGAAAGATAGCTAACGCCTTTCCGAAATATCGTTCGACGACTGAGGAGCTACAAACACAAGGTGTGTACAGCATCCCATGCAGCTGTGGGAAGGTTTACATCGGCCAAACCGGAAGKCACATCAGCACGAGAATCAAGGAGCACATGAGGGACACCAGAGATCGACAAGGTGATAGGTCGGCTGTAGCAGAACATCGAATGGAGACTGGCCACGTCATCGAATTCGAGGAAGCACAAATGCTGTCGAGGGAAGCGAGATCTGGCCGAGACTGTACAAGGAAGCCATCGAAATCCAGAAGAACCCGCACAATTACAACCGAGACCGGGGCATCGAACTACCTGGAATCTGGAAACCGGTCATGCGCAACAGTGACACGGACGAGTATAAATACCCGAGCAGKCTAGGACACTTCAGTTTCAGAGCCACTTCTGAGCAAGACACCGACATGAGTGTCGAAACGTCAAGGTCTAATAACCAACGTGGGAACCAGCCCGGAAAACAACATGTCAGCTATGGATAAGTAAGAAGCTGGGAAACGTTCTGCGGAGGCTATTCATAGTGCAAATGTTGCTCCTGGTCCATMATTCAAAATCCTGAATTTGCTACTTTTCTCTTCCAGCAACACCCTGAATTGACGTTGGGATAGCATTCGTTCGCTGAGCTTCACAGTCTCTCCACATTTCAGAGTATTAAATAGTTTGAGGATCAATCCATCTTTCCACACATTATTATAGGCCATCGATAAGTTTATAAACACTACTCCAGTTTTCAATCGCTTCTGGCAATCATCTTCAGCATATGTTGTTAGAGCCAAGAATTGGTGACAGCCATTTCTGTTCTTCCTAAAACCTTCTTGTTCCTTCGGAACTAAGTCTTCAATAATAGATCCTATTCTCTAGTAGAGGAATGTCTCTAATAACTTGTAGCAGACACTCAGGGGGGCACTCCCGGCTTCATTTTGAGGTTTCCCACGCTTTAGACAGGAATCATCTTTGTTTTATGAGATAAACTTGGAAGAATACATACATCTAAACTATTATTATAGAACATTAAAGCATTCGGTCCCAAATTATTCAAAAATTTGGGGGTAAATACCATCAAAACCAGCAGCTTTGTGGGCTTTAAGAGCACAAATGGGTTGCCGAAGTTCTTCCAATGGGAATAATTGTGACAATTCTACTGAAGGTTCGCATCTTTTTCTTACGTGACGAAGTTTTCCATTCATTTTTTCAATTCCTCCGTAGATATTTGAACAGAATTTGAGATATTAACCAGTCGATAAGCTAAAATGATGTTTGTTTATCTGTTTCATTAATTTTTTCAGCAGGTTCCAACTATTGCGACTGGAGTTGGTGAAGTTTAAGCTGTGCATTATAGAGTACTCCATGTTTTCTTCAGATATTGATTCAGGGATTCTAGAATCATGTCAGCCAATTCATAACTGGGATGAGCTTGATACTGTCTATGCAAGGCATCAGTTTCTTTATTCCAGCAAGGGACGTAGGCATTTTCGAAAACCTCTTGGAATTGTTCTCTTTGCAGCAGCCTATATTAAACCAACAAATCGCTCGTAGTTTTCAGGAGTTGCTGGGACCCATCGAAGATTCATGTCAATTTGAGTACTAAATCCTAACCAGTCCGATTTTTGAAAGTTCCATCGTGGTTTCTCAAGTGATAGCATCGACTGCATGAAGCAGTATCAAGTCTACTTTATTGTCTTGAGCAACTCTTGCAGGGTAGTCAGATTTATCCTTTGATATACCTTCTATATTTAACTGTAGAATTCGAAGACTGTGGTCAATATTAATGGACCAGGAGCAGCCTGTAAATGATGTCTATTGGAGATTTCAGTTGTGCAGCAATATCTCAGGCGGGCTCTGTCTACAGAGCTGACGTCAGCCATCAGAAAATCCAGAGAAATTCCAATAAAATCAAAACTTTTATGGAGAACTTTAACAGCCACTGGAGCTGAAGAAAATAATGGAAGAAGGATTTGCAAAGACCTTCAAAAAGAGGTAGTTTTGGGCACTCCTTGTCGAAAATTAAGGATAGGTGTCAGTAGTAAAGAGGGCTCCGTAAAAGGTTGCAATGGCTAGGATTTCAGCCAGGAGAAACGCGCTGCGGGCACAAAATGGAAGCAGCATACAGAGAACCCGTCGATAAATCGCCGGTAATTGGAAAGTCTTATAATTCCCGAAGAAAGGCCGCAATACCAACACAATAACTAATAAACGGGCGAGCGCGCGGTCGTTACTCCTGGGCCATAAATCGACCGCACCGCGTGCACTCTGCTCCGTTTAGCTAAACGTTAAATCGGCCTGAATGATAACCCGGACTGGGAAATCTGTTTTCTGGTCACAAATCACACGGTGCGAGTGTGAAATCGGCCGGCTGGGCGCGATTGTTCGCGACAAATGACGGGGAGAGGCGCGAGACCCCGACCGGGCCGCGCTCACCATAAATCCGGAGCGCCCCGTGAACCGGGTAATTACCGGGGCTGATGTATGGCGCGGGCCACGGCCGGCCACATATACCACCCCCGTACGGGTCCCGGACCACTTGCTGCACACGAGGATCTCGCGTGGGTCGCTATCCTCCGCCGTGGAATCGCAGGTGCATGGTGGGAAAGCAAATCCAAGGATTGCTAGGGGATTGGGATGAAATAAATCTCGGAAATTTCAAGAAAATGAGAGCGGGTGTGGTTTTCTATTGTAATCAAAGTATAATGAACAAACCCTAACCACAATGTCTTAGAGAACCTAAATGCGCATTTCGGTAGCTCTCGTTTCCGAGATATGGGCGCAAGTTGCATTTTTTTAATGGGAAGGGGGTCAAACTGCACAACATTGAAAAGGATATTTTTTCCTGATTTCAAAAATGTATCACACTTGTACAATTTATTGCTTCCGAGTTAAGAAAAGTGTGATAACAAACCTGGGTCTTACAAAAACTTTGGGATAAAAACCATATTCGTTATTGCAAAGTAAGAACAAAAACTCCAGGTGTCTCCATTTTCCTCGTGACTGGTGATAATTTATATTCAGTTTGTTATTTGCAATCCGAATGCCTTAGTTAACCGAAAATGATCGCATACAAATTTTGATGATTGGTTATGGAGATAGAAGACGAAGTTATCCGGAAGTAGTTGCACTCTACAATGCAATTCATGAATTCCACTGCAAAAAAATAGCCGAATCGTTCACTATCTGGCTTGGCTATAAAGAATCAACGATAACATCAGTAATACGAAAGCTATGGATACGCAGTGCACTACAGAAGAACGGATATCCTAAGGCACAGATTGAGAAGACTATCAACAAGCAACCACGGAGGAAAGAACCAGAGGAGCACATCGCTGCAGCATACCTGCCTTACGTCAATGGATGTACAGATAAGATCGGACGGCTGCTGAGAAGACATCATATAAACACCATCTTCACCGTCCCGAGAAAGATAGCTAACGCCTTTCCGAAATATGATTCGACGACTGAGGAGCTACAAACACAAGGTGTGTACAGCATCCCATGCAGCTGTGGGAAGGTTTACATCGGCCAAACCGGAAGGCACATCAGCACGAGAATCAAGGAGCACAAGGCAAGGTGATAGGTCGGCTGTAGCAGAACATCGAATGGAGACTGGCCACATCATCAAATTTGAGGAAGCACAAATGCTGTCGAGGGAAGCGAGATTCTGGCCGAGACTGTACAAGGAAGCCATCGAAATCCAGAAGAACCCGCACAATTACAACCGAGACCGGGGCATCGAACTACCTGGAATCTGGAAACCGGCTAGGACATTTCAGTTTCAGAGCTACTTCTGAGGAAGACATCGACATGAGTGTCGAAACGTCAAGGTCTAATAACCAACGTGGGAACCACCCCGGAAAACAACATGTCAGCTATGGATAAGTAAGAAGCTGGGTAGGTTATTCATAGTGCAAATGTTGCTTCTGGTCCATCATCCTTGCCCAAGGCCATCATTCAAAATCCTGAATTTGCTACTTTTCTCTTCCAGCAACACTCCGAATTAACGTTGGGACAGCATTCGATCGTTAAACTTCACAGTTCGTTATTGCAAAGTAAGAACAAAAACTCCAGGTGTCTCCATTTTCCTCGTGACTGGTGATAATTTATATTCAGTTTGTTATTTGCAATCCGAATGCCTTAGTTAACTGAAAATGATCGCAACGAAATTTTGATGATGATTGGTTATGGAGATAGAAGACGAAGTTATTCGTGCAATGCAATTCATGAAGATCGTGAACCAATTGCCAGATCAACAGTTATTAAAACATTGCAACGTATTGACGAAATCGGCGGTGTTAAGAATCGTCAAAAACCAGGACGTCCAAAGGTATTTTAGTGCTACATCTATAGATACACTAGAGATTAGGGAATAGCGATATTACATTAAATGAGACCAGTAACTCACCCTCCTCAAATTTAATGTTCTTAATTTTGTCTGTAAAGTCTATGGAATTCTTAGCAGAAATATCTATTGGTGTAAGTAAGCTACTATGCTCGTTGGTCAACCATTTTGTGATGTGTGCCAATGATCTTCTGTCTTTTATGTAAAATAGCCTCGTGCATATTAGGGCTAAAGAACAACAACTCTGAATGTTTAACATCACTTAAACCTTTACGGAGCTTTAAATGAAGTTTTTTTTAATTTAAATCATATAGGCTACTTTTGAGTATAGATATATTATTTCCAAATTAAACCATATTTGTTTCGCACATGTAGTAACTGACTGTTTAAATCTAGAAGAGACCGTATTCAAATTCAAATTTTTAGAAAACATGAGTGACCGTTTCATAAGCATTAATTTCACTTTGGTAAAAAACAAGGAAATCTTCTGTTTTTTAGGTGTATTAGTGTCAAGAAGGAGCAGCAACGAAATAGAGTTTAATGTGTACGAGAAAACACAAATACGAATAGGTTTATAATCAATGACTTGCAACATAAAATTTCTGCATTGAACTTACTACTTAATAGATTGGTTAATTTTCCATTATCATAAGCTAACTTTGAAAAAGAGTTCAAATATTGAATATTAAAAAGGATTAGAAAGCGTGCTAAAACCTTTTCGTTTAAAACTGGCTTTTACTGCCAACAATACTATCAACAATCTTTTAGGAATCCGAAGGATAAAGTAGATGAAAAAGACAAAGCAGGCATAAATATATTGGGCAGACCAGGCGTTCCAAAGCAGTTAGATTTAATGGGCATTTAGCTCATTTCAGGTTTGGAAGGTTTACAGATCAAGTGTCGTTTTTTTTCATTATAGTTTGATTACTAAGCAATTTCATCAAATTTATAAACTACGCAAGTCTATTATGAAAGGGATTACAAATTTTAATGCAAAATTCTCCTTAAGATTGTAAACTTCAAGGTTATATGCAGGGTGGTAAAAATGAGTGTGAAATACAAGGATAAATACTTTCAGCGTCCATAATAGAGCAGATTGTGAGACTAAAGTTAACGAATTAAATGATGAAATTTACCAGTAATGATTAAAAATTATCCTCGAGTAATATAGTGGCCAATTTGTTTATGGGAAACTTTGAAGAGTAAACGATTAACAATTAAGCCAAAATGTAGGTATAGCTACCTATGTAGATTATACTTTTGTTATTTGGCCCCACGGTATAGAAAAATTAGGTAGGCTTCTAAATAATTTAAATAGTCATCAATAACCTGATATAAAATTTGCCATGGAGTTGGAAAGCAATGGCAGTTCACCTTTCTTGGATATCGAAATTTACAGAGTAAACACTGATCAGATAGGACACAAAATTTACAGAAAACCAACACACACAGAGAGATGCCGCATCTTACCAACCTCCTACTCAAAAGAATAGTCTGATAAGGACGTTACTTGTTAGAGCTCAACGAATTTTAGACGAAAGTTCTTTACAACAAGAAATATATCAACTTAAATCAGCGATAGTGAGAAATAATTGTGATCAGGAGAACACACGGCTATTTTCAGCAGAAATTCAAATGAAACTAAACGTGAAATGAATTTATCATAACAAAATATCAACTTTTTTTAGCGAAAATAATCCCAAGATTTTCTAAAAATAGCTACTGAGCAGAGATTTCCATATAGAGGACTTATACCTAAAATCATTTAACACTGTCACATTTCTACCTAAAACGCATTTCAACCACCTGCACAATACAGATATCATATTATAGTGCACTATATTGCTCGTAAAAGCGTGCATAGCAAAATATTGGACACTTTGTGACACATTAACAATGGAATCTATTACAGGATGCAGCTGGACTTTTCGACTTTTGTTCGTCCTGGAAGCATTTTGCTAAAATTAGCCCATACATAAAAATATTCCTTTATTAACATTGGACAGGGATGCAGAACTTTATTGTGCGGACAAAAAAAATCACGGCACCTGATACAAGCAGGTAAAAAGATTACGTGTATTAATCACTTTACTATCATAATCAGAAAACCAGGTGTGTTCAATTCCTTATCTTTATAATACGCAAGTATTGCCGAACACCTGAGCTCTCTAAAACCCATTATCGAAAGCAAACATATTACACGTTCACGGGAGTATCGTATATATACCTGGGATGATGTGAAACAATGTTCCATTCATTCAAGATGCATTTTAGTACTCTACACGTCTTAGCCATCTGCCTGGTGTTTGGAATAGTTCGTGCTCTGGAGGTTAACCAATGTAAGTTCAATGTTTAATCATCATCGATTTTCAATATATAGTCTTCAACCTGTTACATTTTCGTTCTTTCGTGTAATTAAATATTTGACGTTTTCTGTTTTACAAAACGACAAATTATCATGGTTTATTATTTTCAATTGGCTTAAAAACAAAAAATTTCCATTTTCTTCCATTTTATGCTATTAAAAACTTTAACCATTCATTGTTACTTTCAATTAGGATTTAAACGTTCCAAAATAGATGTTAATTTCATTTGTACCGGGTGTCATAAAATATAATACAATCCTTTGTTTTCCAGGTGGTGACCATCCCCTTCCAAGTGAAATAAATATAAGTAATTGCACAGAGATGCCATGTCCCTTAATACGAGGGACAACGATGCACGTTGGAATGGAATTTTATGCTCGTAAAAAAAATTCGCTCTTTAGATTGCACCTCCTAATTACATGCTTTTTTAGCGTACTACATCGAGGAGCTTTCTCCAAAAGCCGTAGCATATGCTCTTGGAGTCAACGTAACGTATCCATTGGCAGATTCTGACGGTTGCGAGAGTTTAACGAACACTAGGTGTCCCTTGGAAGAAGGGGAGTATACGAAATACGATCTTCCTATGCCTGTGTCTACGATATATCCACAGGTAAAAACCTAAACAAGCAATCGCAATAAAAAAGGCTAAATCTGAACGTTTTTCCAGATATCATTGAGTATATTCTTCTATTTGGTCGACCAAAACGATGTCATAGTTACTTGTATGTACGTAGACTGCAAAGTAGTGTAGGTATAAATAATTAGGAGTACATTATTATGTATTAAAGTCATGTGAAATAAGTTAGAAATTACTCGAAATATCGAAACTGGATTCGTACTTTGGAGATTGATATTTGTAAAAATATATTTATTTACCACTGAACTGTCTTATTTATATATTTATATTACAGTACGTAACGGTTATTTAAAAAATGGATCAAGTAACACACTAACACGAACGTGTAGATTAGTAGTATATAGTATAGTAGATTAGTTCGTATATTTGTCTTTTGTTGCGCTGATAACAATAACACGCTGTTACTCTGGCCTATAATTAATTTTATTATATATATTGTAATAGATTATAATATATTATTATTTGTTATTGATCACTCCTGGTACAAATATTGGTGGTGAAGTGAAGGTAGCCACACTCGAATATGGAATTCTTGTTTATAAGATTGGCAACATGGCAATGACATTATTTAACCTTAAATTTTGACATTAGTTGAACATAACCTTAAAAAGCATATCGCGAAATGCTTTTTACTAATTKGTAAGTTATAAATGAAGTACAACAGGTAGCAGCGAATATGTCTGTTCAACTAGGCACCATGTGGGCGCGGAGGCCAAGTTCGATGATTAGAAAGGTCATCTTGAACTGGCAAAACCGTCAATCTACGCTTATTTTAGGAAGAACATATTATAATGGTCATCACGATAACAATAATGACAACTTAGAGCGTAACTACAAATATTTATGGGCTATAGGTCTTGGTGTACTAGGCTATAAACTATTCAGGGGACATGTCTTTCACGAAGCCGATGCATCAGTTCCGTTCAATTCGGGTGGTTCAAAGTTACTTGGTAGACGTAAGCAATACAGCTTCATAGCAGATGTAGTGGAACAATCGGCACCAGCTGTCGTTTACATAGAAATAAAAGATACACGGAGACTTGATTTCTTCACCGGACGTCCCTCGACAGTATCCAACGGATCAGGATTCATAATCAACGACAGCGGCTTGATACTGACGAATGCCCATGTGGTAACGAGCAGACCGCATGCAAAAGTCGAGGTGCGATTACATGACGGCAGTATTTACAGTGGTGTCGTCGAAGATATAGACCTTCAAAGTGATTTGGCCACCGTTAGGATACCCGCCAGAAACTTGCCTGTCATGCCTTTGGGAAATTCAAGCGATTTAAGGCCAGGCGAATTCGTGGTTGCAATCGGAAGTCCGCTGTCTCTAAGCAATACGGTGACGGCGGGTGTTGTCAGTTCCACTGAACGGGGCGCCGATGAATTGGGACTGACCGGAAAAAATATGGTTTATATCCAGACGGATGCAGCAATTACTTTCGGTAATTCTGGTGGGCCTCTCGTAAATTTGGATGGGGAAGCCATTGGTATCAACAGTATGAAGGTCACGGCGGGAATATCATTTGCCATACCGATTGGTAAGTATGCATAAGTGGTTCAGACGAAGAGATTTTGCCTTGGATTTACCTCTTCAGTTACTAATTACTTGATAAAATTTAAAGGTATTGTAAAGTACTTTTAAATAAATTCATTAGTTGAATACTTAAACTACATTTTGTGGGAAAAGCAAAGTAGCAAATAGTTTTTTTTTAAGGACTGGATTATACTGTACTTCAAATTAGAGTCTTTGGACTGATCTAATACTATACTTATATTGCACCATCTTCATTGTTAAAATGTTTTATTATAGATTATGTGAAACAGTTCCTGCAGAAAGCCCAAGGCATGACGAAAGCTCAAAAGCTGGGTGTCACGAGACGTTACATGGGAATCACGATGCTGACCCTAACACCACAGATCATAAACGAACTTCAGCAGAGAAAAGAACCAGTGCCAAGCCAAGTGAAGAGTGGCGTACTCGTGTGGAAGGTGATTTTGGGTTCTCCTGCTCATGCGTAAGTTCATCCATTCCGAGACAATGTAAAGCAGGATTTTTAAACCGATGTTTTAGAGCTGGCTTACAACCCGGTGACATTGTGACACACATCAATGGTAAAGAAATCAGGACTGCAAATGACGTATACAAAATACTAAGTGACGATAAATCAAGAACTTTAACAATGACTGTAGTGAGATTGGGTAGGTTTTTGGAATTGTCTGTTACTCCTGAAGATATAGCTTAAAATGTACTACTGGAGACAATATTTTATAATGTATTTATTAAAGTTTAAGAAAAATATGGTTACAGTTATTGTTTCACCTTCTCCTTCGCGATTTAACTTCTGTCCATTCAGTATCAACTTCCATGTTTGGATTACTTTCGCAAGCTTCGTCTTCACTTGAATCTTCTTCAACCTAAAAAATTAATACAGTCGTTGGTGTAATGTGTAAAAAAATATACAAACTTACCTGCACTGCCCTTTGTGCGACATTTTTTATTAACCAGTTATTAGTAGGTGGCAATTTATTCAATTCAGTTTCAAATACAGCACTGTTACCTTGACGCAGAAGTTGGACAAAATTATAAAGCAACTGTGAAACCTCTACAACAAATAGATGTCTATAAGTATTAATCGTGAACATAGGTTACATTAGCTTCTTTTAATAGCAAAAAATTCACACCTGGAATGGAATCGTCTTCACAAATTGTGTCAAATTCCTCGTCCATTATATCTTCTAATGCCTCTCGAATTTCATCAGTACCAATAACCGGATCACAAGTACAATACTTAGTCATGTAATTAATAATATCTATGGCGGTCTGCAATGCGTAGGTATTTTATAATTACCCAGATGAAGCATGAATTTATAAGACTTTAAAAACACCTGAGACCCATAAAGACATACCTGTTGACTGTTTGGACCACCCATGTTATGTTCTACAGCTAATTTTAAGGCAGTCCAATTACTAAACACTCTTTCTACGACTGGATAAAATGTAGCTTCCATAGTAAAGAAGTAATAAATTAAACGCTTTATATAAGGTGCTAGGATGTGCAAAAGTGAGGTTATGGAAGAACGTCAATGTCAAGACAGAAAACACTATTCCACATTGTTCGAATTCCTAATACTGGAAAATTACTTCGTAGGGAACTTGACGAAATATACAGAGACAAACAATTATTAATATAAAATGAAGCAAAATATTGTAAACCCATTAAAAATGTACGGCAGGAAGGGCAAGAAATGAAAATAGAAGTTATTAATATTTCATTCCTTTTTGTGGTATTTTTCGGTTTAAAAGTACATACAATGTTGCCACACCTACCAAAATTTTGTATGTTTCTTTTATGCTAAACTACTTACCATTATTTAACAGTTAACAGTATTCTTAAACAATGTTATAGGAGTGAAAATTTCATGCATTAGTAATTGTTGTTAAGCAGCATAAATAATGCAGATCAGTAGGTATATGTATATGAATCTTACACAACACAAAATATATTKAAAAAAACAAAATTTGTTCATCGTTTACAATGATTTACGTCTGGGTAATTTTGTATACAGCAGTTTTATGTTAATTCAGATAATGTGATCTACACTGTTGTATCAAAAAAATTTCCTACAGATATATACCGATATTTAATCAAGACTGTTTGGCACCACTGCATATTGCATAGCATTCTAACCTAATTAATTGAGTACACTTATTTGTTATTTAGTGCAATCATCTCCAATCACCTACAAAAAAACATTAAAATGTTCGATTTTGGAGACACTGTAGCCCTAATGTTGGGTTTATTCATAAGCATAGTAGGTGTCTTGGCATGTCTTGGAGCCTACGCAAGGAAAAAAGCTTACTTAGAACAGCTATAGATATCGATGTATGTATTGAAATTAATTAATAAGTTGAAATTAAATTACATTATTTGCAGCAGCCATGTTGACCATCGAATAAGTGAATAAGCTTTTATATTTTTGTAATGTAATGGAGAATGTAGATGCTGGTAGTGTACCCCATGTTATCATGTAAAATAATTTAGACTGTAAATAAATTTTTATTACTTATCTGTAGACGTATAGGTTTTATTTAATTAAAACCTTTTTCGCTTGAATCGTAGCATTTCCATTTCAATATAGTGCATCAACAGTAATAATAACATCTTTTCATGCTAGAACTTTTGAATGAATTAGAAAATATACCAAAAACAAATTTTTTTTTGTCATTTTCTGTTTTGTATTGTATTAATTCGTTTATTTCGAAAAAAGTTGCTAAAAAAGGTCTTAACATTATCTTAAATACCGTTTGTTGCAAAATATAAACATGTGAAAAATGATTGAGTATAAAAGAAGCTGAAATTAAAAAAAAAATATGTGAATAACTTGGCAGCTACTGTATATAAAAAAAAAACTTTTGCAGATCAAAATATTTAATATTCGTATAAATCCATTCAGTGAAGTAACAATCTTCCATGGCTTTTCTTCTGAGAAAGGCCACCTGCACTTGAAGATAATGAACGTAAATATCCAGCATTTCGTGTATAACGCAACATCAACTCAGCTCAAAATAAATACTGTTACTGCAAATACAAAAAAAAAAGAAAAAGGCAACCTTTCTAAGTGTAACTAACGTAATAGGATGTAAAAAATAAACAACTTCAGAATGTAAGGGTATAAAGCAAGCWGATACATCTACAGGGCACTGGTAAGYTCCTGAACTCGTGAGATTAAATAAGCATTGTGTTCCTTATAACCCACGGGGCTGMCTTTAACAGCAACAGTTTTCAGCCTTGTTTCATCCTGAAAAACGTGGTTAAAAAAGTTTTTACGGGTCCTTGAAATTTTGTGCTACCACTCACGTTGTATGTTTCCATCTTGGCTCTGCACTTAAATATGAACTGCTTAAAGTGAGCCTTGCTCGTTATATCAGCAATAGCATCAGAGTCGGCTGCCATTGCATCACCCAGTTCTTTGGCAGTCATACCCAAAATTAGCTCTGCATCGTCATTGAAGACACTGATCCAGCAGTTGCCACTCCAATCTCCTACATTCATCTACAAGGTGTTAAAATGGTATGAAACGAGAGTGTAAGAAGGGACATCAATTTAAGTATTATAACTAAACCAGTAGATTTTAATTCTGCCAGATCCTGTTTACTCCTAATTGTTTGATTGAAGAAAATGAGGTAACAAGTACGAGTAAAAATGACAACAATTGACTCATCGTTTTCAGCACAAGACAATAATAATAATACTTGTTGTATTCACCAACCTGTAATAACAGGCGATAGTCGTAGTTTGGATATTCCCTGTTGCATTTTTCACATTTGAACATCCCATTTGCCAAATCCACAAGTTTTTTATTGCAATTATCTGTAGGGCATGACTTGTATATGGCGTTCTCGGTCCTGATCATCAAAACCGTTCCCAAGACTTGGTAATAATCACCTTTCTCGCTGTTGCCCAGGCCATTTTCCTGCACTTGCTTGAAGCTCATCCACTGTGTGTCAAAACTCATGGAACCAGTCCTTTTAAACAAGGATACACCAATGAACTTAGTTTAAACTAACAATAATTAGACTAAACTATCATAATCCCTTCACGAAAGCTGTAATTTTAAATTGAAGCATGCATATAACTAGATCATTTCGAGAACAATAAAATAAAAATGAAGCTTACTTGGCACTAATATTTGAAACTTCTCCTTGGCAGCCGCCATTATCAAACCAGCCCCGTAAATCATGTGCTTGTGGTATATCAGGATTGAGTTTCATCTGACTACCGCCAATCAGAGAAATATTTTTACCACCGCCAAATTCGCCAACCTTTGCTCCTTTAACGGCCACCACAGGATTTGTAGATCCATCAAATTGTTCAGCATCATTGTTCCATAAAGTTAAAGCAATCTAACATCAAATAATTATTATCATATAGTACAGTGATATAATAATTATGATAATCAACCTTAAAAGGCCATTAATAAGCAACTATTTTTTTCAAAAGTTCCATTAATTTAATAGTAATTTATAAAAAATAAAGGAAAAAGTGTAGTAATAACTTACAGCACAGTTAGAGGTGTCAACCAACATGAGTTCTCGTTTCTTCAAGTCTCGTCCGGTATTTTTGGAATTGATAGTGATAACGTCAGAGGTAGACTTGCAAATGCCAATGACATCTAAGATTATTTTACACATAATAAAATTTAATACTATAGTATTATTAAACTGTAAATATGAACTCACCAAGCAAAGTTCCAACTTCAATGTTTGTGATCTTGTCAATCCCAATAAAATTATACTGCGTCTTTGGAATACACTCGATATCATCGTGGCACTCTTCAACGATGGTCTCGTTCGTGAAGGTCATCTCAAAATCGTTTTTGATGGAAGAAAACTGTTTGTTGGCAACTTTCAATGTGGCCTTGGAAATGTAATAGACTTTATCCACCTGAAATTTGAAATAAGCACATGACATTGAACAATGCTAAAGGCAAACCTCTATTAAGTCATAAAATTTATCGACGAGGTCTCGGAATACAGTTGCCCTAATTTCCCCACTTTCGTCGACCAGATCTAAACTAAAGAGCTTCCCCTCACCCTTGGAATTCGACCATGTGCGAATATTCGATTTGGTCATCACTCTTGCCTTGATCACCCACCTGTTAACATATATGTAAGTGATGGAAAGTGAAAGAAACTAAAAAATACGACATACTTGTTATGGTAAGGACTAAGGCTGCTTATGGGATTGGTAAGCCGGTCACTAATCGAACTGTTATGCTGTGCCATAGGAGGTAATGTCATTTTAGAAGTGGGTTGTGCCGATGTTGGTCCAGCTGCAGTAGATTTTAACTTTGCCGCTTCAGCTGTCGCAGCTTTCTCAGAATAGACAACCGGATTTCCAATTTTGTCAATGCATTCACCATCAACTAACACTTCCATATTCAAAATCACAAGAACTCGCCTGTCATATAAAAACAAATGAGTTACGAGTAAATAAAGAAGATCTCATACCTTTCATCCTTGGTGCCACTGTTTAGGACGCTGGTCATGTAGTTAGTTATCTTAATAATTGTGTTATCTGCGACTTGGCCAGATTTACCGTCAGCACTCTTTGGGACAGTAAGCATGGCATATGAAATGTAGTATTTGCCATCGGACAACAACAAACGATACCTTGCCTTGTCAGACTGGTTCGTACCGGTCACAATTTTTGTGCCCAGAACTTGCAGAATGGGATCTTTCACTTCTTCACCTATCATAATGTTCTAAAATACGACCAATTGCAAACAGAAATGAGATTAACAAGAGATATACACTTACGTGAAGGACTCCTTCAGTTAGCTGAAGTTTTGATGTCATATTTTAATCACTTGCTTTACAACAATAAATCAAACATAAAAAAGAACCTTTCTGATCACTAACGGTATCCCGCTTAACCGATAAACTTCCGCAAGAATTTGTAAAATTGTAGGTTAGTTTTGGCGCAAAAGCGCAGATTGTCCACCATGAAGTTAGCATACTGTTATTTGACATTCACTTACCATAGAGCAAAGACATATAAGAAGACTAGCAACTAGTGCCCTGAGAAAATACCATAATAGGATTTTGACCCTTTTTGAAAACGTGTATAAGCGACTTAATAAAAAAAATCCAAGAGTATATTAATGGAAACCCTTTCCTAATAATTTTCAAAAATTAAATATATATTATATTCTATACGAAAGTCACCATTCCAAACAGTAAAGATTGCTAATTCCACATTATTTTCTGTACATGTCCTTTAGTGGTTATTGTTCGTTGTTCCAAACAACAATCGCTTTACAAAATAAAACGCAAAAAAATAATTTATGTGGTAAAGTAAAGGTAAATGTGACTGAATACATATAAGTTAGAAAGACAGCTATCGAATTTAACTGACAATTGCATAAAATACACCACATCACAGCAAACTTACAGCAACTGAACAACAGGTTCATAACACGTACTCAGAGTGGACTTTCTGAAACAAAAAGTAAAAATGATTAGCTTAACATTGCGTTTATCTACCACCACAGTAAAAACACAATTTACAATCATCTACTTCATACAAGGCCCAATAATTGAATATAATGACATATTGTGTAATAACATAACGCAAAATTGCCTACTGAATTCGAGCGCAACATATAATTTAATAAGTTCAAGTTCCTACAACAGTATAGATACGCTGTTTAAAATGTTTTTCTGTTGTTCAATCCTCACTGCGACTGTAACACCAACTAAACTGTAAAACATTTTAAAATTGCGTAAGCCGCAATTGGATACAAAAGTTTTTGTGGACAAAATTTCATAGTTTTGAATACAATGCATATAAAAACATTGCAGCATATCTCATAATCGTTAAATTCAAATTGACAGAAATTTTTACTGAAGAATACGTAGGAATATCTAATAAATGTCTAGCACTTTTTTCAGTTCATTTGAATCATTCGGTCTGAAGAAGAATGAAATTAAATCCTTCAAAAATTTTATTATATTATTTACACAGAACTCGTGTCCTTACTAGAACGCACTTTCTTGCCACATTTCGTTACAACTGAAACATCTAATCGATTTTTTCTCTGATCTAATTTTCAAGAATTTGATATTACGTAGCTTAACTATCAAAATAAACCAACAGAAGTGATGGCACGAAATACAATCAAGCTGTAAGTGAGTTTGAAGAAAACATAAAAAATTTCTTTGGATGACTGTGTGGGATATAATATCAAAATGTTTCAATCTATGATGTTTTTATTTAGTTAATGAACTAACGTGATCTTCTGTGGATGCTATTTCTTTTTTCTCGTGCTCAAAATAGTTTACTTGAAGTTTAGTGAAGTTACTATATTCTATTGAACAATCTGATTTTTCAAATAAGTTAAGGAAAGTAATCAGAAAAGAAAGAAAGAATATTTTCACGATGAGCAGAAGAAGATATAACGCTAAAAAGCGAAAAATCATTGATAAAACTAACTAGAGCTGATTTATTAAAGTGTTATTTTTTGGCTTATAAATGGTAAAAAATTTCACGTTTTCCATAAATATTTGTTTTAATCAGATATCTATATACAAGACGCATACCTGTAATTTTTTTTAAGGTTAAACGGAGCTAAGTAATCGTGAGTAGATATAGTACTGTACAGGCGATAGTGCAATTTTTAATAAACATTTATTATGGGTTAAAATTCATTAGTATTCAGTTATAAAAAAAATTAATTAAATAGCCTACTGTTTTTTAATCCAATAATATTTGGTTTACATTGACAACAATGTAAAAAAAATAAAAACCAAAGAMAAAATTAACTGCTAACGCTAGAAATATAAAGCCCTGCTTACTACGTCTTACATCATAAACATTTTGTTGTAGAAAAGAMAACACAAGTCGGAATTTGAAATAATACATCAGTTTTATTTTGACAAATACCATCTTTAAAGTCTTTTCAAAGCATATTTGACGGTTGTGTATGTCGCTATCTAGCTTTTTGCGAGACCAAGCTTATTTTGTTCACTTAACGTTAAACGTACAACGCGTTTACTAGACAAAACGGTAAGTAATTTCCTTATCGCTTTAGATTTATCACCTGCTCATATTTTGAATACTTACATGTAAGTCATTCAAAAGAGCCAGCTAATGTTGAAAATTTGGAAATGTCCAGCGAGTCATTAACAATAATTGTATTATTTAACATAGAATTCTCCGCCGATGAACCTCCTAGAGCTTTTAATTTTTTGTTCTTTTGGAAAAAGTACGCGACCATCGGTTTTTCGCTAATATGTTGATTTTTATCTCACACCACACCTTGAAAATTTTGTATTCCTTGATTTGTCAGGAAATGGTGTGGAACGCTCAACATACTTTTTCTAAGATTGTAGGTATCTATGGACGAATCGCTCACTTTACAAATACTTCGCTCTTTTAAATTCTTCAATGCAATACAACAACGCGACGTAAAATTTGCTAAATTTTATGCTAGYTTTTTTGCATATAATCATGCAAAGCTTGTATAGATTACAGATTCCACTAAACAAAAAAGTATTTAAAGTACAGTTAGGATTTAATTTTTATTAATTAAAAAGAAAAACCAGACCAATCGTTAATTCTAATGAAAATTTCTGATGTAAGAACTTGCAGCTTATCAGGAAGCTCGAAGGATATATGTTTAGCTGTTATGGTTATGTTTATGATTAGTAATCAGGTACAAAACCGCAATATATGTGGTAAAATCTTATTAACATAAGTACTGTTTCAGCGCAGTGATTATTGCTCTTGTCAGTAAAGTTATCTATCTCTGGATTACCGGCGCCGAGTGGTCACGTCAAATGTGCAGTCAGAGGTTGTCACAAACTTCATGCGAATGTCATGACTCACCACAAAATTCAAGTCCCAAATCATGTTCCATTAACAAAGAACTCGGAAAACATGTTAAACTTCGTGAATCTGGCCAGATACCTCGGAAGAAGCGTCGCGAACATAATCAGGAGAGAGATATCCAACAAGCGCGCCTTCACGCAACTGATGCCACAAAGCAATGTGTCCTCCTTCGTTTCCTCCATCGGCGTCGTGACCAGGGTACTGTGCATGTTCATCTCCGAAGCCGAGGACACCCAGCCGCACAATCAAGCGTTCGAATCGCTGATCCCGAAAGTCTCCGCCGCCGAAAGCGACGGCCCACCCCACGACTTCAGGGACCAGTTCAACTTCATCGACAAAGTGGTGAAGAAATGCGCCGCCGCCGTCGTCTACATAGAGATAAAGGACCCGAGGCGCTTCGACCCCGAGACCGGTCAGCCGGCCACCTCGTCCAACGGATCGGGTTTCATCATCAGGGATGATGGATGGATACTGACGAACGCGCATGTCGTCATCAATAAGCCGCAGTCGCTGATCATGGTGATGATGCACGATGGGACGACTTATCCCGCGATCCTGGAGCACGCGGACCTCACTCTCGACCTGGCCCTGCTGAAGATCTACTCCCAGGATCGGTTGCCCTCTCTGAAGTTCGCCAAGCCCAACGACGTGGCAGTGGGCGAGTGGGTTGTTGCTCTGGGGAGTCCGCTGTCTCTGAGCCACAGCGTCACCGTTGGAGTTGTGAGTAATAAGCAGTAGAGTCACGTAGGTTTAATTGCCGTCGCCTTGGCTTTCGGGGGCTAGGGGGTATTAATTAGATGAAGCGGAACGTTTACCTGCATTGTTGATGTAGCTCCAGTAGGGTCAAGAGAGGTAAATTAGAGACAGATTTTAAAACATTTCATCTTCTTAAGCTTCTATGGGCTTTGACAAAGGGTTTTTAAAGTAGATATTGTCTGTTTTATAGTATCTGTACGTTGCTCTAACGAACTTTACAAAACATAAACAGTAAAAGCATTTCTGTCATAAAAATAATTGTCTCATTTTTACCTTGTCTTTCAAAAAAAATAAGAGACAATCTTGGGTACAAAATATACGCTATAAAGCATAAATTTAATACACAGGGATAAATTTGACATTAGAGAGGGTAAAAAGAAGACACGAGAGCACACACATACAGAAAACGACAAATCTTTCTTCGTTTAACCTTCCTTCTAGCTCTGCCAGTTTTAGAAATACTGGTCATCGAAAAAAACTGACCCTGTATATAGGAATTTTTATTGCAGTACATACCTTCCTAGCAAAATATTCATAAATGTTATCACTAACATTGTTATAACACTTTTTTTAAACAACATTCTTAATGTTTACTTCTACAATAAGCCTTCACGAAGTCTATTAAATCCACTATATTTAATAAATTGGCAAAGCGCTCTCAGCTGTAATTAGCCATCATCGGTGATATTGTCAAATTCGAAATAAGCAGTTTTCACTTCAAACAAAGAAGTAGCCTGCACGCCAAAAGCACACACATGAATCCAATGATCAAATAAAGAATTTAGAATAGGAGAACTAAAATTACAAAAATCACTCAAGAATTTCAAGGTTCTTGAAAATTTAATTTTGAGGATTTATTACAAACATGAAAAGTATTTAAATTATTTAAAGAGGCAGTCTGTTTAAATGACAATAAACGATTTGTTAACGAAGAAGTTGTTGAATGGATTCAAGATTCCAGAACTCCGTAGGTTTCGCGAACAAGGTAAAAGAATTATCAATACCAAATAACTCTATTCTTGTGTCCTTTGATGTGTTTAATCTTTTCACCTTTATCCCCCTAAACGAACGTTTCACAATCATCAAAAATAAAATAGAGAACTGCCACCTATCAAACACAGAGAAAACTGAACTACTGAATATTGTGGAAATTTGCATAGATCAAAGTTATTTTACATTCAATGGCATATTCCACAAGCAAGACGATGGACTGCCAATGGATTCACCTTTGTCTCCAGTCTTAGCCGAAGTTTCCATGTCAAATTTCGAAGAGAAGCTTTTTGAAAAGAAAAATGAAATTGTTAAAAATGTATTATTCTGGACTAGATATGCTGATGATATTTTTTATATTTGCACGGGAACTGACAGGCAGTTGGATGTATTCTTAAACTTCTTAAATAGAATAAATAATAAGATTCAATTTATGCTAGAAGAGACTAATAAATATACTACTTAGAAAACAAAGTTTCGAAAAAGAATTGACGACAATTAAACAAATAGTCTTTAGCAATGGATGTGACATCAAAATTGTGGACCAAATACTTAAAAAGCAATATAAAGTTAGAATACAAAGAATGCTGTACAATCCTAACATCAATGAAAAAGAACATATTTTTTTCAAACGTTATTAAAGTGGCAATTTTCTGCAGCTAGCATAGGAGCCAAAGTGTCAAATTATATCTTAGCAACAATGACACTTACTTTTGCTGCATATACGCAGCAAAAATCATTTGCAACCACGGCGGCAAATATTAAGGAAACTTGATTAAAATTATGAAGTTTTATTAACGTTTACGAGGGTGAATGCTTTCAGCGTCCATAAATATAAGATAATATTTTGTCGGATAGATCGCTGTCTGTTTTGTTTGAACTTGTGTCAGGCAAATTTTGAGGTTCTTCGTCTTTGACAAAGATTACAGGTGTAATCGAATCGTCAGACTATTAATTTTTTGTCAGTGTTTTCAAGAGACAGCGATCTATCCGACAAAATATTATCTTTTATTAACGTTATTAAAAGTTAAATTAAAAGTACAATTATTGATACTAGCGTTTTGAAAGTTAAAGCCGCTGCTTGTGCCAGGCATGTTTGGGATATCTCCAGCCGAAGCTTCTATGGTATAGGTCTCATTCTGGTTTGTTGTGGTAATTTCAATGCTTGGACTAGGTGAGACATTTTTGACATCGTCAGAAGCAGTGGCAATAGATGTACATGATGAAAATATCTTCCTCGCTGTGTGGTTTTTGTTTGCCATAGACTCTTCAATATAGCCCTCAGCTACTGTACTAGATTTCCATCCGCCATGCCTCTTTAAACATGTTAGATCAGCACCTCCGTCTACCAGCAGTGTCGCGGAGGTTCGCCTCAAGCAGTGACCCGTATATAAATTTGGATTGGGCAATTTCAAAAATTTCGCTACCTCTTTTGGGACACTACCAATCTTGTGAATTCCCATCACCGCTTTCTGGCATTTTCCGTTTCCGTATTTTACAAAGAATCGTGACTCCTTCATCTCTTTTGGACGCAAAGAAGCATATTTTCTGTAGATTTGAAGAAACTTCTCGTTCACAATTGTAAAGGATCGGCTCTTATATGTTTTAGAATATGGAATTTTGATGTGCAACAAAGTCTTCATATCTTCAATGTCTTGAATTTTCATATTTACGAGTTCATCACAGCGACATGCTCCTGATACACCGACTACCAACACAACCTACAAAAAGGGATTACTTTAATATTACCTATATTAATACTGTCAGAATAACTTACCTTGATTGCCAAATAAATTTCATGTGGAGCATCAGACAAGAAACGCTCAATTTCTTCCTTTGTTAGAACTTGCGATTTTTAGGAAAATTGCCCTCATTTTGTTTTTTTAAGTAAGCATGTAGTTTCATAAATCTTCCGATATCCACTCCATGCTTAATATTTAAAAGCGATTTGATCATGGAGTAGTGTGACCACATGGTCGAACTCTTCATCTTGACCTCAGTTGACAAATAAGAAAAATATGCCAACAGCACGTTTTCAGAGTAGTTCTTTACATTTTTCTCACTACACCATCGCATGAATTTTTCATAACTGTTGTGGTACAGTTTCCTGGACTTCGTCGGTAGCAAATTATTTACAACTTCTGAAGCGGCCTCAGCCACTTCAGGGGGCGTGCATTCGATGTCTGACATGGCGAAAACTGCAAAATGATTAGTTCCAATGGGAAATATTTTTAGAATATTCGGTAAAACTTACAAAATGCAGCCAGGTTTTGTGACACATTAAATTATTTTTCTATACTATTTGCCGTAATAAATTATGTCAAATAAAAGCAATAGAGGTTAATGAGTGCAATTTGGGAGGTCTTCTAGCTAACAATAAGCCAAAATCCAATAAATTGAACAAAAACGGCATTTACCAAATAAAATGCAAGCAATGTGACATGATATACATAGGATTAAAGAACATGCTGCGAATATAAATTCAAACAAAAACACAACGGGTGACCTGACCTGACCATTGCATAAAAAATAACCATTACTTAGATGAAAACGACGTCAAAGTTTTACATTGCGAAAGGAAAGGTAAAAAACTGAACCTTTTAGAACTTTAGAAAATTAAAAAAGCTCAGCATCAGAAAAAACATTTGTGAAATAAACAAATAGAAATTCCCACGTGCAGTACGCCTTTGATATTATAAAGTCGGCCTTTAAAACCCAGGCGAGAGATTTTACAACTGTACTTTGCAACCCCTGTAAAAAAGGGGACGTAAACAAAATTCTGCACGTCTGAGTTTAGTATAACGCTGTTATCTGTTTGACAATGACCGTATTTGGTCAAAACGATCGTCAGAGTTATCTGATAAATCAAGTGAGACAAAGCACATACGTTCAATCACACACACGGCCTATCGTAGAAAATCCAACATTTCTTCCATGAGTACAACTACACTCTTGATATTTTCCATAAAGCATTTTAACATCTATCTTAATCTTACATATGCTGAATAATTTTATTTATATTTTCCAAAAACCCTTTCTGTTTGTAACAAGAGAAACACTTGAACAGATTTTTCCCAGGTGAGCGCCATAAAAAGAAGCGCCGAAGAACTCGGTCTGAACAATTTCTCCATGCAGTATTTGCAAACCGACGCTTCCATAACGTACGGAAATTCTGGAGGACCCCTAGTCAATCTCAACGGCGACGTTATCGGCATAAACAATCTCCGAATAACATCTGGGATATCTTTCGCAATACCCATAGGTTAACCGCTGAACCATGTTTGTCCACTCCACTCTTACAGTGATGTTTTTTTTCAGAATATGCGTCAAAATTTTTAGAAACGACAAGATATTCAGCGGCTTATAAGGCGCAGGAACCATTAGAAGGGAGTTGTATTGGCATCACGACGATATCGCTAACGCCAGCGTTAATGCGACAGTTGGTCCAACAGAGGAAAATAGTACCTGAAGAAGTTCAGAACGGAGTGCTGGTTTGGAAGGTCCTTCAAGGGACTCCTGCCCACAAGTAATTATTGTAGAAGTATAAGCATATACATGTGGACCAAAGATTCGAATCGGTCCTTTTTTAGTCCTAATTTAGTTTTGCTAAATAAGTCCTCAACGTCAAAATCACTGGAAAAACTTTGAAATATTTTTTTTCTGCAGAACTATGTCTTTCGTTCATTAACATTTGCTCGTGGCTAGTTTTAGCGTGGAACTCGCCAACAAAACTTTACTACAACCGTTAATCCCATAAATACAGCAACACATTTTTAAGTTTCTTTTTGTACCAACTTGGTATTTTTAGTTGGGGTTGACAGGTACTAACTCTCACTTGTCAATAAAGTAACAAGAGGTTTTCCTGATATTTACTGAAAACTAGTGGACTGGCGTAACTAAATCGTGATTATGTACAAACAAAATTTATACTTAAAAATGCATGTCCATACTATGCTGTCTACACCGCAACCAACTATAGATAAATATACACTGGGGAGAATAACTATATATGGCCCCATCATTTCGAGGAGTTATATCTACCTCTACTGACGTCATTAATTACCGGTAAAGCCAACGGCAGACGAACCAACTCCAACCCCCTTCCCGGTGTTGCAGTTATTTCGAGCACGGGAGTAAATCACTCGGGATATATTAGTCTTTGTGTTGAACAAGATGCGTATTATTTTTGCCCGTTTAACGGCCCTCGAAATATCCTGATGGCAAATTAAATTTACCTTTGATGCAGGAGCGGTCTGGAGGCAGGCGATATCATAACTCACGTCAACGGGGTGCCCATCAGGGAGGCAGGAGACATATACATCCTGCATTCCAAGAAATCTGACCCCGTCATACACATGGACATCGTGAGGAGTGGGAAGAAGAAGTCTTTGGCGTTGAACACACAAAAGTAAACCCCGAATAAAGTTATGTCAGATTCATTAGAAATTTGTAGTTTTACTCGGTGTGAAAATTGGTAAATAACATCTTAAAGAACTTTTATTCAGAGTTGGACTAATAACGAGGGTGTGTACTATGTTGTCTACATCGGAACAATCTCAGGACAACTTTAAAAATTTTAAATTCAACTCAATCTCATATTTTATCATTTAACTCTTTAACACCTATTACAAACTAGAAAAATGATTGTATTTGATACTTTGTAAGGCTTAGATTTTGAAAACGTAGTAAGTAACTTAGTTCTTTCAAAATTTTAACTAATTAGTGGATTAAATTAAATCAATATCTTTCTGTTTTAATATTAAAAATGTTTTGCCCTTAGTCCATTTTCAGCTGAACTTTTCACAAACAATTTAGAAGAAATATATTAAAAAAAACACTTGTTTTTCCCCTCATATTAAATTTGGGTTCCGTCACAAAGATGATATTTTGTGCCTTTTATTTGCTATAACACAAATCCTTACCTTCCATAAAAATTCACTCATACAGACAATATATACCTTATTTATCTCACATAAAAAGACCGTTTTTGATTTCAGACTGTTTAAAGTGTACCTTTTTCAGTAAAAGTTTCTGGAAAAAAAATGGTTGTGAATCTCCAACTTTTCCAAATTATTTGATACAAAAACTGTACGTCAATATTTGATAAAGGTCTGTAAAACAGTTTCAAAATTACATTAAAAAAGTACTTGTTAGAAAGTGGTGATCGACGTTTTGTATTTTATAATGTAATGTATTTAAGTTTTATGGGTAGTGAGGCGAATTTGTAGAAAAAGGGTTAGGAAATTAGCATCTTAAAGACAACTGTTGATATCTTTAAAAACAGCCGAGTTTTACGAAGATGAGTTGAAAACGTTTTAGTTATTTGCCTCTTCTGTAAAATTATGTAAATGCGAGATATACTAAGTGAGGGCATGTGTCCAATAGCTTCACACAACTATAGGTACTTATATATCCTGAAGACTCGCAGAAATACACACCCTAAAGGCAATGCACAGTGATTTCCTCATAATTATCTGTTGTAGGTATAATGAATCGTATTTTCATCAGCAATAAATAACCGCATTGTTGAGCGTCTTCCAAACGTACTTCATGGGTAATATTTCTCTAGTATTGGATTATTAGTACCAGATGAAAATGCTTGTCTTTACGCCAGATACGTAAAATTGGCTCGTGTTGACATGGCTGTGTAATAATAACGTTCGCAAATGACATACGCGTTTGTAATATAGGTGCACGAGAAGCAGGATGAAAATTATTCTTTTAGGCTTAGGATAATTATTTGTTACAGCAATATGAACCAGTAATGAAAGTGTATCGTTTTTTGTTTTGTTAACAATTTCGTCGTAATTTTCACCTTGATAGTTCTTGTTTGAGAAAGCAGTAACTGTCCGGACTTAACATTACTGAAAGGTATATCGTATGAAAAAAAACTTAATAAAATTACTTACAAGAATTACTTGTTGGGTGTTGAAGACATGATCTACAATAATCCAAATAAACTCTGGTCGTTTATTCAATCTAAAAGGCGAAACACTAATCTCGAAGTATGTGATTCGCAAGCAATTGTTAATGCGTTTACGAGTACAAATTTCTTTTATAGTGTATTTATTAAATCAGATTCTAATGTTAACATCGAATCGAAATCTTGCTTCAATTGAGTTGTCTTGGCTTGTATTATAAAAGATAACATCTGTAATGTCCTAAATTGTTTTAAAGGTGCCTTTACTACCGGAACTAATTGCATACCTAACTTTCTTTTGAAGTACTGTGCTTCAATATTAACAGTTCCATTTTTTATATTTGTAATCTTTCTTTTACATTCGTCAGTCCACTGTAACTAATTTAACCCGCTTTTCTCAATTTTTCTCAGATCGCTGGAGGAACGTGGTCAAGTAGATGTTACGCAGATTTTCAGAGAGCGTTTGATCAAATTGATCATCTTCTCCTCATGTCTAAATTAGAAGAATTTTGTTTTTGTTCTTCTCTGTTACGCCTTTGTCGCTCTTACCTTTGGGTAGAGAAAATAGAGTACGTTATGCTAATCTTATTTCCAATCCTTCCTTTCCCACTTCCGGTGTTTCTCACAGATCTAACTTAGATCCACTACTATTTCTCTTTTTGTTTCATCCTTAGCCATATAACAAAAATAATGAAACGGACGTAAAACAATTTATTACATTGTTCTGTCAAACTTTGTAAAGAAAATTTTGGGTTTTAAAACTAATTAATTTATTTCGTCGGTCTGGACAGTGTGTGCCTATATAGCGGTACCTTTGATTATTATCTTTGCGCGTTTTTCAAGTAGACTGGGCAAAAAGTTGATCATTAACTGAGATCTTGGTTTTCGAATGTCGTGAAAAGTCGAACGTGATTTTAATTATCATCCATTAAGGGATTTGCTTTTCACAACATAACTGTGGTGACTTTATTTGGTTGTTGGTTTATCGTGAATTTGGGCACGATTGCTTTTTGGAACTTCACCACCCTCTTTTGGGATTTTGAAGGAAAACCAGTTTCGCACGTGTTAACGCGCTCGCTTAAATTGATCGGATTGGTATAAAAGAAGCCCTCAGGGAGGTGAGCACAAATATTTTTGCTAGTTTCAGTTGCTTAAAGGAATCATACATTTTTAAGAGTTTCTACCAGGGCTCGCTGAGTTTTGTTTGTCGGAATTTGGACCTGAATTCCTGTGCGAGTTTTGCCTGGATTCCTCGTATAAATCCATCGAATTGGATTACGATCTGCAGTTAAAAACACCACCCAAGGTCTAATATCATCCCCTTGCTTCCCGGGTTGCTCATTCTTGTGACGGTACCTAAAACCAGGAAGGTCCATTCTGCAGGTCAGATCTTTACCATTATATGATTCGGCGGTTAAAGGTGTGTATGTCTTTTTCGCTTCACGAGGCACAAGGGAATATCTGTTCGTCATAAACTTTTAGAACATTCTAACATTGGTTACATTACTTTGGTTGTTTGATAAAGGAAGAGTTTGCGTTCTCATTTAAGATAATTACTATAGAGTAAACAATTGTTTGTTTAATCATTGTACATTGGTACACATTTATGTTTTTTTTTGACAAGTGTTATTTATATACTTTTTGCTGTCATTTTCTTTTGTAAAGACACTCCGCAGTTTGGGTTGCTATTTCATACGCAAATTTGTCATTTAACACCAAGAATATCCTCTAGCGCATGGCCATTCGCTCGTGACGGTCGCGTGATTCTTTCACATGTTTTTTTACATGACCATTCATCCCCGTTTTGTAACTTCTCTTTGGATACTTCATAAGATTATTTTTCTTGTTCGCGTTTGAAATAAATTGCGAAGTGCTCTCTCCAATAAAAGAACATTTATATTTTGGTTGTACATTTTYAATAGTGAACATACTTACCTGCATAAATGTATGATTTAAATTTAAATAGACGTTTAAATATTATTACATACGGCTAATTTATTTAGTTACTATACTTACCTTTTTTGTGCTTTGGTTGGCCATCATTCTATCTACCTGTGGTAGGTGCAGGTAAGTGCCATACTTTTCATTCGTTTTGAAGGAAGCATTTACAACTTAGGGGTATTTCGTTCATCTACCTGGCGCCCAAATATTAATAAATCCACGCTAATAGGTCGGTAACTAGGCATATTTTTGGTGTATAATCTTTTTGGTACAGCGTTTACATAACCACACGCCTTCTCCGACTGTTAGCTAGCGGGTACCTCATCGCTTCAGGTAACATTAACCTAGATTTTTGTAAAAGTACGTTTTGTGCGTTACAACTTCTGAAAGGGAAAATGATCAATATGAAACTGTCTGTTAGCGTAGAGGATTTACCTACATCCAGCAAGAAGACATCCGTAAGTTTCTGGATTTCAAAGACTATGTAATTAACATGCTTACTACTCAAACTTAAATGGACTTAAAGTCCATTTAAATATTTCATCTAACTCATTAATGGAATGGTTAGATGTTTTTCTCGATGCAAGCCAAATTAAGGATAGCTAAGTAACAATCTGATCTCTAGATCACCAGACTTAACAAAAGCAGAATCCTGCCTGTGAAAATAGGTCAAAAATAGAGTAAACTATGCACTGCTTCCTGTAGTCGATAATATGAAAAAAATACGACAGAGTTTGAAGGAATAAACTAAGCTAAGAAATGTTAATGCTTCCTTTGACAATAGGCTGTATTATTGTACGTGTGTACATAGGTAACACTGGATATTTGAAGCATTTCATTTAAATATCTACTCAAGAGTGTAACCTTTAAAGGTAAAAATAAGACACTAAAACATTACAAATACTTTTTCTGTTGCCACTTTCTAACTCAATTGGATCCAGGTAAAGTCGCACATTTATTGTCAAGCGCTACAACCCCATTATGCAGTTAATGTTACAACTTTTATATTTATTAAGTATATCAAAGATTTGTGGCAAACTTTCTTGCAAAGTTAACCTTTTGAAGTTCTGGCGACCTTACTAAGAACCATCGCCGATCACAGGGAACCGCTTAGGCATACGCAAGAGTGACTTAACCGCATGTGAGGAAGAAAACCAACAAAACCCTCTTCGACGGTGCACCGCCACTCCAAACAGACCGCAACATCAACACCAACTGGCCGACGGCCGGTGCACAAAAAGTCGCGTCGCATCTCGACAGGCCCCCGATCCAGAAATAAACGGCGTCGTCGCGCGTCCATCGCGAGCCTTGGCGAGCGACGGCGACGCTCCAACGGGGCCATCCGGAGCGTCAGTTCGAACCATGACCGACGGTTACCCGCACGTGCCCCGGCCGAAGGGACGCTCGGCGTCCATATGCGCGGCCAGCATGGAGGCCATACCGCCCTCGGGAGGGACGCCGGAGAACGGCACCCCGGTCAGCAGGAGGCGCCGGCCGGCCACCAGGTCGCAGAGCGCCAGGATCGCCAGCGGAAGGTCAGTGGGGTTCGACGTTGATGATGAGAGTGCGCGAGGAAAAGTTCTTGCATGGGGCGGGAAAGTTTCTGGGGGTGTTTGGTGGAAGTGTTGTTGACAGTGCTGAGAGGTCTTCGAGCGTATACTTCGAATTTGTAATTTGTCAGTTGCTGGAGGTGTTACTTTCAGCTCGACTATTGTGTTTCATTATCGAATGGAGGTAACAGGAATTGGAAGATTTTTGTACGAACACCAGCTAAAACAAATATAATTTGCGTTTCAAAAGTCTTAAAGGGGCCTATCAGGTCTGGATGCATGGTAGCAACTCGGTTAGTTTCCAGGTTCTTCCCATTTTTTTAATACAAGAAGAGTTTTTGGCTGTAGGTATAGCACGAAGATTTCGGAAATTAGTGGACTCAAGGAAAGTTAAATGGAGAAATATTTGAAGTTTTGTGAGTCTACTTTAATGAATTTTTTTGATTTTTGACAAAAAGTATATTGAAAAACCCTAATTTTGGCGATCTCTTCTTTTCCTCCAACATTATTTTTAATTTTACATAAAAGGTGTAAATGAAAAGGTTGTAGAAAATCAATCCCCAGTCAATCAAATACAATAAGAACTTAAATACGTATTTCGGCAGCTAAGCTATCATATTCCGTAGAGGGAAGGACTTCTTGAATGTCTGGACGGATTAACCGGAGAATATTATCCTCACCAAGTCTTTAGCGGAAGTGGAGTCAGGTCAAAAAACATCATTATTTATACTATTTGAATTTAACCATTGAGTAAATCTTTGTTGCTTTGGATAAAGATGCTTTCAAACGCGTTCAATACCGTTTAGAAATTTGTTTAACTAGTTTTAATTTTTTTGACAAATTATGGGGTGATATGTGTCTGCAATATGAAACCTGAAATGAGGTAAATGCTCTTTAAATCTAACTTCTATGGAATGCCCGGCCTGCCCAATAAATTTACAACTACTACATTGTATTTGATTTGATAGTTAGTTTCTTCAAAATGTTGAATAACACGAGATACTGTCGTGTGTTGAACTATATACAGCACGGCAGCTTGTAGCTGGTATATTCTTTGCTGGGAAAATGTAAATTTTGCGGAAAAAAGCATTCTCGTTTAGATTAGAATGAATTAGAATGAAAATTTCGAAAATAGCATCATTGCTGAGAAACGAAGCTACGATTGATATCAAAGATCTTATCAAAATCGGATTAACCATTCGAAGGAAAATCCATTTTATCCATAATCACTTTATAATTGAAATTTTATTCACACTTAAGAACCGTGTAAATTACCACTTTTTCCACTAGTAGAATAAAGAAATTACTTTATTCCACTAGCGAGATAAAAAATATACAATCTTAAATCAATCACATTTTATTTATTCATTATTAACATTGAGATTTATATTTATAAAGGTTTCGCTATTTCTGTTATCAAACTTTGTTTTTTGCCATTAACATTAAGTTTGTAGCTGTCATCGGTTTCAGAACGCATACTTGTAGAAGTTCTTGTTAAATCTGCAGATATCAGTCCTTGCAGCAGATCCCTGGATTTTCCTTGCAATGTCCAGCTTATTATAAATTGAATCCTCGATATAGCTTTCTGCTATAGCAGAGCTTCTCCACCTACCATGTCGTTTAATTCTTCTGAGGTCAGCACCTTTATTAGCCAAAAAGAAAATGAAGCAAATCTTGAAGAGACTTTCGACAGAGTGTTGATTTCAACAGGTTGTGAAGTGCACTTTTGATTAGTATATCGTAAAAACAATCTGTCGTTAGATAAATTCTTTGGACGTAAGGAGATGTATTTTCTACATATCTCCATAGTATTGATAGAGAATCCTTCTTCTATTGTTGTTAATTTTCGTGAAAATCCCATCTTTTACATTACTGATTTTCAAATTCGTTAATTCGCAGCAACGACAGGCACTAGACACTCCCATTATTAGTGCAACCTAAAATATTTCAAGATTCATTATCTATAACGTCTAGAAAGTTATGAGATGTTACCTTGTTCATCAAATACTCTTTATCGCAAGCCCTTCGTAAAAATTCTTCCACATGCGCTTTTTTTCAATGCTGCAGCTTTCCTTGCTTTGTATCAGCATCGAGTACTTCGACCACATGGATGAAATTGCATACTTCTTCTTCAAATTTAAGAAATATGATAACAGTACTTCCTCAGTTATGGTAGATGCACCCCGTTTTTCATTCTATTCGTTAAATTCGGAAAATATTTTTTCATAATGTAATAATTGTAGTTGCTTTTGCAGCTTCCTTCAGGATTATCCCAGGAACACTTTCTTCCATTTCTCACCAATTTCATACATATTTGCAAATGGAGTCGATAAACAATCGAAAATAAATGACAACAATTCAACACCTCCCAATATTTCTTTAGTTAGTTTCTATGCTTTTTAAATTATTTTGAAATCAAATAAAATTTCGACGATTTTGGTTCTAAATGCGATAAATAACTATTAAAATTGTAACCAATTCTTAGTGGTATGTTAGAAGTGTACTGATACCTTTAATAAGGTAGTGGAAATTGTAAATTGGATGATGTTTTTTTTTATAACAAAATACAATAATTATCTAACAATATATCATGACTAATTGTAGAGCTCGATTATACAACATTGGAAACTGATGCATGTATCAAGATAATAGAGACATACTCTAATGTTTTCTCTCTATCACGAAAACTGTTGGTAACAATAAAAAATTCTTCATCCTTGAACAGGTCCATCCGACGAAGGGCGGCTACGGCAGCCGCCGCCAACGCCGAGCTGAAGAGCAACCACTGCAACAGCGAGCCGAAACTTGCTGAGCAGGGCACCACCCCCGACGTGTCGCCCAACATAAGGCGAAAGGGGTCGCAACGAAGGGGCACCTCGGTATATCACAGGAAGTCGACGGCTTTTCTTGACGTGCCCGATAATCGCGGAAATAACGCGTGCAGTGGCGAAGAGGATGAAGATTCGTATCGCTTGAGGTCGTTCAGTTTCACGTCAAAAGGTAAGTCTGAGCATACAGTTAATACGCACGATATTTTTTGTAAACCGGGACATTGGGCGGCGTAGTAGCACGTATTCTACGATTTTCTCTTACACTTTCTATGTAACTACCAGGTGATTTTTTGAAAACTTCAAACCTTAAATAACTTTAAATAGAGGAAAAATTTAAAATTTTGGAAAAATAGGTGAACTTTTGTTTGCAGGGGGACAACTTTTGAGATAAGTTTTTACCGCTTACCGCTTACCCTCTTAGCCGGGTACATACCCCTTCAAAAATTTTAAATGAAACTACCCATCTTACGGTACATCATTTAAAAGCTTATTACACAAGGAGTCTTGCCATGTAATTAGTTTTACTATTTTTTACCCATTGACGGGGTAGTGGGTCAAAAAGTGCATTGTAGCAAGTGGCTTATATAATGGAATATTTTGGACTTTTTTAACAAAATTTATTGTCTTGGAGTTACAATAAAAATTGTCCTTACTTAAGCCTAAAAAAACTTGTTAAAAAATAATTGTCACACCTAAGCAAAATGCCAAAAATACTTAACATTTTCTTTCGACATTACTTGATATTGCAACTCGACAATTTATACTGAACTGGCTAAATAATTATCTACTTTGTGTTTCCAATTTTTTGTTTCAACTTTTTGGCTACTTCTTTGGCACGACCATCTTTTTGTTCACATTCCTTTTTATAAATCGCGTGAAATTTTAAAGTGAGAGTCCAAGTGATAATGGTTTATTCAACCGCCGAAAGGGTAGAAATAATTTTTATTTACGGTGCTGAGCATAGCTGTGCTCGTGCGTCAGCAAGGGTGTTTAACGAACGGCACCCCGATAAAAATGTTGACGCAAGGTACATTCTCGATCTCGTGCAGAAATTTCAAGACACTGGATCTGTAGTAAACAAAAAAAGGGCAAGGAATAGAGTCGTTGATGAAATGGCCCAACTTGAAGTACTTGGTCATTTTGCAATGGATCCAACTAGCTCTTTGCGTAACATTTCTACAGCCACTGGACTTTCTTATTCATCTGTAAAGAAAGTTACAAAACTGCACAAATTCCATCCCTATAAGATGAAAACTCTCCAGGAACTCGGCGAAGATGACTTCGATAGAAGACTGCAATTTTGCGAAATCATGACAGAAAAGATTATAGTAAATCCAAATCTAATAAAAAATATCTGCTTCAGTGATGAATGCAATTTCTCTGTAAATAAACATAACGTCAGGTACTGGAGTGACGAAAATCGTTATATTTTTCGAGAAGATCATACACAAGTTCCTCAGAAGCTGAACGTCTGGGCTGGAATACTTGGCGACGCAATTGTAGGTCCAATTTTCATTGATCGGACGCTAAATGGGGGAATATATTTAGAATTACTTGATAACGTTATTAATGCTTTAATCACAAAGCAATTAGAAAACCAACGTGACCCTGAAGGAAATTCAATGTTGGATGAATACGAATTGTTTTACCAACATGATGGAGCCCCACCGCATTACGCCATTAATGTGCGAAATTGGTTAAATCATAGATTTCCTCTTCACTGGATTGGTAGGCGTGGGACAATTGAATGGCCGCCACGATCACCCGATTTGACTGCTTTAGATTTCTTTCTATGGGGTCATTTACAATCTGTGGTTTACAAAACACAACCTACTAGCCTGGACGATCTGCGAGAAAGAATTATTAACGAGTGCAGGAGGATTCCACCTGAAACTTTCCGAAAAGTGCAGCAGGAGTTCGAGAACCGTCTGTATTATTGTATGGAAAGAGGTGGTGCACATTTTGAGAATCTATTGTAAGGTTTGAATTTCTATGGTTTTGTTAACACTGTTTTTGGAGTTACAAATAAATAATTTTTCTCTTTCGTGGACATGGACTTTCTAAAAAATTACATGATAAATACTTTAATGTTAATAATAATGTTAAAAGAAAATTTTCAGTATTCTGGGAGTTTTTTTTAAGTGTCATATTTTTTACAAGTTGTTTGTTTAAATTTTGGGTTCTCGTAAGGACAAATTTTATTTCCGCTCTAAAATAAAATACATTTTGTTGAAAAGAGTCCAAAATATTCAATTTAATAAGCAACCTGTTTCGTAGGCACTATTAATCTATTACCCCGTCAATAAGTCAAACGTGGTAAAACTAATTACATGGCCAGACTCTTTGTGAAATAAGCTTTCAAATGATGTATCACAAGATGGATAGTTCCATTTAAAATTTTTAAAGGGGCGTCTACCCTGCTCAGAGAGTAAACGCTATCCATTAAAAACTTATCTCAAAAGTTGTCCCCCTGTAAACAAAAGTTTACCTGTTTTTGCAAATTTTTAAATTTTTGCTATATTTAAAGTTATTTAAGGTGTGAAGTTTTCAAAAAATCACCCGTATATTGATGCATAGAAGAGGCTGTCATACCCATGTGAATGGTTAAGAAACGATCCAAAAGGAACCTTATAAAATATTTCGGTATCCCAATATAGTCGCCGCCTATGATGTAGAACGTATTATTAACTAATGCCACTCGAAACGCGAAATACAACGGGTGACACTGCAATATATTCAGGAGCCTTCCTGCGTTCAAGTTAATAGTTGAAAGCCTCATCCTCGAGAGCTCGACTTCGTTCTGAATAAAATTCCGCTCCATCGGGCCGGCGTATAAAAATCTGGAAACAAAGACGCAAAGTGTGAATAAAACAATAGCGAGCCCGTTCACACCACCGCCGACTTTGAGTAGCCTTGTTATGGGGTGGCGGAGGGGATGCCATTTATTACATTCCCGAGAAATAAATCCCTTTAAGGAGCCAGATAGAAAGAAACTCCAACTGCGCATAATTCGGATGATATCGTCCGCATTATCTGCCTTAAGGGACTGGGTAATTTCCTTACCCATTAAGTGGCAGTTTGCATAAAACGCCGATTTGCGACACAATGCTGTATTTGCATAGCACACGTCAGTCGTTTTGGGTCAGCATTACGTGAAATGGGTCCTTTCCGGGATTTGCGAGTTGATAAGTTAAGTTTGAATTACTCTGGCTACTCGTCACTTTTACTAAAGGAATCTCGCCCATTTTATTGGATACACTAGAAAAAATTGAAAGCTGATCCATATTTCTCCAAGTGTAATTATTAATTAAAAACAAGTGTTTTTGAAAATACACTGCTCAATATGGTCTAAGGAACTTACAGTTTTTTTGGGTTTTCATTAAATTTGGACATATTCTAATGTTAACAATACTTGCAACTGCAACTTGCAATAACAGCCGAAATATTGTATAAAAAAGTAGACAAGAATTTGAAATTTTATTGGTAATTAAGTACAAATTAACTAAAATTTTACGAAAGATACATTTTATAATAATGAATTACAACACACGAACACAACAAAATTTTTCTTCAATTCTTAGTGAGCTAGTGCGCTGTGTTACCATCTCTAGAATTAATAATGGCCTGACATCTCCTAAGCATGCTCGATCAATGGCTTCTTGTGGAATCAAATTCCATTGCTCCCCCAAGAGATTTTCAAAATCAGGACGGTTATGGATATTCGGCATAAATGGCGTTAAACTTCTTTTAAGCATGTCCCACACATGCTCAGTAGGATTCATGTCTGGCGATTGAGGAGGCCATGGAAGAACACGAATCTGTTCATCGGCCAACCAGTTGGTTACTCTCTGACCAATATGTGGTCGTGCATTGTCATGCATATACAGTAAATCAGCCCCGGCAGCATATGCGAATGGTTGAACAACAGGTTCTAGAACCTGCTCAATGTATCGATCCTGAGTCATTGTTCTGTCGATGCAAACGAGGTCTGTTTTATGGTGGAGAATGATACTGCCCCAAACCATGACAGATCCTCCTTTGTACATATGTGACTCCTGAAAGTGCCTGATCCTCTCTAATTCACCCTTTCCACGCCAAACCCTTATTCTTCTGCTATCTGGCCGAAACCCAAACCTACACTCATCCGTGAAGAGAACAAAATCCCTTTGTGATTCAATCCAATTCACATGTTCTTTGGCCCATTGTAAACTACGATCGCGATTGCCCCTGCGTAATGCAGCAACTGTAATTGGACGACGACTGTGTAGACCTGCTTCACATAGACGGTTTCTGACAGTTTGGTCTGAAACTGTGACCCCTTCTAAGTTCTGGAGATGAGCAATAATCTCTCTTGCCGTAGTTTCTGAAATGACGCCTGGCCTCAATAATAATGTTCCGGTCCTGGACTAGTGTTGTAACACGTCTAGGACCTGTGTGCCTTTAGACCAATCGCGTCTTTCTTGGTACCTTCGCCAAAGTCTACAGATTACGCTCTTTGAAGTGGCAAATGCAGTCGCAACTTGAGTCTGTGAACAACTACCCTCTAACATTCCAACAGCATGCAACAATTCATCTCTAATTAAATGTCGATGCTCCATATTCCAGTTTTATCAATGAACACGTTAATATTGCACTGAATACACCKTATCACACGTGTCAAACTTCATTTTAAAACAAATGAAAGCAAAACCTACGATTTGACGATGAGGCATAAATACTGAAGTTAAAGTCAGAATTTCTGGTCCGAAATCGATGGATTTTGATTTATAGTGATCCAGTTGATCAAAAACTTATTTGAGAAATCGTTTGGCCTCGCCAGGCATGAAATATCTTTCTTCTAAATTATTTATCAAAAGTCTAGCTAAAAATGCACTAAGGGAGTAATTCATAGCTAAACCCGACTTTTGTATAAAATTTTTAATATTGAAACATAATTTTTAACCACAAAATATGTTAAAAACTAAATTATTTTATGTAATAAAGATAGAATTACAATTTTGTTTGATTGCTACTACAAGAAATCGGTTTCTTAATGTCTTGATTTATATCATCCTATTTTAACACGCATTCTGAGGTTATCTGTGAATATGCTTATTTTTGAGTGAAGCATCACTGTCCGAATTTATGGGAGCCACTTCAGGACCACCCTGTGTGTCTCTCATTTTGAAAGCGAAATGGGAATATATGACGCAAACATTATATATCACAGAAAACATCTACTCGTTATATATAAAATGCACGTAAAATTTATCGTTGAACTAACTAGGAATTTAGTATACTTACATTCCAAGAAAAATAGTCACACGCCCGTAAGTTTAGAACAATCTGATGTGATAAAAGTCAAGTATCCATAAAAAAATTGAAATAGGCATAATTAAACGAGCTATTAGAAGAATTAATGTACAAGCAGGTCAGTTTAGTATGCCTTGTACAGAACATTTTGCGCCAACGTGACAAAACATTAAACTGATATAACGTAAGTTGACTGTCAGGATGCTCATCGTAATATGAAGTCGATGCTCCCAATCTTAAATGGCAGGATATAAACAAAGCCACGAAAAATAGCTGGATTCATTGAAACAGCAATAATTCAGAGATCTATTTTAAACAACATCAAAAAAATATGCTCGTTCCATTGCTCGAGAGCAGATTCATTTGAATTGTAAATGAAGGTCCAGCGTTATGCACTTTAACTAATACGTTTATCGATAAAATATTTTCATTCGAACAAGCACATTTTGGGTTTATTGTTTATCAAATGTGGAGCATGTTACATAACACATGGCTGAGCATTATAACTGCTTTTTATGTATAATAATACAAACGAGCTAAGCTGATCCTTAGCGATATGATAAGTCCAAAACGCAAATGTAAACATGCACCTTTAGCTTTTTTACTGCGTAGAATGACTACAGAACGTATTGTATGACGAAGGCTAAAATTACATACTTCGTTGCATTTTTTATTTATGATGTCACTTGTTGGTAGTCATATACAGTGTGCAGTGCTATGTTTTCGATATTCATATTGATATGATAAGAAGATACTGCCGAAGTGTATTGTTTTAATATCTAGTAAGCCACAAACTTTTTCAAAAATCCAAAAAATGCATTGAAGTAGATTCACATTTGACCTAGTGGCTAGTTTTCCATGCTAAACAAAAAAACTCACCCCACATAAGAACTGAAAAGATGAAACTAAAAAATAGTGCTATGGCGACCGATGAAATAATGAAAGTTTTGTTTGCTACCTATTATAGACTCTAAATATGCTATATGCTTCTATTGTTTGTAACTGCATCACCGCATACTAAACCGCCATCGTATAGAAAAGGCTTTTATCGTTCGCCTGCAATCAAACCACTAATGCTCGCTGATCCAGTTTTATTAATATGTGAATATTGAATTTCGTACCGTCCATTACGAGCTCTGAAAATTGCAGCACAGGTTCGAGGTTAAATCACAACATGCAACAATGATTGGATTCCAAAGACGATGTTGTTCCGGCGCGTGCGATCAACGTTTTGTCGCAATGAAAGTCACAAAACCATTAAAACTTTTGACCGCATTCATGGTCGTTGTCCAGAAGCGAAATAAATTTTCGATTTTAACGTACGTTGCACTGTTGCTGTCCTGGATAACGGCAATAAACATCTTGTTATTGCAGTATTTCCATCAACGAAACTGACTCGGCAGCAACAAACAAAGGGTGTTTGTTAGCGTTAATTACACGAAACTATACGGGGACAATATTGTCCTACCCTGGAAGACGGCTACATCTAATTGGTATCAATTAAAAAGGCTGGCTTCACGGTCTTCAAGTGGCGCCAGTGGCGTGCTTTATAGAGCAAATCGAAAAAATAATGCAAAGAAGTGCAGGAAGTTTTATAAATAATAGGCAGAACTACTAGATCTTCGTATTACTTCGTATGAACAGTATAACTTATTTGTGCGTAAATCAATGGAGGGTTTGTTTATTGATTTGAAAATATTACAAAAATTAGGAGTCTAAAGAGCTAATATGCCTAATTTGTCATCATTTATGTATTTATTTATCAMCTTTCTGTAAATGTATATAAAAATTTACGACTTAAAAGGTTGCCGCTAAATAACCTAACACAAAAMTCAAGTAATGGAAGAAATCAACACAAAGGAGAATAATTACTAGATAAGGGTCCTAAGTATTCTATTCGTCAGAACAAGACACCTGTTGAACATTTCATCATTGATTTTAAGCTTGCTGCGTTGAGGGTGAACATAGATTCGTTGCTCCGAGAAAATTGTGAACGACGCTGGTATTAAAACCAATTATAACGAATTTCATTTATACAAAAGCGGACAAAAGTAATGCTTTGATTTCAGTAGATTTTATTAATTGTTCTTTTAGAAAAATATACTTGAAGTGTAATCCACTTTATTCTTTTAATGGTAGAGTGCTTTCGGCTAACAAAAAGCCTTCGTCAATACGATCAAAATAACCAAAAAGAAAGAGAACTTTTACACCTCAAACCAAAAGACAACCTACATGCCAGCAACACAAACGTAATATTAATTTAGATCAAGTAATTTATTTTTATCATCTACTGCATAAAGGCAATGAAGTTAAATTGTCTAACGTGACAGTGCGTTCATTTAACAATAAATAGTTAACCGGTGAAGAATAATAATAAGACTTTTGCTCTCTAAAAGTGTTCGATTAACTGATAATATTTATTTTACATGACAATTTGAACTAAAAGATGGTTGCATGAGGATGTTTTAGTCTTCGGACTTGTTTGAGAAGAAATATTGAAGATACTTGTTATATAAAAGCGGTATATATTTTAGCAATTAACCATCACCGCTCTAATGGTCCATTTCAACTGAAAATTATTACTATAGAGTAAGTAAGCCACTAAAGAACAGACGAGGATCTTCTAAAAAACCATAGTATCATGTCTTTCTTAAAATGTTAATAAAACACCAATTGCCTCAGGAATAGATACGCCACTGAACGCCATACATTTTAAGCCTTCCGCAAATTGCCGACGAGTCCGACAGAGGCAAGACCATAAAATAGAAGAAGAAGGAGAGTAATAATTGCCCATAGATTGTCCTCAGCGCGCAAATTTATTTTGAAAGGAAGGGCTAACTATCGATCACGGGCAACTCGCACCTGCGAAACCGCATTTGCATCTTTCAGTCAAAATGATGGATAAAAGGGGAGAGTGAACCATAGCAGCTAATTCGTCATTGTTGTTTATTCGTCACATGTGAATATTTAAAAGTAAACCCAAACTATTGCACCCTCGAATATTTGTAATAATAAGTGAAAAGTTAGACTTTAATATAGAAGAATAAAGCTGGTGTAACAATTAAGAGAGTTTGATTCAAATTCATAGAAACGTTAAACAAAGTTTGAATTTGACTAAATAGTGAAAATATCCAATAAATAAATGCTTCTTATCATTACATTTTATAAAACAAAGTCCTCCGCCGCATCTGCCTGTCTGTTCGCGATAAACTCATTAGCTACTGAACGGATTTTCATGCACTTTTCGCCAATAGATAGAGTAATTCATGAGGAAGGTCTAGGTATATAATATGTCAAGGTTTTTTGTGAGTTGGTTGAAATATAACGATAATTGTTAGAAGTGTCGGAAAAAGTCAAGCCTCCTGAGCTTTAAGATTATTTAAGATTTAACAAAACAATTGCATGGTGGGATATTCCTCTTTAACGATAGCTTACTACACTCATTCTATCTTCTAAATAATCGTCACATACAATGTGGTAATTGGAAAGCTATTTAGACAAACGATAACTTTTGGAGCGAATGGAGATGACGACTGGAAGATATTTTTTTGTAGGCGAAATGGTGTGGAAAAGACAAAGGAAAGCGCATAGTATTTATAATCTTTAATACCTAWAATACTAATCTACAGTAAATATAAGCCGAGAATACATTAAATGTTTACAATCCCGAAAGTTCCAAAGCGAATTTATAAGTCCTCACGTTCTTTTCTACAGCTACGACTTCAGACGACGTTGTTAAGGTTTACATCCATCCTAAAATTTCTCTTCCTAACGAGGATTTCAATTCTGCGCGTTTCAGCCTATTTATGGGAGACTAGCTGCAGGTATTTGCATACAGAACGATCCATTTACCTCCTGCATGATTGCACGGATTCGTCGCGTGGTTCATCAAATTCCAGTACAACTGGATGACGCCGCGACGCTGCGGTATATATATGCATATCATTTCTAAACGATAAATCCTGTTGGCGTCATTTATGATATTTGCTTAGTCCCACGGTTTGCGGATGCAGATTCTGATTCCACATGAATTTGGTATTACCGAAACTTGACAGGAAAAGGGACCATTCAAGGAAAAATGAGTTCAACTCACTTGAATTCTCTAAATCTACTTCAAGAAAGGCAGTTGAAAATTTTAAAGGCGTACATAACACCACGATACTCAACAAACTGAATTCGATCAATTAATAATGAAACAAGTTTGGTCAAAAGTACACAAATAATAAAAATGTTCTTCCAAACGTCATTCACTTCTTATCGTTTTCGAGCTATCCCTCTTAGAATGATGTACACAGCCACACGTCTGATATAATAAAGGAACACACAACCTGCACAACAGATTCCTTCATACCGATGCACCTGCGAGCGCAACAAGGCAATTAAAGTTGCAGAATTGCAGCCTCTGTGGCTCGGATCTGAAATATTCTTAGCCCGAGAGCTCTGAGTTGCTGCACATAATATAGAATAATCCTTCTCCAGGCGAACGTTCGGCGCCAGAAATAGAGCTGGAGCACTTGTTAAAATTTAACAGCTATTATCGCAAGCATTTTGTTCCCCACTAGGTGAAACTAGACCGAGGGTGGTTGACTTCGCAACTTCTGCGATGAACTTGAACTGTTCTAAGTTTGTTTATCACGCTTGAAGTGAGTTTATGCTCAGTTCTGGCTACAATCTTTGTCTTACCGCGAAGCATTAATATTACAAGTTTGCGCAATATAGGTTTTTAGCTTAATTAGGAATGAGACAATGATTGTCAAAGACAAGACAAAATTGTCTTTAAAGGTTACAGAAAACGTACTTGGCGTGCTCATTATGTTCCATAAAGTAATGGACAGACTGCTAAATATACCACTTAAAAAGGAAAAGATTTGACAACCTGCAATAATATGGAAGTTAAAATAACTTCAAGGACACCCTGTATACTGAGAGGATGTCTAATTTACAAAATTACAATTTTTCACAATAGTAAGCAAGATATCAAATTTCAACCATTTTGGCCCTGGCAAATTGTTAACTTCGATAACAAGAAGTCTCAAAAATATGTTTGCATCTGGAACCTTTTATATTTTAGCATGGGTAGTAAGCAAATTATAGAGCCATAAAATTGTAACATACGAATTAGAGTGTTAATATATTTATACCAATCAAATATTATTTTCTGCTTGTTCAAAGTTTAATCTAAACAGCTGTTTAACGAAAATCGTAGAGAACGATGTAAATAAAATATGTATTTTCCATATGCTCACAAAATTCAAAAGTATTTCAGTTGTTAGCCATTGTGAAGACTTATCAATTTTAACTCAATTTGTTTTTATTAATGCCGGTATATAATACTGCAACGCACAGGTTTTAAAACCAATTAATTAAGAATGTAATGATTATTAATATGTGAATCACAAAAAAAACGAGTATGCAACTTAACGTGTCTAGTCCATAAAAAAATATCGCGAAATTTTGAAAATACACGATGCCGATCGATTGCTTAAATATATTCGGAGAGCACATCTTAGTATAAATACTACATATTGATCTCTATCCTTTGGTACGGAAGTGGTCCACATGAAGTTACAGGTACATCAATTTGTCAACTGAATCATTTATTATCAGCTTAAATCGGCTTTCCGGCAGGCGTGGATTTTGTAATAAAATATGTAGCACAGAAATAAAATTTTCACTGCAGGAGTAGGTAAAACAGTCACCTAAATCCACGACTTAAAAGTGTCGTTAAATTTCTAAACCGTATAAATTAATTGAGCAAATAAAGATAATATAAAAATCTTGCATAAATTGCTTTATAGTTAATTTCTTTTCCAAGTATTCAAAAATATGAGGTTGTACAAAATTTATTGTCTCCTAAATATTAGGCGTAGAACTACATATTCAATAACAACGCAAGATAACAAAAAAGTAATCCATATGTTCCGGATCGAATTTTTTTTGCATTTTTAAAGAACAAAAATGCCTCCCTTGAATACAAAACTAAGCTGTTCGAGCGTCACTTTGATAAACTGGTTCAAAATGTGTTAAGCAGATATCCAACAACCTTCAACAATAAGGCGAAATGAATTTTAACCGCTATAGACAAGTTAGGCCGAAAACTTGTAGCACCCACCAATGCTATAGGAACACTCAAATGTTTCCCGAAAAAATACAGTTAAAAACATCGGTGTGAATGTCCGAATTCGGTTGTAAAACATTCGTTAATCCACATCTGCCTTGGCAAAGAACACCGTTTGTCGTACATACACCAGATCGGAATGGAGGAAGTATTGGTAGTATTTTAGTTCGAGTTCGCCCAACACTGTAAAGTCCTGACGTCAACAAGGAATTTATTAAGACCACGTGGGAAATAATTCGCCTCGAAGTTTACATTACATGCTTATACCTAATTTCAGCATGTATAAACAAGTCCAGCAGGCCCTAAAAGTCAAAATCGGATCGTCGGATGGTTTTTACAAATGACGTTTGTTGCGTGTCAAGTGGCAAACAAGAGTACAACATCAAAAGCTGTTAAGTATAAATATTTACCGAGCGAAACCGGGCGTTGTTAGCGCCATATTTTTTTGGAATCAGATATTGTTGCCGAGTGGAATACAGAGCTGTCCAAGATTCCTTTATTTTTGACAGCTTTTGTTTAAGTTGCGGTAATAATTTTCGGAAACGTAAACAAACGTCAGCCTTAAATAGCGAGCCGAGAGAGATATGAAACACATGGTTATTAGTTATTGGGTTAAAATTAACCATGCATAAGCAGGTAAAATATAAATTTAGACTCTTAATTTTTCAAGAAGTATATTTACCTGACGAGGTCTATCCAAGTTTATTTCCTTCCTTCTGCCTCTGCCTTGGAGTCCTGTAAAAAGAAAAAATAGCTTAAGTTTATTTCTTACGTTTGTTAAAACTTGCATGCTGAAGGATATTCTTGTATGACATTAAACACTTTTTAGTGGCTCAAAACCTTCTATAAGTCTCCTATTCGACAATGATAAATTGTTGATTATATGTAGATGGTGTACGTGGTCCACTTTCTTTGAAATTTTGCATTTTGGTCCTTCATTCACATCTCTTAGTTCATTTAACGTACGAACCCTCGAAAGCGCGTCTCAAGTTACATTTTTTACCCCCTTAGGTATTCTATATGTAAGTCGCGTTCTCCAAACCGGTCTAAATGTAGTTAGGCGACTAAATAGATTTGAATTGTTAAACAAATAAAGACGCAAATGATCGGTTAATATTTTGAAATGGCATCTATGTAAGTAAAGTTGGAAATGTTGTACAGCCCAAACAATACTGAGATCGTCCTTATTAACAGTGGAATAATTATTTGACTCAGCTATATTCAGGAATCTGCTTGAAAATACTACAGGACTGTTATTTCTAATAATACTGTTCCAATAACATACTTGGAAGTTGTTGCTTGTCTAAGTGAACCAAATGGATATTTATTGACATTTCATTAACCATTGAAGTCCATTCAGTGGTCGCTTTTTAACTTATATAGGACAGTAAATTATCTGCTACTTTAATCATTTTAGGTATCTAAAATTCTTGAAGCCTTATGGTGCCCATTGTAAAATAGTTAAATATATAAGTTCTACTAATTTCTTGTCATAATACGCAAAGGATCTGTTGCCTGTCTTGACGCCTGAAAACTTCAATGAAAATGCGATAGATTTTAGAGTTAAAAGATGTTTCTTCATATTGGCTACCAATGGGAATAATGCTGAATAGTTCCAATTTAAGTGCGGCAGCACTAATTTGCTTGCATGCTTAAGCATTGATTCTCACATGCCCTTTTCATTTTTGGAAATATGTTGGCAAACTTTTATATCAAAGCTACTACTCATACCCCTGCTCTACTTCATGTTTTATTTAATTTCTTTTTTCGTTATTATATAATTGGAATATTCACCAGTTTTTCCCTGAAATTTCTATTGACGCTTTCATGTTCGCGTTTCAGCTGAAATTTCAATAAAACCCCAATGTAGCTTCCATGCATCTGAATGTCTACAGAGTCCATTTCACTCATTCACCTCATAAATCCTGACATATTTCGCTAAAAGCCACCGGACTGTCACAAACATAAACCATCAATACAACCGGGTCCCATTCCGTATTGTTCAAGGCAGATTTCCTATTTAATGCGGAATTTACATTTCATTTCGATTCCCTCTTTCGTTTTTCTTGCCCACTGAACATGCAATGAACGCGCAGCTGAGCTTTCACTATATGAAAAAGCTGAAAAAGCGCCTTTGCGCTGAAGCCTGAAGTTGCGTGCGGAATTTGCGGTAACAACTCCGTTTCGTTACAGCACTTAGTTCATGCCTTGGTTCCCAAAGTGCAATTAAATGAACATGTAACTGTTTCGAAACTAGCTCGAACTTACTGGCAGAATCGATGCGGTATATCAGGTTGGCAAACTTTGACAAAGGGGTTATTTATAAAATACCGGTATAAATATAACAATGAGTCGTCGTGGTACTCATGCTTCTAACGTAGATTGAGGATTTTTAAGGTATTAATATAACAATGGGACTCATAGCTGTGAAACTATTGCGGTAGCGAAGCTTAATAAACTTCAGCGTACAGCAAAGCTCAAAAGTAATGCAACACCTACAAGGGAAAATGTTTCGAATGCTTTTGCATTAATTTTGTTCTTGAGTCACAACAAGAAAAATCTGCAGGGGCAGAATTATATATTGGACACACAATAAGAAAAGGAACGACGAAAAAAGCTGTGCTTATGTGTTGGAATCAACAGAATATCTTTTCTGCATATTGACACTATGTACATCTGTCTTAAACATAATTTTTTCATTCAAATAGGCGGGAGATTTAATTAAAATCACTTTATGAAATAAACAGGCAAAATGTAGTTTTCTATGTGATCTCATATCCAATCAAGGTATTAACTTGAGTTTGTGATTAACATGGTGTACTTTCGTTAGCTGAAAAATTAAACGTAACCAAGAATTTTGCACGACTTGAATCCTCCTGCAATCGGCATAATCCAAGCAAGGTTTATAGACACTACCAGCGAAGTTAAAAAGCGAAAGGACCATAACATCACACAGATATACTTTTTGTTGTAAATTTAGTAGGTGACGGGTATTATAAATAATTCTAAGAATACAGAATGCCTTACTAGTAAGAGAATTTACATGCATACTATAACGCAATCTATTATCGATCCATAAACCCAAACTTTTAGCACATCTAACAATTTCCAAATTCTGACCTTCTACTTTAACATGTAAGTTAATTTAATTTTGGGGATGAGAACTACTATGGATTTTTTCCAGCTATTAAGACCAATACAAGAATTAATTATATGAGCGATATAGGGAAGAATAATAGGCAAAGCGTACAGTAACAAATTAACATTTATACTGTCATAACCACATGCATTGGTTTTAAATGACGTTATGATTTTAGATGTTTCGTATTCATTAGTAAATGTAAATTCAAATTTTGCATTAATCAGTGTTTTGTTCATGTAACTATTAATTAATTGTTGGTCTGGAACAAAGTCCCCTGGAAGCAAATTCAAAAGAAATTTATTGTAATCTGTTGCCGAGTTTAAATGCTCTGGTATGTTATATTTGGTGTTTATAAAAGTGACCCCCATATTCTTCAGTTCAGTGAACAATTTAGTATTGACAACAGTAGCTAGCCCATATTGTAGGTATGCCTTCTTTTCCAGTTGTACCGTTTACTAAATTTGTAAGAACTTTGTAGTAATCCCAGTCCCATAACGTGTTAGCGCCTTATCACGAAGGTTCATCATAAATTTAAGATTATCTGACAGCCACGGTGCTCTGGACCTACTACTATAAATACTTGTCATACATTGAATTAATTCGATATTTTGATGCTTCTATTGCTTTTTAATACCGCTAATACACTACCGCAATACTTTTGATTTTTCTTATACCTACTTTAAATTATATCAGATATTATTTAAATACCTTTGGTACCTTTAATCGATGAAATCTACGCAATCCAGATATTGTTAGCTTTTTAGCAAGGTTTTCAAATATGCAGCATTATTAAATTTGCTTCAATTTTGAGATACACTAAAAGTTGAGATAGACTGGTAAACATGTTTTCTTGCTGAATAAAACCTCGTCTATAAGGTATTGCATTTGTTTTGAGCTCCAACGTAGTTGGGTCTTCTAGGAAAAGTACGGGGCGTTGATTTAAAAGGAAATTCTTTTCTGACGCATTCATACACCCTCAAAGCGTTCCTTATAAAGAAATCAGAAGGACGCCTGTCGTAACAAAGAAGTCTCACCTTTTATAGACATTGCGCCGCTGGGGTAACCGACTGTTCCGGGCTACCAAAAACACGTTGCAGTGGCATGTCGGAAATTATTAATTCCAATTCCAGTAATGTGCGTTCTTGATTGAACAAACAAGCACTCCACGGGAATTGCGTTGGCTATAATTAGTTGGATATATCTGCGTTCCACTGACCGTGAAATGAAAATCGGCTAGTACTGTGTGAATGTGTTTTAAACAACTACACCGCGTTGACCACCCACTTTAAATGACGGTGGTTACATTTTGGCACTTTTGGTTCATTTTAAGCATAGGTTTGCAACTATTTAATATGACTCATAAATCAGAGACTAAAATAGTCTAATAAGGACGAATTTGTAATGCAGGGTTATTTACAGATCCTAAATTGCGATATTAAAAGAGGATTTTAATATCCCAATTTAACCAAACTACTCTTTCAAAATACCATCTATTTTAACTGAATTAACGCGGCGCTGATAACCAAAAAATACCTGAAAATACTGACCCCCAATTTATGTGAACTATTTTAAAACGACAGCGCAAATCCACATTTGCTTACTTTATTTTACATTTTGATACGAGCCAAAACAAGCAGTTACCATGCTGTATACCTACTAGGGTTGACAAATCCACACCTACTACCTATAGGGCAAACCTGTATCATTTTTTCAGTATAAGTACATTTCAACTTTCGTGTATCCAAGATCTGACTAGCTGGTGATTCTCCCAAGTTATAGTTGGTCGAGAGAGTATTTTATAAACTATTTTTATTATTTCTTATTAACACCAATGAAAAAGACATGTCATTAAATTTTTCCTTAATCAAAGTGTCATGTCTTTGTTGATAACGGCTGTGCAAATCATAGCAACAACTACTTAAGGCCATTTTTTATAGACAGACATGTATTACGGTATACAACAAAATTTAAACTTAAAAGTTCCATTAGAAAATGTCTATTAAATGAAATGAACCGTGAAATACTACATCCGAATACCTGCTTATAAATACAATAATACTGCTCCAAAACTGAATGCCGGGAATCTAGGTAGGTATGTATATGACTATGAGTCAGTTTTAGTGTAGGTTCTGTGTGATGTTAAAATCTACAGACTCGTGATGTCCATTAACTGATACAACTAAGTGAGAATCTATTGATATAGCGCTGTGTGCTTTAGTAACGCGATTAGACTGATAAACAGTATGATTCAATAAAAGCGTTAACCGTAGCAGACGAATGACTCAAAAATTAATTGAAATTTGCTGTATATACCCTAAAAAAATCTTACATTCATTATAATTTCATAATATATTAAAATATGATGGGTACGAGAGATAACCATATCATATAATCAATTTTTGTGTTCTGTTGGTATCTTTCATATGCAGCAACATCGAACACATGCTTATCATTTAATTAGTTGCAAAACGGGTTTTTGCAGTATAGATTAATTATCGATTGCCACGTATTGTTGTATGCCAATATATCACAAATCGAAATGTTGTCTATCCTCTACTATATACTACTCTACTATCCTCAATACTTTTCAAGAAAATATACATGCGATTTCTCGTTGAACAGGTTTCTTTAATCAAATTCATCGTCAAACAAGAAAAACAGAATAACCCTACTCTGCACCTGAACTTCGCTACCGAGTTTATATTGTAATAGCGGGGAGCACTGGTATCCCTCATAAGTAAATATACGAGTACGTATCGTACAGCTTCCACTCTTATGAACTTGCAGACGGCAGCATTTATAAGTGAAATATTGAAGATCTTGGGCAAGATTTTGAATATATTTTAAATGTACTGTACGGTATATGAAATGAAAACGCAAAGATGAATAGTACAAAATATTGATAAGCAAGATGTAGGAACGGAAGCTTTCGCGGCCTGAGTTAGATTGAAATCTTAGACTTTTTGGAGTTACAGCGCGTCTGATTTTGGAATAACGTCGACTTTTCGCCCGCACTTGTAAGTGACTAAAATCTAATTTAAAAAATGCAAGAATGTTATGTATAAGCTTTGTTATTTATTATTTCGTTTTGTGTTTATTTATTCCTTTAATTTCAATGTAACGGTTGAAAGATTTTAAGTATGGTCTTGCCTGACTCAGTTAGTAATTCTCTATCTCTACATCTATGCTACATTTATAAGTAGTTTTTGCGGTAACAGTCGTAAAAAATCATGAAATGTATTAGCTTAGATGATGGCATTAAAATAATTTGGTACCTTATATTTAATACCCAGCAGCAAACGTTGTATTAGAAACATATTAACAAAACGTTGAAGTTCGCTGGGGAAATTCATTGTAGGAACAGCTAGCCATCAAATTTAATAATATAGATGATGCCAGCGAGAATACTATTAGGCAAAACTGCGAAAACATTCGGGAAACACTTGTTATTTACTAGTTGGAGAACGATCAAAAAATCTCCGCGGCTATAACGCGAGATAAAATGAGAAAAAATTCACGTGGCATTGCTCAATGTGCGACCAAAAAAGTTTACCATGTATGTAGCGGGTTACGGCGAATTATTCTCAAAGTTTTACCTGTCAATTGCAACCTTCGTAAATTTGGCAGCAATTCAAGACCGTTGAGGTAGTACTTTGACCTTTCTAATAGCTTCATGTCACGGAAATGTTGCCAAAAGTGATAAAACTCAGATTCAGGAGTGAGGATTTGGAATTACGCTTTAAAAATGGGTAAATACAGGCTCTTAGCTTTAACTAGAGCTGCATGTTTATATAGTACGAACATAGCGTGTTTAATAGGTTTTCAAATTGTACGACTTATAAAAGGAACATTAATAATTAAAATATCAGAGATATTTATTACTTTACCTTGCAGAAAATGCAATATGATGGTCTTCAAAATTCTTATTACTGCATTAATACTGGAAACTATATCTTAGAAGCTTAGCTACATCTTAAACTAGTATTATTAAAATTGAATTGATCAGTAATGAGTTGTACTAGAATCAAAAAAAAATTACACGTGTGAATTTTAAAATTAGGTGGCTTTTTAAATTCAAGGGACACCTTGGTAATTTTGTTGTTGCCTTGGTAGGACTGCACTGGCTCATCATATTGATAAAACCAGTATACGGGGTGTCTCTCCTAAGGAAAAATTAATATTAACTATACAGAAAGAGCTTTCACAAATTTTAACAAAAAGCTTTCACTCCTTCATTAAGCTTAAAACGTGAGACAGCTGCAATAAAAAAATGAAAAAAGTGCATAAATTTATTAAACACAGACATTTTGATTATGGCACATTCATATTTACTTTTATACCTTGAAATGCAAAATTAGAAAACTTTTATATTTGGGTAGCTCTAATTTCTAATTGAAACGTTTTTTGTAAGCGTTTGATTAATATTTTATAATGTGCAAAGAAGCTTTCCATCGAATACAATTATTTTTTGTCAAAGTTATTATTACCTATATGATGTGTAATAATTATCAAAACATTTAGTTGGGTTTATTGCAGGTAAATGTGTTTTGTATTACCAGCCTTGGTCGGGATTTAAACCCTTTTGAATACTCGTGAAATGTGCTAACCACTACACCATCAAATTTTGTAATAATCACAATTACTTAAGTTTGATACTTATTAAATATAAATAAGTGAGAATATACTGCATGATGTTTTCTGCTGAACGATCTGGATGAATAACGTCTTATCAACAATCGGCCTAGTCCTCAAATTTACCTCGAGCATTTTATTGGCAAGAAATTGGACGCAACTTGGGAATCGCAGTTTCGCCATTGTTTAAAATAATGTGCAGCAATAAGAATATGATTTTTATTCTAATGTCGAATTAACTACCATGGAACTGACATTAGTGGCGCCAGAAATAAACCTTCCATTCTTATTAAGACACCCGCTACCATACATTCAGTTCAACTATCTTTGTAGTTTGTTTATTACCTACATAAATTTTCAGCAGAAGATTTGTTTATTATAACAGTTGCCAAAAAATCGTAACAATAGAATTCAAAATTGGGATCTCTCTACAAAGCAGAAGTAAATAGGTCGCTTAGATAACTGCTATTAATTTTTCGGGACATCATCAGCAGCTAATATTTCGACAATTTCCGTAAACTGACGAAAATTAACAGAGCATGAAACGAACAAACAAAAAAACTACAGTCATTATTTAGGGGGTCTACCTCGTGTCACAAACCCATTACGTTGATTATGGTGACCCAAGCTACAAAAAGGTACGCACGTCCTAAATGTTTCAAATCTATTAACGTGCTCGGTCTCTTATTAATAAATAAACTCTTCGTTGGTCCATATCCTAATGAAACCCGAAATACAAGAGTGCGAATTTTGGCAGACGAGTTTATCTGGACAGTCGAGATGAAATTAAACAAGAGCTGACAAGTAAATCCGAGGCAGAAGGTGAGCAAAATTTATCCCTTCGGATTATTCAAGGCGGCCGTAGAATATTAAAGCTTCTGTTTCTTTTGTTCCTGTTCCTACTTCTTCGGGCATACGTTTGCATTTTACAGTACGAGGACTTTTGTTCATTAGGGGACCGTGTTTATTTTACTGCTTAAGGCTACTTCCTCGTTTGTTTAAAAAATATAAGACTTTTTTAGGTTCAAACTGGATGGAGCAATGAAAAATCAATGTAAATGAAATAGGAGTGGAATTAACTTTCTTTAGACCAATTGCAATGGCCACGGCAGCAATAATTTCCAAGCTTTTAAAGTAATATAACTTGAGTTTGCTAAAACCAAATCCAACAAACGATAGCCCATTTTAAAGTGACTTTGAATGTACTTAAATTTAACTACAAATAATTGACCTTAATTCTCGATATTTTAACATCTTTGGTGATTATATCTTTGATGCACAAGTATAACGCAGTCACGTCCCTCTAAAATGAATGTTCTCCATTTTCACTGAAAAGATTAAAGAGTATATACGAAGTAAAATTGAATATGCTTAACTACAAACAAAAAGCGTAATTCTATAGGTTAGCCTTGCTGKTTTCCAGGAACAAATTTCCGTTATACCCGACTGATCTAATATGTTTTTGTATTTACACCAGCCATACGAAAATATGCAACCTTTGTAATATTAACTATAATTCGTTCTAGTACTGGAAGCTTTCTTGAACGTTTTGTATTCAGAATTTAACGAGAGGCCCCGAGTTACCAGAGACGGCGGCTGCCAATCGCTTATCAAGTGACCTACAGTTTTTACTTTGCATAGAGTGTTGATAATCTTTATTTTATACTGTCCATTAGGTATTTAAACAATTATTCAAAATGAACGACATTATACATTAAACAATTAATTGTACAATACGAATTTGCTAATACTAAATCCGGGAATATTAATAAAAGTAAGAGCTGGTGCTGAAGTCTATTCTAAGGCGGAAATATTAGTTTGGTTCTGTAAAAAAACTTTTATTATTCTAGCAATTTAAACCTAGTTTTATAAAAATACTGCAATACGTGGTTATTGTATTAACATGTTTATTGGCTGGCTACAAGATATACTTTTACACTTGGTCTCAATGTATATGAATCCTGCGCGGTGTACTTAGATATGTTTTGTCCAGCTTCCACAAAAACAAGCAGATGTTCTCGGAAACGTACAGTGCAGCTTCGAACGCAGTACAAGCAATATGGCAGATACAACAAAGTGTCCGATATGTTCTAAGTATTTCGCAATCAACGACAACTTGTACTGCAATTACTGTAATCGTAAGTACCACATCCGCTGTGTGAATCTGAAACCAGACATCGTAAGAGTCTTACACGAATCCAGAAATTTACATTGGTTCTGTGACGTTTGCGTACCAACCATCAAAAACAAGCTGATGTCTTCTTTGCCAGCATCCTCTGCACAAAAATACGTTCCTAATGCGATATCGAATATTGTACTCGAGAAAATTTTGGATGGAATCGATGAGATCAAAGAAATGATCGGCTCAAGCTCCAGCAATCAGGAATCAGCGCCATATTCCACCATGGAGCTGTGCAAAAGCAGAAACAGTGCGCTCTGCGCAACTGAGGAGCTGACAATCAAGAAACCGAAGAATGACGATAAAGAAGATACAAAAATCACCTGTGGTCTCCAGGCTGCCCCCAAACCAAGAAACTGGATATGGGTGGGAGGTTTCGCGTCCAGCACCAAGGCGGACTCTGTAACCAACCATGCCCAATCATACTTCCCCGGAAAAGACATGTTGGTGTTCGAAGTCAGATCGATGGGAGCAAGAAAGAACTTCAAAGTGGGCAGCAGGGACCTGTCGTTGGGTGATCTGCTGTCGAAAATCGTGTGGCCAGATGGCATAATCACAAAGCCGTTTCGACCTTCTGCAAACCGTTACGGTATTGGACATTAAAATCTGGGGGTAATTTGACAGTATGCGGCAATAATTGGGTTAATTTTGTTGTAAAAGTGAAACTTTCTTTTTAATTGACATTTTCGAGACGATTATCTTTCTTGTTGCTTGGGTGTTTCTAGGTGCGACCACCTACACGAAATGATGTTTGTTTTGTTGGTAGAATAATGATCAGTAACACTCGTGTTTCTGACTGAAAAAGACTGTTTATCTAATTTAATATATTTTATAATTTGGAGTACAATATTGTAATTATATATGAACTGTATTACGAATATGAGCACACTTAATAAAAGCTTATCAAAGATTATTATTGTTACTAACGTATTCGAAACTTCAAAAATAGTTTTATTTTTTATTAACTTGCTATTATAAACAAAGTTTAGCTTCATACATACATACTAGATTATGAAATGATAATGCTGTCCTTTGTCATTGTAAACTATGTATATAACAAAAAATGCAAGACGATGCTTTTAAAACACTTTTTATTTTTTAATTAGTTAGTTAGTTTTATATATTTTCGTGCAAAAAAATTGCGCTGGATTTTACAGATTCGTTTTAAAAAAAGTTGAACATTGCCATTAAATCCTTCTTGTCGAGTACCTTCACTCTGAAAAATCATAATTTGGTATGGATTGATTTTGTTAAAACAAAATGACAGCTTGTAGATAATTTAGTTGTGAACATTTTATGATAAAACTATTTTTGCGATGAAAGTCACCTCACCCGAAAGAGGGCGGAAAAAATACATGTGCATCCCTATTTTGAAAAAGAGGAAAAAAATTATTGTCACTAAAACTCTTGTTTAGTGAATTAGTCATGCGAAATGTATAGAAAACACTGAAAATGCAGAAAACCTTTGAGTTAGCACAAAAGGTGGAATCCGCTCAGGCGAATTCAGCAAAGGAGGGACATTATTACCTCGCGCTGGCGTGGATGCCCGTCCCCATGCGGGGTTAAATCGAATAAAAATTCTCCCGCTAGTACGAACGTGTTGCAGTTTAAGCTTACCCCGCCCATTTGTCATTTAAGGAAAAGCCACCGTTAGAGGTTAATAAATTCTGCAGACGTCGTTCCCAGCGTCCTCCGATCTGTAGCTCTAACTCAGCAGCAGAAATTTTATTGATACGTGACGTTCGGGAACCCTGACGTGTAGACGGAAATTATTATCAAACATGCCACGACGACAGAAACTGCGTTTTTACGTATTTACTTTTGTATGCAGTCATGCATGTGGGCAAGTAATAAACTTTGGAATTGCACGAACGCCCATAGATCGATTTTCTCTTATTAACGGCAATTACCGTGTAAGCATGATGTTGATTTGGTTACTTGCTTGGAATGTAAAGATAAAATACCGATATGTCCAAATATAAAAGGTCTAGCCAGTTCGTTTTTAATAATAACAAAACTGTTTCGGCTTATAAAGCCTCCTCACCACAGATATAGTCCCGCCGAAGGTTTAGAACTTTGTGTACTATTTTCTGATTAGTACTGATAATAGCACATAAAATTTTAAATGAAGAAAAATTCAATACGTTGGAAATGAATTTAAAGTGAATAGACCGTAACCAAAAATTTTTTAGAATTTTTTTCCGTACACATAAATCAATGAGCATTATTTGGTATTATTTGAACTACAAATATTTCTCATCTAATAGCTTTTAATGTATGACTAAATCGTATTCTTTCCTAATTTAATGAGTAGTATCTATTTTTATAACCATGAATGGTGAACATTCCAATTTCAATGCGGCAGTCCGTACCTGTATGTTCTACCTGTATATTTTTTTGGCAATAAGAAGAAATCGGAACTATTCTACTCCTACTATAAACGGTATTGAAAGCATATGTGTTCACTTATATTTTAAAGTTTTACAGCATATAAGCGTACCAAGTGCAATATTTTTTACTTATTCAGTCATACCTATATATGTGCTTACATTTAGCCACTTATAAAGAGGCGTTTGTGACAAATACATTTCATAGGACAACTGGTCAAACAGATTATTATTGCTGATTTTAAACCGTGGGGCAACTGAGTACCTCCGAAACAATTAAATATGTTCATTCTTATCACTAGGATCTGTCGCGGCATATACCTGAGTGCTTAATCGACTGCTCCGGGCATACCCTGCAAAAGTATGTTAAAACCATTAGCTTTTCAATGAAAAAGATGGAGAAGAAGCAATGCTTGATAGAACGCCAAGTAATAAGAAAGTGGAGATACGATTATTTAAAACCTATAAAACTGTATAGCCAGGAAAATCGTCCGATATTTTTCCTCGACAAAACAAGGTACGATACCCATGATACAGTAAAAAATGATGGGTTGATGACTCAGGGAAGTGCAACATCAATATTCCGGCGTCAAAAGGAAAAAGAATATTGGTTTTACTCGCAAGAGGTGATATGAATGCGGAAGTGTTTGAAAATTGGTTCAAAAACATTTAATTGCCCAAATTGCCACCAAACAGCGTCATAGTAATTGACAACGCTAGTTACTATTTGTAGCAAATGGATAAAATTCCAAATAAAACAACTAATTAGCCAACCATTCAAGAGTTTTTAAGAAAAGAAGATTTATATTTCGAAGAGGACTACACAAAAAAAAACAATTGTTGGAAGTGCTTGGCACAAGAAAATTTTCGAAGAAATTTAAAATTGACGTACTCGCTTCTGAATGTGGACACACCATTCTACGATTACCCCCATATCATTGCATTTTCAACCCCATTGAAATGATATGGGGGCAGTTGAAACAAAGAATTCGCCGAGGGAACACCGGTGGAAAATTTAGCAATGAAATGCTTCTAAAAATTAGACACGAAGCTGAAATAACAAGTGTCGATGCATGGAGAAATTCTTGCAGTGCGGCATGTACTGGACATTGAAAATCGGTACAGAGCGAATCATGTACAAGAATTAATAATAGAAGTTAATCGTGATTTTAGCAGTGAAAGTGATAGTGAGTAATATTTTTAGTTTGTGACTCTTGTAATGTGCTTATTAACAAGCTGTAATGAACATAATCGATACCGTGTATAAATTTTATTGTGCACTATTGTATTTTTCTTCTAACGAATGTAAATAATTTTCTACTTACTAATTTGTATGTTTTTACATTAAATTTATATAAATTTGTTATGCCATGCAAAGGCTTTTATTTTATACATCGGAAAATTAAAACCCAAATAAAGTATCACATAAAAATAAATCGCGGGTCGCGCCAGTTAGCATCAGGTCTGCATTAAATAAAATTTGTTATAAAAGCTTTTATGTTTTATTGATTGCTAAATTATCACACCTAACAAATTTCAAAAATATATAGTGGAATAGTTAAAATTTTAGCCAACAAGATTTTTTTGAATACGGCCCATTTAGGAACTTTGAAGCGTGCTACTAATCCCAATAGTTTAGGACGACCGACCGTTAGATTGTAAAAACCCTCATTTACAATACAATAGTTTACGACGGCCCACCATCAAGCTGTAAAACCCTCTGCATAAGTCAGTTTCATAGATCGTTGCTTGATACTTTACTTAATATAAATAAATTAAAGTAGTTTTTTAGAGAACGAGAATTACAGAAATATGCGGACCTTCCTGATAGAAAGAAACGACTTAGCATAGTACTGAAAAAGGAATTTATATCGAGTAATTTTTTTACACCAAGAAGCTCGACACAAAACTGAATACTATTAATGAACGTTGCACTTTTCACCATCTTGCAAATCAAAATCTCCTGGAAATGAACGAATTATTCCAGGACAAATCCACTTTCCCTAATTGTTTCAACCGCTGCTTCGGTGCAATCGGGAAATAAATGTTAATCTACGGGGAGGAAGCAGGGTCCTTATTAAGGCAACGATCATGAGACGGCTGTCTGAACAGGCAGAGATCGATAAGAGGCTGTGCTGCATTTAGTTAAATTTACCTGCAGCTAACGCGTTTGCGGAGATCAAAGCCACGCGGTCGTAAGTTGAATAGGCCAGTACCTGCTGCATTGCTTAATCAGAGTGGATAAAGGATTATGGACGGGTATGAATTTATAACCCATATTGCCCTGGAAGCCACAAAATCCAATAGAACTCCGGTTTGGTCTGGTCATGCCCTAATAATATATTGGGAATTATTTATTGAGTGGACGGAGTTAGGCTATTAGTTGTGTCATAAATTGCAAGCTTCATAAACAGGGTGTTCCAGTAAAAAGCCACCTTGACACCTTGAAACAGGTCGATTTTATGTCGGAGGGACGTATTTTTTAAGTGGCAAAGGGGGTCGAGTAACATATGAATTTGAAGACGTTTTTTGTTCAGACACTTATTTTGTATCCTCTTAAAATTCTATGAACAAGTTAAAACTACTAATGTTATGCAAACATAATAAATATTCCAGTCGCATCGACTTTTTGATTTTTGTTTTGATGGCCGAAATAAATTAATTAATAATTAATAAAATACATTATTTCGACTTATCTACAAACAAATTCAGAATGAATGAATGAAGGCAGGCAGCTGGATATTCAGTTAAGAAGAATTTTACAAAAATAACCTTGTACCTACTACAAAAAGTTTAATGAAGAAATTGAGAGAAAAAGAATATGAAATAAGTTACAGTGATAATGACCCTGACGAAATTAAAAATGCAACTCAAAATACATTCTCATAACCAATGTGGTTATTTTACATAATGGTATTATTTAAAAAATAAATATTTAATTAAAGTCAAAATGTCTTCAAATGGTGAAAAAAACAGAAATGATTTTGATTTATGGTGAATGCAAGAAAAATGCTTCCGCTGCTGCCCGTTTATACAGACAAAGTTTTCCAAATCGAAGAGCTCCTGCCGATACAATTTTCAAGAGACTTGAATTAACTTTAAGGACAAACTGACCACCACTGAAAAGTCAACAGAAAGAACAGCAACAGGCCCTGACAATGAAATTAAAGTATTGGAAATGATTGACGAAAATCCTCATATTAGTCAGAGGGTAGTCTACATAACGAGATTTTCTAATATTGGTAGAGTTAACAAACACGCCATGCATTATTATGCGCAAGAAAATCCACGTTGGATTCGACAAGGACATTTTCAAACTATCTACTCGACGAATGTCTGGTGCGGAATATTGGGGAATCAAATTGTTGGGCCTTATTTTTTCACGATATTTTAAACGGCAATACTTATCTAAATTTTTTAAGAAACATTTTACAAGTAAGACAAGATCTATGGTTCCAACAAGATGGGCCACTTGCGCATTATCATAGAATAGTGCGACATCATCTTGATTTGGTTTTGCCTAACCGATGGATAGGAAGAGGTTCAATTAATCCTTGGCCACCGAGAAGCCCGGACCTTACTCCTTTGGATCTTTTTCTGTGGGGAATGTTAAAAAAGCAAGTATACCAAACACCAATTGAAAGTGTAGAACATTTAGAAAATGAAATCCGTGATGCATGTAGATCCATCACTCCAGAAATGTTAATGCATGTTAAAATATCGTTCTGGGCACGAATTCAAGCTTGTGAGAACAGCGGAGGGCGACATTTTGAGGATTTATTACATTAATGTTATTGAATAAACTTTTTTTCAAATATAAAATTAGTTTTGCAATACCGAATTTACTTAAAGCAAATGATTGAAGTTTATGTCAAAATTTACGAATCTATACAGCTCTCTAAGTTTTATATTTTTTAATACCATGAACAATTATCAATGTTACCTCTGCAAATGTATTTAGTAGGATTTTTCTATAAGACTTTGGACCGACGTCAAGCTATAAACGAAATTCCGAGACTTAGAAAACTAAGATTTGAATACATTCAAAAATTTCGTGCAGAAAAACGCCTTATAATATATTAATATGAAACGTGGTTCGACTCACATGCTGTTGTAAAAAAAGGTGTAACTGATGGTTCAAAAAATTGTAACTTAAATAATCCTCCAGCTCGTGGAAAACGGATTATTATTGTGTGTTGAATGCAAATGAAGTGATCCGAAACGGGGAATTTGACAAAGAAACGGTACACCACATTTAAGTGCACTGGCCTGCAGGAGCAGTTTGTTAATGAAGTTTATTTATGGCGGTTGTATAATCTTACAGAGTAAGGAGTACTGTACAACTGTGAAGAAATTCATAAATAAACTACAGCACAAAAAGAAATCATTTTCTTCGCGTAAATTTGGAAGAACACGATTCTTTCAAAAATTAATGTATTCCAAAGATATGGTCTAATGGATAAATGTATAAAGAAGTTTTGTGTTCCTAGCATAGTTCTAAATAGAAAAGGATGAGTAACTAACTTCTTGGCCAACGAATTTTGGAAATACTAGGAATGCTAAACCGGACTGCCCACATCTGGACATTATAACATCTGTTACATTCTTAATAGTCCAACTGCAGCAACACAGATGTTCCACGTTATCCCCCTAATCCAGATATACGCGGAAGAAAAATCCTAAAATAGTCTCACTAGTTCAGCCTTCCTGCTCTATCGATTATGTAATTCCACGCTCGTTACCTCTCTTTTCTGACCCACAACGCGTGAAACTCTTTTGAGAAGTTGTACAGCTGCCGATCGGATCTAGCGCATTTCTTATTGGGACAACTCGTATGAAGCCTTGCGTAAAATTATCTTGATTCAGTAAGTATGAAATGGAATTTTATAGATTTCAATATAACATGACATTTTAACAAGCAAGGAGCTACTCTACCCCCAAACATTCTGCCAACAATCTAAAACACAGCTTAAAGCCAGGTTCTCTTCAAGCATAATTTTCTAATAAATTGAATGTGTTCATCATAGAATTACATTAATAATTTTAGATAAAGGTACAACAAAATGTGAATTACACTTATGCAGTTGACTTCCTATGGCCTGAACCTTTACAATAGTGGTCTTCTGCAGGACGTTTATGTAAAAATTATTGGCACAGGTTTTGAAATTTACTATATATGATAACAAGTTTATGCAACACAACCTGCCAATAATTTAAATAATTTAAAAGATTAATAAAATAAAAGCGGAAAGCTTTTTTTATTCGAATTAAGCCACTCATTAATCATTTTTTCCTTCTTTTGTAGATGTCAATCGATTGATACCTATCAATCAAAATAAGCTAATTAAAGCAAAACCCATCTATGTACCATACCGATAACAACTAAACTAAAGCAATCGAATTCTCCTATATATCCGTTATTACAATTTTATTTGTGTTCATTTCCGAGCCAATACAATTAAGCATCAAGTCTACTACCTACTCAAATCGTAATGCAATCATTCTGAATGACATCCATTACGGCAAGTTTATTGTAATGTAATTTTTCCTACGGAGCGGCTAAAATTAAAATTGGTAGAAGTCGAGGAAATGTGCGTTCAATAAAGCAAATGCACTAAATATAACCCAGTGACGGATGTAGTGACATGGGAAACCTCACGTTTACGCTGATTCATTTTTGTTGACGAAATTAAGAAAGTTGCCGTTGCGCACACCCAGAGAGAAGACGGATTTAGTCATTCATGTTTAGTCAAACTGTTGCTCTAAGGAAGTTTGTCCCACACATTGAAAATCTAACACAAAACATTCACAATATGAAAAACACATTAACTCTTTGATAATATTATACATAGGTACTAGTGCTTAGTAGAAGTTATTAATTTACAAGGCAATTTCATTCATTCATTGCAAAACTACCGGTGCTTTGAACAAAACAAAAACTTGATGGTGTGTATTTACGAACATCCGTGTCGCTATGTAAATCTATTACTTGAAGGTTTTATATATTTCAAAATAACAGAATGGAAACATTAGTAACATGACATGATGCATATATCATATTTATCATCGTATATGAAAGCGTTTTTATGTCTATTATGCAACCTTTTGTGCAAAATATACTATGTTGAGCATTCACGAGAGCAATTTTTTGTGGGTCATAATCTTTTTAAATAGTTATCATTATTATTAGTAAATTAAGGAAACCAATCATTATGGAACATATTGTCTCTCTTTTTAGAGAGTACTGATAGTAAAGTGACATTACAATTTGAATGAGATAAGTTAATGCCTGCATACATACGTAAGTAATACAATCTTTATATTTATTTTATATTTGTACAGACAGCCTTACTGAAAAAAACAGATAGAATCAGTGAAATACATATCTACATTCTACAACAAACGCATTTTTTATATTTTTTATTGAAGCTTTATAATATCTTATAATCTTTAATAATTAATTCCAAAGATTTGATGAGATACAGTTATCAATCAATTAAAATATTGAATATACCTAATTTATACAATCAAAATGTGATACATTTGTCGTTTCCTATGCTTTGTATTTGTCTTTCTTTCTTTTTTATAAACAATGCAGAATTTCATTGAAGTACACGTGAGCTTCTCCTGAAATATATATTAGAGGTATGACATAATGCGGACACAGAGCTCTCGAGCTGCAACTAATGCTGACACATTTCAAAAATGAAATCTGGTTAAATGTCTGTTTAAATTCTCGTCCGAAAGCAAATATTCCGATTCTTAAATGCGGAAAACCGTCATCATATCATGAATATCACGAAGTCCGTTACATAACGCAGCCACTATATTACGCTTTCCAAGCTTTGATTACGGCCATAACAACCAACCGCCTAAAACGCTGGGCAGACATTGCAAACTACCGCGCTTTGGTTAATCATCCAGGAGTTAAGACCATTGTTTAGGTAGCCGCAAGTGGGGCTGTACCTGCTAACAGCATTTAATCAATATCAACAATCACGTGGGAAATTTGCTAACACAGACAACCACAGATAAGCGGCGTGTATAGCAATTAACGTGGATGATTTCCTAGCGATCCAATTCAATCTCGTTTAGTTAAGATCAACCTGCAGAGATGAAAGTATCGCTAACACTAAAAGTGATCGCAGCTAGAAATATTTTACTGTTTACCCCAAACTGAAAAATCACGATAAATTTGGATTCAATCAAACAAGAAGGTGTAAAGTCATCGTCAATTATTGTAAAGATCCTTCCACGTACTTTGAAAATAATCATTTGATTAATGAAATCACGAGTGTTCGAAATTCATCTTACCGTAAACATCTAGCAAGCAATTAACAGATACTGTGTCGGAGAAATCTTAAGTAAATAGGGTGAATCATTAAGAATGGGCAATCTCTGAACTGGAGATAGTTTTATTTATTTCATGTAACTATCCATTTTTGAGTCATTTGCATTTTAAACATTCATTGTAAAGACTCCTAAGCCACCGTTATTACTTTGACTTTTTTCAAGTAGGTTTATGTCAGCACTTATCAATTTTTCCTATAAAGAAATATTTGACAATTTTACTGTCACTAATTAAGTGTGTGTATTGTATTTTTATAATTTACTTAGTATTATTTGTAGTAAAAATTCTAAAAAAAGAAAATTACACGACATAATGAATTTTCTAACAGTGAAATACGTGATACGATTTGTGTTTTTTCCGGGATTAAAAATACAAAATGTTAATGATTCTGCCTACAAGAAAGAATAATAATATTTATCAAGCTGTTGTACAGGTAGATAGATTGGTATTTAATTACTCCACGAGCAATTGAAACAAATATTCTTTCTTTAACGATATTCACCACTGAATGTCCCAATAACGTAAATTGAATCGATTGTACCACTAATCGCGGGGCGCGTTTTATTATTAAAATTCGCAATCGAATTCACCATGCACACGCGATTTATTTTCATTTACCCGAAACCTCATTCGAAAAACTGCAAACGAGCGGAAAAACAAAGCCGCACAACCGTAACCCGGTCCCTTTGCATTTACATACTCCAACGTACAAAAATATAAACCGGCATAATAATGACACGTCCGGGGCAGGAACGCGCGTTTATTTACCTCATTCCGGGTTGTGTGCCGCAGCTTTCATAAAGCTAAACTTTGTTGAAAAATTGTTAACGCCTCAGTGCCACTGGGAAATTGTCAGGCTTCAATTCTTGTTCGAGCAGCGGACTGAAAAACGCCTTACGGCAATGCAAAAAACCACGCGGTTAAAGGTACAGAAAGTTAGACAAAAGTATTCAAAAAGCTCTCGGAAAATCAGACCGTTAACGCGGGCAACATCAAGTTGTTTGTGTAATGACTAATAAGGTTTTAAAGTTACTAGCAGTTATAAAGTGCGCTTTAACAAAATAAAAACAAACTTTGGTTTTCAATTGCTTCAAGACTGATTTAACCGAAATAATCTTGTATTATATGGAACGACGTCTTCATAGAAAATACATGTCTAATATTCTGCATTAACAGTCTTTGATCACTTAGGCAATCTAACAGAATTGGACTTGACCTGCTGATGAAGTGGTTCCAAATTTTAGTGGTGCCATTCTATACAGATCTGTGACTTTCTGGAAAGTAATGGTGTTCCTATGAAAACTATATCTATGACAAAAGCTAGCAGCCACGTTTCGCCCCGAACCAATGTTTTGTTGTCAGAACAATAAGTGACGAAAAGAGTACAAAAGTAATGTAATTATATAGCAGTCGATCAATTATTATTCTAAATTCCTTTAGTTTAATATTGTGTTCTATTTGTCCCATTAAGGTATTTTTACGTACGGGATTCCTTATTCTTACTTCTTTATTGTAGATGTGAATAAATCCCTTCTGGATTAATACGTGGAAGATGAGGTACACTACGTACATATGAAAATATTATACAAGAAACCTTATAACAGCGACCATAATAATAATAATTATCGAGATATTTTCCAAAATATAACAAGTATTATTGGGTATTTTTGTTTCTATGTCAGAGGGAGTATATTATGAAACCACATTTGCTGCTTCTAAAGCCTAGTAATTATGTAAGCACATGAATTCTCAGCTCTTAATTAAAAATTTAGGACTACACACTACCCTTTGAGACAGTCGTTTCTGCTTCAAGCGCTGTTTACAATTCAGAACACAATGTTTCACTGCAAACAAGCGCCTGTTTACTAACCAAATCTAGATACCGTTGATAACGCACGCAGTAATTGAATAAACCGCCCGCTCAAAATATACTGCGTTCATGGTCTCATCACTTGACTTTTCATTACCAAATGCCGTGCGTTTTAATTTTCGTAATGGAGGGTTTTCTTTTGACGTCGGCCATTCACAAGTGTTTACGCGCGAGAAAAATTCAGGGGTGTAAAGTCAGTTTATTGATAGGCTGTCGACAGGTGTCTCTAAAAATAATGGCGGTGTATTGTACACCGTGAAGTTCAGAAGGGGTTTCTTTGATCGAAGATATACAACTAAACTGAATTACTGTAAAAGAATTCATCCACATCTACATGTTCAAAGCATTCTTCGGACGGTTTTTATTTGCAAAATGTTTATTTGACTTATAAAGCATACCACTAGTGACATTCGTACGATTCCAAGAAATCATGCAGTTCATAATATACTACATTAATGTGAACTATGTGTTAACAAATTATATAGGCTTATTTTTGTGAATATCAACTATAAGGCAAACCGTTCTCAACAAAGTTATTGTTAGCTTACTTTTTTGGTTTTGTACGTATATTCTATGCCTGAAATTCAAATTGCTTGTTAGTTACATTGACCTATTTCTACACCAATGGTATCCCCAAAATCGTGATTTAAATAAATAAAAACATAATAAATTTGTAGTTGATTTCTAACATCCAGGTCTTAGATATCTTTTAGACGTCCAGTTTTCCTTATTTTTCAACTAACCTGGACTGGTGATTGGAAAAAGGATTTCTTTCCGGATGAAAGGTATGAAATCTATCACCTTGGTATGAACATTTTCGATCTCCATAATGAACCATCAGTACCATTTTATTCATTTAGTTTCACAGAATGTTCCATGTTTGAATTTGGCTGCAAATGAATCATTTTGAAAAGCTCACAATTTAAAACTAAATATTGAAAAATGTAGATGATAAACTTGAATTTAGAGAATAGAAAATATAAATATTCGGTTATGATTACGATTTACTTTTTATTCAGCCACGGTTTATTAAAATTTTAAGAAAAACATACTATCTATGAAAGCTAAGTAATATGTCAAAGGTCTGACCAGTATTTTATCCGAGTATGGTAAAATGAACACTTTTGTGCAATGTGTCAACACAGGTTCAATATTCAGGCCGATACTTTAACGGATTAGCAAATTTGTCAATGTATTCGGTGACATGACAATAAATATGAAAACTGAAAATCGATTAAACTGGCCTGCAAGGTCCAAGTGCATAAAAGCTGTAATGAACAAATTGCGTGAAAAGGTTCCTACACAAACCTTATAAATAGCATACGTTTGACTAACAGTTTCTGAATAAATCGTTTAATTATACTCGTTTACGTGTTTGAGAGTCCTGCAGGACGCCAACGGTAGCTAATCAACGATCAAATTTGGTGGTTGTTATCTAGTTTTAAGCAAAGCTTGATAACGAAACTAATTCTATTAATCCGGTTTTAATTTACATTTTTTGCAAACTTAATTTGATACCCTTGCCTCAGTGTTTCTCGTTTATCACAATTGCTTGTACACACTGCAATTATCTGTTGATTCGATGTTATTAGCGACGAATTACGGTCAATAAACTCCTGTCCATTCTCTCTTATTGTAACCCCATATAGCGGAGCATAAATACTGCTACTCATCTAAGTTAATCATCAGTTACGGGTTGGCAATACCATACGAAACTAATTTATCGCACAATACTCTATTTGCTTTCAATTTTCTTGGTCCTTTCATTACAAGGACAAACATACGAATTGAACGCGACGCTCGCAAACTGAAATGGTCGACATCAAGGTTAGTATCCGTCTGAAGTGGATATACGAGCATAGTTTATTTATTCTTGTTATTGGCGGCGAAAAATTAGAAATTGGTTATTTGACAATGCGTATATTCATGATGTTAGTAGCAATTTAAAAACAACTGAACATATAGACCACATAGCTTCACTTCGTTATCTGGTTAAGGTTAAAGTTAGTAGATTGTAGTACAGCGATTGTTGTCAATTAATCACAAGGAATTATGATTGTATGTGTTGTGTATATGGGCACCTAACGATTGAAATTATTAGAATAGACGCTCTAAATAATCAATTGGCTAGATAAATATGTAAAATATGTCAAACCAAGCTCAATATAATTGTTCACTGTCACGAGAGCGTMATGTTACTTTGAATGAAACATTGGTGGACGAAGACCATTGACTAGGATCAGTTTTTCTTGTGTTTCAGGTATAGTAAACAGAGGTGACTCCTTCCGGCGTCGAAGATCGAGGAGCAACAGCCTATGTCCACCTGCGATGGGAGCAATGCCGTCACCAGCGAACGAAGAAACGGGAACGACTCAAGCAGAGGTGTCTAGATACATAGTAGCGCTTTTAGGAGCACAAGGCGTCGGTAAAACTGCCCTTATTAGCCAGTTCATGACTTCAGATTGCATTAACGCTTATGATACTAAAAAGGGTGAGTACCTAAGCAGACAGGTTTTAATCTCTTTATACCATCAACTGTTTATTGTGGCTTATGTATGTATAATATCCACTCATCGTGCGAAATAAACAAAAATAGCATTTCAGTCTTTCAGCTAGCAGAAGCTAATTTTACCACAATCATCAGAGTTCATTTATTCATTCATACAGTTCCATAATCAGCGAAAACAAAAAATAACACAAAATTGTCAGCTGAGTAATTTGGTTATGTGTGACTTTGACTCAAATAATTTTGTAATTTACACTTAGATTGCCCTGAAAAGCCCCTAAGAGGCCTTTTGTGCTGTCTTGGGTAACTCCATTTAGGATGAATCAATCAATCAACCTTCGACAATTTTAATTGAACCATTGGTTAGAATATATTTATTTACTGCCTTCATTTTACCTCAAACCTAACTGGATAAGTGCGATTTGAGTAAGTAAAAAGAAAGTCTGCTGTATTATATCCAACAAAAACGGTTTGTGAGAGACAGTGAAGTTTTTAAACTTTTTCACGAAGGTTACCAATGCGCCTGAATGACAACAAACAAAACTTCAAATGATTGATGAATTACCTCAATTGCAACTTTTGATACAATTCTTCTGGAAGTCTTAAAGACTCGTTTGGATTAATCCATGCTAAACCTATAATGTTTTAGCGCTTACAAGAATAAAACAAACTTTAGGACGACGACGCAGAATTGGGATTTCAAGTTTTACAGTTCAGTATATTATTTAGTATATTATTTAGCATATATTTATAGTTTTATCATATTTGCTGACTGCACTTTGCATATAAGGTATTTAGTCATATGTAAATCAATAAGTGCATTATTTCCTGTAATTGGGTGGGTAGATTAAGCATTATTATTAATATGCAAATCAATTTCTATGTGAATAGGTATATCTAATGATATCTAACGTATGACTGACCTAATCAGTTCAACGTAATCTTGGTGACTTCACTATCTAACACTGGTTGTTTAATTTAATAATTTCCTCAAATAGAGCAGTTTATGTATATATTGTTCCACCATTGGCAACGAGCATTAAAAATTAATCAGGGTAAAATTAAAAAATTTAAGTAATGATTTATCCTGAAACGACTGTTTAGGTTCAATTTGACGCAAAAGCTAAAAACCAGCTACGAAACACTTTACTTCGAGTCACGAATCTCAACTGTATAACGATAAATTTACATTACAAGAAGGCAAAATCACCAGAAAATTTTCAAATCGAACCGTCGCGTCGAGACGAAGTAGACGAGCCGGATTTCCCGGCTTGCAGTTCAGTGGAGGCAGAGAATGAGGGAAGTCCGTTTTATCGCCGCTCCCCGAAATCACTCACAAAAGAAATATCGGGAGAGAAATTGTCGTAACCCTATTTGCGGCGGCGAAGTGGACGTTGTCGCACCTGTTCCCGGGAATGACGGGCTTTCCGAGATTGAGCGCAACGGTTAATTTATGAACCCGTGAAAAATAGATCATCTGGAAGCTTAAGGATTTCCAGGTGAACTATTTAAATACGCGTTCAACCAGTTAACTGAACTACCTAACTAAACAATCACACTTAAATGAGTAAAAACTTCTCAGGGGACTATAATTAACACTTTTTGATCGAATAAACTGAAGTTACACTGTTTGCGAAACGTGTTAAAATCACTATATTGAATAGCTTGTAAACATACGGTCATTGTCAAGAAAAATTGTCCTGAACTTAGATGTGTAAATTGCCTCCTCACCCTCTCAATATGGTCGTTAAGCCCTTGTATACTTTTTTGGCCTTGAATTAGGGTTGATGCTTTTTTATTTCTAAATGTTCCAAGATTTAATTTTTGCTTTTCCTTTCGTTTCCTTTTAAATGGGACTAGAGAGTTTGTGTATGTCCCTCTGATTAGAAACTCCAAGGGTTCTTTGAGTTTGTAGGAATGTAATTTGGTCAAAAAGTGACCAGTCAATTTGTATGAAGTTTTGGGCAATTCAAGATAATTTTTTAAGAGATTGCGATTGAGCAAAATACGTTCCCGCAGAAGATATAAACTTGCCTGGCTTAGAATTTTGCTAAATGATTATGTGGATTCTTAGAAACTTGGGAATTGAGGTTAAGATTTAAGAAGAGGTAATATCATGGGTATGGTCCTATTCAATACGAATTGGTTTCTGATGGCAGTACTATATCTACGAGTACTACAAAAGGATAGGAGAATTTTAATATAAATATGAATTCCTATGTCGAAGAGTAGCATTTTGCTACAAATTTTTATCTACTGCGTAATAAAATTGTGTTAATGTATCAAAATTTGTTAGACATGAAAATAGGAGCCTTTTAATGAATCTCTGCCGTGTAGTTAATTAATACACTCGCGCTTTTCCGTTTTCCAGCAAACGTTATCCTGCTTCCCCATGCTTTTATTTACATCAAAGAAACATTATCCCCTCGTAGCTTAATTTCTGTATCGACGTTCCAAGCGTTCAAAACGTGGATGTGTGAAAGCGCTAACTTGCATAAGCCCCGGACGTATGCACTGAGAACTATAAAGCTTTGAACACGTATTGAGCGCTGCAGGATTTCTAGTTCATACTTTCTAGACTGTCCATTCCAATAACATACGTAAGCTGCACGGGCGAACTCTGTTAAATGCGGGCTTTATCGCATACGGCGTGCAAAAGCAAAATAGGAGTCGCGAATGAAAAAGATTTGCTGTGCAAGGTTTTCCACGTCTCGTTTGGTCTTGCACTGGTAAATTCTTCACGAGTTTTAAGTGTTCAGGGATCCAGAGAGGGATTTCGTGATATAATTATACATTTTATGGATCGCGAATCTTTATTCTTCCAATAATAGATAATGTATCAACTCATATTCACATTTCACAGAAGATGTTTTCATTCACCTTGCAGAAAATTCACGAAGATTGCTCATTGAATAAATACTTCATTAATTACTTAATTACCTAATCTGTTAAATGCACGTATTGATTTATACACTACGTGAAATTCCTGCCTTTCTCACCTTAGACCAAAAGCTCCAATCGTTTTGAAAGATACAGAAACGAATTTAGCAGGAAAAAAATAATTTAGTTTATTAGCCTGTAGAAAGTTGCATAGCGCCCTCAAAATACATAACTCTCCCCAAGTACAATTTAACATTAGGTTAGTTTATATTCTTAATTGTTATTTTACATCACTTGACAATTTCTTATTCATTTTGCTGATTGCCTAACTAATCAAAACACAATGTAACCCTACATATATTTTACAGGATAATATGTGCGCCTATAACGTATTACACGAGCTTTTTCGAGATTTTCTTTTTCAAATTTTATTGCCAATAAATTAAATACACACGCTTACGGCCACTTTTACGTATCAGATTTTACGTTCGGGACTTTTATGGTGTCATTAACCTTTATATCCATCAAGATTTAACGCGCTCTTGCAAACTTCTAGCGCGGCAAACAGGGGAAATTACCCAACAATAAAAATACCGCGACAATAAAAAATGTGATCAAAGTGTCCTGCGAGCTTGTTTCTCTGAAACTTCAATATATCAGAGCTAGTTCTTAGAGAATTCCCGGAGGACGTTTAGTCGTGGAAACTGACTCGAGTAAGTAGCGGATTGTTTCCCCAATATCGCACCAATTTAAAGATTTGTTTACTTGTTTTCCTTTTTAACTGGAATGATGATCTAGGTAACCCTGATTACGTTCGGTTGTACAATAAGTAAAATGAATAAATGTAAGAGGCAAATTAAAATTGTATTTAAATAATAAAACACAGAGTGCAGATGTAGAGTATAAGATATAAAGACAAGCTAAACGATATGTATTTCCATTTTTGATAAAACATTAAAGAGAACAACGTTAGAGGGTCAAAACAGTCCGGAATTAAACAAATTAAATTTAAATCAATGAACAGTTATGGGGAGATGGAAACAACACTTCTTGTTGAATTGTTAAACCCAACAGAAACAATCGAAGCAGTGATACACAAGACTGTAGCAACACAACAAGAAGACGACATTTTATACGAACAAAACATTGAATTAGGCAAAGTGAGAGGAGCAATAAAAAAGGGTCAATTCAACTGCCGCCAGTATTAGCGGTTTTAAGGTAACAAGGGAGGCAACTGCTGCTCCACAGTGCGGTGCCTTCTAAAACAAGTCGCCGAACCATGAAATGAGCAGACAGAGGAACAATCTACTATTTATAACGCTCGTAAATCCCAGAACAAGAAAATTCACGAATTAAGTCATGCAGGTTAATTTTTGTAAAGCTTTTTTTACATGTATCCACATATTACTACAGTACTATCAGGAAAGTGTTGTTGGAAAATAACAGATTAACATAGAAATGACGATAATAAGAAATGATTACCTTCTCATAACTGTTAACAATTTTGTTGACCATCGTATATAGCACATGTATAACGGATGTTAATTTGAAGCTTGAGGAACGCCGGATATTCCAGAAAATTGTACATTTTTTTAATTTAAAAGACTGCTAACCATCTCGGCTCCCTAAATCGGACCCCACAGTAATTAACCACGTAAATGCAATGCAATTTAGAACAAAGACACTCGGACGAACTGGAAGGCAACCACGGGCGGTTTATTAAAATTAGCCACGTGTTCGTGCCGGTGACAAATTGGGGCACTATAAAGTGACGCGTTTAGGACCTCAAACGCACGCAATGAAGGCGATTCGCGCGTCGGCAAATTGAGATTGTCAGAAATGAATGGGGGCCAGCAACAGACGGATAACTCCATCAAGGTAGAAGTTTTGGCACGTGATGTTACGCCACTTACCCGCAGATTGGATTAATACGTGTCGCTCTGTCTTCGGTACGTGTATTATGTAATTGCCGTTGTGTTTCTTTTTAAGGTTTGTATAAGTATTCACGGTGTTTATTAAAAGATAATAATCTTAATAAGTACAAACAAAAGTGTTGTACTTATGGTTATTAACTGAGAAATTAATCAAAACAATATTTTTGACGCTTTTTTTAACGTAAAAGTTTGACACAGACTTGATTACATTCGAATGCGCATTATACAACTTACATGTGCCGCCCCTATTTCGTGTTTCATATTTTTGACAGAAATTGTTAACCATAAATGAGTTTTTATTTTTATATAAACAGCAAATTGATTTATACGAGGGTAATGTCATAATTCTTGCACATATGTATAAAGCTGGCGATGGTAAAAAAAACAAGTGCTGTCAAATTATAAAAGGCTATCATTGGGATATCACTTAGCTATATTTAGAGTGCGGGTGGTTCACCCAGTTTACGTGTAAAAAATTCTCATATCTGGGTAGTTAGATGCAATGGTACGCGTAACTGTAGCGGATTAATTCGTGTCCAATTTTTAGCAGCTAAATTGCTAAATTTTCCACCGGTGTTCCCTCGTCGAATTCTTTGTTTCAGCTACCCCCATACCATTTCAATGGGGTTGAAAATGCAATGATATGGGGGTAATCGTAGAATGGTGTGTCCACATTCAGAAGCGAGAATGTCAATTTTAAATTTTTCGATAATTTTTTTGTGTCAAGCACTTCCAACAATTGTTTTTTTTTGTGTAGTCCTCTTCGAAATATAAATCTTCTTTTCTTAAAAACTCTTGAATGGTTGCCTTATTAGTTGTTGTATTTGGAATTTTATCCAGTTGCGATAAAATGTTTTTGAACCAMTTTTCAAACMCTTCCGCATTCACATGAGAATGTTAAACGGCGCTTGCTTCTTTTAAGTTKTTACATCCAAGATACAGGGCTCCAGGAACGAAACCTTTTCACCTCCTGCGTGTAGAATCATTATTCTTTTTTCCTTTTGACGCCGGAATACTGACGTTGCACTTCCCTGAGTCATCAATCCATCCTTTTTTTATTGTATCATGGGTATTGTACCATGTTTCGTCGAGGAAAAATATCGGACGATTTTCCTGTCTATACAGTTTTATAGGTTTTAAATAATCGTGTCTTATTACCTGGCTTTCTATCAAGCATTGCTTCTTCTCCAGCCTTTTCATTGCCAATGGTTTTAACATACTTTTGCAGGGTATGCTCGGAGCAGTCGATTAAGCACTCAGGTATATGCCGCGACAGATCCTAGTGATAAGAATGAGCATATTTAATTGTTTCGGAGGTACTCAGTTGCCCCACGGTTTAAAATCAGCAATAATCTGTTTGACCAGTTGCCGTACGAAATGTATTAGTCACAAACGCCTCTTAATAAGTGGCTAAATGTAAGCATATATGTAGGTATGAATGAATAAGTAAAAATATTGCACTTGGTACGCTTATATGCTGTAAAACTTTAAAATATAAGTAAACACATATGCTTTCAATACCGTTTATAGTAGGAGTAGAATAGTTCCGATTTCTTCTTATTTCCAAAAAAAAATGTACAGGTAGAAACTACGTTTATGACGTGAAGAAACAAGGCAGAGGACGATTGCACACCGCGATCAAAAATTAGAAAGTATGGACTGCCGCATTGAAATTGGAATGTTTAACATTCATGGTTATAAAAATAGATACTACTCATTAAATTAGGAAAGAATACGATTTAGTCATACATTAAAAGTTATTAGATGAGAAATATTTGTAGTTCAAATAATAAAACCAAATAACGCTCATTGATTTATGTCTATGGAAAAAAAATCTAAAAAAGCCTAAACACAATTTTTGGATACGGTCCACTCCGCTTCAAAACAGTGGAACGTGCCGAACCCGTCTGTTATTTACGACAGCTTCAGGTAATCAGCTGTTCATATAATGAGTCTCGTAGATTCTTGCTTGCAACTATATCAAAATTCAAAAACGGTTGCCGAAATTCACGGTGCGTTTCAAGAAGCTTGCCAGGAGTCTTGTGTGAATAGTTCAACAGTAATTTGATGGAGTAAACATTCCAGAGCGTTGGACTAGTGTTAAAGACGGCCATAGAACTTGGACACCTCATACTGCTACCGAAAAAAAAATAGAGGGACACTTTTTGTCAGCTTGCCTCTCTCTCTCAGATTAGCAGTCTTATTGTTACTTATTATTGTCTAGACATTACTTAACCCAAAAGTAAAGTCTTCTTTGAAACTAAATCCTTATTCTAGTCGTAAATTTTAACAACTACACATTACCACAAAAAGTGCAATCTAAGCAATAGATAACTTAACTTAACTTAACAACCTCAGCTCAGGAGCTCTCATTGTTCAATTCTTCACAATGAAAAACGAGTATGTTTTATTATCCTCCTCTTTTTTGGTAAACCATGCTTAATATACGACACTTTAAGGCTTGCTACCTATAATGCTGGAAACTGGAGTCCTATCGGATTTATCCGCGATCGCTAATAGGTAATTAGGTTGAAGTACGGCTGACGCCCCAGATTTGAATCTCTACAGCGGTATAAGATGCGCCTGTGGAATCAGTCTCGGAGTAATGCTTCGGGGAACGACATTGATTTTTATATCACGTAGGAAGATTGGTTTTAATATCGAAGCTTCGTGATTGTTTAGTATATGCACATATGAGATTTTATTTTCCAGTTCATTGGAACACAGTAGTCTTTATTATTATTGTATCTCATAGAAGGCGTATAAAAAATGCTGCTTCAAATACTTTTCACTTGTTTTATATCATGCTATAATCCATTAAGGATACGCATTTGTACATTTTTTATGTAGTAAAAGAGCTTGTCAAACATATTTTCGCATTTTATTACTAAAAAAAAATTTAATTTCACATACTCATGTACCGCTCGTTAGGCATTAATACTCCAGAAACAGCAATTCAGCTATAACTTGCTCTACAGACATTCGTTCTCTAAGGTTCCAACCTTTTTAAAATTCCATTGGAGGTCAATGACAAGACCACACTGAAATAATGTTCTGAAAGTTAATGAGGAAATAAACGTCCTAACCTGTAATATAACCTTAAAGGTTAGAAATTTAAGTAATGTGTCTATCGTCACCTCAAAAGCTTTAAATGCAGCTTGGTGCTAATGTAAAGCTTTTGCAAAATGTGCGCTTATTGTAAATAATGTTACACTAATTTTGGCTATAATTCTTTGTATGACCACTTCTGAACATAATGGTTGCCGAAAATTCTTTCACTTCCTTCAGTCATAAAATACAGAAATCGTATAAAATGTAGGCTAAACATATACAGTTCAAGTATAACTAAGGAAATGAAGGGATAGTATCTTGCGGTTATAATGAAACGGATATGCAAAGCACAAAAAGGCTGAAATTATCTAATTTCTTCCTCAGGAAGAATAAAAGTCAGTTAACCCCAATACTAACAAGCCTAAACATCCAATCGCGAGTGATATCCCCTTTTCAAATGAACGCAGACCAACAGATACGTTGCCTTAATCCAAACGTTAAAATTAGCATTCTAGCCAACGCGCGTTCGATGCAAATGTCATTGCGCTCAGTGTAAAGGAACTGCCGGTTGCAAAATAGAGCAAAACAGATGCAGTCCATATTGCTTTTCCACACGGTGTGATAAGCATTTACGAGGTAATACTGCATGCACAAATCAAGCATCACAAAGTAGGAAACGATGCAAGTTATTTAGATGAAACAAAATTTGTTTAAAGTGATGCTGTAATTTTGATCCCGTAAGTAAAGGTAGAGTTTTGTGAGTTTCTGGTCATAATTTCTTTCATATCCATTTTCCACGTTTTGGTTGTTTGTTGGTGTCTGTGCGCTTAGTGCCAAAACTCAGTTTATTTTGAAATATTTATGTATTTCATTGCAAAGCCTGTCGGTTTTTTACATGCGTTTCGTTTTTGTTTGTAATGCATGATGCTGCCGGTGCACCGGATATTCGTTATATACATATATTGATTAGAGCTTAGAGTGCGCAGAGGCGGACCAAAACCAGGTTTCTATGGAAAAAACTTCTTTTTTTTGCATTTCCCAACAATTAATGTTCGATGTAATTCAATGGAATATGGATGGTGTTTTTAGCTCAGAGAAAAATGAACACCATCTATATGTATTTTCTATTTATCTTAATATAACAATACCAATAACCCAGGGACTAGTTTTGTATATTGAATAAATTTAGTTGTAAACTAAATACGACAAATCAGATCTACAGATTTCACTGAAATTAGACTTAAATTTTTTTTTTCTGGTTGGATAACCAACACAATGGAAACAAAGGCCGTAAAAAAAAGAAATCATGTTTCCTGTAAGCAGAAGCGCATGAAATTTAGATTAAAAAGAATGCATTTCTGCCCACCCACCGTGAGAGCTCGCCAAAAACAGGATCACTCACCGTACAATTATATTTGCATCAATTCCTGCAACTAAGTTAAGAAGTTTTTAACCCTCCTGTTAGGAACTTCTTTCAATTCGTTCTCTCCGTTTTCCTTATGCTTCTGCCGACGAAAAACGACCCCCCTCCCTAGATTGTGACACTTAGCTATTTGTTTCCTAATTATAAAACAGCTCCCGACTTCGCGTTTGCTAGGAGACCACCTCCGAGGAATACCAGTTAGACTGTAATTCCGAGACGACAGAAATGCTTAAACGCTAACTCATCAACGGCCGTGAATTTTCTGCTTCGCCTCCGTTTTGGCAGTCGTTGGAAGTTTCGCACACAAGGGAATAATTAGCGTCTAATAGAGCGAAACTTTCGCTTTTGTTGCCAAATCTTCCCGGCGAATCGTAGATGATTGTTAAACGCGCTGTCAAGTCAACATGTGCATGCCAACTTTGTTCAATGAGGAAGTTTTCCGTCGTAGAAACTGGTGTCTTCCAAATGCTAGTCCTATCCATGCCATTTGAATAACTTACTTTCGGTGAGTACTTAACAAGGACGATAGAAAAAAATTTGAGAATTGCAGGACAATTTGTCCAACTTTGATGTTGTTTTATGGGCAGACAATTTTTTAGAGCCTTTTAATATTGCATTAGAGATTGGTTATTTTCCTGCTAGGTGGAGGTCATCACTGGTTAATCCTAGTCCAAAGAAAACTAATCCACAAAGTGTAACTGATCTACGCCCCATTACTAATATTCCTGTGCTGTCGAAAATTTTAGAAAAAATAGCTCAAAGGCAGATTTATGACTATGCCATATCGGACAACATTATATCTTCTGCCTAGTCAGGATTTCGTAAGGGACATAGTACAACATCCGTTTTAGCTGATGTCACGGATAATATCTTTAGGGAACTAAATAACTCAAATGCTTCGGATCTAGTACTGTTCAGCTTCTCCAAGGTATTTGATACCATAGATCTATGCTTGCTATGTGCTAAATTACGCTATTATGGATTCGATGATGTGGCTGTGAGTTTTTTTAATTCATATTTTCGTAGTCGATCCCAAATTGTCGTTTGAAAAAAACCTTATGTGAAGACAAAGATAGTGTATTCCGCATTTCAGATTAAGCAATCTACCTTCAGGTATCCGGTTTAAAATAAAGCACAAAGATCCACGGTACATTTTGACATTGCGGAATGAATGATTTTAATTAACTCTAGTTAAAATTAATTTTCTTCAAATCAGAAGCGAACTTCTCTGGCTTCTTTTCTTATGGTTTCACAAAATTGCGACACTACCCACGGATGATGTTATTTTAGCCCGTGAATCTACCAAGCTCAAAAATTCGTTTCGTTAATTAGTTTCGTTGAAACGCAGGACGATGTTCCGTTATTTTGAGACAGCGGGTTGTTGAACTTAATGGCGGCCGTGTACAATCGCTGTTTTGTCGAAATATAGCCACCGTGGAGAACGGGGTTGCTACAGTTTGGTGTTGAATTACAGCTTGGAAATACGGTAAAAGCTTCCGACAATGGATTAACAAGGAACATATTTGTTTAGGCTCAGTGCTGACTGCCGGAAACAACACGTACTTAGTTTGATGGTTGCTGAAACGGACAAACGTAATCGCAAAACTCTTTAATTGCGGTCATTCTCACTTTCTGCTTTCGTACCTCTCGGGCGAAATTTTGTTGCACCCAATAAACGAAAATCAAGCGCATGCGTCGAGTTTTTAGTGCTACAAGACATTACTTACATTACTCCAACTTAATCTGGAGCCGGATTTGTTTCTTCGCAAGTCCACAAGTCGCTAACACTCAAAAGTCAATCACGAAAACGCAAATTGGAAAACTCTGGTTGTGAATGAAAACTGTGACATTTCAAAATAAATAATACGTTATGCAAATATTTACAGGTACAGCAAAATAATAACATTGCAGAAAGAACTGAAGCATAATTACAAACTGAAGAAATGTAAAGTTTTTGAGCTACAGGATATGACAAAAAAGAAGCTGAAAATAATAATTCGTTAAGGGTGATCTAATGAAGTGCTGACTCTTCTTTATTTGCCTCTTCTTCTCAAAAAATGATGTTATCAGCAGAAATCACATGAAGTCAACCACTAGGTTTAAAATATCCAATACAATAAAAACAGTAACCAATGAGCTATCATCGCTTGTAATGGTAACAATTTGTATTATTATGCAAACAACTTATTTTAAAGACATCAATAAAAACGCCGTTTTCCTTCTAGTTAAAACACTATTCATATAACAGTGCACAACTTTCTAGCATAGAAAATGGTCTTAAAGTTCAGTTTTATCCATAGTTTCAGGTAAAAGACCTCATTAGGAGGTAGTTTACAGCGAGGGATGTTAACAGCATAACGATTCAATTTGCTTCGTTAAAACACCCCCATGCGCCTTTGTATTTACTCTAGAACAAACCCTGCCTTTAATACACCTGTCGCAAAGGCTTTGACGTTACACACACATCCGAAACACGCGGCATGCAGAAAATGTTTTACCCGTAACGCATTCCCGGCGTGTGGGCCTCATCAAACGTGTCTCTTTTTGCGAACTTCAATTACATATATCAAAGAGAGTTATTTAACACACCCGATTATCGAACGCAAATGTTATCGTACGCGATAATTCACGGCGCCAAGAATAAACAGGTCCGAAGCGATTTTTTTTGAGAGCTCATCTCCCCAGTAGGTCGATATTAATAGCAAAATGTAATCCGAAAATACAACGGGCAGAATCTCGTTTTGAAGTGGGTCAGTGGCAACGACCTCAGCGGAAATGCATCGAGAAAACTCTGGAAAACAAAGCTCAGCTAAGGCGACGATATCGATCTTCAAAATCTGACGAAAACAAACCATTTACATCTCGTCGAGAGTTTGGAATCGTGAGCTGCCGTGAAGTCTGCACCGAAGTTGGTTTTTGTTTGGGGGCATTCGGTGGAGGTTTTGTACAGAGAAACAAACGTCATGTACCGATGGGGTAAGTCCAGGAGGGATGCCTCAAAATTCGAAAATTCACTTTGTCGGGTATAAGGAACCAGAAAATATGTGATATAAACGGTGAGGTAGTACATTTATTTAGTAAAGAGTGAAATAAAAAATTATCCGCATCATCACTCGGTAAAATTACTTGAAGGTTACCTATTTATCCATCCGAAAACAACCTGTCATCTGTACATAAGTGGTGTTCCCCAAGGATCTGTCCTCGGCCCGATGTTATTTATGCGTTTATACGACACATTTTGTAGACTCTTTTGAAAACTACTGCAAGTTTCATTTTTCTGCGGGTGACACTCAAATGCCAAATTGATATGGCTATTTAGCACTTTCTTCGATTGTAACGGACCGGGTGAGTATTAAATACACACGTTACATAAATAAGAATATAATAACAAAAACGTAACAGGTAACACATGCAGCGGCATACAAATCGATATCAACAATAAATACTAAGTATAATTCAAGGTAATATAAATTTGAAAGAATATGTATAAATAATAAAATCTAAATGCTGTATAAATAATTTCTGTTTCAATTTAATGTAATAATATGTGACATTGGACTATTAAATGATAATTAAATATATATGCAAACAGTGGTGGTTTTACTAAATCGTTTGTTTATGAAAATGCAAACCCAATTAAAGAACAGATAGGTAAATATAATATAGAACATTCAATAAACACAATATACCGCAATATACGTAAGTTACTTGATCAAGTACCCCCGTTTAACATTTAATCTATCTCGAGATATAACACAAATAATTGTAAAACATTTAAATATTGCAATATGAACGAACGACACCTCCAGCGCTACTTATCTTGTTTTTATACTCGTTTTTGTCAGCAAGCTATCGCATCAATGGCAGTTGTTCTCTCTCGCACCCTCGGGATGTACGGAACCTCGATTCTGGTTGTTCATGAATCGTTATTAATAACTGCATCAATTGTTGACAATTTCCCTTGTAATGAGCTTTCCCATAGACGTTTACGTGCGGTTGTATGTTTAGTCCCTTAATGATTGACTAGTAGTAGATATAGGTATAGATCTAGATTTAGAGCCTAAAACGAAGTACTAAATTGTGGGGACAAAAGCACTTTTTAACTCACCCCTCACTGCACTGCATACATACAATGTGTTTTAAATCACAAGGAGCACAACCTAGCGAGCCAATGTGCTGCGCCGGAAGAAGTAATTCGGTCAAAAAACATTTATCTATACCTTCAATGACACTAACCCTATCGACAAATCACGCATGCACCGCTGAACGATGTATCAAAAGTCTATTCTTTATCATTAAATCCCAGTAAATGTAAATAGAAGCAATAGTCATGTCTCACATACGTTATTGTGATTTGGTATATGGCCCATGTATATCGAAATAAATGCCAGAAGGCTGGAGAACATACAGAAGTTTGTTTGTGATTTGAAGAACAGAGATCGCATAAGTTGCTCTATTCGTATTCTTGGCTGTCTAAATGTAGTTGAACAAAGATTCTTTCATTATTCTTAACTATGCTTTCTACAGTAAAAATAGAAATCCACCTTAGCTAAAAACTAAATTAGTTGCTAAAACAACAATTCATAATTTAAATGTCAGAAATACTTACCTCTTTACGATTTCTGGACATCTCTGCTCTATGGATCATCCTCTTATGTTGCAGTAAAAGTAATTTAGTTTCAATATAGTTAATATTAAGCGAATGCTGCTGCAAGGAACACTTGAACTTAATGTTAAAATTTCATTTTAACCTTAACCTTGACTATTATAGCCCACACATGAAAAGTATTTTTTCGTATTATCACACTGTACCCTCATAACAGTAATTTTTATTTATTATAGTAAGGGATCATAGGGAAGATCAGGGGTTGTGATCTATTGATCTGAGTTTGATGTATTGACGAATTTACTATACTTCTAATGAAACCACTGGCTGCAGTGGTTACACTGCAACCGGTAGCCCTTTTTCTAGGTATTTGCGTATATTTTACCAGAACCAACGTATTTATTGTCAGATGATACGGCCATATAAGAATCTTCAAAGCGAATGCTCACATCTGTATCTGAGGTGTCGCAATCTTTAACTTTCTACTTCATCGGAGCCATAGTATTTTGTTTCCTGTCCCTTTTTTCTGCACGTGGCTTCTTTATATTTTCCTTTCATGAATTGCTTTACGCGATGTTAAAATACTGCTATGTTACGTCTGGGTTTAAGGAACTTTTCAATTTCTGGTGCTTGAGGAACCAACTACACTGATTTTCCTTTGTAGCTGGTGTAACATTAGACGCAGTTGATTTAGATTCCGTGAGATAAGCACACCATGCTACTATACCTGGATTAAAGGGGTAAATAAGACCCAACCTACATTCTTCTTGACGTTTTTGGCGGATTAAATATTTTACCAGGCTTTCTTCTAGCTCAGGTTTAAGTGAAATGAAGTACCCCATAACTCTTTTTTTAACACAGCCTGCACTGGAGCTAAAAACTCTCTTCTGATTTTATAACTGAAAGAATTGGATGATAAAGTATTTTAGGAATAGTTGTTTAAAGTACAAACAAATGTTTACGAATGCATTTTAGAGAGAAAATATTGTATTGATCCTAATCCTTAACAAATAAGGAATATTATAACTCCACAGAGCATATAACAAWACGAAAGATCGTCGTTGTTTGCTTCTTCCAAAAACTCGCTTCGTTTACAACAAAACATCTTGCACGTGTTCAGTATATCATCACTAGAGGATATAAACATTAAACGAATATGCTTATGACGGTTTTAGTATCTATAAATAACAAACGTAAATTAAAACAAGAGCTTGTGTTCAAAATTAAATTATTCATTCACTGAAGCTACCACGTGCAGTTTGTGTACAGCCACTGGGTGGATTTCAATTACCTGCGTACCTACAAGCAAGGAAGAGAATATAAAAATGTAGTATTTAAATATAGGTAACGAACCTCACAACACACTTATTTCTGAAATGTCCCTGCACTTGCCGCCGCTGGGTGCGCAAATTCAATTTTATATTATTTATGGTTAGGCCGAAGGCCATTAAAGAACAATTTAAAAAATGAAGCCCAACTTTGGAATCACTTTAAATATTTAAAATAGAAGTTGATGAAAATTCTATTAATAGCATTTTTTGTTATCATGACGTCGTATCTTCTTCATAGTATTTTTAAATCCTATTTGTAACGTGTAACTACACTACAAACAAATCCGGTAAAGCTAATCAATTTCCAGTCTTTAAACGAAAATGCTTAATCAAAGATAAGCAACTCTGCTACCCACAAAAACGACACTTATGATAATAAACATTCGCCATTTCCAATTGCATCACACTTAATTAAATTTAGAACGTTTACCGAACGCATATTCCACAAATATAGTTTTCAGAATTAATTTTGCAGACCGGATCTACATCCAGTGAGCCGGAGCGTTTTCTGTCCGTTAATGAAAATGGGAATTCTCTAAAGGAGTGCACTATTGTCGCTATATGCGCCTCAAATGCAACAGGAAGCACTGATAAGCCATACTTCTCAATTCGGAGCTACATAACTTCATTTGAGTAAGGCGTTAATGGAGCAAATGAAACCAGCTGAACGTTACCGAGTTAAAAGCAGAACTGGGAAAGTTGGAAATGATCAAAACAACCTGGCAACTATTTCGAGATACCTCGTAATGGATACGATGATAAAAAGGGATGTTTACTAAATTGAAGTACTATCGATTTTGTCGTAATCAAACGAAATATCTAAAACTGTTGGCCTGCTTATTACACGCTATCGAACAGTGGTGTTTTGCTTGGTTGCTTCCATAATATGAAATTGTTACGTTTTTAGGGAAAAAAACGCTGTCACTTGATCAAACACTGATAGAAAAATATCAAACCAAGCTTTTGATTACTCTATAGTTTATCTATCTAAAAAGTGTCGTCTGACCTACCCACTAGATAGTAATAAATCCCTAATATTATTGGAATTATCCATAGTGTTACGGCAAGGTGCATCACTTTCGCTGAAATATTGACAGTAGCATATGAGGGACTCTTCTTTGATAGGTTTAACGATCTAGTGTATTATCTGTATAATGGTACCATATTTCTTAAATACGTATTTAAAGAAAAATGTTATTACAAACTTTTAAAGAATCTAGAGAAACTTCTGTTAATTCCAATAACTTTAAAAGGATAATGCAAATTTTTTATCAAGTAGGTTTAGATTTTATCAAGTTGACACGATGTTTCTAGGACGTCTTGGTTTAGTTTCTTGTTTGCATCACACACTTTTTAAAGGTTCTTCTTTGACAAATGTTGCAGTTTGATGAGGTGACAGCGTTTTCTTCTGAAAACATAACAATTTCATAAAAAATGTATTATTTATCATACAGAAAAATTGTCTCACAATTCATGCAGATGTTAATATATGTTTTCGAGTTTAGTTTTTGTTAGCACAACACAGAACCGCCAACCGGTGTGGTCTGAGATTATGAAAATCCATACTTCGTGAAACCTAGTGAGCATTAAGATCTTAATACAGCGCCCCAGCTTGCCACAGTTGTGCAGAATTTTAGTTTAATGGCAGCGAGCAGCTGGCTAACGTAAGAAGCTTGACTCCATATAAATGAAATCTGTCTGTGGAACAGTATTTCGGCCCTTGCATCAGACTCTAGTCAGCACATCGTAAAAATTGACGAATTAAGCACTATTTTGGACTGTGTTACCATGCATAAAAAAACAAATTGTACTTTTGAGGACCTCCTCTTTCATCCAAACACAAATCTTTTGAACGTTGTTATACCACTGAAACAGTATGTTTGAAGATATTTTTATCACATGAAGCCCTTAATTAACTTTCATTCGAAGGGTTTTCTACGTTGAACTATGCTTTCTTCCTCAGATCCTGTTATGCGTGAAATATATAACAAAGACAGGAAGTGTCAAGATTAAACCTGCCCCACTGTATTACTGGATTTCCCAGCTGAGTTGAATATTCACACCCGGCCAAGCTCCAGCTCTATATTTAGAAGTGCTCATATATAAGCAACAGATTTATTACTACATGTGCCAATCTTTGTCTAAAACAGATCAGAGCATCACATTAACTAAGTTTAGCGGTTATAATTGAGCACTTATCTTCGAGTAGAGATGAGGGTTGAGAATAAAGTAACCAGCTGTGTAAAATCGTTCAAGTCCTGTCACCCAGGAAACTAGTGGGGTTGCTCCTACGCCTTTCGTGATTATTTCTTTAATGGCTGTTTGAGCGTGAGAATGATAAGGGTATTTGAGAGAGTATTTTTTCATCATTGTCACTGTCTGCTATTTTACAAATTTAGGTAATTATACCCAAGAGCGAGCAGTTTGATAATGATCAAAATAATTAGGAGCCTACACAGTGCCCTTGGCCTTACGAATCATTATATAAAAAAAAAACTTAGAATTGCGCCTCTTTGTAGCTATTACTGAAATAGTGATTGTATTTTTTATTAAGTTGTCACATAATTTATTTTTTATGTCAGCAAATATGTTAATTCATAATGTTCTTGCAATGATGTAGACGACAGTTTTTTGAAAGCATATTTACTGCCATTTTGATTATGAAATTGTTGTCCAGATGATAACTAGTTTGAGACAAATCTCAAAAGTATGGATAGTAGTCAGGAACTTTTTTATACTCCATGTACTGCATATTTTATACAGATAAGGGTAACACAATAATAATGCTTTACAATTAAGAGAATAAATAAAATAAATAAAGTACACGGAATCTTTTTAGTTTACCCATTTGAATGCTGAAAAATCGTTGAGTTATCAAAATTCTCTCTGTTCTTGGTTTTCAAATGTCGTTTCTAAGAGCTCAACCTTCGTGTTCTTCCGAGCTTTCATTTCCTTCAGTAAATATCAAAAGTGACAAATACATCGCACACATTACTAAACGGGCGCGTTTTTTTTTAGTCTGACTGATGTAATAATATTAATACTGTGGGGAGACATCCATTATTTTAAAGGCAAAACTAAAACTCCCTAATTCCACACTACCAATAATTTTTCTCATTTCATCATGTTTGGCTATATTTAATTGTTTCGTCCAGTGCGGAGKGAGTTCTGTGCAGGTTATTAATTATTTACAAGCAATTAAAAGTTGTGCGGCTGTCGTCATCCGAACACTTTTTCTTCTTTATTTGTACAAATACTGCCTATCTAGCTATGTATGTATGTGTAATGCGATAAAACAAAGTTAGATCCCGTCTGATTTGCGTAAATAGCTCAATTTATTTGAAATCAATAAATGCTGCATTACAATTCAAGCATAATGAACATAGGTTGTCGTCTAAAAAGCGTTTAGTCACCTGATAGTTGTAACTTGGTATTTGGAAATGGGTAAAGACATATGAATCCAAAAACTGAGCCTATATATAAAATTTGTGCGTTAGTATAAGATAATGATTAGTATTGGTACTGCGATGTAGACTAGTACTTAGTTTCTATGCATAATATTTTTAAAAAACACGTCGAATGTCAGTTAAACTTAATTATAACACTATAGACTAGCTGTGCCTCTTCAGATGTTGATGGAAAGCCGTCCCAGCTGTACCTGAGAAATTTCCATAAACATCTGGATGAGATGAACGCACAACCAGTCTACAGTGTCATAAACAAATTTAAATGACATTTGGGGTATTCTAGAACTTTATGGTTCTTAACTCTAGGCTTTATAACTAAACCTCCTACAGAAGGACTATACCAATTCTCGCTTTTGCAGCAATGAGGTACTTACAGCAATACAGCAAGTTGCAGGGCTCACTACGTGCACAATTTTGAACCTCCTTTCTTAGAGAACCTATACCACACTGGTTTAGGGTGGCACGATCGTTCTTAAAACGTCGTATAGCATTCCCAGGTTCTTAGCATTATATTGCTCTAGTAAAATGCTTTATTAAACAGCTCCAATAATGAAGGTGTTACTTGTTGGTTGAGGTCCATTTCGGAAATATCAACACAGAGCTCATAAATCACTGTCAAATACAATCCGCAGGCATTGCTTTAAAACCTGTTTAATCCCACAATCTGTTTAGAAACGTGCTTTTCACAATATACATCTCTAATTTTATCAGATTCGTTATTAATGACTAATTTGACCAATTTGAATACAACCAGTCCTTAACTTACGAGAATTATGGGGTCTGATAGAAAATAGTAAGACGACAGTACAATATATCCTCATTTCTTACAATTTGATCAATATTATATCGACAAAGGGTATTTATATATCTGTTTAATTCTGCCTAATGTGGGTTTGTATGGCACTTCTATATTACTGGTTAATAACAAATATATCACAGTAGCCGATCGGTTTCCAACTAAATAAACTTTATTTGCAATAATTATTTCTGCTTAAAACAGTTTCTATCGTCATTTAAAATTTTTTGAATCACTTAGCAATTCGTTGCTTTATTATTTAAGATTTCCAATGCATTCTAACCTGAAGCAATAGTAGTGCATGAATACAAACAGTTGTGGCAGGTAATGTATCATGCTCGTTTAATCAGTACATATTCTTCACCGTTGTACACAAAGGGCTGGCGCGTTATGCATCAGGCTGTAGCAGCAATTTCGCAGGTGGAGTAGATGAGCAGGATTGGCGCACAATACATAACACCCTGCGTTCGCAACATTAAAAGTTAGCTTAAATTGTATGCATATCTCGTGCACTATCTCGATGTTAGCCAGTTAAACAACTAAGTAATATCGGCTGTCACAAGAAAGATGTTGCTTTACACTAACAGCAAATCCTGCACAGCAGCTGAAATAATAAATAATAGCTACATATTTGTAGATTCTGTTTTAACTTATGACAACTTGTAATGGAAAAATACAATTTAACTTGAAATTTCTTTCAACATCTTCTATACAGAGTGAACAATTGTAATAAATTATAGACAACGGATCTTATTATTCTGATCAGATTGAAAAAATTTCAAATACGTCTTCAGATAAAGAAGAAAACATGGACCCAAATCTTACTATGTCCATAATTTCGTGTAAAACAACTCTGAAACTAAAATCTTGGTATTGTTTTGTCAGATCGCGTCTGTTTTGTACAAGCAAGGTCGGAACGTTGATTCTATATCCAAAATGGATGGGGGCTAACACAGAAAGACCAAGATTTTATTTTGATTGTGTGTGAAATTTCTAAGACTCTGAAATATAGTTTCTCATAATTATAAACTTGATTTCCTTGTTCCAGAGACTGACACCCTAGGGACCCAGTCAGTCTACATAATGCTCAACGGAGAAGAATCCGAACTAACCTTCCAGAACATCACAAATCCAGCAAAGGTAAGGCGAGCAGAACACTTGTCATATCTCCGACGACACCATCTAATAAAAGCCGAGATCACAGGAACGCTGAAGGATTTGTAAGTTGCCCCGCGAGGCAGATCGCGGCAGCTTTCTTTAGTATATCTGCATCCGACGAGGTGCTACGTGCGTTGATCCTTGGAGCTCAAAGCGTTCTTCTGGAGCCACGCACGCCGTCAATCATTTTCGGCTTAAACACGCTGAGCTCGAGCACGTCGTAAACTAAATTCCGAACGTAATTAATCGGTCCTGACGTTAGCAAAGGTGGGCTCGTAAATTTATAATTGAGAATGGCGTTATCGGCGACGAGATGCGATTTCCCGCAATCGAGACAACCAGTTTAACCAACCGACTCAACATTTAATTACTCCAAAGCTGGGAGGTTTCATCTATTTGCAATTATTATACTTGTTATGAATGAATAATAATAATCGCTTCATTATTTATTATTAGGGAGCCTTACATAACAAACATTAGCTAAATACAAAAAAAAGGAAATTAATACTAATTGTGGAATTGCAACACCTACAAAATTATACTCGACTATTGCTCTATGTGCTGAAACTCGGTATCTGATCTGCACCTTGCGTCATCTTAGACTTCTGCATTTTCAGCCGCAGTACAATATCTTGTTCTGAAACCTGAAACTGTTAGGATATCATTGATATCTTAGAATATCATTAATATCATTCATATGTCTAAATATGTACACGTAATTCGTATTTGAAAACTAAACTGTTTTAAAATAGTCTGCAATAGCATAGACAAAAGTTCTTTAGGGTTTTGAAAATTTCGTCGTTCCAGTGAATGAATGACCAGAAATTCATGACATCGAATCATAGATTCTATATTGGATATTGCGTATAGAAAATCATAATGTTTTATTTGATATGGCGGCTTATATATGGTGGACCATGGGAGCGGGAAGTTTTGAAAATTTATTATCTTCAGTGGGAATCATAGGTCCCTACTTTTGAGGATCACAATGAAAATATTCTAACAGTCTATGCTGAACGCTATACTGGCATAATTAACCAGTTCCTTACACAGCAAATGAACATATTTCTACAGAATAATAGCTGATCCAGCAAGATGGCGCTACTTCACATACCGCGAGAGCTTTAATGAGTTCAACGGGTTCTTCTTGTTATGTTATCTTCAGACAAGGAGACATTGAATGCCCCCAAGATCGCCAGATCTTACAGCATGTGACTACTTTTTGAAGGGCTATCTAAAAAGCAAGGTGTACATTGAGAAACCACAGGATATCCGGCAGCTGAAATTGAAAATAATGACGGGTACAGTGATTGAAAATCGGCCCTAATTCCCTTGTTTTTGTATAAAAATTTTCCACATTCAATGAATTTCCTTTATAAGTTCCAAAGTTAGGAATGCGATATTTTCTTTAATACATATGATATCTTTAACTCTTAGAGTATCCATAGAGAAGCTCAACAACCATAATAACTTAAAGAATTAAACAACAATTTCATGTATTCATGATAATTAGTTAAATATTACTTTGTACAGTTAAAATCTGCATGTTTTTTTATTCTCATTATTCTTCATACTTAGATGCGCTGTTTCAATATCCTGAAACTCTAGGAAATGAAATTACAGAATAACAAAAGGATAACCTTCTATTGTCCTACTCAAAACTATAGGTATAAGTGACCAAATTAAAACAAATTAAACGTGAAGTAAAAGATTTCGAGCACAATCAGTAATGGAATGAGCCCAGAACGCCCGGAGGACCATAATTAAGAAGTTAAAAATATTCTTAACCTACATTTTTTCATCGCGGGTCTATTTTCGTCCTTCGGTCTGTGCTTTTGTCTGCCTTTACAACCTATTGTCGAGTTTGCGTCACCGCGTGGAAAATAAACATGGTTTGTTTTCTTTAGCGGCCGATGGATATACAGGACGTGCGGGTGCACACGTCATTTGATAAAAGTTTCATGGTTGCACGTTAACAAAAACACCTGCTCCTGAAAATAAATAACCTAAGAGGACTTGACAAGCAAACAAATTTCAACTGTTCACCTACACCTTTTTATTGATCGTTTCCTCAGGAAACTGAGCCGTAAACTGTTGAGAAACCTGAAGTATTAAATGCGTATCTCGATACAAGGCATCAACTGCCAACAGGTGCCAATACAAGGTACGAGAAGCGCAGGTAGAAGAGAATGGTCAGATGCAAGAGTTAGTTACGAGGTTAGTGGACGCAATAAAACCTGGCAGGCTTACAGCTGCTTCCAGAAATTAAGGACAACGAAGTCCATGTGGAGAAATCAGGCATCACAAGCGGATGGAACACAGTCAACGTAAATGAGTGTCACCATCAACAAGAGCGAAGAATGGACTGCCGAAAGCTTACGTAAAACCCAGCTACGAGACAGTGCTATTGGTAGAATGAAGACAACAGGCCACGATCTGGATGGGGGGAAGTATCCCTGAAGAGTCCAACCCTAAAGGCGATGTGGGCCCAGTGGGAATCTTTGCGTGTGGAAAACGGTGTACTGAAGACAGCTTGGGAAAGCATCACCGATTGGAGGCATGTTATTGGTAGTGCCCAAGGAGTGAGTGTGTACCACTGGTATTGGAAGAGATACATGAAAGAGCAAAGGTACTCAGACGTTTCTATTGGGTGGCTTGAAGCGAAGGTATACAGAAATGGTGCTGCAAGTGTGGAAATTGCGAAGCCACGAAAGTAACATCAACAAGACTCAAGGAAAGGACGAAACAGTACAACGTGGGAGCTCGATTAGGACAGATTACCACCACTGATCGTGCGAAAGCTTGCTATGAAGCAACAGCCAATTACAAACAGTTTAAGGAAGGATATCTGGTGTGGCTCTGCAACCCACGAAAAGGAAATGCCTTTCGCTTACGTTGTCGTCATTTCGGGAAGGACCCTACAAAGTAGTGAAAAGGATTGACGACTTGATGTACATAATCCAGCGCAGCCCAAGATCAAAGATGAAGGGGGAACAATAAAAAAAGGATATAGCTATTTCTCTTCGTAAAAAACTGACTTCTTCCATTACTGCGATTCGGTGAACAACGTATAGTTGCGACACAAAGGCAATTTAGAAATTGAAATATTTCACATCAGGATAAACTTCCATCTGCTCATGCCATAAAGGAGTGGGTTGGTGGAATCAGCTAAAGCTGTCAAACAAAAGGACTGAAGTAACATGACCCTTAACGTGGTTGATTGCGTCAGAGCAGTCAAAACAAGCCTTGGATGTCTTTGAAAAGTATATATGATATTCGGCGTATTTTCCTAACATACTTCACGCAAGATACATACTTAGATTTCACAGCATGCGACTGCTATTTGTTGGGTTATCCAAAAAGCACGCTGTTTATTAATAAACCACCAGATATTCAGGAGCTGAAAATAAAAATTAATTAAGAAATCGGTAACATTCCGTTGGATACGTTGCGTCGTATTATGCGGTCAACATCGGGTCTTAAGAAAGAATAACGGTTTTACTTCGTTAATAATTACCACTCCACAGCAGGATATTTAGGTAAAATATAAAGGTTTTCTTCATTTGAGATCAGTAATGCAGACTGGAAATTTATTGATTTAGAAAATAACAATGATCAAAAGGTTAATTATTTTATAAGGGAAAAAACGTTTTTCTCTCTGAAGATATTTTTATAGCGGTCTCTACTTCTACATATTATCATTATGTTTTTTTTTGTATTTTTTTAACAATACTGATACATATAAATGACTTTACAATTTAAAAGGATTGCATTACGAATTGAGTGATTAAATAGCTGTTACATATAATTCATATATACAGATGTTTTATGTTCAATATTACAGCAAATATCGCAATAACCACTAAAAAATTTCAGGATATAATATTCAGAAGCTGGTACAATTTCAGGCTGAAATACGGCACATGCAATTTTGTACTTTTATTTATTTTCTTCTTGAAGTTCGAGAACTTGAGCTTCCAGTTTCCTAGCAGAAATATTGAACGTAATTTCAGACACTGAACTAGATCCCATAAAATAACTAAAATCCTCTAATACCAATACGGCTACAATGACAGTGAATGTATATGGATCGATGATAGAGGTATAAACTTGAGCGCTACGGTGCAAAACAGCTTTTCTATAGGTATATACCGCTCCAAAGTGCTAAATGGATCATATAATATCCAGTAAACTTCCTCACGGTGGAGTTATATGTATGTGTTAGGAATAGATGTCGTCAAATCACGAACGTTGTTTTATTATACCACTAGAAGCTACAATGTTGCTCCCTTGCGCAATTTTCTTCTCACCCAAGTTTCATCCACACTTAAGAACCATATAAAGTACCACTTTATCCACTAGTGAAATAATGAAATTACTTCATTCCGCTAGAGAGATAAAGAAAAATACAATCTCTCTTTTACTTATTATTAACATTAACATGTACATTTATAAACATTTCATTATGGGTGTTATCAAATTTCACTTTTTTACCATTAACATTAAGTTTGTAGCTGTCAGAAATGGAATCCTTGGTATAGCTTTCTGCTATAACAGAGCTTCTCTACCCACCATGTCGTTTAATTGTTGTGAGGTCAGCTCCTTTATTAGCCAGTAAAGTTGTTGAGGCCCGCCTCAAACAATGGCCGCTATAAGCTTCTGCATTTGCTAGATTCAAAAATGAAGTAACTCTTGAAGGGTTGATTCAAACAGGTTGTGAAGTACACTTTTGATTAGTGTAATGTAAAAGGAATCTGTCGTTGGATAAGTTCTAAGACATGTATTTTCTACAGATCTCCATGGCATTGATAGAGAATCCGTCTTCTATTATTGTGAGTTTTCGTGAAATGCCCGTCTTGGTATCTAGTATAGAAACAAGCAGGCATGCACTCCTGTCTTCTACATTACTGATTTTCAACTCGTTAATTCGCAGCAACGACATGCATTCCCATTATTAGTGCAACTTAAAATATTTCAAAATTTATTATCTATAACGTCTAGATAACTTCTATGATTTCAGGTTGGCAGCCGCTGTCACAGCGAAATGTCAATTTATTTTTTTTATGAAATCAGATAGAATTCTGGGATTTTGGTTCAAAATTCGTGTGATTACCTATTGATAAAACGTTGTATTGCATTCGTGTTTCAGTCGCATTTTATCCACTTAAGAAAATTAAAAATTTTTGCGTGGATAAAGTGCTATCCGAAACAGTTATACAATAAATTTTGACAAATTTGTCATTTTCAATGTTGTTCATAAAATCATTCGGTTATCGTTAGCAACTAAAAAAGTTTTTTTCATTTTTCCTTAATATTTCTAAAACTATTGCAGACAACCTATTTTAGCAAATCTGCCTCGTTTAACCTACTTTGTAGTTCTTCAAATAACAAAGTAATACCCAGGCATAGACACTAGGGGTGGGATTATCGGAGCAATATATTATTTTTCTCACATATAATCACCAAGAGTGCGAAATTATATGAAAGAGAACACTGAAATAAATAAAGATTTGCACAGCTCTCTCTAGAATATGAGGCGTAATAAAGTGGTGTACAACTCAAGCATGAAAGAAGCAAAATGTAATAACGGACACGCATAAAACAAACGAACGGACGCTGTATCATCAGAAGGGGCAAAGCACCCCGGAAACAATGATTGAGAGCAAAGAACTCCACAATCACACGGCCCATTGAGCATTTGACAAAAAGGGAAATATGGGCGTTATCCTCCGGTTCGTAAAATATCCGCGAAGTCGCGTACCATTTACCGCGAACATGAAAGCAGCGGCTATTTTCAGTAGAAAAATAAATCAAGCTGCAGCTCTGAAAACAAATTAGACGCGTTATGAACCGCCTCGTTCCCAAACAGCAGCTGGTTTCGACGAAGGCGTTTACGGCGTGTACCTAGTTTTTTTTGCCCTGTGCACTGCCGCAAATATCGCGGCGGCGTCTTGCATTTCAGCAATCTGGTCCTGGATTGAACAGGCAAGGAGTTCCTTGGGACGCTTAATTGAATTAGCCTTGATAACGTCATTAATAGAGAGGTCGGACATTCTGGAACAGAGGACCCGAATTATGTGTCAATCAGGGTTGGTGGATCTAATTTAGATTGCGGCAATAAAGCTGGTGAAATCAGGCTTATTGACGGACTATAGCTACACGACGAATGTATGTGCAGAGATTCCGTTTACATGAAAGCTAACAAAAAAATGCTCAAAGAGAAAAGACGATCTGTAGTCATCCATTACTTTCTTCGCCCAGGACTCAACATTTTCAATTGCACTGCTCAAGAATTGAAGTGGATAATTTAAAATAGCTTAAGAATGGCTTTATATATGTTATTAAAAGTATAGGGATATGTATGGATGGCACTACCATACATTTTTGTTCCACCTGTTGCTGTTTTTTGCACTGATAAGCTAGTAACAAAAGAGAGAAGCTCGCATGTTTCCTGTAATAGGGTTCGATCTCAATCTGTTGGAAATAAACACAAACATATTATTATTATTATAACTCTGGTCAAAAGTGTATCCAGCTAAACTGGTCCGCAATATGCAGGACATAGCGAAAAAATGATTTTGAGGATAATCCCTTTCATACCTTCAACTATAAGCATAAAACTATATCCAACGGCAGTGAAAATCCTATAAAACGGTCTCGCGAACTTACTTAATGCACTCGGCAGGAACATGAGAACTAACTTACTACGGCAAACTCCCGTTTGATCTTCCACTCATCTTTTTATTAATAAGACCTTAATAGACTACTCTGCAGTAATCCGAGCCAAAGCATGGGCGTGCATATACATCTAGCACTAAAGTAGAATTGTAGATATGTATGTATTAGTATTAGTATGGAAATTGGAATTAAAACCTTAAAAGATCGAGCGAGTTAACAAACTAATGCTAGAAAAATATATAATTGTCACATTTTTTTATACTTTCATACAAAAAAGATGTTTTTCTGAAAGGTCAAATGCAACATGTTCTATAAATTCTAAACAGATCTTTTCAAATATCGGTACTACAAGCTTTTATCTACAAAGTCAACCACCGAGAAAACTGTGATTGTTATATGCAGGCACAGAAAGCTATACCTACCCACAACAAGTTGCATTAAAATTCGATTATTTTAATGGAAATGAAAAATAAAAAGCGAGAAAGCAAGAAAAATGTTAATTTTCGCATTATACTCGGCAATTTTACGTCTATATTAAAAAGTTGTTGATTTTTTCATTATCTATAACTTTTGTATTGGATACTCTGTGGTTTGGCGTCAATTATCTCCAAAAATTGCCCCGCCCCCTACTCATTTTTCTTTTTTTTGTTTGCTATACGCCCCTTTACCATTTCCACTCACTGTTATTTTGGTAACATAATCTTTTTTCGTTTTAAATTAATTATTTTGTTCGGTGACCTACTACTTTATTGAACTTTAGGATCATGCTCCATTATATCAAATCTAATTAAAAATCCCGTGATTCCACGGATCATGCAAATTCGAGTGCAAATTACTCCAACGCCAACTCACACTACCCCCTTTGGAAATCGCCCGTACCTCCGCCCCTGTCGTAATTAGCCCCGATATGTCCGTGACGTTTTTCGAGAATCTGGGCGTCAGCAGAATCAAATCAATTACGTTCGCCGTTTGAAAACAATCGAAGGCACTTGTGGTTCCCCGGTGTACTGATGATTGCGACCGATTTCAGGAGATCGATAAGTCAAATCCTCCCGACGCCTTTGTGGTCCTGTATTCAGTCGTCGACAAAGCGAGCTTCCTGAAAGCCGAGACGGAACTCACCAGGCTGCAGGACGCTGACCTTCTGAGATCGCGCCCGGCCATCCTCGTGGGAAACAAAGTGGACCTGGCGCGGAGCAGGGCCGTATCCACGCAGGGTGGGTATTTCAGACTTTAAAGAGTGATGTGTTTTAGTTTTTGGTCTTTATTTTTGATCTCGTAAACGGTAAAATGGTCCACATCATACCTATATACTTTTATGTTTTTTACTTGGGAGCAAAACACGGAGAACCCGTAAATAAAAGATTTATTTAATACGGTTCAATACAGCTTAAATGCCAGTTGATATTCAAGGAGTTGGACCACTTATTATATTGATACTTTTTCTTTGGATACCAGGTGCAATTTATATACTATGGTCGCTACCAGGTATGGAACCAGCAGGATATTTCAGGTTCTGTTCGACCGATTTTTCTGAAAATGCATGAGCCTATGGGTAATTAAAATGCATTTTCTGGAAGTTTTTCCACTCCGTGTCAGCTCTAGGTTCCAAGACATGGGCGCAAATTGCATTTTTTACATGGGAAGGGGCACATCATTGAAAAGTTAATTCAAAACGAGAAAAGCTGTCAACCTCAGGTTTTTACAGTTTTTCTTAAGTAATTGCCTACAAAAGAATGTGAAAGCAGTCGTTTTGTCCTATTCAGTTTCTTCTTCAGAAATCAAGGAGAAAATTCTTTTTTCTTTATTTTGTATCCTGTATGTACTGTTTTGGAAATATCTTCAAAACGAAAAATGATATTCACCTCAGGTTTTCACTACTCTCTTACGCAATAGCTAGGAAAGTATGACAGCTATTTAGAGAAAGCAATTTTGGAGCAATTTACATCGAATATTAATCCCCTTAAAACCCACTCTATAAAATGAGTCCTAGCTCGTTGAATTTAGTATAGACACTTAGGAGATATAACATCTAGAAGTTTCGTGGTTATTTTGCTTTCTAGTGGCGTTACCATGGCACGAGAGAAAAAAATGTTGTAATGAAACTGTTATTTAGATAATCTGGAAATTCTATCTTCCACCTACATTTTAAGAGCAAATTTAGGATTCGAAGTATTATAGCGAATTTCTCTGGTACGTTGTTATCAAAAAAAAATTTCCTCGCAGCGATAGCGTGAGGGGTTTTGAAGATACAGCCTCCCCGTATCCTTAGTAAATCACCTTGTATATATTCTGTACATTTACCCCTATTAAAATAAAGATCTGCCGGGCCTGGTAATTTTTGTTTTATACTCATTAAAAATGCATTGAGCGCTTGAAAGGGAACAAAATACCCAGCTCCATCAGACCCAAGCAGCTACTAAAACAAACAATCCATATTGTGTTACAGATGGCAAATGCTTAGCGTGCACCTACCGCGCCAAATTCATAGAAATATCCGTCGGAATAAACCATAATGTGGACGAACTGCTAGTGGGAATATTGACGCAGATTAGACTGAAGATTTTAAATTATGAAGACCGCGATCATCAACAGCAGTGGTACAAGAGCAGAGGCGTAGTCAGGGTAAGCATGAAGGCGAGACAGATGTTCACGTGGCTGTTTGGCAAGGAGGACTCTAAATTCAAAAACTGTGAGAATTTGCATATACTCTAGCATAGCAAGTAAGAGTGTTTGATATCGTGCAGAATTGACATAATGAAATTTTTTTGTATAGTACTATTGTAAGTTAGCTTTTAGATACCAAAATCTTTGTACAAATGCGGATGTATTGATCAAAAGAGACGCCAGAATTTCAAATTTCGATGGAGTCAAAGTAGTTGCAAAATTGTTTTACATTTGCTATTTTTTATTATCTACAAAAGTGTACTACAGGCATGAGTCTTATTTCTGGTAAGCAACATATAAAGAAAGAAAAATTCAGTTGCATTTTTTGGTGTAAGTACAAAGTAAGAACACGAAAGTTTGGTAATGTTATGAAAGACGTTGAGAAATATATTTCTCGGATTAACGTTAAATAATAACTCGTCATACTCTACAACTATTAGAATAACTCATGGAAGTGCACTAGTTCACAACCTTTTAAAAAATATTTTTGATTAATTAAACTATAAGCTGTTATACACTTAAACATAAACACATCATCGACAAATATGCATCAAAAGTATTTGTATTAATTTTCTTGTGATGTCATAAATTTTTTGTTCTATATTCATTAATATAACATGTGTAATAAAATCAAATGGCAGTTTCGGATTGCATCGCTTGAAGAACATTATGAGTTTAAAAATTTTATTTTTATTAAAGCCTGAGTTACTTATACGATCGGAAAATGAAATAAGTATAGGTAGACTAAATTTGCTATTCGCAATTTTAGGTGCTAGTTGAAAATTTTACATATTATTTTCATAAAAAAGTATTACATATTTTTATGTCACATACTGCCTTTACTTCATCGAAATCTGAAACTCTGCTACAATCTGTTCCTTTTAGAACAGTTGGCAATCAGCCAGTGTAAGTTCTACTGAGTACCAGATGAATATGAAAATATATATTTATATGTCGTAATAATAACCACGGTTTATACCTTCCTAATTATTTATTTTATAATGATTTACCTATCTAACGACCAATAACACTTATAGGTATAGTTGTGCGACTCTGTGTAAATATACTACGTTGATGATGACTGCTTGTGAATTATAAAAGGTGTAATAGATGAAAGTTCGGTAATAATATACCAGTTTATATCATGCAAAGTCTAACAATAGATCAAAATCAAATAATTGCTCTAGATTACTTTAAAATATTGTAAACTTGGATGAAGTAACTTGCATATACAAGTAGTACAGTTTACAGCATGTTTAATGCGATAAATGTGTAATACAATCTGTAAGTATTCATCTACCTTTATCTACACAATGTACTAACACAGAGTGCCCCAATATAATTTATTCTGATGGTGCATTAAAACAGTAGCTATCGGTTTTTGTAAACTACATTTTTCTCTTTTATACATCGACTTTCTTGTGTAAGCATGTAAGACAATAATATTGTATGTTGTACAATTTCAATAAAAATGTTTCTTAAAATATGTGTTTTGTATCCATGTGATGTCTATCTCCTAGATTCATTAATATCGAAAAGTAATAAAACATAAAACAATAAGAACATTACAAAAGCTGAATTCGCAGATGACAAAAAGCATAGTCAATTTAAAAAAAAAGTAGGGAAAATTTCTCCACTAGGTAGGGACATTTTTTTTAGGTTACCAGCACTGCTTACTGCTTCTGCCTCTGTTCTTTGTGTTAACCTAACCTCAAATCTCCTAAAACCTAAATCAAACATTCATTTAATTAGCTATTAATGTATTTACTATGTATCTATGTGTTTTAGTTAGTTATATTAACGAGAGAAGCTTTAACTTTTTAAAATATAATTAAAAGATACATATGGGTAAAAATGATTTGCATGGTTAGATGCAATTTAATGTTTAATCACTTTGTTTTCAGCAGACATACAGAACATGGAGAAACAATTAAATAAAGAACTTGAAGGATGTCTCGCGTACAGACCAGAATACGGAAGAGAATCTGCATTCATAGCTAGTGAAGAATACAACGATAGTAACACAGCGATGCAAATACCGAAGCATGTGACTTGCAAAATTGAACCAAAAGCGGAACAGGGTGATATGGTGGTCGATAATTATTGCAAAGTAAAAGAAGAAATCCAAGAAGATTGCAAATATGAACAAGAAATTGAAGAGTATGATGTCAAAGTGGAAGGTAATTGCAAAGAAGAAGTAACAGTTGAATACAAGGAAATTAAGATTGGTGATGTCAGTATGGAGGAAAATTGCAAGTATGAACGTGAAGTTGAAGAAGAGTACAAAATCAATTTGGACATTTATGATGGACAAGCAAGAGAAGACTGTGATGAAAATTATCAATCTGAAGAGGAAATTGAAATGCCATACAGTTGTATTGTTTGTAGCAAATCCTTTAGTCGTAGGTCAGGTTTAAAAATGCATTTAAGACTACATACTGGCGAAAAGCCATACGAATGTAATTTGTGTAGGAAATCATTTAACCGTAGTTCCCACTTAACGCAACATTTAAGGATTCACTCTGGTGAGAAACCATATCAATGTAATTTCTGCAGCAAATCATTTAAATCACAATCAAACTTAAAAGAGCATTTAAGGACTCATTCTGGTGTCAAGCCATACAAATGCCATTTGTGTAGCAAACAGTTTACTCAGAGCACAAGCTTAAGAATACATTTACGCTCTCACACCGGTGAGAAGCCATATAAATGTGATTTGTGTAGTAAGGCTTTCGTTCGTAATTCACTTCTAACGCTACATCTAAAAACCCACACAGGTGAGAAGCCGTATAAATGCAATTTATGTAGCAAAGCTTTCAAACTCAACTCCATTTTAACATTGCATTTAAGGATTCACTCTGGTGACAGACCATATAAATGCGACTTGTGTGAAAAATCATTCAGTGATAGTTCGAGTTTAAAAAGACATTCAAAAATACATTCAGGTGAGAGACCATTTAAATGCAGTTTGTGTAGTAAATCATTTGGTCGTAACGCTTGTTTAACGGAACATTTGAGGATCCATTCTGGCGAGAAGCCCTACAAATGCACTACGTGTAGCAAAACTTTTAGTCAAAGTTCACATCTAATAAAGCATTCTAAAATTCATTCTGGTGAGGAACCTAAATATATTTTGTAAATTCAGTGATTTTATTTTCGATGCTGTGTGTGCTTTGTTTTAAATAGAGCTCTGATTTTACACAAAACATACATTTTTTTTATTTTGAAGTACAGTGGAGCCAATCTATGCGCTCATTGGGATATTGGATGACATGATCCTTAGAAGCCTCACTGGTGAATGGCCCTGTCAATTTGTGACAATTAGCCAGCACATTAATTTTTGTAATTCTTTATTCTAAAATTATATATAGTACATTATTATACAGACACAGATATTTTTACCTACTGAACCACCGAGGCTGGCCAATAGATGTTATTTTTTTAACTGTTATTATTTGCCCTACCTGTTTGTCAATTATTTATAATTATCTGTGTTATCATTTTTTAATGTAAATAATTTGTTTCCATATTTCCTTTGTTCATATGATTAAGTATATTTAATAAATAGTTCTTATTCCTTACGTGCCTATTATTAATGCGAGTTATGATAGTGAATTGTATTATCGCAATTATTCAAATTGATATCAGATCAATCAGTAAATAAATATTTTGAATACTTACATGACACAGGAATATTTAATGTAAGCTCTCAATTTAAATTTTTTTAATTAAGTACTATTTTAATGTTTTTTTTTATTATTTAGTACGAATTGATCCTACAGTTGTGAGTTGTGGCCATCTGCCGGTAAGATTTGGAACCTCTATTTAAGAGGGCCATTTTTGCTCAACAGATGGCTAAGATGGTTATCCTTTTTAAAAKTGCTAGTCGTTGTAATTATTGCGCTATCAGTGCTTCAAMTGTTACTTCCCAAAAATTATAAATTAGAAAATGTCCTTTCGATTCTGGCATTCGAAAATTAACGTACTTTATCGATACACGTCAGTGTCGGTACATTCTGATATCGAGTAACAGAAGTAAATGAAAAGACCAACACTAGCTGACGCTAGCTGTATGGATTGTCAAATGTCAAATTTTCTTGGGGGTAAGGGGTTACAGCATGTAAACATCTAATCATAGTTAAATTTAATTATTTAATTATCGTTATTTTCAGAACGGTGTAAGGAACAATAATACATTTTATTATGGAGAAGCAGCTGAGCAACAAAGATCATGAAAAATACCTTACTTCAACCACAGAATATGGATACGAATGTGAATTCTCAGGTAAATAAATATAAACTATTTTATGCAGGTAACTAACAACCGGTTCAAATACCTATTTGTTCTGTAGATGAACACAATACATATGAAATTAAAGAAGAAATTGAAATTCATGACTACGATTTGGAAAAAAATTTCAAAGTTGAAAATGAGACTGAAGTGGATCGTGTCAAGTTCGAAGAAATTTACATATGTGATCAAGAAACAGGAGGGTGCTATGTCAAGGAAGAAGAAGAAAAAACTGAAGTCACAGTGAAAGATAAAGATGAAGAAACGTGTGATGTCAACTTGAAAGAGATTTACAAAGATGAAATAGAAATTGAAGCGTGTGATATCAGGATAGAAGAAAATTGTAATTTTGGTGAGAAGCTACACAAGTGCCATTTGTGTAACAAATCATTCAATCGTAAATTCAATTTAAAACAACATTTAGACGGACATTCTGGTGAAAAACGGTATGAATGCAATTTGTGTAGAAAAAAATTTACTAGGAATTCGCATTTACTAAAACATTCAAAGATCCATTCGGGTGAAAAGCCACACCAATGTGAATTGTGTGGCAAAGAGTTTAGTCTGAAAACAAACTTAATAAGACACTTAAGAGTACACTCTGGTGAAAAACCTTTTGAATGCAGTTTTTGCAGCAAGTCATTTAGTCAAAGTACGCATTTAACTAGGCATTTGCAGATACATTCTGGTGAGAAGCCGTTCAAATGCAGTCTATGCAGCAAGTCGTTCAGTCGTAATTTTAGTTTAGACAGACACTTAAGAATGCACTCCGGTAAAAAACCATATAATTGCAACTTGTGTACCAAAACATTTAATCAAAGGACACATTTAACGCGACATTTAGCGGTGCATTCTGCCACCAGGCCGCATAAATGCACTTTGTGTGGCAGTGCGTTTATTGATAGTTCGAGTTTAAAAAGACATTCGAAAATACATTCTGGTGAAAAACCTTACAAGTGCAATTTATGTGAGAAATCGTTTGCTCGTAGTTCATATTTAACGCAACATTTGATGATCCATTCTGGTGTGAAACCGTACAAATGTGACTTATGTTGCATTTCGTTTCGTTCTAACTCGCATTTAACAAGACATTTAAGGATCCACTACGATGAGAAACCAGAAAAAATTATTTTGTAAAGCCTGTCTTTATCCATTTTTATGTATAGGGTCTATTTGCCAGTGGTGTGCCTCTTTCGGTATTGAGTGGTGGGAATAAAGCATGGTGTGCGAAGTGGGTGAACAGATTTGCATGTGACGCACCTTGGGTGCAAAATACAAAACTGACATTTGTCTTGGACGAACATTATTATCAGTGTTGTTAAGTAATTAATCACAATTACTTGATTGAATTTCTTGTACTGCAATTGTAACTGAATTACTCGTTTTCTTACAGTATCACTCTACAAATGTTAGTCTTGTATTATGCGCCGAGGGTGACGGCATGCTATTAGAGACACAAGTTATATATTACTTAATTTTTGTTCATATTTTGTATAGTTTCAAATAAATATCGCCTTTATTTAATAAGTGTTTTTATTTGAATTCCTTATTATTGAAATAATTTTACATTGATTACCATTTAAACCAAGAATTATTGTCTTTTTGTAATCCATGCCATCAGTCCACGAAATATAGGGACAGAATAAAGATTTATTTAACGAATCTTGCTTTTATTTTAGATTAAAATTTTTACTAGTGATTTTTGAAGTTCGGCACTGGTGATTTATTTTTTCCTCAACCTGGCAACATGTCGGTTTAGGTACTTAAACTTAACCTAAAATCGACAAGAAGTGATACATAACCTAAAAGAGAACCTCTAACTACGTATCCCGAACGCGATCTGTTTTTGGGGGGTCGTTCAGTGTATTTATTGTTAATTATTGTTTGTGTTAGTGTGTCAACCCTTGTTCCTTCTGGGTGAGTGTTTTTTTTTTGAAGATTATCGTTTTCTTCATAATTATTTCTCCTGTTTATTTGAATAGATCATAAGTTAGGTTAGGTTTATTGTTTTTTACTAATGTCAGATTCGGAGGGGGAGGGTAAACCTCCCCCAGCTATGGATTTTGAATCTCTTACATCAACGGACGTAAGTGGTATAAATGGAGATGGTAATATTATGGATTCCCAAACACAAAAGTCCTCCGGGTCAACATCTTCAATATTTGACATAAGTCAGAGTCAAGGCATGCTGAATAATTACCACAATAAAGTAGAAAACAATCGTATATTGTACACTGAAAAAGATACAGGACCATTTATAGTTGTCATTGAAGCTTCTGACAAGCTTAATATTAATATTGGAAAAATTAGTCAACTAAAGATAGCTAAAGAACTTCTTGATCAGAATGTTAAAGATATTATTAAACTAAAAGTTAAAGGCAAAAGGCGCATTGCTATTGAATTCCTAAATTACATGGCGGCAAATAAATTCTCTATGAACAAGGGATTAGTCAATAAGGGATACAATATATACATACCATATAACATGGTGACATGCAAAGGAATAATTCGACACGTTGACATTGACTATGATACTGAAGTACTAAAGACATCAATTGTATCTGATCAAAAAATCATTAATATTCGTCGATTAAACAGGAAGAAAATATCTGAAGGAAATGTTGACTATTTACCAACTGGTACAGTGCTTCTAACATTTGCAGGAACTATATTACCTAGATCAGTTGAAATCTGGAAATTGCCCTTTGCAGTTGTGCCTTATGTCCCTCCTGTTACTCAATGTCATGCATGTCATAGGTATGGACATACCAAGACACAGTGTAAGAGTAGGCTAAAGTGTCACAAGTGTGCCGGAGATCCCCACCCTGATGACATAGAATGTAACAAGAAATGCTTTCATTGTGGTAGCGAACATCATACATCATTCTACAGCCAATGTCCAGAACATCAGCGTCAGACCAGTATTCGTCATTTGATGGCCTTTAATAACCTAACATTTTTTGATGCTGCCCAATTATGTCCTGTCTCATACAAATCAAGTCAACCACAAATAAATCAGTCGCACCCCTTGGATTTTCCCCCCCTTAGTAAAAATCTGCCCTCACAGTCGAATGAGATTACAGTTAGCCAGCGACGTGTTATAACTGCGGAAGATCAAAGAATCAGGAGCAAGCGCACATATTCTCAGATTGTAAGTAACAAAAACAACTCTAAAAGGAGATATACAACTGATGGATTTGACAAGGATGCACACAATGACTGCCTTGACACTCCTAATGGAAGAGATTACAATAATTCAACTCCAACTATATCCCGACCCACTAATCTGGGTGAAAAAGTATTCAGTTTGCCTACCAGTGCCACACCCAATTTTCATTCTACACTAGACTTCAAACAATTCTATACTCAGTTCTTACTGCTACCACTTAAAACTAAAAATGATATTAGAGACAGCATCAACAAATATTTTAAACTGGAACAAGAAAGTTCCAGTAACGAACAATAATTACTGTCTAATTGACCGTTTATTATCACCATCCATTAAGCATAATTATAATGAATACTCCAATAAGAATTTTACAATGGAACATACATAGTGTAAATGCTAATAGGTACAACCTTATTCACATAGTCGGAGAGGTCAATCCCGATATAATTCTTTTAAATGAAACCTGGCTTAGTCCATCTCTCTCATTCTATTTAAAGGGTTACAAGTGTCTACGTAAAGATAGAGTAGATGGTAAAGCTGGCATTGCAATCCTGATAAAAAACAATTTAAAATATAATGATATTCATGTAGACAATAATTACCAGTCATTTGACTGTCAAATCATGGGCATAAAAATTGCAAATATTAATATCTTCAATATATACTGCACCCCTAGATATGCAGTCTCTGTAAATAATTTTAATCAAATACTGGACTCTGTTTCTGGGCATGTGATTATAATGGGTGACTTTAATGCCCATCACCCTAGCTGGGGTAGTCATCGATCTAACAATAGTGGTCAAAATCTTTTAAGTATCATGGAACAGCATAGCCTGGTTGTAATGAACGACGGCTCTCCCACTAGATTACAAAACCCAACAGAACAGCCTAGTGTTGTAGACCTAACTATGGTATCAACTTATATTGCCAAAAAATGTACATGGGCACGTATTAATGACTGTGGCAATAGCGATCATTTTCCAACGACGTGCACATACCATTCCCAACAAACAAATTTATATATTAACTTAAGTTCCCCTCATACATTAAGAATTTATAGAAAGGCAGATTGGGTTACCTACAGGTCTGTAGTAAATGAGTCACTTGTTGATAAGAATGATATTGGATATACAGAGCTTCTGGATATTATAAATAAAGCCATCAGTATAGCCATCCCACAAAAAAAGCAACAGAATAAACCTGTTCCTAAGAACCCGTGGTGGGATATAGAATGTGATCGGGCTATAAGTGAAAGAAAAAATGCCATTGCTATGCTATTAAATAATTTTAGTATGGAGAACTTCATCAGAGCCAAAGGTATCATTGCTAAAACAAAACGTTTTCTTAAAAACAAGAAAAAATCTAAATTCCGCGAATTTTGTGGTTCATTCAACAGGCACACTGATATACGAAATGTATGGAGCATATTTAGAAAATTTAACAGCATACATACTCAAAAATTGCAGTGCCTTCCTCCACCACATATTGCTTTAAATATACTTAATAACCTTAGCAATCATGTACCCAAAAATGACAATTTCACCGTAGATGCTACACAGCAACCTGTTAAATTTACAAAAACTGAACTATGGAATTACCTTGCACATAAAAAGGATACTGCACCAGGTTGTGATTACATCATTTTTTCACTTATTAAACATTTACCTTCTAGTGCACTACATATATTAATAAATATATACAATAACGTTCTCAATGGTAACCCTATACCGGCTGATTGGAAAACACAAATCATCTTAGGGTTTTTGAAACCTAATAAAGACCCTACTGTTGGTGAAAATTATAGACCTATTGCTTTATCGTCCTGTATAGGTAAAATTTTTGAAGGGATGTTGAAAATTCGTATTGAGTGGCAGGTAGAAAACAACGAAAGATTCACACATTACCAAACAGGTTTCCGACGTGGAATGGGTGTAACCGAAAACACGGCCTTCTTGTTGTCCTTTGTACAATTAGCCTTCAGTCTTGATCAAACTGTCATTGCTGTATTTTTAGACATTAAATCTGCTTATGACCATGTGGACATACATTTATTGTATGAACATATGAAGGAACTGAATATTCCATCGTATCTTTGTAATTCTGTTTACGAACTACTCAATAACCGCAAAATTTATGTAAAGGATAGTGAAGGATTTTTGCACGGTCCTCAAGAGATATCTTGTGGATTAGCTCAAGGATCTCCCCTGAGTCCACTGTTATTTAATATATATATCTCATCTTTATTCGGGATTATTCCAGATAACATAGTTTGTTTATCATACGCAGACGACTTAGTAATTTTAATGCGTGGCAATGACCCAGCAGTTATGAGTCAAAACATCAATTCTGCACTCCAAATTATATCCAATTGGTTAGTTACTCATAACTTTAAGCTATCCACCAACAAATGTGAAGCTATTTGGTTCACAAAGGGCAAAAGGAAATACCAGGCACCAGACATAGTGATTGATGATAGTATTATTCCCTACAGAAATGAAATAACATATCTAGGTGTTACCTTTTCATATAATTTGAGTTGGAATGCTCACATAAACAATATGTCTAACAAGGCTTTAAAAGGTATTAACATTATGAGATCATTCTGTGGCACTTGGTGGGGCATGGATCCTTGCACCTTGCTAATGGCCTATAATGGTCTTGTCAAATGCCATCTGGATTATGGCAGTCTTCTCATAAAAGCAAACAATTCTGGGATAAGGAAAAAACTAGATGTAACACAATATAAAGCACTTAGACTCGTGACCGGATGCATGAAATCAACTCCAGTTAAAGCGATACTAGCTGAATGTGCTGAAGTGGCTTTAGAACACCGTCGACAATGGTTAGCGATTAAATTTATTACGAAAGTGATCAGTTATCGAAATCATCCGTTAATAGACATTTTAAAGAAACTGAGTGTTATTTACCGAAACAAAACAGGTTATTGGCTTAGCAGAGAGCCTTCGTATATTTGCCATGCCTTTACAGAAATTTTCCCTTATAAACACCAAATATACCGGGATAGTGTATTGCCATGTTTCTTACACAATTATTTTGCTCAGGTAAATTCACTTCACATGATTGACTTAGAGCTAAAAAAGGGCACAGATAATCACCGAGAGTTTCAAGTTGCTTCGGAAACATACAAAGATACATTCAACTTTATTTTTACTGATGCCTCTAAGGTAAATAATACTGTAGGGTATGGAGTACATGTTGAAACCCATAATTTAAACATTGTTAACAGATTACCTGAATATGTAAATATCTGCACCGCAGAGATGATTGCCATTCACAGGGCTGTAAAGTTATGTGTAGAACATAACCTTAGGAATAATCTGATATTGTCCGACTCATCAAGTGCGTTGCAAAAACTTTTACAAACTACAATTAACCCCAACAGCGATCACATTTCATTGGCTATTCGACATTTAGTGTATCAACATAGTAACAATGGATACCAGTTTAAGTTTGGGTGGATCCCTGGACATACCAACATACCTGGGAATGAACTAGCAGACAAACTTGCCAACCTAGGGAGGATAATGCCACGTCCACAAAATATTCTCATCAATAAATATGATATCTTACCTAGATTCAAGACTCAAATTCTTCATGATCATAACTTGGAGTGGAAATCATCATTCGAAAATGCTGGCAGATGGTACAGGGAAATACAACAATCCTTTCCAAAAGTACCATGGTTTAAGTTGTTTCCATATATTAACCGCAGACACATCACTACCATCATACGAATGAGAACCAATCACTGTCTTACTAGAGCTCATCTGTTTAAGATTAAAGTAAGAGATTCACCATTATGTGATTGTGGACTACATGAAGACTTGGATCATATTTTTTTCCAGTGCACAATTCGCAGAATACCTAATTTAGATATGTATAAAGAGTTTTTCTTACAAGGGTATTCGTTACCACTCAACATTAAGAGTGTTCTTCATGATATCAACCCAAGTAGTATTAATCTATTGATGAAATTTATAACAATCAATAAAATTGAATTGTAAATTACGTGTTACAGTCTTCCTTCCTTACCTTGTCCCCTATTTTTCCTCATCCTTTTCCATTTGTCCTTTATTTTTATCCCTTGTTGTGATGAGTTTTCACATATCGTTTAATATTGGATCTTGTATGAGTATGTTTTTCTTCGTTCCAGACTCCAATTGTGATGAGATGAGCAACATACAGCACTCGTTTTTAGTGAGGTTAGGTCAACATCATAACTGACGACCCCCACACATAAATTCAAAATTTGTTCCAAGTTCCAAGGGTTCAGCTATTATATGTTGAACTAACAAGTGATCTTATAAGCAAAATAATGAGCTGGCTAATTGTCATATCCTGACAGGGGCCAATAACCTAGACAACAACAACAACAACATTAACCTAAAATCATAACAAGTGTACCCTTTTGTGAAAAGTGAACKCTAACACAATTTAATATAATTAGAATATCATAGCTTGTTAATAAGTTTTTGGTTTTGTCAGAACAATAGATTTTCTCTTAATAGAATATAAAATCCAAGAACTCGAAATTAGTGATGGTGTCTGTGGGTAACCTCATTGCTGCCTCTTGTTAGTAAATACAGCAGGTAAGTAGTTTATTCGTTATAAGACTTTAATTCTAATTTATATTTTGGCGAACTGAAATATGTACAATTATTAAACTTAAATTGAAAATTGCTGTTTTGAATAGAGGTATTAGTTGAAAACCAGTAGCACTGTTAGTAAAGTTTTTTGGGCCTTTGCCTTCGATTGTTTCATTTTCAAATTAAATCCTGCCCAAAACACGGAAAAGATCAGTACTTTTATAATTTGCTATTTGCCCATTCTTTTTTTAATCCTTCTGGTAGATTATTATGAAATATGTTATTTTCAGCAGTATACAGCCACAAAATATGGAGAAACAGCTGAGCAACAAAGAACTTGAAGGATGCTTTACTTTAACAACACCATGTGAAAGAGAATGTGGAGCCTCACATTCAAATGAGGAATGTACACAATGTTCTGTAGATAATTACACAGTCTTACGAACGTCTAGCTGTGCTACAAATGAGCATGACAAGTGTAAAATTAAAAAAGAAATTGAATATGAAGAAATGGGTGTTGAACAAGGAATTGAAGAGCATTTTGTCAAGATGGAAGAAAACTGCAAAGCTGAAGGAAAAAATGATGTATATGAAGACTATTTTGAAACAAGTTACAAAGTTGAAGAGTGTTTTGTAAAATTGGAGGAAAATTGCATAGCTGCGGAAGAAATTGAAGTGAATTTGCAACAAGAACGTCATTTGGGTATAGACAGACATTGTTTTGTTATGTTAAAAAAATTACCGTTCATCTGTGAAGGTGATAATTACATCTGTATTAGTCAGGGATGTTGCAGGACATTCTCTAGCCTGAAAGAACTAGGATGTCATTTATTAAATTATGAAAAAATCAATGTCATTAGCACTAGTACACAAAATCCATCAGAAACATTAGTGTCTCATAAGAAACAATATAGGTGCGATACATGTGGCAGAGCATTTAGTTGCAGTGTACGCTTAACACATCACTTAAGAATTCATACCGGTGAGTCGCCATACAAATGCAAGTTGTGCAGCAGACCATTCCATCAAAGTTCACATTTATGGCGGCACTTACGGGTTCATACTGGTGAGAAGCCATACAAATGCAGCACATGTGGTAAATCATTTGGTTACGGGTCACTTTTACAACGACACTCAAAAATCCATACCGGTGAGAAGCCATACAAATGTGACTTGTGTAGCAAATCTTTTACTGATAATTCATACTTGAAAGAACATTTATTGGTGCATACTGATGAGAGGCCACACAAATGCCATATGTGTGGCAGGTCCTTTACTCGTAGTAAATATTTAACACAACATTTAAAGATCCATACTGGTGAGAAGCCATACCAATGCGATTTGTGTAGCAAATCGTTTACTTCTAGTTATTATTTGACGGCACATCTAAGAGTTCATACTGGTGAGAAGTCATTCGAATGCACCTTTTGTAGCAAATCCTTTGCTGATAATTCAACTTTAACAGGACATCTAAAAATCCACAGCGGCGAGAAGCCATACAAATGTGACTTATGCAGCAAATCATTTGCTGTTAATTCCACTCTAACAAAACATTTAAGATCACACAGTGGTGAGAAGCCATACAATTGCAGTTTTTGTAGCAAATCATTTAGGCACAGTTCACATTTAGCAAGACACTCAAAGATCCATACTGATGGCAAGCCGTACAAATGCAGTTTATGTGTCAAATCGTTTACTTATAGCACAGCTTTAACGCAACATTTGAGGACCCATACTGGTGAAAAGCCATACGAGTGTAAAGTATGTAGCCAATTATTCAGATTTCACTCAGGTTTCATACGACATTCTAAGACCCATACTGTTGATAAGCCAACAGAAAACTAGCTTTCCGATTGGTGATTCACCATCTGTACTGAACCATTGCACTCAAGCGCTAGTGTTTTTGTGGTATCATGCCATCGTAAATTATGAATTAAAATCCTCTAATTGTAAACTAGAAATTGTAAGTTGTGTTCATATTTCTAAATTCCAGTATATGTTTTGTTACTTATGTATTATGGAAGCATTAAAAACTTATTAAAATTAGGAAAATCCTCTTCTTTAATTAATTTCCATAAATCATTGTTTTTTACTGTAACAACAAAAATATAATTACAAATAAGCATTATCTCAAGTAGGCACCACTTTTTTGTTTTGTTTTTCAAACACCTTTCTATGTAAATGAGCACCATCTAGGTGGAACACTGTCTAGATGGCGCTGAGAGTTTTGGATTTCATTTACATCTATACCGATTTAGAAGCATTTTTATAACGATTTTTGAGGTACTGGTTTAGATTTTGAGTATAGAATTGAATTTAACTTGAAGTAGAGAAAAGAAACCGACCTGACGTTATCTAAAATCAACCCAATAACCATGACAACTTAGAATAATCATTTGTTTTTCAGAAATTGTCAGTTTTATTTCAGAATCTTATATAATAGAAAGAATAAATCTTTTGTTTGTGGACAGTAACTGTGTATAGCTTGAAAACATATTACACCTAATTTTTATTAACTCCAAATTGTGTTAAATGATTACGAAACCCTGTTCTTTATTATGTTGCTCAAATTTTCATAAATATTTTGCTGGTACTTTTTTTTATATAGTTCCTGTATTTATATTTTAATATAATATTGTAAACAATGTATTCTAGAAATAAACTATTTGTAAAGCTTGTTTATGATGCATTTGTAAGTAATATACAAAACGAACTAAACAATCTAAATCGGGATGTCACAATCTTTGGGTAATATAACAACTATATTTACTAAAATGATTAAATACTTGTATCGAAAGGTATTTATGCAAAAAGAAATTTTCAGTAGCTAGCTAGCCACATACACCATGCCAGAATGTTGGTCGGGAATCATATGTTTACAATTATAAATTTAATTAATAGGGGTGGACAAACTGTAAGTAAATATATCTATCGAAATCAATAAATTTATTAAATTAAAGGTCATCTATCAATTTCTGTTTATCTATATAAGTCGACATTTAATATGATCGACTCGTAATCGATATGGTCCATCCCTATCGAAAATTCGTTCTGTTTTGCGATTTAAATTTTGAGGTTAGTTTAAACTAACCTCTTGAGAGCAGTGTTTCGCTGTGTCTGTCGCAGTTATATTTTTGAAGCTTTGGCTTTGTAATTTATCAATTTATATTGATAGAACCCAAGCAAGAAACTATTGTTTATGCTTGGATAGTGGAAATTGGACAACTCTGTTTTTGATGCTCTTGTATCTTTTGTTTATACTGCAGGTCAGTGGTTATAATTTGGTAAAATAATAACAACAGCTTGATATCTTGTGCCAATATAGAGATACTGATTTTCCAAAAATGCTGCTATGGGTAATTTTACTGAAACATTGCTAGTTACATATCATATTCCAAAAACTGTTAGTCACGTTACTTATGTTATAGTTGTACTAAACTGGAGGGACTAAGTCAAAAATAAAAAAAGAATACAGTATMTTCTATTTACAATAAGGAATGGAGGGTGTATTTTCGGTATAACTCGAAGTTGTGGATGTTTGTTAGAAAAAGTATGCTCAGAAACATATGTATTCTAAGTTCTTTGTTTTAATAATACAGAGCAACATCTTCTTGTTTGTTGTTCCTTAAAAATCAATAAAATTAAACAAACTAAATAAATTTTTAGAGTACATATTGTACTTGAATTTAAATGTCTTGAGGTTGAAATTGATTAATTAATTTTTCAGCAACTAAGCCACTGTTGATAGCTGGGAAAACAACTGTTCAACAACAAGATGGTAATGATATAAAACTAGACACACGACGACATGATGGAGGAGAATATCGTAGTTGGAGAGGAAGTTCAACTATATAATGTCAGTGTAGCAAAACAAGGAGAGCATCATTTCAATTTAAAAGAAAATTCAGATGAGGCATTGGGGAACGAAGCTGGTGTATCAAGACATTTAAAATCAAATAGTGGTGAGAGGCCGATGATTAAATGTGATTTGTGGACAAAATCTTATGTTACTAAAGATGGTTTAAGAAAACATAATAGAATAATACACGCTGGTGAGAAAAACCACCAATGTGATTTTTGTAGCAAATCTTTTCTGCAAAGATCTGATCTACTAGCACATTTAAGAGTACACATTAGTGATAAAGATAAACGAAAAAATAAAAAACATGATATTGTAGGGAAAAATAATCACAAAGAGGGGCAAAAAACTGAATTGTGTGGTGTCAGTTTGAAAGAAAAATCTTGTAAGGGTTTAAGTACAACACATGCACAGGGGAGGCCAAAAAAATGCTATTTCTGTGGCAAATTGTTTGCTGTTGAACATAATCTTTTAACACATTTAAAGCTTCACATTCGTGAGAAGCTACACAACTGTAAACTTTGTAGCGAATCATTTTATGATAAATCTGATTTAACAAGGCATTTAAGTCTTCACACTGGTCAGAAGTCTTACGAATGCAGTTTATGCAGTAGGTTGTTTACAAAAAGTACAAATTTTGACAGTCATATAAAAAATTGCACATCTTCGCAAAAATTACGAATGGCCACCTGTGAAATTGAACCGAATGATATCATAATGGTAGAAGAGCACTGCAAAGACACTGAAGTGCATGATCTCGGTTTAGAAGAAGATTCTGTGGAGCCATTGTTTACAATCCAAGAACAGCAGCACAAGCTATGCAAAGACAATGAAGATAGTACAAAATTTCAAACTCTACAAATGTCCAGTTACATTGCAGATGAACATAATTATTGCCAGTCTGAAAGAGGATCTATGTTTAAGGAAAATGAAATGACTTGCGTCACTGTGGAAGGGAATCTCAGTACTGAACAGAAACTTGAAGAAAGTGTTATCATTGACGATAATACTTGCAGAGCAGGAGAAGAAATTGAAACACATGAGGTTAATTTGGAAGAAAAGCAGCATAAATCACACAATTGTGATTTGTGTAGCAGGTCATACAGTAGTAAATCTTCTTTAGCAAGACATTTAAAACTACACACTTGCGAGAAACCATACAAGTGCAAGTTGTGTAGCATATCATACAATAAAGAAAAACAATTAGCAATACATTTAATACGCCGTCATAATATGGAATCTTTGATGAAACCATGGAAATGCAATTTATGCAGCAAATCATTTAATCACTTTCGCAACCACATAAAAAGTTGCACAGAATTGCAGACTTTACAAACATTTCCTTATGATCGATATAAAAGATATGAAGAAGCTGAAGAAATTGATGAGTGTGGTGGTAAAAAAGGACAGGAGCAGAAATCATATAAATGCAGTATTTGTAGCAGATCACTTAGTGGTGTATCTGCTTTAATAGAACATTTAAGATTACATGTAGTTGACTTGCCATATGAATGCTACTTATGTAGCGAAGTATTTAGTGACAGTTCAAATTTAAATAGCCACGTAACCTTACACAATGCAGAGAACACATACAAAAAGTGCATTTTGTGCAACAAAACCTTTAGTATTTGTATAGATTTAATAAACCATGTTAGAGTACATATTGGTGAGAACTTATACAAATGTGTTTTTTGTAATAAATCATTTAACAGCGAACGTGCTTTTATAAAACATTTAAGATTTCATATATTTTTGAACTTATACAAATGTATTTTATGTAAAAGGTCATTTCCAACACGTTTGTCTTTATACAAACATATAAACCGATGTGGACAATTGCAAACAGTACAGAATAATTACCAAAATAAAAGACGAATTATACATAAGAAAGCTGTAATGCATGAGGACTTGGCAAAACAAAATTACAAAGATAAACGGAAAATTCAAGTACGTCGTGTAGTGGCAGACGATAAGTGCAAAACTAATGCAACAGTTGATGTATGTGGTGGTAATTTGGGGGGGATTTATAAAGGACAACAAGAAAGTAAAGAAAACGTTGTAATGGTGGAAAGTAATTTCAAACCAGTACAAGAAGTTAGTTTAAAAAAAATGGAAGGACAGATGCGGAAAAAATATAAATGCAATTTTTGTTACAGATCATTTAGCACTCTATCTGCTTTAAAAGAACATTTACGATTACATGTAATCAGGAGACCACACAAATGTTACTTATGTAACGAAGTTTTTAGTGATCCTTCAAATTTAAAACGCCATGTGAGCTTACACATTGGAGAGAACACATACAAAAAGTGCATTTTGTGCAGCGAAACATTTAGTGATTGTACAGACTTAATAAACCATGTAAGAGAACACATCGGTGAGAAGTCAAACAAATGTGTTGTTTGTAAAAAATCATTTAACCCTGAATATGCTTTAATAAAACATTTAAGATTGCACTTATTACCGACGTCAACGTCGCACAAATGCATTTTATGTAAGAAATCATTTGAAAAGCCCTCAGCTTTACGCAACCATAGAAATCAATGCACACGAGTGCAAACACTCCCCTATAATGAGCAGAATAATTACCAAGTTAAAAAACATATTGTACATAAGGAAACTGAAGTGTATGACGACTTGACAGAAGAAAATTACAAACACAAAATTGAAGTAAACGATATTAAAGATGAACTGGAAATTGAAGAATGTCATTTATTGGAGGAAGATTACAAAACAGAACAAACTGAAATGTGTGGTGGTGAATTAATTCCATGGTAGATTGAAAGAACGTATTATTATCCCCACTGTTGTGTTTTAAAATAGGTATTACTTAAGTTATCACAAAACTAAAGAAGAAGTAAAGCCCAACACATCACTGACATTTTAGTCTGTACTTGCAGATTTTTCAATCAGCCATTCGAATAAAAAAAAAATGTTTATTGTACAGGGGTGCAAGTTCCAGGAAACAGCTTTTTGTTATTGAAAATCCAGTATTAAATATATGTTTATGTATGTACATTCTTGAATACTTGTTATTATCGCATTGTAAATGTTTTAAGTTTTTTTTGTATTGAATTTGTTAACAAAGCATTAAGAAAATAAAGTTTGTACTTTGTGTGAGATTGTTTTATTTAATTTTATTATTTTATTTAAAAATGAGTAATAATAAATTATCATTACTGTATGAAAAATGCAGTAACTAATTCAAATTTTTCTAAAAATAAAGTCTAACATAAATTAAAATAAATTGTGCTTGAAGTAAAATATATAAATAGCAACCGTTGTCGCTACCTTCAATATTTAGTGGCCTTATTTTACTGTAAGGTCCCTTTTACAACTGCATAACTTCTAGAGATTTCAGATAATATGCATGTTTTTTTTATAAATACTTATATATAATTGATCTTAAAATTTCCTAATATAGGAATATTTCTTTAAGATTGGCAACACTGACACTAGTAGTTAAGATAACTGGAACATCCTTTTGAACTACTGTCAGTTGTGAAATTGTGGAAGAGGTTAAAGTAAAACAAAAATCTGAAAACAAAGTAACAAACATCTAAAAACTTCCTGAGTTCTTGAGCGGTGATAATCTAAGAATGAAGACCTACAGTTAATTTTGATTTAATCACTTGGAATGCATAAGTAGGTACGTAAAACACCTGAGTAAAGCATACATATTAAAAAATTTTTGGGTCATTAAATTGAAATAGATAGGGGTCAACAAAATATGGAGACACAACTCAGCAACCAACAAAATTACAATGAACATAAGCAGTGCCTTACTTTAACCGAAGAACATAAAGAATATGAAAGATTGTATCCCGATAATTACGCACAGATACAAGGATCTAGCTGTGCTATAGATGAATATGGTAACTTCAAAGTTAAAAAGGAAATTGATTTTTGTGATGCCAGTTTGGTGGAAAATTGTAAACCTGAAGAAGTTGAAGTACCTGATGTTACTTTAAAAGAAATTTACAAAGATGAAACCGAAAATGAAGAGTATTATGTGAAGATTGAAGATAATTGCAAAATTGAAGTGTTTGATATCAATTTTGAAGAAAATGTTGATGAAGAATTGGATACAAGCCACAAACAGCCTTTAAGAATGAGAAGCCATTGTTCTGTCACATTAAATAAGCTGCCATTCGTCTGTGAAGGAGATAATTTTGTGTGTAACAGTCAGGGATGTCGCAGGTCATTTTCGTGCTTAAAAAAACTAGCCCGCCATTTATTAAGTCATGAAGAATTAAATCTTTGTAGCACTAGAACTTATGGACCTCAGAAACCTTCAGGAACATTAATGTGTAGTGAAAAACAAATCGGATGTAATTTGTGTAGTGAATTATTTTCAGATCGGTCGAAATTAATACAACATCGCATTAACATACACTTGTTGAAATCACATAGCCAATCAGATTTAAAACAACAAAGTTGCCACTCGGATGCGAAACAATATGAATGCAATTTGTGCAGTAAGTCATTTAGTCATAACTCAAATTTAGCAGGACATTTAAGAATCCATAGTGGTGAGAAACCGTACAAATGCGATTTGTGTGGGAATTCATTTAGGTATAGCTCAAATTTAGTAATACATTTTAGGACCCATTCCGATGAAAGGCCTTACAAATGCATATTGTGTGGCAAGGCATTTCTTAGTAGTTCAGAGTTAAAACGACATATAAGAAGCCATTCTGGGGAAAAGCCGTACAAATGCAGTTTGTGTAACAAATCGTTTAGTCAAAAACCAAATTTAACACGACATTTGAGATCACATGATAATGAGGGGCAATACAAATGCAAATTGTGTAGCAAATCATTTAAATATAATTCGCATTTATCACTGCATTTAGGGATTCATTTTGATGAGAAATCAAGCTAAGTAATGCATTTTGCAAATTCTCTATTTAGGTACCATCTTTATTTGAAAATGTAAATGTGAAAAAGACCTTATTTGTCTTTATAAAATCTTATTGGGCTTAATTGATTGTAACAAACGGTTATAGTCTAGCTTGTTATTGCGTTATATTTTCCCTATAGTAATGTAATGTGTGTGCTATTATATTATTTGTTACTATGTTTTTTACTTCTTTATAATTATTATTTATATTGATATTATAAAATTTATTAATGTATTTTTATAATGTGGCTTTTCCTTCAATAATAATAATAACAATGTAGTTTTATCACACTTATTTATTTTAAGATAAACGCTGGGAAATAACAATTATTTGATTGCTGATATCTATCAAAGTTGGCATCAGTGAACAATGTTGTCAAATTGATAGATTTAAGGTTAACAGTTTGTTGTTTTACTTTTTCTATGGTTAATGGTTATAGAAATCTGGAAATATGTCAACACATATAATTTCTGTTGTTTGTAACATCAAAAATCACAAGCATATATGTGGTTTTGTTCATCATAAAATAAATATGTAGGTATTACTAACCTCACTTCATGTTTATTGTCATCATTTTACTTGATTTTAGAATAAACTGACGAATTTATGAATACATTTTTCGGCAGCCAGTTATTGATAAGTATGATGGAACTGCCGAGCATATCAGAACTTGAAGAACCCTTTGATTCAGCCTTAGCCCATGGAATAAAATCTGAAATCTCGTGTTCAGTTCTTGAAGACAATAAGTTTGAAATAGGCGACTACAAACTGTTGCCCACCATCACGTACCAACAGAATTACGAAATTAAACAGGAGACTGATTATAAAGAAGTCGATGTGCATAACATTGTATTGGAAGAATACCCCATAGTAAAGCAAGAAATTAATGATACAGAGAATGAGTTGAATTACATTTTTTTTGATGGAAACTGTAAAGTTAAACGAGAAATAGAATATAAAGAAAGTGTAATATGTCATATCACATTAGAGGACAGTAGTCATAATACATCGAGTAAACTACAAGAGGAGCAGATACGGATTAAGAAAAGTTGTGTCGTGTTGCGGAGACTACCATTTGTTTGGGCGTTCAACAAGTTACTATGTGTTAGCCCAGGTTGCCACATGTCATTTTATAATTTGAAACAACTAGCACTCCATTTATTATTGCATGAGAAAAATTTGTCCATCAGTAGTGTTTCTGGAAATCAAAATGTAAATTTATCGTCTTCTCTAGACATTAATAGTAATGAGAAACATCATGTAGGTTGTTTGTATAGCGAATCAATTGTGGAGAAAGCACATTTAAAAATGCACTCTGGTGAAAAGATATACAAATGTACTATGTGTAGCAAGTCGTTTGCGCACAATTCAACTTTAAAACAGCATGTAGTGATACACACTGGTGAAAAGTTATACAAATGTAATGTGTGTAGTATATCATTTGCACACAATTCAAACTTAAACAAACATTTATTAATACACTCTGATGAAAAGTTACACAAATGTGAGGTCTGTAGCAAATCATTTGCACGAAAGTCATATTTAAAACAACATTCAAAGATACACACTGGTGAAAAGTTATACAAATGTAATGTATGTGGCAAATCATTTTCACACATTTCAAACTTAAACAAACATTTAGTGATACACACTGGTGAAAAGCTGTACAAATGTAACCAGTGTAACAAATCTTTTACACAGAATTCGCATTTAAAAAGACATCTAATGATACATTGTGATTATAGGCAATAGGGAGATTTTATACCGTATACATATGTATAATATGCAAAATCTCCCCAAAAGAATTTGTGCTGTGATCTAATTATAAATCAAGGAAAACAAAACACTGACTTATTTCCTTTTTTATAGCATATTACTTTAAATTACTTTTAATTTTGGAATAAGTCTAATTTGGATTAGTTTATATTGTAAAAATGTCATGAATAAAGTGTTTAAAAAAGTATTTGTGTTTGGTTAGACAATCCTTTCATAAATTAATTGTACCGGCTCCCCAACACCTGCTCTACTTTCTACAAAATTAATAATTAAATAAAAAACATATTTTGATGTCAGTCACAGAAAAGCTAAAGTGCGAATTTAAAATAAAAGCTAAATTTAACTATTACTATAATGTATCGATACATAAAATTTATCAATATATTATAAAAAAATATACTGCAAACCATGAAGTTGGAGTGTTTCTTTACAATTTATAAATCTGCGAATGTAATAAAATTTGATGTCTACAAAAAATGTATTTACCTGTTGCATCTCCTATTGGTGGATGAAAGTACTTCATAGATATAGTTCATTTAAATCTAGCCCCTCATTTATTTGAACTACTTCAAAAGGCTCTACACTTGCATACCAAGTTTCATTCCGATAGCATTAAAAATTATTATTACTAACTTCTTATTTGTAATGTACAAGAATATTTTTTGTTGTAACTTAATACTACGAAATTCCTGACGATATATAAAGTCTTTTGCTGGTTTCTTGCTACTAATTTGACTGTTGGTACCAACTAAAAATGAATTTGGCAACCTTGCTCGTACTGCCTGTTAAATCGTTTTCGAGGGTGACACCAGGTGACACCACTGGGTGGTGGTTTATGGTTATGTTATAAATTATATTGCTGTAATTTTTAAAATAAATAAACAGGTAATAGGTAAGTTGCCTTTAGAATAATGATGTTACATGCTCTGATGTGGATAGGTAGGTGTTCAGAATGTAGGTATTGTATTTTTTATAATATTGCAAATAAATCTGGCTGAAAGCGTTTATATGCATTTGTTCTTTATTTATTTATTGAATATATACTACTAAACCCCACTTCATGTTTATTATGTTCATTATACTTGATGATTTTACAATAAATTGAGGAAGCTATAAAATTCTATTTGTGAATATTTTTTGCAGCAGCCAGTTATTGGTAAATTATGATGGACCAGCCAAGCACTTCAGAACTGAAAGACGTTTTCGATTCAGCCTTAGGGCATGGCATAAAATCTGAAATTTCATGTTCAGTCGATCAAGACAATAAGTTTGAAGTAGACGACGACAGGCTCTTGCCCATCATCATGGACGAACAGAATTACGAAATTAAACAGGAGGCTGATTATAAAGTCGAAATGGATGACCCGCTAGTGGAAGAATACTGCATAGTAAAGGAAGAAGTTAAGTTAACAGAAAATTTTAAAGTTGAAACACAAAATTCACATATAGCACAACATTTACCAATACATACTGGGCAGAAATTATATACATGTAATGTCTGCAGCAAATCATTTTCACATAATTCATGTTTAAATCGACATTTAGTGATACACACTGGTGAAAAATTGTACAAATGTAATACGTGCAGCAAATCATTTGCACACTCCACATCTTTAAGACAACATTTACTGATACACACTGGTGAAAAGTCATACAGATGTGTTATGTGTGGCAAATCATTTGCACACAAATCAAACTTAAAAAAACATTCGATGACACACACTGGTGAAAAGCTGTACAATTGCAGTGTGTGTAATAAATTGTTTACAGAAAATGCATCCTTAAAAAAACATTTATTGATACACACTGGCGAAAAGCTATACAAATGTGAGGTATGTAGTAAATCGTTTACACAAGGTTCAAGTTTAAGAAAGCATTTACTGGTACATACTGGCGAAAAGTTGTACAAGTGTGTTATGTGTAGCAAATCATTTGCACAAAATTCATCTTTAAAGCAGCATTTAGTGATACACAGTGGTGAAAAGCTGTACAACTGTAATGTTTGTAACAAATCATTTACATACAAATCAAACTTAAACAAACATTTAATCATGCACACTGGTGAAAAGCTGTACAAATGTAACGAGTGTGGAAAATCGTTTGCATACAATTCGAACTTGAAGAAACATTTAGTGGTACATACTGGTGAGAAACTGCACAAATGTAATATGTGTAACAAATCTTTTGCAGAAAATTCATATTTAAAAAAACATTTATTAGTACACACTGGTGAAAAGTTGTACAAATGTAATTTGTGTAGCAAATCATTTACACAGAATGCAATTTTAAAACAACATTTAGTGATACACACTGGTGAAAAGCTGTACAAATGTAATAAGTGTGGTAAATCGTTCACATACAATTCAAACTTAAAGAAACATTTAGTGATACATACTGGTGAAAAGTTGTACAAATGTAACGAGTGTGGTAAATCCTTTGCATACAATTCGAACTTAAAGAAACATTTAGTGATACATACTGGTGAGAAACTGTATAAATGTAATATGTGTAGCAAATCATTTGCACATTATTCAAATTTAACGAGACATTCACTGCTACATTGTGATGATAGGCAGTAGGGTTTTTGCCCATCGCAAATGTGAATGCGGTAAACACTACTGTCACCTAAGTGTATATTTTATCATCACTGGCCATTGTCCAATGACGACATCTCCCCGGCAGCAGCTTAACAACCCACTTATAATATGAATTGTCAACATTGCCTAAATTATATAGACATTATCATTACTGGCTGGTCATTATGGATAATGTCTAACTTCGCTGGGCGTTATCATCATTGGTCAGAGCTTTTTGTTTAAAATAAGTTTAATGTGTATTAGTTTATGTTGTAAGAATGTCATCAATAAAGTGTTTAAAAAAGTATTTGTTTATTTTGCTTACACAACCTCAACACTTGTTCTACTTTCTACAAAATTAATATAGACAGAGGGCATTGTGCTAGTGGAAACTTCTTTGATCTCGGTTACAGAAAATCTTAAATGCAGATTTAAAATTAAATTCCAAAACCACTCTGTTAATCTTGAATTAGTTATAAATAGAAGAGGGTAGCAGAAGGTTTGTTGTTGTAAAAGACCATTCACAAGAACATAAAATGACTGCATATATAATTTTCAACTAAACTGATTCTGAGTTTAACTTGCATTTTTTTGAACACATTTGCTTCTCTCTTTACGAATTAAAATTATGGGTTGGTCCTTTAAGAATATGTTTTTTGCACATGGTTGTTCCATTAACACCTGTATCATATATTTTTAATATGCACAAATTCTTGTGTGGTATATGTGAAAATTGGAATATCTTTGTACCTATTGCAGGTACTCAAATATTTTATGAATGGTTACTCACATAACTAGAGACTTCCCACTCATTTTTCTTGGGCTAGTTTCATGACTTCTGTTCTTACGTTTTTCGAAACGTTTGTCACCTTATATCTACCATAAAAATTGAATATCCAATTTTAAAATAGTGACGGAACTCTCCGATTTAAAGTTGGCAACACTGCAAGTGCAAAACTTTTTTTATTAATCACACCTGGTCATTGCTTCGTGTGACTACGAGATTGTACGAATCCTGCCGATTGGCGCCCGGGAAACCGGTCAATAAACCAAAGCCATCATCCCCATCTGTGATCCCCCTTTGGCTTTGTGGTATCAAAATTTGGAAATATAAATACGTCAGCAACACCACTTGTGGTTTTCCCAGGTGTTAACCTGTGCTGCACTTTTTAAAATAAATAAAAGGTAATCTTAGGTACCTAGCTATAGCAGGTAAGTGAAGTTCATAGTAATGCTTATTATTTGTCTATTGTTGGCCAGAGCATAGTATAACACTATTACACAGGTAAATTAATCGTGAACAGAAAAATCACAGTTACAATAAACGGCAAGGTTCACAAGGGCATTGCAAAAAACTCCTGCAAATTGAATCAATACTGTAGTATTGAAGTAATTAAAATTGCAATTAAGTTTCTTTTTGCCAGGATAAAGAGTAATAACGAATTTTTAAAAGAGTTCGCACCTCAGAAAAGTATGTGTAGATTTTTTTATTTACTTGATGTTTATGTAACAATTTTCTCAAGTGTTACCTATATTTTATAATAGCAATTGAAACTTTAATTTTATGTTGAAGGTACTTATTTAATATATTATTGTTATGTATTTGACAGTTTGGCAATCTCATTTTGCAAATACATAGATACTATCTTTCCAGATGGTTGTTCTGTTATAGTGTTTATAAAAAAAACTTTGGATTAATTTAGGCATCTTAAGTGTACCCCATTATCACAATTTAAATATGGTCAGTTTATGTTATGGTTCTGATGTAATTAGTATAGGCATTCAGAATTTATTATGTATTAAACCTCACTTCATGTTTGTTATTGTGTTGATGAGGCTATATGTAATTTGTGAATACTTTTTTCAGCAGCCAGTTATTGGTTAATTATGATGGAACAATTGAGTTCTTCAAAACCGGAAAAAGGCTTCGATTTGGCCTTAGGACATGGAATAAAAACTGAAATCTCGTGTTCATTCCATGAAGACAATAAGTTTGAAGTAGACAACCATAGATTGTTACTCACCCCCAAGAACGAACAGAATTACGAAATTAAACACGAGGCTGGTTATAAAGAAATCGAATGCTGCTGGATAAAAGAAGAAGTTAATGCAGAAAATGTACCAAAACATACTGGAGAGAAATCATACAAATGTAGTGTGTGTAGCAAATCATTTGCAAAAAAAACAAATTTAAAACAACATTCAGTGATACACACTGGTGAAAAGCTGTACAAATGTAACGAGTGTAGCAAATTATTTACGCAAAATTCAGCTTTAAAACAACATTTAGTGATTCACACTGGTGAAAAGTTGTACAATTGTAACGAGTGTAGCAAATCATTTGCAAAAAAATCAACTTTAAAACAACATTCTGTGATTCACACTGGTGAAAAGCCATACAAATGTAGAGTGTGTGGGAAATCATTTGCAGATAGTTCAACTTTAAGAAAGCATTTATTGATACACACTGGTGAAAAGCTGTATAAATGTAATGAGTGTAGCAAGTCATTTACACAAAGTTCAGCTTTAAAACAACATTTAGTGATTCACACTGGTGAAAAATTGTACAAATGTAACCAGTGTAGCAAATCATTTACACAAAACTCAACTTTAAAACATCATTTAGTGATACACACTGGTGAAAAATTGTACAAATGTAACATATGTAGCAAATCATTTGCGAAAAACTTAATTTTAAAACAACATTCACTAATACACACTGGTGAAAGGCCGTACAAATGTAATATGTGTAGCAAGTCATATACATACAATTCAAACTTAAAGAAACATTTTAAGAGACACACTGCTGAAATCTGATTAGTAAATCAAGGAAGATAAAGTTATTTTTTAGTGTAGCACAAGTTTAATTTGTATTATGTGATCAATAAAGTGTTTAAAACACTACTTCTTTGTTTTGGTTACACAACCGCCTTTAAGTACTCTAATTTGGTGTAGCTGGAATTCAAAGTATATATTGTTCCATTAACACCTACTGAATATTATCATATGCGCACAAATTCGTGGTAGATTTGCATATTAGAATATATGTTAAGTATTCTATTCGATTAAAAAATGCCTGTATATAGTAAGCCTAGCATTGAATTATCTGTACGGACATAACTACAGACTATTCACTCTTTTTTCTACGTGATTTTTGTTACATTATTCGAAATTTTTATTATTATATACAATAAATACTGAGAGCTGAGCGCTGGATTCGTAAGATTAAAATGGCGGCGCCCGGTATTCCCCCTATCGCGATAATAGTAGATAACGTAAATAATTGATAAAGTTCCTGTTTTTGCCGACGAATTCAAGTTCTTACCAATTGCCGATAGGTGACACATGTAAAAGTATGATTTTTGAATGAATAGGGAAAGCACCGGGTAAACGTAAGGTTTTATATTCATTTCAAGWAATAAAACTACAAATACCAACCATCAAGTATAAAATTAGCGTATAATAAGAAAAGAAAAGTTGTAGTTTTGGGCTGAATGTTGAATAAGTGTTGGTGTTCGGGCTATTTTGACAAATTAATTTAAATTAAAAGCACCCGTGAGCAGGATTCAGGATAACTTGAATGAACGACTTTCTATGAATTAAATTGCGGTGCCTGATTGTTCGGTAATTCGTGTGGACCATATTTTGGGCAAGTGGAAAGACGATTGCAAGAACTCTCCACGCCATTCTAACGTCCGTTCTGAGCAGTGTTGGGCGATACTGCAAAAAGTATCGATACGTATCGTAAACGCGTTGTCTGAATAATATTATTCAGACGACGCTAAAAGGATGTATCGATGCATGTAGTGTATTATTTTTGCTATGAAGTTTATAGTTGCAAAAATAAACAGTTTATTCCATACTTTTTACAAACCCATCACAATAATATTACTCAGGCTATTTGGTCGAAAACCTACTTATATTACTTTGTGGTAATTACATGAATTGTATACATTGAAGTGAATTTAAAATAGTTAAAAACTAATATTTGCATAAGTAATAGAAATTGTAATAAAAATTTCAATCTACAGATTTGATTCAATTCTCGAAATTATGATTATGTGATGTGTCGCCCAACACTAGTTCTGGTTCTGAGATTATTTACATTCTAGATTCTAGCCTAGAACGAAAATTGTTAATTATTAAAGTGTTATTCTATGATTGTTAAAGAAAAACAGAAATAGTAAATGCCGTGTGTAAAATAAATGGTAAGACAACTATAATTGATAAGTTTTTGGCATATTTTTCATTCATAAACCCTTTGAAGAGATTTATGTTTCATCACCAAAATTTATAACAATATATACTAAAAAAGCTAAAAAATATCGATGTTAATATTGGAGTATTAGGATCATTTGACTTTCATGATGGTTGCTCTGCTGAATGTTGCTTCCTATATGTATTTTTTTGTATGAAATGAAGATGTATAAAAAGTTTGTTATATATTTTCAGCAAGCAAGCACCATTATGGAGAAACAAATGGAAAAGTTCTATGTCAGGGTAGAAGAAAATTTCAAAGGTGAAGAGGAAATTGAAGTGTATGATTTCAAAATGGAGGATATTTACAAAGAAGAGTATAATGAAGATAATTGCATGGTTAAAGAAAAAGTTGAAGTGGATAGTGGCGGTTTGGAAGAAAGTTCTAATAAGACATTAAGCACAGTGCAAGTACAGCAGCATATTTTATTATTAACTGTACTACCATCTGCGCCTAAAGATACTTTCATATGCAAGAAGGACGGGTGTTGTAAGTCATTTCCGAGTGCAAAGGAATTGTCTGACCATGAATTAACGTGTGAAAACCGTAAACCTGTTTTAAACAATCAGCTGAAGAAATGCATTATATGTAGCAAATCATTTAATCGTATAGGTAAACTCCAGCATCATTTGAGATCACATACAGGTGAAAAGCCATACACATGTGATTTGTGTAACAAATCATTTATTTCTAAATACCATTTAAAAAGACATTTAAGTTTGCATACTGGCAAAGATCTATTCAAATGCAATATTTGTAACAAATCTTTTAATGAAAAATCAAATTTAACAAGACATTTAGCACTTCACAGTGGTGAAAAACCTTACAAGTGTAATTTGTGCCCTAAATCATTTTCACTGAATACAGGTTTAAAACAACATCTTAGGGTTCACTCTGATAGAAAGCGGCATAAATGCAATATTTGTAACAGAATATTTAATGAAGAATCAAATTTAGTAAAACATTTAAGAGTACATGCTAGTGAGACACCTTACAAATGCAATATGTGTACTAAATTATTTAGTTCTGCTGGACGTTTAGCAAGACATTTAACGACCCATTCTGGTGAGAGCTACCATGAAAAGAATTGTACAAAATTGCAAACTTTTCAAAAGTACAGTTGCACTGATGACCAGAGTAATCACCAACTTCAAGATGAAACTGGGCAGGAAATTGCGGTGAATTACGCCAAACTGGTGGAACAAGCAGTTGAAGAGTGTAATGTTGAAGTAGAAGAGAAATTTGAAGATACTTTTGAATGCAATATTGGAGACTGTTGCATGTCATTCACCAGTTCAAAGGAATTATCAGACCATGAATTAAAGCATAAGAACCCGAATGAGTCAATGATAATAACCAAACAGCAGATCAGATGCGAAGTGTGCAGTAAATCATTTAGTCATAGTTCAGGTTTAATAGAACATCTAAGGACCCATCCGAATGAGAAATCATACAAATGCAGTTTGTGTGGTAAGTCCTTTGTTACCAGATCCAATTTTACAAGACATCTGAAGCTGCACTCAGACCATGAAACACATGAAAAACTGAATGAATCAATAGTTGATCATTCATCATTAACTGAACAGCAGAACAAATGCAAAATGTGCAGTAAATCATTTAGTCGTCGTTCAAGGACCCATACTGCTCAGAAATCATACACATGCAGTTTGTGTGGTAAATCTTTTTGTAGGAGATTCAATTTTATAAGACATAAAAGGAATTGCACACAATCGCAAAAGTACAGTTGTACTGATGACCAAGTTCAAGAAGAAACTAAAACAGTGGAAGAAAATTTCATAGTTGAAGAGGAGATTGAAGTGAATTATGTCAAGCTGGAGGAACAAGCAGTTGGAGAGGGTAATGTGATAGAAGAGAATTGCAAAGTAGAAGCAAAATTTGAAGTGGATGATGGTCCTAATCTAGAAGGAAATTCTGTCGAGATGCTGAGTAGTGTGAAAGAACAGCACTCTACTGACATATTAGATGTACTACAATCTGTACCTGAAGACACTTCCACATGCAATAGTGAAAAGGAATTATCAAACCATGAAAACCCGAATGATTCATTGATAATCAAACAGGAGATCAAATGCGAAGTGTGCAGTAAATCATTTAATCATAGTTCACATTTAATAGAACATCTAATGACTCATCCTGCTCAGAAATCATACAAATGCAGTTTGTGTGGTAAATCCTTTAGTGCGAAATTCAATTTTACGAGACATTTGAAGGTGCACCCTGAATTGTCAGACCAGAATGAATCATCGTTAACCAAACAGCAAAACAAATGTGAATTTTGCTGTAAATCATTTACACGTTATTATGGTTTAATAGTACATCTAAGGACCCATTCTGCTCAGAAATCGTACAAATGTGGTTTGTGTGGTAAATCTTTTGGGAAGAGACTCAGTTTTAAAAGACATTTGAAGGTGCACTCTGGTGAGAGCCCTCACCAGTGCAGTTTGTGTAGCAAGTCATTTAGTAGGAGTTCATCTCTAAGATGCCATAAAAAGAATTGCACAAAATCACAAATTTTACAGGAGTACAGTTGTACTGATCGGAATAATTACCAAGTTCAAGAAGAAACTAAAACAGTGGAAGAAAATTTTAAAGTTGAACAGGAAATTGAAGTGAATTATGTCAAACTGGAAGAGCAAGCAGTTGGAGAGTGTAATGTTGCTGTAGAAGAGAATTACAAAGTAGAAGTAAAATTTGAAGTGGATGATGGTCCTAATCTAGAAGGAAATTCTGCTGATATGCTTAGTACTGTGGAAGATGAGCCATCTGTGCCTAAAGACACTTTCATATGCAAAAGAGAAGATGGTTGCAGCTCATTTACCAGTTCAAAAGAATTGCCAGATCATGCATTAGTGCATGAAAAACCGAATGAATCATTGTTAAATAAACAGCAGATCAATTGTGAAATGTGCAGTAAACCATTTAGTCATATTTCAGATTTAATAGAACATGTAAGAACCCATCCTATCCAGATATCATTCAAGTGCAGTTTATGTGCAAAATCTCTCAGCGACAGATTCAGTTTTGTAAGACATTTGAGGTTGCATTCGGATGAGTTGCCTTATCAGTGCTATGTGTGTAACAAGTCATTTCGTCATAGACAGTATTTAACAAGACATTTAAGCATCCACTCTGGAGAGAAACTTTACAAGTGTAATATATGTACTAAATCATTTACACAGCATTCACATTTAGCACAACATTTGAGGACACACTCAGGTGAGAAGCCATATGAATGCATTTCATGTAAAAAATCATTCAGGGAAAAAGCTCGCTTTACAGCACATTTAAGATTACGTACTGGTGAAATGCCATTTAAGTGCAATCTTTGTAACAAATCATATAATGGAAAATCAAGTTTAAAAAAACATCTAATGACGCATACTGGTGAGAAGCCACATACATGTGAATTATGTAATAAATCATTTACTGAAAAAGCGTATTTAAAGATACATTCAAGGGTCCACACTGGTATAAAACCTTACATATGTGATGTGTGTCCTAAATCATTTACTAAGACATCAAATTTACTTAGACATTTAAGGATTCATTCTGGCATAAAGCCGTATGAATGCAATTACTGTAACAAATCATTTACAGAGAACTCGTATTTGACAAAACATTTAAAGGTGCATTCCATTGAGAAGCTAAACGCTACATAGTTCTGTGTAAAGTAATACAGCTAATTATTATTATTATTTTTGTTCTTGGACAATATAAAGGTGGTTGTATTTTTCTAGCTGTCAGTATTGAATTTAATTGTATTCAAATAAATATGTGTATATTTGTATGATAGTTTGTGTTATTTGCAAAGTAACTCATAGTTTAAATGAATGATATAGGATGTACAAATTATTATTATTAGTGGACATAGCCGAACTGTTGTATTACATTTTTGATTCTGTAATTATTGTTATTCATGTAACAGAAATAAATTTTTCATTTTTGTAAAATCTGTGTTTTAAAGTAGTCGAAACAGTCTTTTAACAGTTTGTCATAATTTTTGGTGGAATCAGAAATTTTTAAATGATGTAACTTAAAACGGCCGAACTAATATGAATCTGCTGCTTAACTCATCCCTCAGTAAACATTCTCCTCGCTTGTCAAGAAAAGAGGTTGGGATCTGCCATCTGTTAGACATTCAAGTTACTAGAAATTGATTTAAATCGATGATTCATTTTTAAAAAATCTCTTGATTTAAATCACCCCTGGTATAAAGTACCTACCTTTACTAGAATTTTTGTCCAGTACGTAATGGGTTTAGATCACAAGAATCAAGTGATCTGTTATACAATAAAAAAGCAGTGTAACAACTTCAATAGCAGTATATTGTCAATAAATTCACAGAAATACTGAACTTACAAGAATAGAAAATCACAAACTCATTTAACATTTTCTGTACATAAATCTAACATAAAAACACAGTTCATTTTGAAATAATTGCAATAAAGCTCCATTGTAATATTAAAATGCATTCAAATAAAAGCACATTTCACATTGACAGTAACAGTAGATGTGCAGCAACAGGACGTTAACAACAGTAAAAGTTCTAGTCGCTTGTATACTGAGTCACACTCAGTACATATTAAAAAGTGCAATGGATAACCAGCCGAGTTTGAAAAACAATTTTGTACTTTTTATTAGCCACTGTCTAATGCATCTTCTGATACAACATTTTTGTCTCCATTAGATCATAGCGAAGCCGTCTAAACTGCCACTCAACTTCAGCCATATTTCACAAATATGTAAAAACTGGAAATATCTAAATCACCTTTCAAAAATATATCATATATGCGACATACACGCTTTCAAATGCCCCTACATTTGGATGAAAAAAAAAAGAATGGGAGATGTCACTAACACCTTGGCTTGATGATAAATATGAAAAGGATGAACAGTAAAATAAACAATTTTCAAACTTATAGGCAAATTTTGAAGGGTAAGAATAATTTTTGGTAAAAATGTGTCCACAAACTTGAGAAAATCATGGTTTTCAGCAGTGGAGATCTGAAAATGTTTCATTCCTTATAAGGTTGCCAGATTTAATACAGATGTTTTATGGGAGCTTAATATTTTAAAATACACGATTCTGTGATTTGACAACAATGTATACCCCACAAGATCGCCAGTTTTAAAACCCATTGGACTTTTGACACAAACTAGCCAAATTCTGGACAATTCATACTTAATACTCCCAAACATGCAAAAAATGTCAATGAATTTCAACATAGAACCTTATTCGAACTCTCTAAGATCAATCAAACTTAGTTTTGATGGATTTGTATATTTGGCAACTTTGTCTCTTCCACAGCGCCGGATTTAACACCCATTTGAGTTTTTATATGAGGTAAATCCAGAAGGTGCATGATAATGATAATTATCATTTGATTTGTTATTAAATGTTCAAAACAACACCTGAAAATACTGTTTCATTATTTTTGGGTCACACCAGATTGAAAAAGTAGTAAATGGAATAACTCAAGCCAAAGAACGTCGGCAACACATAAAAAATGCAAATATCAGAACTCAAAGTAAAAAAAAACTGAAACTGATATGTTACAATCACAAATTATCCTGACTTGCACTTTAAAAAAATTTGTTTCGTTCGTAGCCTTACAGATCGGTACTGTCGCCGTCCGTTTTAGACTTGCCGGCGACGGGAGGCGGCGGAGGCGGAAAAGACGGCTTGCTTATGTGCCTGGGCGACGGCGTGCTTCTCGGCAGGGTGTTCTGGAAGCCGCCGTCGCCGCCCAGGTCGATTATGTTCCCGTCGGAACGCGTACGCGCATGACTAGGTTTCTGATGGTTGCCGTTGGTCGTCTCACTGGCGTCCGAGGAGTTCAGTTTCTCGTTCGACTTGGCCACCTTCGCGGAAGACGGCGACGTCTCGGCGCGGTTCGAGTTGTTGCCAACCGACGACGTCCGCGTCCTGTTCGAGGCGCAGTTGGAATTGACGTCGCCGAATCTGTTCTCCAACGACGGACGTGGCGATTTTTCAGGCTGGTGGCCGAGGAATTTCTCCTTTTCCGTTATCTGGACGTCGTGGCCGGGCTTGTGTATGTTGACGATGCTCGGCTGGTGCTTGTTAATACTGTAGACGGAACACTGGGTCCTGTGACGATGTTAAAATTGAAATCAACTATTTTTTACATTTCACGGAAAAACACTGCAAAAATCAATACTACCACATCAAACATTTACGCTTTTATTCCTTATTTATACGAATAATAATGAGGTTTTGGGCACTTTTTCTCTATACACATTTTTTTCCACGACAAACGGATCTCGTGATAGCAAAAATCTATAATTTTTAAAATACCGATTTTTTCTAAATAACTCGAAAATTATTAACTTAACAAAAAAGATTGGAGAAATTTGATTTTCTATATAATTGCAAATCAATAAAAAAATTCTCAAAAACTTACCTGTGGAGTCCTTCGTCGATGGAGGTTCGTGGTGCCGCCCTCAGCGAAGCGGGACGCACGGGCACCTCGGGTTTCGGACGAGCATGGTCAGATTTGCGCAAATGGACGTCGTCCCCTTCGATCGAATTCAGAGATTTACTCATCACGTTGCTGTCCGACGTTCTGACAGAAGCTGACCTGCTGAGCGAGCCCTCGGTGTTGATGGAACGGGGCGCGGCTACCGGCTTTCCCTCGACGAATCCGTGGCCTGACGTCGTGAATACCGCCTCGGTGAAGAAACTTTGTGCGGAAGGGGGTTTAGTCTGTACCTAATGGTATATAAAAAAAATTAAAAGTAGAAATGAAAAAAATGTGGAAAACGATTTTAGAAAAAATGCAAAATAAGTGATTATAGTACATGATATAAACAACTATGGACTAATATAGTTAAGAAAACCTACCAACAATAAAGTTAACGTAAAATTATTAGTCCACTTACTAAATTTTGATATTTTTTTTTGAATGTGGGTTATTATTTATTAAATTTCTAGTCAGCGACATTAGACAGTGTAATTTTTTTTAAATCAATCAAATGAACAATAAAAACGGTCAAACCTAAGAATTTTTTGTAAAATTTTATTTGTTTTTTTGTGCTTTTTCTTTATACTAGAATCATAATTATGCTTATGTTCTTCCTTTATTAGGAATTTTTTTAAATTTCTATATGAAATTTGGGACAATATTTACTGTACAAAAAAAGTTACAAATAATCATTGGTTACAAAACCATTTCTATAAAAGGGCAGTTGTAAAATATTCACACACAAAAAGGTACTTTTTTTGCTTCAGCTTTGCTACTACACTTAATTTTAATGGCATTTCATGTTTATTTTAATTTATATTAGCATAGTATTATTGCTATCTATTGATTGTTAATGTAAGTATATCAGTCTAAAGCAAAATACACATATATAATCTAAAGAAAAAAGAAATTTTGAATTTGCAAGCAAGCAAAGACTGGAGAAATCCAGAAATCCTATATATTAGTAAAAACAATAGAAAAAATCATGTAAAAACACGATTGTGGAGCACTGCAATAAAAGTGAAACAGACAAAAAAATAGCAATGCCAAAAGTACATCAGCAACAGCAAGACAGATAACTACAATAATCTATACAAAAGTCAAAGAAACAGAGTTAAAAAAAAGATGATTACGAAAATATTAAATCTGTAACTATTTTAAAAAGTTGTATTTGTATGTACCATAATTAAAATTTCCTTTCATTTGATATAGTTAGATTGTAGTTTAAATTATTAAAAAAATACTTTCGTGATTCATAAAAATTTTGTTTTATCGTCAATAATAAATAGAAGCTTTCTAATTTAATTCCTGGCAAATTAAAAAGAATCTCAACTGACCTTCGAAACTTGTACAATGGCAGCAGGCGGCGGCGGCGATGAAACCTGCTTCTGCTCTACAATTTTATCATCTAAGTTGACTAGAGATGGGTGCGTCTCGTCCAAGACCAAGCTCTGCCGCTTCGCATTGCCCACAACGCCATCTTCGGTGTTCACGCCCACAGAAGTTTGCCCCTTGCGCTGGGAACGGTTCAGAGTGCTGCTGCCCGACGGATACGAAGGCCGATGATCAGAACTCGTCTCCATCTCCTGTTTACTGGCCATAGAGGGCGGCACCGGCGCCGGCTTCGTCTTCCTCCTGATCTGGGGCCTGGGGCTTTCCGCGACGACTTCGTGGTTGTGCGTCTGGTCGGCGTCGAGGTCCGTCAGCCTGACGTTCTGCAACACGGGCCGATGGAATTCCTCCTCGTTGAACAGCATATCTTTGGTTAGGGTCAGGTAGAGGCCCGGGTCGTCGGGAAACAACAGGTTCACGTTGTTTATGAGCAGCTCGGCGATCAGGTTCGACGTGGAACAGTCGTTCATGTTGCCCATTTCCGTGTGCTGGTTCATGCCCCAGAGGAGATTGGGGGCGATCACGATCGCTATGTTCGAGGCGTTCATCTTGTTGTTCTCCCTGTGCTTGGTGAGTTTGGCGAGGAAGTGGATCAGATACGACAGGTTGTCTCTGTTGGCAGTCGGTAACTTTTTCACCAGGTCCTGTACGTATTTCACCCTCTGGCCCTCCGGACAGGCGGCCAGGCCCATCCATTCGTGGTACAGCTCGAAGGTTAGCAGAGGCTCGGGCAGGTCCCGGAGGTACGACTTCAATGTGCTGGCTATCACGTGGACGTCGCGGTATTCGAGTATCAGGGGGAATTTGAAACAGCCGGAGTCCAGGGACACCTTTAACCGTTTCACTCTGTTAGCACCTTTGAAAAAATGGGGGTGATTATTATTTGTGGTGGGGAATTCAAGCCACCTACCTCCGGCGACACGTAGCAGTCCCTCCTCTTGCATACCTAATTCTGATAGCGCACATACACATAATTCTAGTGGAAATGCTATTTTTCGACCAGTAATTCGAAGGTGTTGCTCTAAGTTTATTCCAAAAATCGCCTTTACCGAACTATCACCTAAAAATCAGCAGCAATTGTTATCTCTGTATCAGATGCAAAAGAACTAACAAATTTAAATAAAAGTGCTAAAATTGTAAAGACATGATTTGTAAAGTTTATTAGAAGATTAAAAACAATAATAATTTTATTACCTTTACATTTTTCACATCTATAAATCAGTCAAGAACAAATAAATAAAAGTGAAGCATACAGACGATTCTCCAAGTTATTTTAAGACAAAAATTATATAAACATGCTTCATTTTCAAAATACAAGGTGTTAAACTTAGAGAATCACAGGTTTTTCATAAATATCCTTTACCCAATTTTGATGAAATTTGACAGTGTTAATACTAGTGTTTTTTTGGGATTTTTGACAAAAAAAATACACTTATTTGTCTCTTACATAATAATTTGAACTTTATTATTATATTGCGAGTAATAAATTTTGTTTGACTGATTTTTCCCTTTTATAAACTGATCAATATTGTCACCTGTAAAATCTTAAAGAAACAAGTGAATTAAAAATGAACTCACTGATTCTGCGTTCCAGCTGAGGAATAACAGTTTCCAAGTTTTTTAAGGCACTTTCGTGATATCCCCGTTGGAGTTTCAATAGCTGCAATATATACTGCGACAGCTCATTCTCCCTCTTGAGCAATTTGAACATTTCATATGCCAGTAAATCCCTGCTTTGTTCCACCTTGATATCAGCCTCGTCTAAATCCTCTTTGACAGTTTCTTTTTTTGTAGCCTGGAACATTTCATGACAAACAAGAGAATATACAAAAAAAGCCACCCCTCACATTGTATCGGTTATTCGCCGAATCCTTATCCAGAATGTACTTGCTAAGGGTTCGCTTATGCTTAAGTATGTTTGGTAAATCGTTGTCGAGCACCGCCTGTATTGGGGCACTGACCATCTGCTCAACTTTGATCTCATGCTCCGCTTGTTCTTTGGCCAGATCCTGCTCCACCTGTCCGCATTCCTTCAAGATGGTAGGGAACAGGGTGCAGTCGTCTTCGACCCGCGATATCTGTTCCGGGTCACGTTTTCGCACACTCTGTTCCAACAGAGTGACACCTAGATGGTATTCACTAAATTTTTTCTGTAATGATGAAAAATTGATCGGTTATTATTATTATTGCTTCATATTACAGTTCTTTTTGACAGTTTTCACAATTATTAGAAACCAGTGTGGCTTAAAAACCTTTTATTGAATACTAGTACTTTTATGGAATAGAGGAACGCATATATTTTATCATACGGACAACAAATCCAAAAGTAAAAGTAATCAGCTTTAGCAATGAATTCTTTCTTTTTGGTCCATCCTTAGATGAAGAATTAAAAAAAAAATATTTAACAACACCTGTTTCTCATGTCAAATTTTGGTTTCCTTTCAGAAAATCAACATTGAATCTTTCTGTAAGCATTTATAAATTCAATATATATTTCTATAAATTTCAGTTATGAAACAAAAGTTGACAATAGATACTGGTTTTCACACGATACCTCGTTTCCTAAATCATGTTTGAAAAAATACTGGGTATAATTCTCCAAATCGTTTACTTATGGTAGGCACTGTAATTTTTTTGCCCATAGTAAAAATAACATTCCATTTTTTAAATAATTCATGTGTTGATTGTGTTTTAGTTTATGTTGAACAAACAGAGAGGTCTTTTTTTGATTAAAGCTAATGAACATTTGAAACAATCACTCAAAAACTACCACGATAGATAAATTTCTGTAATAAATGATCCAAGATTAAATTATTTACAAATACACGAAATTTTGTTGATACAACAGTGATGATTTCAATTAATGTCTCAGTTAGCCAAAATATTCTACCATTTTGAACTAAAATAATGGCTGCAAAATAATTCAATTAATCCATTTGAAGTAAATGGATAGGTCTCTAATTTTTAAAACCCTTGTATATTGAGTGTTTTGAGCTTGATTTGGGTGCCGAATTTGACAATCTGTAGCTACATAATACTGGCAACTCTGGTTCTATAATTATACTATGCACTGTATTTTGTGTTATTCTGTTATTAATGAAAATTGTCTTTATTTTTGCTTAAATCTGGTCAATACACACGAAGTATAAATTGTATAACAGATTTTTAGTAAAAATACAGCTACCACTAACAAATGAATGGAAAAGTATGTCAAAATTAGCCATATCGTTCACTAACGAACTAGTTAATATCTTGAAATATTATCTATTTTAACGTTTTTCTTATCGTTTTTAACACTTCCAAATTCCTGGATTTGAAAATCTATTCAAAGATGAGGAAACACTGGTATTGCTTTTTAAAATATTGTTTTAACAAAAGAGGAAAAATAATTTTTTGATGTGAAAAAAAATACAATTTTAACCATTGTTGCAAATGTATTGCAAAATTTAACATACAAAAGGAGATAAGCTATCTGCAGTGATTATTTAATCTAACTAAACAAGCTATTTGAAGAGTGTGTGGCAGTAAAAGAACAATAATAGAGAAATTATCACAAATAACTGTCTATGCAGATCATATCATTGTAAAAGAAGCATAAACCTCGATTTGTCTGATGAAGCATTTCATGTAAATAAAATAAAGGCGTTTGGTTTTTCACACAATTTAATAATAACTTACAGAACAGAGATCAACGATAATGAGAGATGAGCAATTCAGCTGCAAATGTGCTAGATGTGCTAGAAGTCGTAAACTTTGACGTATACCTGTCACTTTGACCTGGATCTCGAATATGGCTTTGTTGGTGCAGTGGTTAGCACATTTGACTAGTAATCAGAAGGTCCCGGGTTCAAACCCTGGTTACGATAAATAAATTTGCTGACGGAGACACGCCAACAATATACAATTAAATTTACCTCATACTGAACAACGGTTTTCTTTAAGTACTTTTCATTCAGTTTTTGTTTCAAGAACATGGAACATACTTTAACAAATTACATTACACTAATCATTTTTACCATTCGCTTCTCCACGTCCGCCTTTTCGCTGCTGGCAGACGGGACCTTCTTGCTGATCGCAGTGAGTGCGCTGCGAAGGTATTCCACTTTGTGGTCGGCGATTTGCAGTTCTTCATGATTGAGTACTTCGCTCTTATCAGCCCTACAAACAGAAGAAGGTCAACATAATGTTGACAGGGGAATAACAGCTCAGAAATTAGGTCCCAATTTAGCTATTATCCGTGGCTTAATTTGTTATTCAAATAGTAAATTGCTCGGAAACTACCATCAATTTCAAGGAAGGAATTTAGTATATAATGGGGCCTCGTGTTTTAGGAGTGCAGACAAGTTTTTAAAAGCTGTGTGCAATCAATAAACATGTTTGTTGCTTATCTTTGATGCTCGTCATAAAAGTACACTAAGATAACCAAAACACTTGAACCAACAAGGCTCCATACAGTATTTTCTTTGATTCAGACATAGATTTCTCCAACCAAGGCTGCCTTAGAAAAACTCACCTCAAAAAAGTCTGGTCAGCCAACTGTTTCACCCGAAAAAATTGCTTCTTCATACTGCTATGTGAACCTCACTTTCCATCACAACCCAAATAAAACCACGTAAAACGGCACAGCCACAGTTAATATCGAGGAAACCACCCCGATTACTTCATTTATTAAACAAATATGAACTAGTTGATAACTTGAACCTGATAATTTCCCGACGATGATATCATTATGACACAGAGCAGCCAATTTTTGGTTTTAATGGGTTCCTAACCACTTTTAATGCCGGTCCATTAAGAGGCGTCCAATTAAGATCTAAATCGATTGGGAACAGATACTGCTCACATATAAATAATTTATAACATCAACAAGCACACACAACAATAAAACGATGAGACCAACGTCGGTGTGACGGTGTGTGACATCACTTTCTCGGGGGTCAACTGCGACGCTGCCACATTTTCAATAATTACGAAATTTTTACATATTATGTTCGTAAATAGAAATTATCAAATATCAATATACCGTTATCAACGGTATTAATTATGGCTCTGAGATTCGGACCTTGCTAATATAAATAAGAACGCTGGAGGAAAATGGAATACATTCTTTTTGGTTTATTTCATTCTTCTCGAATACAACTGATTTTTATACTGTTGTTATTGCTTGTTCGTTTTAAAAATATTGATTAAAGTTAATGTTACTTAAAAAATATTTACGTAAATAGTAATAATGACAGCACCTTAAAGTACCTAAGCTATATGACTGATTTAGATTTTAAGTATAGGTAGAGAATTGATTTATTGAAATACTTTTTGAAAACTGACATGGCTCCATCCACACATTATTTTGTGTTCCTTATTAGTGTCATATATATATTTACCCTGCACAGATTTTAACTGAATTGCTTAACACTAAACAAAAGACATAAATAGTGTTATTACTATAATAGTGTATTGGAATCACGAGAAACTGAAGTTAAATAAGCAAAATAATTTTTGAGAAGTTTTACAAGAATAATAACTCTAACTTTAAGTATGTACTTTAAGTAATGAACAAATTTATTAGCAATTCTTCATTAGTGGCTGATATCAATACTGAGAGGAATTGCAGACGTGACAACATAGTAAACTAGCTATTTGTCGGTTGTCTCTTTCTATTGGTTCAAAATTCATTCGACGAGCGCCATCGCTCGTGTCTTTTCGTATACCATCAACTGTCAGAAATTAAAGTTGTCATTTGTCAGACAGTGTTGTCAGTTCGCGATTTTTTGTTTAGTCTGGCATCTGCCTTGGTAGGGTTAGGGTTAGGACGTTCAGTTAGTGTCATGTAAAGTGAAACATTACGTCGTGGGGCAAAAATTATAAGTAAATAAAGATCAGGAGAATTAGAAAACGCTAACTATGGCTTGGAGTAGAAAATTTGTGAGTGTCGTCCTTCTGGGGTTGGCCTTTATGCTGGTTTTTACAGCATTTCAAACTATGGGTAATATACAGGTAAGTGAATACTGAATAGTTTACTGTTATTATTATTGTTTAATTTGCTACAGGCTCTTGAGAAATCTGATAGCAATTAGGAAACGTTTAAATTGTCTAATGAAAGTTTTCAAATATTTTTTGAATTCATTATATTTAAGTAAAAGTTTGTTTTTCGTGGTCTCTTATGTGTATAGGTATCTTATTTCATTCAGAATTGGATGAAATTAGGATACCTGCATTTTACATAAAAATAACTTGTAAGAGAAAGTAGAAATCTAACTATCTATCTTGCTGCATTTGCATCATTAATGTAAACCTAAAAATAGACACTTTTAAGAGTATAGGTAATCATTTGGATATCATCAGTTTTGTAGGATAAAAATTATTGATTTGAATATTTTTTGTAAACATACTAATGTACAACCTAATACATGTGGACCACCTTGTATGAACTGATCGAAAGTAGATTATTTAATAAAAACGAAAGTTGTTCGTAGCTAGAGGCACTGGTACCTTTGATACCTGCTTAATTGCAAAGGACTTGTGAAATGAATATTATATCAATGCTTGAAATGGCTCGTTATTTTATCATAATGAAATGTTCATGTTCACTCGAACAGATCAAGTTTTTTTGTTGATACAGGTCAGCATTATTAATAATCAGAGATGTACCAGTTCCAGGTATATATTTTATCAGTTTCTTTTAAGTATGTATTTGGAGCAAGGTAGTGTTAACCCTGTAAAGTTATTTAACTTCTCAACAAACAATAATCTTGTGATAAATGATCTATTCAGCTGCCATGTCTAGATTCCGTCAGAGAAGTCTCTTTGCGTTAATTTACATACAAAAATTATGCATTATTATGTACTATTAGAAGCTGTAGGACAGTTAGAGCTTTAAAACATTACAGTAATGGTTTTTTCCTGTTATTTTTTGTGATTAACGGAAACACAGCGAAGAAAATTTGTTCTTAGATATTTGAAGTAGATTATTTTGGCGTGGATAATCTTGTAATGATAGGCAATTATTTAAACAACACTTAATGGCGTCTCAGGTACAATTGTTTTTGCTCATAAACTCATGTTGTGCCAAGTTTCTTTTCAGTATCAATAGATATATGGATACAATTGATAACTACAGGTAATTCGGATTAGGTTATTGTTTACTACAGGTCGTTATTAATCTCTGATAATACGATTTATAATGTTATGTATCTATAGGTTTATCATTTAATCATGTTTATCAAGCAAACATATAAGTCGTTGAAAAAAAGTCTTCTTCTTGACCTATTATGGAAAATATATATATGGAAAACTTTTATCACAACGATTGGGAAAGTCTAAATACATTTTCGGTAGCTAAGCTGTCATCTTCAGTTAGAAGTTAAAGTAAGCGGACTTTTTGGATTTAACCAGAGATTTTACATAACTTAAAATTAATTTTCTTGTATATATTGAGCTCTTGTGAAAACCCAGTTAGATATTTCAGAAGTCGCTTACTTCTACTGAAGATGGTAGTTCTGCTGTTGAAATACGTATTTGTAGACTTTCTAAACTATTGTAGTAAGTGCTTAATTAGAATAAAAACCCACTAAGCTCTTATTTTATTTCAAGAATCCAGTGACAAAAACTAGCTCTTCCAGAAATGTATTTAATTTCGTAGAGGGTTTTGCGACTATATATCTCAAGGTCATACAGCGTAACCAATTGTTTCGTAACTGTCCAATTAAAATAACAATAATCCATGAAATTTATAACTAATCCAATTACTTTACATTTGTTTATAACATGTAATAAAGCAGGTGTACTAGACAGTTTCCAATATGGGCTACTGCTGTATGTTTCACGATAAAACCAACTATAATGGCATAATTATTTTATTGACATGTTTGGATTACATTTTTTTTTATTGCACACTGTTTATTTCACCCTCCTTATCCGAACATTCTGAGAGTAGGTACCACAGTACGAGGCCTTGACTCTTTATCACATTCAGCTAGGATCGTTGGCTTCTACATTTATAAATTACTTCGCTATTTATAGTTTGATTTGAACTGGGTGTGTTAACCAGATACAAGAGTACATTAACAATGGAGGAGGTGCAAAACACCAACCAGGAACATGATGGTAGTTCGTTAAACCGAACCAACCCTAAAAATTTGCATACTCTTGCTGTCACAATATGTGAACGACTTTGGGACATCAAGGTCAGAAATTAATCGGAAATATATTAGCATTAGCATTGTACATTGCCTAAGCTTTTTTGAGGATATATTCCTATTAAATCCAGTCTTAGATTTCAAGAAGAAGAAAAAAAACATTCGAAGTGAAAGAGATAAAATAAAATACACACGTTTTTTGTTTACCGGTTTTTGGACGGTCCTACTGGAATGCAACATTCAGTACTTACTGCATTATTATCACACCTTTTGGATAGTCATATTAACCTGCTTTTAAAAGGTTAACGTCTGCCTGCATTTTGGTATGCAGTCTGGCGAGTTGACATTCGTAAAGGCAGAAATGCGGTAACGCAATAAAAGAAAACTGAGATTATTTCAGTTGTCAGCAGAAATTAAAATTCTAATTTAAAAATAAAATATCTCTCCTGATTTATTGTCATACCGATCAGTTCCATTCCTTGGTATCGAGGTATTGTTGGGCTGCCTTGGATTATGTATATTATGTCGTTTATCTTCCTTACTATTCAATAGGGTTCTTCCCAGGATGGTGACCGTCAGGTGAAAGCCCTTTACTAATTTGTGGATAATGTATGGCTTCAAAGTTTTCGGAAAAGTATTAAATGCAAAAAAAAATCTAAGCAGTTTTCATTTTTAACGAATAAATTGTCTTGTTAACCACACGCCTTCTCCACTGTACAGTTTGTCTCACTGGATTTATCAGATAACTCTGACGATCATTGCCACCTAAAGGTCACTGTCAAAGAGATAACAGCGTTGTACTATAAACTCAGATGTGCAGAATTTTGTTTTCGTCTCTTTTTATAGGGAACGAAAACAAAGTTCTGCACATCCGAGTTTAGTATAACGCTCTTATCGCTTTGTCAAACAACAATAACAGGTTCTAATAAGAAATTCGTTTTTATAGAGTAAACATCTCCTAAAGCCCTACGTTCTACGTTCTTGACCACTCTAGATCTTACATAACAATTGCTTTGTATGATTCCAGAAAACTATATTATCTAGCATCAGCGATGAAGATCCAAGTTACAATGGAAATGGTTACACTAGTTTATCAATAMTTTACGCAGTCTTCGCGATATGCAACTGGCTAGCGCCTTCCGTCATCAGTGTAAGTGGACCCAGAATAGCAATGGTAATCGGAGCATTCACTTATCTGTTAGTAACACCGCTTTGGAAGGCCCATCTATTTATCTAACCCGAAAATTTTTTAGGCTGTTCATACTAAATTTCTTGTTGCCAAAAGCGTGGATTTTGTATGTCGCTAGCGTGGTTGTGGGTGTGGGTGCAGCTTTGATCTGGACTGGCCAAGGAAATTACCTCACGTTAAACTCGAACGCGAATACCATATCGAGGAATTCGGGAATATTCTGGGCAATTCTGCAGCTCAGGTATAAAGACAACGATCATTTCGCCCTGTGAAAATCATCCCGATTTCGTTTTGCAGCATGTTCATCGGAAATGTGTTCGTATATTATCAGTTTGAGGGACTGGAACATATAGATAAGGGAACTAGAGACGTGGTGATTTGGGTTTTGTCTGGTATTGCTGCTGTTGGCATTGCAGTTTTCGTTATGCTTCCTCCCATTCGTCCTAGCGAAGGAGAGGATGCCACTCCAGAAGAAATAAATTTGGGGCCGTTTGGGGCGCTGAAAGGTGCTGGCCAGTTGTTCATTACCAAACAGATGATATTGCTTACAGTGACGTTCTTTTACACAGGTACGTTATGTTATTTTATATTGTTTGGGATTGTACAGGGACTGCTTTCTTCAACCTCCGTTAGGTTATAAAAATAGGACCCAATTACAAAAATAATAATTTTCATTCACTTTGTTATTTGCAATCGCAATACCTCAGTTAACTGAATATGATCGCATCGAAATTTTGATGATGATTGGTTATGGAGATAGAAGGCGAAGTTATTCGGAAGTAGTTGCACTCTACAATGCAATTCATGAAGATCGTGAACCAATTGCCAGAACAACAGTTATTAAAACATTGCAACGTTTTGACGAAACCGGTGGTGTTAAAAATCGTCAAAAACTAGGACGTCCAAAGGTTGCTACGCTTGAATGTCGTTTTAGATGTGCAAGAGAATCCCAAGTGTTCCGTACAACAGCGTGCTCTCACTCACGACATTAGTAGAAGATCTGTTCAGAAAATTTTGAAAAAAGAGAAGTTTCATCCATACATAATTCACTTATTACAAGAACTGAACGAAGATGATTTCTACCGGACAGAATTTTGCGAAACTGCTATGAGCATGATAGACGAAGGTAGAAACATTTTAAATTGTATTATGTTTTCTGATGAAGGGACGAATAGACATAATTGCATGACTATGGATGGAACAAGTCCACACACACCTTCAGAAAGTGAATGTCTGGTGTGGTATTATCGGTGAGCACATTATTGGGCCTTTTGTGGTCAAGTATTTACAGCTCTTGCGCGAACACTTTATACCGAAACTTATTCGCCTGTTCCCTAATCGTGAAAATGCTACGCGTCCTTCTGAACAGATATGGTTTCAGCAAGATGGTGCACCGTCCCATTTTGCAGTCAACGTTCGTGGATATTTGAATGCGATATTTTCAGACAGATGGTTTGGTAGGCGTGGAGCAATAGAATGCCCAGCACGTTCCCCTGATCTGACACCGCTTGATTTTTTCCCGTGGGGGATCTAAAAAATCGTATTTATGCTGATCGGCCACATAATGCAGAAGATTTAAAATGACGATTCAAATATACTTAAAAAACATTAGAAATCGTTTACTCGAGGCTGTATTACTGTCAGGAAGTAAATGGGGAAGATTTTGAGCATCTTCTGTAATGTAAATCTGAAAAAATAGAGCATTTTTCACGGAATCATGTTTCTTTTTTACTAGACGAAAATTATGACCAGTCAATGAAAAACGTTTGGTCATTACTTTTATGGAGGTTGTGGCATAATAAAGTGCTTAAACAATCAAAATCAAAAATATTTCTGGTCGGTCTTTACCGTAGGCCGCATTTAGAAGGGGGCGTCGTCCCCCACCAGTTTTCAATTTTTTTAGGGCATTGTAGCTCCACAGACGGAAGATTTATTCTGGAATTGGAAGTGTCTTATACCCCATTGTTTCTTTCAGGGATTGAGCTAGGATTTTTCAGCGGAGTTTACGGTTCCAGCATCGGATTCACGAAGAACTTCGGCGAGCAAGCAAAGCAATTGGTCGGACTTAACGGTATACTAATAGGTGTTGGAGAAGTGATAGGTAACCAATTTGTTTTGCTCTTAAATGAACCGTTCTCCACAAGAAAACCTTACAGGTGGTGCTGCTTTCGGTATACTCGGCGCGAAGACCATCAAATGGGGCCGCGATCCGATTGTTTTGGGTGGATTCGTGATTCATGCCGTGTGTTACTTCCTGATCTTCCTCAATCTGCCGAATGCGTCTCCCATCGGAGAAACTGATGATTCTGCCTTCATAACCAGCTCTGCGCCATTGGCCGTATTTTGTTCTTTCCTGCTAGGTTTTGGGGATGCCTGTTTTAACACGCAAGTTTTTTCCATTTTAGGAGATGAGTACTCCGACAATAGCGCCCCGGCGTTTGCGATATTCAAGTTCGTTCAGGTGGGTATAGCAAAATTGCAGTTTTACGTAAATTAATTTTTTTGTTTTGTTTTTGTGCAGTCCGTCGCGTCAGCTATCAACTTCGGGTATGCTTCAGTGGTGGGACTTTACATACAGCTAGCGATTTTATTTGTGTTCGCAATTTTGGGAACATTAACGTTTGTGTATGTTGAGTGGAATATAAAAAAGGCACGGGTAAATGAAGCCACTACGTAGGCTCTCATGGTACACAATTGTTTTATTGTGCCAATGATATTAAATGTTTTTTTCTATTTTCATACATTCCAATCTTAATGAAAGTTGCCTTGGTTTGTGCCTTAATTTGACTGTTTTATTTGTAAATATTCTTGTATTGTGAGATAAAATTCAAAGGAGTGTCTTTTCATTCCTTCTATTTTTTTATGATAGATTTGAACAAATGCTTTTAATAGTTTATTTGCACATGTTAATTGGGCCTACACGACTAGGTATACATTTTTATTAAGTTTTATACCTTTTAGATTCAGAACTCCAACCAGCAATTAAAAATCTGTGATATTGGTGTTACACCCTTATATCATTTGTTTAAGTAAATATGCATATAGTAAGATTATGTAATTTTATATTAATTTTTGAATAAAGAAGTGGAGCAATTCATTCCTTGTTTGTTTATAGACAGAAAAATAATGATGTGGTATATCTTGAAATGAATGATTGCTTCAGATATTTGGAGGTGAGTATAAAAATTGTTGTAAGATGTTGAATTAGGGTTAATGTCGTATTATATATCGTTATGTGGATATTTTTTTTACTGTTTCTGCTAATAAAATATGTATAATCATAAGATCTTGACTATAAAAACGTCAAAACGTAAATATCTTCATTTTCAGGATTAGGAAATAACACTAGCATATGTTATTATATTTTCAGTTGAATTTATTAAAGCAACTGAAAAACATCACATTGCATTTGAGGAAGAAAAGTGGAAATATGTCATTTTTTTGTAATTACTTCCATAAACTCCACTCTTATTTCATATTTACCATGTATGTGTACTAAACTGCATTGTTGCATACAACAGTGAACTTTTTGATTCTTGTGTTACATTGTCAGTTGTACTAAATGCAGTTATGTATATATTAAATCGTGTTCAAAATCTTTTACTCTTAACAGTTTTTTTTTATAATTAATTAATTAATGCTGTTAGCAGCTTATAAAAAAAGTACTAATGAATAGCAAGGTCTATCATAACATTACTTTTATAAGCCAATGATGTTGTTATGAATTATTCGTGTTAAACTGATGAAAGTACACTATCTACCATTGATAGTAAGATATAATTATATCTCATCTTCAACAACAAGAAAATAACTACAATTAATAGAAGAGCATGAAGTTTTTTAAAATACTTTTGGTTACAAGGAATCACCCTGGCTGTGGTTTTTAAAGCAGTATTGTTGATTAAAAGTAAGTACATGGACATATTTGCTTTTTGCCCAGTGGGACTATAACAAATTCGGAAACCATATTATTATAAGAGACTGGTAGATACTTAATACTAATCATAATGCAACAAAACGTGAAGCAATTTATTGGCTTCTAAAATGCTGTTTTTGTCCAAACTTAGTTAATATGCATTTTAATTTTTGTTGCTATAAACAAGAAAATAATGTTTTGTTTCATTGTTTAATAATGAAAAATAGTAGAAATCAACATGTATAATATACTACTACAATTTCCCGTGGGTATATGACCTTCCATACACCGTTCATGTGATTTGGTGGTGGCCTATGGTTAAGGTTTGTTGTTGCAAACATCATTCGTTTTTATCGTTTTCTGGTTTGTGACTATACAGCATGGCTTTTTTCCGCCTGTTTTTGTCATTACAACAAAAAAATTTACAGATTACAATGGTTTAAATCTATGCACTGCAATTTTTTCAATAACTTCTTTTGTTTGATATATAAAGAAACCTTGCAAGTTTAAAGATTACGTAAAATATTCATGATAAATATTCGCTGTTCTAATTTCGCGGTTGTTAAAAAATGCTTGTTGTTCGTTCTGTTTTCCTTCAAAATTGTTCATATTGTCTTGCATAGAAAATATGAAAGTTGCATATAAATCTCTGTTGGATCAAGAAACATTCCCTTTGAACTGTTTTTCGCAAGCATGTGTCATTGATTTATTTTTTAATGTCTATTATGCCACTTCTGGATAACTAAAATTAAGAAGAATTATCGTGTCTTCCTCGTTTTAGATCACTCCAAATTAGTTCAATTGGATTTAGAACACAGCAGTAAGGAGGCAGTATCAATATGTGTCCTTCTTTCTTCGCGATTTCATCAATCCTGTATTGATCAGGAATATTAAGATTTTTAATTTTATTCAACAAGTTTTTTTTGGTGGCCTTGTTACATACTTTGATATGATGTCTCCTCATATAATCAATAATGTCCTGTTTTCTAGTAGCTTGACACGGTTTCTTATTCAATTGTGTTGAATGATATTTTGCGTTATCCATTACTATTAGAAATGACAACAACTGTTTTGTAAACCAAATCTCAAACAGTAAAGCATCCATGTGCTGATGATAGTCAGCAGAACAATTATTTATATTCATTGCTGATAAAAGAAGTTCGTTTTGGGCCCATCCGCTACTTCCACCCGCATGCAGAATAATAATTCTTTTGTCGCAAGAAGGGGGTGTATTTTTAAACAGCAATTTACTGTACCATAAGTAAGACCTTTTTCAGAACTTTATATTGCGCCCTCCGTCTCCATATTGCATATTTAAATCACGCACGAAAGAAATTCACTTCCAATTAGCACAAAACTGTCAAAGCACAACTCTCACGTAAGAGAGTTGTTTCTAATTGCTCTACCTGCTACTTGCTATCCATTTTATTTAGAAAAGAGTTAAAGAGAAAGGATCACGATAATCCGCTTATTCAAATATTAAGTTATCCATTCTACCTGGGCGTTATTTCGAAACTCAGCTATCCTCAATTTTAGAAACAAGGGATTATTGTTGCAGTGACAATCGAACTTGGGTATGCCCATTCATTTTATTGAGGTTTAAGCGTTTTCTTTTAAATCCTGGGTGAATCGTGATAAATAAGTAGGTACCTGTACAGGTAAGAAAACAAGCATGTCCACAGGAATGTTTTGCAAATTCATATCTAAAGCGGGTCTAAATGGTGGCACATTTTCGATTTCTAAATAGCATGATAATTGTCAATACGATACTGGAACGGTATATAAGCGTACCAAGTGCTCTGATATGAATGCGGAAGTGTTTGAAAATTGGTTCAAAAACATTTTATTGCCCAAATTGCCACCAAACAGCGTCATAGTAATTGACAACGCTAGTTACCATTCGGAGCAACTGGATAAAATTCCAAATACAACTAATACGGCAACCATTCAAGAGTTTTTAAGAAAAGAAGGTTTATATTTTGAAGAGGAGTACACAAAAAAAAACAATTGTTGGAAGTGTGGCACAAAAAATTTTCGAAGAAATTTAAAATTGACATTCTCGCTTCTAAATGTGGACACATCATTCTACGATTACCCTCTATATCATTCAACCCCATTGAAATGATATGGGGGCAGTTGAAACAAAGAATTCGACGAGGGAACACCGGTGGAAAATTTAGCAATGAAATGTTGCAAAAAATTAGACACGAAGCTGAAATAGCAAGTGTCGATGCATGGAGAAATTCAGTACTGGACACTGAAAATCGGTACAGAGCGAATCATGTACAAGAATTAATAATAGAAGTTAATTGTGATTTTAGCAGTGAAAGTGATAGTGAGTAATTTTTTTTTAGTTTGTGGCTCTTGTAATGTGCTTATTAACAAGCTGTAATGAACATAATCGATACAGTGTATAAATTTTATTGTACACTATTGTAAATTTTGTCTAATAAATGTAAATAATTTTCTACTTACTAATTTATATGTTTTTATATTACATTTGTATAAATTCGTTATGACATGCAAAGGCTTTTATTTTATACATCGGAAAATTTAAACCCAATAAAGTATCACATAAAAATAGATCGCGGATCGCGCCAGTTAGCATCACGTCTGCATTAAATAAAATTTGTTATAAAAGCTTCTATGTTTTACTGATTGCTAAATTATTACAACTAACAAATTTCAAAAATTTATAGTGGAAGAGTTAAAATTTTAGCCAACAAGATTTTTTTAAATACGGCCCATTTAGGAACTTTGAAGCTTGCCACTAATCCCAATAGTTTAGGACGGCCGACCATAAGGTTGTAAAAGGGGGTAAAGAGCAATGCAAATCCGTATTTAAACTTGTTGTTTCATTCTTTAGACTAATCCAATAAACCTACTTACCATTTTCTAATATATGCAGCTTTTTAGTCTCTTTTTGTAACTTTGACGGCTCTGCAATTGACCTCTTCTTGTGCTCAATTTGTGAGTGTGTTGCGGAAGGTAAAGTATTACAGAAAAAGGAACCGACAAGTAATTTTATGCTTTTATTTGTTTTCTTCAATATAAAATTCTAAATTACATATCACAGCAAACTGCTTATGCAGAATAGAAAAACATTTTTATGCTATATCTGTTCTCTTATAACGTTATTTACAATTGTTAATTGCCAACATGAGATCTAATTATATTTGCAATAAATTACAGTTAGTACAAGATAGCCACAGGAAGCAATAATAATGGGATAATAAAAAATAACAAACTCGTTTGGCACCTAGAATTCATAAAAAAGATTTTTAAATTTGTGGAAACAGAACACAGCTCAACTCCAATATGGAGTAAAATTCCTATAATACAAAAAATACAAGTTGATATTTACACATTCTTCGAAAAGGGCGAATTGCACTCGAAGTCTTAGCACCGCTTCTTAAAGTACAAGGCGCACATCACAGAAATTCACGAATTCAAAAAACCACAGCGCCGCTAACTTCGCAGGACGCAGTGGGCCCTGCCTTCTTGAGTGAGCAAGTTGGCCACGGCCGCCCACTCCTCCAGCCTCGGAGCGCACCTCATCACGAGGTCCCCCAGCTTCCTCCTGGCCATGAAGACGAACTCCCCCGTCCCGTAGGTGACCCCGCAGTGTCGCGGCACTTGCACCACGACCTCGCCGTCTCCGTCGGAAGAAATCTCGTTGCTCTCCAGCTCCCTGGTGTAGCTGTCTTCCGGCGCGTGCCGGATCAGCTTGGTTATCCTGACGGTCATCTGGGACACCTCCAGGTCGTCCCTGTTCTCGACGCCGCGTATTATCCCGCGGGTGACTGGAACAAAATACATTCTTCCGTTATCTACTTGAMAATAAGAGAATGCAAATAGAGGCTTTCGACTGGCTAAGATAAATCTTGGGTAAATATTGGTGCTATTGTGATAACAGTGTTTATCGAATATGTAAACAGAAGTACGTGTAAACCTGCTTTGGGGTCAGRTTAGCATTCCTCTGTAACTTGAGCAGCTCTCGAAAGGACGAAATTTTAAATTTTTCTCCAGGGTTAGCGCAATCAGTCTCTTTCTTTTACACAGAGTGAGTTTTTTCGATGCCCAATATTGATCTCAGACTAGCAGAGCTACAAGGAAGGTAAAACGCCGTTTTGTTGATCTAACTTAATGGACATTTTGGCTTACTACATATTTTGAAAAAACTAAATGTAAATACAAAACTTGTAGACAATTTTACCCTTAATCAAGTAGGGTATTATGTGTATAAGGCGACATTTTTTCCCTTGTTTAATTCTATTCTAATAAGTAGATTTACTTCTATTAATATCTATTTTATTTTATTTTCGTTATTGATTTATACCCATATTGACTTGAAGTTCGATTATAAGATTATTTTGACCATATGTTTATTAAGTCGAGAATGAACCGACAGTTCAGATGAGTTATGTTTTGTTTTGCAAGAAAGAAACCTCTGGGCGAGACCCTTTTCGGAGCAGCGCGACGTTAGTATGACTGGAGTGCTGGAATGTGTTAGTTGGTTAATTCAGAGTGGTGATTGTTCCTTTGTTTTGTGGCTAGACCAGAGTTGATGGACAATTGGAGTATTACCGGATTTAAAGTACTAAAGTAGTGAGTACTGAAATGTATTTTGATTGTTGTCTCTTTGAGACATTAACAGGGTAGCATTTTTGTTGTTGAAAGTCCTGACGTCAGGTTTTTATGTTGCTACCAAACTGGGACAGCTTTTGAGATTGTTGTATGATTCTGGTATCTGGGTGCCCTGCCAGCAACGGGGGAACCGATGGTATTTGGTATACCGTCGCTCCAGTTAATGTCTGATACTCAAATCGACAACTGGTGTGCCTGGGGTTAAGGATGACCCCTTGACGCATCGCAGTGTATGACCCTCGATGTTGATCTCAGAATGGGCACTTCTGAGGAGACCTTGTGATGGCCAGAAACTCACATGCATGTGATGCGGCTGCTTGGTAGAATAGTTAGTAGTTGTTGAAAACTATTGTTTTTGTTTAATAACCTAGGAAATTAGGCCAAAGGTGGAAATAAGAAGAGGGGGGCCCAGGCGAGAAGACACTTTGTGACTAGCCTGGGGGCATCGTTGCCCCCCGGTGAGTTATCTAAATTTGGTTGTGCAATTCAGTATAGTAAAAGAATGTTCTGTTTGTTTCTGGTGTTTACTTAGTGAACGAATACTCCATTTGGTCCATAAAAAGCCACTGATTGATTACTTTCTGGATGTCATGAACGAGGTGGAGGGAGTGTATTGGATTTCTTTGTTTTGGTATGTTATTTACTGGTATTCTTATGCAAATACGTCCCATGTTTATTTAATTAACAGCACTTAATTAATTATTAATCAACGAACATTTATTACCCCTTACATGTGTTTTGTCGTATTTGAGATATGACAAACTTATGTTTTTTAAAATAGAAACCATAGTTGGACATGGGTTCATAAAGTCGGCTATATTTTTACCCATTCAACGATATAACACTCGGTATAGTTATTTTAAAAAATACCACAGTTATGGCCAATTTTCTGTATGATTTTTATATTGTTTTTACATAGTTAGCCATGGAGCAACTGGTTCTTGTATTTGATCGCCGTCAGTCTTCTTTAAAGTAATTTAAAAGGCGTTACGATAAGTAAGGACACTATGTCTCTTTTTGTAAACCAAAAATTTGGTCCGGTGGTATAAATGAAGCTACATAAATAAATATTTTGGCAAGTGCAAATTTAAATCCATCATATTCAACCCTTAAAATTGCTTTAAATACTGGCACTTCACAAAGCACTGTTGATAAAACATTGTAATTACAAAGATTTCACCCCTACAAGCTTGCAGTTAGCCAAATACATGCTGGAGATTACCTAGTTAATTGTTTGTGTGGTTTTCAGTAGTTGTTTGTAAGGCTTTTTTGTCATTACTAGTACCTACTAGCAAAAATACACTTCTTATACTTATAATGTACTTCAGAAAAGTTAAAAGTAGCAAAGCTATGGTCTTACTACTCTAAAATCTACCCTGGTTGTGAATAAAAATTGTGACATTTTTAGTAAGTCTAGTACGTTAAGTACGTCTAGTCTAATGTCTAATGAATGTGTGACGTCAAATAACATCAGCATCACATACAGGTACAGCAAACTGATAACATTGCTGAAGAAATTGACGGATCTTGTCCAGAGGCTTTCATGTTTTTTGAAACTTCACGCAATGAAAGGTTGATTCAACAAAAGTATACAAAATAACAAAGGGATTTCTTCGGAAGTGTAAAAATCTGTTATCTTTTAAATAACTCAAAAACAATCAATTCAAGGATGCACAATCAGATATATTCGAAAAGATAAACGAAATCTTACGATTACAATCTTGTTTTTAAAGTTATTTGAAGTGGTATTAAAAAGTTAAGGACATTTTCTCGTGCCCCGTCATTATTAAGATAAGTGTTTACAAATTATTTAGCAATAGAAATAATCAGTTGTAAAGATGAAGCAAAAGTTGATATAATGTACAAATGTCCTCTGCTACATTTTAGGATAAAGAAGTTGTGTAGAACAAATATCTGGAAGGCATATCTATTTTTGATTATTCATTGTTCAAAAAAAGTCCTAGTGAGGAAGCGTAATATTGAATTAATATTGTTATTTTGTAGTTGCTTCCCATAGGTAACCAGTGTATTTTACAAAAAATCATTAATAATAATTATTAAAGCAATTAAAAGCGTGTCATCTATGCTTTTTAAGTATGCATAATTGTGAAAAGAATATTTTATGAGCACATTGTTAACAAACGACTTTTTATTCCTAAAAAAGGATGCAAGTTGTCGCAAACTTACCCAGATCACTTGTGCAAAAGGCGTGTGCCAGTTCTTCATGTGTGCACGGTCTACATTCTGTAAATGAAAAGACGACTATAAATAATCACTGCAAACCAGTTTAGAGCACTTAGGTATTCAAAAGAAAAAGGTCGACTCTCATTCAAATTTGCATTTCGTTATCTCGGTGCGGTCTCAAATTACATCCCAGCCTGATAAATATGCAAGTATGACGTAAGTCTTAAAAATTGGAAGTCGTCAATAACGTCAAGCATATGGAAAGATCAAGGTAGTTAGAGGAGTGTTAAATTACTTATAAAAACAAAAGGACGCTGTGTAGGCATAGATTCAAAGGAATTCCCGATGTTTTGGAATTAAAGTCGTAAAGAAATATGTGATAGCTCACCTTCAGTAGGGTCATATCCTCGAGCCCCACGTGGTAAGGGCTGCAAATCGTAATCGATGGTTGCAGTCCTCTTAATCACAGAATCAGCTTCGATTGCTTCGACGTATATGGCAGCTTGGCCATACTTGCTATTAAAGCACCTGGAAAAACAAAGGAAAATGATTAAATTGTACGTATTGAACATAACGGGGATAATTTTTTTTGAAAACTTTTACTACGTTAAATCCGAATTTTTCGTTGGAACCAGGAAATGTCGTGTCGGTTTTAAATAGGAAAACATACAGTAAGTAACAGTAAATTCTTTCAGTCTTGTAGGGTCCTCTTCCAAACAGTCACAGTTCTGTGTGGTGCACATCAGAAAAAGTTTTTTAATTATATATCTGCACACACTTAGGACACTATCATGAAAATTGGCAAAATACAACTATTTATCCGAATCACAAAKTGGTTTATCATCKTGGTCAGCACAAGTTTTAGATTAATCATTAATAGTTCCAACTTGAGTGAATAAGTGGATTTTTGTTAACTATGTCTGTAATACAGAATAGGGTGTACATGTTGTAAATCGAAGAGTATGAAACATAGCCATATATCTCTTTCATTATTTAATGGAATATTTTAATAGTTCTTAGCATGAGTGCCTGCTTTTCTCTGCCATTTTGACACACTCCAATATCATTTTTTAAAAAGGCAATAACTGCATATGTATGATCCAAAATTGTTCACTATTTCTTTTAATACCACATTAATTCATTTGTGATCTTCCGTTGATTTATCTTTGAACGGTTCACCAGAAATAACACTCTGTGCAACAGTCTTCATTTTTATCTGAACAATTCCAAAAAGCTTCCGGTAAATCTTTGGCAAATCGAGAGCGTAATAAATATATTTAATGCAATATAAAGGGTAGAACTGCTCCGCGTTTCGATGTGTCTACCACTTGGTGCCTATTTTTAGTGGAAATAAGCGTATTTTGATGGACACTTAAAAGTAAACGAAACCTACATCAAAATGGTTTTTTTTGTACAAAATCGCAATAAATGCGTTTGAGAAGTTGCTCCTCATATGTAGGGAATCTGTAATTTGGAATAAATTCATTATATCAAACGCTTTTTAATGACCGTTCTTAAAGTGCTCATTAACTTCAAATTTCCTTTTCTATCTGCCTGTATCCAGATATTCATAGATGGATCTTTCAAAATGAGGAGGTACAATATCATTTTCTTCAAGCAATATTGGGTTTTTGGATGCTAATAAGTGTTGGCTTCTTTTATCCATTTACAAAAAAACGCAATTGAACATCAACTGACCAAGATATCTACTATAGCTTTGTTATTTTAAATAGATCCATCCCATTTTTATAACGCATTCGATTAAGGGCGTGGAATTAAACAGAAAAATACTAAAGTAACTACCCTGCAGTCATTTGTTTGTTTGTTTGACAACAAACACAAAACTACAAAATACTTCAATTAGAAGAACAATTTGGCTTTGATTAATTGGGAACTGAGGGAGTTATTCAACATTTCACATAATTTAATGATTTCCCTACCACTGTTTTATATAGAAGGTGCCAGAGAATTGATCAATCTCATTTCCTGTCAAACCATTTTGACCTGTACACGACAAACTGTCACAGAAATGCGTAGGAATTGTGTTCTGTTTTTCACCCACCTGACAGGCTTGCTGCTACCGTCGTCGTGCGAATACAGGGGAAGCAAGGAGCGCGGTCCCTCCAGAAAGATGCGAACTGGAAGACCCTTGTGCTTGTCGGGCCGGACTTTGATACAAGCCCTGAATTCCCTGTCTTGATGGCTGGGTAACCTGAGCAGCACGCGCAGGGCACCTCTCGGGTACAACCACGTAACTCTACCTGCCGCACATCGCAGGTAAACAGGCGTCACCCCTCTTACGCCCGAGGAGAAGCTCAGGCCGCTGTAACAAAAATTATAGTGGTTAGAAAGGCTTTCGCTTTTGTACGGGTTTTGTTACAGGTTGCAAACGGGGGCGAGAGGATTGGGGTTTAGGGGTGAACAGGTACTAACATTTCCACGATTTATTAAACTGTCTAGTCGATTTACACCTGAATTTAAGAGTAAGAGGGCTAGTTACCCTGCTATGTATCAACTCTTCTCTGATACAACTTGGACTGATATTTATGACTGTGATAAAGTTGTAATAGATATAATAGAATCAACTGTCTTAAAACACCGTGATAGTATCACTGACCTAGGTGTTCTTTTTGATGCTAAATAAAATTTGTTTCTTTTTAGTCATGCAGCAATGGATTGATTGCCCGTTATAATTATATATTAATTTTTCCTTAGGGTTTCAAATAATTTTGCCATGACTTCCCATCACTAGCTTTTGAAAATAGATGCCCATGTTTTATCAAGGGGATACTTGAGAAGTCGAAAGATAGACTATACTGAAGGATTAATTTATAKGATTATAACTGATGCTATTGATAGTCCTATCTGGACACTTGTAACGTTGACTACGATGGTACTGTGTATAAAAGCAACAATTCAAGTAATGAACTTATCGGTAAGGTGTCATTACCATTTTAATTACTTCGCATACTATTTTCTTGCCCTGCCACAGCTATCTAGAACATGTAATTTATCATAAAACACGTTTACGATAACCGACCAAATAAGGTTGACTAAACATGCATAGGGGTTGTTTTTCGATATTATCCCTAATTAAGATCATACTCAACAATTTTTAGTCATCACATTAGCAATCAAAACATATAGCTCACAGCTGCAACTTGTTGAGTGGTTGCAGTGATTAGCTTACTTAATTAGCGAACTTTTTGAATATGCAAAACCATGTCAACCGCTTACATGGTTAACGACAATTGCAGCAATAAAACGAACGTGCCGCATGCGGAACTGGAGGAATTGATCTAAGTAAAAGTAGACCAGTTTCACCAGCATTAATCTGCGCCGCGACCACGCCCGAGTAAGTACCTTGTTCCGCAAACGTTCATTACTGGAGGTGCGTTTTTAGATGTTAAAAGTGGTCGTGCAAAGCAAATACAAGCTTTGCAGAATCTTTTTTTGGTACTACTACAGTCTTTTTTTCAGGAAGAACTTATGTTGCAGTTATGATAAATAAATTCTATTTCAGAGTGTATTTATTACTATGTACCTTAGAAAAAATGCCATCTGATGCAAGAAGAAATGAGTAAATTGGATTATTAACAAAATAATATCGTCCGTAATATCTCATGAAAATCGTGATGAATAAATGGCCAAAGCAGTTTGTTCTTTCAACAACAGTATCAGATTTCATTAATAAAGATTTTTTCATTTGCTATTTCTATTATTAAACGTTTCTTGTAAGCAGGTCCAATTTCCAAAATTCTTACATCGCAGTCGAGAGAGTGATTTTATTAATAGTATATTTTACTAGAGCACATCTGTTTTCTCTTTGTACCTATTTATGTCACTTTTGTATAATGACATCCTACTCTTTATCCACTGGGAAGTCCGTCCTACATATGTGCTATCGCAGGTCTAACATTTTTAAGAGTAAGCAAGATTATATTTAAATTTAGTTGGTGATTTTGATTTATACTCGTCAAACCAAATTTTTGCATCCTTTTTTACATCCTTAAATATTTTATAAGTGATCTTATCAATTTTGTAGTTAGCAATGTTACATTAGGAAGAGATCCGTAGCTAAGCAACTTTACTACTTTATCTGACATTAATTATGCCGACAAGTTTTTGAAAGCGCTTTTGGTGGCTTCAGTTATTTACAATCTTGTGTCTCGTGATTATTGATGCGTATATAGGTTTTCGAATACTTTTCTTCTATACGATTGCTTTATATGTTGTGAAGTAAAGTAAACGATTAAAACATTCCAACATAGCACTCAAACTTTGAGAGCAACCTAAATATATGTAATGTGTAATTATTGTTGTAAAAGATTTTTTAATGGTTTACTTTAAATATTAGAAATAATCATACGAAGCCTCGTTCAGAAATTCATCCAAGAGCTCAATTGCCAAATGCTACTTTTTTCCATACACCATTTCTCAAACATTTCAATTTCTTTTTCATAAAGGTTTGTTGATTTACTTGGAACGTGATCTTCAGTCGCTACATCTTCAGTTTTTTCAGTTTCTTTGCACAGCATTTATTTTTTAATTTTCACCACTTTCTTATGAAAATAACAATCCTTGCATGGGAAAATTTGTAAATATAGAATCAGTCAACGATTTTGAAAAGGCAGTAAATTAATAAAGTAGTATGAATGAACTTCTGGCGATATTACAAAGAAGGCACTTTCTGAAGCTTCTTATCGTTATCAATATTAAAAATTCTAAGTTGTTACTCAGTGAAACTTGCTGTAATTCAGTTAACGCTCATATAACTAATACTGAGTCAGGGAACAAGACAAGGGGCTGGTTATCCCTAATACCCTTTAACCTCTATATTTATACGATTAGATTAAGAACGGAAACAATCCTATTACATCCACAGAATGGGTACCCATTTTCTTAGCTAAACATCACTTCTAAAATCCACAAACCAAAGTGCAGAAGAAGAACGTTATGTTCCATTAAAACGACAAAGAAAATTGAACCAAGTAATAAAAGCTGCATTACCATCTGGTTTTATTATGATTTAAACTGCACGTTAAGAGCAATCTCACCACAAGCAGATAATATAAAAGTGGAGCGTTCCCGACACTGCTGGCGTCAAGCAGATTATAAAGGTTAATTCCATTTCAGCAGCGAGCATATCGCTTTTGTTATGAAATGCAATACAACGACTTTCTCGATTATGAATAACCAGTTCAATTTGTTTCATTCTTCGAACATGCAGTCAGCAGTTTCGTTTTGTGTTATTTGCTGAAAAGGCAGGCAACCGCAGCCTACACTGGAACACGTTTTAATACATCGCCTACTTAGTTAGCATGTGTACATAGCGTATGGAAGGACGGCTGCGTAATTCGAATTCCATTTGATACTGTATTCAATGAATTTTCGTGCCTGTAACATTGAGGTGTATGTATGTATTGTAAACACATCGCATAGCAGGGTACAATAGTATACCTATTGAGTTTCATACGATGTTTATTTTATCAAACCTATGGATTTCAATCCATTGGAATGTTATTATCTGCTAAACCATCGCAATAATATAGTAACCGTAAGTGTAAACTAAATACATGTCTACTTTTGCAACAAAATAAATACTTTTCAGCTGTTAAATACGGACCATAAACATAGTCACACAAATTGTGAAAATACTAATGAATCACATAAGAGCATTTTAGTCTTTTTTTGTTAAAAAAACGCCTGTGTGTATATTAATTTAAGTTTGGCATAAGCCTTACAAAGCATAAAATTTCGTGACTGGTGATTTTTAAATTCTTTTAAGGAGTTGACAAAATTTGATGTGTACAATAGTGTTCCCTTGGGGAATACCACGTTTTATCCAGCTTCTTCGAAACTAATGTAATAAGCAATGACAAGAGATAATTCCAGATTTTCTCTTCGATTTTTGCAGTTTTAAAATTTTGCCCCTCCTTTTTGGAAGTGGACCATCATCGTGGAGGTATCATTTTAAACAAACTCCTTATCGCAATTACATCAAGCAAACTTCCCATATGACTAATTAATCACTGTGTAATCGCGTAGAAATATTTGCAGTGCATCACGAATAATCTTACCTATTTACCCGATGACATATTTATATAACGAACCTCAAGCATGCAAGTTTCCGGATCAACACATATGGTTTCGCGTATTATTCCCTTACTAGTTTCGCCCGTTAAGGTTGTAACACCTTCACAAACTTCAGTGACCGATACACAGCAGGGCAACTCGTAGACCTCGCGTTTTATGTTACATAAATGACAGTTGCTCAGATAAAAACCAGATAAAACCAAAAGGACCGTAGGTGTCCCGTGGATCACGAGTCCATTAAACAGAATCCTTTCTAAATGCGGTGATTATCAGGAAACACATTAAACAAATGCCGTCGATAATAAATGCATTTGCCAGGTAAGAGCTTGACACCACTTTGTATGCGGATGTAAATTTTGGGCGACAAAAAAGAAACGGCTTGACAATACACGTGTTTGCTTTGTATGAATACCGACAGTTTGTCTCAGCAGAACAGTTGTTTGTTTCTATGGTTCCTGTCACTGTATTTATTAAAAGTCAAAATGCATTCAAATGATGAAAAAGCAGATATGATTGTTGAAGTAACTGTCATGTAGATGGTATTACTTTGAAGTGATTTATATCTCCAAACTTGCTTTATAAGTTAGAACAAAACTTTAGGAATATGTGACATTTTATTTTTAAGTTAAGTGAAAAACTATATTGACAACAACAACCATGATAAATTAAATTGACAAAATACTTGAATGTGAACATATATATTGGTAACTTCAACACCTTCCTCCATTCAATGTATTTGTCAGTCCCATAAAATTTCTTAACATCTGGAATCTTGGTCTGAATAATGGCTTTGTCATCAAATCTGCGACTTGATTTTTAGTATTAACTTTCTTAATACTAATTTCATTGTCATTAACCAACTCTCGGATAAAGAAATGGCGAATTCTTATGTGTTTCGTGCGTCTGTGTAATTCAGGGTTTTGGGCTAACTTGATAGCGGCTTCATTGTCAACCATAATAATAGGAATATCTTCTAGTTGAATAATTTGTTCGAATAATCTCTTTAACCAAACAAGTTCCCTTGCACCTTCACTAGCTGCAACAATTTCTGCTTCTGTGGTTGAGATAGCAACAGAAGACTGTCTTTGACTTCTCCATGATATGATTCCACCACCATATAAACATGCTACGCCTGAAGTTGAACGCCCAGTTTCTTCATCTCCACCATGGTCCGCATCTGTAAAGCATTCTAAATAACCTCTGTTGAGGTTTGGTTTATAAAATATACCAAAATCAATGGTGCCTTTAATGTATCTTAATATTCTCTTGATTTTTACATAATCCTTGTTACTAGGATTATCAAGTTTTCTTGAAACAACACTCACTGAGTAGGCTAAGTCTGGACGAGTACCAGACATCAAATACATTAATGCTCCAACAATTTCTCTGTAATTGAATCTTGCATCTTCAATTACTTGCTCTTCTTCAGTTTCTTTGGTGTCTTTGATAATGGGTGTTGAAACAGGTTTGCAGTCACTCATATCAACCTTCGCAAGCAGTTTCTTTGCATAGGCTAACTGGCTAACTTTAACAACTCCATTCAAATCTGTTTGGATCTCCAACCCAAGAAAATAAGTAGCTGGTTTCACAGTTATCTTGAACTCCTTTCGCAGACACTCTAAAAACTCTATTTTCATGTTTTCATTGTTGGAAGCTAATAGACCATCGTCTACATACAATGATAAAACTAGCATGCCATCTTTTTGTTTCTTTAAGAAAACACATGGATCAGCGTCACTTGATTTGAAGTTATTTCTTTGAAGTACATTAACTATTCTTTCATTCCAACAGCGAGGAGCCTGCTTCAAACCATATATACTCTTTTTCAGAAGACAAACTTTGTTTGTTTTGTCTTCAAATCCTTCTGGTTGTCTCATGTAGATCTCTTCTTCAAGTGTTCCATACAAAAATGCAGTAGACACATCAAATTGAGTAAGTGTCATTCTTTCACTAGCAGCAATACTTATAACAGCTCTTACTGAAGCTAATTTTGCAACTGGACTAAAAGTTTGATCATAGTCTTCGCCCATTCTTTGCGAAAAACCTTTGACGACTAATCTGGCCTTATATTTTTGAATTGAACCATCTGGATTAGTTTTTATCTTATAAACCCACTTGCAAGGAATTGCTTTTCTTCCTGGTGGCAATTTTTCAAGAACCCATGTTCCGTTTTCTTTGTGCGATTGCATTTCATTTTTCATTGCTGCAATCCATTCCTCTTTGTCACCACTTTGTATGGCTTCCTTATAAGTAGTTGGTTCTTTCAATTCAAGAATATTTACAGCAACCTCCATCGCAAAATCTTCAAACCTAGCTGGTTTTCTTAAAATTGCTCTATCTCGTAATGTTATTCCAGTATCTTGTTTATTTTCTGGACTATAGAAATCTGAATCAATGCTTTCTGCATCCTCATCAGCATTTTCTTCTTGCATTTGTTCCACTTCTTGACTTTTTGTAGAATCCAAGTTTTCTTTGTTATCTACATTATTCTCCGGAGTCATAGATAAACTTTTGGTAAAATTTTCATCTACAACTACCTCAGGTACTGAAAATGGTTTTTCATTAAAGATCACGTCTCTAGATCTAATTACATCCCTTCTGTCTTGACACCATATACGATAACCGTCATCTCCATCATATCCAACCAATATGCCCTTTATAGCTTTTTTATCAAGCTTCCTTCTATTTTGCTTTGGAATGTGAGGATAACATGTACTACCAATAACTCTCATATGTGTCAATTTGGGTTTCTTCCCATACCATACTTCATAAGGACATTTATCGCTTACACCTGAAATGCTTGACCTATTCAAGATGTATGCAGCTGTATTAATCATTTCAGCCCATAGACTCTGTGGCAATCCATCTCTTGCATGCATTATCGCTCTAGCAGTTTCCACAATAGTTCTATTGTCTCGTTCTGCACAACCATTCTGTTGAGGCGAATAAGGCATTGTGAGTCGATGACGAATACCATACTGGTTTAGAGTTTTCTTGACTTGTTGGCTAAGGAATTCTCCTCCATTGTCAGTCAAAAGCTCTTTAACTGTATGTCCATCTACTTGAATCTCGGCCAAAACTGTTTTTAAATGCTTTTCTACTTCTGATTTTTCCTTCATGAAGTAAACATATCGGAATCTACTAAAATCATCTTTGAAAAGAACATAGTATTGATATCCTCTCTGAGATTTCTCAAAAGGTCCACATACGTCGGAATGTAACAGCTCTCCTGGTACTTTAGCTCTTTCTCGTGTACCAAATTTCAAGACATGCGCCTTTCCGTAAACACACCCTTCGCATAATTCACTATCAAGTGGTACTTCAATATTAAGTTCTTTCTTCAAAATCTTCTTAATATGTCTCTTGTTTTGATGACCCAATCTTTCGTGATATAATTGTAACAAATTTATATTTTCCATATGGTTTACCTCAGGTTTGTTATCAGATAAAACATTTTTAAGGGATAATATGAAAAGACCACCATGCCTACTTCGATTTCCCACTAAAACTATCTGTCCTTCTACTTGCAGGTAACATACTTCAGTATATGAAATAAACTTGCTACTTGAATGTCGATCTTGGGCCGATAAGACAGAGAACAAATTCTTATTAATTTTAGGAACGTACCATACATCAATTAAGTCTAATTCATAGGTTTTCCCATCAACAACTGATTTTACCGTTACGATTCCTTTTCCTAAAGCTCGAATTACATCACCATTAGCTGTCGTCACTGCATGCTCGTCATGAAATGCTTCGTAGGTTTTAAATAAATCTTTTCTATTGCAAATATGGTTAGTTGCACCATTATCTACGTACCAATTATCTTCATCGACTGTAGCCAGCAGAACTGATGATGAGATCGCCAAAAGTGAAACATTATTCGACTTGGAACTGGACTTTTCCGGTTTATTATCAGCTTTCCATTTAAAACACTGTTTCATTTTATGACCGGGTTTCTTACAATAATTACAAACTAACTTCTTTTTTCTATTTGTACATTTATCAAATTTATTTTCATTTACTGCAAGAATTTCCTGATGACATTCTTTCTTTTCTAATAAAGCTTTTTCAAAAGCACACAATTGACTAGTCAAATTATCTATGGTTCTTTCTGATTTTACCATCAACGACCAACTTGACTTAAAAGAAAAATATTCATCCGGTAAAGTTCCCAGTATCTTACAGATTAAAAGCAAATCTGGTAAATCGCAATTACATTTTTTACCAGTAGCAACTTTATCTTTGGACATCTCAATCTGCAACTCACTCCACAAGTTTTTCAGCTTTGAAATGTGTGTCGCCATATCACTAAAATCTTCATTTTTGTAACGGAAAAACTCCATACACAAATCATAAGTCTTCTCCTCACTTGCTCCGTCGTACAATCTATGAAGCTCTAGCCACATTTCTCTCGCAGTAGTAAATCTCATTACTCTTTGTAAAGTATCTTGCGACATATTTAAAGTAAGCAACAGTAACACATTGCTATCTATCTGAGTAAAGGTAGCTAAATTTTTATCGTATATATCTTTCTGTTCTTTTGTGCTTCCAGTAGGTAATGGCGAAGGACATTTTAATTTGCCTTCAAGCAACGCACTTCCTCCCTGGACACAACGCAGAAGGATGTTAAACTTGAATTTCCATGTAGACCAGTTTGACTTGCCTTCCAAAAGACCAATCTGGATCTTACTAGCGTCCATTTTACTCAATAGCTTCTTAAATAGTCGTATATAAAGCAACTTGAAAATTAGAACTCTTTTGACAAGCAATCACAAAATTCTTCAAAGGAACCACGAACCACGAACCACGCTCTGCTACCATGTTGAAGTAACTGTCATGTAGATGGTATTACTTTGAAGTGATTTATATCTCCAAACTTGCTTTATAAGTTAGAACAAAACTTTAGGAATATGTGACATTTTATTTTTAAGTTAAGTGAAAAACTATATTGACAACAACAACCATGATAAATTAAATTGACAAAATACTTGAATGTGAACATATATATTGGTAACTTCAACAATGATTTTGATATATGGTGAATGCAAGAAAAGTGCTTCCGCTGCTGCCCGTTTACACAGACAACGTTTTCCAAATAGAAGAGCTCCTGTAAGAGACTTGAATTAACTTTAAGGACAAACTGGTCACCACTGAAAAAGTCAAGAGAAAGAACAGCAACAGGCCCTGACAATGAAATTAGAGTATTGGAAATGATTGACGAAAATCCTCATATTAGTCAAAGGGTAGTCTCAAGAACAACCGATATTAGTCTGTCTTCGGTACACCGAATAATTAAAGGCAATCAATTTCATCCGTATCACTTGCAATTGGTTCAGCCCTTAAAGGAGACAGATTATCCTAAAAGACTGACTGGAAAAGAGCTAGGACTGCGGGCGGCCTAAATAAGGACACTTTCCGAACGAACCGTTGTAGCTAGCGACCAACTGAGGCCATTCCGAAATTCAGGAGGTCCAAATCAGTAAGTATACTTGTATTCAGCTGAATCGGAGACGAAAAAATTTTTAGGTCAAAAAAGAACAAAGGGGTGTTAGCCTTGGACGTTTTGTGATTTTTGACAAAGGATAGATTTAGCTCAAAATCGACGTATAGATGTATTTTGAACTGCAGAATTCAAAAATGTGTTCTAAAATGAGCTAGGACTGCGGGCGGCCTAAATAAGGACATTTTCCGAGCGAACCGTTGTAGCTAGCGACCAACTGAGACCATTCCGAAATTCAGGAGGTCCAAATCAGTAAGCATACATGTATTCAGCTGAATGGGAAAGGTCAAAAAAGAACAAAGGGGTTAGTTAGCTTCGGATGTTTTGTGATTTTTGACAAAAAATAGATTTAGCTCAAAATCGACGTACATATGTATTTTGAACTGCAGAATTAAAAAATGTGCTCTAAAATGGATTAGAGAAGGATATTTTCAAACTATTTACTCGACGAATGTCTGGTGCGGAATATTGGGGAATCAAATTGTTGCGCCTTATTTTTTCGCGGTAGTTTAAAAGGCAATACTTATTTAAATTTTTTAAGAAACATTTTACCGGTACTTCTCCAAAATGTAAATTTACAAGTAAGACAAGATCTATGGTTCCAACAAGATGGGGCACCTGTGCATTATCATAGAATAGTGCGAAATCACCTTGATTTGGTTTTGCCTAACGGATGGATAAGAAGAGGTTCAATTAATCGTTGACCACCGAGAAGCTCGGACCTTACTCCTTTGGCGTTTCTTCTGTGGGGAATGGTAAAAGAGCATAAAATTTGTTTTACAATACTGAATTTACTTACAGCAAATGATTGAAATTTATGTCAAAATTTACAGATTTATACAGCTCTCTACGTTTTATAGTTTTTAAGACGATGAACAATTATCGTTGTTACCTCTGCAAATGTATTTTGGATTGCATTTTTAATTTCGTCAGGGTCATTATCACTCGTGAAACATCCTGTATAAAACCATGGAAATAAAACACGTACACTTCTTTTTTTACTAGTTGGCCTATGAAATTCTGATGTGCCCTTAGTTTTTATAACTTTTAGTTCCCGAAATCTCCGTGTTGTATATCCTATCTTGGACACACTATATCTTCTAAGTCTTCGCAAATAGGCGCAAATTTAGCGTCAAAAACGGTCCTGTCAGTAAGCGAAACGAAAGTTAAGAATCAAATCAAGACATATAACATTCTTGATGGCAAATACCTCAGATACCCGTCCATCTGCATTAAACAATCGCAATCAAAATGAACCCGAGTCCGAATACTTAATTCTAGTGTGTGGGCAGCAATCTTGAGCAGCCGCCCACGTCACGAACATAAGGCACAAATCCCGCTCTCCCTCAGATGATATAGGAACTTCCATTAAGCGCATATCATTTAAATTGCCGTCTGTGTTGTCGTTATAAATACAGAACAATGTAAACCCCATATGGTTTCTGGTGACTTTTTATTCCCTCAGAAGCGGGACAACAGATAAAACAGAAATGGCACTCGTCCAATGCGGTTCCGGTCCATCAAGCTCTTTCGGCTTATCGCCAGATACCGCAAATCTTGGCTTGTCCGACGCGCTATAACTGTTGCTGGCCGAAAAAAGTAATGGCGCCTCTTAAGAACTTGTTCGCTGCCTTAACAGCGTCCAGTTCCGTAAGCGTATGCTCAATCCCGGATTTTATTATGAACTTTAAAACAGCAGGGCATTTTTAAGTCGTTCGTTACTCTACCGGTTGTGGTTATTTTTATGTTTCTCTCGTGTGGCAGGCGTAATCAAGCGCGTTTTGTTGTTCTCTTTCGGCTTGGTGTTATTGGCATTCTTTCACGGATATGCACTTGGCTGTTAAGTTACAAATGACATTCTTGCAGGTCATAAAATATCACAGGGGCCATAAAAGCAGAATTGGTGCATAAAACGTTAAGAAAGTAATCAAATAGGTTTTGGCGTTTGGAAGTCTAACAACGCCGATTAAGATTAAGTAATCACCAGTTCATACTTTTGCTCTTTTTTCACATAATTTTAAAGATGAGACTGCACCGCTATCTCTCCAGGTGGACTCAAGAAGAGTTAAATATTAGACCTTTGACGAATGCACCAAGGGTGGTTACGTGTGGTGTTCCGCGTGGTACGGTCTTGGGTCCTCTGCTGTCTGTTTCGTATGTATCTCCCATAAACTACTGCGTTGTAGTATATGGCCTTTGTCTAACACAACTTGACAGATGAAGAATACAAAAGTAGACTCGGAAAAAATAAACCGTGACAGCCATAGACGAAAAAGCAGTTCATCATAGCTTGTAACAACGAATTATTACATTTTTGTAACGATCGAAAGGGTAAAACCCTCTCAAATTTGCCGGAGACATAATTTAATGAAGAAATTTTAGGTATCTGAGATAAGTATTTATAAATTAAGGAGGACGGACTGCTAATGGAGCCATACTCAAGTCAATCATCGATGACTCAGTTATCCAGGAAGCTTACGACTTCCACTTTTATTGTGTTCATTCCAACTTGAATAAGAATGAACATGAAGGAGCAAATCAAGAATACGAACACTGGGAAGGAAATGATAATCTCTACTAAAAACCTGAAAACACCGACTATTTGTGGTAGTTTTTGATTCATGTAGAAGAAGCAGAATATGCGGGTTACGGATTAGTGACATCCAAAGTAAAGATACATAAATACAAGGGGCGAAATGATGCCAACATTAAGTATTGATGATGTTCAAGAATCATCTTTCTTTATGGCTTGATGGTGTTCCTACACACAGAGTGTTTCTCAAATGACATACATTTAGACAGAAGGTCAATTGACGCACTCAAACATTAAGTTCATTGGAAATCATCCACTGTAGCTTTCTAGACTCATAGTTGAAGTCGTCTACCCGGATATTCCCCCCGTGCGAAGCTGCATCATCAGTGACTTCAGCTGATGTTCCCAAAAATGCCCATCTAAGCAGCTCCCATAAAAAATTACGTTTGGAATCCTTCCGCGCATCCTCGAACCACTTAATTAATTCAATCAAATCTCTTAATTGTATAAATTATTAATGTTTGCATCGCATCTGCCCTACGCTCCATGACTCCAATTAATCCACCAGCGTTTCGTCATCGGTGGTGGCGATTTGAGGACGCGACAGCACAATGGCGTTATTATAAGAACAGAGCTTTGTAAGCGCAGTAAAAGTCACGTCGTTGTGACTTGCTGGTATAATTTATATGTGTGCTTTGACTGTAGGCGATCCAGTGACCGCTAATAGTAAATCATTAATCCTAAACGTCCAAAAGACCATTTCAATTGTTGTTATTGTTGGGCAGGTAAGTGGAAGGACCGCCGTGCACCGCTGAAACAATATGCCGTTCTTTCGATCAGAAAAAAAAAAAACGTAGAAAGCGCTTGCTCATGACGGGCGGGTATAAAATGTGAAACTTTGCAATGCGTCGGACTTAAAAGATTCTATTGATGCTGAAATGAGATCTGTGTAAAAAAAAGTCGATAAAAGGTTTGTTTTGTACTACGGAGACATATGGATATCCTAAAAATTTAATTCGTTTGCTATGGTATAGTTGTAGGAAAGGATCCATGATACTCATTATGAGAGCTATTTGTGAAGTGCACACTAGTTTATGCTCCTTCCATCCAAACACTTAGGTAGACGGATTAAGATAAAATTGTAGATCTCCTTCCATTTTTTCCTTGTTGTTTCACACACAAGAAGGGGTAGTTTCGAAAATCTAATCAGTTTTAAGATGTGGCGATCATGGAAATGTGACTTTGTTGATCGAGTGAACCCCAATGAAAATCCAGAATGTAATCGAAATTATGTGCAAGAGGATGAACGGCGTACCAAGAAAAGAAATGCAACCTTCTATCCTACGATGAAAAAATCAATATGGCCTCTATATGGATTGATTCTACCGAATTCTATATGTTTATCTTTACTGATTTGTATTAAATTGCAAAGGGCCTACAACTGACTCCCGAGAGACCCCAAATGACTGCAAAAATGTAGTGGAATGATAATTTCTATGTAGCTTACTAACAGTCTGATCTGCTGGGATCGCTGACTAATTTTTTTGCAATAATTATAGTTATTTGGAACCTTAATTTCCTATTTAGTCACTTCTCTTACGAACAGAAAAATTCCCCAACCTGTGCAATTTATTTTATCCGACCAGTCAATGGTACTTTCGCGGGATTACCGTATTTGAAAAACGACAGACAGGTAAACAACCGCTACGGAGTAGGTGCAAAATGGGACCAGAAAAACACCGCTTTCATACAGATTAATTCTCAGTGAAGCGAATTAAGCCAGTTTTTCGCTCGTCTAAAAGTCGAGCTCGTACTAACGGACAACAGAAGTGTGATACGCTAGTAAAAACGGGAATCTCGATTCGTTTATGTTTCAAGACGTTGTAGTGGCATGATTTAAGGTTTGGGTTTATAACATTAGTGTGACATTTTAGTAGAAAAGTTAGCAGTTATATTTTAAGCTATTGCTCATTTTCATTTGGTTATGTATTCATAAAACCATTAGCTTTATCGATATTTTCAGCTTTCATCAATCAACACATACTAAAATGTTTTACAACGGACTTACAATTGTATAGCTGCTTCTTGACGTATACCATACATTTCTTCTTTTTCCCAGGAAGTATCCATTATTATGACGAATTGAATACTTCAAAATCAGTTGATTTTGAGCAATTAATAATTACTTTATTACACTGAAAGATGAATACTTCGTGACTACACCTACTGAGGATACCACAGGAGTAATTTTCCCGAGAAATTGATGAAAGCTGCGAAACTACCCATCTGGAGGAAAAACTACGAAACCAAAAATGTATATTTACTGTTGAATGCTATTAGAAGCTAGCAGGCGTTCTTATATTAAGCTTGCCATATCTGGGATTCCTTCAAATGTTTTCAAAACCGCCCGTTCAGGGTGACACGACAATGCAACAATGGAGGACCTAATCACATCGAGCAACACAAACGAAATTTTATTCAGACGGGCTCGGGCTGCATTGCCCACACAATAGTGGGCGTGTTATAAAGCCAGAACTTTTAAATCTCATTATGCAAATATTTTCTTGCACCATTATGCTCTGGACTGGATAACACAATTTATTCCGCCGTCCGCACGTATAAATCCCAGTTCGTGTTCTAGAAAAGGGTGTGGGCTGGATTCGCCCAGAGTCACATATATATATCGAAGCCGGTCATTGTGTGCCCACCTTCGGTTTTTGTCCGTCGTTTTTTGCTCCATTGTAGTCCAGATGGCGCAATTAATGCGATTTTTTGTGGAGGATCTTAGTTCTTTACTCGTTAGCAATTGGTCGCTAATTAGGTTAGAGTAAGCAAATGAGAACCGTTTGCTTCCAGGATATGGTGAAAATTTCGAATGGAGAAAAACGGGAGTGATGAAAGTAAACCTGTGAAGTGATACCACACACTCGGTGAATGGCAGGTAGAACCTAATTGAAAGTCTGTTAGTGCATTTAATTATCAGGCGGAAATACTTGTTTAAGTTGATGTGGCAGATAATGGAACGCGTTTTGTCGATTACGAACGGTTATCTATGAAAGCAAATCTTTCGTATCTGCTAATTTCAACTTTTAATAGTTAAGAGTTCTATTGAAGTAACAGTGTTATGTAATACATCGAGATCTAGCTGGCAGAACAAAATTTGGTTGCATTTTTGGTGTGTTGGAAAAATTTTGAAATATTTCTGGATGATTCTGTGTGGGAAAAGGACAATCCCTTTATTTTGTTTGGGTATTATGACAACACATAATATAAGATATATATTTTCATTGTCAAGCCATACCAACACAGACAGACCGTACTAAGTATGAAACGGACAAACCATAAAGGGAAAATCAAACTAAAACAGTGCAGTGTACGATCTATTGGATTCACTCTAAAGTAAGGAAAAAGTTAGTAGAAAAATTGCAGGATTAGGTTCAGTATAAGCAGTTGCGTAACATGACGGTTAGCGCTATGAGAAAGGAAAAGACTGCGTCGGCATTAATACTTCCAGTAATCATTTGTGGAAAGCTCTAAATTACTTAACATCAAGCGAGGTGGGAAGTCCTGTGACATATCATCATACTCTGCTAATGAAATAAATGACTACTTTATGTCGGTATTTACCCCGTCCAATAACTGTTCCAATGAAGTAAAACAATTTGATAGAAAACTTTTTAATGAAAATACTAAATTTTATATTAAATTAATTTCCCCTGAAGATGTTGCTAATGTTATTTTTGCTTTGAAATCAAATGCAGTTGGACACGACGGCGTTTCTTCTAAGATGTTATTTGCAACTATGTTGCTCACATTATCAATTGTTGTTTCGAGCTCAGTTATTATCCCGATGAGTGGAAGCTCGCTTTAATACGCCCTTTGCCTAAAACTAATGAAATTAAACCTGTATCCGATTTGAGACCAATCAGCATCTTGCCTGTGTTGTCTAAGGTATGTCAAAAGTTTCTTCATACACAAATATATGCTTATGTTTGTGAAGCTAAAATTATACCCGAAAACCAGTCAGGTTTTCGTACTCATTACAGTACAACAACTGCGTTGACTAATTTGGTGGACGAGTGCATTGGATTCCTCGACGCGGGCAAGGCAAGTCTTTTGGTTTCATTGGATTTTTCGAAAGCTTTTGATACACTGCTTTGTAGTAAATTGACTTACTACGGTTTTGAGGAGGTTTCTGTTAATTTCTTCCGATCTTATTTGCTCAATAGGTGCCAGAGAGTCTTGCTGAGTCCCTCAAGGATCTATCCTGGGACCAATTTTGTTTTTAATTTACACCGCTGATTTACTCTCGAAGCCCGAATTTTCAACTTGCGTGGCATACGCTGACGATACTTATCATTTACAACATTTCAACCCACAGAACATAGAGAGGGCATGCTTAGAAATGAAGTAGGACCTAGGCAACATTAATGAATGTTCTAGCTACATTAAGTTAAAGTTGAACAGCAATAAGTGTTCTGTAGTATACTTCGTGTCAAAATCGTCACAAAAATGTTTTGTGAAGGATGAAATTAAAGTACATGTGGATCATAATCAACTGCCTGTATATGAAAGGATCAAAAGTCTTGGTTTAAGTATAGATAATGATCTTCGTTTTAAATATCACGTTATTAAAAGATGTTATGATGCCTTAAAGCTCTTGTACTCTAATCATCTAATTCTTAACTTCAAACTTAGAAAAAAATTATGCGAATCTCTGGCAATCCCTCACTTACTTTATTGTTTTATGGTATACTTTCCTTGTCTTGATGCCGTTAATAAATACAGGCTTCTGAAGGTGCAGAATAACTGCTGCAGATTCATATTTGGACTAAAAAAGTATGCTCATATCAGCAAGTGCATACAGCAACTTAAATGGTTAAAAATTGACCAACTTTTTCATTACCACCTTGCAACTTTCTTGTTTCTTGTCTTTCGATCCTCTTCTCCAAATACTTGTGATAAGTTTCTTAGTCGTCGCAGCTTGCATTGCACTGATTTATTTCTTAGATATGTCCACCATTTATCAACGCCTAGCTTCCGAACCTCCCTATACATGCGGTCTTTTACTTATAATGCTGTAAAATGTTATAATGAACACCATGATTTGTTTACTAAAATATGTTCTGTAGAAAGTTTCAAAAAACATGGTCAAAGTTGTTTTCATTTGATTGAAAGAAAATGCAGAAAAAGTAACCTTCTTCGCTTAAAACTTAATGTCATCCCATGGTGTTCCTCCAAACTCTGTTTATCTTTCAAGTATGGTGCTATTACAAGCCAGCAACTTCTTGAACGGTAGTAAGTGTTGAGTTTCGTGACACATGCATTTACTACCCGAAGATGTAGGTAAGCATGTAGATGTTGCAGGCCGTGCGCGCTTATATGGTAACGCCTATTGTGGAAAACGGGTTCGTAGAGTGCGACAGCTTAGGGCCTTGCCCTCCCGCCGCCCACATCAGCATTGTCCAAGAGACAACCCCGCTCTCTATAGTACGGATTTTTATGATAAGGATCTGGCACAGAAAGCGTGTTCCCAGTCAACCATTAAATATGACCGCGCCGTCCACTCCCCGTAATGCGTTATAAATATTTCATAAGAAAGTAATGAGCGCGACCCGGACCATATGTGCGCAAGGGCCAAATTAAGGCCGAATTAAGAGTTTTTACCGCGATGCCTTCCAGATTCAATTACGCACACATTAAAACGCTTCCCACTCCGAAGGTAACAGACAATGGGCGCTAGTTTCGTGTTCTCCTCTTAGGGCGTTGGCGTGTCTAACCGTGTCTGTATTTGAACCCAGGAGGCACAAATAATTACCTGTGCAACGTAAAGATCTCGGTGACTTGCTGAAATCGATGCCGGGTCGTTTATTCGATGAAATGGAATCGGGTTAGTCAGCAGATTTGGCGGAATAAAAGGTTGCGTTCGACTCGAAGATAGTAGCCGGTGCTCGGGGAATAATCGACCGTCGGCGGGCAAAAAACAACGAAACTGGATCGCGTCCAAAAGATCGACTCCATCCACTCGTGATCTGTGACCTTAGTCGTTACGAAAATTCTATTGGTAATAAATATTTTTAGACGGGAGCTCCACAAGACTCGATAATGGGACCGCTAGTGTTATTTTTCTAGGCCGGCTTGTTACAGTGGAGGAAAGAGTGGCCATTATACTTTGATCCATAGATTAATGGGCAGTCTAAAGATTGGACAAATCGCTGCTTTTTAGTTTAAAAACTAAATCCCTCAGATAAGCACAAAATAGTAATAAACTGATGACTACATGTACTTGAGTATATCTGTAACCATCGTAAATGTAATTAAAACATGAAAAAAGTGCACACTTATGCCTTGTATACTGCAGGTAAAAACGTGAATTGGATTGGAGATCTGGGAATTTGAATGATCGGTCAGGACACAACGTCATTGATTGATAGGAATATGAATGCACGGGAGCGCATTTTTATGTTATCTGGTTACCAATGAAACAAAAAAAGGACAAACTCAAATTAGAGTACCTAAATGTGTTGAAGCGGCAGTCCTAATTTGTAATTGAGTGCTCACCATCTTTCATTAGCGTATCAGACTAAATCCACACCTTTTGGGCTAAGAAAAAAGCATTCAGGTATAGGTCTCTTAATAATTTCGACCATGTACGTATAATTAATATTTTGTTTTCTTCAAACTTGTGACTATAAAGATCGGCCAGTGCTGCTTTAATATTATCGTCAACATGTGGAAACGATACATGTTTTCAAGAAAAGAGAATATCAACAGGAATAGGTATCACTGGGCAGCTTATTGGTCGTGCTTGGAACAAGGCAACAACAATCTTAAATGCAACATCATCAACTCTTTTAATAGGAATACCATACCTGACTATTTTTTTGCAGTGATACCCTCGACATCAACTGATATCAGTGAAAGACATGATTTAGTTCCATTACGAGCCCAAACAACTATAGGTTCGGACACTTGATATTTTTCAGATTAAATAATTTTTACGATATGTAAAACATATTTTTCAAATGACATGTTGTTTTCCGGGCTGGTTCCCACGTTGGTTATTAGACCTTGACGTTTCGACACTCATGTCGGTGTCTTCCTCAGAAGTAGCTCTGAAACTGAGGAAGACACCGACATGAGTGTCGAAACGTCAAGGTCTAATAACCAACGTGGAAACCAGCCCGGAAAACAACATGTCATCGACAACAACCACGGAAGCCTTCAAACCATATTTTTCAAATTGATATTAATATCTTCAAATACAACTATATACATGTTTACTCTGCGGAAAATGCATGAGTAGAAAAACATATTATGTTTAAGAAATTAGTGCTTATTCAACACTGTAACAAATTCGTTGTCAACTAAATCTTCGGACACTAATGTTATTCATGAGATATTTTAATCAGGGCGGCTATGAAAACAAAACATAATATTAGAAATTAATGTGACACCGCTTTTGTCAGTTTTGCAGTTAATTTTGTTATGTGCATAATAAATAATGGCTCGAGGAAAAGCGTTGAGTATTGAGTTGCGTAATCTTATTGTAAAATTGCTTCTAGATGGTAAGAGTGGGCGAAAAATCGCAAAAGATCTCGATTTACCTGTGTCAAGTGTTGCTGACATTATCAAAAAATATTCATCAAGTGGTTCTGTTGCAATTGGAAAAAGCACTGGACGAAAACGGATAATTAATGACAGAGATGTTCGAGTTTTAATTAGCATCGCAAAGGAAAATCGCCGGAGTAGTCTACGAGATTTAAATGCAATATGGTCAGAAAGAATAAAGAAAAGAGCTTCTACAGAGACTACTCGTAAATACCTCAGAAAGCGGGGCTATAAATTTTATAAAGTAAGTTTAAGAGGTAAGTCTCTTGTACTCAAAAAGTAAAATTATATTAATTATTCAACAGGCAAAAGAAAAACCACTGCTGACTATCCGCCAGAAACAAAATCGACTAAAATGGGCAAAACAAAGACAAAATTATGAACAAAGATAATGGAACAGCATCATTTTTAGTGATGAGTCAAAATTTGATGTATGCGTCGGTAATATGCGAAAGAGAGTGATTCGTAACAAATCTGAAACTTACCACAAAGACTTTTTAAAACGGACTGTTAAGTTTCCTGCTAGTGTTATGATCTGGGGATGTATGTCTTCGAAAGGTGTTGGATCTTTGCATTTTATAGATGGTACTGTGAACTCCCAAAAATACATTGATATATTGAGAACCAATTTACTCCCATCAGTAGAAATTTTAGTTGATGATGGCGAATGGACTTTTCAACAGGACGGCGCATCTTCGCATACCGCGAAAATTACAAAACAATGGTTTCAAGACAACTCTATTAACGTTCTGGACTGGCCCTCCAGTAGCCCGAATCTTAATCCTATAGAGAATCTTTGGGCCATAATGAAAAGAAAGCTAAGAAAGGATCCCCAAAGAAATATTGAAGGTTTGAAACAAAAAATTCGGAAATGTGGGAATCTATAACTGTAGAGGACTGTCAAAATCTGTTAAATACAATGTCTGACCGAATAAAGGCAGTAATTAAAGCCAAAGGGGATGTAACTCAATATTAAGGTGGTCTGTCCGAAGATTTAGTTGACAACGAATTTGTTATAGTGTTGAATAAGCACTAATTTCTTAAACATAATATGTTTTTCTACTCATGTATTTTCCAAAGAGTAAACCTGTATATAGTTGTATTTGATGATAGTAATATAAATTTGAAAAATATGTTCTACATATCGTAAAAATTACTTACTCTCAAAAATATGAAGTGTCCGAACCTATAGTTGTTTGGGCTCGTATATATACAGACCGTTTGGAGATACTAGCCATCCTATTGAGCCAGGCGGATCTGTCTTCGTCAGTGTATACTTCTTGGGTTCGCCAGCTTTACAACGAGCATGTGAAAAGTGTTAAAAGCATCAGGCCTTAACTGATCCCTGTTAGTGAAAGCACTGTACAATTTATAGTAAAAACTTGTTTAGCGGAGTCACTTTTGGACTAAACCAGGATTTCAACGCTGAAATGGATTGAAAATCGATGTTTTTAGAAAATAAGTTGCAAACTAAATATTCGAAGACAGATTTTTAAAGAAGCAACCACAAGAGTTGGGTGATATGAAATAGGACGAAAAGAAAAGGTGTTGGTGCCAGTGTAGGTACATACATGAGGCAATAGCAACTAGAAACTGACTCAGTGTCTACTCCATTTCTTTTTTATCAGAACAGGGGAAGCCTCGTTCTTGGATGTTTTATGACTCCAGTCTTAATGTCCAATAATAAGTCCTCACATGGGCAAAGAATAATATTTCAATTCTCGTCTTAATAAACAAAGCTCTCATAATCACAGTAATTTCGAACGAAACGGTTTATTCGTCCCCCTAAAAACAAACCCTATTACTTCACCGAGTTATGAGCTCGTTACGGTGTCCGTGCCACTAATGACATTTCACATGTGCTCATTGTCGGATTCCTCGAAGTCAAATTAAATACACATCATCCGCGCACACATAGTTTGCGGCCGGCTCTTTCTCTATTACGAACAATCTTCGTATTACGGTCCGGAGAGGCTAGTCCGTATAATTTACATGTCATTGGCTGTTGTACCTACGTATAGCCGAGGGCTCGTGCGGACCGCGGCGGGCACGCCGCTTCTTCACGGCCGAGCTCTTTTATCTCGCCAGAAATAAAACAAGATCAATCTAGATTGCCGTGTGGAATGATGGCGAGTCCTCGGGGGCTGGCTCGACGGTGACGTTATCGTAATCGGTACCACTTTGGCCACAAAGTGGGTTTCGACAATGGAGCGGTCATCTTTGACCCGTGGAGGAGGATGAAGAGGTACATTTTAGACCAGACAAAACTTGAAAAATGGCCAAAGCGCAATGAAAACCAGATTCGTCATCAAGAAGCTTTGGCTTCTCATTTAATGAACTGACAAGGTTTAGAATCTGCAAAAGAAAACCTTTTACGCTCCAAATGTTTAAGATGTTCCAATAGGCAAAGATTTTATTATACATAGATTACAGCATCTACAGATTCTGAATTCTTTCTGTACTGGAATCTACAGATGATAACCTTTTGTCTGTTGCTACTATTCGTAGGCGACGTAAGTAAGTAAGTAAGTCGGTGAAGATCCTGGTTTTGCAAGCGTATTATTTATCTGTTTCTAACCGCCTCTTGTAAATATGAAACACGCAAAATAATGGTGCATAACAGGGGATACAGTGTTCACATGAGCGACAATCGTGAACTTGTTCGAAAAAGTCGTGACAAAATATTGGTCGCTCATTATAATAAACGTACAGTTATAGGTAAGGATTCATTTGTGGACCAGTAATGTTTATTTCGACATTTCTGAAATACACATTTTTGCGCACTAATTTTTGTATTTCGAATAATCGATGTTTTTTTGCTGTAATAACTGCATTTAGATTTTTATGTAGTATTTGAATGCAAACAATCATTTACTATTTAGCCATCACTACCTACTGTATTTAAGCGCTCTACATTATTCATTGGAGTTGTTTTTATACTATAAAGGAACGTCATGCCAGACTGGGTTTTTCCTATTTTGTTACGAAATCTGGGTTATATTCTATACATTGTATGGACCACTAGAAACTATTTATTATTGTTGGTATTGCTACTTTCAAATGAGTATATAGTGTGACTTTTAAAAGACTGTGTCCTGTTGTTCTGTATAGTTATAAGAAAGCCTTCTGCGCTTTTGTATATTTTATGTTCCAATGTATATTGTTTCAAGCTTTTGAGCGTATTCAGTCTACTATCCGGCCAATCTCTTGACCTCACTCGCACATGTGTCATCTGTACCCAATTAGTTTTGGTTAAAAAGAACCGCAGGAGTCTTTGATATATACGTGGGAACACTGTTGATAATCCTGCTCCCAGAAGTCAAAAAAACCTCGCGAAAACACATGTGCGCCGTTTCCCGGGATTTGTTTTCGAACCCAGAAACAACTCATTATCTTCGCTGTGTTTTACCGTGACCCAACCGAGCCAGTCTTCCTGTTTGCTTTTGCATATCGAAATTCAAATTTAAACAGATCAGTGGGCAAACATCGTTATCTTGGGGATTTCGAAACTCAACCGGCGTGTGCCGCATTATTTGAACATAAAAATCAAGCGCGACTTCCTCGAACACCATCAGATCGAATTCCTTCCAAAAGGGATCTGGATAATCATGCAATTCGCCTACCTTCCGGTCCAGTCGCATTCGTCACCCATAATAGTGGCAGATGTCATCAGCATCAGACATGCAAATATGATGCAGTAATCCGTCGTCACGGCCCTGCTCCATAAATCCAGATGTACGCCGGGACGCATTTTATTCCCAGTGTTCACTTCACAGGTTCAGTTCCCATCACCGTTCCACGATTTTTCGAGTCAGACTTCGAAAAAACGCAACATTTCGACGGACGTTTCGTGCGCTACCACTTCGCAGGCAGTTGGTCGCGGACTGATTTTGCCGCGCGCTCCTAAGCGGCAAGTGGTTTTGAAAAGTGGCCCTCGATGGCGTACGATCGTGCACGAGTCCAGGGATCGGCCGCCCATCGCCCAAAGCGATAACGTTTGAACAATCTTCTTTGCCTGGCTGTTGGATTATATATATCCTGTTATAAGATCCTGAAAACTTGAATCCATTGGGTGTAAAAGTATGCCGTGTCTCTCTCACTCATGTACAGTCTTTTGTACTATTTTCTTCTTATAGTCCTTTGCTATTCTTCTAGCTTCGCCCCAGTGAGCTTTCTCTTCTTCAACGCCTCGGCCACTGTCATGTTCCTTGTCTTCTACGGTCTTCCTTTTTCTTTCCTAGTACGTTTGCCTCCCATACTAGTTTTGCTGGCCTTTCTTCATTCATCCTCACCATATATATACACCATATATGGTGCTGCGTGTTGTGGTTCAGCTTTTCTCTTAATCTTGCTTCGATCAGTCTTTCATAAACCTCTGCTACTACACCTAACAATGTAATTCATGTATAGTTCCCACATTCTTTTGTGTCTCTATTTTATGTATTGGTACAATCCTCCCTATTTTCCAGTCATCTGGTACAGATGCTTTATGCTCTTCGAAATATTCTTTCCATCTGTTCATTATTTTACTGCCTTCTGTCAATATTTTGTTTGTTTGTGTTTTATCTGACCTGCAATGGTTTGCTTTGCTATTTTCCTCAATTTTATTTCCATATACATTTACGATCTATGCTGACTGTGTGGAAAATCATTATAAACTAGATATGTTATTGGCAAAATCATTATCATAATGATCCTGTGTAACAAAGAAAATGTCTGGATTGTAATTATTTTGACATCTTTTTTCTATCTTAAGCATCAAATATGAGGTACAAATATTTTAATTCCATCCAGTTTACCAAAGACATTCAATTTTTGGCCGTTGTTTTAATAACAATTTAAATCACCAACAAATATTGATGTTTGTGGTAACTCAGATGAAAATTCATAGGCCCAGGTACATTTGATGCCTTATAGATATCTAACATAATATTTTTATAATAGTTTCGGATTCCATACTTTGCTTGATATAAGTTGCCAAACAATAAATGAAGCTATAAAAAACCAATTATATTGAGGCCTTCTGCAAGAGAATTGCATCGGTACATCCCCGTTTCTCGAACAATGCGGATAATTTATTGGCATTTACACTTACAAATAACTTCATTATTCATTTGTAGAATTTTCAAACCGGGTTTAAGTCCAATGTAATATTTGCGACCGGGAGGATTGTATAGTTAGTTCGTTGAAAACCTGAATATGATGTGTTAATTTGATTTCCGTTTTATAGTGTTTAGATTGATTCAATTGAATCAAATGTCGATTGTCCCTGGCTTTTGGCATAACTGTATTTTAATGTACTTCGTTTGCATACTATATAAAATATGACTTTCTACTAAAAACCGCGTAAAAGACATGTACTACGACAATCACTTGTCAACCTTATGATCTTTTACTTAGGCTTTTGTATATCTTTTTCTTCTGTTTCCAGACGTTTCGTCTCTTCAGTGGTGAAAGTCACAAGTTTACTACTGAAGATGCCTACCACAGTAGTAGGCGAAACGTTTGGAAACAGAAGAAGATAAGACATCGACCACTGCTGTGCAGTCCGAAATTGACTAGGTTTGAGTTATTTTTTTTTGTCAGAAGACGCATTTCCGACTAAACCAGATTCGAATGTTACAATTTGTTGAAATAACTGCGCCGTTAGCGGAAGGCAACAGGAAAATTTCCGCGATCACCTGAAGCAGTTTCTCAGACATTCAGCAATTATGACGGGGAAGTTGCCAGGAGTCCAGACACCTTAATAAAGCTTGTCTCTTGGTTCACCAGCAGCCGACGACGGTGTGAAAATCCGCGGTACCACGTGGTCGTCAAAAATCGCCCGTCCGCGGTGACTGCGTCTGTCGCGCCGCTGTATCAATTAAAATCACAGCATCTCTGGTTTTTGCGAGCACATTTGCTAATAAGATGGCGTGGCGCCCGACTGGCGGCTGACCCATTACCATCTGTACAATTTTCAAGTACTAAAATATTGAATTACTTGTATAAACAGCGACTTATCTGCCATACCATCGGGAGCCACTTCAGAGAACAGAACATACCGAACAAGAATACGCTATGTTAATTTGTTGCTCACTCCAAGTGGTTTTACGCTGAAAGGACAGTTAAGTTGTAATAAGCGGTTTTGCGTGCGTTACGTTAACTGAAAATAAGGATAGTTTATTATCTGCTAATGTTTAAACGAAGTTAAGAAGGAATACCTAGCTCGAAAATTTGTTCAATTCAGACGTATTTTATTTTCTAAATGTTCTACATTTTCAATTGGTGTTTGGTATACTTGCTCTTTTACCATTCCCCACAGAAAAAATCCAAAGGAGTAAGGTCCGGGCTTCTCGGTGTCCAAGGATTAATTGAACCTCTTCCTATCCATCGGTTAGGCAAAACCAAATCAAGATGATTTCGCACTATTCTATGATAATGCGCAGGTGCCCCATCTTGTTGGAACCATAGATACTGTCTTACTTGTAAATTTACATTTTGGAGAAGTACCGGTAAATTGTTTCTTAAAAATTTAGATAAGTATTGCCGTTCAAACTATCTGGAAAAAAATAACGTGAATTTTCCTACGCATAATAATGCATGTTATGTTTTTAACTCCACCATTATTAGAAAATCTTGCTTCATCTAAGAAGCAAATGTTGTCATAAAATCTCACATTCAAATTTTGATGTTCCCGAAAAAAGTTACAAAAAGCCAGTCTTTTAGGATAATCTGTCTCCTTTAAGACCTGAACCAATTGCAAGTGATACGGATGAAATTAATTGCCTTTAATTATTCGGTGCACTGAAGACAGACTAATACCGGTTGCTCTTGAGACTACCCTTTGACTAATATGAGGATTTTCGTCAATCATTTCCAATACTCTAATTTCATTGTCAGGGCCTGTTGCTGTTCTTTCTCTTGACTTTTTCAGTGGTGGCCAGTTTGTCCTTAAAGTTAATTCAAGTCTCTTGAAAATTGTATCGGCAGGAGCTCTTCTATTTGGAAAACGTTGTCTGTATAAACGGGTAGCAGCGGAAGCATTTTTCTTGCATTCACCATAAATCAAAATCATATCTGTTTTTTCATCATTTGAATACATTTTGATTTTTAATAAATACAGTGACAGGAACCACAGCGCATAGCCGTCATTGATTCCCAATTTATTTTTAAAATAATACCATTATGTGAAATAACCACATTGGCTATGAGAAGGTTTTTTTGGTTGCATTTTTAATTAATGAAGATAAAAATTCCTATCATCTCGAGATACACAAGGAAACAATTTACCATAAAAATTGTAACAACATAATAAGTGCTACATTCATGGCAATTTCAGTCTATACCTTGTTATTAACTTGCAATTTTAATTTGTTCTTTACTTCCAGTATCAAAAGAATTCACTATATTCGATCGCAAGTGTACCTCGGCAAGAGTGAGGCTTATCTGTTTTTTCTTTCAGGCGGATTTCTACCTGTCAACCCGCTTCCTGTTGTACCAAAACAAAGCGCTTACATTTCACCAACAGAAGGATTATTTTAAAAGCTTGTATTGTTAGAACGGAGTCACCGGTTGATGCAAAACCTCTTTGCTCTTTCTAGGAATGAACAGAATGGAAGGATTTTGGAAAGATGGTATTAAATATAATTGGATTTTGTACCGAGAAGATACTAAACAAAACCAAAAACGAGAAACAAGCATATTGCAAAATCCCTTTGTTGTTGCGGTTTGAAGGAACTGGAATGCAATGCTGTCGAGTAAGTAAGTATGACACATCGTATAAGAACAATAGCAGGTGTTCAAAAATTGGTTCTTTGAAACACCAATTATGGTGTTCTATAACATTCTTTAACGATTACGTTGTAAAGCAGTAAGTCCTTCTACTTTGTATCTTTGTATCTATTTGGAGCAAAATTAAACGTTTGTGTTATTATCCTCCTAAAATGACAAAGCCGTAGTGGGTGCTAGCATTTTTCCTTACTGTAGTTTTCTAACTTTTTTTCCTAACAAGTGATGGACTTGTCTCACTAATCTCACTAATTAATGTATTATACTTACAGATACGTAGTAGGCAATATATATATTCATATGAAAATGCGTTTATAAAAATGAAATGACATAAAGTAATAGTAGTAGTATCCGGTATATAAGCTTCATAAGGGCTTTAAAGTTTCCAACCAATCTAGTACTTCAGGGGTTCAGGGCTTTCGGGAACACAGGCGGTTAGGAGGTACATTCTGCAGATGGCATGGTATTTGAGGAGTTCTTTATTGGAGAAGGAGTTATATTTGTTAAAACAGGCACCCAAGGTAAGGGTGTAGATTTAATAGTGTCAGAAATGGTCCTCATAGCAGTGTAAAGTGTTGAGTCTACTTTGGAAACATGTACACTAATCAGTCAAACATGACAACAGTATTCCGCCGATAAATAAACTAAGCTCAGTGCAGATAGTCGCAGTGTTTTTGCGTTAGTACCCAGTTTCTGTGATGCTTTTTCAATATATGTCTTAAAAGTGAAAGACGTGTTGAAAGTAACACCGATGTATTTTGGATAGGAATTGTGTTTGGGTTTGATATCACTGAGAAGCACCTTGAATTCCAAATTTTTATGACTATTGGCCAAATATATATAGGAAATATTGTTAGCTAACAAATCTTATAAAGCCAAACAGTTATTTCGCCATGTTAGAGTATAGTGATTTGATTACCAACTGTTTTATTCCAGATACTCCTGTTTCTGTGGGTATACGTTTTCTGTCCCGCTATACGCTCTCTTGCGTCTGTGTACGGGTCTTGTAGTAAACCCCGCGAACGTAAACACGAAAGGTCATTCAAATCTGGTAGTCTGAGTCGTGAGCCACCTTCTCTTGCACAAAGGTGAAGGCCGGCACAACGGGTCATGAGAAGTCCGACCGCTGTACCGCGGCTGGACATGAAGCTGTTCCTCAAAATTAGCACCCCCTACCTCTGACACGGAGGCGGATCGAAGAAGTAACCGGTAGCCGATCCTGACGATGATGATGACGATGATGATGCCACCTGCTAATTGATTGGGCGGGTGATGGTGTGACGGGCGTTGTCACAATCTTATCAGTACGATGCGGATTGAGATAATTATAAAACAGTGAAGGAACTTAGTCGGTATTAGCTAATTGGTTCTAGGTATTTGTATGCAAGTGGAAATTTGACATTTTGTTATCCACTATCATGCATTATGGTATGTAATTAAGAAATTTGTTGATGACATAATTTTAGTATTAATGATTTTGATTAACACAATAAATTTACAGCAGAGAGTCGAATGGGGGTGTTCCATTTCTTGATACAAAAGTTGTACCTACGTTGTAATAATAAAATTATTTTAGATTGTTATCAGAAACCTACACCCTCTGCTCGGAACATAAATTTTCAGTTTGATAATTCTACGAAAATAGAAATCAATTTTGTTAAACAAATGAAAAATAGAATAACTAAAAGGGGCACCGCCACATTTTTTTTCTGCCAGTACGCCAATACCTGAGTGAACATTTTCCTCACAGGTGGATTGGGCGTGGCAGTGAATTTGTTTGCCCACCTAGAAGTTCAGATTTCAACTTTCTAGACTTCTCAGTATAGTCACAAATGAAGGACATGGTTTACAAAGAAACAGTTAATTCCATCGAAGAATTACGACAGAAAATTCAAGAAGCTGCTAATATTATTAGAAATAATCGACAAATATTATTTAATATTCAAAGATCTTTAAGGATGCATGGGCTTTACAAAGCGTATTGAAGTGGAAGGCGGTCCTTTTGAGCATGTACTTTGAAGTTTTCTTTTATTGCTCAATGAGATCAATGATCTTTACCACCAGATCGAATTCCCCCAAGATACTTTAGCTTAATAGTGACACTGGTCAATATTAAGCTAAAATACTGAGACGACCACAAACAATTTTATTCAATATAGTCATACCTATATGATACTTACTAGCATTCATATCGGAAGCCTATACTTATTGTTTTAATTGTTAAGTAAAATGCATTATAAATTCACCTAATTACACCAAAGTGTCGATATCACGCTTTTCCATTCGCAAGAACCTGAGCAGTCCGACTGATTAAAGCACGCCAATCTAAATAAATCCCAAGTAAACCATTGTTCCGAGGAAGTCCACATTCGATTAGCGGCTGTTAGTGTGACATGGGAAACCGTTCCGGATACAGTCAATGACTGGTGGGCGATCGCTATCAAGGGCCGGATAATGGCTTTCCGGACTGTACTGACGTTCCCACGATGCCACCCCATACCTGCCGCGTGCCGACACGTGCGGCCCTATTGTACTGAACACCCCGTATACGCGGTTATGTACTACTACCTACCTTACAGTAGACAGCGTCCACCAAGCTGATGGATTTATTTTGAGGGGTGCGCGATTATAATAATACATTTGGCGATTGTTGGGAATAATGAGTACCCCCCCCCCCCCCCATATAGTGGATGACAAATACGTAAAGGAGTATGTCATTTTTTCTTTGCTTTGCAGGAGAGCAAGTTTATTAAAAGAGATGTTTCTCTCTTCTTTATAAATAAGGAACTATTAGCTCTACTACGATCTTTTTTTGTAATTACCATTACCATAGTGGTACATAAAATCCTGGAAGACGGAAACTACCCTCGAAGCTCAGAAGTAGCTTGGAAAAAACTGTTCAAAAACTATGAACAGCGTAAACCTCAATGGAAAATGCCGACAGAATCTCAGCACGCTTAAACGACCTCCAACAAGAAGAACAATTGTCTGGGACACGTTTAGGTAGATTTTATATTTTAAGTAATAGCTTGAGTTGTGGAAAAGGAAAGATTTAAGGACGCAGGGAAACAGATGATGAATGTGAAGGAGAAGTATAGTAATGCAACTCTCTTACCCTTTGTACAACCCTGCAATACTATTTACCTTTCATTTACAAGCACAGTTGGAACGGCACGCGACCCCTCATAAATCAAACCCTCTCTTTGTGATTTTGCGAATTTACAGTGCCGGCTTTAAGCCGTTTTAAAACTCGTTTTTTTGTTTGTGTAGTGTATATCATTCTAAGTAGTTCTTAATCATTCGGTTAATAAGAGGTTTTACATCGATCGTTTTTATTTACATCTCAAAATGAATTGCACGTAGTTTTAGATAAGTAGCAACATTATTTTGCACAAGCAAAGTATATCTAGTCATAATGAAATTTGTAATCTAACTAGACAACATGACATCTGAGAATTTTTTAATATGCAAAGAAAAATCTCGCATTCCTAAATATTTTTATTTTTATCATTCCTGTAATATTTATATCCTGTGAATATGTTGAATGCTGCGCTAGCCGATAATTATAAACAATACATTTTAATATTTCTACAATCTTTTAACTATTGGAAACATGCGGTTAACGTTTAACATAACTAAATATGTAAATAAAAGACAAGTATTTTAAAAGAAAATAATAAGAATATATATTTTTTATCTAAAGCTCTAAATACAAAAAAATAATTCCATAGATCTATTATATTTTTACAAAAAAGTCTAACAAGTTTACACCGACATAACTTAAATATATTAATTATTATCATCATCACTTCTGTCAAATTCTGAATCACTGCTAGCATAATCATTAACATGTATTATAAAATTTTGAAAATTTTAATACAGCTTTTCCATATAGTTCTTTCGTTATACTACTTACCTCTCTACGCACTAAATCTACAACTCCCGAACTTAAACGCGGACTTGTATTGTTTCTACGTATTCCTTTTTTAAGCGTACTCCACATTAATTCAATTGGGTTTAGGACGCAATAATACGGTGGCAAACGCAGAACTATATGTCCATGTCCTTTCGCTAGTTCATCAACTCGATATTGTTTAGGTATGTTGAGATTTTTTATTATTGTCAACAGATCTTTTTTGGTAACTTTTCCATCCGGAATTGTAATTTTATTCTTTTTCATGTAATCAATTATTTCTATTTTTTTGTAGCTGATGTTGGCGCCTCGCGTTATCCATGATTATAACAGATCCTGGTGGTAGCCCTGGCAGTAACTGCTGCTGAAACCAAGTTTCAAAAAGTGCAGAGTCCATGTCGCAATGGTAGTCAGCAGAACAATTTTGGATCTGTTTCGCTGATAGTAATAAGCCATTTTCCACCCATCCATTACTTCCTTCCGCATGAAGAATTATAATTATTTTTCCTCTCGAAGGTGGTGCTTGCAGAACGCAGTTATTTGTCCCATCTGTCAGACCTTTTTTTATCAAGTCGTGGGTGTCGTACCACGTTTCATCCAAATATATGATATTACGATTTTCTTGGCGGTACCTTCTGATTTCGTTTATATAATCCCATCTCAATCTTTTTAGTCGGGTTGATTCCATTATGGACAAACGTTGGTTTAACGTACTATAATTAAAACCGATGCTCCTCAAGTATTTTCTGAACCACTCTTCGCAATAACTTATGTCATATCCTAATTCCAAAAGTTTTAATTTCAGACTTGCCGTAGTTGGAACTTTATGTTCCTTATACATTTGGTAAATCACTTTTTTAATTTCTATCCCAAGCTCTTTTGATATATTTAGAAATTTCTCCGAATTGCGCGGTTTTCTTGAATTGCCTTTATTTTCAATAATATCTGTCACAGTCGTGTAGGGGACACCAACCATTTCACTTGTCACTTTTAACGAAGCACTGCACTCTCAAAAAATTGTATACATTTTTGATGATTTCTTTGGCATCTTGGGTAAGGTAACGACGATTCCTCTTGTTTTCTTCAATTTGCACTTCCATGTCAGCGTCAGCAACTTCATTCTGAGCGGTACTTGGAGCAGCTTTTTCCCAAGGACGGAACATTTTTCGCTTCTCTTGTCTCGCGCACAGATATACTAAGACCGAATGCTAGTTTTGGTTTGACCGGTAGTGAACTTTAAATAATCCGACCCTGCTTAACCATCTTCCGAAAATCGGACCTAAATTTATGATAATTGTGAGGGGCCACCTGCTGTTCGAGATGAAAGGTAAATTTTTGCAGGGTTGTAATAACGGTAAGAGAGTTGCATTACTATAACAACGAATGAAAATAAAATCTCTTTGTAAGAAATGAAGCATCTACGCTTGCTGAGATACGCAGAAAGCATGGAGGGAGCACAGTGGTGCAAGCGATTGTAAGAAGTACGGTTTGAACAATAGCAATAAGAATCGCAAAAAGCTGAAGGAACGCATGAAACGATGCGCCCAAAGAGCATATGGAAGCTCATTCGTTATTTTGGAGTTACATGTAGTACTCTATTTGTATAGAATTGGAATAGAATGGATTTAAAGTTAGTTCCCTTGAAAACGGTTGCCTAATTTATCTCCAGCGCTTCCGAAACTTTATTAACGATTTAACGTGAACGGTATAATCGCGTCAAGTTCAAATATGGAACAATGGAACTGAGATACACTCCAAAGTTTCGAAACCATTTCCCTCTCCTTAACTGTGAGCAACAATAATAAATGTTTGCCACAACATATTCAATAAAAACGGGGTCTTTCGTTTCCCCAATTCCCACGTGACGCCCCTCTTAATAAGTCACAGAGCTACCAACTCGCATAGGGAAGTCCGTATCAACAAAGACCGTGACGACTGCAGCAAAAAGGCAGGACGCACCGCCGTTCTGGGGCGTAATTAACTTTCATTTTGGATTACATTATTTACTTGAACACATCGGCTTTTTGCGAGCGGAAGGTTACCTCGAATGCGTCCGTAACACCTGTTACAAATCGGTCAAAGCAACTGAAAAACATGCATCAATTCAAGGCTTCGCCCCGGGGGAGTTTTTCATCCAGATGCCCAATGTACGAGGTACTTGCATCAACGCGGAGAACATGCAATTGTGTCCAAATTATACCTGCGATGATCCGCATACAATAATTTCTTACTTTCACTTTTTCACGTTTCGATTTCCGTGTGTAATTTTTCATAAACTGTAATTTAGTGTTAAAAGCCTGATGCTGCAAGATGTACAAAGTATACGTAGCATTGCGGTCTTTTAGACACGAAAAATTCTATAGTTGTTTGAAACCTGCAATTATGAATGAATAAAGTTGCGTCATTTAGCCCCTTTCTGGCTGAATGCAGAAAACAAACCTCCGAAACCTGACATGAGCTAAATGCTGTTTAAATCTGACTCCTATGGAACGCCTGGTTTATTCAGCATAACACTAGAATTCCTGGCGTTATGACGTATAGTAATCTGGAGCTATCCAACCCACAAGATATTGTAAATGCCTTTGCTACTTTCTTCAGTAATGTATATATTGATTCTGACTCCAGTCCAAATCCTACCCCACTTCTGTTCGTCTGGACTGCATCTCTGAGGATTAGATTTGTGGCGATCTGAAACACTCAAAAAAATTCTTTGACTGCTGGAGTGGGCGGCATTTTTAGCTTTCTTTTTCTGTGTTTGCTGTTCCACTGTTTCATATATTTAACCTTGTTCTACGTTCGTCAGTCTTTCCTGAAATGTGGAAAAAACATACATCTGTCCTGTAGTAAAAGAGGACAAAATTTCCCAAATTGAAAACTACCGTCCTATCTCCCTAATTTGTAACTTTGCGAAGGTTTTTGGGGGTATTCTCTATAAACATATATATTCGTGTATCAATAAGTCTATATCTTCCGCTCAACATGGATTTATGCGTGGGAGATCTACTATCACGAGCTTAGTGTGCTCTAGCAATTTGTTTCTGAAGTACTGGATGGACTTGGTCAGGTGGACGTTATCTACACCGATTTTTATCTGGTTTCCCATATACAAGACGCATATTGTTCAGCTCGAATCTGTCCAGAGGAAGCTACTTAAATTTATGTTTTACTTGACCCAAGGATATTATCCCCCTAGGGGATATGATCATCAAACCTTGTTGGGCGGATTCGAGTATTTCATTAGAAACTCGTCGTATTTGTGCTGTGGTCAAAATGTTATATAATTTGTTGAATAATAGGATTGATTGTAGTTCGCTGCTTGAGAAGGTTAACTTTCTTGTACCTCGTATAAATTCTCGACAACAACTGTCTTTCTATTGCAGCAATAGTCGTGCAAATGTTTCACTTCGGTCGTCAATCAATCTTATATGTTCTTTTTTAATCGTATGTATAATTCTTGTGATATTCACTTTGACTCGCTGATTTCTATTGTTGGACAAGTGATCGGTAATGAATGCCACAGATGAGAAGTTTCAGCTTAAGCTTTATTTTATTTTCATATTATGTTTCTTTCATAGATTATGTTTCGGGTTTCTTTGAAGATTTCTGATAGTACCAGTTTTAAACGAAGAGGTTTTAGGATGTGTTGTAATCCTTTGGCAAGTCCAATAAATTAAAAGGAATTTTGATAAATTTCTATTATACGGTAGTTGATTTTTGTGCCTGACCTTCCTAAGTAAATTCTCTACTGTTTTACTAGAGTACACATTAGGAACGGTAACATTCTTAATATATATGAGTTCTTTACATTGATTGTCATAATAAAAAGTTGGCTAATCTACTAACTAGGAAGTCAAAGCCGAAGGTTTATGTTGATGTTGATTATAAACCTGCCTGTACTTGTATTTTTTCGGTACACATCAAACTCTAGTTTCATTATAGTTTAATTTCTTATTATGAGAAAATCCTATATTTTATACATTCTGGTCATGATGCTGTCGTAAGATGTAATCTGTTAGAAACCTACGAAATTCCTGATACCCACGAAAGTCGTCTTAACCATCTTTCCTCTGTTATTATTTACTTGTTATTCCTGGCTGCCAGCAGCGATTCAAAAGCTACCGTCCCCATTTTCATTTCGTTCACACCGAACATTACGCGTTTTTCTACAGCTTCCCATTCGTGAGAATTGCTGTTCATTCCCATTCGCTTCTACAGATGCGCTTGGGAGACATGTTACATGTGGTTGTGTGTTCCAAACAACTCTAAATTTATCAACGTGGCCGCATGCGGAAAGCAGTATCTGGAGCTGAACGACATGAGCAATAAAATCCTTGAAATGTGAACGTTTAGTTCGTGAATGGCCCTCCTGAGTTAAAAAAGTGCATTCTTAGAATGCCAATAAACGAGGCAATTCTTTAGATAAGAAATGCACCATTATTTAAATGTAGATTTGGCCCAATTTTTTCTAGGGCTAGTCCAAATATCCATTTTTAAATATATTCTTTTCCTAATTTCAAGAGCATATTTCTGCAAACTTTCTAGTACCACTGATACATTCATTTTAAAATTCATTATTTTGTTGGTCATCACAAATATAGTAATAAATAACTTACCCATAGCATGACACAAAGCAAACTTTCAAAATATGTGTAGGCACGTATATTTGTTTTTCGTATTTAAATTTGATTTACGAAGTCACTTTTTGTACGAATACTTGATCATAAATTGGTATAAATATCGTTGTGCTTTGTATTATATTGTTTGATTAATAACATACAAATTAGAACGAAAAGACAACTTCAAAACTTATCCCTAAATTTCCGATTTCATGTGAGAACTATAGACGAATTTATCGTGTCTTATGAGTCACTATTTTTAATTGTATTATGTTATTTAGGTAAAGATTATCATGTACATGAGATCTGCATTATATGTATTCGTTATTTATTTATATCCCAATTCAAAAATCGATGCTACCTACTTTTCTTGTGTGCCCAAATTTTGTTACTGAAATCTTTCAGTTGCAAATGGAGTTTTACTACAAAAACGTCTCCTTTAGCATCAGTTCACTGCAGATATGAAGATACTAAAGTTCAATGAAGCCATCTCCTGTACTGTAAAGGTCCATGTAGTGGGAGTACCCGTTGGTTCCGTGTCACATACTTGATATCGCGCCGTAATTATAAAAGACCAGGAGAAGTTTAGATAACTAAGTGATCACACATGCCCGTTGCATATGAGAATGCGTACGCACAGAAAACAGGGTCCCACGAGAACGGGACGTGGAAGTGGCTTCCCCGATTAAATGTGTACTACACATTTCATGACCTTTCCTCAATTAGCTGCAGTTAAAATGTACGTAAACCCGAGCCGTTTATGTGTTGAACCACAAATAAACGGAGTACCCGGGTAATTAAACAAGGTTTGGCGCTTGTTTTGGAGCGTCCAAGGTTCCTGGMTATAAGTTAGTATAAAGGCACGAAATATATATAAAATAAGAGCTMTCCACAATAATTTAGAGAGCCGAAATACGTATTTCGGTAGCTAAGCTGTCATCKTCAGTAGACTGACTTCTTGAACCAGAGGTCAYCAGGTCTCTTCAGAGGAAGTGGAGTCAGGTAAACAAACATAATTATTTATACTATTTGGATTTCACACTTGAGTGAATCCCTTATGCGATAAGTTCAAACAACGCTCATATTAATTAGTAAATAAATCGTATTACTCCAAAGACGCATCAGCTTTTTGTACCTGTAGACAACAATTATTCCTTTCAGTTTGAATCTCTTATCAATGATTTTTGCTACTGATTTGAATTCTTTACGGGTTTGATAAAATCGATCTGCTATACAAGATATGTTAAAGTGACAAGATGTCAAGAATGACATAAATATCAATGAGTCCCCCAGTTAATAACGAATTCATAGATTCGATCCACACATTACCCATATATCTAGCCTTCTTATTTTCTTTTAGCCCCTATAAACATGAATATAATACAACAACCGACTTGAATCCATAATAAATTTAAATCCACGGAATTTACATAAAAACACAAAAGGCATTGCCGGGTTCAAAGATATTCTATAGATACGGGAATGATTTCTTTTGCGGTAAATCTTGATAAGACCCGTATATGATACAACAGCTGTCTATTTAAAATAATTGGCACAGGCAACTTGTTTAAATGGACAAGTTGATTCTCTTGAAAACGAGTTCTGGAATGTTTTATCATTATAAAGAGATTTCCGGCGTCATATTTTCCTATTCTATTTTAATCGAATGTGCGCTAGATACATATTAAGGTTACTTAAATCAATTAATTATCAATTAATTTAATGAAGTAATTCACCCTCTAATTACGATTACAAAATCGTCCCCACACTGCTGTAACTGTGATCTTGATGTTATTATTAATACTGCTATATACTGAATTCTCTAGCTGTACAGTAATAAGTTTTCTACAAATTAGTGGCAGTCAAATTAGTCAGTCAGAATTTGAAATAAACAACAATGTATCATGAAAGGTTACCACAATATAATAATAATAATACCTTTATTACCCAACAGACCAAAGGCCTAAAAAGGATACATTGTGAATTGTACTACATAATTATAAATATAAAAATAATTTCAAAAAAAAACATTAAATTTAACTAAGACAACACAAGTTTAGCGCAATATCGATCAGCAAATATAATACACAAGACATAAACTATTACAAAATATTACATCATACAGATACTTTGCAAAATTGGTAGACTATAATATATCTAAAAATTACAGTATACAGACAACAGTTTTTTTACAATCTTTACCATGCAGTACTTTATAGAGCAAAGCGTTACATGCTAAAATTCTTCTAACCTTCAGCGAATTTAAATTCATCTCGCACAACAAATCGGCGTTACGATAATGCCTCACTGGGTAGGCCCCATGCCTAACCATGTAAAGAAATTTGCAAAATCTACGCTGAATACGCTCCAGACACATAATGTGGATATTGTAATGAGGGTCCCAAACAACTGAGCAATACTCAAGCTTGGAACGAACGTATGCATAGTACAGTATTTTTAAAGATTCTATATTTTTAAATCCACGAGTGTTTCTAATGATAAAACTCAACATGTTGGCCGCGTGGCTACAAATATAATCGATATGAGGCACAAAAGAAAGATCGGAATCCATTACTACACCCAGATCTCTAAATTGTGTAACACACTCAATTTTCGTGCCGTTTAATTCATAGTCATTAAACAAAACATTCGGTATTCTAGAAAATCTTAGCAGCTTACATTTTGTTTCATTTATACTTAGCTTAACTTCTGCGCACATTGCAGTAATTTATCCAGATCATCTTGCAACAAATTACAATCTGATCTGCACGAAATAGTTTTTACAATTTTGAGATCGTCTGCATACGCAAAAACACGACAATTAAAACGTGATAAAATGTCATTTATATATACAATAAAAAGAACTGGTCCGAAATTAGACCCTTGGGTTACTCCACTGTATGTTACATAAGGCCTCGATTTGTAACCATTATATTCAACATACTGCCGGCGGTCAGACAGCGCAGAAGCAAACAGATTTAATAAGCCATTGCACAATCCAGCGAGGGATAATTTAAGAAGTAAAATTCTGTGGTTGACTACATCGAAGGCTTTAGTCAAGTCTGTGTACACGACATATACCTGCAATTTTGCATTCAAAGCATCAGATACGTATTGCACAAATGCAGTTGATCGGTTTTTGACAAATCCGTGTTGTGCTAGGCTAATCTGAGGAGCAACATGACTAACTAAGTTAATTGCGAGAAGAGATTCAAACAGTTTTGCAAAATTAGAGATAAGCGCTATGGGCCTGTAATTTTTGACGTTATTGCGTTCTCCAGACTTAAATATAGGAATAACTTGTGAAGTTTTCCATACACATGGGAATATTGCCTTACTAATAATTAAATTAAATAGATAACACAAAGGTTCGGAGAGACATCGTGCGCAGTCCCTCACAATAAATGCTGGAACGCCATCTAGTCCCATCGTGAAGTTTGGCTTCACTCTTTTCGCGGATACTTGAACATCACTCTCGCAGATCCTGAAACTACACAACACACTGCCAGAAACTGCGCCACACACACTAATGTCCAGCACATCGCCAACATCATCTCGTACAAACACAGAACTAAAATGTTTAGCAAAAGAAACTACAATATCTTGTTGGGACAACAGATTTTCACCACCGTACACCATCTGCCCTGGAATGGAAGATGTTTTTCGCTTCATATTGATGTAAGACCAGATAAATGTGGGATTGTTTTTGATATGGTTTTCAGAGTTGCGAATAAATCCATTGTAAACTATTCGAACTTCTCTTTTAATATCTTTTCTGATTTCGTTCACTTTATGTAAATCGTAACTTAACCCATATTTCTTAAAACGTTTCCACACATGATCTTCTTCGTATCTAGTCACTGGGATATTTGGTGTGATGTAGAGCACGATTATATTAAAGCTGGTATTATCATACAGATGAACAATGGCACCAAATATATCACTATTTGCATCAGGTGACATCAATTTAATGTTCGTTTTATGTTTATGTTCGTTTGCTGCATTATTGCTTAAGCTTTATGCTTCAGTACAGTACAAGGTTGCTTCACACTGGTGCTCCAGCTTCCTAAAACGCAACCGTATACAACACACGAGTTTCTAAATATTTATACATGTCCATACCGCATCAATTTCGTTGATATTCCAGGAATCATCTGCTGACAACTCGACGATTTGTTGCATTTCCCTATATGGCACGTGGATCTTGACCACAGCAACGAACTGCTTGGTACAGTCGTTTTTTGCTAGTCGCAGCATCCCATTTTGCTTGCAGAGAGACAATTGGGAATACCGCCGAGATTATGCGTGGCATCGATTGAATACAAAAATGTGCCGCGCGTTGCGTGGTTACAAAACGTCTAATGTTAGCTAAAAACAGCGCACATGCTGTGAAGTTAACGTCCGTTAAATCTATCAAAATTTTAATCTTGATTTGGTATTATGTACAAGTTTAATTTAATGGTTATGAAAAATTTTTGTGTTGTGACGTGGATTTTATTACGATGAGTTATTGGTAAATTAATAATATATGTTGTGGAGTAATGGTCTTATAATTAGTGTCTAATATGAGCCTTGGCCGATCTAAGGTGAGGCTTTATCACTGAAAACCCTAAAATACTAAAAAAGCGTACCTTTTGTATATTCTTCAAGAACTTCGACAACTTGTAGGCTACTAGACATAATACTTTTACTTTTCAACCTGAATTTTATCATTGTCGAACGAAGGTCTGACATTAATTAATTTTATAAAATCAGGTAGGTTTTATTTTATATTTATGGAATAAATAAATAAAAAACAAATAAAATACAAACAAAATATTGTTGTTTTTGCTGAATATGCTCTTTATTTAGCCTTTGAAGCTGCAAGCAGTCCGTTATTGCTTCTAAACAGCCACGTTATTAAACATTCAGCAATACGGAAATTGAAAAACAATCATCTACTGTAAGCCGTGAATACCTAACATTCATAAATAAAATAGCTGCGCAGAAATTATACTGTAAAAGTAAACCAATTTACTACTTTAAGAGAACACACCTCAATGTTGTTGACGTTGTCTGGCATTTTACATCATCGTAGTTTGGCGCTGTAGCGTCATTTCTGTTTACGTTTGTGTGATTTGCACAAAATAAGACACCGTGTTATTTTAAAGGGGAACGCTTTGTAACATTCACACCTCACATATTTGCAGAAGCTTCTTGTTTGGATCATGTGAACTTGATGTTTTCTCTTGATTTCATCTACTTCAAGGCGACTGCGGTGATTGTCCATGAACAATTAACTATAATAGCATATTTGGTACATTTCAAATATGCATTTCTAACTTTGTCTTATAATTAGAACATACATATACGTGCATTCGTTTTACATCATGGTGTTAAGACGCACTAAAATAGGCTCTTAACGCGATAACGAGGAAGAAACGTTAGCGCTTTTGCTTTAAAGTTGCTAATTCAATTGGTATGCGTTTGTAGTATGAACTTTTGCACATACAGATTATACTCTTCCTTGCTCTACGGAACGTTGTGCACTTACTTTTGGAGATGTATATGAGTAAGATATTTTGAAAATAATTAAAGAACACATTATACCAATGAGTAATGAGTCTACATGTTTGTTAAGCCATGGTAAACTCTGACGCTGATCGATTCTTCTATACTATCATTATCCGACTATAGCAAAAAAACCGTGCATTCAAACTTTCTGAATAATTTTACTCATGAATAGTGCATTCTACCGCGGTCTGGAAAAAAGCACATTTTCTGTGTAAATAATGATCAGGAATTAATTTCTTGAACAAAATTTGAAAAAAGTCAATCGCAAAAAGTTATAATGATTTTTACCCCTACCCGCTCTATTTTAACCTGTTTATAAATAAAATTTTGAAATTATTCTTAGATGATCTTATTTATCACATAAAGTTTAGTTAAATGCACGTAATTTCATTTAATTATACGTAGAAGTTTCAGAGAAATTGACCTAGAATTGTCCCTAGAACATATGGTTTCAGTTTGGCCATCAAATCATGGGACACCCTGTATAAATCCTGAGTTTCAAAGGCTTACACAACAACCTTTAATGAAGATAATATTTTCTCGGAAAGATCGCTATCTCTTGAAAACATTGACAAAAAGTTATTAGGCTGACGTTTCGACCACAACTGTAATCTTTGTCAAAGACGAAGAACCTCAAAATTTGCCTGACACAAGTTCAAACAACATTTTGAAAGTAAATAAATAAATCACCAAGGAAGCAAGACGTCATAGAAACAACGTGCCAGTCTGATAAAGAAGAACCTAACGACAAAAAGGAACTACCTACCTACTAGATATATACGAATTACTTGAGAAAAGATAACTACAAAATAGCCTTCCAAATGTCACCTAACTCATTATTTTCACAATCCCTATCTTCACTCTCTAAATGTACCTTATCTTTAGTATAACTTAAAATTTTATCTAAATTATTACATGTACTATCAACAATTAAAATATCGTGTTTTCTAAGCACCCTCTCTAATTTTTTCGAAAGGCCTTGTACTACCTCTGCTTTCTAATTCCATAGTAAATTTTGTGTCAGGATTTTGACTGTTCAAATGATTTAGAAACCTACCTCCTTTATACCGTGGGACCAAATAACAAAAGTGTCATTTACGTACCAATACCAACATTTTGGCTTAAACTGAAAACTGTCTATCGCTACCGGGTCAAAAGTTTCCATAAACAAATTGGCTACTACAGGATCTAGAGGTGAACCCATTGCACAACCTGATTTTTGTTCATAAAAATTATCGTTCCTTAAGAAATAAGTAGATTTTAAACAATGTTCAGATAATCTGGCTATCGTGTCATCTAGGAGATCTCTATTAAGCTTGGATTTGATGATGTCTATAGTTTCAAGGATGGGTACTTTTGTAAGTACTAGGTCCAAAACTGCAGTATGAGGAATTTTTTATGAAACTACTGGTTTTTCCTACATAAGTTTTTAAATAGTTAGCACAAAATTTTGCCAGTCTGTAACAAGGACTGCCAATCGTATTGACTATGGGTCTTTGGGGTAAATGGAAATGCTGAAAGCATTCACCCTCGTAAACAACCATTAATTGTCAAATCACCTGAACCTTGGCTTCAACAGCGTAGATAAGTTGCTGAGGCTTAGGCATCCATCGTACTTATATGGGACAAGACGCAGATTTTTCACCGCACCCGTTCGCGGACGCCGAAGAATCCGTTCGCTCGTATGGATTCGCAATTACGGTCCTTTTGAGAGGCCAAAGCAGAAAACCGAACGCAAATAAAAACTAAAATTGCCGTCGTTTATAGGAAGCCGGCCCAGGTCGGGCCGTTCCTTTTGTGATTTAACTGCGCCATTATAATTTGAGGCACGTGCTGAGCCCAAGTCTAGAAAACGACCCAGGAGACGGGATGGACGGTTGTAACCCCTTACCGAGGCCGAGCAGGATGCTTCGCGGCTCGTACGCTGCATTCTTCGGAAGGCTGCGTCTTGTGTTTTAATTTTTGTCACGGGCAGGATGAGATCCCTCTTGGGGATCGGAAGCTCAGAGACGCATCCGAATTGGTGAAGGAATGTTACACCATTACCGTTATTGCTACTTAAAACAATAGGTTGTATTATTACAACTGAATACTAAACGGAATTGTCTAAAGTAACTACAATTCTTCCCATATTACCTACTTATTTGTTTTCTTATTGCCTTATTTTACTTTTACATATTAAAATTTCATTATGTCGAACATAATTTTAACAATTTTCTTGCGTTGTAGTTTCAGAAGCATCATGAATTTTTGCATACAGTTGTTCTTCATCAGTAGGCACACTTCTATTTTTGTTATTTTTCCATTGCTTAACATCTTATCAATGGAAAAAGGACTGCACAGGGGCAGAAAAATTGAGCTATACAAGATGTCTGGAAATAATGAAAAAAATGAAAGAGACGATTCTATTCTAAAAACTAATACTACAAGTTCCTTTACCATTTTTGTCAAAACACAAAAGTAACAAAGATATAGGGTGTCAAACTTTTTTGTACTATGTATCATTATCCTTCCTTCAATACCACAGGGGTTAAACTGCCCTTGGCTTTTAAATTATCACCCACAACTTTTTATTTACGATTATTTATGAAATTTCAATATCACAGAAATTAAGATCGTTTTTTATATACACTGATCATTCAAAGCTCATTTATTCCTAATTCAATTATTGACGATCCCAGTTAGGTGATATCTAGCGCATTCAGTTGCATCTCTATCACGTTTAACAAAAGATGAGTTGATTGACATTTCATTTGGAAGAATAAAGATCCGTGATCCACATCACAATGTATAGTAATGTCAAACGAAGTACTAAAGAAAACTAAATTTGCCCTCTACTAATGGGACCACTTTTTATGACTTGGAATTCGCACATATCAAAAATTAATGAACTAACCGATGCGCTTGTAGCTTAATTTCAACTTTTCACACTAGAAATTTAATTTAGGAGTGAATAGGAAGCTCGTAAAGATAAAAAATTATCAAAATCCAGAACGAGGAAATAACCTGGTCGTGAAACAATACCAAAGACTTTAGTTAATCTTAATTAAACTTAAAAATACAAGTTATAAGCACCAGCATTATGCGTCAACTGGCCAAACACCCCCAATCAGCATTAAATTTTATCTCTAACAATTTTTGTTCATACATCTAATTCTACTTAAAAAAAGTAGTTCTTTTTGCTCTCTGGCTAAAATAATGACCGGGGCATAAATCGAATATAATGCTTTTGAGTCGCTTATAACAATGCTAGATAATAATCAGACACTGCAACACATCAGAAAAACGATATCATATTACATCTCAACGTTTGACGACGATTTTGTACACATTATGAGTACTGTGTAAAATCAGAATTAGATACTTGCATAAAATTATGCCAAGACATGCTTTGTTATGAACACCGTACAGAGTATGCCATCTTTTTTTAGACTGAGCATTTAGGTTTATTTGATTGTCACATTTTTCGTTTAGCTATTATCTTTTTTGAGTTAAGCCAACCTGCGTAGTCCGCCAGTGCACTGCTCCCAAAAATTAACCCACCACTTAATATTTTAACCAAATTAAGCCTAATTTAAATAAACGGAAATATATTTAATCGGATTTTCAAAAGACTTTTGTTGTATACTGAGATTTTAATAGCACACTGGGCTTTAATTCGTTCTTATAATGTTACTGGATTCCTAAAACTTATGTTAAATAGACATTCATAACTCATTCATAACATTCAGATTCTATGTTTTCCATTTAACAGAATCATATGCATAATTGAACAATCTCTATAGGAAAACATATTAGAAGAGCTGAACAAAGTAGAAATCGTGTTATGACTCCTGACCAGGATAAGCTTGGAAACTTAGCTAAATGTATTGATTATGATGTAATAATAATGCGAAACTTATTTGATTTGTTTGTTTGCTTTCTGTTGATTTTTGTTGCTTTTCTCTATTTTCTCGGTGAATCCTTTGAACTACAGTAAGAAGATGCAAAGATTTTGAAGATCATCCTCTGTACGTATTCGTTGTTGAATGTATTTTTAATTTAGCACCTTTTAGCAAGTTTCTTAGGAATGATAAAATTGTTTGCGAAAAGAACCTTGGACATCCAATTTCCTTAGATATGAAACCACACTGTGAACCAAAGCGATAGCCGTCAATGAAATTTTACAAACGCCACAGGTTATCTCGGGATATCCTGCCGGTCTACATCGCGAATTCGATAACGTGGAGTACGAACAATGTTCTGATATTACATCAAGTTGGGAAGTGGCAGTTATAGCTGTTTGTTCTAAAGCAGGAAATCTAAAACTACTGTTACGCTAGCAATTTAGCTGTAGTTTTGAATGGTGCGAGATTATAGAAATTTATGACTGGACACATTCATTAAAGAAATAATTTTTATTCCAAGATGATCGATTACAAAGTATTGATTTTCTTTGAGTGTCTTTTTTTTAAGTATTGCTGTTTTCAACGAATTTTAGATACCTAAAGAAACCTCTTCAGCAACCATTTGACTTATGACAAATTATGTATTCTGAAAAATGAAGCGGTAATTTTTTTAAACAAATATGGACACAGAAAACGAAAACATATATTTATGTATAAATAATAAATGCTATTATGTTTGTAACATTCTAACTGGATTGATCGGAGCTATTTTATGTTGAAAAATCGAGCGATACCTTGACAACTGGTAATTGTTTTCTTAACTCAACATTAGTTGACAAACAACCATCTAACGATCCATATCTCCAAACACAACATCTATCGAGGCAACCATGGCCACAACATCGGCCAGGAACTCATTTCTACACACCCACTTGATACCCTGAAGATGTGCATAAGAAGCAGGACGCAGCTTACAACGGTACGGCTTATTCGTTCCGTCCGACACCAGATACACTCCAAATTCACCCTTCGGATGTTCAGTTCCAACATACGTCGATCCCGGTGGCACGGAGTACCCCTGCGAGAAGAACTTGAAGTGATGGATCAGATCTTCCATCCCGGTCTTCATCTTGGCTCTCGTGGGAGGGCATATTTTGTGGTCGTCTACCTTTATCTCGCCCTCGGGCATGCAGTTGATGCATTGCTCGATTATCCGCATGGATTGACGCATTTCCTCCATCCTGACTAGGAATCTGTTGGAGAAATGATTATCAATTGGTCATTTAACGAGTATGGGGATACTTGTAATGTTATATTCACGTTACGTTATTTTACAAACATCGTGACCAATATTTTCCTTCTGTTATTAAGGGTTCTGTGAGTAATGTCTGGTTGTCATGAAATGCTGTTTTGAAACTTGCACTTCGAAACTAATCTTAACAATTTTGCAATTAGATCAAAAGAGATCTTCTGTCAACTTTCGAATCTTGTCCTGTTTAAGAATGTGGAACCATAATAATACCTCTTAAGCGTTCTCAATGTAATGTACTTCCTCAAAAGTCAAAGGAACACATACAAAATGCTAATGAAGGTACAGTGGATACTAAAACAGGCACAAAAACTCGTTCAGGGAATATGATTTTACTTCACCGGGCTCTTTTTATGTATAAAATTTTCTCAAATAAAGTGGTCTGTAGATCCAAGCAAAGTGAAAGCTACATCATGTAAATATTCACATAATGTACTTTACATAGGTTAGAAACTATCTTTTATATGATTAGATATGTGTGTAGTCTTATGTTTGTTTTAAACAAATAATGTGCAAATAAAAAATTGACTCATGTATGGAGACTAGACTGTACGTCGTAGTTCATGATTTGCTACCGATTTCCACAAATGACCATGTCCACGTCAAAATGTAGCCTTAGTCGAGATTAGTCTCGATATGATAAAGAACTATTTGAGACAGAACCTGTCGTAAATATCTCCGTTGTGACCGACTACCACATCAAAGTCCATTTCGTCGTAAGCGTCGTAAGGTTTCGCCTTCCTTATGTCCCACTTTACTCCTGATGCCCTCAGCATGACACCGGTAAATCCCATGTTGAGGGCGTCCTCTGAGCTCACCTTTCCAATTCCCTGGGTTCTCTGGCAGAACAGGCGGTTCTCTGTAGCCACGTCTTCCATTTCGTCAAGTTTCTCCCCGAATTTGCTCAAGAAGTCGTAAATGTCGTCCAACAGTCCGATCGGCATGTCCTGCATTACGCCACCTTAGTCCAATCAAATTACATTTAGAGGGGAAAAGGTGGTTTGGAAACATCTGTAGGTGGAAATGATAAAAGAACGTATAAAATGTGGGAAATACAAAAAGGCATGGGCTTTAGGGGTTGAAAAGGCCTCAAAAATTTTGGCGAAAGTATCCAATACAAAAGTTGTAGATACCTCCACTCAACTTTTGTCTGATTACCTTTAATATAACCTTAAAATTTCCGAGGGAAACGTGAAAAATCGACTTTTTTCTTACATGATTGGTTGGTTGCCCAGACAGAAGTTGATTTCCACTTATTACACACCCCTTTTTCATTCCCATCTACAAGACCTCAATCTCTTTTTCTTTCAAATGAATTACGATCGGTCTAACCTGGTCTAAAGTACCCGGTGTGCATTCGAGCCCCACTGCACCTCTCGCAGAATTCGAATATCTTCTCCCTTTCCTCGAAACACCAGAAAAGCGGAGTGATCGCTCCGAGGTCGAGCAGAGTCCCGGCCGTGTTCAGCATGTGGTTAAGAAGCCTCGTCAGTTCGCACATCATGGTCCTGATGTACTTGGCCCTCCTCGGAATGTCCACGTTGAGCAGCTTCTCCACTGCCAGGCAGTAGGACAGCTCGTTGCACATCGTGGACACGTAGTCCAGTCGGTCCAGGTAGTGAAGGTTCTGGTTGTACGGCCTGTACTCCATGTGCTTCTCGGTTCCTCGGTGCAGGAATCCGATGTGCGGATCCAAGGTCCGCACGGTTTCTCCATCTAGCTCCAGTACCATTCGGAGCAGGCCGTGGGCCGCTGGATGAGCGGGCCCGAAATTGATGAACATGTTCTTCACGGTCATTTCCCTGGGTTGCTTTTTGCCGCTGAAAGGAGGTTTCTTCCATCTAGCTTGCTCCTCGTTGGGGTATATAAGCGGTCCACGGAATTGTTTGAAGTACTCTGAATCCGGCCACCAATGGTGAGCGTTTCTGGTAATCGTGTTGAAATTAGGTCGTATTCTGACAAAAAGACGGTTCATTGTGGAATTAGCTCAGCCTCAAAAATAACTGTCAACGATTGTCAATGATTGAAATTTCAGCTGGCTTTGATTTTGAGCAAAACTTGCTGCATCCTTGGCGTGAATAAAGTACAGTCAAGTCCCCATACGTGGAATGGTGGCTTTATTTGGGACAAAAATACAGCCTGTTAAAATGGCCACTCGCGAACGTCGTTCGTCAGCTTTAGGATACCTTTGCGTAACAGTTATTCTGATATTTCACACTTCTTTTTCTGTCAGATTGAAGATAACGAAGTTACCACGATTTTTCAGAAGAACTTCTTCAAAGAGCTATTGATGGTATTAAAAAGAACGAGCTTTTTTTAAGACAGACAGAAAAAATATAGTATACAATAAAGCGTGGTCACTTGTGATATTTCCCGAAGAAGAAGCTCACATATCTCTTACATAAACTTTATCTACCTTTTTATCTACTTTACCACCAAAGAAATGGTTGAAATATTTTTGGAAATGTCAGGAGAATTCTTAGAAAACACGAATAAGTCGCAATATCAAACGTGGTCGAGATTGTGTCAGAACCGAGATAATAAAAGAATATTTTACCGAATTGTAAGACTCCCTTAAAGATATTCCTCCATAAGCTATAATTAATTACGATGAAACCGGTTACAGGACGATCCGGGTAAAACAATAGCGACTGAACATAAGTTGCAATTAAAATTAGAAATAGGAGATTTTGTACTATGAAAGTTTACTTTTGTTATGATGAATAGAGCAGTTCTTTTGAAGTTTTTAAAAAATAATAATTGAWGCATTTTGCAGACAAATTTGTAGACAATTTCAACTGCATTTAACGAAAACATTGTTTTTTTGTCTAAACAAGCCACAACTTCACCAAGTGCATAAAAAAGGGACATATCAAGGCCGTTCCTAGAAAGCTGTAACCTTTTTTAACAAGCCAGTAAATTCCTGTACGTGTCCAAAATACATATAGCGTTCTCCACACTTGTGAACGTTGTCCAAACAACGGAGACCATTCATCTCTTTCCATATCTGAAAGCGACCAGCATTAAAATTCCCCCTCGAGCCAAATCACCCCCTACTGCAGACAGGTCCGACAGTTAAGGGGTCTACGGTCAGGCGGCACCAACTTGTTGCCCCTCTGCGTATCATATATCAAAATACTATCCGGCTGTAAAAATATGCGTCTTCCACCTTATCGGTTCAGTTTGGGTAACAGTTCTAGGAAAATAGCGGATTTGTTTGCAGATTTAATAACAGTTAATTGCCATATAGAATAAGCAGCCAACGTTTAGTTAGTAGGTTGTAAAAATTGCACGGTTCTGACTCTTTGCAGTGTTGTTGAAATAGATACAAATAGTGTAAAACTAAGATTGCATCTTCGAAAGATCTACAGGATGTTTCACGAATGATAATGACCTTGACGAAATTAAAAATGCAACCCAAAATACATTTTCAGTGGTAACATTGATAATTGTTCATCGTCTTAAAAAATATAAAACTTAGAGAGCTGCATAAATTCGTAAATTTTGACATAAACTTCAATCGTTTGCTTTAAGTAAATTCGGTATTGTAAAACAAATTTTATTTCTGAAAAATGTTTCATCAATAACATTAAAGTAATAAATGCTCAAAATGTCGCCCTCTGCTGTTTTCAGAAGCTTGAATTCGTGCCCAAAACGATCATTTAACATGCATTAACATTTCTGGAGTGATGGATCTACATGCATCACGTATTTTATTTTCTAAATGTTCTACACTTTCAATTGGTGTTTAGTATACTTGCTCTTTTACTATTTCCCACAGAAAAAACCCAAAGGAGTAAGGTCCGGGCTTCTCGGTGGCCAAGGATTAATTGAACCTCTTCCTATCCATCGGTTAGGCAAAACCAAATCAAGATGATTTCGCACTATTCTAAGTTAATGCGCAGGTGCCCCATCGTGTTGGAACCATAGATCTTGTCTTACTTATAAATTTACATTTTGGAGAAGTACCGGTAAAATGTTTCTTGAAAAATTTAGATAAGTATTGCCGTTTAAACTATCGCGAAAAAAATATTCCGCACCAGACATTCATCGAGTAGATAGTTTGAAAATGTCCTTCTCCAATCCAACGTAGATTTTCTTGCACATAATAATGCATGTTATGTTTGTTAACTCCAACATTATTAGAAAATCTTGCTTCATCTGAGAAGCAAATGTTGTCGTAAAATCTCATATTCAAATTTTGATGTTCCCCGAAAAAAGTTATAAAAAGCCAGTCTTTTAGGATAATCTGTCTCCTTTAAGGCCTGAACCAATTGCAAGTGATACGGATGAAATTGATTGCCTTTTATTATTCGGTGTACTGAAGACAGACTAATACCGGTTGCTCTTGAGACTACCCTTTGACTAATATGAGGATTTTCGTCAATCATTTCCAATACTCTAATTTCATTGTCAGGGCCTGTTGCTGTTCTTTCTCTTGACTTTTTCAGTGATGGCCAGTTTGTCCTTAAAGTTAATTCAAGTCTCTTGAAAATTGTATCGGCAGGAGCTCTTCTATTTGGAAAACGTTCTCTGTATAAACGGGCAATCATATCTGTTTTCTTTTAGCATTTGAATACGTTTTGACTTTTAATAAATAGAGTGACAGGAACCATAGCGCATAGCCGTCATGGATTCCCAATTTATTTTTAAAATAATACCATTATGTATCATTGGCTATGAGAATGTATTTTGGGTTGCATTTTTAATTTCGTCAGGGTCACAATCATTCGTGAAACATCCTGTATAGTTAGAATAGTTAAAAAATTTACAATGTTTTACAACATAACCTGCCAATAATTTATTATATAATGCATTAAATTTCATTTTATCATTATAATAATAATATTATTGTTGTTTGTTAAAGTGGTATGTGTTCCTTGCATCACATGCGGATGGCACAAAATCAACACCATTACGGAGGCTGAGTCGTGCTCAGATGCAACAAAAAAAATGAAAGGAAGGCGGCAACTGCTTCATGTATGAATAAGAGGCGATGCGATACACATTAGGAAGGGTATCCATGTGCTACCGAGACACCCTTTCATTCTACTCTTGTATTTTTTTTGTTGTTCTTTGACGATTGAAATCACACACGCTTATGAGGTTCGTAAACGAAAGATTAGGAAAGACGAGTCCGTAGCGTGTAGGGACGTTTTTGGGTCTAAATATTGTTGCTTACTTGGTGATTCCATTAGTAATGGCGTTTTTCCAACATTGGTATCTATTTTCAAGTGCAGAATATTTGAAGTTACAATAGAAGCAGTGGAGTCAGGCGAAAGCTGTCAAGTTACTATGTACTACTCATTTAAATTTTCGATTGCATATAATATCATTTGCACAATATTTATAATATTCTACAATAACGTTCAGATATTTTGTATTTACTTTTTATTTAGGATATGGTTGTTCCAAACAGTTACCGTCAGGTTTTTTCAACATTTATTTATATGTACACTTGAAAGCCTCTAAAAGATATTAAAATATACATGTATATACACATTGGTAAAAATAGATGTAAATATCTCAGAAGGAGCCCATCTCATTGCAGTAGTATTACATTTTTTAATTAAATATTTGTCAAACACTTAAAATGCGATTCAAACTTCTGTATTTAGGATTGCTTACCATTTACCTTTATGTAGATACACACCATCTCATGTCTTTAAAAAATGCACCAACATCTCAAAGGAATAAGAATGCAGACTTCTCTGTATGCAGCTTTTAACATCTCMCGTTTATCGCCGCATAATTTTAAATGATACACAAATGCAGCTGTGGGTCCATAAGATATTTACGACAAGAGCATTCCACACGTTGATGGTGCCGTTTATTGGGGTTCTGTTTTAAGAACATCATGTAAGGCTATGAATTTTATACTTACGTTAATTAATTAATTGCGGTTTATGGTGTATCTTTGATTGTTATCTCACTTTTGTTTCCTTTGCAGTAAAACAAGCCGTACACACCCACGCGAGCCATAAAAATTGGACTACAATCAACTACCTTTTAATCTTATGCATGCTCACATACCATAGTAATTATTTATCCAAAAAGGGCTAAAAGTATAAGATTACACTTGTTGTAGGCATGTAGGAAAAACACGTTTGGAAGAATTTCTAAAAAATAGCAATGTTAATTGCTATTAATTGTTAATATTATATCTTTATTTGGGGAATAATAGTACACGAACTCTACTGCACTTAAAATACCTTAAAACACCAGGGAACCAATCCGTACAGATGCTAATGCCACAACATTTTGCCAGTCACGCTTTTTATCTACTCAGACGCCTGTACCCTTGCCTGAGCATGCTGCCATGCAGATCAGATGGCCTGATGTCTGGTCTGTTAAACTAGCCAAAATAATGACAAAGCTGATAACCGTCGCCCTTGCAGACAGTCATTATGGGCCTAAAAGCCCCTAAACATAGCTTTTTAACGTCGTTCTTCCAGTCTATCTAATCTAAGGCGTTTCAAACAACGGATAGCAATTTGCTATTGGGGTGGGTCGTAGTTAGATGTCGTGGTTACGTAAAGTGAAAAAAACTGGCGTCTCTATGCTCCGCTTGGGGAGCAATATTATGTGTTTTGGGTACTCGTGAGCTATAAAAATAAACCACGTAACCCTTTATAAACAAGTGCAATGATTGTTTGTTTTGATGCACCTTGTAATATTGTGGGATTTTCGGTTAAATGGGAATTACACACCCATCATTCGACGTAACTATATGTCTGCTGGTGATAAACGACACTTTTGACGCCTTATGATAAATATTCGGTTAATTTTGTCTTGTCAATGCCTATGAAGCTGACTTCGATGTTTGCTCTTATAACAAATACACAACATTTTACACAACCTGTCAAAACAGTCTAAGTCCTTTTCGAAATTTTGTAAATAATTGCAGACTCTTATACTGATTTTAAAACTGAAATTAGCAATTATTTGCATAACCAGGTAAAGAAATTCAATATTAAATTGCCTATAATTAATTACCCCCTGATTCCAGCCGCCCTTATTGTGCCTTCTAATATTAAACTTTCATAATGCAGGGTGAACACATGCGGGCGTTCTATACCTGTTTTGTATGAAATTCTGGTGTGGGGCAATCTAGAACACGTGCAGGGTCCCATTCTTCGAGTCACATGGCTGTTGGGTGGCTCTGTATATATTAGGGCACTAACGCATCGCTCTTTAAATTTTTCTGTTTACGACCCACCCCGTAGGTAGACGTTTAATAGAGCTGATGGGCCTAAACAATCTCGTCATGTTTATAAACACCCTTGAGGGATGATGTGCCTTGATCGAAGATTAATCACCTTTTGCCGTTATTATACAGTTCTGATTATGGAGAATGTGCAGTTTTGCGGTTTGGTTAATTGGAAGCCATCTAGAAATGAGGGGTTGCGCTTGATTGCTCACATGAATCGTTTTATATACGTTAAAAATTGAAAACGGATCTATTTCTCAAAGTCGTTTTTTTATTTTATAATAAGTAAGTTTTCTTTATTCTTTAGACTCTTGAAATTACACAGAGAGAACAATTTGTTTGGAAGAAAAAAAATATATTTACGGCAAACAAATTATTTGTTTGTATATGGCGAAGTAAATGATTTGTTTGTTTCAAACCCTCAAAATTTTTGAAGCGGCTAAAATAACATTTATTTTACATAATATGTACAAAACTTTAAATTAACTTTTGAAACTACTGAATCAAGGACAATAATTTCCTTTGTAGAACAAAGTATTTGTTTTACTAAACCATGAAGATATTTGGAATAAACATATGATTAAATTTGACTGAAACAAATATTTGTTTGGAATCAGAGAAGAAGTAAGTGATTCTCTGCATACCAAATAAATATTTCTTTGCAGTAAAGATATCACTGATTTAGTCCAATGAAACAGCTATTTCCTGGAATCAAACAAATGTTTGATTGAAAGAATTCATATGCTCAATTCACTACCTCTGTTATTGCAGCATAAACATATAACATATAAATTTATTGTTTTTAAGTTAAAGAAATAAATTTTGATTAACCCACTTCGATATGTCTATATATTTTATGTAAGTGTATTCCTGTGGCTTCCTGTTTTTTATAGAGCGTATAAAAGTTGTTTCTTGCAATTAAAAATGCAATATGTCACTCAATTCATTTCGTCAAAACTGTAATTGGTTTAATAAAAAACATCTGATTTAAATCAGCCTAACCTAGACAAGTTCATTGACAAGGTAAATTTTGCTACTTATATGTACGAATATAATGCAGATTTTAATTTAAAGGACAATCACAAATCTATTGGTTCCTATAGAGTGATAAATGTATTCCATTTTAGTATTACAAATATACTAAATAAATAACGCATTACTTGTAATAGTAGTTTGGTACAAATAGGGCACTTCATTGAGCAGACTTTACTAACATATATTATCTATACTTCATGATGTAGAGAAACAACGCCGTAATTAACATCCTTACGAATCATAGATGGTCATTTTTAACAGAGCCTGCGTTAACGCTCATGAGCTTGTTTGAATGCCTCACATCATATTAAGCAAATACTTTATTTAGGCTTCATACTTAGTTTTAAAATCTGTGGCCATCTTCCTCTTTTGTTTCACAATTTAATGAAATAAACTGACAATAATAAGAAACAAATAACGKCGGCTTTTCCCGATTTACGTTGATACAATCTGTCCAGTGTCCAACCATGACTAAAGAAGCGGAAACCCAAACTTCCACTTTGCTAGTGGCACGCGCAAATTCAAACAATTATTTCTTTCTATCCAAAAACAGATTGTTGCATTAAATCATTTATTCTGTTTAAATACATGTTGTTTGTTGTAACAACAGGCGTGTTTGAGTTGAACATTTAAATAGTTGAATAGCAAAAAGAAACACTGAATAAACGAAAGATATATTTATTAGAGACAATAATATAATAAATTGTTTGAACGTGAAAAATAATATTTTATTCGCTAAAATAATTACTAGGTTACTTGAACTCGCAAGTTCTGTTCGATCTCAAACAAATGGTAATATAGTTACAACAAACTGATATTCTTCTTACAAATAAAATTTGTTTGTTTGAAGATAAATGTAAGTCAAACAAATTTATTTTATAAATCCAAACAAACAGTTTTATCTGTGTACAAAATACATTAATCACTAATAATTTTATATTCTAAAGTTTCCAAATAATATAGTTTTGATTATTTATTGCATAAATGTAATGAATTTTAAATTGTCTAGCATGGCAGCATGTTTATTTAACAATAAATGGTTAGCTAACGAAAAATTTGTTGTTACAATATTTGTATTTTTATTCGATTTGTTTTAAATGTTTTTTACCTCTAATTAAAAAAGATCTACACATCTGTCCAAGATAAACTCATGGCATGAAAAACTACAAATGCCTGAATGATTTAAAACTGAAATTTAGTCTTTATTACAGACAAAACGGTAGAAAAAGCAATATTTAATCCACGAGAAGAAAATAATTTAAACAGGTTAACTAAGATTTGATTTGATTGTACTTAAATCTGATTTATTGTTTTAAACCTCCTATAAGGCGACGAAAGTTAATCTCATTTACAAGGGCAGCGTTAGCGTGACATTTTCGCTCCTAAATTATTATATAACATTTTTTGCAATAATCAACACATGCCACTTTTAATGAATGGCTGCTATTGGGGGGGATGTTTTTCTAATACACCTAATTAACATCTCATGAACTCCATCAGGCAGAACACATGTGTGCCTCCAGACAGTTCAGCAGGCATTTTTTTTGTATGAAAAGATACGGAAAGAGACCATATTTCACTCACGTTAATATTTCTACTTTCCACGCTTCTTTTGTCGCTTTTCGCAAATTGGCTACCCCTGGCGGTTTTGGAAACTTCAAAACACCGGCGCCAATACCTGTGTTTAGGAGATATACATCATCTTTTGTTGCATAGACCAGTGTTCGAGGCCATTTCCTACCCCGCTATTATGCACTTAAAATACAACTTAGAAGTTTAAGGTGCATTAACGGAAATGGGAGAAATTAGGTATTCTATTGTGTTGCCTTACAAAGGATAGCACGCGACAGTCATTCTTTTGAAAACATACTTTTGAGTCTGAGTGGTTGGTCATTAAGTGAGTAGTAATGGCTAACATTATTTTTATAACTGCAGTTTTCGACAAAAGAATGGATTAATAGATATAGGGGCTCAGTTTGCGATTAGTATAGTATCATCCTAATCTAATCGTGTTCCTTCCGTAACCTCTCGTATAAAATCGTGTGCCAAAAGTACAACAATCAGTTGATTTATCATCTGTTTCTTACTTGGAAATGTCCACATATTATGTCAATTACAGAACATATTTTTTTGACTATTTTATACTTCGAATCTAAACATAAACGGAAGTCCTTATTCTTCTTTTTGTATAATCATTCAGTAGGTTTTTCTACCTTACGTGGGATGCCTTGATCGAGAGGACTAACTAATTTATTTTGTATTTGAGAAATAGTTAAAAAAGGCGGGACTCTTCCTGTTAACAACACTTTTTTTCATTCAGTTATTAGGATAAATGTTACGTGTGCAATTGCTTAAATTATTAAATGCTATACTAGGAGATGTGCACCTAATGTTTCGGATACTGTCGATGTTGACGGTGCAGAGATAATCGAAGATTATTTATCAAGAATATTGTTTTTGTATTTGTTTAAAACTTCTTAGGACGCACTGTATGTATGTCATAAAACTTACGTGATTGTTCCACCAAGAAAAGAAGAGAGAGGCCTAAAACCGTGAGGGCGAAACAAATAAAATTCAATTTTCCTACAAATTAACATCAATCAATTTATTACCCCACAGGCAATCCCAAATTTCCCTGCATTATTCAAGACCCGACGAATTAAAACCAAAGACAAAAGCTTACAAGCTTTTTATAAATAATTCATGCCGTTATTGGGCGTATATCACAGCGGGACGTCCGATATTTTTCTACGACATTCGGTTCGAGAACATTTATTCACCGTAGTCGGAACGGCACAAGCCGGGGGTGGAGCATTCGCACTTTTCGAAGCTGACGCCGGTGGAGCCGACCTGGGGCGTCGGCGGCGGCGTTACAGGTGGCGGATTACCCACCCACCTCTGTCTGATCATGCTGGTCAACAAACTTGTCAGGCACTCGTACCTGTAAATGACATGTTTCGGAGTAAAGCGGGTAGGATGGGGGGCATGCTTACGCTTCTTCTTCGAACACGGACTTGGAGACTAAGCCGTCTGGTGAAAGGGGTGGGTTTTTGTTATAGGAACAGATCCCTAAGGTGACCATGCCTGAAAGGAAGCCATAATTAGCTTTAAGTTATGTTGGGATACAAGTAAAAATAAATATAATAACAATCCACATTTCCTTTACAATACGTGCTTCTCAGACAAGTATAAATTTTTCTTAAATGGCCTTGTTAATCGATATAACTGCAGATACTGAGCGATGTTAATTCCTCACGGGAATTACTTACGCTTATCGGAGCTCATTTTGGGTCTAGACTTTGGAGCAAACAGATACTTAAAATACTTAAAATTCAAATTCATATCTAAAACTGTCCTAAATGGTAGCACATCTTTTGTAAACATGATGATAATTTCCAATACGGGACTGGAAGGTTTGTAGATGACCCTAATTATGCAAATTTATGGTAGCGACACGGGTCTGCAGTAAACTCGTTGTGATAGCGATTGTTTCCTGTACAAATTCATGATTGATTTCTACACAAAAGAACCCACCATATAACCTTATTCCAGTGGGAAAACTATACTTGTGAATACTAGACTAATGTTAACTATGATCTAAAATTGACTTTGAAAAAACGAGTCGTCTCTGTATCTCTGTAAGTATAAGTAATTATATGCTATGGGTGACCATTCTTGACCGATTTCGATGACTTTTAATCGTTTCGTAACTATCAGAAGAGAACCTTGTTAATTTTCACAACGATTGATTTAATAATTTCATTTTTATATACACAGTTTTTTCGACAAACGCTCTTTTAGCTGTTTTTTTTGCTTTAATTTTTGCAAGTAACAATATTGAATACTGCACACAGTACGTAAGAAATAGCCTAATAGCTCACATTATTGAAAAATTCGTTGAAACCCTTTTCCATAATGTGGGAAGATTTCCCTAAACGCCAGGTGGGTACACGAGGATCGTTCTCAATTGAGATACCATGAGGACCTTGACAATAGATACCATCCGAATTTTATTGATTTTCAAAATGGGAAAATTATTTATGTCGTACACAGGGTACACTGACGTAGGATAACTCATTTGAAATTTTGGAGCAATATTCTGTTTTCCCAATAAATCTTCTCTAATTCATAGGCCATTTTCGTTAGTATTTTTTATTACAGTAGTTTGATGTAAGTTGGAAAGTATTGAAGCAATAATCTATAAGGTGTTCCATTTAAAATAAAAGAGTTGTGTGCGACACAGCAGAACTGGAGCATCTTATATTAATGACAATGTTTTTAGGGTATAGTTTAGTATAGTCAAAGTTTTTTTTTAATTCGTAATAAARAAGCTATGGAAGGATGCTACACCAATGAGACCTAATAATAATTTGATAGGTCTTAAAAATGTGACGATATTCACACCAGTTTTTGCATCTGCCTTTTATAAACTCTACAAACCGTTAACTCCGAGCAACGGACGTAATACATAAATAAGTAAGCCAAATCCTAATGAGCTTTAGTCGGTACCGTACAATCGGATCTGCTCTTCCTGGACAATCGGAAACCGAAACAAAAAGAACTAACCTGTTCTATACTGTTTCTCCTCGATGTATCCAGTTCTCATGGGATCCATAAGATAGAATAACTGTTCTACAATAAAAGGTGGGTAAAGGCAACAAAGACAGCGATTTTGCGGATAAATTATTTACCGAGGTGCGTATGAGTATAAAGTAACGGGGGTTCTCCATAACCAGATCTGAATACGAGACACTTGTCTAACAAATCCACTATGAAATCGATGGGATTAGCTGAAAAATTACGATAAATATGGAAAGGACAATCACAATGAGTTATCTAATTACTTGGAAGCTTGCTGAGCATATGAGCCGTGATAAACTGGAAAAACTCAAAGATCCTGTGGCTCTTCAGGTACTTCTGCGCTTGTTTCATTGATTCAGACACCCCAGCGAGAGATTCCTCAACACTAACTTCGAACGGAATCGGGTGCACCTTGGGTCCCTCTTCAGCTCCTTCTTCCTCCTCTTCATGGCTGGTCTCGGCTATGCCCATCAAATACTGCAGTCGTTTATCGGAAGTCTCCCCGCTGGTGGTCGTGCTGGTGATTTCCGTCTGGGAGATTGCTTCGCTCTTATCCAAAGAACTGTAGCACTCGGACTGCTCCTCCAGCGAGTGTTCCGGGACGCCGGGCATCTCCTTTTCTTTCATGAAGAGCTCCTCAAGCCTCCTCATTTCGTTGATTCTTAGGGCGTCCTGCAGGGATTGCAGATTGCGCATCCCGAAACCTTTTATGAGAAAAGTCGTGTCAAGCGACGGAATTGAGCATGTGTCGGAATCGGTTATTTTTGTAAAAAGGGGGTCACGACTCAGGATGTGCTGCACGAGCCTTTGCTCCCCGGTGCTCGAATCCATGGACACTCTTGTGTTGGKCAAGTAATAGTTTCTCTCCTTCCTTCCTGGCTTACCTTTGCTCGAGGGTGATCGTTCATTTCTTGTATTCTGAAAGGCGATAGTTTAACACCGTCTCGATCTATTTTACATCTTACCATCTTGAAAATAATTTTTTGGTTTCCAATAAGACAGTAAAGTTGTCAAAATGACAGTAAATATTTGGAAGTGAACTGAAAAACAGGCTAGTGAGGCCATTTTCTACGGACAGTGCTTAATAATTAACTTGAACTAACTAAAAACCATACATATGAGCTAAATGCACTTTAAACCTAACTCCTATGGAACGCCGATGAAAAGCCAGTTTTAGACGAAAAGGTTTTAGGATGCATTCTATTCTTTGGTAAGCCCAAATGTTAGAATATACAGGTATTTTGATTAATAGTTAGTAATATTTGCTTGACCCATTAAAAAAAATAAATAGGTAGGCTTAGATTTTCATGGAGATGGTAGAAGTTTTTTGGATAAACAGTGATGTCAACTAAAAGAAGCTTTGTAACAATTTTGGCTTAATAAAAGGTGAAGACGACGAATATTTTAATAAGTGGTATTTGCCAACTAGACTTCTAACAGGTTATGGGCCCAGCACGCTTCCAAATTTATATTCTGTGGTAGTCGGTAAAGAGAAAGTGCTTGTATCTACAATCTGTTTTCTGTAGTGTATCTGCCTAAGTAAATTTTCTACTGTTTTCCTAGAATACTCATCAGAGACAAATGAAACTCACAAGTGAGGTTTATTAGTTTATGGTACCCATTATGAAGTGCAACATTCTTTATACAGGGTCGCTACAAGGTAGGAGGGTCAAAAGGAAGAGAATATTGTTTCCTGCACTATCTTGCTGAAACCATATCTGTTTAGAAGGACGCCCAGCATTTTCACGGTTAGGGAACAGGCGAATAAGTTCTGGTATAATGTGTTCGTGCAAAAGCTGTAAATACTTGACCGCATTCAAATTTCTATCGGTAAAAAAGGCCCAATATTGTGCTCACCGATAATACCACACCAGACATTCAATTTCTGAGGGTGTTGTGTGTGGACTTGTCTATCCAATGTGGATTTGTGTTCGACCAATATCTGCAATTATGTCTATTCACATTACCACTGAGGTAAAATGTTTCTATTTTCATCTATCACGTTCATAGCAGTTTCGCAAAATTCTATCCTACGATCGAAATCATCGTCACTCAGTTCTTGTAATCAGTCAATTTTGTATGGATGAAATTTCTCTTTTTTCAAGATTTTCTAAACAGATCTTTTGCTAATATGGTGAGTGAGAACACGCTGTTGTACGGTACACTTGGGATTCTCTTGCACAACTAAAAGGAAATTCAAGCTACTTTCGTCACTCCTAGCAACCCTTGGACGTCCTGGTTTTTGACGATTTTTAACACCGCCCGTTTCGTCAAAACGTTGCAATGTTTTAATAACTGTTGATCTGGCAATTGGTTCACGATCTACATGAATTGCATTGTAGAGTGCAACTTTTTCCGAATAATTTCTATCTTCTATCTCCATAACCAATCACCATCAAAATTTCGAAGCGATCATGTCCAGTTAACTGAGGCATTGCGATTGTAAATAACAAAGTGAATGAAAAAAGACTCCTGGAGTTTTTGTTCTTACTTAGCGATAACGAATATGGTGGAGTTGAAAAAATAATTATTAGAATTATGATCAAATGAATTAAATATATGCAGCATTAAAATCTGAATGCAACCGACTCTAAAATCTCACTAATTTCTAAAGCACCTTCTTATTTTATTTTAATTGTACTTTACGACATTCATTTAATCAATCACAGCTTGTTTTGATGTTGTTTATCATCGAACAGTATTACCTATAATGTGTAATAATCATAAAAATGCACTTAAAAAAGGAGAGAGAATTCACACTTGGTTTGATTTGAAATAAAGGAAACACGTTCACCGGAGACGGCCATTCCAAACTCCACCCGGAAACGAATGAATATTATTTACAGATGCATAAAAAAGGGTATAATATCGTATGATATTTGCGCAACATAAAATGTGAGAGGAAAACCAATACGCTTTACAAGTCGCCTGGAACTTTTAAAGCAACGATCAAACATCCAACAGGTTGCGCGAGACAAACATATCGGCGAACAGAAAAAAAAATTAACGCTAGGGAATACTTAATACCTAGGTGTTAATGCGGTGGCAGGCCCACGATTGGTCGAAACAACTATATCTCTGTATTTACCCACCCATTCATGGGGCATCGAGTGTTGGTTTTGTTAGTTAACAAAATTTTCATTCGACGCTATGTCGTTGTTGTCAGGATAAATACGAGGATGCGCAAAAGGCGGACGTATACCTGACAGGAATGTGTTTACGGCGATATTTACATAAATATTCGCAGTTATCTTTTAGCACGAGGTTTTAATTTGCCGAATAACGACCCGACGCCGCTGGTGTTAATGCGCGTGTAAACGCATCAGTTTTACCAAATGAAGTCGTATAACAGACCGAAATGTATCGCTAATGTAGTTTTAATTTGCTGGGTTAACGGTCTAAATGCCTCTAGAGATAGTTTCAAGCATATAATGTCGACCGTTGATTATTTAGTTAAAGAAAATCATAATCACAAAGCATTATAATTTTTATGGGACCCTTTCCGTAAAATAAAACGCCGGTTTCCACTTTACTTTAGATAACTATAAAAACAGTTAAAAAACAAGTTTCTCAAAATATTGTATAAAGATCAAAATGCGTCATTAGTTTCTGTAAACTTCGGCTATAAAAATTTCATAAATAATATACGGACGCATGATAATGACTCTGACGAAATTAGAAATGCAACCCAAAATACATTTGCACAGGTAACATTGATAATTGTTCATCGTCTTAAAAAAATATAAAAGGTAGAGAGCTGTATATTAATTAGGTATTGTAAAACAAATTTTATTTTTTTTAATGTTTATTCAATAACATTAATGTAATAAATGCTCAAAATGTCGCCCTCAGCTATTTCCACAAGCTTGAATTCGTGCCCAAAACGATCTTTTAACATGCATTAACATTTCTGGAGTGATGGATCTACATGCATCACGTATTTTATTTTCTAAATGTTCTACACTTTCAATTGGTGTTTGGTATACTTGCTCTTTTACCATTCCCCACAGAAAAAACCAAAGGAGTAAGGTCCGGGCTTCTCGGTGGCCAAGGATTAATTGAACCTCTTCGTATCCATCGGTTAGGCAAAACCAAATCAAGATGATTTCGCACTTGGAACCATAGATCTTGTCTTACTTGTAAATTTACATTTTGGACAAGTACCAGTAAAATGTTTCTTAAAAAAAATTAGATAAGTATTGCCGTTTAAACTATCGCGAAAAAAAGTTATGTTAATAATTGTACATAAAGAGTTTTAATAGACTTAAAAGGTACAACAAATGACAAAATGTAAATACGTGTTTTTATGGTATGTACATAACAAAACAATATCTTTCTTTTTTCATACATAAATGTAACTTACATCTATAACAAAAAATTAGTTTTTCATTGTACTTTACGTTTTTGTACCATTTCTCTTCTTTTGTTCCATCAAGATGTGGCAAATGAACAATGAAATTTTGCTGGACATGAATTCTTCATTCCATTTTGGAGCTTTAGATCTGGGGACTTCAGAGGTTCCGCTTCTTGATCTACCTCTTTTGCCTTGATCCTGTACTGGCTTACCCACTTTTACTGAAGACTATAATATTCACTCTCTTGTAGTAAATATTTGAAAATTGGTACGAGAACATAGATATTTTCATAAAAAGCAGTGAGTTTTACGAAAGACGTAATAATAACTTTAAACAAAAATTACAAATAAATACAAATACAGTAGTGTGCATTATTAGCTGTAATTTTAGCTCCTGCTTAGGTAATGCTAGTTCGGCATTTAAAAAAGTCCTATTTGTTTCGTGTGGTAAAAGAATTTTAATTTTCCTGTTCATATGTGCATTTTTAAATTAAGCCGAGTTTGAGTATAGGCCAAGTGTTTGTGACTTCCATCCATGGAACTGCCGCCACTTATAAACCGCTTCTGGACATACTTCCTTATTGTTATTCTCTCTTGCTTTGTGTCGTTTTGTAAATAGACGGATATAGTTCGAGCTGTACCCGCCAGTTGCAGTAATTAAACTCGATCAAATCCAGTTCTATTTATAGGAAACATTGGCTGCACGTGTAAAAGAAATCAATCCCTATTAGGAATATTGCAACATGACTATCGGCTTGGACAATAGCGGATTTTAAATTAGAGTTCTAGCGGCAAGAATTTGCATTCTATAGAACGTTGCTTTTACACTCTCGGCCAATAAGAAAAGGCGTTTTTTGCGTGTAAACCAGCGTCGACTTTTAAGGAACAATTGCCTTGTTATTTAAAACTGGTTGACATTTGCGTGATATTATGCGTGCGGAGAAACGTAGCTCACTATATAGTAGTCTGTTAAGACAAGGTATTCCTGTTATCCAAATGTAAGTTATTAGACCTCTCTCATCCTGGGTTTTGGTTCCCTCAACAGCATCTCACTATGTTGCAAGAATGATTAATGAACGTATGTTTACAAATGAAACTAAAGCATTTCGTTCTTCTTCTTTAGTGTTAAATGAAATCAAACATAATAATTGCAGAGATCGAAAGACATTAACGTGACTTATTACAATACTTGTGCAACGGTCGATATACTGCTTAGGACAGTGCGATACAATAATTACGAATTGTCGATGCATATTGCATGAACCTAATTCCTTAATCACGGTTAGTCGTGACTGAAGAAACAAGCAATTATTCGAACATGGGATATATATTACGCACAGTTACTTTCGTTCTGATTCGTTTAGCATTCCATAATAATGTCTCTCAGACTGAAACCGATCACCTAAAGCGGTTCTTCAGTTTTACTCTTGAACGACCCATAATTTTTGTCAGGTACATTTTTATTTTAACAATAAAGCGAGTTCACAAGGTTCCTATTTTAAAACAAAGGTTATTAATAATGATAATGGCTTTTTAATCTACAATAACTGTGGTAAAGCTGAACTTTTTTTAAAGCGCTGTAATCGTTTTTTATTGATATACACCCAAAAATTCTCTGATTTCTCAACCAAACATGATTGGTAATCTAAGGGGTTTAAATCATGTGATTGAGCGGGATTAAAGTAAGGTCCAATCGTGCAATCTCCATATGTTTTGTTAAAAAATAAATAAAATAAAACACATTGTATTTCTGGTTGCCAATTCTTTCGGAAATTCTTTCGGAAACTTGCTGCTAGGGCCAAATGGTCACAGACAATGTTATAGTGCGTTTATTTAAACTACTGCTATGTAATGGTGTTTTTATTTTATTACTATTACTTACTTTGTTACTATTGCATTATTTGATGTATGTTTTTGTATTGCTCTTAGTATTTGTAAAAAAAAATAATGCTGTTTGTCTTAATTGTGGATGTTGTTTCGTCAGTAAATCGAACTTAAGGCGACACGTTTGGGATTTTCATTCTGACAAAGTATATGAGCTAGTCCCATGATTTTTTAACCCATTGCTAATTTAAACTTTACAATGTTTGTGGAGGAGATTTTTATTTGCAAAGTACAAAATCTTTCGAATTTGTTTCCTTACACAGTTATACCTATTTATGGGAGGATTCAAATGTTTTTGTAACTAATAATTTTTCTAGAAACATCACATATACAGTTTAAATTGGTAATGGACCTCAAAGTCATGAGGGCTAGTTCTAGGTTAAGTAAGTATAAGAACGAGAATGCACAGCAGTAGTCCAAATGCGGATATCACATGATCATCTAACCTTAGATGCAATTCTTCCAGAAACTGAGGTAGTGCTTATTTTAACATGTTACCAAGAAGTCTTTCTTGTAGAAGTACCAATAATTTGCATTCAGTGTGCGTTTCAATTGTATCATAGAAATTAGTTCCAATCTGAAAAATAAAAAGTTGTGCGACCAAATCCGAGAAGTTATCACAAATGCGATACACATTTATTATTCAAGATGGTAAATAAGGAAGTTTCTTTGACGGTAGACAAAAAAAAACAATAAATCTTTCAAAGATAAAATACAGCGCAGTCACAAATGGCATTATATGAAAAAAGCATTGACGTCACTTATTTCTATCTTCCAAATAAAACTTTACAGAAATCGTCAAAACACAATATATTTTTAGAGTTACATGGGAATTTTTGCCCATGAAACGTACATTTTGTATTCCACAAAGGATTTATGATTTGTTTATAATAATAGGACTATAGGATGTACAGATTTTAAGGCAGTAAAAATCAAAAATTATTAGTATTAAATGCAGGGACGTTTCTGAGCAACCTACCACATGACTTTCGTTTTTCACAAAGTAAATACAGTGATTAACGCCTTGTCGACCAGACAATCGCCAAATTAAGAGAAATGGATTTGCGCAAAAAAACACGGGGAGCATCACGACAAGGAGGACGCTCTGAGAAAGGAAGTGTCCGCTTATATTCCGCAACATGTAATTAATTAATTACGCGCAAAAACAGATGGCGCTCTGTTGTGTTAAATAAACTATTGCTCTTTTTCGTATGGGTATTCAATTACTTTATACAAAAAGCTTTGAGCCCCGTCCCCCTACAGGCGGTGCACAATCAACTTATAGGTATTGAATTCCGTACTGTAATTGAAAGAGCATCCTCATCCTCATTCAGTAGGTAAATTAACGTTTTGTGTTGTGTTGTAACAGAACAAATTAATATGTCGGGTTTGGGTCTATCTGGATTAAATTCTGGTCACCCTAAAGTGACCACCACAGGTCTTGAACCATCAGTTTCGGAGTCGTATAGTTGGGCCAGTCTACCTATCTAACCCTTCTCTGACTGAGCGGGTCAACTAATCCCGCAATATAGTTGGGCCAAGAACAGCGGGTGATGGACCATTATTAGCAAATTAGGAAAGACCTTAATTTATGTGATGCGTGTAACTTATTAATGTGTTTTGCTACGGTTTTTTTGTTAGCAAACACGCTTAAAGGAATAAAATAAAACAATTTTCAAGTTCTATTACAAACTTGTATTTATACGTTACAATAATAACATGTATGTATGTACAGTAAAGTATAAAAATATTTACAAATTTACAAAAATACGAACCTATATTTATACGTAATAACACAATATTAACATATATGTATGTACAATAATGTATAAAAAATACTTACATATTTGGCGCGTATTTAAATGAAACACTTTTTACAAATGTCAGCCTGTCTATGAGATTTTGTTTGTAGTTATTAATTTTGACTTCAAGATAATCTTGCTTTAATTTTACAGTACGCCTAACAACTTTTTGGAATTTGTTGGATGTGTTTATTTTAACATAAACTTCACTTTGAAAATTCAACAAACTATCAACAAAATGAAAAATATTTGGATGACGCGAATAAAAACTTTTATTAAATCTTGAATGAAATGACTCACACGCATTGGTTGTTCTGCAAGAGGAGGCAGATGAACTTGCCCAAATATTTGGAGTAAATTTGGCATTTTCGCTGATGTAATTGTCCACTAAATAGTCGCAAAACTCTTGAAGTTTCGAATGTTTTGGCATGATTGGAATTAAATCGAATGCGAATGCGTCACCCACTTCATCACAATCAAGAAACTGAAGTCCAAAACAATATCTTAACATTTTGCCAAGTTCCGTGTGGTTTTTATAATCTTGTGACAGTCCAAGCGAGTGAATTTTTCGATACCATGCCTGTGAAAGATGGAATCGGCATCCACTTACTCTAGCTTCCTCCCACGCATCCATAATAGCATTGTGGATTGCAGTTTCAAAATCAATCACGACACTTTTAGGATAAAATTGTAAGTCACTTTCACTGCACTTCTGACACAACATATTCAAATATGTTTGATATGTGGATTGCTTTTTATCCGGAAGCAAACAAAATACCAATGGAACGTAATGTCCATTCTTGTATCCATGAATTGTAAAGAGTTGTGTAAAAAATTTCGGACAAAAATCGAATGTGCCGTCCATATACACAGTTTCAGTACAACATTAAAAGTAAAGATTGCTATAAGGAGCAAAAATGATGATACCTTGGTCTGCATTATTTGTCAAGACAAACGAATCTTCTTTATCTGTCATAGGTGCCAAAGTGTTTACTGCTTCGAAAACGTTTTTTTGCGTTTTGGGTAGATTTGGAGTTAACTTCCTCCTGATGCACATCCATATATTATGCCTTACAAGTTCCATATCGTAAGTCGTTTTGTTACTGCTTATGCCAGGGTTAGACCGAAGTTCCGTGTGCACTAATTTGGCAGGTTTTTCGTATACCTTTTCTAGAGCTTTCCTTTTCACACTGTTGTTGACAATCTGCCTGTGCAGGTTTATGTCTTCTTTGTGATTGTGAGATAATTCGGAGTCCAAGATCTCATTTCCAGCCGACGTGTAGATTTTTGCGGGACATTTCGATGTTTTATTTGTACACCTCCAACGCACAGTTCCGTTTTTCAGCACGTTTGCAATGCAAAAGTTGTAGTTATTCACCACCAACAGTTTTTTGCCTTTTCACTTTGCATGAATACAACTTCCATTTCGCCGGTATGAATGTGCGCTAGAAATTTTTGTAAAACTGTTTAATTTGAGTTGCGTTTCAGAATGTATAAACTCACTTCAGCAGGTAACCACCCTCTTTAACAAATTATTTAGGACATTATGGATAAGTGTCCAATAATATTTTACATTTTTCAAATAAGTCCCACCCATCTTAATTGTGTTTCGTGATCTATTGGGTCCACAGGCACAAAATGTTTGCGTTTAAATTACCTACTTTTCTAAGTAGTATCAGGTAGCAGGATTTGATAAGGATTCGTTATCGATAACTATCAGCGGGAGGTTCATAATCCACCGTCCGCATCCTTCTGGCCCAACTCAATGGCAGATTAAAGAGCGATAAAGTTTTTGGCCCAACTATAATGCGCCCATCAGTTTGTTACCCATAGCACTACTTAATATTGTTTGGAGTGTCCCTACTAATCCATAGTGACCACAAGCTGGACACAACGCTATGATGGATTGCCTCACAACGCATGCCCGAGCATTTATTAAACATATTGTGCAGTTTCCTGCCGATGGATCAACTTTACCCAGAACTCAAGCTCTAAACAACCGATATGTGGACTAGATAAGCATATTCTTGTTATGGTCGCTGTTTACAAACTTGTTAGAGCAGTGTTGGAGTACTGCTCTTCAGTTTTTGAGTGAAGCCTAAAATTATCAACCGAATATTTTACAGCCCCCTATCTCTCTCGTATCGCGTTCGTTAGGGTAATCAGTTCCTCTTTATTGCTCCCGGGCACAGAAACAATGCCGCTTATTGTGAACTATGTTGCTCAAGAGATGGCTTAATAAACCTGATTTATAATAATGGTCCCGGTATACAGAGCTAGACCCGTTCTGTAGCAATAAAAGCTCACTTCGTAGAACTCGGAATTTTTGTCGGACACACGTGTGACACTTTCAGTCCATGTGCGCAAACTTACATAAAAATGAAGGCTACGGTCGACGCTTCTTTGTTATCGCCTGTTTTATTGTTTACTTTCAGATAAGTTACCTGTCCGTTGCTCTTTTATTGTTTCGTCTACAGAGATATCTCCGGCGTTTATCGGACACATTTCAAGTTCTGGTGTCATAAAGGTGTTGAATAGGGTTACCCTTGCTGACGAGGAAATATATTAAGCGTTATGACTTGACATGAAGAGGTACGACAAAATTCAAGCAACTGTGTTGCTACATCAAACATGGTACTATAATTGACATGTTTTGAAGCATCACAAGAAAAGAAGGTCAATTGCACATTATATTATATTACATGCATATATTTTTTGGGAATTTTTAAAGTTCATTGTTTTTTAGGTTCTAGAGAACCTGTGAAATTGAAAATGATAAAGAAATTCCATATATCGATCTCATTATTAGAGATTCTCAATGTCTTCTTCAAGACTACAGAAAAGTCACACTTACTATGCTCATCTGTTTACCAAAAATTCTCCGCTTACAACTCTTTGTTGAAATGAACTGTAGAAGAACTTAATTTATGAAATAACTACATAAAATTTCTCTGGTCACGAACAGTTCTTTACCACCAACTGGGTCCATTACTATTCACCTTGCCAGTGTATTCAAGAAATTACACAATTGTGATACAGAAAATAGCGGGAGAGGACAACCGCTTCGAAGCACATTGAGTCACCTAATATACGGAAAGAACATTACCCAACCAGAACGCAAAAACCGTGCAACAAAAATAATAAAAAAAGCTGGAAGAAGAAATCATAGTGACAAGAAGCAGCAAGCAAGAAAATACTATGTCAGTGGGAAATAATTGTACAGAAATCAGGAAAACATGAAAACAAGTCCAGCCACAAATAATTTGGATAGTCATGGGCGAACTTAGCTTATGGTCTAAGGGTAAAAATGTGCCTTTATCGGATTATGTACCTAAGTAATTAATGACGTATTTATTCCATGAACAATCTTCGTTGATTTTCTGCAAACATCTTCTGTGAAGACCCAATTTTTTTATGTTTTTTATATACACTGATCATACAAAGCTCGTTTATTCCTAATTCAATTATTGATGATTTTAGTTAGGTGATATCTAGCGCATTCAGTTGCATCTCTATCACGTTTAACAGAAGATGAGTTGATACATTTCATTTGGAAGAATAAAGATCTACTAATGGGACAACTTTTTATGATTTGGAATTCGCACATATCAAAGACTAATGCATTAACCGATGCGCTTGTAGTTTAATTTCAACTTTTCACATTACAAATTCAAGTTAGAAGTGAATAGGAAACTTGTAAAGATAAAAACTTATCAAAACTCACAATCAGGAAACAACCTGGTCGTGAAACAATACCTAAGACTGTAATGATTTAAGCTGCTGGCTTAGTTAATCTTAGTTAAACTTAAAGATACAAGTCAGCTGGCCAAACACCCCCAATCAGCATTAAATTAATGGTTGTTTTATCTCTAACAATTTTTATTCATACATTTAATTATACTTAAAAAAGTAATTCTTTTTGCTCTATGGCTAATGTCTTCATTCGGTTAATTAGGTTTTTTGTTTTATTTATGTTTGTTCCTTTATTGCAGTTTTCCTGTTTACAGTCTGATACAATTTTTGTTATTTGATTAATTTGGGTGTTATAATAAATAAACGATGTGTAATCGACATGATTTCAACTTTCTTTTATTAAAATCTTACTTTTTGCATTATACATCTACTTAAACAAGATGCCTTCACAATTTCAAAACCGCAGAAGAAATGAACATCTTTTCTAACTGTCGACAAAAGATTCTACGTGGCGTCGTGTATACATTGCCTAATGCCATAACATCATCCGAAATCACTTTAACACGTACAATAATCTGTTAAAAAAGTGTGAAGCGCTGGACAAATACCGATAATGCATTCACAAAATGGCCGCTCACGTCAGCGGTCAGGCAATAAAATAAACGATCAAACATCATAAATGTACACCCATATACCATACGTTGAACTCCGGCACGTTCACCCATCAGATGATTAACAACTGTGTACAAAAACTTGCACAGTGGAATAGTGCATAAAAATTCCGGCGGAGAAAATGCCTGTGCGCAAAGTCGTTTTAATAAATATAGAAAGCGTCATACGTGATGATATGGGTGCAATATATTTGCCACTTTTTCGATATCCATGCCGTGTACGTGGAGGATAACGAGACTCGGTCACACTGGAGTTGTGTCTTACAAAGAATAATAGTTCTTCTCTTTACTCGTCGGGTTATGAGGATATTTCAATTCATGAAAATCTTACTAAAACTTCTCAAATATTTAATACATCTCCTGCTCCTGATAAAGGTAAATTGATTTGTGTGATACCCATTTATTAAAACGGTTCAAAAATAGACATAGAAAGCAATGTAAACACTGAACACACGTATAGTTGCAAGCAACAATCTTATAGACTCATTATACGAACAGCCGATTACCGCTCATAATGGTTTACAAGTATTACCTGAAGCTGTCGTAAAGAATCAATGATCATTATTTGATATTATTATTTGAACTGCAAATATTTCTCATCTAATAGTTTTCAATGTATGACGAAATCGTATTCTTTCCTAAATTAATGTTTAGTAACTATTTTTATAACCATGAATGTTAAACATTCCAATTTCAACGTGGCAGCCCATACTTTCTAATTTTTGATCGCGGTGTGTAATCGTCCTCTGTCCTGTTTCTTCACGGGTTAAAAATTTCTTTTAATCCGGAGGGTCATAAACGTAGTTTCTACCTGTATTTTTTTGAAATAAGAAGATATCGGAACTATTCTACTCCTACTATAAACGGTACCTACATATATGCTTACATTTAGCCACTTATTAAGAGAAGTTTATGACAAATACATTTCGTAGGGCAACTGGTCAAACAAATTATTGCTGATTTTAAACCGTGGGGCAACTGAGTACCTCCGAAACAATTAAATATGTTCATTCTTATCACTAGGATCTGTCACGGGATATACTTGAGTACTTAATCGACTGCTCCGAGCATACCCTGCAGAAATATGTTAAAACCATTGGCTTTTCAATGAAAAAGGTGGAGAAGAAGCAATGCTTGATGGAAAGCCAGGCAATAAGAAAGTGGAGATACGATTATTAAAAATGTATAGGCAGGAGAGTCGACGAAACATGGTACGATACCCATGATACAATAAAAAAGGATGGGTTGATGACTCGGGGAAGTGCAACAGATCAATATTCCGGCGTCAAAAGGAAAAAGAATAATGATTTTATACGCAGGAGGTGAAAATGGTTTCGTTCCTGGAGCCCTGTATCTTGGATGTAAAAACTTAAAGGAAGCAAGCGCCGATTGTCATTCTGATATGAATGCGGAAGTGTTTGAAAATTGGTTCAAAAACATTTTATTGCCCAAATTGCCACCAAACAGCGTCATAGTAATGGACAACGCTAGTTACCATTCGGAGTAACTGGATAAAATTCCAAATACAACAACTAATAAGGCAACCATTCAAGAGTTTTTAAGAAAAGAAGATTTTTATTTCGAAGAGGACTACACAAAAAAAATTATTGGAAATGCTTGGCACACAAAAATTTTCGAAGAAATTAAAATTGACATTCTCGCTTCTGAATGTGGACACAGCATTCTACGATTACACCCATATCATTGCATTTTCAACCCCATTGAAATGATATGGGGGCAGTTGAAACAAAGAATTCGACGAGGGAACACCGGTGGAAAATTTAGCAATGAAATGCTGCTAAAAATTAGACACGAAGCTGAAATAACAAGTGTCGATGCATGGAGAAATTCAGTGCGGCATGTACTGGACATTGGAAATCGGTACAGAGCGAATCATGATCGTTGCTCGATACTTTAATTGCAGATATTGGTCGGACACAAATCCACATTGGATGGAGCAAGTCCACAAACAACACCCTGAGAAAGTGAATGTCTGGTGTGGTATTATCAGTGAGCACATTTTTGGCCCATTTTCATCGATGGAAATTTGAATGCGGTCAAGTATTTACAGCTCTTGTGCAAACACATTATACTAGAACTTATGCGCCTGTTCCCTAATCGTGAAAATTTAAGGATAACTGAAAACTGATCATTAATCAATAAAACTTTGAGACGACAAGCATGAATATGTTAACATTTTTGTTGTAAGTGTACTCGATCTACCGAACATAATGTTGGCAGTCTGAACAAACATGTCGGCCATGCTTCCAGCCCGGGACAGTTGAATAAAAATAAACATTTCACACCCACCTTTTAGCGGCTCCAGGCTGACCAAGTCGAACACCGTCAATAAAGAAGAGGTGCGGCCACTGCAGCATCTTTTCGGGATGCGTGCGTGCCGTTCGTGGAGTTTCAGCGTTTGCTCTGTACAAATTTACCTAGGCATCGATGCTGGCGAGCTAGACATTTGCTCAAGCTATTATGTAAATGCGGTGGGACTTTGTTTTCAAATGTTATAACCTGTTCGCAGCATCCATCTGCTTCGTTGTTATCGCTTCAGCACCTGATTGCTGGGGGTCTGGTGTTGATTAATGTATTGACAGGTTCTTTGGCAAATGCTGAAGCTAAAACGCCTTTATTTAACAAATTCTCCATTAATATTAGCGCCTAAGATACATAATCCTGGATTATTCTTCTTCTTGTAGCTTCTCCACTGATTAATATCTCCAACTCTGTTCGAATATCTACGGAGAAACACTGTAAAGATGAAGGGAAAACTTCGTCAGTTAAGAACCTTCAGTAGAGTTGACTATTATTCTCATTGGTAGAACTTCGGCAAGCTATTTGTGCTCAGAGAGCCCGCACTTGGAGCCGAATGCTCTAAAATGGTTGTTATCTTCGCTACCTGTTCAAAATTTTCCTTGTAAAGGTGATTGCTGTCTTAAAGCCCAGAAAACCTCCAAATGAAGCAAGAAGTTTCCGACCCATTGCCCTCATGAGTGTCTTCTACAAGTTACTAGAGAAATTAGTCTACCAGAAAATAGGACATATTATTGAAGACTCACTTCTGAAGGAACAAGCAAGTTTTAGGAAGAATAGAAGTTGCTGTRGCCAAGTCTTAGCTCTAACAACATACGCTGAAGGTGGTTTMCAGAAACGATTGAGAACTGGGGCAGTGTTCATAGACTTAAATAATAAATAAATAATAATAAAACATTTTTCCTAAGAGACAGCAAATCAAAGAAGAAAGAGGGGAGTCTTTTGAAGCAGATCCCATTAACTACAAATAAAACCGATTTTTGAAAATTCGGTGTTACTAAAGAAGAATATTTGAACTACAAGAATAAAATCTTGAATTGAAAAGTTTGTCTACACGCATCACAACATCTGCCTCTTAAAAGCTTCAAATTCTTTCCCATCTGCATCCTTCAGTGAACGCCTCAATCATAGTAATCTGAGAAAAACATGATAAACAGATACTGCATTGTTACACGAAAGGTAGCACGTCCCGAAGGTATGTTTCCTGCGCTGCTATTATTAAGTACTATTTACCCCATACCTCCGCTTTGAAGATTGAAATGTTCGACAATTTGCATAAAATTTTATCGCCATTAAAAAATTCTTCGGACGTCGTCCACGTAATAAATTACAAGTGACTCACGGCTTAACTCTATGCAGATTTGGGCTGACGAATTGAATAAATTTTGGGGCATTTCGTGATCGAAGTAATTAGATGGTGAAAAAGAGAAGAAAGAAGTTACGACCTTCGGAAGTCTGCGAAACGTGCGTTGCAATTCAGTAACGATTCTTCCAAACCTGTATATGCACGCTGGAAGCTGATAAAACGGAATAATTCGCCACCTTGGAGAAAATTTGTTATAACTTTTAGGAAACTCATGTTATGAAAAACCCATCTTCAGTATAGAAAGAAACCGGAAAATATCTTTAGCTGGAGATGTGGTAAGAAGAATCAAACCACCTTTCTAAAACTTTTATTCGAATGAAGCCTTGTCAAAAGCGTTCTTTTTTCACGCCCATGGTCATTTGTTTCCATTAGCGTATAAATCAAAAATATTTCATAGGAGCAAAGCCACGGGTAGCAACTGGTAGGTAGTATAAAACACGAACATTGTTGCAGTTATAACAGAGCAACAAAGCAAAAACTTCTCCCTGCTCCAACGGAAACTGATTATCCAGAAACTGTTCGATTCCTTCTTGGGACACTTATGGTACCTAATGTCGGCTCCTGTACACGATCGTTCCGCATTATGACGGAGATTATTACGAAAAGTCTCACATAATCATATTAAAACAGTTGCATTTCAATAACCTAACGCTACATTGAATGCAGTTTATGGTGTTCGAGTATTGTATCGCGGCAGTGGTTCTGGTTATACCATGTTGGGGATTACTAATTAGAAGGTACCTAAAAATGGATTTGAGAAACGGGTAGATGAAAAACGACAGTTGGAGCTGTGACACTCTTGAACTGTGAGTACAAAAATTGTTGCAGCCAATGGCTTTATACCCACGCAGAAAAAGTTTCTAGTTGAATTAATATTTTGTATTAACAAAAGTAAAGAGACAATTGGAGTGAAAAACTATCTAGGATATATCAACGTCATTTTTAAACGAGTCGAAGCAACTTAAAAAACGTTTATTACAATATCAATAGCAGAATAATTCATTCAGTGACTTTCAAATCCTATCGTGGTTAGAGAAGTTGAAGATCGCTATCACCGCAAGAATAGAACAAACTTTGTAGATGTTCGAGAACTTGCAGAAGTGGCAATGTACAGTTTGAGTAACGCGCAAAAAATGATCTTGTGCAAATACACTAAAAGTGCTAAATTGAAACATTATATTACTTTTTTCAAAAACTGTTATCAAGGCTGTCATTTTCGTTAAATTTTCAGTTGACAAACGAAACCCTTCTTGTCTCCTAGCTGCAAAATACTTTTGTGATCTAGAACGCCAAAGTATTTGTCAGGCTAGAACATAAAACAAATGTCAAAATAATTTATCATTCTTTCGAAACTTATTTATGATTTTATTAATATACATTTTACATAATCTAAAATTTTAATAACCAAACAATTACAATTTATTTTGCACTACATGTAAATTAAAAGTACCGATGGTGCAGTGAGTTAAATTTATGCCAGATTTAGTGCTACCAGTTACCGTAGCTTTTAGTTCTGGGTGTTTAATTTGAGGTTGCTGCTCTAATTGTTTAAGTTTACTACACACGTTATATTACTGGCAAATTCTGTAGGCTCTGCTGAAGATGGTAACAGTTTATTTGCGACTGAAATTTTATTTTGAATAGAATCTTCTATATAAGTCTCCGCTGCAGTACTAGAACGCCACCCTCTATGTCGTTTAATCTAACAGTGTCGAAAGAATGTCTGAAGTAGTGCCCTGTGTAAGTTTCTGGATGAGGCAAATTGAGATACGTTGCTATTTCTTTTGGCACATTCCTTATTTTGTTGACGCCAACCACTTTTACTTTAAAATACGTAACAAAGTTAGAGTCGGACGTAAAGCACAGTATTTGCGGCATAGTTTTGGAACCAGGAATTCTTATAATAATAATTGAATGTTTGTCTTCTACATCATCTGTCGTTATTCTCAGTAGCTCATCTCTTCCCAAACTTTCGCAAACACCAATAATTAAAATGACCTGAAAAGTTACTCAGAATTGGATAAGTCAATAGATTTATATTAATTTGAATTACCTGTTCCACTATCAGGTGCCTCTTGTGAAAATCTCTCAATTTCCTCTTTCGTGAGAATTCTGATGGACTTTTTTTGGACTGTATCTAACTGATTTGCTGTTCAAATATGGTATAAATTTAGAAAATTTCCTGATATTTACATTTTCTTTGGCATTCAGTGTGCATTTTAGCATTGAATATACTGACCATAATGTCAAAGATTTAACTTTATTAATTTTATGTTCAAAATATGCCAGTGATACCGCTTCGGACACTTTTTGAATTTTCTTTGAACTGCACTACGCTTTAAATTCGTTGTAGGCGATCTCGTACTGTCTCGACGATTTTTTGGGGATTAATTGTGAAACAGTACTTTACGCCGCTTCTTCTGGTATAATACTTCTTCTGGTAAATGCTTCTCTTCACTTACCGAGCTCATTTTCAGTTAAACACCCTTTAGAATATGAATATTTACTCTATATTATAATTCTGAAATTACTTTTTCTGACAAACAATGTCCAACGCCACCGCACCTATAATGTCTTATTGTTTCAAACAGTACTTTAAAGGATTTCAAATATAAATTAAATTGTTACACGTGCAATTATCTTATTTTATTGCAGTTTTCAAAGAAATATTGTTTGTTCTCCAACGCGAAATGCTTTTGCGTTCTCGAATGGTTATAAATTCTATTCTTGAACGCAAAAGTATAATTTCGCGTTTTAGTTACAAAAATAACTATAAATGGAGAAAAACTTAGAAAATTTCTAAATACAGGTTAACTCTTGTTTGTAGGAAGATAACTTTTGGATACCGCTTAGAGGAAACATTTTTCATTTGTTAAAAGTAATTTAATTCATGCTCCTTTCAAAAAATCTTTTACTTCAGGAACGGAACACGTTGATTTTCAGCTTATCTTACTAACAAACGTTTGCTGTGTCAAAACGACACCACGAAAGCTGATAAAACCTTCTCAATCAAGCCAAAAGTGCTAAAATTTTCTACCTCACTATGTTCCTGAAACAAACACTATTATTTGCTTTGGTTTGAGAGGCTCCTATCGATACTTCCAATGTGCTAAGATTTTACGACAAGCCGCCGACTTTGTGGTTGCACTTTTTGTTTGGAGTCCCGAAAGTTCCCACTGCCACAGTTTACAAACTATATAGATCGGTCTTTGGGTAAACAGCGTGCCGATACTTGGGCTGGGCCAATTCTGACGTTGGTGTGAAGTGATTTCGCCAAAGTGTGATAATGAACGTGTGATATGGCCGCACATGTTTCTGTCCGTGTTGACAAATACCTTGGCGTTCGAAAATTCTTCAGGGCGGCTTTCCATCGGTGATGAACTCGGTGCCCTCCGGTTTAACAGCTTTCGATAGTAGCCATCGACATCGCTACGATAAAAGCGTTAAATGTCTTTCATGCATTCACAGTTTTTATGGTTGTTTTATGGACAGCTAATACCCCATCATCATTTTTATGTATTTAATTTACCAAAAGCATTCATTATTGGCTCGTGATAGCGCTGGAACACTTCTTTAATTGCGTATAAGCCATAAGAGGTTTATGATGGCTCCTTATTCATTCCAATAATAATGTGCAATAAACAGATTTGCTTGAATGTTGAGATTTATTTACTTTTGCTTATTAGGAAGATAATAAAGAACCAGGTATTTTCTGGGGAACTCATTTAATTTTATACACTTCACTCGTGCTAACATTTATTTATTTGAAAGGTACTTATACATATAATACATATAATATATCTGTCAAATCTAAAGTTTGAGAATACCATACATACATTATTTATTTAGTAATTTACGAAGGTGTGAGTGTTAACAGATAAATACTGAATTAAATTAAAGGTCGTTGAATAGCTTAAGCAAAACTAAAATTCGCTATAATTCTGTTCTATCAATAATAATGTCTTGTGAGTTTGACACAATAATATTACGCTAGTGCCGGTGCTGAGATACTTGTGGTACATTTTATCAATAATTAGAACGATCTATGGATCATATTTCACTGCCAGTTGCCGTGCATGTTAGTAGTCGTATTGATAGAAAACAGATGACCTTTAATTATATCATTCAAAATAGAAGTAGATGAATAAATCGCACCTACACTGAAGGCTTAGCTCAGAGGCGTAGCTGAGAGGATTAGCAAGATTGTTCATTGTATACGTTATTTACTGAGTGTTTAAGATGCCTCTGACAATCGTGAGTCCCGCCGATTGTGAAGTATGGGCTGTTATACGATTTCTTAGTGCTAAAGGCGTAAAACCGATCGATATTCATCGTGAGATCTGTGAAGTTTACAGACAAAACATTATGAGTGATGGAATGGTAAGGAAATGGGTGAGAGCATTTAAAGATGGCCGCACAAATGTGCATGATGAAGAACGGAATGGGCGTCCTTCGGTCGTTAATGAAAATTTGGTGCAGGAAGTGAACGAAAAGGTGAGAGAAAGCAGACGCTTTACAATTTCATCATTGTGCGACTGCTTTCCACAATATTCTCGTAGTGTTTTGTATCGCATTTTGACTGATGAATTACCGGAAATTGTGTTCACGTTGGGTTCCGAAAATGTTGACGGATTTGCACAAAACCCAACGTTTAGGCAGTGCATTGACTTTCCTTGAGTGGTACCACAATGAAGCTGAAGATTTTTTAGACCAAATTGTTACTGTGACGAAACATGGGTGGCCTACGTCACACCAGAATCGAAACAACAATCCATGGAATGGCGACATTCATCATCACCCAAAAAAGTGAAGTTTAAGCAAACAATTTCTGCCCGGAAAATCATGTGCACAGTTTTTTGGGACAGAAAAGGAGTATTGCTAGTGGAGTTTCTGCCTCGTAATGAGACAATCAATGCAGCGTCTTATTGTAAGACATTGAACAATCTGCGTCGTGCAATCCAGAACAAAAGACGTGGCAAGTTGAGTAAGGGTATCGTTTTGCTGCATGACAATGCCCGTCCACATGTGGCTAATCGGACCAAAGATCTCATCAAATCTTTTAAATGGCAAACTCTAGATCATCCCCCATACAGCCCTGATCTGGCGCCCAGCGACTACCATTTGCTCCTGCACTTGAAGAAACACCTGGGTGGTCAGCGTCTTCAAGACGATAACGAAGTCGAAACATTTGTGATACAGTGGTTAACAAGTCAGGCGGCAGAATTTTATGAGGAGGGTATCCAAAAACTGGTGCCACGTTATGACAAGTGCCTCAATATTCACGGAAATTATGTAGAAAAGTAGATTAAGGTACAGGCTTTCATGTAAGATAAAATTATTGCGATATCTTTGCACGTCTTTTTTTAATTCCAAAACGGTACTTACTTAAAAAACATGCCTCGTATATGAACTAAAAAATAGTTATTAAACAAGATAAAGCAGTCAACAATTAAATATGGGCTGGATTTACTTTTGAACTGAGCAGTTTTTAGTTTTCATAGAAAACAGTAAAAATTAAGACATATTTCCTTCATTTAACGTAATCTGCGTTCTCCTCTACAAGTAGCTTTTTAACAACGGCAGGTTCTTTTGCTACACCTAGAAGTATATTGCAAAACGGACTAAATAAACTTCCATTTGAGTCTTCCCTGTAAAATAGCGAAAAGATCTAGTTTTTTCCAGCAAGCGCTAAAATATTCACCGCTTCTATGAACATCTCATTGAAAACACATCGTAACGAACCATATGTCTGTAATTTAGTCCATTTAGTCACGATAATAACACACAATTGACACACGAACGAGTGGCCATCCTGCATGTTTAAACGAAGGCAATTAGGCACGAGCTCGCTCGCATTCTGACGTCATTTTTATAATTCGTGGTACAAAACAATTAAATTCAATTAAACGGCGAGCGCCAGAGTAATCCGCATGAACGCCATTAGCGTGCACCAAAGAACACGGATATTGTTAGATCGCATTCGATAATAATTGAATATCGCTTGCAGATCTAAAACTCCATTCAGGATACCGCTACAACCGACGAACTTTGTTGGCATTGTTCGCCCTGAACGATTTTCGTTTCCTATTGAAGGTGCGCTTTGAATATTTGCACATTCAGATTATGGCCAGATTGCTTTATAATTACCAGAGCGGACCACCATTATAATCGACCACAGACCATTACACCGGGTTTGGCGAATGCCGTTAAATACGCTCGATGTGAAAGACGAGATCAAATCTCGATAAAAACTTGCACGGCCGGTGGCGGTGCCGCCATAATTTGCACTAGTTTTTCTATCAACTGCTTTATGTCAACACCCATTTTTCTGTAGGCAGATGACGGACGAACGGTAAATTTTGATTACCGAATCGCAAATATGAGATCCGTTCCGAATATGAACAAACGCGGGGTAAGAAGTGATCCAGTTTCATCACTTCTTTTATAAACAAGTATCATTGCGAATACGCAAATTTTGCGACCTCTCTTTGTCAGCGCAATAAAGAATTGCGTAAAGTAGGCTAACGTAAACGAAAGCATGTCTGTAGTGTAGCCTTTCAAGTTTCCAGGTGGATCTGAATACTTATAAAAGCAGAATTGCGCCATACTCCATGTTAGTACATGCAGGCTATTGCCCTTTTAAGGTATCTGAAGTACAGTTTTATTGCCTAGGCACGATTATAGGTATTGCCAATGGAACAACGAAGCAAAACTCATAATTTCATAGGTGACGCAACTCTGCGTTTGCAGAGTAAAACACGAAGTAAGGATGCTCGTCGTATTAAAAGTATCGACGTTATTCGATATTATAGATTTTGTCCCAGTAAAATAGACGCCGCTACTTCTAGGGTGTGTTCTACACGTGAAAATATGAAGAAAAGTTATCTTGCGTTTTGATATGTGCGGCCTTCCTACCGAGTAGCCTCTTAAAGATGGACTTTTTTACTGTCCAGCGGTTTTCATAATTTTTTTTCTAGACGGTTCTTTATTCCGTTTTGAAATCACATTTTTTAAATCTATGATTCATATGAAAAAGAAAATATCCTCTTTTGCTATTTCTCAAAAACGCACCAGTTACGAGGAAAAGTAGTTGTAGACAATGGCCCGTTTTATGAACAAAATCAAGCTCTAAGTCCGATAGTGGCCAAATTTTTAATTTCTATGGTACAAATTACGAAAGTATCAGCACAAATTATCACTAATTGAGTACTAAATACAGGATGTTTCACGAATGATAATGATCCTGACGAAATTAAGAATGCAACCCAAAATACATTCTCATAGCCAATGTGGTTATTTTACATAATGGTATATTATTTTAAAAATAAATTGGGAATCCATGACGGCTATGCGCTATGGTTCCTGTCGCTGTATTTATTAAAAGTTAAAATGTATTCAAATGATGAAAAAAAACATATGATTTTGATTTATGGTGAATGCAAGAAAAATGTTTCCGCTGCTGCCCGTTTACAGACAGACAACGTTTTCCAAATAGAAGAGCTCCTGCCGATACAATTTTCAAGAGACTTGAATTAAATTTAAGGACAAACTGGCCACCACTGAAAGAGTCAAGAGAAAGAACAGCAAGAGGGCCTGACAACGAAATTAGAGTATTGGAAATGATTGACGATCCTCATATTAGTAAAAGGGTAGTGTCAAGAGCAACCGGTATTAGTCTGTCTTCAGTACACCGAATAATTAAAGGCAATCAATTTCATCCATCACTTGCAATTGGTTCAGGCCTTAAAGGAGACAGATTATCCTAAAAGACTAGCTTTTTGTAACTTTTTTCGGGAACACCAAAATTTAAACGTGAGATTTTATGACAATATTTGCTTCTCAGATGAAGCAAGATTTTCTAATAATGGTAGAGTTAGCAAACATAACATGCATCATTATGCGCAAGAAAAACCACGTTAGAGTCGAGAAAGACATTTTCTACTCTACTCGACGAATGTCTGGTGTGGAATATTGGGGAATCAAATTGTTGGGCCTTCGCGATAAACGGCAATACTTATCTAAATTTTTTAAGAAACATTTTACCGGTACTTCTCCCAAATGTAAATTTACAAGTAAAAAAAAATCTATGGTTCCAACAAGATGGGGCACCTGCGCATTATCATATAATAGTGCGAAATCATCTTGATTTGGTTTTGCCTAACCGATACATAGGAAGAGGTTCAATTAATCCTTGCCCACCGAGAAGCCCGAACCTCACTCGTTTGGATTTTTTCTTGTGGGGAATGGTAAAGGAGCAAGTATACCAAACACCAATTGAAAGTGTAGAACATTTAGAAAATAAAATACGTGATGCATGTAGATCCATCACTCCAGAAATGTTAATGCATGTTAAAAGATCGTTTTGGGCACGAATTCAAGCTTGTGAAAACAGCGGAGGGCGACATTTTGAGCATTTATTACTTTAATGTTATCGATGAATCATTTTTCAGAAATAAAATTTGTTTTACAATACCGATATTACTTAAAGCAAACGATTGAAGTTTATGTCAAAATTTACGAACGTTTTATATTTTTTTAATAAACAACCACAAGAAACAGTACAAATTAGCAATAATTGTCGGAATATTAAAAATTTGAATATCACATTTAGGTTGCTTCAACTTCTTCTGGTTCTTCTAGTTATCAGCACCTTTCGTCTTTCGGATTTTGGTGGCCACCAAGAAATCATCCCAATTTACGTCCCTTCTTCTCCTGATATACAGAGAACCATCTCCAGCCGATTGCTGTCGATCCAAAGTGCGTCAAGAGTTTTCGGTCAGTGGCATTGACGACGGCATTTGCATAAGGAGCAGTTATACATGTCGTCCGCGTTCCCTATTGTCTCGTGCCTGCTTAGGTTTCATCAGGCCAGCCGTCTGTGATGGCTCGCGCTGCACGTCCTTTGTGCCATCCTGGACGGGATTTGAATAACTGCCATCTTGGATCGTCTTTTTGCATCTCGAATTCCCGACCGGTAGACTAGATGTGCACCGGAGCGAGTACGGCGAACGAGAAAATATTAATTATACCTCCCCAATGAAGAACATATTCACGTCTTTTGCTCATCAACTTTTTCAGCGTTGCGCCCGATGATGCATGACGAGGCGGCTGCAGTACAATCGACCTGGGACAAATTACATTGTAACATATACACGTCTGCTTGCAGGAAGTACAAAAGAAATCACGTGAGCAGGTGTCGCGATCCAGGAGACCTTGCAGTTTTTGTGTGGAGTGATGTACAAGCTGTTTTTCTAACTAATCATTAACAATATTTTGAATTGCAATAATGTAATTTTGGATCTAGTTTTTTCGAATAACTGTGATATAGTTGTTACTGAATGTTTACCTCTTACAAACTGTGATATTTTTCATCCACCCTTAGAAATTAATTACTTTAAGTACAATGAACTAAAAACCCCCACATACTATTTTTACGACTTTAAGAATGCAAATTATGACGCCTTAAATTGGTTATTATGTAGCGTCGATTGGAGCATCCTGTATAACAGTAACGATATTAATCAATGTGTTGATCATTTCTATTTTATTTTGGAAGATATTATGGAGCGTTGTGTAACTAAACGAATAAATAACAAATCAAATTTTCCTTCTTGGTTCAACAAAGATATTATTAAACTCATAAAAAGTAAACGTCATATCCATCGCAAATTTAAAATATCTATGTCTGATGCAGATTATTCTGACTTTGTTGAACTAAGAAAACGATGCAAAATCATGGTGCTTACTCCGATTATATTTCTAATGTAGAAAATTCTATTCCTAATAACACCAAATTGTTCTGGAAATATATTAAATCCAAAAATAAAAACTGTAATTCTGTGCCTAACTTTTTGCACCATGGAGAAAAACATGCATCAGATGAAGCTGACATTGCTGCGCTTCTGGTAAGCTACTTTGGTTCTACTTATAAGCTATTTATGTCTTTGGATAATTCTGATTTAGAAAAATCACTAAAAAAGCCAGTTTCTTACAACAAACTTTTTATTTCTGTTGAGGAGCTTAACAAAATTCTAAGAGAGGTGGCGGTTGATGGTATGGCAGATCCTGACTTAATTTCTCCTATTTTTATTAAAAGTTATGCTGAATCTTTAGCATTCCCCCTTTTTATAATCTATAATATTTCACTTTCTCAAGGCATCTTTCCAGACTATTGGAAAATGTGTTATTCTATTCCTATTTTTAAAAAGGGGGATAGGTCTGATGTGACAAACTATCGACCGATTACTATTCAGTCATGTATTCCTAAAATTCTTGACAAACTTGTCACTACCAAATTATCTTTTATTTTTAAGGAAACTATTATTGATGAACAGCACGGGTTTTTGTCGGGTAAATCAACCGTTACTAATTTGTTTTCATACGTAAATTTTATCTGTAATTATTTAGAGAAAACTAAGATCCGACAAGGGCAGTTTTAAAAAATTTACTGCAGCTCACGCGGATCTTATTAAAGAAACATTTATGAAATGTACAAGAATAACGTTATTCCAACAAACAATCGCCGTGTTATATAAAAAACTGAAAAATGATAATATTATCGACTGCTCCGAGCATACGAGCAACGAAAAAGGTGGAGAAGAAGTAAAATCGTCCGATATTTTTCCTCGACGAAACATTGTACGATACCCATGATACCCAATAAAAACAGGATCGGTTGATGACTCAGGGAAGTGCAACGTCAATATTCCGGCGTCAAAGGGAAAAAGAATAATGATTCTACACGCAGGAGGTGAAAAGGTTTCGTTCCTGGAGCCCTGTATCTTGGATGTAAAACCTTGAAAGAAGCAAGCGCCTATTATCATTCTGATATGAATGCGGAAGTGTTTGAAAATTGGTTCAAAAACATTTTATTGCCCAAATTGCCACCAAACAGCGTCATAGTAATGGACAACGCTAGTTACCATTCGGAGCAACTGGATAAAATTCCAAATACAACAACTAATAAGGCAACCATTCAAGAGTTTTTAAGAAAAGAAGATTTATATTTCGTAGAGTACTACACAAGTGCTTGGCACAAAAAAATTTTCGAAGAAATTTAAAATTGACATTTTCGCATCTGAATGTGGACACACCATTCTACGATTACCCCCATATCATTGCATTTTCAACCCCATTGAAATGATACGGGGGCAGTTGAAACAAAGAATTCGACGAGGGAACACCGGTGGAAAATTTAGCAATGAAATGGTGCTAAAAATTAGACACGAAGCTGAAATAACAAGGGTCGATGCATGGAGAAATTCAGTGCTGCATGTACTGGACATTCAAAATCGGTACAGAGCGAATCATGTACAAGAATTAATAATAGAAGTTAATCGTGATTTTAGCAGTGAAAGTGATAGTCAGTAATTTTTTTTAGTTTGTGACTCTTGTAGTGTGCTTATCAACAAGCTGTAATGAACATAATCGATACCGTGTATAAATTTTATTGTGCACTATTGTAATTTTTTTCTAACAAATGTAAATAATTTTCTAGTTACCAATTTGTATGTTTTTATATTAAATTTGTATAAATTCGTTTGATGTGCAAAGGCTTTTATTTTATACAACGGAAAAATTAAACCCAAAAAAGTATCACATAAAAATAGATCGCAGGTCGCACCAGTTAACAAGTTTTTTTTAATACGGCTCATTTAGGAACTTTGAAGCGTGCCCTTAAACATACTTTGCTTACTAAGCGTAAGTTAATCTATAACTTTGCATTTAAAGAGTTAGTTTTGAGTATCTCTCACAAACCCAACAGGTTTGGAAAAAACAAGTGACACATTCACATTTTGCTTTGCTTTGCCATAGAATAATGACCCGACAAACTACAGCTGTCCAGTTTTTGTACCATTTCCGAAAAGTATGCCAATAAAACGTTCTCAGWGTATTGCGTTACATTATTTTCAACCATTTTTACACTCATTTTCTTTCTTAATCACTGTCAMGCTACATGACGCAAAAATTTAAATATTAAAATGAATATATTATAGCCGCAGTAAATTAAAGACATTGTTTACTCATTTTTCGAGATATTACTTTTTCAGAAGGATTAAAAAATTCTGCAGTTGCTGTATTCATTCCCATCATCCCAAGTGCTCCCATTCCATCATGAACTGCGGTACATCTGCACGCTTGTATTTATAGCAGCATAAACAAATGAAACGCGATTGTTAATGAGGATGTCCGGGTGCAAAATGTGCTAAACCCACGGAACCGGATAAGCATACTTAACCTAAAATTCGATAGCTTATCCACGGCATACAGTTTACCATCCTCATTAGCAGTTATCAAAACTGTCAAATTTACACATCATCCAGCTATGTGGCGATCCGGCATTGCTAATTAGGATAACTAGCGACGCATGGCCCATTTAAAACTATTGTTTTCGACCTACGATGGGGGTTTTATTGAAACGACCTTATTCGTTAATTTCACAAACGGTCTAGATTGGAATAATCAAATACGCCGACTGCTGCCTAGCAAGACGAATGTGTATCATTTTTTATAATCTCCGCGGTGATGGTAGCATTACTCACTGTAATGCTAGATAATAGGCCATGAAGGAATTGTGTTTTGTGTTATTGTCGGTACCAAAGACGACCAAAATTTATAAACATTCGTTTGATTAATTGAATTTACTTCATATTAAACAGGATAAAGTTTCGCATATTACATCAAAATTGAAATTCGCAATAATTTTATACACTGTGAACAAAGCAAACGGTGTATTTATGTGCAAATTCTCTCACACAACTTCACGAAATCCTGAGTGTGACACAATTGACTTTAAATTCCATTGGTACGGCTGATAAACAAAATATTACATATTATAATATTAAACATATAAAAACTGAAATTGATACAGAATGGATAAGCTTGAATAATGAAATGATTTTCACCTATTTGTGAAACAACTTAGACAAATGCAATACAAAATGACAATCAAAGGCAATACCAAACTAAGTCATCTCCTACTGTCATCCAGTGACAAAATATACTTATAAATACCACTTAGATTAGAAGTGTAAGTTCTTTTACTAATAGAATCTTTTCGTAGCTTCATCAAAATTAAAGCTTATTCTGCTACGCAGAATTATTTTTGAAGCTTTTAACAACTTCTGTGCTCTGCCATTGTGTTATTAAACTACCTACCAGTCTGTCCAATGTAATCCCCTTCATAGCTATGACACTAAATAGTGTAAACATCATCGTAAGATAACTTGACAGGTGTTTCTCTTTTGACTATAGAGGTCATCGACATTTTAACATTTTCTAATACCAAAAGAGAAAGACGAATTACTTCATATACATTACCTACTTCAAGATTAAATAACAGTTTGTCACTTTCCTCAGAGAGTGGGGTAGATCAAGAATCTGTTGTTTCTAATTTTGGTACACATAACAACTGATCTTTGCAGATCTATAGTTCTATAAAATCTTTAGGTTACTTACTTGCTAGGAGTCATTTTGTGAAAATCGAACTCCTCACTGCTAATGATTTTATCGTTTTTTGATGATATAATGAAATAAGGAAAAAGGTGAAAGCAGTATTAGTTTATTGTAAAATTCTGCTATACATCGCAGTTTTTAGTTACTTTTAGATAACTCGATTGGCAGCTAAACGGGTACTGTTTAGAGTAAAGATAAATTGAGTTACAGAACAAACCGAAAAAATACGTATTGTAGTCCGATCTAGGTCAACAACCAATAACAATACTGGTATGGATTTCATTGAAATAACATTCCTTCTTTCATTCAACGCCTAGACATTCTTGCTTCTATCTCGTAGAACAGAAAAAAACACACAACATTTTATGGTTTGAGCCCACATTGTCACAATTTACTTTGTTAATCAACCTATTTCTTTAAATGTTACTTAACTGTATTTTCTGCTTCGTAGGATATCCGAACAATCATCATTTTGCCTTCTGAACTGTAAACCCCAAATCGACAAACTTGCAGTACCAAAATGCGCCCACGGCGGTCAGACGTCGGACCCTATTAAATACAAAGTTGCCCGTTTGTGTGCGCTTCGGCTTCTTCAGAAGTTTATTCTGTAATCTTACACCCAAAAATGGCCGTTACTACACGCATGGATTAAACCGGCAAAAATCCAATTCTGCACTAACGACGTTCCGCTGACTCAACAGTACCCAAACAATATCAGCTTACTTTGGAGGAAAGGGCAAAAAATACTGGGAGGCCGCGCAGTTCTTGAGTTACTAATTTCAATAATGAATTAACGACCGAAATGGTGCTTTCGCCAAACCTGAAAAGGAGACTCCCCAGGTGGAAATAACTTACATTCTTCAGATAATCACGAAGAGTGATCTCTTATGGAGCAGATTGTATAAGAAATTGATAAAGCATTGGAGCAGTGGATACTTTTTTCCTCCAAAACTTACAATTTCCCAGCTACAACTATATATGTCAATTGTACTTAAACTGTAGCTTCATTTTCCTGAACATTTTGATTCGCGCCAATATTGAAAGAAAGGAATTTTGTGGCTTTTTAAATATTTTTATAATATGTGTACATACATGATGGCAAGCACTTTTTATGACTAGGAAAATTGTTATGACAGTTGGATTAGGGCTAAAGCAATTCTTTAACATTACCAATCCATGATGATAGTGAAATCGCTCTATAGCTATCGGGATTGTTAATGTCTTTATTAGTTTATAATCACAACTTGTGATTATAAACAAGTTGTATTCTTTGCTTCMCTTTAMAATTTTGAAATGATGTTTTCACTAATTCTGAAAAGKAGAAGCCCAAACGTCTCGCAKTMTTCAGATAATCACGTGTTTCCCGACGCKGTCGCAGTTGAAGTCGTTTCGTCTTTTGTTAAACAAARCGCCGGCATGTCATTTTCAGMTTTTCGGATGTTTTCCTGTCTTCCTCGGACCCTTTGTAAATGGATAGTTCGTGGCGGGGTGCACGTGTTACGACTATAGTTCTTGTGTGCGGATGTCACCAATCAGTGATGAATGGCMCCAMMACACGCCTTTTACCTGTTTTTAGCCTGGCAGCTAGTCACTTTAGTATAATACATAMTTGGTTGCAGCTTATTTGAAATAGACATCGCATGGCAGTTTAAAAATGGTTTATTAGTACGGMAAATTGGCCCGCTCCCTGAGGCGGGTGTAMTTTAATGAACCTGTTGCGTAACATTTTCAGCTACAGCCATGAAATGATTTCGAGTACAATAAATMGTTAAAATAATAGCTGCCAAGGCAGTTCGCTGTTAAAACAGTTTACGGCACTAAAAATTTAAAGCTTTACAGAGTTACTTACCTATCAGAAGAAAATAGATGGTATATTCCTACCATAACAAAGTCAGAAGCTTGCCAATGAACAATAGACATCACACAATAAATCACGGTGTAATCTATTAGTACTAAGTTGCATCAAATTCTTTATATCCGATCTAATACGTCTGAAAAGTATTTGTTTGTGTGTTTGGAAGAACCTTTTAGTATATCACTATCCATATCAAAATGCCATGACGTTATGACTGAATATATGTTTTATTTTAATTACGTATAATTGATGTCTAATAAAATGTGCCTTAAAATACAAAATTTAGACTACCGTATGTACTTAAAACAGTTATTTATTTCCTTATTTCAAATAAAAAAAAGAGAATGGAGTATTTTTATTACATTTTAAAATTTCGTGATAAATTTGAGGAATCTTATTAKCATKTTTGTGTTATTACTGCTCCATACGTAATAAAATCTATAGATAGTACTCCTCGTTAATTTACGAACGATAATATGGACAATTCATTTTATTAATTACATTTAAAGGTTTTTAACATGTTACTGAGAAAGAAATACCGAACATAAAACCTAAACACCATATTCAGAAAAAAAAATCATTGATGATACGAGATAATTGCATTTTCGAAAAAACGCTGTGGCTAATAAACTTACAAGAAAAAATGGGATCTGACGTTTGGATTTCACCTGTAATATTTGTCCAGAACCTCAATAAAATCTCTAACACAAGTTCAAATCAAATTTTGAATCCTTGTAAGTCATGTTACTTCAGCGTAGAGAAAATGCCGCGACACCTACAACTTTAGCCTGTAGGATATGCAAGGCACACAACAACAAGGTGTACTTCTAGTTGCATAACCGGGAGGAACAAATTCAGGTAAAATCAGTATATTATCAGGAAAAGCGATAATATTCTTTAAATGGTGTGCTGCAGCATATTAAAGCTATATAATTTTATACATACCATATAATATTAAATATTATTTTATTTTACGTTGTTTGCCAATAAATATTAATATTAATATTAATTAATATTAATATTGGAGTACTATAGAAACAACAGAAAAATAATCATTTAAACAAAAAATTTCTAGCTTGCCTCGTTTTTATCATTCATCATTTTTTATTGCATGCGCTCAATGTTTTTCATTTTATGGCTAGGATTCTGGATCTTGGAAAAGAGAAAGAGCACTTAATATTTTTACTAAAATAATTACAATTATAATTATTTTTAGCCTACACTTTTACGATTTTTTGTTATTATACCACCAAGAAAAACGTCATTGCACTTATTCGTTTCCAGAGCATGTTTACCATCGTCAGTGAAATCTTTAATAAGTGAGCCCGATAATTTAATGATGCTCTGATTCCTGGGAATATTCCATGCAGATGTCTTTCGCTTTTAACCCAAGTAAGGAAATTAATACATCATCAACGATTTTCCTTTAATTAGATAAGACGACTGGAGCCATAGCGGATAACACCAATTAATACATGTCTTGTGTGTGGCCAAAATTATTAAATTTCTACACTAATTATATGTACAGTTTTTATGATAAGTATTTAAACAACTGATGGTTATATTTTTTCAATAGTACCTAGTTGTTAAGACTGGTATACTATCAAAATCTAGTACCATAAAGAACCAGTTCATGTCGCCGTTCATATTTTTATGGATTTATTTTTGTTAATTCTCATTTGCTTTAAAATTAATCCATTTTGTGTGCAATTTATATAATCGTAAAACCTTAACAATATTTCAATCTAATCATACACTTTACTATGCTTCTTTAACATTATGCAATGCATAAGTATTGCCAATCTGAATTATAACCACAAGTAAAATGCAATAACTTTTTCGCAGTGATATTTCAAGCAAATATTATCTTGTAATAAGCGGCTTTCAGGTCCATGAAAATACCATAAAATACCGTGACGATACGTTTCTTTGTAATGCTAAATTCTGTTTGTTTATTGCATTCCCCCGCTACCATTTGCAACCTGTTTCTTTCCTTCAAGAGTATTATGTGTATGCAACATTCTTGTAAACGGATTCAACCAGCTGCCTGCAATCGAGTATTATAAATGGTCTCATGGTAATCGAGAGTAAGTAATTGCCGTACATTAAGCAAGAATAATAAAAATGGATGTAGAACGCATCATGATGAAATACATTAATATAATCACGTTCTCTTGAAGTTTGCAAGTAAAATTAAGTAGCGGTATTGTTTACTTAAAAGAAAAAAGCAAATTCTAAAGTTGCTAAGTTGTCAGTTGTTTGTTCTTTCTCCGGTACTTAAATAATTAAGTGAACAAATGTATGAAGCTAAACGGAAATATTTTTGAATTGATTCCCAAACAAATTAATGATAACCAGCGGAAAGAGAAATATCCGAATTAATTAGAACTGAATTTTAAGTACTTTGTTATAAATGGGTAAAATACAGTTCCGTTTTACAAAACCTAAAGAAATTATGCCACTATCTTTTTGTGCTGTATCTTCCTAAGTAAATTTTCTACCGTTTTACTAAAGTATTTATCAGTGTCGTTAATCACCTGCTATAAGGTATCAAGGTATTTCAGCGCCACATCTAGAGGTACGTACACTAGGGAATAGCGATGATACATCAAGAAAGTAACTCTCCCCCCTCAAGTTTAATGTTCGTATCCGAAAAATCAATTGAAGGTCTAGGAAAGCTACTAAAGTCATTGGTCAACCATGTTGATAGCAGGTAAAGGAGTGAGTTAATTTCGGAAACAATAGCTCTTACCAATTTACCTGTTTTGTAGATTTTGGGGAGAACGTGTACATTTTATGCATAGTTGGGTATGAAACTTGTAATTTGTATTTCAAAGCAGGTGTAATAAGATTGTGACATTCTCTAATAACTGTTTTTTGTTTGTTGAGTTAATTTTGACGATGGCTTCCGGGGTAGTTTGTTATATGGATCGTTTTCTAAAAGGGCATTGACATTTTTGAAGTAGTCTGGTTCTTATCTACCTATAACAATTTTTAATGATTTAATTTATTCCAAAGTTACCCAGCATTACTAAAATTATTCTCCAGTTGAATTTTGCATCAAGACGCGAAATGCGATTTCTTTTTCATTAAATGTCTCAGAAGATTGATTAATAACTGTATTCCACCGAAGACTTAGTGAAAAGAATATCCTCCGGTTAATCCGTCTAGATATTCAAGAAGTTCTTCTCTCTAGTGAAGATGAAAAGTTATTTAGACGAAGCACTATACAGTTAAACGAAAACGTGGACATTTCGTCCTATAAAAAATTGCTGGCATATCTTAAACGTCAAAATGACGGTTATGTCGCAAAAAAGTCCAAAGTGTTATCAATGGACAATGTGAAGAATGTCATTAATAATGCTCCTGATAACAACTTTCTGATTATGAAGGTTGTGACAATAATAGCATTGTACGGAGCCTGTCGCGAGGAAGAATTGCGACTTTTGACAGTTTATGACGTAGAAGATTGCGGACATAGGTATCTTAGTAGTTACATTACACGACACAAAAACAAGAAAAAAAAACGTGTCATCATAGTACTTGAAGCTAAGACCCGAACGTGTGGACCACCATAGACTCTTTATACAGGATGTTTCACGAATAATAATGACCCTGCCGAAATTAAAAATCAACCCAAAATACATTCTCATAGCCAATGTGGTTATTTTCCTGTCACTGTATTTATTAAAAGTCAAAATGTATTCAAATGATGAAAAAAACAGATATGATTTTGATTTATGGTGAATGCAAGAAAAATGCTTCCGCTGCTACCCGTTTATAAAGACAACGTTTTCCAAATAGAAGAGCTCCTGCCGATACAATTTTCAAGAAAGTTGAATTAACTTTAAGGATAAACTGACCACCACTGAAAAAGTCAAGAGAAAGAACAGCAACAGGCCCTGACAATGAAATTAGAGTATTGGAAATGATTGAAGAAAATCCTCATATTAGTCAAAGGGTAGTCTCAAGAGCAACCGGTATTAGTCTGTCTTCAGTACACCAAATCAATTACATTTGTACCATTTGCAATTGGTTCAGGCCTTAAAGGAGACAGATTATCCTAAAAGACTGGCTTTTTGTAACTTTTTTCGGGAACACCAAAATTTTGATGTGAGATTTTATGAGAACATTTGCTTCTCAGATGAAACAAGATTTTCTAATAATGGTGGAGTTAACAAACACAACATGCATCATTATACACAAGAAAATCCACGTTGGATTCGAGAAGGACTTTTTCAAACTATCTACTCGACGAATGTCTGGTGCGGAATATTGGAGAATATTGGAAAACCAATTATTTATTTTTTTCGCAATGGTTTAAACGGCAATACTTTACCGGTACTTCTGCAAAATGTAAAAAAGTAAGACGAGATCTATGGTTCAAACTATCTACTCGACGAATGTTTGGTGCGGAATATTGGGGAATCAAATTGTTGAGCCTTATTTTTTTCGCGATAGTTTAAAGGGCAATACTTATCTAATTTTTTTAAGAAACATGTTACCGGTACTTTACTTTACAAGTAAGACAAGATCCATGGTTCCAGCAAGATGGGTCACCTGCGCATTATCATAGAATAGGGCGAAATCCTCTTGATTTGGTTTTGCCTAACCGATGAATAGGAAGAGGTTCAATTAATCCTTGCCCACCGAGAAGCCTGGATTTTTTTCTGTAGAGAATGGTAAAAGAGCAAGTATACCAAATACCAATTGATAGTGTAGAACATTTTCAAAATAGAATACGTGATGCATGTAGATCCGTCACTCCAGAAATGTTAATGCATGTTAAAAGATCGTTTTGGGCACGAATTCAAGCTTGTGACGACAGCGGAGGGCGACATTTTGAGCATTTATTACATTAATGTAATAAACCGAACTTACTTAAAGCAAATGATTGAAGTTTATGTCAAAATTTATGAATTATACAGCTCTCTGCGTTTTATATTTTTTAAGACGATGAACAATTATCAATGTTACCTCTGCAAAGGTATTTTGGGTTGCATTTTTAATATCGTCAGAGTTTAACTGTAGTTTAACATACTATTTACGAATATGTAAAGTTTATTACCTACATAATCGTTGATAATAAAAAACTTAAGKGAGKGAATATCAACTTGAATCACCCGGTACAATTCCCACTTTTATAAAAAAAAAATTATTTACATAAMGAAACTAGTACAGACGATAGACGATATCTCACCTATTACCTTCATTGATAATTGCGACAAGCCGCGGTTTATTGACACAGTACAAGCGCGCGTTGCGATTGTTGACCAAATCAAACTCGCTTGCCCCACCGATCTCAATACCTACACATGCTACGGTTTTACACCAGATCCGCTGCAGATCAAATCTAGTATCACTTTTACTTTCATCCGACCGTCGAGAATGTACGCGTTTAGATGGTGCGACTACTTCGGCTTCCTGTTCGTGAGCTATTGCGTCGTCCAGGACAACAAGGGCATCACCAAGGAGAAGAAGCCTTCGGCGGTCGCTCAAGTGCAGCTGGAAGACCGCATTGCAACTACACCGCCTCCCCATCAGTTCGAAGTGGAGTACCAGTGGCATTACATTAATTTTACCTGGCCTTCGTACGAAGCCTACAAGAATGCTGTGTATCGTAAGCAGTACATACCGGAAAACAACGCGATGGTCGGGATAAAGTTTTACAAGGAGAAGTTGTACATCGCGTTGCCGAGATTGAGGAGAGGAACGCCGGTAACGCTGGCCCAGTTGTCGACGAATTCGAGTTACAAAACGGATCAGCTTTTGACTCCTTTTCCGAACTGGGAGATGAACGCGCAGAAGAGCTGCTCGACGCTTCAGAACGTGTACAGCATGGAGATAGACAGACGGGGGATCATGTGGGTGCTGGATGGCACGAGGATAAACAATTTTACCGGGTGTCCTCCGAAGCTGGTTCTTTTGGACTTGAACAACAAAGGAAAGATAGTGCAAACGTACGAATTCGCCGATCATTTAAGCTTGACGCAAGGCGGTTTTTTGAACGATATCGTAATCGATGAAAGCGATGGGGGATACGCGTACATCACCGAAAACAGCGCCCAGGATCCGGGAATCATCATTTATTCTAGAATGCGAAACCATGCTTGGAAAATCCGAGATAGCTCCATGTTTGGTGAGATCGATGCCGTTGATTTCACCGTGGATGGATTGAAGAACGACCAGTTAATCGCTGTGGATGGCATAGCGCTGGCACCCCAACCAAACTTGAAGAACGAGGACAGATACGTGTTTTACTCCGCACTGACAGCTTTTTCGTTGTACGCGATAAGCAACAAGATCCTGAAGAACGAGGAACTCTGCCGAGGCAGTGCCTGGAGGAAAGAGATCAAATACGTCGGCCAAAGAGAGGGTCAAAGCGACGGCTTCGCCATGGACAACAAAGGCAACATGTATTTCGGTTTGCTCAACAGCTACGCGGTGGCTACGTGGAGCCTGTACAAACCCTTTACCACGGCGAAGGTCGTAGACCAAAACCGGAAGACTTTCATTTGGCCTGATAGTTTCGGCTTCGACAACAGAGGCAACCTATACGTTCTGGCGAACGGCATCAACAAGTACCAAGACCCAAACTTCCAGTTGCAAATCACGACGGACATCAAGTTTAGGATACTGAAACTGCACACCGGAACTCTCAGTTATCTGTTCAATTAAAGTGGTGCCATGCTGTTGATTCTGACGCGAAGTGATATGCAGAAATCGGGAACGAGGAAGTGGACGCCGAGAAAAGCACAAATAAAAGACTAGAGTGGTTAGATTGTTTTTACCATATTTTTACCGCTGCTGGCCCGACATGACCTGCTCTGTATTCGCTTTCATTTATCGTAACACATACCCGTTCTGAAAAGATCACTACCTGCCATCTGCTAGTGCATTTTTCACTCTTGGTTTTATTATAGAGTCGTATTAAAGTCGCGCTCATGCCAATTCTTACAACAAATCAAATATGTAGCGGTGTATTTTTTGTGCGACGGGTTTTTAAGCCAGTACCACTTGGATTATGTAATTATAGTTCTTCTAGTTTTAAATAATAAACACATGACCAAAGTATTTCACAGTTTATTTTACGTTAATGTAGCGAAATTAGATCAGCTTCGAATATTTGCTTTCGATATCAGACATAACTAACAAATGCTTAGGCTGTTTAGAAATTAAATATCAATGCGTACTTGTTAATAATCAGGCCCCTAATCTTGATTTCCTCGCCTTATAGTATATAAATTTATATGCTAATTGAACCATGAAATCTAAATACTTTTGTCAGCAGAAGGAAATGCTTTACACTGTCTGTTTATTCAACCATTAATGCCTTAAATTCTTGGGTAACTCGATAATTCATTATCGATTAATTTCATTATAACAGAGTTTAGATATAAATATAGACCTTTTTTCAAATATTTATAAATACATACACTGATCATGCACTTTTTCATTTCTAGTGCAAAGCTTTCAGAATAACAGTAAGTTATTAAAAAACGTTAAATACAATTACCTTAAAGTTTGTTATCAGTCATTTCAAAATCAAAACTAAAGCATCCAACATCCAAATAATAGTTTTACGACCTAAAAAATATTAGAAGAGTTCCACGAACCAAACCAAACAATAAATAGTCCATTTCATCACTATATTCACACGTTTTCTTCATTTGAATTTGAAGGTCTCGCTTGGCTGTTGCTGTTGCCTGAACATAAGATTATTATCTAATTACGAACATACCGAAGCATGTAGCAACTGTCTACGTTATTTCCTTTCCCTAAATTTTTGGTTAAATAAGTGGGTCTAACTCGTTACGAGTATTTGGTCAAATATCTCGTAAACTTTTTGTACGTATTTAAATCAGGTTACCAAGCTCAAGCAATTACTGAACATTTTTATGTACTCTTCGAATTGTAAAAAAATATAGTACCTAGACTAAATTATTTTGTAAATATTATCAAGGACAGCAGCTTTCTAAAATTAATGGTCGAAAAGGGGGGAGCCTATTCATAGTTGTAATTATGTAGACTAGAAGTTAATAATTGGATTATTTTCAGAGAGAAAAAATTCGAAATCAAAAGCAATTAGCAACGTAGTGATGATGTTTCATTGAATATTAAGTATATTATGTGAAAACAGTAGAGTTGACGAAATCGAATATCTCCAAAATATTGTGCAACAACCTACTGGCGAAATAAAGCAAGGGTGAACGCATATGAGCAAAATAGGAAAAATATTTGATCTACAAACGATTAAAGTCAGAGCACTAGGTACTTTAGTTTGGTATTTGCCCCATTGCAACTTTTTTGTTTTTGTCAAAAAGTATAACAAATTGTATACGTAATTCGTAAGTGCGATCTTTTCAATATATATTCCTCAAAACACTGTATATTTTAGCTCATTTTCCGTTTCATTTTTGAAGAGAAGGTGAAGTGGAGGATGCCACATCGGTTCTGCTAACAAATCTCATTCCAGATAAAGATGCTGCGTAACTAGATCTCGACGAAGCTGTCGTTACATTTTGTACACCAAAATTTTGGTCTATGTTTGTCTCTTATTGATTGAAAATGAAATTTATCAAAAATAAACTGAAGCACTTTTAGCTCAGAGACTGGAAGAAAAGAAGATAATGCGATTACAGATATAACTCGAGGAACTGTTGATTCTGAAACTGATATTTGTTTTTTGATTAATTCAAGAATTTAAAAGAGAATTAGCTACGTCTATTTAAAATTCATTTATAATTTTATAAGAATGGAAAAGTTAATGGTCACAATTGCCACTACTGGTGAGAATATAATCATCATGGCGATGAATGCTTTGCATGAACATTTATCCACCAAAGGAAAAGCCTGAAATTTTGTATGTGTTATAAGCTGTTTCGTAAGTTTGCTTTGTAGCTGTACATATTATACAAATGTATCAAAAATATGTGGCCCATACATCAGTTACTTATGTTGCTGGATCATTAAAAATTTATACTAATCCAGTTACACTTTAACCATTATTTAGTCGTTAATGCAACAACTTAAGATATTTAAGTTTTATTAGCAGTACTAATCGATTTGTTCCGTGTTAGACAATGAAGTTTTAGAAGTTCCCTCCATGGTACATATACTACTTTATTAAGAAACTAAACATTGTTACAAAATTCTCTTCTATAGATATGTAAAAACTTGGTTTGGATAACAACCATAGAATTGCCCTACTAAAAATGTGGAACTAAATACCTACGTGATTGAATTATTATCTGAAGTTTGACGCAAGTACTGAACACAATTTATCCTTGTATATCAATTCATTACAGAAATGCTGGTGTTTACCACTCAGTGTTTCTCAATGATAAACTATTACATAACTTTATGGATATCGTAAAATCAATGCTTTTTTTAGTCACGGAAAACTCTTGTCCTAGATTTTCTTTTTATTAATTTACACTAAAGTCACGATAAGGCTTGTTATTATACTACACAGCTAAATAAGAGCAGAGCTTTCCTAACTTCTGGTAGCAAATTCCAAGCGATAAAATGTAAACTATTTCTGTCAGAAATGAGCACCATTTCTTTTATTTCTATTAGAAAATGTCACTTGTCCAGGCTTTGTCAGGTAATTTATTGTCAAAATACGAGTAATTTGTACGCCACAATGACGCATATTTTAGGTAGTTGTTGTGTACACCAATCGACAGCTTCTTCAACACCACGTTTCTTGGAAAGTAGAGACGGTTCTGATATTACCAGGTTAAAAAACCCCCAAAACATTCTAATTTGACTTATCACGCTGTTATATTTGTAGAGCTTCCAAAATAATTTACAAAAACAGGAGCAGCATCGTGCTTATAAAAGCCGCGAATCCCGAATGGGGAGATGAGAATGGTAGGGTGAATGTATAAAAAATTAACACAAGAACAGAGATATTTCGATTGTAGATTCGAGTATTGGAGAGGACGAAGGTTTTTCCACGGTCACTGCAACGTCTTCTTTGGAAGTCAATGTCGGTAGTGCAACTAACTCTGCCGACTGTGTGACTCATCGTCCCAGTAAAGGAAGTGTTACATTCAGCGAACATTTTGATGTAAAAAGCGCACACGGATGCCAGAGTTTATGTTTGTGTGGAGATCCCAAACAGTTGGACGAATCCAGAAGTTCTGTGTGTGAGTTGGTCAAAATATTAGCACATTTAAGACACTTTAGTAAATCTTAACAGAAAAAGGTAGTCTGCCCTTTTCTGGTTTGGAAAATGCGTTGTTTATGCTCTCATTATTTATTTAGCATCACGGGCTTTTTTATTTAACGTGTATGCCCATAACTGACTATCAAAATCTCGAATTTTGGTATTAATATTGTAGATATAGCTCTGCAAAACGAAGTGAATAACGGTAAAATGTTGGGTGACAGGATTCCACTATAAACTTATAAACATAGAGGATTTTAATAAAAAAATAAAGTCAAATCTACAAGTTATGCATCAGCACAATCAGATTTATTATCATTTACTTATAAAAAAATCTTTTTTATCAGCTGAACTTAAAGGAACTATGTGGCAATCTAAAAATAATGTAATTGTATGATATTAACATGTATAGAGGTAGTAACTAAACTAATTATTTTATTTCCAGATGCTGTGGCAGGACAAACCAAAATAAGAGCGAATCCACTAAGACCATGTATGTATGTGATTTATATCAGTAACGTATTTTGTCTAAAATTATTGTAGAAAACATATTTCAAAATTTTTATTATAGATATGGGAAATAAACAGATAAGCATCATTTTTATTATTGGGTAAGATATTCTGTTTTTTCTAGGGGGCTGTAAGGCTAATATGTTTTGAATCTTATTATGTCTAGATTTTAGCTCTGTGTTGTTTTTGTATTACTTCACTTAACAACAGTCAACAGTATGACAGCCATCTATAAATTTTTTTGGGTAAACAGAAAATCATAAAAATGTATATCCCCACACTACTCATATGTGCAACAGCTGCAGTTTTGATTAAAAAAAATTATTCACATAATAAACAAAGTAGAGACTAGGTACATACTATTTATAAGTTATAAATATATTTTTTCTTAGTTTATATTAATACATATATAATTATGGATTAAATGAATTCTTTTCGAGTTATTTTTGGAAATCCATTTTAGTGACAGTCTTCTTGTATTTTTTTACTTTGTTTACTTTGTCTCTGTCAATTTATTTGAACTTCAAAAATTAAAAAAAATATTCTTGAAAACAGTTACAGTTGCAGTTTATCTTTTTGTACAGACTATAACTTATTGGAAGAGTTTTCAGTGGTATCTCTTTTATTTTTAATTTCTCAGAACTTTCTATGTTAATTAATTCCACTAAGAAAGTTTTTTAATACTCAATTTACTTTAGAATTTTTTTCTCTCTCTTGGTTGTCATTTTTGGCATATGCCTCTTAATACATTTTCATTTGTCTGTATTGAATAACAAATACATTGAGAAATAGTAGTACTTGATTAACTACAGCAGTAAAAATATGAATATTATTAGGTTTTGAATATATCTACTTGCTTCTGCCATTAGCCATGTAATAATTTTCATTATACATTTTATTTTTAAGACATCGTACTGACTAAATTGTACAGCTAAAAATAAAGAATTTTGGCTGAATTTTGCAAGTGCATATGGTCTTATGAAGCAGTTTATTGCTTGTAACACATATTTTAAAGATTGGATGAGTTAAAATCAGTAAAACACTAGCTAACTCACCTAAACAAAACCATTTTGTTAGGAAATAGCTGTAATAATTGCAGAATAGCAAATTGTTATATATTTATATACACCACAAAATAACATTTTTAGAAATGTTTAATATTATCAGAACTACAGTTAATTAACATGATTAACAAATAAACTATACAGTCATTTCAGTTATAGCTGGAATATCTTATGAATAAAAAAGGTTTTTAGATTAAATTAGGTACCAGAAAGAAAATAATGAAATTAAGTAACAGAAAAAAGTTCAAAAAAATTAAAATAAATCATCACCCACACACATCGGGTGTTACTGCACAACCCACAGGTGACAGATCAGCATTTAGTATCATAATGAAAGTCCATCACACCATCATAATCAGCATCAAAAATCATATTCAACCACAACCGTTAAAGCAATATATCAAATTTTGTATGAGAAAGTCACCTTCAACGACACCCATCAAGAAAGTAATTTTTTTCACATTTAGGTACCTTACTTTTTTTTCGAAAAAAATCTGGATTTTGCAACCTTGTTGAGATTTGCTTGTAGCGCACACATCCACTCAAAATATTCCATCACAATGACATACTTACCATTTATATATACAAAAAAAAATTGTTTTCAGCCCATAGCAAGTTACTGGACTGGATGACCACATGCTTCTGGAAATGTTCCTCCGGCTGCCACCAAATACCCGATTTCGACATTTGAACCCCATTTACAAGTAAAAAAAAATAGTACACATTAAAAAAAAACAATTTTATTTAACCTTAACAAACGTATATGTACAACCTCACATAAATAAACTCCTACAACCCCAACCTAGCAGGCGTTCTTCTGGGCGTCGTACCCGCCGAAATAATCTCCTGCCCCCTGTTGAGGGCCGCCTCCTTCTTATCGGCAGCCTCCTTCCTCGCCTTCATCTCCTCCTGCGCCACCTGCATCTGCGTCTCCATCTCCTGCAGGTGGACCGCCGCCTGTTTCCTGTTTGCCCTACCGGATCTTCCCGTTTCCTTGACCGAGAAGAACATGGGACCGAGCTCGGCCAGCCAGTGTCCGTCGACCGAGGTAACGCACTGCATGTATTCCCTGGCCGTCATCACCAGCTCGTGGTAGACCACGTAGTCCGGGGTGTTGCCCAGGCCGAAGAGGGCTGAAGTCGGGTGGAGGTGGCAAGGCATGCCGGTACGGCAGTTGACGTATTCGCCGATGCCTTTCAGACGGGCGGCATGGTGGAAGTAAGCTGAAAAGATTTTGAAGGTAAAGAGAAACAGTCACTCTTATAATTTGAGACAGGCTTCATCTTTGCTTAAAAAGACTCTGTAACTACAAACAGTTTGGGAACTGTTGAATTACAGAAAACCTCTGCTGTTTAAAGTACAACCACCTGTTGCATTTGAAACAAAAAAGTTTAATAATAAGGAAGTGAGAATTTAGGATGGCAATGCCATCTGTCAGCATTAACAATGACATGATGACAAAGCCACCTAGCTGCCTTAACGGGTGCTAGGTGGCTTTGTCATCATGTCAGTGTTAATGCTGACAGATGGCATTGCCATCCTAAATTCTCACTTTCATCATACCATTGCTTTGGTATATAAGCAAAACCAGTTCTATGCCGTGTTGTCTACACTAGACCTAAACTGCACTGATGAGCTGTAATGACAGCGAAATAGTACTATCTGCAGTTGGTTGAGGTGTAGACAGCACAGCATAGACATGAAGACATGCATTTTAATAATAAGGCTTCAGTAATATGACAATAACAAGTGCTCAAATTACCATAATTAAATATAAAATAATTTCTTGAGAACTAGACAAAAAAAACCTTCTCTCTTTGACAAACTATTGCAAACTACCCTTTGGATTACATATCCAAAGCCAATCTACTATACTTGGAATCCTGGGGTTGAATTTCAATCCCAAAGGTCATGAATTAAACTTACCTGAACAGATACATTTCCTGACGATATCCCAATCAGTTCCGCATGACTTAAGTTCCAATTTCTGTTGCAGCACGATATCTTTCAACTGCTGTCTTACCTCTCGAACCTTCCTCATAGCTTTGATGTGAATAAAATGCTCGTTACACCAATGAGATGAGTAACTATAAGGAAACAACAAATTAAAACAAAACCTCAAAAACCTGCTTCAAAACTTACTTGTTCTGCTTCCACTGATTATACACATTGAGGTATGTCAGATGATCACTTTCAGGAACCTGAAATTTCTCTCGTACACCATCAGCTTCCTCTTCCCTACCTTTGGGTCGATAAAATATTGATGGCACAGAAAGCATCGACACTAAAAAAAAAACTGATAAATCTAGTTTGCACTTTAAAATCTGAGCAAAAAATACCTATAATCAAAATTTCCGCAGTGCAACCCATTTGACTCGAAACAATCAACATCTGGCATTGGGGTGGATCCAGTGGGAACTCTGCCATCTGTCTTCCTAATTTGGTTAACACACCGGTGTGATCCAAAGCACCCAAAATCCACAGTTGGTATAGGGAATTTAGTATGTTATCCTGCAATTATTTGAAGAGATATGATAACTGATAAAGACTATAAGTATTAATTTAATTTCACAAGTTAGTATTGTGAATATTCAGAATTGCATGTGGCAATTACTAAAACATTTTTTTCCAATACCTTACTGTTTTAGTTGCACTTACTTGTGGGGGAGGATCCATAAAATGAAACTGCAACAAATCCTGCACACCTAAAGACTTCAGCAACAGCACGGTGTTTGCAAGATTAGTCCTCTGTATTTCCGGTACAGTAGTCACGAGCAATTCCTCCTTGTACTGCCTTTCTGTGTATAAACGGAAGGCCTGCCCAGGTCCAGTACGACCAGCCCTCCCAGATCTCTGATTGGCATTAGCCTGGCTTATAGGGTAAATCTACAAAACGTTTCTTTAAAGAATTCTCTCAACCAACATGATTTTTTCTAATCAAACCTGTAGAGCGTCCATACCAATCCTTGGATTGTACACTTTTAGTTTACAATAGCCAGAATCAATGACGAATATAATGCCATCGACAGTTAGGGACGTCTCTGCTATGTTTGTGGCCACTACGCATTTACGTATGCCTTCTTGGGAACGTTGAAAAATTTTTGCCTGTAAATCTGAGGGCAGCTGGGAATATATGGGTAGGATAGACAGCTCTGGGGCATTGTCTATCTCGCCGAGTCTTTCAGCCAATACCTGAAATATGTTATTAGCATCTTGGAGCATGATTGTAGACTATTATATATATTTTCTGCTAATAATTTCACAGTTTTAGGGAGTTCTTGATTGATTTTTTTTTATCTAAGAGGGTACTTCGATAAATATTTAATCATTACAATACTTTTGTTTTGTATTAATTAAATAAATCATTTTTGACCTACAAAAATTTGTCTCATTATTTACTCTTATGACCCTTGTATCATTCAATCAATATTATTAGACTGTAGCATGGGATATATGACCACAATAATTTGTTTCTTGTTGCGAATTTTTAGGATGTATTTATTTTAAATTTTAATCTGTTGGATCTAGTTATATCAAATTTAGTTTTCAAGTAAAATTTTCACAAATTTTTAACATATTTCTAAATATTTCAATTTATTCCTTTTATTCGTTCGAGCTAAATGCCATGAGAATCATCTAACACCACAAAATATCACATTTCTGTCTAAGTCAATGACCCAAAAATTAAGAAACTACCTCCGAAGTGAAAATTATTAACCCTACCTCACAGGTGACCTCAATGTCCTCCTGGCCAGGCATGAATATCAGTATATCACCCGATGGAGGCTGTAGATGTATCTGTAAGGCCTGTTTGACAGCAGCATCGACATAATCGTCGACCGGGTTTTTACTGAACAATGTTTCAACAGGAAACGTCCTCCCTGGAATGGTAAAAGTCGGAACATTGCCGAAGAACATCGAAAACTTGCTGGAGTCCATAGTAGCCGACGTGACTATTAATTTAAGGTCGTGCCGTCTGGCCACTATCTAAAATTGAACAAGGAAAAATTATGGGAGGATTTGTACCCTCGATACACAAGTAATTTTAACACGGACAAATCTGAGCTTTGTGGAAAATTTTTTAATTTGCAAGAAACTCGCATCCTATTGTTGAAATACTCTCTTTACACTACACTAGTACAGGTTTTTAAAAGAATATTTGGAACAAAACTGCATTTGTTGTAAAGTTCAGACTGTTTCATTCACTGAGAAATGAAATAAATAAAACATAATTAGGGCAAATAAAAAAAAATTAGTAATCTCTAAACTTGACAAGATTATATTTTCATTTCCTTCATAAATGGCCTTGGAAATATTGCCAACAGTGTTAAATCAGCATTATCATTCCCATTTCAAGCCCTACATGCATTAGGAAATGCATAAATTCATCTTGCACAATATTTATCGAATAAATATTGTATAACAAACAGTGCTACAGCAACAAAGCAGAAATGTTTCCTAACAAGCACCGCATTCCTTAAACATGAACCAGCCATATCTCCATCAGATAATTTTATATCACGCAATTTACAACATCTAAACTTTTTATGGTTCCAAACATGATGTATATAGCGTCATGTGAGTGGTGCAATGTAGCTACACCTAACACACTGCTAAATTTATTAATTCAGATAAATAAGACCCAAGCTTTATCACCTGAACCAGATAAGCACCAATACCCACTCCATATTTATACAATTGAGCAGTAAGTAAATAAACAGTGCAGTGCACAAATTATAAATAAGCATTGTTGTCAGTGTGAGCCAGTGTTGGAGATGACCACCATGTTCCACGAGGCGTTTGGTTTCGTTTCAAAGGGCAACGAGCCCATTAAGCAGGAAAAAACAAAACCTGTCAGACGCACAACAAACAGGCAACCTATGCCCCGGAACAGAAGTGCAAACAGTGTGTTACAAGTGCAGAAAAGTGCCACGAACATCACGAGAGGCGGTAGCTTCATAGTTGGCCAAAAACTGAGGGAATCCAAATGGTTCACTCATGAAGAAACCAATATTTTGTTAGCTGTGATAGAATCCGGATTTATCGTGGAGAAAAAATGTGAAGGTGATAGTGTTCATGGGGTGGCACTGTGGACACAGGGTTTTGGTAGGTTTTAACTTAAAAAATCAAGCGTAAAACGTAACGTGACGTCTTCCACAGAGAAAAGCAAAGACCCAGAGCAAATCCAAATATGCTACCTGCAAGAAACGAAAAAGAAACGCCCCAAAGTCATCTTAACAAAACTAATGGACTTCTGGGAGCAAGGAAGCCTCTTAAGGATTAACAATCAGTGGGACAGGGACGAAACACCCCACGGAGAAGAGACAGTGAGAGACCAAATCGCCTATGCGGAAAACAACAGACAAAACTGGCACAACAGCCAACATTTCGCCTACTGGTGCAGATACGGACCACCCCAAATAAACTACAGGGTCAAGCAGGTATAATGCCAGCAATTGATAAAACGTGGCGCCTGATTATTAGGGTGATAACGACCCCAAAATAAATAGATAAGGCCTACGCTAATCAATTTTATTTGTACGACCTTATTTGACGCAAAGTCCCATTGTTATCATGTTTTTTTTTTTCATTGTAGGTCAGTGATAGCGTCAAATGGGGGAATATAGGTATTAACACTGGCTTGATGTTGCTGCTGAAGAAGAGGCAACAGAAAAAATGATCTCCCAACAATACATCTTCTAGAAATACCGAGAATAAGTATTTAAAAGAGAGATAAGACTAAATTATTATACTAATTAAAATTATCAGTATTCATTGGCTCACTTCCATTGCTGTTAATCTGTGTAGACTGTTTTTTATTGCCAATAAATAATTGTTTGAGATTTGTATTCATTCAGGACTTACCTCTCGTAACAATCCAAACAAAACATCAGTGCTGAGTGACCTTTCGTGGGCTTCGTCCATGATTACAGCACTGTAGTGGTCCAAATCAGGTTCCCTTAGACTCTCTCTCAGCAGTATACCATCTGTCATGTATTTAATTACTGTGTTTTCTGATGTACAGTCTTCGAAACGAATCGCATACCCAACATCGTCCCCTAACATACAACGACAAAATTATACAGACATTTTTTTTTCACAAGACAGCTTTTATATACACAGTGGCTTAACTACCAATCAAAATACTCAACTATTGACAAAATTACGTTTTTTTATACATAAACACATTTCCAAGTTCTAATCTAAAAAAAAAAAAGTTTGAATTTATTAAAAGCCAATTGTGTGATTTCTCTAATGTGTTGTCTGGGATCCAATAAGATATTTAATTAGCGTCTATCTTTTTAATGACAATACTGTCGTCTGACAGCAAGCATTTTTTTATACAGGGTGGCCCATTAGTGCGTGGACGGAATATTACACAATTGTTATTATAGTTTTTAAAATTCTGCAAGTGCAGCGTGGTAGGGAGTGCTGAAGCCTACAAAATAAAAATATTTTTACTCCTCCCCCCACACATATGGGGGTGGTTCAATACATTCTTATATTTTTTTAAATGGAATACCCTGTATATTATTACTTTTTTGGATTCCTCTTTTAATTTTAATGGGACTTAATATAACATATATGGGGTCTAAAATACACTCTTGTAAGGTTATTTAATTTTTTTTACAAAATTTTGACATTTTGGAAAATTATTATATTTTCAAAACCTTAACAGCTAGAGGTATGCAGTTTTCACAGGGATGTTACTAATAAAATGCACATCATCTGTAGATATAAAAGATTAATATAGGAATAGTTAGTAGTACTAAAATTTACTTTAGAAATTTGATCATATTCAATCCCAGCCAACTCGATTTTTTTAAATAGCACCCTATTTTACTTTCACAGTAGTTCATGCGCAAATTAATTCCTTTTATATGATATAAAGAAGTATCCATCTATCTCTAATAGTTTTTAAGAAAATTGCTTATTTTTAGGGTTAGTTATATTTTAGTCCTTTTTATAGTAGGCTATGGAGAAAAAAATGAATGCACTTTTATCAGCTTTAAACTGTCAATGTTTGCTTGATGTCAGTAGTTCCACTACATATGTATGTGTCTATCTTCAATCATTTTTGAGAAAATGATGTTTGTACTACTTTAGTCATATTAACATTAATATAATATTTAAAATTTAAAAAAACAAATAAATATAGACAACATATGAGTATTATGGTCTATTTGAAAATTCAAAAACATTGTTAAAAAGCAAAAGCAATAAACGTAACCCATAATAAAATAACAAAAATAACAAAAGTAGGTGGCAGGTGAAAACGAAACAAAAAAATACAAGAAACGTAACACAACAAAACAACAAAAAAAGTAACAAAAGTATCTGAAAGCAACAAAGCAATAAAATGCAAGGAACGTAACACAACTAAATAACTCAAAAGTAACAATAGTATGCGAATACAAGGAGACAAAGAAGTACAAGGAACGTAACAAGTAACAAAATAACACAAAGTAACAAAAGTATGTGAAAACAAGGAAACGAAGAATGGCACTGCAACCTACAACAAATGTTCAAAATGGCGACCGATGTGGTGTAAACACATTTTAACTGTACTACAAAACAGACAGTTTAAAGCTGATAAAAGCCCATTCATTTTTTTCTCCATAGCCTACTATAAAAAGGACTAAAATATAACTAAACCTAAAAATAAGCAATTTTCTTAAAAACTATAGAGATAGATGCATACTTTTTTATATCATATAAAAGGAAATTAATTTGCGCATTGAACTACGGTGAAAGTAAAGTAGGGTGCTATTTAAAAAAATGGAGATGGCTGGGATTGAATATGATCAAATTTCTAAAGTAAATTTTAGTACTACTAACTATTCTTATATTAATCTTTTATATCTACAGATGATGTGCATTTTATTAGTAACGTCCCTGCGAAAAAAAAAAGGTTTTGAAAATATAATAATTTTCCGAAATGCAAAWATTTTGGAAAAAWATTAAATAACTTTACAACAGTGTATTTTAGACCCCATATATGTTATATTAAGTCTAATTAAAATTAAAAGAGGAATCCAAAAATGTAATAATATACAGGGTGTTCCATTTAAAAAAATATAAGAATGTATTGAATCACCCCCGTATATGTGGGGGGAGGAGTAAAAATATTTTTATTTTGTAGACTTAGGCACTCCCTACCACGCTGTGCTCGCAGAATTTTAAAAACTAGAATAACAATTGCGTAATATTCCGTCCACGCACTAATGGGCCACCCTGTATACGAGCTGTGAATATAACTGTTTGTTTACAGAAGAATATCAATGCTATCCATAATTGGCCCAATTTAGATAAGTCAATTAAAATTAGTAAATATAAAGGAATTACTTTACTACCCAATTTCATACCATAAATTTTCCACTTTAAATTAACGCCATAAAACCACTCTGCCATCTGGATCATTAATGCTTGACTAAAATTTATAATCTGACCCCGGTCTTTGTTAGTTCAAAACTACATGAAAAGAAAATTAATTGTGAGAAGTTTTAAGTTGCAATTATATAAAATAAAAAACTCAAACCAGTTTTACGCAAAATTATGTATTAACTTACCCAACTGTGTACCCATTTCATCGCTCACTCTCTTAGCAACTGACATAGCTGCCACTCTTCGAGGCTGCGTACATCCAATCATCCCGTACTTACTATAACCATCTTCATGGAGGTACTGCGTAAGCTGAGTGGTTTTTCCACTTCCAGTTTCCCCTATACAAACCCAAAATTAAGGAAAAAGTGAAAGAACCGTTACTGAAGACTCACCAACTATAATTACAACGGAATTCTCACGAATCACATTTAAAAGTTCCTGTCTGACGGCAAAGACCGGCAAGTACCGCCTTTGCTCAAGTATGGTCTTCTTCCTGGCGAAATCGCTGCTCGCTTCTGTTTTTGTCATGTGCTCAGCAAATTTCTGGTCAGTTTTGTAATCGGCTGTGTCATCTTCTTTGTTGAATCTCTTGTCTTCTTCATCTTCGGTCTTCTTGATGCCCATGATGTTGCCTATAATAAACAAAAATTAAATCCTCTAAACTTAGCGTTGAAATTAAAAAAACAAACCAATTTTTGTGCCCCCTAATTCCCAATGTTTCTTCTGGGCTTTTTTCCTCTCCTTCTGCTCCCTGTATACTCTGACTAAGTGCGAACCTTTCCTGGCAACTATCGCCATATCAGAAGTGGGATCCCTAAAATTTTTAATAATTAATCTCTTGACTGCTGATTTTAATCAGGATTTTACCTGACCGGAATAACCGGCTCTGGTTGTTTGGTAAACACAATTCTCCCATCCAAGAAGGGGGGAACAATATTATGTACTAGTAAATGTACTCTTTCTGTGGACTCCTCGTCGAAATCTTCGTTGAAATCCACGGAATGTACAACACCTGATGTCAACATTCGATTCCTCTCCCACAATTCGTTGTCTTTGTTTATTTGCCTCTGTTGGGCCGACATGCGTTTCTTTTTACGTTGCTCGAATTGCTCTTCTTTCTTTTTTGTGTAATCTTCACTGACATTGGCAAATGGATTATTACCATCATCGTACCCTGTAATGAAATCAGATAATATTTGCAACAAATTATTTAGCTATCAATTGGTTTTTATGCTGTAAATGGTTCGTTACTTAACTAGATTTGCAAATACATAAAAATAATCTGAAAATAACTACCAATTCCCAGAAAATAGCACTAGACATCATGTACATTATAAACTTTCTAAATGTTTTGTTTTTCATCATGAAACTTCCATAACAGGAGAAGAAATGCCAGAAAATTAATTTAAAAAAACTAATTTTAATATGTGTGCATTCATTATTTAAAAAATAAGCTTCATATTGTTTCAGTCAGATATGATACATTACAGGATATCACTTGAACTAAAAAATCAATCAAGTTACACTCAAATCAATCAATATTTGTTGACAATTTAAAGAAAGATGACATGAGATAAGAACATACTACCTACGTAAAAAGTACTATTATCGGAGATTGAATTATGGAAATTTAAACCAGTTATAAAGATATCATATATACATGTACTGTCACAAATTTAAGAATCAGAGTTAACATTCGTCTCCAATTAATGTTAGGTATATGAATATACTTATATATTTATTTATATAACTTTTTTTATTTTAATAAAATATAAAACAAAAATTGCTGAAAACCTAAAATAAGAGGGGCATTTCAGGTGAAGCAGACACCCCCCAAAAAAATTTACAAACATTTTCCTTTGTAATTAAAGGAGGGATGTTACTCTATGTTTGCAAGTGGCTATATATTTATATTTTTTGAGGAGTGCGCTTTACATGAAATGCCCCAAATTAAAATGTACTGACCTTCATCCATATTATACCACTCCCTGTCAAGTCTTTTCTGTTCTTCTTCCCAAAGCTCCCTATCAACAGTAGCATCCCATTTCACGTCCCCCTTCCCTGGTGTTGCTCCAGACCTCTTTCTATCTTTCACCCACGCATTATACCTATGCGCAGGCGTAGGTCTCGGAGTATCGTCCTCATATTTGTTCCTCCTTTTATCTCTAGAACTTCGGTCCTTGCTACTGCCCTGAGAACGTTCCGATTCAAATTTTTTCGTACTTCGTTCCGACCAGTCACCTCCAGACTTATAAACAGTGGGCGTGGGAAAGTCCCACGCGGATTTTTTACAAGGGACAGCGTCTTCCTCGTCCTCCCACGATGTTCTCGAAGGTTCGTTTTTCAACTTGATATTGGGCGTTTGAGGTTCGTCCCTGAAACGAGGTGTCTTCGAGTGTCTGGAGCTGTGTCCGTGTCTGTCCTTATCTCTTTCCCGTTCTCGATATCTGTCCCTCTCCCTATCTCTTCTGTCATAGTTTCTGTCGGGTGATTTGGGATCTCTGGAACGTTTTGCATCTTTCGTGCTAGCATAAACACCCTTTTCCTTGTTTCTGTTTGAATTCAAGCGTTCTATGAGTCTCTGCCTTGCTTCCTCTGTTATTCCACCAGTGTATGTCGGTGTCTCTTCGTGAGGAACTCGGAACTTTCTTTTCTCGGTTTTCTCCTTCAAACTGCCACCGATGTTGTCGTTGCCATCCTCTTCATCAACTGAAAACGATATTTTACGTTCTGCATCTTTTTTCTCTCTTCTCTTTGCTTCAGCAAGCCTGTCTAAACCAAGAAGTGAAGGCTGCGGTACTTTAAAAACGGGTGGTTTCTTTTTAACTATTAAACCGCCCTTTTGGTCGGAAATTCCTTCCAAGCGATGTACCCCATCGTCATCTTCCATTTTTTAACCACTTCTAATCCGTCATACCTATATTAAATTCGAAGAAAATAAAAATAAACTGGATTCATCAAATATGCACACACTTAACCTCTATTTATAAATGTTATGGTGTCAATTTTGTTTTGACATTGACATATGTCAGTTAGAATGCCATTTTATAACAATAGCTGTCATGGAAGTCAAAATGGCGTTCAACATAGAGGTAGTGGAAACATCAAAAATCAAAATAAATAAGACAAAGTATGTGGATACAGTAAAGTTCATCTAAGACAGAGGCTAATCTTATTCACAGCCACTAACTAAACAATTTTATTCGTATTGTTTGAATTTTCTTTCACACTTTCACCATCTTGATGGTGTACTCTATGGAAAACGTGACTGACGGGTGACGACGTGACTGTAGTGACAGTCACAAAATGCAAATGCGATCAGTCGAAGTTCAAAGGGGAGAAGAAGTGTTTTAGTGCGCACCGCTAGCTGTGTAACGAACGGCACGTTTGCCTGCTCACCATGGGCCAAAAGTTCACAACATACAGCTAGCTCATAGCTAAAAACTGCAAATTTTTAATTGAGAGTGTATTAGTTCTTGGATAGGAATTTTGTGTGCATAAATGTTTCAAAACTCAGGTTAAAAATGGATAAATTGTGCTGTCGGAAAAAAGTGTGATAATATTAATTTTTAGCGGCAATGGCTGTCGAGTAGAATTATTTACGTTTCCTTAAATTGTGTTGCATACTGTAGTCTCCGTTTCGTTGTTGCTTTAAAGTTCGTGTTTTTATCGCAAACCCACAAAATGGTCAAAGAGAAGCCCAATTCTATTCGAATATATGACTCTGAGGGTTTTCGACGACGTGCCGCCTGCATTTGTGTACGATCAGATGACGAAGCAGAGGTAAGCATTCTTACTATTCACAATAATAGTAAATATATAGCTATCACATATTGTATGTAAGTAGGTACCATGCTTGTTGGTTGCCCTAAGTCGTCAACAACACATAATGATCAATTTTTTGGACTACTCGAAGAACTGATCGAATCAGTCACAAGATGTTGCTAGCTTGATTTCTTCATCTCTACTTATTTAGCAGAACAGAATTCGTAAGATGTAAATTGAAATATTCACAATCACTTGCGGTTACCGGTGAAGTTCCACAAGGTTCCATATTGGGTCCTTTGTTACTCTATTACCTATCGTACCTATCTCAAGTACTGTCGAAGCTCATTTCCTTGCTCAATCGGAGATAGCTTGTACGAACATTTTATTAAACTTTGTGGATGCCTAGTAAAACCTTAGTTTTGTTCACTGTAGATCTTTTCTAAGGTGTTGCTGGTGACATCATCGCGGAGACCGGAAAAATGGATCGTGCCCGGGGGCGGCGTTGAGCCGGAAGAGGAACCGAGCGTGACGGCCACCAGGGAAGTCCTAGAGGAGGCCGGCGTCATCGGCAAGCTGGGACGGAGCCTGGGAGTCTTCGAAGTAACATTTTTACATGTGCCCTAATAACGATTTCTTGCTTTCATTCCCGTTTGCTTCAGAACCGCGAACACAAACATCGGACAGAAGTGTATGTCATGACGGTAACGGAGGAACTGGAGGAGTGGGAGGATTCTCGGACGATCGGCCGCAAGCGGCAGTGGTTCACCATAGACGAGGCGCTGGACCAGCTGGCCCTACACAAACCCATCCAAAGGGGCTACCTGCAACAGCTGAAGCGTTCGAGACTTTCTTGAGTTACCATGCTTAGGGATTGTTACTGTGCAACATGTGCTTTTGTTAAGAGGTTTTTCGTGGGTTATCTAATAATCATGAAATTTTGTAAGCAACTTTATGTCAACTATTTCAATTAAATTTGTAGTACATAATATAATATACATAATTTATATAATTTCCTCAATAATATGCTCTCCGTTAGATTTTGGTTTTATTAGAAGTATGATGGGAAATTTAGCACGTGTTCTTTAAGGTAAAGTTTAAATTTCGGAAGTAACATAAATTTTTGGTGAAAGTTCATTTGAAAATTTGAAGCATTTTTCGAAATCTCTACAGAGCATTCCATCATAAATCTCATGAAAGTTATGCTTTGATGATTTTCTTGTTATAACCTTTGAACATTATACGACATATATCAGCACCGCTTTGGATTTAATATATGGTGTGTAACTCTGAATAACTAAATCACTGGACACATTTTATGCCACAGAAACTTAACCAGCCAAAGATACCTAGATTTTTTGGGAAATTAAATAGAAGAGCTACTTTTATATCAAATCAAAAGCATAAAACAGATGTCAAAAATGCATTGAAACAAATGGCGGATTATTTGAGCATTATTTGTAACTATTTGAACATATACCTTTTGCATTAATAATTAATGTTTTAATTGTTTTAAATTTTCTTTTGCCTCTCAAGCTTTTCAAGTGTCAAAAGATTTATTATTTCTATTTCTTGTTCATTTCAAAAAGTTCAACATAAAGAACTTCTATATTTTAACTTAATTTTCATAACTATTATAATGCTGCACATAAAATTGAATCAATACCATCATTAAGGCTTTATAGAGGTGGCCCAAAGTGACATTTTGAATAAGGACATGAATGTACTACCATTTAAAAGAAATTGATTATGAAAAAAGCCTTACCTTATACAACGATTTACATGATGGTGGATTTGGAACATTAAATAATATCAAAAGTGTCTTTGGTTTAAGTTTTTTTCATCCATCATGCTAAGAGATTCTTTAAAATGATCCTAATAGCTTAACACACACATCTAGCTTTCATTTTACACTATAAAATAATAAATATCTATTTTACCTCATATGTAGGTGATCCATTCATACTTCCATAACCTTAAACACATATATATACATATGACTCGCCTATTTCCATGGTTTAAATGATATTGATATGAGTGGTTGATTCACACGATTCACAAACATATTTTTAAAACTTGAATCCCCGAGAGAGATAAGATATATCTGAGATAACGAAGGAAAAGGAATAGAGAACCATCTCAGACTGAATATTTAGAAATTAAGCAATACTTATCTGACAGATCTAAGTTTCAACTAGACTTTCAGTATTTTTCAAACAAATAAGCCTAATATTTTATGTTAAAGTGATTGCTAATTGCAGCACTTAGTGCTTACATACAAAGTAGCTTACGTAGTAATTTCGATTACCAGCTTTCAAATAAGATTATTTTAAATATATTGGTGGAATAATTATTGAGTGGTGCTGTTTTGTAAACAAAAAGTGGTTCTCTTTATATTGGTATCTCAGATGATCATGGGTCATATATTGTGCTGGGAATACCTTCATTAGATGGGTAGTTTTGGTTTTCTCAGATAATAATAACCAGTTGAAATTGGGACCATTCTTTCTAAAATATTGTAAAAACCTTCAATGCTTCATATTATGGAAATTATTACAAAATAGCTTCCTTTATTAAGTAACATTTTCTTACCTTTTAAATATATTCAGGATTGTAAACATCTAGAGTGTGATTACCAGTTTGGGTAAAAAGTAAAAACTTGCCTAGTAAAGAAGAATTATATTTATTTAATAATCTGTTTGTTACATTTCTACTTCATGGTACAAAAAATATTTTTCATTATAGTTCAGGTGTGAATATGACCAAATGATTATGAATATACGCTGCAGATAAAACCAACTTTTAAGAACTGGTCACTTTTTTATACAACCAATACAAATCCACACTGAAAGAACATGACTAGGATAAGAATTAATGTAAACAGAAAGTACAAATTCAGTTTGACCGTTTGGCTCATTTTGTACACCAAACGATAAAACAGCCATTGCTAAAGTTGTCACACTTGTGTAAGGCAAATTGCAAATAACTCCCTGAACCTAAAAAACGAAAACTGAGAAATCCGTCTTTTCGACGTGGTTGCAACTTACATAACAATCAGGCAAAGCTTTCTTAGCCTCAGATCCCAGTTCATAGCCCTGTTTACCATACAAATGGCTCATTTCCAGTTTCCTTAGTACATTCTTGTACGAGCTGGAAACACTGTGATTCCAGACGGTCCTTTCGAGCTTGCGCATCTTTGAGAATTTCTTTCTGATTTTCTTTTCTATTCTCATTTCCAATTCTTGTACTTCGTACGCAAACATGTAGCTAAGTTTTAGCTGAACGGTGTTGGTGGGTGCAGATACTTTATTGTTAAACAATGACATCCATTCGAATCTTCTGGTGAAATCGAAAGTCGTTTTGGATACATTGTCTGTTCTTTGTACATTGGCCCATATCTGAAGTAGGAAGGGTGTTAAATAATCAAGTGCACGCTTGATTACAATGTTACTCACATTATGTTCATCGATAACGCAAAATATTTTCTGCAAAGGACAGAATACATCATCAGTTTTATACTTATTGCCAGTAGCGACATCATAAATATAATGCAGCGGTATTTGTGCATTTTCAACGTACTCCCGTACTAAAACATAAGCTGTAGATCCCTGAGGTACGCCAAAGCCAAGTAATAACCATGCCTCGATGTTTATAGCGAGCAAGTAACAAGTCAGTGCGATCGCATGGTCCAATACTGACCCTATACCCAATCTAAGTAATTGCTAAAACATGACATAAATAAAAAGATGCTAATAGGTGTTAAGAGATTTTCTTTTACATCAGTTGTTAGGCACACACTTTCATAAAATTTGTTACAGGTGGTTAATGGTATCATTGACACAAATTGAGCACAATGATCGGGCAACATGTCTATGCCATCACTGTGCAACTGTGGAGGCTCTAAGGGCCTTATATATCTTGTGATACAAGAGGTCCTGCCATTAGTATCAATGACCAGTGAAGAGAATCTCCTTGCAGGAAAACTATTATTAAATGATTCGTTCCATTCCAAAATGTGATCCTTCATGTACGGCAACTCGTTGGAAGGTAAATCAGACTAAAAATTCATAAAATCAAATTTCCAGCGAGAGATTTAATAAAGTACCTACAGTAGGCGCGATTAACTTTGGAATTGGGGGGGTTGCAGTGATTGTTAGATATAGGTATGTTCCTGAAGGGGAAGACCATCGCTGGGTGTCACTAGCGGAACTGTGGCGTCTTTCTGACTTAATTTCATAGCCAAGGATGACTTGAGGTGTTTTCACTCTAAAATGGCCTGCGAGCTGTTAGAAAAGACACATAATTTCAGAAGAAAAATTAAAAATCTAGCTGTTGCACAATAAAAATTGCATACACTAGACCTGTKTAATGTATTTTGTGTTTTGATGTTCATTATAACTGTTTGATAAATGATAAATCTATATATATTTTCCTACGTACCTTGTGACTGCTGCATATAGCTGCAACTGGAACTTCAACACACCCCAAGTATTTGTTTTTAACTGGCTCACCATCATTGCTGTCAGTTATACTGTCATATACATTAACATAAAGCAATCCACTCAACGACTCAGGATTTAAATAATCAGAATGAGCTGTGCTATAAACTCAGCATCACCATGAATTTCCTTTAACAAATAAAGTTGTACTTACTCCAGTTGCAAAACAACATCCTGATTCCATATCGGATTTGCTCCATTTGCAACTTGAGATGTAATTTTCTTTTCTCCAAGCCGGAATTCAACAAAGGGCTTAGGTTCTTCGTTCAATAATTTGGTACTGTCCGCTCTTGACTTTGGTACCTTAGAGGACGTACGAATAGGGATGTTAATGCCAGTTTTTAAAGAAACTTCAATCCTGATAACAGCAGCGAGCTCCGACTTATAGGCACTATTTTGCCCGTTTTTCATGGATGAAAGGATTGGAAGATTACCAATGGTAGGGCGGAGCTTGAAGAAGTTTAAAAACTTTCTTGCCATTAGCTGAGCCAATACCCTAAAACCATACACTGACATATCTTGCATTTGTTGAGTTAGTCCACTCAAATTAAACATTGAACTTCGAATCATGCACCAAATTTATGATCTAAAGGTAATGTTAAATCCAAGTTTTCAATTTTGGCAGGCGACCAAATGAAAAAAAAATCACCCCCTTTTTTGTGTTTAATTTGACTGGACTGCTAGGTAGAAACTTACTCAAAATTTGCCAAACTTTTTTCATCTACCAAATCCTCGTACAACAAATTATTGTCAGTATTACGGCACTGCTGGAATATGCGGGTTAAAACTTGTTTCAAATAAATTCTTCCCTGTGCCCGTTGCACATCAATTTGACAGTCCACGTCTTCAGGCTCCATTAAAGTTGAATTTTCCATGGCACAGTTTTGTAGGATATTAACCGGGATTTCCTTTATTCTGTTCGGGACAACCATACCACTTAACGAGGCAACGTTTTTATTCCTCAGCTGCAACATTTTGAAACGTACATTTTGCTCTATTTCGTCGTGACTACAGAAGTTGAAACTCGTAGGGTTCGTTCTGAAATATTTTTTGTCTTCACGTTGTGATGAAGTAGCCCCATCTAGCAAGCTGATGTACTGAAATACTTCTGCGTTTTTGGGATTCTCAGGGTCAAGATCGTTCTTCTCTACCCAAGATTTAAGCTTGTTAACATCAATATCGCCATCTTCTGTGAAAACTTCGTCAAACTCTTTTGGTTTGCTTGATGAACACTCATTGGGTAATGATTTGTTCAAACTAAAATCCCATGAAAGATTGTACTCCACCACCCCGGAAGTTATCAAGTTTTCATCGAAATTGAGATCCGGCAACACTGATTTTATAGTTATCCCACTACCAACTCCGGCATGCTTATAATGAACAATTTCATCCCTTTGGAAATATTGTTGGAACACAGCATTGACCTGATGGAAGGAATTACGTTTGGGCACATTCAAAATTATTTCCCCATATTTACGTTTGAAAAGGGTGTTAGACTGCTCATAAATTTCTATTGTAATGGTCACAGGTACATGAATTAATTGTATAGAAACAGACTCGTCAAGGACACATTCAAATAAATCATTGAAATAGCAATGTTTTGTTTTACAAACTTCCATGTCAGTACAAAGAATACGTAAATAAAGCTTCATAGCTTTTACTGCACTCCTTCTTTGTTGTTCAGAAACATCTTCAACATGTTCTGTAATGGCATTGTCGTAAGTCAGCTCTAGATGAAGAAGTGGTTCTCCAGGGCGTTTAAAACTTTCCTCAAACATTTTTAGAACATTACTCCTTATCTCCTCTTCATTTACTATTCTTATTGGTTTCTTGGGTTTCTCAATTGTTTCTTCATCATCATCCTTTTTCATTTTCCATTTGCGCAGTTGTGATTTATATATCTGCATCTCACTTTCATACTGTTCATTACCTTCCGATATTATCTCATTGCACACCAACTCAATATCTCTCTCAAATTGTTCTTTTTCTGTTAAATAATCAGATTTGTCTTTTTTTATTACAAGCCTTATCGTTGTATTTGAGTACCCATTATTATCTCTAGTTTTCTTTAGTGCCTTCCATGTGGCAAGAACAGCTTTTAATGTTTCTCTCTGTTCTTTTCCGTGTTGAAATAATAACTCACGCATTTTAATTATCTCCTTACTATAAGCACTAAGTCTTTCACTATCTTTTAGTACATCACCCGACTGCTTTAATTTCTCCTTGTACTGTTCTTTAATGTCCCGAACAGCATTAAGTCTACTGCTAATTCTAGTTAAGTCATGACTACTCTTTTCAGTCTTATACAAATTATATAATGCAAGCAGTTTTTGTTGCAGGATATGTTCAGTACTAAACAGTGGATGATGAGTAAATTTAACTGTGTAAATTTGCAGTTCCAAGATTTTATTTTCATCTACAATAATTTCATTACATTCTTCATGCAAAGTCGTGGATGCGGAAATGTATTCACACATTTCTCGATTCTTATTGGTTATCATGCTAGGCCTTATAGAATGTTGTGAATGAGGGGAACTCAAAAACAGTAAGGACCCATCAGCTCCCAACCATTTCCTGTAAGAGTGCTTTTTAGGAATGATTTTTGTGATTCAGGAAAGGACTTACTCTCTATCTGTATCTGAAATAGTTTCACATAAACGCGTCAAAACCTTTGCTGAAATTTTGGGTTGCTCAGGAACATAGAGTCCATCTTCTTCTAATTTTTTTTTGTATGACTCATCACCGTCATAAACAATATCTGAAGTACTGAAACATTTTCTTACAAATAAATATATGTGTATATAGTAAACAATATTGGCCCCAGCACAGAGCCTTGAGGGATACCACATAAGAGGATGAATTATCATCTAAATTAACAGACTGACATAATGATACTTTATTTCCATGTAGAGATATACAACTGCTTACCCTGTTGGTCTCCGAAATGAATTTTGTGCACTTAGTATCAAAAGTGTTTCTAACTGTTCTGCCTTGACATAATGAACAGAAAGATCGCAAACACCCTCCATTGACTTAGATATTAACATTTCCGTTGATTTCATAAACGGTTCAACACCTTCATTTTGTGTGTCGCGGAGTTCATTCTAAAAGGTATATTTTAATGGTTTTATATATTTTGCGATTAAAAATACATTACTTCGATACTTTCACAAAAAAAATTATAGGCCTCAACTTGCGAGACCGTTTCCTCAGGTTTCGAACTCTTATATTCATTAATTTCCCTGTTTACGTTTTGATTCTCTACTAATACAGCCTTCAGGCTGGTTTTTAAATCAGAAACTTTGGGTAGGATCGAGCCGGAAAGCCCCTTTTCTGATTTACTAGCTCTTTTCTTCACCAACTCAAAACGCTYCCTGATTTTGTCCCTGTAAGAATGTGTTTCTGATGCCGATCGATGTTTGTTATCGGTTACAGCTGAATCGGACAAATTTGTGGAAAAAGATGTGGTATCCGAAAAAACTGTGTTTTGCCTGCGCAAACTTTTGCATGTGGGAGAAGCATGAACGACTACTTCGACTGGATGAGTGTGTTGTTTAGATTTCGTTGATGATTCAGTCTGCTTAGAAGCTTTCGAGTTAACACTAACGACTTCCAACAGCTCGATAGCCTCTTCCTAAAAAATTAATTATTACTTTGCAGATTGTTGCTATAACTATGCACACTCACTTGCGACATTTTTGTTGCGATTATTTTGCACTTTATATATCATACAAATTCTGTTTTGTTTGTATGCACTGTTCCATTGCTGTTGCTTAGCAACAGTACTTCAAGTTTATTGGTCATCCTTTATTTTTATAAACATATGGTCATAGACAGTTAAAAATAAAAACCATATAGTTTGTAGTATTTAATCTTTCAATATAAAAGTACATTGCCAGTTACAAATCAGCATTTTCACAATTGTTTCAAGTATGAATTTATCCCACCATAGTCCGTTTTCGTCCTCTAACACGTATTTCTTCATATTTTTGAATCACCTCTTTGCAGTTTCCATACTGTTTTTTGTATTCCCTTAAGATGTCCAAAAATATCCGTTCCGCAACAGCATGTGTACTAATCAAAGCCCGTTCAAGAACGTATAAATCAACTCCCTTATCTTCGGCAGTGGCTTCTAGTTGAGCTAACCCAAAGTCAATAAATGCAATTTTAGTTTTGTCCGTGAAACTATACGGATCTGAACAATGTGCGTTAGTTAAAAGAATATTTGACGTCGTAAGATCACCATGCACTATCCCGTTCGAGTGCATTTTGGCCAGTTGACTTCCAATGCATCGAGACAATTTCTGTATCGAGGTTTCATCAGCTTTTGATATAAAGTCTTTAGCCATAAAACAATTTTCGAAGTATTCCATTATGATCAGATGTTTAGGCATATCGACGAGATAGATTGTTGGTGTAAGAACACCAGCCGATTTACATTTTACAATTGCTCTACATTCTGCTTTTATCCGTTCTCTTGTCAAGATTTTGTCGAGCTCTGGATGTCTGTATTCTTTAACGAAACGCTCCTTTATTACAGCAGGTCTTCCGAGGTAGTTTCCCTTATATAGTTTTGCTTCAGCACCTTGTTTAAATAATGTGAAATCTCCCAATAATTCCATTATGTTATACAATAGTGGTACTTATTTTTGTATAAAGATCACATTTTCTTTTGTAAAATGTAAATATGGGTTTATTATAACCTAACTTTTTACATCGGGTCATGTGAACTACAAGCATGAGATGTAATCTACTAGCTATGCCGGTTAGTGCATGCAAAATGCATTTGTGTATTTGTTTAAATAACGACTCAGAGACGAAATTTACTCAAAATTAATTATTACCAATTCATAATTAGTAATAATATAGGTATTTTATAATTGACTGAACCATATAATAATCAGATGTGCAAATGATCTACGCGTAGCCGGTAATCTTAACCTCAAAAAACTGAAAATCACTTGAGTTTTAAAACTGGTGTATTGTTTATCGTAATTGTTGATTTTCTTACTATATTTTAGGTGTGTATGAGCAGAAATACAAGTGAAGAATATTTACAAAATTATATTAGATTAAACTGTTTATTTGTACAGTTAAAATTATGTTATAACAGCTTCATTTTATTATTCGTAGAGTTATAAAATATGTCTACAAATACAAAGAGGACTATCTACGTTGGTGGTCTAGCAGAAGAAGTAGATGAAAAGATATTGAATGCCGCCTTTATACCATTTGGTGACATCATAGATGTTCAGATACCACTAGATTATGAATCAGAAAAACATAGAGGTTTTGCGTTCATTGAATTTGAAAGTGCTGAAGATGCTGCCGCAGCGATAGATAACATGGTAGGTGCCGAAATGCTCTTCTCTCATTGCGTGATTATCGTTTGTTTCTTTTTAGAATGATTCTGAGTTATTCGGCAGAACAATTCGGGTAAACTTAGCCAAGCCACAAAGAATTAAGGAGGGATCGACTCGACCAGTGTGGTCTGAAGATACTTGGTTACAACAACATGCGGGTGAAACTATTAAAGACAGTTTGATGGAGGAACCACAAACAACAGAAGGTCAGGAAAAGGTAGGTATTTAAATTAGTGTTTTTGTTCAGAACGGAAGATTAAATTTAATTTTAGGAAACACAAGAGAAGCCAGAAATAAAGAAAATAAAAAATCCTCAAGTATACTTCGATATAAAAATTGGCAAAACCGAAGTGGGACGAATTACAATGATGTTACGAGCAGATGTAGTCCCTCGAACTGCAGAAAATTTCAGGTGCTTATGTACACATGAAAAAGGTTATGGGTTTCAAGGAAGCAGTTTTCATCGCATAATTCCAGATTTTGTATCCTTTCTTTAATATTAAGACCAGTTTTTTCTAGTTCGTTCCTTAACTACATGTGCAGATGTGTCAGGGCGGCGATTTTACAAATAACAACGGCACCGGAGGCAAATCCATATACGGCAGGAAATTTGCCGATGAGAACTTCGAATTGAAGCATGTAGGACCTGGGACGCTTTCCATGGCCAACTCTGGTCCAAACACGAACGGATCACAATTCTTCATATGCACGGCGAAGACAGACTGGCTAGATGGAAAGCATGTAGTTTTTGGTMATGTTATAAGMGGCATGGACGTCGTCAAGAGAATGGAGAGGTGCGGTACAAAAGGTGGCACAMCAACTGAGAAAGTTACGATAGCTGCATGTGGTGAAATACAATGATGATGGTAAAATGGATGTGTTTTGTTATTTTAATCTTGTGCCTTCCTAAACTTTAGCTTCCTTGGACTATGCTTTGTTAACCAACAACATTTTGTTTCATTCATTGATGAGTGTATGTATACTGTCTTTTGACCTTGAATTTTATGAATATAAAAAAGAATCACTTAATTTCAAACAATAACATTGTATTATATTTCAACATATTATGCACACATCACCATTACAAAAAATAAGTAAATAGGAAATAAATGCAATATTTAAAGCCTTGAAGCCATTCCACCAGATGCCACAATAGTTTCGCCCGTAATGTACTTGGCATCTTCAGAAGCCAAAAAAGAAACAACTCCGCTTATATCTTCATATGGATCACCAAATCTACAAACACAATAAACAAATGTCTAGCATTGACCTAAAACAGTCATTTTTACCTTCCCATAGGTATTGTTGATAGTGAAGCTTCTTTAGCAGCAGGGGAATCAACCAACTGTAAATTTTTCAAGTTCATGTATAAAGTAAAGCAGTTTTGTTGAATTTACTTACAGCGGCGGAAAATTTAGTTTTGATAATACCAGGTGCAATACAGTTTACTGTGATATTTTCGGTTGCCAACTGTTGGGCTGCTGCTTTCGTCAATCCAAATAATGCTGTTTTACTGACAGAATAGGCTCCTAGAAGCTATGACTACGATTATTAGAAACTGGGTATAATAAATATTTATTTAAGAAAGAAGTGATGTAAGGAAAAAGTATATAAATTTTCTATGATCACAAAATACTTGTAAGCAAAAGTTTAGATGATCAAAACAATATCTTTATCACAGACTGATAAAATGACCATAAATGTTTAAAAGATTTCAAAGTCTAAGGATGCAGATAATATAACCAATGATAAAAACAGTACTACCTTAAAAAAATAGACTTACATCAAACGGTTGAAAACCAGCTATGGATGAAATGAAAATGATTCTGCCAGATTTGCTTTTCCTGAGGTATGGAAGAGCTTCTTTTGCCAAAAGATATGATGCTTTCACATTGACATCAAATACTTTATCCCAAGCTTCTTCTTCGCACTGTTAAATATTGCAAGTCACGAAAAAAATTTCATTTTGAATTAATGAATATTACTTACTTCCAATACTGACCCCACTGTTGGATTTGCTGCTGCATTTGACACCAATATATCAATACCACCGAATGAGTCGACTGCCTAAAAATATTTGAACATGCTGTGAAATTCATCTGCATTACTACTTCTTTAAAGTCTGTACTGACGATGTATAGGTAAATGTTTTTTCATGTTACATATTCGCAATAATTAGTGTACTTACCTTTTGAAACAAATTACATCTGTGTTCTTGCTTCGACACATGACAAACAGTTCCTACTACTTTTAGTCCTTCCGATTTTAGCTCTTCCAAAGCACAATCAACATTCTTTTGTTTTCTACTGCTAATCACTACGTTTGCTCCCTCTCGTGACAGTCGTTTCGCTATAGCAAATCCTATGCTAATAAACAGAAAATGTATGAGTATATTAATGACTGATAGCTGTAATGAGCTCTTACCCATCTGTTGAAGCCGTAACAACAGCAACTTTACCTTCCAGACGGTTTTTTGCGACGTAACTCATGTTTCTTGTTAGGTTTAGTGTAGGACGTAAGCTGCTTAAAAATTTAAAGGTCATTCCGTGAACTGTACACTTAATAATTATTGTTACTAGACTGTTAATTATCAAGTGTTTTCATCAGATGAAGAGCAGGAGTGGAACATTTTATCTACTAAACAGCTTATCTTAAAAGTAATTTATTTTTGGTTTATTAGCACGATGTGATTACTAGACTTTTTATATAATACAAATAAACGCCACTCGTTGAATGGTGACCTTTGCCTTTATTGTTTATTCATTAATCATTATTCATTTAACTTAACACTGAACTATATAAATACCATTACAATGAATATAGAAATCTGTACGGTATATGCAGCAGGCAACCAATTATACGCCATAGACACCAAAATTATTAAAAATTCTCAAAACGTGGGAAAGAAAATTATCAAAATAATATAATGCATAAGTATGTTATTAATTTAAGTATTTATTTATGTAGATAAAAGAATCACCATAACATTATAGCTTAACAGAAGGTAAGGACTTAATTAAAAAATAGGGTGGTGCAGTTTGTATATCCGACTAGAATGAGTTTTAGATAAAAAAGTGAGTGACACATTCTCAATTTTGTTTTTTGACAGAATAATTTTGATCAAAATCGTATCTCGCTCATTTATTGTTTGCAACTTATATATACAGTGTCCGCCAATACTATGCTACTTGATTTTTTCAATAGAATAATAGGCTAGGACTGTACAAATATTTCTATCTATTTTGATAGATTTTTTATATTTTATTGTAGAAATAAAAATATTTTGATGTTTTGTTTTGTTGTATAAATTAATAAAGTGCCAAAAATCATACCTCTGTTGCTATAAATGATATACACACATTTGAAACACAAGCAATAATGAGGCCCTTTTTAACGAAAAAGTTTTTTGACTGAAATTATTATTCTCTCAAAAAGGAGCTGAAGAATGTGTCACTTTGTTTTTTCCAAACCTGTTGAGTTTGTGAAAAATACTCAAAACGAATTATTTAAATGCAAAGTTATAGATTCACTAATGGTCAGTGCCCACAGTATCTTTAAGGGTTTCCCATTTATTGGAAACAACTAGATTATGGTTTCTCTTATAGGTATTATGGCAGATTTTTTATTATACTGTAAAAGGACAAACACTCCACCATTGGAGAGAATTTATATTCCTTACGATTGTTTTTTTTTCAAAACTATAAATAAAATAAAATCTATGGATAGTTTTTCTTTATTGTATAAGTGTTTATCCATGCAAGAATGTTTAGACGCGAGAATAAAGTAATTTGCTGAGTAGAAGTGATGAATAAGTACTATTGGAATGTACACAATGTATCTATAATTATATTTTTTTACTATTAATAGTACCTATTTGTTTCAAATGCAGCATCCCGCTTTGCATTATTGATTGACTGGTTTGTAAGCACACTGCTTCTAATTATCATCCTCTCGAACTTTTAAGTATCTGATATAAAATGTTATCTGCATTCAGGCCGTAAACAACTGGGATTACTTTGAAATTAAAATTATGCTCTATTCAAAACAGTTTTGCATACACATATTGGAATATTCGTTACGTGTTTGCTGCTTACTGTTTGGATACGGGCCAATCGTTAGCCTAATTATTATKATATKATTTACTTGTAAAAAAAGATTTCAAGGTGCATCACGGGAAAATACACGCGATACAATGAAAGAGAATTAATCGCTCCATCGAAATGAACCTTGCAATTATCAGCTGTCCGGCGGTAGCGCTTCTGCGTGCGCCAAACCACGGTTTTTTAAACATTTCAAAAGCGGCGGTGCGTATACGTGACAGAGACATTCACGATTCAGCAATGTCCGCCGCGAAGACTAGCAAGAAAGGTTTTCGTTCCAACAATGCAAATGGATTGCTGTTGTACTACCATCAGTATTCATTTTATTCGCAAAAGGTAAATCTTATTGTACCGATAAATGTGTTGTATTGCCGTGTGTAGCTTTGGTTTGATGCTTAGCACCTCTAACAACCTACGTAATAAAAAATGTTGGAACAGCTGATAACGATTCGTTTTTATTAATATTTAGCATGTGAAATTTCAGCTGTTTTGCATCGCCACCTTGAATTGAATTGGCGATCCCATTACAGCTGATTTGTTTATTTATTGTTAAGATGTGATCTGCTTGTTTTATAACAGAAAAAGCACGTGCACTTTGCACTGTTGTCACATGAATTTTATTTCAGTAACCAAAAATTATTGCTCCATCTAACCTAACTCGGTTTTGTAGGTAGTGATGGCTCTTCATGAGAAACGCCTCCCTTTCGAATCTCATTACGTTAATATACTGAAGGGAGAGCAGTATCAACCTTGGTTCCTCCAGATCAATCCGAAGGGGGAGGTTCCCGTGCTCCAGGACACTGGCAAAATAATCCCCGATTCTAACCGAATTATTGATTATCTGGAGGATAATTTTAGCAACGGTAATCACAGTTAATCCTTCCCAAAATAGAATTGCCACATTAAAGTTTCAGGTGACACTCCGAGGCTTATTCCCATCGATAAGGGCCCGGAGGTTCGCCGCACGATAATAAACTTCAGGAACATTATAGATCAGCTTCCCGCTCATGTGATAACCGTTGGATCATTTGTTCATTCTGATTTGGTAGGAAAACCTAAACTTCCTTTTATTGCCCCAGCACGTAGAGCTTTAGTGGGTAAGATAGTTTTTTCGATTTTTGTGGAGGTGAAAACAAGGTGTTCATGTTTGTTGAAGATAAAGATAGGGGTCGGAGCAATAAACTGAGGGAGATCGCCGAAGAAAATCCAGAAATACAGGATGTACTTCTGCAGAAAGCCTCCTTGCTTGATCGTAATTACGCCAACATAATTGATAAAAAAAAGTTTTTGGAAGTATTGGCTCAAGTGGATGATGTACTAAATAAAGTTGAGGATCAGCTGTCCAACCACACTGGAGGTAATTTGATATACAAACCCTTAAATGCGCATGTAAAAATTAACAAAATTATTGAAAACTTCTTTGCTACACCCTGTATTTATGGAAGACCAAATGGCTTTTGGTTGGTTTTAATAACATTATATATATTATTGTACAATTGGGTATCTGTAAAAATCGGTAAATTTTGTGTGTTATGAAGGTCTTTTTAAATTATTTGATATTGATCAGTTTCAGGTCATTACATATTTGAATAGTTAAAGTTAAGTATTCTACCTTATAAATATTTTGATGCTTTTATTCTGTATCCTTTGTATCTTGTTCAGGCTCATGCTGAGCCCCTTTTTCTCCCAATGTACAACCAATTAGCACAATACATTTTCAGTTTGACACCCGTCACATTTAGTTTATTAATTGCAAAATGTCAAAATGCCCGTTCATTTTCAGATAAAGAAAACTGGTGGCTCTGCCTGGATTGTTTCACTGTGGCAGACATAGCTCTCACAGTACTATTAGAACGACTCAACGAGCTGGGTCTCGAATCCCGTTTCTGGACCCAGGGAAAGAGGCCGTTTATAGAGAAATATTTCGAGAGGGTGAAAAATAGGGAATCATTTAAGAAAACCGTTCCAACTTTCTACGTCCACGTCAAGATCTTGCTATTTTCATCGTCTCCTGCCTACATAGGCCTGGGAGTTGTCACTGCGTTGGCTGTCGTCGCAGGTGGTCTGTTTGTGGTAAAAAAATTCTTGCTGTGAATGGATTTCGGAAATGGTTGGAGGGATGTTGCATTTTATATTGTGTGTTATTAAAATAGATATTTTTTTAATTGGATCTTTTTATTTAAACCTTTAAAAAACAACCCAACAATGAGATTTAACATACACTTCAAAATAAATAAAAATAAGTAACGATGGAAAGCAACTTGTAGAAAATAATGCGGTATGATATGGTGATACTTAATTTATGCATAAAAATAGAGAAAAATGGAAAAGTAGGCTTTGTAAACTAAAATGCTGCAGAAGTTTGAAACACTGCTGTTTAAGGTGAGGTAACAGTCTGATAATGTAAGTAAACATTTGTACCAAACACTTGAGCAACAAGAGCATGTAAACCATAGTCTGTACTTGACAAAAATGACCTTAAAAGTGTTATCAAAAGTATACAAAATTAAAACATTTAATTGTATAAAGTACAGATGCCTTGGCCTTAATTTGATAAACAATGCAATTTTCATGGCACACAAAACATTTACTAGTTTTTTTTAAATTATATATTATATGCAATTTCATTAAATTGTTAATGTCAAAGCATAGATATTTAGTTGAAACAGCTTAATTTCTTCGAATATTGTTAAAATTATTTAACAATGATAAATGCAGTGATAAAGTAGGTTAAAAGCTTGGCCAAATGCATTTATGTATATAAAAAAAATTCTACAATCAGTCCATTTTGTGTGTGTCCAATTTGGAAAGAATTCTTGACAGGTCTTAATTTTTATTACCAATTACCGATAACTGAATACCAATTAATTAAATTATTTGTTCTATAAGACACTCATTATTAAAAAGAAATATCCAAAAATTGATTATGAAAACAAAAATTTACGATTTTTCAGTAACTACTAGTTGTACAGTATCTGTAACTGCAAGAATTCTAAGAATAAGGAACGTTTTTTTTTTGATAAGTGGGAGATTGTAGAAAAAGTTTATTCGGGAATTGCTCCCTCCATGCTTTCAACCCAATAACAAAAAATTTAGCACTAGTATGACAAGAACACATCATTTAAACAGTTAGAATATGCCTGCAATATGTGAGACATGATAAATGTTAATGTGCCAGTGCCAGTAACTCAAGCATATTTAAAGATTAAAATTAATCATAGGAAATGAAATTTGATACTGGTAAAACCAGTAAAATTTCAGATATTCTTTTTATCCACCCAGTTTTAAAAATAAAACACTAACGTTACTCCTCACCCTACTAGTAGAGACATACAAAAATACAATTACTTAGCACCTACGTTATTATCTAACAGCCTCTTCACTTTGATCTATGTTCGATGTGTAAATAGGACGTCCCATGAACGTTGGTACTTGGCTGCCGTTGACGATGCTTCCTGTTCTTCGTCTTGGCGTTTGGATAGGCTGAGTGGTCTGCTTCTGTTTCATATACTTGAACACACCGTCTCCAGGAAGCTTTGGTAGGACATGCGGATATGCGAACCAAACTCTGTAGGTGACGAACCACGTTAGAATCGCTATGGCGCCACCAATGAATTTCTCGATCATGATGTGGTAGTACAGAATCGTGCATATCAGCATTATGTCCCACAGGATTTGAAACACGGTGATGGCTATGAAACAACCTCGTATGTAAGGCGTGTACTTCTCGTAGCACACTTTTAGGATGTTCAAGTTCTCCTTGCTCAAGGAACGTAGAGGGTTCATGCTTGGAGCTGTGTCGTTTGTGTGTCGGTAGTGTTCCTCAAGTCGTATGTATTCCTTTATGCTGTCCCAGTTTATCATGCATCGTGTCTCCTCGATAAACACCAGACTACCGTAGATTAATATAAACGAGTGTCCAGATAGATCGAAACCATTCCAGAAGTGACCAGCTTGCAAACAGCTCTTCTTGTTGTTGAACTGGTCGCCCTTAACATTGCAGCGTCCATAAGAAGACTCAATGTAGTTGAAAAGGGTCGTCCAAAACCACCAAAAGAATGTCGCTATCCCCAATCGTACCAGATGGTGCTTAACGATCCTATTCTTCTGGGCGCAGCAGTAAACGTAAGATGTAAACAGAACAAACGGCGTCAGCAGTATTAAATTCCATCCCCATGCAAACTTCACAAAGTACTTATTCAAGAGGTTATCAGATCTTGACAGGTATCCTTTCGGCACTGTTACTACGTCCGCTATTAGCGATATTAAAAATAGAGCGGCAAGGTAAATGGCAACTTTTAGGTTAGTGTCGAAAAAGAGAGATTTCTTGCAGCAGTGTAAAACCATTAACGTGAATATTTCCTTCACAGACGACCTCGCAGCTGTAGGTTTTGTTCCAGTTTGGTCTATTTTACTGTCGCTTATCGGAGGTCGAAAATTCAAACCACTATTCGCATGTATAGAACGTCTCTTGGATGCCATGATGACATTACGCTAATAAATGACCTCAGCAATAGTGATGAAGACACATTTGATGGGCAGAAATTGCGTAATACATGAATATTTACATGTACAGTTAGAATGACGAGATTCCTATTTTTTTCCTAGTGCAAGTTCAATGATCACTGTGTTTATTTATATAACTCAGTAGCGATTATAATATTTCATTAGATTCGCTTTTGAAGTATTAATTGCAAGAAACTCCAAAGTATCTCGCATTATCACTCCAAAATTGCAGATTTTCAAATAACAGGGCTTTAATTTTGACAGTAGCTCCTTTGTTTCATCGTAGTAGTTCATTTGCAACCACTTCACTTTTGGCGAGTTGGCGACCCCTATCGGAGCTTTTTAAAAACAGTGCGATATAACCTCAATTATTTATGTAGGATTCGAACGTTTTTTAATAAACGAACTGTAAAATTACAACAAATAATCCCATAATGTTTCTGCGTTGCAGTTGTGCTCGTTTATGTGAGTATTCTAACCCATTAAAATCAGCCCTAACCCTTTATTTACAGCTGGCCCCATTAGTCTCCGGTACTTCCATTCAACGCCTGCCAATAATTTGAATCGCAAATGGCGACAAGAAAGGGGCCTGCCTAACAATCCCAATGCGTACGGTATTCTCACCGATGCACCTGATTATACATTTTTGGATGGGAGGCCAACTCCGTACGGTGCGGGACAACGGGAGCGTTTAGAAAAGAACCAGAAACTGACGGAACAGATTATACAGCTATCTGCTGAAATTGATTTCGCTGTAGAGAGGCATAAACAAATGAAGGTCGATGAAGAAAACCGGAGAAAACAAATTATTGATGGTAAATTAAAAGCGAAAGGAGCTGCTCTTCTTAAAAAGGACTGAACTCCGTTTGAGATAATAGTTCTGTTGTGTTTGAATTTTTGTTAGTATAATAAATTTTGCTAATGATTGGTGATATCATTGTCGATAAATAAACAAAATAAACAGTTTTGAGAAGTTATTATTTTTTTTCAAAAAGTTGTTTTTGCACCTCTGAGTTATAATATTCGTTGCAAGATTGAAACAGAATTTTGTAATAATAAATACTATCAGACAAAAATAAAGTAACTTTTGTGATAAAATAAAATCTTTAAGAATCAAAATCTGACGTAGCGAAATAAGATTTTCAAATGTCAAAGTGATACATGATTATTTATCTAAATAATCAACTGAACAACACGTTATTAGAATGACAAAACGAAAACAACTTTTTGATTCTGCATAAAACTATGATATAGTAAAGTTTAAAAAAATATTTATTTGCTTAATAACGTTTTGTTAAGAACTGAATGTATGCCAAAAGGTAAAACAATGTGTATAGAGTTAAAAAGGTGCTCATATTAAGTTATTAAAATTATTACTACTTCAGATTTTGTTAGTAGGTTCCCATTATTTTCTAGCTACATAAGATGAAGATGAAAAATCAGCAAACATTCGTAATTACTTCTGGTTGCTCATCAAATATGGGTCTTGTATTTCTGCAGTTTTATAACAGCTAACGTTATTGTTTTATTTTAAAGCAATAATTGTTCCAATAGGAATATAGTACCAAGAATTCAGTATAATATAATATCTACTCGCAGGTTGTTCAATTTATTAACAGTTTTTGTTTATTCTACGGAAATATACAGTCGGAGTCGCAGAAAAATCTGGCATAATCACAGCCGTTTCGATTAATCGATCCCCTGTCAGCTGTAGGAAGCTCGTATGTCAAATGCGCTAATACGATCAAAGCAGGCAACCAAACATCTGACTGTGCGCCGCAGGAAGCAACCTTCTCACGCTGCTAGCCGCCGGCATTGCTGTACTGAGGGTAGTAGAGCAAGCAGGCGTGCTAAACGCGTGGACCCCGGTCGATTTTCAGTTTTCAGTGACAATCCAACGAGAAATTAGCATTAGTCGGCGTCCTTAAAAAATAGTGGCGGTGAACTGTGCTCCAGGTACTAACAGATAAATAGCGGCGAGTAGTTTTTCTGTGTGGTGTGTAGGAAAAGTATCGTGCTTCTAGTTATGCAGTAAAGGTAAGCCTTATTAATATTTTTGGCGTCGCGACGCCAGTTGCGATATGAAACAGCAGACCCTCGTGATTGATGATAGGAAGCTTTCTGTCGATATTATAGGTAGTGGGCTTTTGTTTATAGAACCCGTAGTTTAAAGCTGCTTCGCTAAGTACGGGCCATTAGCGCTTTTGTTTTGCTCATCCAAAATACAATTAAACGACAAATTTTGTTTTAGCAAACGACGATTTATCATCTTGCCATAGTCATGATTCGCTGCCAATGGCCATTGATTTTAGCTGCTCAATAGTATTATAAATAAATCGACTGTTCTATATGTGGGCCTCTATTATATAATGTGCTTTGTTATTGCACAAATCACTGGTATGTTTTATTTTTAATGCGGAAAACTAGAACAGAACACATTTCCTAACATAGAGCTTATATTTGACTATTTTGATACCTAGAAGTAGTCGTGGTTTTTGCTTTTCAGTATAACATTCAATTTCCAGATGTTGGCAATATATCGAATACATTATTATTTTTGTTTTTTTCGAGAAAAAGTTAATCTTTAAAAAGTTCTGCGTGGCATTGGTATCAAATATAAAATGCAACCATTAGAAATGGAAATTTGTCGGCCAAATACGAAATATATAAAATAATAAATATAAATTTATTTTAAATGAAAGGAATGTGTTCAAATATTATACATTTCTCCCAAAATTTAATAAATTGAACAAAAACGGCATTTACCAAATAAAATGCATGCAATGTGACATGACATACATAGGACAATCAGGTAGAGCTATTGAAAACAGAATTAAAGAACATGTTGCGAATATAAATTCAAACAAAAGCACAACAGGTTTTGCTGACCATTGCATAAGAAATAACCATCACTTAGATGAAAACGACGTCAAAATTTTGCATTGCAAAGGGAAAGGTAAAAAACTGAATCTTTTAGAACTTTTGGAAATTAAAAAGCTCAGCATCAGAAAAACATTTGGCAAATACACAAATAGAAATTCCCACGTCCAGTACGCCTTTGATATTGCCGAAATTATAAAGTCGGCCTTCAAACCCAGGCGAGAGATTTTACAACTGTATTTTACAACCCCTGTAAAAAAGGGGATGCAAACAAAATTCTGCACATCTGAGTTTAGTATAACGCTGTTATCTCTTTGACAATGACCGTTCTAGGTCGAAACGATCGTCTGATAAATCAAGTTAGACAAAGCACATGCGTTCAATCAGCTTGTTTTCAAGCTACCTAATTGACTCAGGATGTTACACAATGAATGCACCTTTGAATCCATTCAACATAACTTTGTGTTGTTTCAAGTTTGGTTGTTCATTGTTGGGATTGCTTTTTAATCTCGAGTGTATAAAATAAACCTATATGTATGCTTCGTTCATAGCTACGAAGCTAAAAATTTAATAGTATTTGATAAATTCTCCAAATCACTCTAGAAAGATTTTTACCTGCAATGAAGTACATTTTTGTGGGTACGAAAATGTTAAATAGTACTTCAATTTTCGAGGTATTCGGTTCCAAAGTGTTAAAAATGTATAGGCAAAGAAATAACACCACTTATTTAACAAGAAACCACTGGAAACAAATACGATTTTGACAGTTGGTACAATGTTGCAATTGTTTCTTCATTTTTTTGTGATTATTTAATCATAATTGAATTCCAAATTCATTATCCGTATGTCAACTATTTCAAAAAAGTCGGTGATAGAAATTTTGCTGTTTATTTAATAACAAATATCCTAACAGAGAACCAATTATAGTGCGCCCCATAGCAAGATATTGTTTAAGGTGATCCATGTGAGAGTCGTTCACAAGCCCAAGATGTTAAATTAAATATTCTACCATCGACCATCCAGGTGGTAGCAGACAACAAATATTTCGAAGTTCCGTTTTAAAATATTTGAAATTAGAAAAATGACACCCATATATGAAGTGGAGTTGGGTGAAGATTGATAGGGATTTTTGGTATTTTGTCTGCAATAGTGTACCTAAGACCTTTACCAATTTTCATCAGTAAAAAACAAGAGTGAGTTTAATGTTTTGCGGCGCTCCATGCAGCTTTTGCACTTCAAAAGCGCCAAGCTCTTTGTGTCAACTTTGCCGATACACATTCCAATCATCCCAAAACGGAAGCATATCCTTGTATTTCAGGGCGACAGGCCCATTTGCGCGGTCTCTTTTGATTCAGCCGCAAAAAGCGGCTTACAGCAGCTATATGCAGCGGCCGCCATTCACATGCGTGCCTACAAAGGGTTGAGCGCCGTATGGATTAAACTTTAAGGGGGCGCGTTATAAATACGCCGGCAAACAGAGGGAAGACCTCGCATGTCGGTGACATGCCCGCGAAAAGCCTCCGCCCGCGCTTATTATACATCGCTGTTAATTTATTTGTCGTAACGCAAGGTTAATTGTACCCCCGGACGGGGCCGTACAAATTGTCCAGATCCCTCATCCTTTGTTGCGATTCGCCGTTTCATTACATGGGACATTCCTGTTTACAGCTGGCAGAAATTGAACGTCATTTGTTATGTTCATTCCGACGAGAAAAGCTCTAGTTTTACGTGGCGTGTTTATTAAGGAGCTTAAGCTGCTGGGACGCGTCCATCCGACAAGACGAATCATCCTGTAGACGTAATTGCAGCTTATGTCGACGTGCTCCATTCTGATATTTGAATCGCAGAATGCCGTCATAAAATCTCCGCGTCTTGAAGAAAATGACGATTTCAGCAGTCTATTTAATAATAATAAGGTCTTTATTCGGCGAAGTCTAGCTAACAGCTATTCAACTTAACCCAATAATAGAATACTATGAGAAAACTAGTGGCTAGATTAGAGAGAATAGAATACATAACAAAAATTCCAACACTTTCAATGAAATAATTCTTGACATTGATCTTAAAAGAAGTGATTTTCAAAGTTTTGAATGTATTAGATGGTAAATTATAAACAGACACAGCATTAAAAGAGAAGGAACGTGAACACAGGGCTGTTCTAAATCTCGGTAAACTAAATTTATACTCGTGAGTATCAGACCTAAACTCTAATTTAGAACGAAGATAAGGAGGCGTACCGCTTGCAATCAGCCGATGAACAAAACATCAAAAACATCATTGATTTTCAACCACTGCAGCTCTCGAATTTTCTCAATAACATGATCAAATTTACGTAGACAAAAAACAAATCTGCAGCAACAATTTTGAATCTTTTGTATCTTGTATTTGGTACTGAATCAAGGCATGGAAAATACACTAATAAGCAAGTTTCTTAACTTAAAATTTAATATATGAAAGCCCTTGCATAACACTCTTAGAGAAACAAAACACTTGCCTACAAGGGACGCGACATGATTCCTGAACCTAAGCCGCTAATCGAAAATCAAAGCTAGACCCTTAAAAGAACTGACCGTAGTTAACAATGCACCACCAATCCTTATTTTATATTGATTTATCAAAAAAACGAACGATTTACTGTAGAACACAATAAGGCCGCAGAACATTTATCCAGATTTAATTTAAGATCATGCAGTTTCCAATTCATGTGGTCCAAATACATAGCTGGTGGTCAACAGCAAATGCACGTATCTTTAAAAAATTGTGGCATAATTCTATATCAAAAGTATAGATTGTAAATAACAAAGGACCAAGAACCGAACCCTGTGGCACTCCAGATGTGATTCTCTGGAAGTGTGAACGAATCACTCAAATACGAAGCAAAAAACTCAGTAGATATATCATCCATCCCTATGTATTTAAGTTTAGCACACAAGAGTTTGTAGTCAATAGTATTAAATGCCTTTGAACAGTCAAGCATGCATCAACTGCTCTGATTGCTTCATCTGTTAAATCCAATCTTAATGAAGTAGTACTATGCCCCTTTCTAAAATCTGATTGCGCATCTGAGATTATTTTGTTTTCTTTTAGGAAATAATTGATTTGTTTACTAACAATTTTTTCTAAAATTTTTGACATCGTTGGTATTATAGGTATTGACCTTCTTCAATAGTAACCATTTTAAAAGAAAACTTAGGTTCACCCAAATGAGAAGTGCTATATTTATCCGTAGCAACTATGCCATTATTTAAGGGATTAAATACTGAGATAAAATCACTATTTATTTCGTTTGGCTTTTTTAGTTGATCTGGAATAAAATGCTTAGGTTTTGTGCCAATATTAAACATTTTAAGGGTATTGATCCTTAGGGAGACCAACAGTGCGTTGATATACTGCAATGATTTGCTTCATATCTTGTTGAGCAACACGCATGCTAGCCATGGCATACTGCTCACGTTTATTTCATTGACAAATAATTTTTTTAGATGAAATGTATGTTATGTATGTCACATTTATGACTGGTCGTTACGCCATTTATCTACTGTCTCTGGCAACTCTGCTTCACAATGCTTGCTTAAGGGTTCTTACATTCCAAAATTCTATCGTAAATGCAGTTTCACGTTTTTCCAGTTTCAGGTGAATTATCTTTGCTTGATTTCGTGAAATAGATCCTTCCGCACAGAACCATAATCGCAGGATATTTCTAGTCGGACTTTACAAACTCTATAAACACATATCTAAATTCCAGTTAACAAATATTCTTTCCAACTTTCACGGTGTAAACCTTTTATTAGCAAATCACCTCGATTAAATGTCCATAGTGGAACGTGCGTATCCAGCCGAAAATCATAGTCACCTTTGGACAACGTTGGAAAATCGGCCACTGCTATTGCAAGGCCAGTAGTGAAGCGGCGTCCATCGGCTGCGTTTTCGCGTGCCGCGAAGAAAATAATATGTAAATTGTGTACGTTGTGGTGTTTTGTGAGGGTGCAAAATAACATTTCGCTTATAATTCCTAATGAGTGGGTGCAAAATGACTGCCAAAGCGTTGGACAGCGGTTGATGATACAAATGCCGGCTGACAAAATCGAGAATTCAGGTAGAAATTTCATTTATGTAACAGATTGTAATATGGGAAAATGATGGGAGTAGCTGTAAAATATGTAATTGATGTTATTCCGATGAGGGTTAATGTTAAAAAATTTTGTAGTAACTCTTACCAGTAGCGTCGCAATAACATGACCTTCACTTGACCTTAGTAGCATTTTCAACGGAATACCACAGTGCGWTTCTATACGTGAATTTCTTACTACAAAACGCAAGAAGCTTGTTAGGCACAAACCGATCGTTGTAAATAATACAGTTAGCGAAAATGCTTTCTTGGGTATAGGTAATTTTGATGACATAGTTGTGTGGCTTCTAGAACAAATTGTCTATATTTTTGAAAGAAGGCTAAATGGAAATCATGAATTTTTCTAAGCATCATCGTTTTGATGTATTAATCGATTAATTGGTCGTTCTGGATGCAGTCACAGATTTAGGATTATGACAAAGGGCTGGGTCGGAGGGTCAAGCTAAAAATGTTTTTCTTAATGTTATGCTTGCTTAATTTCCTAATGTTCCAAAAGGTTTAGTTTTTACTTTTTCTTTCGCAAGATGTTGTTTTGATCCAAACAATGATTATTTTTTATGACATCAAAGCCTTTATTTGACATTACACTTATATAGCAAGCTATGAACTTTTTCAAAAATCCACTAGGCTCAGAATCTTCCTTCTGTCTCAATAAAAAAAGCTTCATTTGATGCGACTTCCTCAAAAGCTCCCCAAACAGCACCCAGCCATTCGATTTGATTAACTAGTTTTAAGTCGCCGGGGACGGGTAGTTTACATACAATTATCGATGGGTCATGTTTACCAGGCGATTATCGCGCCACGGCTTATAACCCGCAAATGAATATTGCACGCGAACGATACAGCAAGGGTGTGTTTGTCAATGAAAATTTTAGACCCTGTCGGACCGAGCCTCGTGCTAGTCAAACCGAAACTAAATTGATTAATCGGGTATATCTATGTTGCATGTGTTTCTATTATCGAATCTGCTCGTCTGATTTCCTGTGAGATTAGTGGACAGACGAATTTAATGATAGAAAGACGAGGGCTGTTTTTTTTCTACCTCCGATAACACCATTAATTTCTATAATTAGTTCTTTCACAAAATTTTGTCGGTAAATGTCTTCAATCTCTTTGACCTAAAAAATCATCGCCTCATTGCAATTTTATCAAATGTTGCGAAGGTTTTCGAGACGTTATTGCACAATATAAATTAAGCATTGCATTTCACCTAACCAACATGGATTCTATCCAAAACGCGCAGTTTATGCAGTTTACTGCAAATATTATACAGGGTGATTTTTTGAAAATTTCACACCTTAAATAACTTTAAATATAGCAAAAATTTAAAAATTTTCAAAAACATGTAAACCTTTGTTTGCTGGGGTACAACTTTTGAGACAAGTTTTTAATGGATAGCGCTTACTCTCTGAGCAGGGTAGACACCCCTTTAAAAATTTTAAATGGAACTATCCATCTTGTGATACATCATTTGAAAGCTTATTTCACAAAGAGTCTGGCCATGTAATTAGTTTTACCACGTTTACCTTATTGACGGGGTAATWGATTAATAGTGCCTACGAAACAGGTTGMTTATTAAATTGAATATTTTGGACTCTTTTCAACAAAATGTATTTTATTTTARAGCGGAAATAAAATTTGTCCTTACGAAAACCCAAAATTTAAACAAACAACTTGTAAAAAATATGACACTTAAAAAAACTCCCAGAATACTAAAAATTTTCTTTTAACATTATTATTAACATTAAGGTATTTATCATGTAATTTTTTAGAAAGTCCATGTCCACGAAAAAGAAAAATTATTTATTTGTAACTCCAAAAACAGGGTGAACAAAACCATAGAAATTCAAACCTTACAATAGATTCTCAAAATGTGCACCACCTCTTTCCATACAATAATATAGACGGTTCTCGAACTCCTGCTGCACTTTTCGGAAAGTTTCAGGTGGAATCCTCCTGCACTCGTTAATAATTCTTTCTCGCAGATCGTCCAGGCTAGTAGGTTGTGTTTTGTAAACCACAGATTTTAAATGACCCCATAGAAAGAAATCTAAAGCAGTTAAATCGGGTGATCGTGGCGGCCATTCAATTGTTCCACGCCTACCAATCCAGTGAAGAGGAAATCTATGATTTAACCAATTTCGCACATTAATGGCGTAATGCGGTGGAGCTCCATCATGTTGGTAAAACAATTCGTATTCATCCAGCATTGGATTTCCTTCAGGGTCACGTTGGTTTTCTAATTGCTCTGTGATTAAAGGATCAATAACGTTATCAAGTAATTCTAAATACATTCCCCCATTTAGCGCCTCATCAATGAAAATTGGACCTACAATTGCGTTGCCAAGTATTCCAGCCCAGACGTTCAGCTTCTGAGGAACTTGTGTATGACCTTGTCGAAAAATATAAGGATTTTCGTCACTCCAGTACCTGACGTTATGTTTATTTACAGAGCCGTTAAAAAAAATGTGCATTCATCACTGAAGCAGATATTTTTTATTAGATTTGGATTTACTACAATCTTTTCTGTCATAATTTCGCAAAATTACAGTCTTCTATCGAAGTCATCTTCGCCGAGTTCCTGGAGAGTTTTCATCTTATAGGGATGGAATTTGTGCAGTTTTGTAACTTTCCTTACAGATGAATAAGAAAGTCCAGTGGCTGTACAAATGTTACGCAAAGAGCTAGTTGGATCCATTGCAAAATGACCAAGTACTTCAAGTTGGGCCATTTCATCAACGACTCTATTCCCTGCCCTTTTTTGTTTACTACGGATCCAGTGTCTTGAAATTTCTGCACGAGATCGAGAATGTACCTAGCGTCAACATTTTTATCGGGGTGCCGTTCGTTAAACACCATTGCTGACGMACGAGCACAGCTATGCTCAGCACCGTAAAGAAAAATTATTTCTACCCTTTCGGCAGTTGAATAAACCATTATCACTTGGACTCTCACTTTAAAATTTCACGCGATTTATAAAAAGGAATGTGAACAAAAAGAAACAAAAAGTTGAAACAAAAAATTGGAAACACAAAGTAGATAATTATTTAGCCAATTCAGTATAAACTGTCGAGTTGCAATATCAAGTAATGTCGAAAGAAAATTTTAAGTATTTTTGGCATTTTACTTAGGTGTAACAATTATTTTTTAACAAGTTTTTTTAGGCTTAAGTAAGGACAATTTTTATTGTAACTGCAAGACAATAAATTTTGTTAAAAAAGTCCAAAATATTCCATTTTATAAGCCACTTGCTGCAATGCACTTTTTGACCCACTACCCCGTCAATGGGTAAAAAATAGTAAAACTAATTACATGGCAAGACTCCTTGTGTAAKAAGCTTTTAAATGATGTATCGTAAGATGGGTAGTTTCATTTAAAATTTTTGAAGGGGTATCTACCCCGTTAAGAGGGTAAGCGCTATCCATTAAAAACTTATCTCAAAAGTTGTCCCCCTGCAAACAAAAGTTTACCTGTTTTTGCAAAATTTAAAATTTTTCCTCTATTTAAAGTTATTTAATTGATTGAGTGATTATCTCGTTCAACTAGTAAAATAATATCTCACTCAACGCAAATTATATGTTACATATAACGGTTTTAAATCATACACCTTGTTAGCAACCTAAGGAGTTTTTCAGGGGTCTAACTTGGAGTCATTGCTGTTTATTTTGTTTATAAATGATCTATTACTTTCGTTAGAATCTAATCATCTGTTTTTTGCGGATGACCTGAAATTATTTTCTGAGGTATCCGGCGAGGACGACTGTTTAGTATTACAAGGGCATGTTAACCGTGTAGCTGGATGGTGTGCTGTGAATAGATTGCCTCTTAATATTGACAAGTGTAAGGTTTGCACTTCTCCCCTAGAAGGCAAGCTGTAATATTTAATTATACAATTGAAACAGTCTAGTTCGTGCTCTGCTACAGCGTTAAAGATCTTGGTGTGAATTATGATTGTAAATTTTTTTTTACTGGTCACATAACTCAGCATCGTTTAATAATATTAGTATACTGAAATCTTTATATTTTACTTTTGTTCGTTCCAAGTTGGATTACTGCAGTTTGATATGGTATCCTCATTATCAAGTACACATAAACCAAACTGAGAAAATTCAGAGACGATTTCTTAAGTCTTTGTCGTATCGAGTAGACAATTATTATCCGCATAGAGGATATAATCATACAATCTTGTTGCAAAGGTTTGACGTTAGTTCTCTGCAAGCTAGAAGGATGCGCACTAGTTTAACATTTTTATTATTTATTATTATTTTTTTATTAAAGAAATTCATGACGATGTTGACTGTCCTTCTTTGCTGGAATTATTTAATATAAGAGTACCTAGGCTTGGTTCCCGGGATGGTGGTAYTTTTTATTGTTCAAATGCTAGAACCAATGTGCTTGTTAACTCGCCTGTTTTTGTTGTCGAATAACTTTAATAGGACATTGTGACATTCATTGTGGTAGTCCGAAAAAGCTGTTGTCGTTTGTGGTAACTGAGCAGTAGTATATTATATAGTACTGTGTATTTACTAAAAATGTTGATTTTCTATTTTATACCATACTCTTCGAAAACCTGACCAGTCATTTCATCCTGGTAATCAACCTTGGCATCTTTAATATTCTTCGTCGCTAGAAACAAGACGTTATCCACGAATCCATTTATTGATCCCGCATGTAAAATAACAATCCTCTTGCCCTTAGAGGAATATTTAATTTGTTTAAATTTGTAGTTTTATTACTGATAAATGAGATCTATCTACCAACCCTTCTTGCGAATGTGGAGTCTCCCCCAAACAATTGAACATGGGAATAGATACCTACATGTATGTATCTATTCTAGATAGAGCGTGAATGCGAGATTTCTTATCATCGAATGAAAAGATTTTTTCTTTTTCTTTCTTTAATATAATCTTACGACAAATAGGTATTTAGAATTCCTCAGAAACGACTTGGTACCTGCAGTGGCTGAGATTTTTCTTAATGAGCTGGACAATGATATTCCAAAATAGGACATTTGGTTCCAGCAAAGTGGCGCACTGACACATTTTAATGCGGCGGTACGTCGCTCCCTTAATGACGTTTTTGTCAACGGATGAATAGGTCGCAGGGGGATTGGAAGTGTCTTAGAACGAATCGCCTGAAATCTCCAACTAATCGGATATCCGAACAAACCACTAATAAAGATATTTAAAGGCGAAAGGCGGATCTCTGCGTCTAGATAACAGATTGCACACGTCAGGTTGCGTGATGCCCAAGACAAGAACTGGCGTTTAAACAGCGAAGCCGCACTGCCACTAACGTAGAGGTGTTTGCATGGTCGAGGAAATCGTTTATTGTCAAATTAGAAAAAAAGAGTTGGTTTCGACGCGAAGGTGTTGTTTTCATTACTGCTGACCGACACGGGAAAGATCGATTAAAGCGTTGCCGTAAAAAAAAGAAAAAACGTTCTCCCGGGAAACGATTGTGTTTGAGCGAGCAATTAAAGTTTGTTGACGTGCAGGTATATCGGTGCTAAATCTAAATCTAAATATCGATTCCAATTTGACGAGTGTAAACAGTCAGGGAGATTGGTTTCCTTTGTGGCGAGTGCAATTTTTAAATGGGAATCTAAGGTTGCGTTAACTAGAATGTAAATTTTTTAGAGGCAAATTGGAAATGTAAAACAGTTATGTAAACGTACGCAAACTTGATGGGTGTGACCATAATACGTGTGTGTTCCGGCATTCCGGGGTTTCTAGGTAACAATAGATTTGTTCTGGGTTGAATTTTTAGCACAGTTCATCAGATTCCGGCGCTTGAGGCCTAAAAATTTTGGTTCTTTAAAAAGTAGAATAAGTTCATTATTTCGAAAGATATGAAAAAATGCATTCTTTAAATTGAATTTGGCCAATTAGATAAACAAAGAAGAAGTTCATGTGTTTCTGAGATATAACATAAAGTTACGTTTCTTTAAATACCAGTAGCAGTCATAGGTGGTTTTGACAGATTCTGATTGGCTATTATTTAAGCTTCCATAATATTTCAGAGCTTCAAAGTGCGGATACCAACACGAGGGTGGAATTCTACTAGGTTTGTATCGATAGACAAAAAAAACATTCTGAATTCTTCCAGCTTCTTTTGGCACATTCCTTATTTTGTTGACGCCAACCACTTGGTTAACACATTTTTCTTCGACATACTTAACAAAAAAATCTTCTACTTATAATAACTTCCGGACGTAAAGCACCGTATTTGCGACATATCTTCATTTGGTTTGGACTTGAAACCACAAAACATCTCGGAGTATGAGTTTTGGAATCAGGAATTTTTATAATAATAATTGAATTTGAATTTTGAATCATCTGTCCTTATTTTCAGTAGCTTATTTTTTCATAAAGCTCCACAAACACCAATAATTAAAATGACCTGAAAAGTTGCTCAGAATTAGATAAGTCAATAGATTTAGGTATATTAATTTGAATTACAATGCCTTTTCTACTATAAATCTACTATCAGGAGCTTCTTGTGAAAATCTCTCAATTTCCTCTTTCGTTAGAATTCTGGACTATTTTGGATGATATCCAACTGATTTTCTTTTCAAATATGGTATTAGTTTCGAAAATTTCCAGATATTCACATTTTTTTTAGCATTCAGTGTAATGTTGAAGGTTTAACTTTATTAATTTTATGTTCGAAATATGCAAGTAATACTGTTTCGGACACTTTTTCAATTTTCGTTGAACTGCACCACGTTTTAAATTCGTTGTAGGCGATCTCGTACTGTCTCGACGATTTTTCCTCCTTTTCAGTTTCCGAGCACATTGTAATTATACAGTCTTTCACACCTTTTAGAATATGATTAATTACAATATATTATAATTCTGAAATTATATAAGATAGTATTTGATAGATGAGGAAACATAAAAAATTATCCCGAGATCCTTCCTCAAAATTTCCAAAATTACTAATGATCTTATCAAAAGTTCAAATCTTTCGAAGGAGGAGAAGTCTCTTTTAACTGTTTCCGATTGCAAGGTACCTAAATTGTGTGGTTTGCCCAAAATCCATAAAACCAGTGTCCCATTAAGACCCATAGTCAATACGATTGGCAGTCCTTGTTACAGATTGGCAAAATTTTGTGCTAACTATTTAAAACCTTATGTAGGAAAAACCAGTAGTTTCATCAAAAATTCTTCAGACTTTATTGATATTATAAAAGGTTTAGGTACTTCAGAAGGTGATATTTTAGTTAGTTTTGACGTGGTTTCTTTATTTACGAAAGTACCCATTCCTGAAACGATAGATATCACCAAATCCAAGCTTAATAGCGATCCCCTAGGTGATACGATAGCCAGATTATCTGAACATTGTTTAAAATCTACTTATGTCTTATGGAACGATAATTTTTATGAACAAAAATCAGGTTGTGCAATGGGTTCACCTCTAAGTCCTGTAGTAGCCAATTTGTTTATGGAAAATTTTGAACATGTAGCGATAAACAGTTTTCATCTTAAACCAAAATGTTGGTATAGGTACGTAGATGACACTTTTGTTATTTGGCCCCCTGGTATAGAAGAGCTGGGTAGGTTTCTAAATCATTTGAACAGTCAAAATCCCGACATAAAATTTACTACGGAATTAGAAAGCAATGGTAGTTTACCTTTCTTGGATGTCAAAATTTACAGAACAAACACTGGACAGTTAGGACACAAGATTTACAGAAAACCAACACACACAGACAGATATTTACATGCCACATCTCACCACCCTCCTTCTCAAAAGAATAGTCTTATTAGGACGTTATTTGTTAGAGCACAAAGGATATCAGACGAAAGTTCTGTACAAAAAGAAATATATTATCTTAAATCAGCGCTAATGAGAAATGGTTATAGTAGTAAGAATATTTGGTCAGTTTTTAATAAAAGTGCTCATCCAAATCAAGTAAATTCTCAGCCACGACAAAGTAAATTGAAGTTGAGTTTGCCTTATGTACAAGGCCTTTCGGAAAAATTAAAGAGGATGCTTAGAAAACATGATATTTTAGTTGTTGATAGTACATATAATAATTTAGATAAAATTTTAAGTTCTACTAAAGATAAAGTACATTTAGAGAGTGAAGGTGTTTACAAAATTACTTGTTCTTGCGGAAAGTGTTACATAGGTCAAACAAAAAGAAAAGTAGGTACGCGTTTGAAAGAACACATACGTGCTACTAGGTTGCAACAGATAGATAAATCTTCCGTAGCTGAACACTTATATTTGACTAAACACATGATTGACTTTGACAAAACAAAAATATTACATAGAGAAAAATATTATCACAAACGTCTAATAAAAGAAGCTATAGAAATTTGTAGGAATACTAATAATTTTAATAGGGATTTTGAAAATTATGAGTTAGGTGACATTTGGAAGGCTATTTTGTGGTTATCTTTTATCTCGAACGTGAAATGCTTTTGCGTTCCCGAATGGATATAAATAACTTCCATTCTTGAACGCAAAAGTATCATTTCGTGTTCTAGATACAAAAATTACTGTTTCAATCGTTTTTAAATAAAGCCCTGTGAATATTGCCAGCTGTTTTTGGTAGTCTAAATTTATTCAAATTTAACAAGTACTGTGGGAGTTATTATTTCATTTTATTATATCCCCTGATTCTCAACCTGTTCACATGACTTCAGTTCAGTTCGAAACGGTTCGAGTGTAAATGCACTAATTGTAAACAACCCGTAAATCTCTACTTCTCTCCTTATCATCAGATTTACTCGCTCATGATAGCAACACAGCAACGCACAGTGAAGCACTTAAGTTTTGGTGTAGGAACGTAATGCATACAATTAAAACCAGCAGGCTCAATTAAGGAACAACCTTGCAATTACCCCACCGACGTTCTTAAGTTCCTCGGCATGATATTCTGGTAGGCGATCGATATTTACCGAAACACGGAGCAACACGCAGTAATTGTGCGATACTACGAATAAAGCGCCTTCCCATTATTAACTGGGTGCGTTTTGTGCTCGGGTATATATCTAGTCTTGTCTGTCAGAAAGGGCTGCTCTGACGCAAGAAGTCGATTTAGATGATTTATTCACTATTGGGGTAAATTTTGGGGTTCATCTTAAAAAACTTTCTCCAATCGAACGTTATAATATTCACTTGGTTAATGGAATTCTAATGTTATAATAATAACAGAAGTTAAATAAAACGACTTAGTGATCTAAATATTTATATTCATTATGTATAAAGGAACCATCGGCAAACAATAGCAAGCAAATTTACACGCACGTTAGTTTAACATAGTTTATTTTTGTAAACGGAAGTGGATTTTAAATCACAAATCTGTAACAAGGACTACCGATCATATCGACTTCAGGTCTTAATAGGACATTCGTTTCATAGATTTTGGACAATTTTGCAATTGGAACAGTTAGAAAAGGCTTTTCATAATTTGAAAGATTTGAAGTTTTGATAAGATCATTAGTAATTTTGAGGTAGGATCTCGGGATAATGTATAAAACGTTTCCTCATCTAACAATTCTCTAACTTTAGTCTAATAATCTGCTCTGTCTAAAATTACTGTGGCTGAACCTTTATCTTCTTTATCTGCAATTTTGAAAMTAAATATCCCTCGTAGAGCCAGTATTTTTCATTTACAACAATGTTATATGATGAGGCTGAAATTTCGTTATAAAAAACAGTAACCTTTAATGCAATATTCATAGACATAATTGAATGTAACGGAATTTGCAAAACGCACGTACCGAAGACAGGGCAGGCACCGAATACATTTGATAGTGCGAATTGAACATTTTTGAAGGAAAACTCCTCCACCTAATGGAGACAGACGAAAATTGATGGCTGTCTCTCAGGGTCAATTTTAATGATAAACGGAATGGTGAAAACCGCAGTCCTATATCTGTTGTAGTATAGGAGATACAGGGTGGTCTTCGAAAGCCTGCATTTTGAGAAAATGTTAATTTTTTCCTATTGTAAATTTCGAACTTCTGCAAGAACATTCCCGAAGTACTTTTTTGCGTAGATTTTAATTCCGTTTTCAAAATTCGTATACGAGGTCAGGCCAAAAAATTGTAGGACCAAAACTTAATTTTTAAATAGCCTAGATAGAGCTTTCAATCCCCATTCAAAACGTATTGCATCTTTGCGCTTTACTTAAGTTTACTTTGAAATCTGAAGCTTTTGTGTTTTAATGGTTTTTTTTAATGGTTCTATACATTAGAAAACAAAAGATCGCATCGTGTCAGACTATATCCTGAGGTTTTCATCGTTGACAAAGGTTAGAGGCGTAATTTAAACGTCAGATTAATAATTTTTCAGTCATTGTATTATAGCGATTCACCCTCGTGCATCTACATTATCTAAAATGTAATCATTTCAAAAACTATTTATTTTACTTACATAAAAATGTTTCAAACAAAAGTTATAGAAGATTTAGTTTTGTAGTGTATTTAGTCTAAACGTTCTGTACTGTACCATTTTCTAGTAAGGAGCACATCTATTATGTTTTTGTCACTATCTTTCATCAGGTTGTCTGGACTACAAGGAAAAGAATTAATTATATATAAAAAAGTAAAAGTTTTGCTTCCCAATTCGAATAAATCAGCACGTTGACTTAAAAGCAATTAGGGGTTTACACCAGTAAAGCGAAAACCGTGGAAACCTAGCGGAAAAGGTGTATTAAAAGTTGAGATGTTCCCGCGCAGCGCCAACCCTACAGCACTAACTTTCATAACTTGTAAGAGTTTGTCGGTGCCCTCAGCGAGCTTATATGACTTGTGTTCCCGGCCGTAAATGTTAAATTAGAAAATTTGTCGTGCAAGCTCCCATTAAGGTTGTAGTTGCGCATTATGGCCGATGATATAAGCTATGGGGCCCGGGCGCACTCTCCAAACGTAATTTTAGAGCGTGGATTATTTCGGTACATAATCGCCTTAGTCGCAACTTTTAATTGCCGAGGTCATGCCCGAACTTTAATTGAAAATGTTTTCAAAGGACTATCTAAACTGGAAGCGCAAAAGATAAACAACCCATTTCGGATCACAAAGAGGTACTTTATAAAACAGAATTAAACTCTGATTGGAGTTGAAATGTATACGAAGCCTTTGGAGGATTGAATTGGTTTTGTCGCACAATATAACACGGAACACGTAGCGAGTGTTCCTTTAAAAAAGTAATCAAGATGCTTATGACGCTATGGTTTAGAAATGTTAATACAGTTTAGAGAAAAAGTTTCAGTATAAAATAAAATAATAAAATCACAGTCGCCTATTGGATTCGGTGCTGGACAGTAAGAATTTTCTCGTGAATTCCTTCACTTTGGATAACCAATCACGGCTCGTTTGAAAGCCTTCTGTCCACAGAAAACGTTTATTATTTTCAATGAAACTGAACATTTGTTCTTAATGAACAATCATCTTAGATAATAACAATGCCATACGAAAAATTATGCACTAAATAAAATTTAAGTGCGAGTTTTTTCACTTTATACATATATTCTTGTTATTTCTTATTAATTAACATAATAAGTTAATATAATAAGTCTACGAGGGTGAATGCTTTCAACGTCCATAATATAAGATAATATTTTCTCGGAAAGATCGCTGGCGCTGTCTCTTGAAAACGTTTCGATTATATTTGAACAATCAAAATGCTGACATAAAATTTTCTATGGAATTAGAAAGCAATGGTAATTTACCTTTCTTAGATGTCCAAATTAACATAATAGACATTAGACAGTTAGGACACAAGGTTTACAGAAAACGAACACACACAGACAGATATTTACATGCCACATCTCACCACCCTCCCTCTCAAAAGAATAGTCTTATAAGGACGTTATTTGTTAGAGCACAAAGGATCTCAGACGAAAGTTCCATACAAAAAGCAATCTATCATCTTAAATCAGCGCTAGTGAGAAATGGTTATAGCAATAAGAATATTTGGTCAGTTATTAATTACAGTGCACATCCAAATCAAGTAAATTCTCAGTCAGGACAAAGTAAATTGAAGTTGAGTTTGCATTATGTACAAGGTCTTTCGGAAAAATTAAAGAGGATGCTTAGAAAACACGATATTTTAGTTGTTGATAGTACATATAATAATTTAGATAAAATTTTAAGTTCTACTAAAGATAAGGTACATGTAGAGAGTGAAGGTGTTTACAAATTTACTTGTTCTTGGGGCAAGTGTTACATAGGTCAAACTAAAAGAAAAGTAGGTACGCGTTTGAAAGAACACATACGTGTTACTAGGCTGCAACAGATAGATAAATCTTCCGTAGCTGAACACTCATATTTGACTAAACACATGATTGACTTTGATGAAACAAAAATTTTGCATAGAGAAAAATATTATCACAAACGTCTAATAAAGGAAGCTATAGAAATTTGTAGGAATACTAATAATTTTAATAAGGATTGTGAAAATTATGAGTTAGGTGACATTTGGAAGGCTATTTTGTAGTTATCTTTTATCAAATAATTCGTGTATATCTAGTAGGTAGGTAGTTGATTTTTCGTCGTTAGGTTCTTTTTTATCAGGTTGACACGTTGTTTCTATGACGTCTCGCTTCCTTGGTGATTTGTTTATTTACTTTCAAAATTTTGTTTGAACTTGTGTCAGGCAAATTTTGAGGTTCTTCGTCTTTGACAAAGATTGCAGGTGTAATCGAAACGTCCGATTAATAACTTTTTGTTAGTGTTTTCAAGAGACGGCGATCTTTCCGAGAAAACATTATCTGATATAATACTAGTATATTAGTTACCATTTTCCATGATTTTTTAAAAATAGATGATCACATTTCGAATATTATGCTTGACCACTTCCAGTGTATGTAATTTTCTGAACGTCGTTTTAAGCATGTTAAATAACCATATTCCAATTGTGTCCGTTTGTGTCATATGACTTTTTTCAGAATATCAGCTTTATTCTCGAAATTCCTGATTTAATCGGAATTCCGACTTTAATCTAGTAATTCTGCTTTTATCCTCAGAACCCAGAATTAAAAAAAAATAAAAATATTCGTGGCTTTTCTACGCCTTCGTACAGTTCTGTCTGAAGGAATATTTGGCTTCACTACGTCTATCTTAGTAATAAGCAAGATGTCCCCCAATCAAAACTAAAGTGGGACACCCTGCAGATTATTATCGTAAATTTTCAATCGCCGATTGCAGATTATAGGCCGCACTCGAAACGCGAGTTGATGAAAATTTAAGTGGCCCTTTACGGGCGTGATTTGCCGTCAGGTTTACACGGTGCAAGGGATTTATCACATTAAGTGCGTTAATGTCTCGATATCCGCAATCGTTCGGTGTTCTGGGCTTGCGGTCGGTGATCAATAGATTTTCAACACGCATGGCCGTTGCCGTTGCCTTACGGGTCAGATGTAAATATTTCATTCCTCATTGACAATTCACCGTTTTATTATTTATGAATATATTTCCCAAGGATGAAAACATTCCCGCGCAGCGTTTCGTGATTACACACTGAAACCGTCAGTGCATCGGGTTGTTATTATTTAATATCGATAATGAACGACGCCCTTTAATAATATGTAAATAAGGAGCAGCGCCGCTCTGTTATTTACACTATAAATTCACGGTTCGAATATGCACAAATCTATTAGGGTTTGTATACCATCGCGGGCTCTTTATTGGCAGGTAAACTCGAAAGAATTAATGGTTTTTGTGGCAGGGTGCGTGTGCGTCGTAATACCATCGATACAGCTTTTGTAAACATAGAGCGAAGCTTGGTTAAAACACTGCCGAGTCAATATTTGCACAAAAATTAGATCGGTTGCGGTAGTAGAAAGTAAAACGTAGCGTCGAGTAACTTCACTTTTCTGAGACACTTTTTACTTTTTACACCAGTACCCATTTGCCCTATTGTGGATTTGTAATCTGTTTGGGCAATAAACAGAGAAGAGAATAACGTAGATACGAAATTAAACACGCCGATAACTCATACCAGCCGTAGTACACAGCTACAAATTTCATTATCTTTACTATGCCAGTTTTTGTATTTGGAAAGATCGTTCATATGCCACGCAGGGCAAAATGATTGATGAGGTGTCTGTGGAAGTTAAAAAAAGTTCGTTTCTGCGACATTATTTATCGAGGAATTTTTTGCATGGACTGTCTTCCCTTTGGTAACATTATAAAAGTATTATACAGGGTGATTTTAAGCAGTATCGTCTGGAAAATTGGCAACTTATGTTTTTTTGGCAAGAGAATTACGAATTTAATACTAAATTTAGCAATATGTATACATGGCGTTAGTTATACCCTGTTACTTAAGTAAATTACATTTTACTTAACGAGTTATGGCTAAAATTACTAGAAAATCTAAAAGGCAGTTCCATTTTTAATAAAAAAGACAATCCTGTTTATTTCATGTAACTCCATCAGTTTTTGCGTTATATGCATATTAAACATTTAGTGTAAAGACTCCTAAGCCACCGTTATTACTTTGCCTCTTTCTCAAGTAGGCTTGTGTCAGCACTTATCAATTTTTCGTGTAAAGAAATATTTGACAACTTTACTGTCACTAAGTAAGAGTGTTTATTGTATTTTTTTAATTTACTTAGAATTATTTGTAGTAAAAATTCTAAAATAAGAAAATTCCACGGCATAATGAATTTTCTAACAGTGAAATTCCTGATATGATTTGTGTTTTTGCTCACTCAAATTATACTGGACTTGGTGCAGCCAGAAGGTATTTAAAATTATACCCAAATCGCAGACAACCCGATCACAAACTTTTTTACGTCGTATTTACATCCGCCTAGACGAAACAGGGTGTTTTCGTCCTAAAAGCTTAAATGGTGCTAGAAAAACTATTAACGTCTATGATGAAGACTCGTTGCCCAGATTTGAACCCTCTAGACTTCTCAATATGGTCATAAATGAAGGACATGGTTTACAAAGAAACGATTAATTCCATCGAAGAATTACGACCCAAAATGTAAGAAGCTGCTAATATTATTAAAAATAATCGACAAATGTTATTTAATATTCAAAGATCTTTAAGGATACGCCTTACAAAGTGTATTGAAGTGGAAGGCGGTCGTTTTGAGCATTTACATAAAGTTGCCAATACTACTTAAAATCACAAAATTATTGAGAAATTTCGATTTAAAATTTGAACACCCTGTATCTCGTAAACCTGCAACATTTGTACAAGGCATGTTAAGCATGAATCACCCTGTATACGTTGCTTGAAACAAATTCTGATCCGATATAGTAAGTTACAGAACTATGTTCTGTTGTCACTTATTTCGGGTGAACAACCAAATATGTTTGCCTTGTATGCTTACCCAACATCGCGTTATCCCAAGAATCAATTGCAATTACGTCTGCATTATTTATACGACGCAGCCCCAAAATTAGATGACAATCAATAACGTACAATCTCCCAGCAGAAGCCATCTCATCACTGTCTACCTAAACCTGATAATCAAGAGAACAGCCCTCGGGAAAAGAGAGACGACCTCTTGAGCACACCCCTATGCATATGCCCCACTTATCATTCGGGGTGAAGAACCATCCATATAAAACTCATTTGCTGCGAATTTTGCTCCTACCCATCGACAATTCAGTTAACCCTGTTTGGCCCCTTTCCTGTGTTCAATATGGTGGGAAAAGTACAATTGATTGAATTGTTCGCCTACTAATATTAGACTTTAACAAGTATCGAGTAATACAGGACATAATCTTCTACTTTAGATTGATATTTTAACTAACTTTCTTTAACAGGTATAGTCAATGTACGGAATAGTCACTGGCTATTAATAACTAATTCAATTAGAGACATTTATATCTGTAAAAGTAGCACGATAGACAGTTTATTTAATCATACATCTAGCAAGAAAATATGGGCTTCTGTTTTATACTATAATCGACTCAGTAACATTCAAATTTTTTCTTATATACTAGCTTTTAGGACTCCAACATAAAAGCATTCTTTTAAAAACATATTTTTATATTTTCTTTAATAAAAGATGAAGCTACAATTAAAAGGTTAAGTTTTACACTATATTTTTTGACTAGATTGATATATAAGTATCAGTGTTTACACTGTTTCCAACCATTCACACAAAATTTCAAAGCAGGTCCCTATTTATATACGAAAGCTCTGCCCGATGCATTACCATAAATGCAAGTCACATGAAGTTGTTTGAACAGTAAGAGCAGAAAGCTCGGGTTTTGTCGTTCGAAAATAGAACCGGCAGAGACGCTACGCGTCATTAAGGAACCTTCATTTTCTGTGTCGRGGTATCTGGCATGGAAATCGTCTTGGCCTCATCAATATCCATTAACATGTCGATATGATATCGCCTTTTTGTTTTACATTAAGGATCGTCTGGCGCTGGAAATACGCGATTTACGGCTTGTAATTACGTTTGTCCTTTTTCTCGGACTTGGTTTTCTCTTAATGGAATACACAAAGTTTTTGTAATAGTGTTCGAAGCCTAAGGTAAAAGTTTTCTCACAAAATTTGATTATCTCAACTAACTATTTTAATTACTTCAATTTTGGTTTCATCTGCTAAAGAAGAAAAGCTGTGATCCGAGTATTCTTGAAGAATAACAATAGACAAATAACGAAACGAGCTTTAATAGTACAATATAATGTCATTTTCTTGCTATACATTTGTTCCGATGCTTGGAACCTCATTTTCACAGGGTATGTACAATTTAGTAGTAAAGATATCTTAGCTGATTATGAAAGTACCTACGCTTTTCAGTAGGGTCATTCAAGGTTCAAATGTGGGTCCAATATTGTTACCAATCGTTTAATTACTGGCATTCTAAGGTGCATTGCGCCAACTAAATGCTTTTATTTAGCAGAGCAACCACAAATATGTCCTGTGAGTAGGTAGTTCTAAGCCAAGGGTTAATATCAACGTGCTCTAATAATCCCGGATGATTCCACTGCCCCAGATAACAAACAAGACACATAGTACATTACCCATCACTACAATAGCCCAAATATGTTTTGTTTGCATTTCTGGACGGGCTTCTTGCGATTTGGCGAGTGAAACGGCCTGTCGCCACTCCGCTCATCATTTACATCGGACCCGTGGAGACGACTTCGGCGGTCGACAGCTTACGAAGCATGATTTACGACGAAGACTGCGCGAAGTCGGTTTACCCTGCTTGCGAATTTGAAACACGTCAATCACTGGCCCGGGATCTTGTCCCGTTACCTAATATCGCTAATCTTGTATTCACAGGTTGGGCAGGAAAGGTTATTGGGTTTGCTCTAGACACGCACCTTTGGGAAAAATTCCTGACTGCTATCTCGAGTGCTTTTGATGCATGGACCTTGTGTGTTTCTGTTATATACAGATTGTCGATAAAGTGACACATAAAATGATAATAATAACACATGAGAGGTAAATTGTGGACCAAACAGACATCATTCCACAGCTTGATTAAAATATGTAACTGTTTTACTTTACGTGATTTTGAATCCCTGTTAGTCATTTATATTGAATTTAATACACTAATAATAAAAGATTAAAAACAACTCACATGTCACAACAACAATAAATAATCGAGGATACACATGTCAAACAAATTAAAAAATCCTAAAAGCCGGCGCTCCAGCTCTTGCACATCTAAAAGGTATTTAAGCTACTTTCCTCATCCGTAGCAACCTTTGGATGTCCTCGTTTTTGACGATTTTTAATACCACCTGTTTCGTCAAAACGTTGCAATCTGGCAATTGGTTCACAATCCTCATGAATCACATGGTAGAGTGCAATTACTTCCGAATAACTTCGCCTTCTATCTCCATAACCAATCATCATCAAAATTTCGATGCGATCTTGTTCAGTTAAGAGGGGCATTTACTTGAAGCGATCGGGCAGAAATGTAAACTATGCAACCCATATTACCAGCGGGATATGGGACGTAAGAGGGTAGCCGATAGGTTGAAATCACGCAAAGATCGTACGAGCAACAGACGGGCTAAACTAATATTCGGAAAACTGCTGACTGTAGCGTGTGCATAAAAAAGTAAGCATGATATTAGTAACTTACTATGATATTATACCAGGTTATTCAAAATATGGAGTAACCCATTTATTTCTGTAAATATGAACTATATAACATTTCATTCTAACTGCATGTCGACTATGATTTCTGGAGGAACTTTTATAATAATTTTCCTTCCACCTCCCCATTGCTTCAGCAGACAGTAAATTAATGTGAAAGAGCTTTTAACATTAAACTTGTGACGTGTAATTAGACATACAATCTTAGAAATCCAGTCATATCGGAATAGATCGTATACCGCTCGATCATTCCCGACAGGATTGTATCTTAGCACGCGACGGACCTGGTGGGGATGGGCATTGGCATTCCGCTCTCGTGACGGACTCGTGCGAAAGGGTTTGCGGTTTTAGATTTTATGAATGCTTTTACTCATTTATCGTGCTCATGTTTTTGGTAGTGTACAAATAAATATGTAGCTACAACGTGGAGTTCGAATTTTTCGTTTATGTGCCTTAGTTTTCGAGAAATAGCTCGCCAAAAATACGCATTTTTAAGCAAAATATAACAACAAATATTTACATTACCGTACCAAATTCAGAAAAAACTCGAACTCTACGTTGTAGCTACATCTTTTGTCATTGCCATGTCGAAATTTCACGTCGAAAAAGTTTCGAATAACTCGGTAAAATGTAAAACGGTAGGTGCTTAAAATGACCCGATTCGCTCTAGGTAAACGCCCCTCACTGGTCATTGTAATTGTTGAACTTTAAACTTTAAACATACAAGGTCGGTTCTCTTTGTTAAAGTTGATATTAGCTAAAATCCACCCAGTAACCAGTGTGTGATTGGTCTGGATTTTAAGAACAGAGTTGATTTTCGCTTAAAATAGAAAACAAAAACCGGCTCATAATAACTAAAATTGTCGCGTAAACGCCGTACACGTCGAATACAAATGACAAATGACAACAGGCAGTCGTAGTCACCTAGGGATTTTTAGAAAACTGCTACGCTTTGCGTCATCTACTCGGATTTATTTTCACTAATACACAGTAATTTGCATGGGAGTGCATGTTTAAAACGGTGTTTAAAACGTTTTAAACATGTTTTTTTTCTTACTTAGTTAAAACTTAAATTAAAACAATTTAAACGTGATTAAATTAAACTGTTTGTTTTGTTAAAAAAAAACATGTTTTTTGTCAACCCTGGTTTCAGGTAAACTTGGGTTGTACTTAAACGTCCCACAAAGAAGACGAACAGTAGTGTCCAGTAAAAGAACCGTAAGTTTCTCCAACTTTTTCTAAACTGTCTACAAGAAAGCTCTTCCTTTTCCGCCGTGATAAACGTCATCCCATATCGTGTCCGTTGCAGTTGCATCACACATAAATTCCTCGGTAGCCAACCGCAATTTCTTCTGTTAAATTCCTAGCATCGGATATTTACACACAATTGAACTTTGCGAGAGGGACCTCCGGGGGGAAAAACTTGGCCAAAAGAACCGCGGCTTTCCTCTTTAATCAAACCAGACAGGCTGAATTTCTCTCTCATTGATCGAGCCGAATTGATTTATTACGTCAGCGACCTGGAAATGTATTTAAGATAATGCCGGTACTTGGTCTCGGCGAAATGCTCCGAAAGTGGCCTGCAGGCGGCTGGGGATATTCGCATCGCTAGTTCGGTGCCTGTGCGGTTCTTTTTCCCGTTGTTGGCGGGATTAGCCCGTTCGCTCAGTGAAAAGCTGAAAAACACGGTGATGCCGAAGAATATCGCAAAAACTTCGGTTGGTTTGCATCTAGCAAGCTGTATTCAGTTAATAATGGGGAACGCGTCTGTTTTGTAACCTAACAAAATACTTCTCCTGGTAAATGCTCCTCTTCACTTTTCGAGCTCATTTTCAATTAAACAATCTTTCAGACCCTTTAGAATATGAATATTCTATTTATTTATTTTACATATTAGTATTATTTTAAAAATAAATTGGGAATCCATGACGGCTATGAGTATGGTTCCTGTCACTGTATTTATTAAAAGTCAAAATGTATTCAAATGATGAAAAAACAGATATGATTTTGATTTATAGTGGATGCAAGAAAAATGCTTCCGCTGCTGCCCGTTTATACAGACAACGTTTTCCAAATAGAAGAGCTCCCGCCGATACAATTTTCAAAAGACTTGAATTAATTTTAAGGACAAACTGGCCACCGCTAAAAAAGTCAAGAGAAAGAACAGCAACAGGCCCTGACAATGAAAATTTCTCATATTAGTCAAAGGGTAGTCTCAAGAGCAATCGGTATTAGTCTGTCTTCAGTACACCGAATAATTAAAGGCAATCAATTTCATCCGTATCACTTGCAATTGGTTCAGGCCTTAAAGGAGACAGATTATCCTAAAAGACTGGCTTTTTGTTACTTTTTTCGGGAACAACAAAATTTGAATATGAGATTTTATGACAACATTTGCTTCTTAGATGAGCAAGATTTTCTAATAATGGTGGAGTTAACAAACATAACATGCATTATTATGCGCGAGAAAATTCACGATGGATTCGAGAAGGACACTTTCAAATTATCTACTCGACGAATGTCTGGTGTGGAATATTGGGCCTTATTTTTTTCGCGATAGTTTAAACGGCAATACTTATCTATCTAAATTTTTTAAGAAACATTTTACGGTACTCCAAAATGTGAATTTACAAGTAAGACAAGATCTACAGGTTCAACAAGATGGGGCACCTGCGCATTATCATAGAATAGTGCGAAATCATCTTGATTTGGTTTTGCCTAACCGATGGATAGGAAGAGGTTCAATTAATCCTTGGCCACCGAGAAGCCCGGACCTTACTCCTTTAGATTTTTTCTGTGGGGAATGGTAAAAGGGCAAGTATACCAAACACCAACTGAAATTGTAGAACATTTAAAAAATAAAATACATGATGTATGCAGATTCATCACTCCAGAAATGTTAATGCATGTTAAAACATCGTTTTGGGCACGAATTCAAGCTTGTGAAAACAGCGGAGGGCGACATTTTGAACATTTATTACATTAATGTTACTGAATAAACATTTTTCGAAACAAAATTTGTTTAAATATACCGAATATGTCAAAATTTACGAATTCATACAGCTCTGTACGTTTTATATTTTTTGAGACGATGAATAATTATCAATACTATCTCTGCAAATGTATTTTGGATTGCATTTTTAATTTCGTCAGGGGAATTATCATTCGTGAAACAAACAATGTTTATTGTTTATTAGTTTGCTATGGTTATGAAAGGCAACGCCACCGCACCTAAAATGTCTTATATACTATATCTATACTATTTATAGATGATATTAATGGAGATAAATTCCATTTTGTCTCAGTTGGGTTACTWTGTGTAAGTYCCTATATTTTTTTTGCATATTTTTTCATTTATACAGGGTGGGCCATCTAACGTTTGCATTTTGAAGTAGTGGTTATTTTGAGTTTGGCAACATTTTTGTCATTCGTGCTATGACAGAAATTTAATTTAATATTTGACATTTACGAAATGGGTCGCTTTACGCTTGAACAAAATTGGGAAATATTGAAAACTTATTTCCAAAGTGGTGAATCTTCTGTCCAAACTGTAAGAAATTTACGTGGAAAATTCAGTAGAAATGAAATGCCTTCACGACAATTTGTGGATCAATTTGTCAAGCGAGTTCGTGAAACTGGATCGTTATTGAATAAACCAACACATTTACGTTCTTGTCCAGTGCGTACAGCTGAAAACATGTTGTTGCTCGTAGTGTGAGTGAACAACCATCAACATCAACTCGTCATCGTTCTCAAGAATTGAACATTTCTCGCACTTCTCTCAGGAGAATTTTGCATAAAGATCTCGGTATGAAAGCCTACAAAGTTCAATTAGTCCAAGAAATAAAGCCTCATGACCATCCAATGCGTTCTCGATTCGCAGAATGTGCTGCAGATCGTTTAGCTGAAGATGAGCATTTTTACCGAAAAATCGTGTTTTCAGATGAGGCTCATTTTCACCTTGCAGGCTATGTCAATAAGCAAAATTGCCGTATTTGGGGATCAGAAAATCCACACGTGATTGTTGAGCAGCCAATGCATCCACAACGAGTGACTGGTGTGGATTTTGGTCAGGAGGCATCATTGGTCCATTTTTCTTCGAAAATGATGAAGGAGCCACCGTTACTGTCAATGGAGATCGTTACCGTGCCATGCTCAACGAATTTTTGTTTCCAAAAATTGAAGAGAATGGCATGGATGATGTTTGGTTTCAACAGGATGGTGCCACTTGCCATACAGCCAACATAACCATCGATCTTTTGCGAACTGTTTTTGAAAATCGAGTAATTAGCCGAAATGGTGATGTGAATTGGCCATCTCGCAGCTGTGATTTGACACCGTTGGACTATTATTTGTGGGGTGCCGTTAAAGATAAGTGTTACGTGAACCATCCAGAGACTATTGAGGCTTTGAAACAGGAAATCGAAGTTGCCATTCATGAAATTGAAGCCCAAACAATCGAAAATGTAATGAAAAATTGGTTTGATCGGATGGGGTACTTCAATACCAGCCGTGGTAGTTATTTGAATGATGTATTTCATTCATAAATGTAAAAGTTCAATCTTTCTAATAAACTTATAACTTTGAAAAAATATTCATTAATTTTTTTAAAGCCGATCAAAAATGCAAATTTTATATGGCCCACCCGTTATTATTGTGAAATGGCTACTTCCGTTAATCGAAGATTAAAAATCAAAGAATTTAGAGGAAGCTAATTTCAGGTGGGACGATCTGTATAGCTCGTATCTCTATACGGTCGGTATCTCGCTACCGACCACCAAACGATTACGAATAGAGCCATAACTATTGTGGCGCAGGGAGGTTTCGACAAATAATGTCAGGGTCAGCTGTGCACGGAATCTACTGAATTGAACTTATAACTGTAGTGCAGGTCGATAATGCGCAGAAAAAGAAAACGCCCGGCAAATTCATGGTACGTCGGGAGAAGGCAAAATAAACGTTTTTGTCCTGCTTACGTGCATTCAAACTCGCTGGATATTATTAACGGCTTTTCCCTTTTTTCTATAGCTGCTTAGTCCATTAGAAAAATCCAAGTCTTTTAGTTCACCCGGGCCGCCTATTTAGCATGCAAATTAAAAGTGTTTTCAGATTTGGCGGAGGCGTCGGGCACCAGCAGTCGGCATCTAGATGGAATCGTGAGCGGGGCATTTTTTTTATCGAGTACATCTCGTTATACAGTTCGCGTGCCTCGAAATAAAAGTCATTGGAATGAGCTAACGCGATTTTGTGTTTTATACAAAACGGAACCGTTTGGGATAAACAAGTGCCATGAATTTTTGCTACTTGTTACGCGACACAAAACGGTTTTGTAGCAATCCCCAATGTCGCGCAACAAAAAGGGGTAAAGAAAAAAATAAAAGATCAATGAGCTTGGCAGTTTGAAATTAATCCGCACACGAAACACTAGTTGCTAAACAGCACCCACTAACACAGCGTAGAGGGGGGTGGGTTAAATAACCATATAACAGAATGTACCAGAGCAAAGGACGCCACCCGCTTTCTCACAACCGCTCAGCAACAGATATTTAAATAAAGCGGGAAATACAGTAGCTTAAAGTGGGATGATTAAACAACACTTACTGCTTCACTCAAGACTATTGATTATAATTGGAAAACGAAAATAAATAATACATGTCATTTAAATACGGAATACAATTTTGTATGAGACACAGACAATATTAAAGTATACTTTGGTACCAGGTATAGCTATACGAGGCGTACAAGATTTTACCTTTGGTTTATAGATAAACCCCAAACTACGACACGCATTTACCCAAGTATAGAACGGTAGGTATGAACCAGTAAGCTATTATAAATATTAAATTCTTATCTGGTTGTCCGATCGGCTGCGTCACAAGGCTGCTGTTACATAGCTGACCTGGCGGTGTTGTTCCAACGGTAAGGTAGATCGGCTCACAACCCCCTTGACGTCGTGCACTACTGCTGTCAGATGGTGGGTCAGTCTCAAAGATACCGTAGATCGGCGGTTTCAACGTAACGACCAGGATAAGCAAGGTACAACCCAAATATAAGATAGGGGACCAACAGGAAAAGTAAAAGGAAACGTACAGGTAAAAAAAAAGGCCTACAATAAAAATAAAACGCACATTAGGTTGGAATTGAAATGAATACAAAGGCATACCTTCGGATGTTATGCGGCCTTATGTGGATTGGCGATACAATGGTGATTATCGCTTAGAATGGAGAATGTGTGTAACTCAACTGCTTCCACGATATCCCACAAGTGCCTTGGTTCAATAAACAGACCAGGAAACGTTTATTGCCACCAAAATTGCAGAAAACAAGGGCTACACTTATAATAAATCCGTCTTATGACATTTACGACTCGAAATTAAAAATTTGAAAACCACCATGGAAACCAATGGAAGGCCGGCAAATGCTTCTAGATGAAAATAAACATTTGTGAAAACCAAACCAGCTGTTTAACATGGCGTTTGAATATTATGTAGACGACGATTGCCAAACCACTAATTTAAACAATAAACCTGATATTCGAAAAATGAACCGTAACATACTACTGGTATTCAGTTTGATTGAACTAGGTACCTCACTACTATGTTTATTCGTCAGTTTACTAGCTGTACATAGACATTAATTACAGAGTATAAGTACATACTTTGACCATTTTCAACAATATTACAATTAAAATTTACATTTTTTGAATTTTTTAATATATTAGGTACTTTTTGCAATAGACATCGGCTAGGTCCTCAACGTTCCCTTCAAAGACACAATTTCCTTTATTGTTATATTTTTGCTAGCAACTTATTGCAAATTATCCACATGCACTTAGCTTTATGATCTGCCTTTTAACTCTATTTTTATACTTATTCGAACGCTCTTATAACAGCAGTTTGCCATATTCTTTATAGGCCTTATATTTAAGTACATAACAAACAAGATATCCAGCTTTTGTTTACATTTAAGAATAATTTCACCACTTGATTTTACGCTTTTACATACCTAACTACTAACTCTCTTTTGACGAAAGCGATGCTCAAAAATTAGTGCAAAATTGTTCTGGAATGGTTGCCACTGTTGATTTATATCATTAATACTTAATGAAAAAGATCGTCCCATGTCTGTTCAGATAAACTATTGAAAAACTCTCAAAAAAGCTCAATAAAATTTCTTTTGCATATACTCGTATATGTAATGGAGTTTTTCTTAACCAACTCAAAAAAGAGTCTCTGTGCTAAGTGGTCTGAAATGTAAAATTCAAACTTATAGCTGAAAATTTCTTGCTGTTTGTAAAAACATTATCAATGAATGTACTATATTGTGTGTGATTCGCGTTGGGTCATACGGCATGGAACTTTTACTCAAGGCTGCGTTACCGCCAGGAAGTAAATGGGGGGAGCATTTTAAGTATCTATTGTAATGTTTACACCTTCACAGATCCTAACTGATAGCGAAAAAAAACTATTTGGTTTTATAAATCAGCTTCTTAGGTTTGTTTAATAAAAAAGAAAAATTTTTGTCCCTTAATTCATAATGGCGAAGCTTGTTTTAACACGATATAAKGAAGTYTCTTTATCCGGAAAATCTTCTGATAACATTCACTTTAGGTAAAACCCACGTGTCAACTGGATGTTTAGGCAACGTCTGAACGAAGACAATTTTCCAATCCAAACATTGTTCCCCCGTTTAATCCGTAAGTTAAAACAAGATCAACAGCGGGCCATTGTCGAAGTTCAGAGTTCAGAAATTTCAGTATTTTCCAGCAAGCGCCTACGGTATACACCAGTACACAATTTTGATTAATTTCGTTACTCCGGCGGAATTCAATTTAACGAGTTAACGTTGTTACATTTTCTCCATGAAACGTTTCCAGGGTTAAGCATGGAAATTGCCACAAATGGGCTACCTTCGCTTAATCTTCCATTTGCATATTTTTACATAACACAGCATTACGGGAATACCAAATAATCACTTGTGTTATTCCAATTTGTCCGGAGCGGACCCGGAATTGGGGTGTAATTCCAAAATCCCTTATCGCTTAATTACTTTACGGACTTTCATTTATAATTAACGCCGTCGGCCGCCATACGTGCACTTCTCCTGCTGGAATGGGGCCTTTTTCGCCCGGTGTAATTCGCCGGGACCGCCATTTCCCCATATTCATCAATATTCACGGAATAATCTGGCAAGAGCCAACACAGCCGCTCCGCCCAGCCAGCGGTACTAAAAACGGATCGGCTTCATATTAATAATACGGGTAACCTACTTCGGTCTGGATAATGGCCCTGTTAAAACGCAACTAACACCGAATAAACCCAGGTTTTGCCCTATCAACACTACTATCGCGCTGCATGAATAGTGAATGGGTGGGAGGAACCGGCGACACAATGGGGCACAGGGGTTAGCTGCATCGACAGTTTTTATTGGCCACTGGAGCTTACAAGTTGGGTGTTCCTTAATTCATCCACTGAAGATTATTAGTTTATACATACAGTGAACGAAAAAAGACCTAAGTTGATGTATGTAATGTAAAAAAGTACACAGGGTGATCTCCTTTCTGGAGACGTCAGCGATGCAGACCCAAGTTACTTTCCAGATAAGCAAAGTTCCGATTCAGAATTGGATTTAGGTCCGAACATGGATAAGAAAAGATGTAACTTAAATGATAATCGTAAGAATTTAGGAGGGCAATGCCATCTGTCAGCATTACACTGACGTGATGACAAAGCCACCTAGCTGCCTTAACGGGTACTACTTCCTAAAGGAAGTGACCTGTAGCCTGACAAATTGGCATGCAACTGCATACTTCAATTTGACAGCAGGCCCCCACGGCACTTTTTGCTTCCTTTAGGAAGTAGTACCCGTTAAGGCAGCTAGGTGGCTTTGTCATCATGTCAGTGTAATGCTGACAGATGACATTGCCATCCTAAATTCTTACTTTCATCATACCATTGCTTTGGTATATAATCAAAACCAGTTCTATGCCGTCTTGTCTACACTAGACCTAAACTGCAATGATGAGCTGTAATGACAGCGAAATAGCAGTTGGTTGAGGTGTAGACAGCACAGCATAGACATGCATTTTAATTAAATGATAATCTATTGAACACTACAGATGAGATTACAATAAAAGCCGTTAGAAAACTGTAGCCAATGGTAGTCAGCTGAGAGAAGCCTAAAAACGAGTAGTTTGGTTAAAAACAAAAAAATGAAGCCTACATGCTGGCCTTGTAAGAAAAAATGTCTGGAAAAGAAGGAATATATTCAGCAGTAACAAAAACAAAAAACGGGGCTGGCAAACGCCAGTTTATAATTTCTCGTCATAGGTAAACCAGTAGAGCCAAAGATGGCAGTCGGTTTGGCAAAAGAAAGAACACAGTTTTGTATGACTTTCGTGTAAGTGGGACTAGAGTTGATGTCTGTAAAGTCTTTTTTCTTAACCCGCTAGGAATCTCAGAAATTGTAGTTAAAACAACCTTAGAAAAAAAGGACCTTGGAGGTTTTGTTGCACGTAAAACTCAAAGAAAAAAAATTATCAAGATTTCTGGAGTAAAGAATCGTCTATAAATAAAAAAAGGCAATTTGTGTGTTCTTGCATTGAAGAAAATCCTGTAGTAAGAAGGAGAGAACGAACCGAAAATCGAGAAGGAACACGTAAAACAAAAATTTCATGGTTTTTGAAATGACAACTCCTGACTTTAAAAATTTCAATAAATTATACACTAATACTTATTCCAGGAATTCTGTACTTCAAAACAACATATGTAGATGTAGAATTTGATAGCGTAAAATATAGAAAAAGTAGGGCAAAAACCGCTAATGTCTACGGAAAAGTGACCAAATCCATTTCGCTGAAGTTTAAACCCGATAGGTAGAAAAATTTGCTATGGGAATAAAGTTTCATTTTTTTAAGTTTTGCTCTGTTCATTTGTGGTTGATAAAAAAGTGTGTCAGTCACAGCAGTCATTTTAAAAAACAAAAAGCTCCATTCATGTATCGAGTATTTGCAAAACATTGAGATAAACAGAAAAAAAATCTTATTTATGCGTCTACTGTAAAATGTACATTTTGTGACTTAATACACTTTTGCTCTGACGTTCTGATATTACGATTAGGAAATTACTCTTATTTTCCTCTTTCTGTACACCTGTTTTTGTGTATCATAAAATATTGATAAACAAGTTTATTCTCGAACCCTATCTTTAATTAATTTGCATATAAAAACTCCATGTCTTATTCAATCTCGAGTATATTGAACCACCTCTGAACCTTCATTTTGTTGCATTTATTCATTTCTCCGATACTCCCTACGGTTTGTAATTAGATTGCTTGAGGCTATTCGTATCGACCTCAAAACATTGAAGAATCCATAATACATAGTGCATTCAATTACCATCCCGCTGTGGTTCATATCGGGGCGTAATTGGATATTTCTGCACAAGAACGTCATTTTAGAGGTTGCAATAGAATTGGAAATTTATTCTTAGACTTGGTGCTAGTGATATACTTTATACAGGGCGTAAGTAATTAAATAAGTGCCAAAAGATTCAGGCGTCGATTCCCTGTAGAAATATAGGGTAGTACGTCCATATAAAAAATCTCATTTGACCATGCCTGTGAAGATACCACCCCTTAAAGAGGGCACAAATATCAATTTTGTGGGTGTGTTCCACTAATCGCAGTAATCCGCGTAACCATTACTATTAGCTTAATACTCTGATATCGTGTCGTTAACATAAAAACTTGTTGTTTCACCCTAAAAATGATTGCAAAAGTAGTGCTTCGGTCTCGGTGCTACGAGACCGAGACTTTTTTTACAAGAATGTCATCAAAGGCGATATTAGATATATTTACAACTTAAGTGCATCGTGAATATCTTGAGATATATCTTCTACAGCTACGCGGTGGTGGTTACGGGTGATTAAGCTTGGTATTTCGGTATTTGTCCTCTGTAACTTTTTCTTTTAAAATAACAGTGCCGCACACCAAATACATTTGTAAGCCGTATTAAAATTATATGCGATAAATATATTTGTGCTGGCATATGTCAAAATGCCCATTATTTATCAGATTTTTATATTTTTACATACAGTGATTTAAAAGTTATATACTTTTGTATATATTAATTAATTTGAGATTGTTTTAATAAATAATGGTAACAAGTTGATCATGCAATTTTGCTATCCGCTCCATCACACTTGGTCATAATTGACAACAAAATGCATACAAATTTCGTAGTAATTATAGTAGTTGATTTGACTATATTATTGTATTTTATTAATTATTTGTCAGGCCAAAATATTAGACTGAATCTAAAAATGCTTTTTGTGCAATTAAAACCAAGCGCGCTGTAGCTGAAATCAAAATTTAGTTACCTACTTCCATCATACAATTATAATTATTTAGAAGAAATTGATATTAATTCTTACACTTTACATTTGTCTTGTCTGGTTTATCTCTTGTAAAATACTTTTCGTCGCCAAATATAGAAACCAATGTTTTATAAGAATCGTAGAAAAATATGTTCAAAAAAAATGTTGTCTAGCACTATTCTGATATAGGTATCTACCTACACACAGATGATTATTTTATCACTTTTACTACGATCTACAAACAAATAGGTTAGCTAAAGGTACTTTTTAAATAAAGTTATAGGGGTTAATACTAAAATCATCATGTACGCTGTATTGCCATTGACCATTGCTTATAAAAACTACTAATTACAAATTACAATACACTATGATACATTGATGCTATCTGCCACACCACTGTGCGCTATGGAACGCCGATATAGCATTTATTAACAAATCTTTTCATGTAACATTTCAAAAACTATTTTGAACATTCATTTAATGCTTCTTGAATTTACTCAAACAATTTTTTTAAACTGAAAGCATCGCCTTTCCTGCAAATTATTACGTTTGTTGATTCTTATCCTTGCAAAGGCTTTTAGTGTTGCCTGAATTTTGGCACAATATGTAGTTATACGGTAAATATTTTCGCTCTTTTTGAGGATATTGCATAGACGTGCAGGTAATATTTTATAATATGCTTTTAAGCCATTTCTGAAAATTTGCTTTTTCTATAGCCCTAGTACTTATACTTGACTAGTAGTTTACTGTTATTTTATTACTATTTGAATTAAAACACCACTAAAATTATGTAAGTAATAGAATTAGGTAAATAATTAAATTATATTGTGCTAATTTAGTGAACTAAAATAATGGGTAAGAATATGATAATTGTGTTATTTACATTTAAGAGTGTCAAGTTTGAAATCATCTTTAATCCCACCTTTTTATACATATATTTGTGTAAAAAACGAGACTCTCGAAGTCTCGTATGTTCAGTCTCGGTGTCGTATGGGCCTCGGGTACTTTAATCTTGGTCTCGTCAGAAGCACTATGCAAAAGTCTAAAAATTCGAACGATTTTGGGGTGCGTTAAATAATTTTAATCTACTTCTTTTCTTTTTGCTACGGTAACAAACTTCTTACTGGCATTTTTGGACGTGTTTTTCTCCCAGGAACATAACGCCATTTATTTTCAAGTTTCTCTGTCATTAAACATAACACAACAGAGTACATCGCGCTATTATTAAATATTGTTCCTATGTAACGCTCTGTACTAACTCGAACAATTGCCAGTAATAATTATTGTCACATGGGGTGTACCACAAGGCCTGCATTTGGCACCTGTCTTACTTTCAGCTCTTATTAACGGTATGTTCGCTGAAATGGACGGGTTTCTCGCTTATTGTTAAGGCGAAAAAATTAATTTTGGACTTGAATAGCAGTAAGACATTTTTGGTTTAGGAATTTCTAAATTTTTCATAAACTAGATGGGTTTACATGAACGAATGTTAATTAAATAAATGAAACTTCGATAACCAAATAATATGTATTCGTCAAAAATTAGGACGCAAGATACTTCCGTAAACAGGTGCGGATAAAATTGTCGTTTTCTCCCATTACCTCCCGTTAACGCTCTTGGTACCTACGTGTTACGTAATTGAATTTCCTCCCCTTTTCTTGGCGAAATTGTCGAAATTAAAAAGCACGTAATTACCAGAGAGTGGTACACTAATCTTAATGCATTCACCTCGGCGAGGCAAAGCAAAGGCCGCCCCCGAGGAAATTGAATTTGCTGTCATATTAAAAAATCGTTTGCTCTCCCTCGCTATTAATAAACACAGGAAACAAATATTTTATTTGAGCGCCGCGCTCGCGGCTTTCATCCTTTTCGCGCGCCGGATCGATTCTCCCGCGGATCCTTCGTGCAGAAATTAGCGATAAAGTAACGTGTGACTGCGTAACGGGCCTTTTCAAACCGACCCATAAATAAAGTACATAACCTTTTACGGGGTGCAGTCCGGTCGGTCCTTAAATGTCGGCTAGAGAATACAAAACCCAATCGATAATTCCATCGACGGGCTTACCTGTGGCCACGGTTGTAACAGGCCGAGTTCGACTTCACTCTATAAACCCGAACACGGGCCGGTTCACGGCATAAATCATACATACACGCTATATATAGGTTCTTGCATCTCTTGTGCCGGGGGATTTATGTCTGTTTAGAATTTCTGGGATCAGCAGTAAACCAGCGGACTCAAAACATCGACTATATCCGGGGTAACCAGAAGCCTTCATCGGTATGATGCTTTGACTGTGTTATAGCCTCTATAACGGGTGCGCCATCTCGAGCTTCCGGTATGGAAATGAATAACTTCGGCAAGTAGTGAAAGTGAATGTTTGTTAGTGTTTTTTTATTTGATTTAGTCCTTTACAATTTGTTTCAACTGTACTTAGAACACAACATCCAACAAATGACCACCTTTACGAGCCACACAATATTGTGCTCTTTCGGGCGATATCGCCTCTATTTCAGCTCGAATGTTGGTCTTGAGCCCTTCCAATGTCGTGGGCTTGTTGGCGTATACTTTACTTTTTAGATAACCCCACAAAAAAGTACGGCGGCGTCAAATCCGGAAGTCACTCAATATCGCCACCTTTCGACATCAAACGGCCGGGGAACTTTCGCTTCAAAAAGTTCATCGTTTTGATCGCCGTGTGGCATGGGGCGCCGTCTTGTTGAAACCAGAAGTTCAATAAATTTTTTTCGCGCATTTTTGGAATCACATAGTGCGCCAAAATCCACCGATAACGGTCGCCATCGACGGTTTCGCCTTCACGAAAGAAAAATGGTCCGATGATAGCTTTGGCGCTAACGCCGGCCCAAACAGTCACTTTCTGGTCATGCAATGGCTTCTCGTGGATAAAGTGAGGATTGTCTGTGCCCCAGAATCGACAATTTTGTTTGTTCACTCCGCCAGAGAGATGGAAATGGGCCTCGTCCGTGAACAAAATTTGATTCCAAAACTCGGAATCAACCTGGGCCATTCGAACCACGCTCTTTCCGTATTCCAAGCGACGGGGCTCGTCTGTAGGCAATAATCGTTGACTTATTTGCACTTTGTAAGGAAACATGTGAAGATCTTTCTTTAAAATCCTCCTAAGAGTGGTTCCTTTGATGTTTAGCTGCTGGGCACGGTGACGATACGGACAGATTTGGGCTTCTCAAAACACTCTGCATGACAGTTTCAACAATTTCATTGGAGCGTTTTTTACGAACTGAAACGCGTTGATGATTTGCCACAGACCCCGATTCTTCGAAAGTTTTAGTCACATTGCGTATGGTGTTATCAGAAGGCACTTTACGACCGCGGTATTTTCGACGGTATGCACGTTGAACAAGCACAATTGAACGACCATTTTCCAAATACATGGTCACAATCTCCGCGCGTTTTTTAGGTATAAAGTTATTCATGATGCTGACCCTGTAAAATCGTATTAAGCACACTTATGGTGGCAAGCTGTACCATATGATTAGCAGGGATCGCCACCCTTGGGCCCCAGTCTATCGACCAGGCATCCCATACATTGGCTAAAAGTATGGACTTAATATACCACCATTACGTAGCCATGCCAAGTTCTGTCACTTTGAGAGGTACTGAAGCATCCACTTTTAATCAATCGGCTTATAATGACCCAATATTGCGGTGAGATCTAGAAGCAAGCTTTCTCCTCTAAAACATTCCACAACCGGTGGTCCAGTGCTCCAATGATTTAAGAATTCTCTCATTGTTAACAAAAACGGAACTGACCCACACAGCACAAGCTGCTCTAATGGATATCTATAAAACGTAATTTCTGGATATCCATGACATCTATCAGATGTCCAGAGATATCCATGATATGTCTAAAAGTAGTCCAAATGTCCGGGTAAATATCCATATCTTTGTGGATATCAAATATATATCTTATAGATGTGCTTTTTAACATCTAATGGACAGCTTGAAGTTGGCTAAAACCTGTAGCTGTGGATGCTTGATGGATATGTATTTCATATCTAATGCTCTTCTATTAGTAGCGTAAAAAATATAGCGTGTACTTGTAAAGTTTATTAGTAAAAACTTTTCTAATACAAAATTTAAAAAAGAACATTGCACTTATATGTATATGTAGGTCATTGAAGCCACTAACTTTGATGATCAGTCCTGCAAAAAATAAATTGATAAGATAAAAATACGGGCATGTTACATGAACTTCTTTGTTAGCTAATCATTTAATATGGTTTAAACACACAGTACAATAGACAAAATTTTACAATTCTAAATTATTCTTGCAAATTCAGTTGTTACATTCTAAATTTTTAATAATAAATTGCTACCCTCATGGCAAAAGTGTTGTCCTTTACACGTTTAAATGGTTAACAATTGTTATTTAACTTCATAAAGCATGGGATTTTATTTAGTAATTTGATATTCATTAATTACTGGTCTCTCAACTTCTGTTTCATTATCAGCAACGTTCAATGGAAAATTCACACTCAATATCAGTATTATATACAAAGCACAAGGTTTTGCAAGAAAGTGAGGTTAAGTTTACAGTAAATACCGAATATTTAAACCATATATCGACGGTAAATAATGTTGCTTAAGATAAAACATAAAACGCCAACAAAAGAAGAAATACTTACCGGTAACGTTAAATATATTTTCCATATTTGATCATTGCATAATCACAATCAAGTTATTTTTATGGTTATAGCGATGGCATGGCGCACATTATTACTTCACAGAGACAGACGGTCCAAGATGGATGCGTGGAGTAAGACGTTGCCAATGCCTCAATTACTAGTATCTCGGTAGTGAACTTGTATTGCTTTAAGTCTAAATAATAGTAGATAATGTTAAATAAAATGGCATTATAGTTTAAAGATGAAATGTATATACGAATTCAGCACTTGTCATACAAAAAAGTAATTGTATAATAATTGCTTTTCTGACACAGCTTTTGTATATGCTTATCAGCTTTCCCACACTTGACAACACCGACTAAGTGGATTATATTTATTATATTATGCCTACACAAACTTAGGGATAAAAAATTTAATTAACTAATTCTCCAAATAGTATTAAAGAATAACAATAAATGATTAGGGTACAATAATTTATATAAATAGATTTTGCCAGGATTGTTTACCTTATAGAACGTTTATATATCCATTAGACATCCATTATCAAACCGAGTAGACATCACCATGATTTTATTATTCTTTAAAATACAAATGATTGGTATTGTAAACTAGTTAGGTATATCATGTTACGTACAACTTACAAAATAATGACAATTTGGATGATTTGGCATATGTGATTGATGAATATCTATTTCACATATAATGGATGTATCACATAGATGAGATATGATATGGATCATGTGGTTATCTGATAGATATCCATAGGCTATCATGTGCTGTGTGGGGAGTGACCCCCTCATACGGTACATCTCGCCAAACCATCACTGAAGCGGGATGGTGTTCTTTTTCCAGCTTTGGAATCTTCTCACTAGATTCTTTGGCATTGTGCTCCTGTTCTCAAAGTAATTTGTGTCAAGTTGTGCAGATTTGTCGACATAGAAACAATACATCACAGTAGTAGATAAATAATTTGTGATGAAGCTTTCCTGCAAACTGCAAAATGACTCAATTAAGTGAAATTAAAGACGAAATTTTGGTCTAAAGCAAAGTACGAGAAAGTTTACCAACAGTTTTGTCTCTGGAGTAATGAAAAAAATGTGCAAGGAGCAAATGAAAACATTCTAATTGCGTACTTTTGTGAAAAGGTTTATTTCATTTATGAAATTTATTACAATAACTAATTTTAAATATTCTTCCAGGAAAGCTTCAACACTCTGGTCTGTATATTCATTAATGATGCTATAATAAGGGCAGTACATAATATAAAGTAAAAATTTCAAAAAKAATTTGTACTAAATCAACWGAGCAGCAATCTTTGATACACAATATTGTCCATTTCTTTAAGAGGGGCGTTTACCTAGAGCGAATCGGGTCATTTTAAGCACCTACCGTTTTACATTTTACCGAGTTATTCGAAACTTTTTCGATGTGAAATTTCGACATGGCAATAACAAAAGATGTAGCTACAACGTAGAGTTCGAGTTTTTTCTGAATTTGGTACGGTAATGTAAATATTTGTTGTTATATTTTGCTTAAAAATGCGTATTTTTGGCGAGCTATTTCTCGAAAACTAAGGCACATAAACGAAAAATTCCATCTCCACGTTGTAGCTACATATTTCTTTGTACACTACCAAAAACATGAGCACGATAAATGAGTAAAAGCATTCAAAAAATCTAAAACCGCAAACCCTTTCGCACGAGTCCGTCACGAGAGCGGAATGCCAATGCCCATCCCCACCAGGTCCGTCGCGTGGTATCCAGTGAACAGTGAGGCTAAGATACAATCCTGTCGGGAATGATCGAGCGGTATACGATCTATTCCGATATGACTGGATTTCTAAGATTGTATGTCTAATTACACGTCACAAGTTTAATGTTAAAAGCTCTTTCACATTAATTTACTGTCTGCTGAAGCAATGGGGAGGTGGAAGGACAATTATTATAAAAGTTCCTCCAGAAATCATAGTCGACATGCAGTTAGAATGAAATGTTATATAGTTCATATTTACAGAAATAAATGGGTTATTCCATATTTTGAATAACCTGGTATAATATCATAGTAAGTTACTAATATCATGGTTACCTTTTTACGCACACGCTACAGTCAGCAGTTTTCCGAATATTAGTTTAGCCCGTCTGTTGCTCGTACGATCTTTTCGCGATGTCAACCTATCGGCTACCCTCTTACGTCCCATGTCCCGCTGGTAATACGGGTTGCATAGTTTACATTTCTGCCCGATCGCTTCAAGTAAATGTCCCTCTTAGAATACACGAAAAAATGGGTTCTGTTTGTTGCATTGTATGATTTGTTTCATTACAGCATTCTTACGGACACACATGTTCCATAACATCATCGGGATATACATTTACAATTCGCCCCGCACTGAACAAAATGCTGCGATTTATGGACCACTAAAATCCCTCCTGAAGTGCGCGCGGTTACATTTGAACTGTTCAGACGCAGCTGTTATTCACCAAAATAACGAACATTATTCGAAAACACCTTTGTTCCGCGCTACAAAACGTAGCGTTCTAGTGGGCCAATAACTTTCCTTTATGGACAGGCCATACTCCCCGGCAGTAGAATATAGAAGCGCCATCTCTCTCGCGTTTTAATTTCGCGCTGCTCTTCATAAATCCGAATACCGGTTAATAAATTTGACGGGAGCGTTGTGACTCAATTTGTTCGCTAATTTCGTCAAGAAGCCGGCGGTTTAGATTGAACCGAAGATGTGTACGACAGGTCTGAGGAGGTTTTACGAGGCAACCCCGCGATAAAAGGTTTATGCCGGGGTTTATGCCGAACAAGTGCTTTTGATACCGCGGCGTCGACGCTGTTACCAGATCTGGCAGCTTATCTGCAGCCTCCGAAGCTGAAAATTGTCCAAGAAAACGTGAAATTTATCCCAAAAAGCGTCGAAATGCCATTTGGTGTTCCGCAGGGTTCTGTGGTTGGCTAGTTGCTTATTTCCGTACACGCTTTCTACAAAGAACTTCCAGAATGTTTTTCTACCCCTTCTATACAATGTTCTTAAAGCTTCCCGATACGTTTATTTTTAACTTGACCTCGGCAATAGGATTCCGAAAATAGCCAGCGTCTCTATTGTGGAAATTTGCATAGATCAAAGTTATATTACGTTGAACGACACATTCTACAAGCAAGACGATGGGTTCACCTTTGTTTCCAGTCTTGGCCGAAATTTTCATGTCAAATTTCGAAGAGAAGCTTTTTACAAAGAAAAATGAAATTATTTAAAATGTATTATTCTGGACTAGATATGTTGATGATATTTTTTGTATTTGGACGGGAACTGATAGGCAGTTGGATGAATTMTTAAACTTCTTAAATGCAATAAATAAAAAGATTCAATTTACCCTAGAAAAAGAAAAGGATGGAGTTCTTCATTTTCTGGACTTATCGATGCCGGTAAAAAATAGTAAAATTGACTTTGAAATTTATAGAAAATCAACACAGTCAGATGTTATAATCCCGGCTTCCTCAAATCAATCATTACAGATTAAGCATTCCGTGTTTTATAGTTTAATAAACAGACTAATAGATATACCACTTAGAAGAATTGACGACAATTAAAGAAATAGCCTTTAACAATGGATAAGACAAAAATTGTGGACCAAATACTTAAAAAGCAATGTAAAGTTAGAATACAAAGAATGCTGTACAATACTAACATCAATGAAAAAGAACATATTTTCGCCGCACTAAATTATGTCAAATGAGTTAGTGTTTGTGCTAAAAATAGACTGAATAGGTTCGGAATAAAAGCAATAGAGGTTAATAAGTGCAATTTGGGAGGTCTTCTAGTTAAGAATAAGCCAAAATCCAATAAATTGAACGAAAACGGCATTTATAAAATCAAATGCATGCAATGTGACATGATATACATACATAGGACAGTCAAATAGAGCTGTTAAAAACAGAATTAAAGAACATGTTACGAATATAAATTCAAACGAAAGCACAACAGGTTTTGCTGACTATTGCATAAAAAATAACCATCACTTAGATGAAAACGACGTCAAAGTTTTACATTGCGAAAGGAAAGGTAAAAACTGAACCTTTTAGAACTTTTGGAAATTAAAAAAGCTCAGCATCAGAAAAAAACATTTGGCAAATACACAAATAGAAAATCCCAAGTCCAGTACGCCTTCAAAACACAGGCGAGAGAATTTTACAACTGTACTTTACGACCCCTGTAAAAAAGGGGACGTAAACAAAATTCTGTACAACTGAGTTTAGTATAACGCTGTTATCTCTTTGACAATGACCGTATGGTCGAAACGATCGTCAGAGTTATCTGATAAATCAAGTGAGACAGAGCACATACGTTCAATCAGCTTGTTTCCAAGCTACTTAATTGATAGTTGAAGTAAACAACTGTAACAAAGCCTATTCCGCCTGTAACAAGAAATGTCTCAGCTCTGGACGTACATACAAATTGAATTGACGAATGAGTCAAATTTCCGCGTAAGAAATCCGGCAACGATGGCGTCGATAGAGGCGTCGCATGTCATCATGCGAGCGTCTCAAGGGCCGTCCCTCACATCGCAGCTAACCCATGTAGATGGTAACACAATGGGATTGAATGGGAGATTGGAGTTCGGTCTTGCAGTTTGCATGCGTTTCAATCAAACGTGCTCCATTGTTGTTGGCAACGAATGCCAGATAACGGAGCCCCTGCAACACGCTGGAATATCCGGTTTGCTAATTGGATGCCTGATGTGAACGAACGATCTTAGAGGCTTATTAGATCTAACGCGATTAAACCTTAATCCGATAGGGACAGAATTATTTTTGCACTGTGTTTTCAGCGCTCGATTGCAGTAGCTTAATATGTAGAAAGAGAAAGAGTTTTGTCAAATCGATCATTGCCAGGCCCGACGAAATACTTCTGTCACACCGGAGTCCCGCATGAATTAGTGTAAGGGCCCATTTTTGCGTGGTATACAAATAATCTCTCAAGTACATATAAAACAAAAATTGTGTATAATATTTGCAAATGATATTTTATAAATGAGGATGAAAACCGATATTTATTTGAAATTGACTTTTGTAGTAAAATATTTTGCATTTATTCCAGTTGGTGTTTTATGATTGTCCGTCTTCAACTTGACGGTTTACAATTTGATCTATAAACCTTTCTTCACGGATTCCGTGAGCCAAAAGTCATAATTGGGAACTGAAATATTCTGCGGTTAAAAATACTTTTCCATAATATTAATCGAAAATGGACCAGGTTGCTGTACTTACATTGTAAGTGGAATATCTGCAAGATTCTGGGAAGAGATGATAATGTCAGTTGATATTCTGGAAATATGTACATTAAGTTTATCAATATCAATTGATCTATACGGTATTTATATTATTATTGGGGGATTAAATATCATTTTGTTTATATTGAGTATCAAAGTACATATTTAGTTCATCTTAAATGTGGGTGATTAAGTGTGCAAAATGGCTATCTAGTTCATAATAATTTCATAAAATTATAACTGCAAATAAATTAAAGTAAAGGGCGTATAGTAGAGCATTGCTATTCGTCGTTACTATTCATCTATAATACATTATCTAATATATAATAAACAAACAATCTAAATTTTTGCGAATAACTATACCAATCTCGTGAACTCGGGGAAGAAATTTATACGTGGAAATCGTTACAAAGCGCGACCGTCGTCTGTCATAATGTAGTAATAATGTAAAAAGTTTTAATGTGAAGTGGAGATTATCTTTTTAAGTATATAGGGAGAAACTTTTTATATTCACGTTTAGTGGCACAGAAATAATTTTTTTCTTCATAATGTTACCAAGTTTCTAGAATCATAACTATTACTAGGTATCTCCTCTAGAACCCAAATTTTTTGCTTTTTAGCTAATTAGTTCTTTTAACCTTTTACCATCTTAAATATTTATTGTAGATTCATACAACATTACTCTTCTGCATAAGATATATCTTACATTGAAGGGTTAAAAATATTTGCTGTGTTGACAGAAAGATAAAAATGTCTTTTTGCACTATTTGGACATTTCAACATTAGTTGTGTCAACGAATCTGTTAGAGCAACCATAAGTATTAGATGTATCGAAAACAAATATGGTAGATTTAAATGTTATAAGAGAAGGAGAGTTTTCGCATACATTTCACGTTTCGCTCACTTCTGGTTTCATCGGAAATGACTCTTGCTTCGAAGTTGCAAATGGAACGCATTTAAAATTTATTATATTGCATTTAGGTGGCCACAATTTTTTTCCGAAACAAAACGCTCATTCAGTTAATGACAGTGATATACGTTTCATGACCAGACGTAAAAGTTTCTCAGTTTTCGTTGACTTTCAGTATCTATAATTTCTCTTTAAAATAATGTATATTCAATGTGAAAAAGTAGATATGTGTCCACCATGTCGTTTAATTATTGTGTTCGAGTACTTCGAGCACATGGACGAGATTGCATACTTCTTCACATTTAAGGAATATGACAACAGCATTTCCTCATTTATGCTAGATACACCCAGTTTTTAATTCCATTCGTTAAATCCGAAAAATACTTTTTTATAACGTTCCTTTGACTTCGCAGGCAGCTTCTGCAGCTTCCTTCAGGATTATCCATATTTCCATTTCGTACCAACTTCACAATTGCTTGCAAACAGAGTCAATAAACAACGGAAAATAAATAGCAACAATTCGACACCTCCTGATATTTCTTTAGTTAATATTTACGATTTCTGGAGTGGCAGTCGCGGTGACAGCGAAATGTCAAATTATTTTTGATGAAATCAGATAAAATTTTGGTTCTATATGTTTGTTATTATGGATAAAACGTATTGCATTCGTGCTTCAGTCGCATTTTATCTACTTAAGAAAATCAAACGCTCAAGCTTCGCTCTCTCGTCTAAAAAATTTGATAACTATTACGGTAGGCACATAATTAACCAGCTAAATGTATGGGAGATAAAGGGCTCTTCGATACGCCCATGAATAGAAACATTATGTCCTGTTTAACCTAAAATTATTTAGCGTCGATTTTTTTTTCAATCGAGAAACCCAAACGTCTCATTTTAATTTAATTCAAGCCCTTTTTACGGCTTCCGTGACCCGGTAGCAATCGAAACATTGAAACGTGAACACTTTTGGCTTCTCCGGGGACGAAAGAAACAAACGGCTGGGAAAATATCGCCCCTGAAAAGGAAAGGTGCTGCACAACTGCGTACGCGGTAAATTGGTTTTCCCTCCCGTGCGAAACAAAACTAACCCCGACCATATTCATCGCGAGCGATGCAGATACTCAAGCGTAAGTGCATTCAAAGGCACGCCGGCCCAGATTAAACGAAACGTTGCGAAGTTGATGAAACTAAGCGAAACTAATTTCACTGAATCTGAAGCACCTGCGCCAGTGTGTAGGGCATATTTAATTCCAAGATCTAAACAAACACGCCGTAAGTTGCGTCTGGGAACGGGATGGATATTATTTAATGTTGGGAACGACCGCGGCCAATTTAAACTTGCGCTGTGTAATTTTGTTGTAAAGCAAATTTGGGATAAAACACGTACGGCAAATGAAGGAGCTGAATGGAGTTAAAAACGAAGGCCTTTTTCTGTTACGGTTACGATTAGTAAACCAGTAAATTTTGTCCCAATATCACCCACCAAAGCATAAATGAAACACGATGTTTCGAGCTCCATATTAATCACAAAAAAAAACTCACATCACACCCTATCAGACGCACCAATCAGGACGTTTCTCTGAATTATTCATGTTATTCCGTTGAGTTGATAAAATGATTTATCGAAATCGAAATTTATTAAATCAGCTACCCAATTATACGTGAAACGGGTTTTCATGGAGATACACGGCAGGAGCGCATCCTATGGAAATTGGTGAATTTCCCCGGTAATTTATAGCTTTCACATCATGTTGTCGTTGCGGCGCTAACCAGATATTCACTATTGGGTTTATGAGTGCGCCTGCATACGGGATAGGGGTGAAATACCGATGTGATTAAGATAGTACTGATGGATTTCGTTTCTGCTTAGGTGTTATCGCAGCAATAGTTACAGTCAATAATGGTAACAAGCAGAAATTTTCTTCGCCGGCAGACTTCCTTCAATATTGATTACTCTTTTTGGATGAAAGTTTTCTTACTCCGAAGCTTTCGACACTCATAAATCTTCTAGCGTTCTAGCTTTTCTAATATGCCATGTTCAAACATAAACTAAGAAAACCACGGTAATAATGTCATATAAAAATCGTGCGACGTGCTAATAATTTAGCACAAATTTAATTTAATCAGTTATGGTGGATCGTGAAGAATGGGCTATATATAAAGTAACAGTAGGGTTTTTATAGCTATATATATATTTTTATGAAAACCATTAATACATTCCACAGTACTGTTAATTTCATGCGACTACGGTCGACTTTTATAAATTTATGAAAGAAAAAAATTTTTTCATTCAACGATAAGAGATTTCGCATTTGTGCTTTATCCATAATAGATACATACATGTATGTATGTATTCTGGATAGAGTATTGAAGAAAACCGCAGTTAACTCCAATCAGATCTCTGTTGTTTTAAGTCAGTCTTTAACACCTTCAACAACACGATGGATAGACGCAAAACCACCAGGCAATGTTGTACGGGGGCATCTGTTGACCATATGTCCAATTGTTTGGAGGGGATCTCCACATTCACAAGAAGGGTTGATAGATGAATCCCATTTATTAAGAAAAAACTTGCATTTCCCATGACCAGTGCGAAGGCGATTCAGAGTGACCCAAGACCTTCTTGGGAGGTCAGTTCCTGCTACCTCTTCCGTAGGATCGTCCATAAGCTGCTGATTGAATATATCATGTTTTTTAAGTTGCTAAACAGAACACCATCTATCTTCAATGGTATAAGGAGCACGAAGGAAATCTTCTGTCCACAGAAGTTTTCTAGAAGTTAGCCGAGTTGTAGGTAGCTCTTGCAGATCTCGGGAAATCAGAAACTCATTAGGAGCTGATTGATATTTTTGCCAAGCTTTATATGTAGCAAACTGTCTGCGAATCTCCGGAGGAGCAATGTTTGAAGCTGGGAAGCCAAGGTAATGTAGTTGACTTAATTGTTCCAGTGATTAGTCGCATTGCAGTATTTAACTTAGTGTCAATTTTTCCTGTGTGATGGCGGTTTTTTCAAACAGGACAGCAGTACTGAACTGTAATTCTTACATGTTTTAATATTGCTGAAATTTCAGAAAAAGGTATTTTTGGTATATAAGACTACAAATCTATTTTTTGTATTGGAGGTAGAAGGTGCTTCGAACGTTTACGTCACAGGCTCATTATGCCCATAATAATTATGTGGATTAATGTTTTCTTCTAAAACTTTTAACACTTTTAGTCCACAGTTTTTATTTTAAATTTTCACATCAATAACAACTAAAAGCGCTTAAAATAGTGGTTCTAAATGTTATACCACTGGTTTATGTATATTCCACCCTTTGTCATTAAAACTAGTTGTCAGTCAATAGCCTTCATAAAAAAGTAACATAAGTTACATAAAGTGCTTTTGGCTACCAAATATAAATAAGGAGGAACTTTCACAACTACCATGGACTTTATTAAATAGATAAATAAGTAGGAAAACTTTACTTCAAGCCAAACAGCAACCTAAAGGGCTATTTCATTAATAAAGAGATAAATATGTTTTTTTTTATAATAAATCGTGGGTAGCTTTGAGTAAAACAAAATCATCTTTCTGACATTTATTATTGTTGGTACTTGTTTGTTAAACTGTGTTTTTGTGCTCGTTTCCAATTTAAAACAATGAAACGATTAGAATATGAAAGCTTTGCAAAAAGAGTTGCTAAGCATTATGAACAATACGGTAAATCAGAGTGTATTCAACACTTTAAACGAGGGGGAGTTAGAAGAACCACCATCTATAGAATAATAAAAAAATACGAAGATACCGGAAGTGGACAATTCCGAAAAATTCCAGGCCGTCCAAGGTCCCAAAGAACCCCGAGGAATATAAAACGGGCAAAAACAGTGTTTACAAAAACACCATCAACTTTAGTCAGAAAGCAGCTACAAAGTTGGATCCAGACAAATATACAGTGTCTCAGATTAAATAAAAGGATCTGGAGATGAAGGCATTTACAAAATTATCAGCTCCAAAATACTTCGTGCCAAAAGAGGATGTCGAAAAGTGTATGAGAAAACGCTACAAAAAACTCTCATCATAGACGATGAATCGTATGTGGCTGCCGAACCAAACGACGTTTCTGGCCAGCAATATTTCCATGGGTGTAAATATGCTGATAGAGTGAAGCCCAAAGCCATATTTTTCAAAAAAATATCTTGTTTGGCAGGCAATTGGCGAAAACGATGCTTTAATCTCCTAAGGTTCTATGAACTCAAAGATTTATCTTAGGAATGCGTGAAGAAGCGATTAATTCCCTCTATTAATACACATTACAATAAAGACAATATAATTTTTGGCCTGACATGGCAACATTGTTCTTTAAATAAAAAAATAAATTAAAAAGTTATTTGGTCCTTACATGCTAGCAAGAGAAACATAATATTACTAAAAGTCATATAAATAATTTAGTACTGGACAATTATAATCATACAGCCAAATCTTCTAGAATAATACTATACACTAATAAATATATTAATTTCTAAAATTTTCATATAATTTAATTTTGTTGTATTTCGTGGTATTGTGTTTATTTAACAACAAGTAGTTAGCTAACGAAGAATTTGTTGTAACAACATCTGCGCTTTCATACTTTTCAACTTGTTTTAAATATTCCTTACTTCTAATTAAAAAAAACGGGTATATTAAGAGGAAGTTGTTTTCAACTCTATCAGTATTTTACATATTACTTTTTACAGTTATTCCACCAGTATCATTAAAAATTAGAAACTGATCTATTATTTAAAGTGAACTCGTTATAATTATTAATAGTCTTCTTTATAGATGTAATCTCAAAGGTATATCTACCTCATCTATAATATTCTAGAGCGCTTTCCGCTAACAAAAGCCATCGTCAATATCAAAAATAAATAAAAATAGAAAGGAACTTCTACAACCACTTCCTCAAACATGTCAGCAACGTAAACGTCATATTGTGTCTTACAATCCTGGCATTTTCTAGTTTTATGCTTTTGTTATTTCTTATCCTTCCTTTGATATATCCACGTATGCGTTAGGGCCAGTCCCAATAAAGTACATAACTATTATTGTCTCGTCTTTAGATTTGAATTTAAACTAGTAAAAACATGACCAAATGACTTTATTGATAAAGTTTGAGTTTGAGTAATAGTGATTGAATTGACGATCTTCGGGATTCTGCTTATAATATGCATCAATATAGGTATGTTATTTAATTTTTTATTACGGATTGGACTCTGCTTGTTGGTGTTTTTATTTTAATAGTTTCGCATGCCCTGTTGTGAAGGGATGGAATATCACCAAATTTCCGCATAAGTCGCATTCAACTGTATGTGCAGTTAAGCTGCAAGAACCAGTCAAGTTACAAAATCTCCCACAAGGGCTTAAAAGGATTAGTTAAGAAGTAAGATTCGGACGACATTACGATATTAATATAAATTACTCATTTGCATATTGACGCAGTCAAGAAGCCCAGCACCGAGCAAAATATCTCATTTTTTAGAAGCATAATTCCGATTCTCTCCGCGTTGCCCGAGTTATATTCACTCCCGATTCAAATCTTGCAAAGGGCAACGTTCAGCTCGCCCTCGGACAAAGATGCCGATGCCAAAGTTATAAAATATTTACACCGGGGAGCAGAAACAATCGTCATGAATTGAAAATCAGAGGCGGAACGAGAGGGCGGACAAACAATAACCGGGGTACAAAGGCAGGTAAAATGTAAACGACGTAGAAAGAGAGGAACAGACAATTAGGCGCACGATAATGGAAAGCGATAGAAATTGGCGGAATTCGGAGAGGAATTAGGGTAACTGAGCTGCTTAGGGATAAAGCGCTTTGAATTTAATAATAAAATCCCGCAATGATTATGTATACTTCCCCTCCCGGTAATTCTCTCTGGTATTAATACACACCTGGATTTAGTCGGTGGGCGTAATTTGGTTCGGCTTAATAGATGAATTATTATGCAATTGAATCGGTGAGGCGAAGTTCACAATTTGACATTTTTAGTTAACATGGCTGACCATCACCTTTTTCCATTTTGGGTTTTTCAGTTCACGAACGTTTTATATGTTAGTAAATCGTTGTCACATACCATGGATCCTACACCATGTTAGCCAACCACATGAGAAGCTTGTTTTTTTTTCAAAAATCGACGTTGGAACATAAAACTTGAACAAAATTGAACTGCTTATATAACTTTTACAAAATTCTTGATTAAAACTTAAAAGTATCTCTAGATAAATGTAGTTTTTTTTAGTCAGAAATGTAGTATATGGATTAGATATTTAAGAAAGTTGGAATACACACATCTTTAGATAAAATAAAAGGATTTAATGACGCTAAAACACCTACGAAACATAACAGTTTGAATCGTTATTAGGAATATTTAGTTATTACTGCAAATCTGTTTCAATTTAGCTACAAAAAATGCTGAGTTGAGATACACATTACCATGCAGTGTTTTCTAAAGGCAAACAAGTATACAGGGTGATTTATTGAAAACTTCGCACCTTAAATAACTTTAAATAGAGGAAAAATTTAAAATTTTGCAAAAACATGTAAACTTTTGTTTGCAGGGGGACAACTTTTGAGATAAGTTTTTAATGGATAGCGCTTACCCTCTTAGCGGGGTAGATACCCCTTCAAAAATTTTAAATGAAACTACCCATCTTACGATACATCATTTAAAAGCTTATTACACAAGGAGTCTTGCCATGTAATTAGTTTTACTATTTTTTACCCATTGACGGGGTAGTGGGTCAAAAAGTGCAGTGTAGCAAGTGGCTTATAAAATGGAATATTTTGGACTTTTTTTAACAAAATTTATTGTCTTGCAGTTACAATAAAAATTGTCCTTACTCAAGCCTAAAAAAACTTGTTAAAAAATGATTGTTACACCTAATCAAAATGCCAAAAATACTTAAAATTTTCTTTCGACATTACTTGATATTGCAACTCGACAGTTTATAGTGAATTGGCTAAATGATTATCTACTTTGTGTTTCCAATTTTTTGTTTCAACTTTTTGGCTACTTCTTTGGCACGACCATCTTTTTGTTCACATTGCTTTTTATAAATCGCGTGAAATTTTAAGTGAGAGTCCAAGTGATAATGGTTTATTCAACTGCCGAAAGGGTAGAAATAATTTTTATTTAGGGTGCTGAGCATAGCTGTGCTCGTGCGTCAGCAAGGGTGTTTAACGAACGGCACCCCGATAAAAATGTTGACGCTAGGTACATTCTCGATCTCGTGCAGAAATTTCAAGACACTGGATCTGTAGTAAACAAAAAAAGGGCAGGGAATAGAGTCGTTGATGAAATGGCCCAAGTTGAAGTACTTGGTCATTTTGCAATGGATCCAACTAGCTCTTTGCGTAACATTTCTACAGCCACTGGACTTTCTTATTCATCTGTAAGGAAAGTTACAAAACTGCACAAATTCCATCCCTATAAGATGAAAACTCTCCAGGAACTCGGCGAAGATGACTTCGATAGAAGACTGCAATTTTGCGAAATTATGACAGAAAAGATTGTAGTAAATCCAAATCTAATAAAAAATATCTGCTTCAGTGATGAATGCACATTTTTTTGAACGGCTCTGTAAATAAACATAACGTCAGGTATTGGAGTGACGAAGATCCTTATATTTTTCGAGAAGGTCATACACAAGTTCCTCAGAAGCTGAACGTCTGGGCTGGAATACTTGGCAACGCAATTGTAGGTCCAATTTTCATTGATGGGACGTTAAATGGGGGAATGTATTTAGAATTACTTGATAACGTTATTGATCCTTTAATCACAGAGCAATTAGAAAACCAACGTGACCCTGAAGGAAATCCAATATTGGATGAATACGAATTGTTTTACCAACATGATGGAGCCCCACCGCATTACGCCATTAATGTGCGAAATTGGTTAAATCATAGATTTCCTCTTCACTGGATTGGTAGGCGTGGAACAATTGAATGCCCGCCACGATCACCCGATTTGACTGTTTTAGATTTCTTTCTATGGGGTCATTTAAAATCTGTGGTTTACAAAACACAACCTACTAGCCTGGACGATCTGCGAGAAAGAATTATTAACGAGTGCAAGAGGATTCCACCTGAAACTTTCCGAAAAGTGCAGCAGGAGTTCGAGAACCGTCTGTATTATTGTATGGAAAGACGTGGTGCACATTTTGAGAATCTATTGTAAGGTTTGAATTTCTATGGTTTTGTTCACCCTGTTTTTGGAGTTACAAATAAATAATTTTTCTTTTTCGTGGACATGGACTTTCTAAAAAATTACATGATAAATACTTTAATGTTAATAATGTTAAAAGAAAATTTTCAGTATTCTGGGATTTTTTTTTAAGTGTCATATTTTTTACAAGTTGTTTGTTTAAATTTTGGGTTTTCGTAAGGACAAATTTTATTTCCGCTCTAAAATAAAATACATTTTGTTGAAAAGAGTCCAAAATATTCAATTTAATAAGCAACCTGTTTCGTAGGCACTATTAATCTATTACCCCGTCAATAAGTTAAACGTGGTAAAACTAATTACATGGCCAGACTCTTTGTGGAATAAGCTTTCAAATGATGTATTACAAGATGGATAATTCCATTTAAAATTTTTAAAGGGGTGTCTACCCTGCTCAGAGAGTAAGCGCTATCCATTAAAAATTTATCTCAAAAGTTGTCCCCCTGCAAACAAAAGTTTACCTGTTTTTGCAAATTTTGAAATTTTTGCTATTGTTAAAGTTATTTAGGGTGTGAAGTTTTCAAAAAATCACCCTGTATGTCCAATATAAATTGACATAGGATGCTAGTGAAGCAGGCGTGGGTGTCATGTTTCACGTATTTTTTAAAATCACGAAGTAATGGCAATAGACACGTTTGGTTTTTTACTGTTGTAAGATACATTTTCTTAAATTTAATATTGCGCAGCTTGTAATTATTATGGTACTGTAAGTGTTCGTTTGCCAGTTGTGTATTTCAATATTAAAGCCATAAGAAATGTATAAAATATCAATTCTACATTTTTTTCCGTTTCCTTGCAGTTTTTTTATGTACACCAGCCAGCCTATAAATAAATCTTGTTCAGTTTGGATGCAATGTGTTTATTCCTACAACTTGTATAACTATATCGAATACAGATTGGGATGACTTGAAGTCTTGCGCGCAGATAAGCAGAATTTCGCATTTCTCCGTCATAAAATAAAAAATGATATCAAGGTACCTTTTCGTGAATATGTTGATAGTGCTGAGTACAATATTACCCATGATCCTCGATATTTTTGGATATATGTTAATTCTCTAAAACTAAATTCAGGCATAAATTTCAATTCCATGGTATATGACGACCATGAGTTACGCGGTAACAAGAATATTCCCAGGATGGTAAATACGATTTATCTAGTTTGAGGGGTATAAAGTAATTGTGCCCCTACCATCAAAATTGTGAAAATCACGCAAGAAGATATATTAACCGTAATAAAAAAAATTAAAGCCTAAGAAATCAGCTGGGCCGGACAAAATACCTCCTTACATCTTTAAAGGGTGTGCTGAATTACTTGTTGTACCACTTTCAATTATATTTAACGCTATTCTTAAAACAACTGTGTATCCCGAAAGATGAAAAACTGCTAAAATATGTCCAATATTTAAAACTGGAGATAAGCAAGATATCATTAATTACATATCAATTGCAATGATATCTGCACCTAGTAAAATATTTGAAATGGTATTGTATAACAAAATTTACAGCCACATTTCTCCATGGATCGAGCAGCATGGGTTTCTGCCTAAGAGATCTACAACAACAAATCTGATAAGTTTTACACAAATAGTAAATGAATGCATAGACAAGCAGCGTCAAGTTGATGTGATTGCAAAAGCATTTGACAAAGTTGACCACGACCACATTAGGACTATCGCGGGAACTCTTGCTACTTCTCAATAGTTACTTAATAAACAGATACCATTATGTAGCTTATAAAGGTGAAGCGCCTGAACTGTATGTAGCAAGATCAGGTGTTCATCAGGCATCGAATCTTGGGCCTTTGTTATTTCTCTGCTTAATAAACGATTTGCCAAGTGTTATTCAGCATTGTCTCCTATTCGCCGATGATTTTAAGATGTTTAAGGAAATTAACATAGTAGCTAACTGCGAATTGCTACACAAAGACTTAAATAATATCTACAATTGGTCGCTCAAAAATAAACTTTCATTCAATATAAGTGTTTTACGTTCACGTTTAGCAGACGATTTCATGTCATCCCTTACCCCTACAAAACCAGTTGTACTTTACTACCATTGAAAGATGAAATCACAGATCTTGGTGTAACTTTTGATAAGAAACTAACATTTAAAGCTCACGTAAAGGCGACAGTTGCCAAAGCGTATAAAATGACGGGCTTTACAGTCATCAGGAATTCAGCTTAATTTAGGAACGTCAACACCCTTAAGCATCTATATTGGGTATGTGTGCAAAGTCTGGTGGAATGCTGTGGAATAGTTTGGTTTCCATTATATGCAGTTAAAGGTAAACTTAAAAAAATCCAAAATAAATTTTTCCGATATCTGTACTACAAGAAATGCGGAATATGCCCTCTATATATAACATATACAGTCTTGTTAAAGGAGTTTGACCTATTAAAACCTCAGAGTAGAAGGCTTATGTCTGGTGCTWTATTTATCTATAAACTCTTAAATAATAATGTTAGTTCACCAATTATATTTAAAAAATTGTTATTTCTAATACCACAGTATTCTGGACGGCTTCGTGACACGTTTTACGTTAAAAAGCCCCATACAAATATCGGGAAAGGATCACCAGTAAATATTATGTGTAGTTTTGTTAATAGCATTCACCCTCGTATAGCATTAAAAAAATTGATCTGTTTTGTTTGAAATTTAAAGCTTATAAGAGATGCATCTTGGAACTTGTATTTCGTAATTTTTATTTTTGTCTTTAGTTTTTGTGCTTTACTTTTGAGCCATTTGTGTTATTGCTTTTTTCCAATGTTCCTATGTATCAACCTCGCTGTTGAGAGAATGTACATTCATGTTCTTTTTATGTATTACTGTCGCGTGTCTACAATCTGTAATTGGGCATACAAGCCTGTTGATTGTGTAGTAAATAAATAAATAAATAAATAAAAGCCACAAAATTAAATGGGTATTTTGGGAAACATTAAATAAATTCAGAAAGGGCAATAATCGCCTTACTCTAGCCATTATAATACGTTCTTGTACGTAATCAATTCTACATTACTGTTGATGTCAGTATATATGATATATCAGACACGTATGATTTACGTTGTATTTAATGCCTATATCATAGTTATACTTAGCACATTGTATAATGTTATTTTACTTTCTAAATTGATGGATGAAACGAGACAACTTATACTTAGCACAAAAATATAATGATTACTTTCTAAACTGATGAATGAAACAGCACATACAACAGTTCCCCTCTTAAAAATGGTGGAGGCGCCGGTACCGAATGTACGTTGTATATGTATGTGTTGTTTAGGCGATTGAAAGAGTTTTGTTAAAACTGAGATGTTGTGTAATTACTCAAGATCATGACTCAGTGGTTAGCAGCAAAAGCTACTTTACTACTTTATTATAAATTGTGGGTGCTACTAATAGAATACGAATTGTAGCGGATTCATGGCAAATCAATCATAGACTGCTAAATTTTCAAACAAAGTGCAAAGGATATTAGCAATTAGCATCATCTTCAGTTTCTGAAGGTAAAATGACGGTGTGCACTGAATCAGTTGCATGAAACGCGACTTGGCAAGCACGCGACCTCGCGACTTCCGTAAGCAGCGCAGTGCATTAAGTGCTAATTCTGAAGCAGCACTCGGCACAAGAAGTTTCAGTCGAAATGCGCCTCCTCTCCTGCAAATTTAAATGCACCCCCTCATTAGGACTCGGCACTGGATGCGACCTACCTTAAAGGAAACCGACAAACTGGAGGAGCTGTTGCCATAACAACGTCGCCGGTGTTTATTGGCGATATCACAGTTTGTCGGGGTGAGCAGCTGGCTGCGACAGTTCGGTTCCCAGCAGAGSTTTWKTTGTAGTAGGACATCGCGCAACACAAAAAGTTCCAAGTGTTAGTGTTTGGGCGTGACACATCGGTAAATTAACGGAAGAGTTTTCGTTTTTAATTAAAAATGTTGCCTTAAAGGTAAAAACTGTGACCTGGTCCTCATAGAACAGACATGGTTGATCTTTCAGCAGTATAATAGTTCCCATTGATGAAACTACGAAGTCTGGGGATTACTACATAATTAAGAATTAGTTCAGAAAAAAGTTATGGTTTTTATTTGAAAATGCTGTGAAGTTTCATTTACGACAAATGAGTCATTCAGGGGGGACTTTGATGGAACTTATGTTGAACCTAATTGGTAAAATGCCGCATGCTCTTATCTGTCCAGTTTGCGATATCAGTTGGCCATGTCAATTATTCTTACTATTGTGTCTCATGCTCTTATTATCCATACGTTTACTCCATTCTTATCTGTTACATTTTTAAATTTTATACTCACTAAGAGCCTTTGGTGTGTTTAAAATGCCTAGGAGCGCTAGTTTAAAATAAAATCATGACTGGCTGTGCAGATGCAAATGCATGCTTGTATATCTACATCGTTTAATTATTGGCTCATTCGACGTACATACATTATGGACTTAATGACTTTTTTATGTATGTACAAGTAAAAGTAAGTTCTGCACCAGCTGAAGAAGCGGTTGTTGTAGTTAAAGATGAAATAAATAACCTAAGCAGAGAAGAATGGCGCAGATATATGGTCTTTGGAATAAACAATTCATTCACTGTGAAGGAGTCATTTTGGAAAACTATAAGTGTGTTTTTTTATATCACAATATGTATTAGTTTATAAGGTTTAATTTGATGCTTTAACAAATTATAKTTTCAATTGAAAATAACCTCCTGTATTAATTTCCAAATGCCAATTATTATGTTAAACAGTTGGTTTACTATGGTTGTCTCTAAAACTATTTCAAAAACTATTCATTATTTAATAAAATTTGTTGCTTGCAAACTTTTGGTCTTGCAATGGGTTTGTAATTAAGGCCATTTTTAGTACAGTATGTGCTTGAATTGAAATTGCTTAACACCAGGTCTGTCATCTTAAAGAGCTGTTATTGCAAATGGAAACAGCAATAACGTCGATTACATAAAAATTAACTCTTCCAAGTACTCAGTTAAAATGACAATATGATTAACTTAAATAATGTTAGTTATTAACAAAAAACAACACAATTTAAATATAAGGTGATTTATGTTAAACTCTAATAATAAAAACATGTTAAATTGAATTTATTTTGTAGTTTTGTTATAATACATACACAAGTATATTGAGAGTCTTTCAACTCCAATTTTTTTAATTTACTGAGGTTTCGAGGCAAAATGCTGTCTAACCATTGGACTAAAGGTAACAAAACGAATACCTGCTCTTACGCAGCGTTTATGTTCATTAGGCCTCGTTTTAATGGATCTACCAACAAGGGATGCTGTAATTATCTTTATAAGATAGAGGATTTATTTTGTTATTCGGAGATGGAATCTTTCTAAATAAAAAAAAGTTTCCTCTATTGTAGAAGTCTCGAAATTGGTAAGATGGGACCGACAGTTCGGCTATATTTAAAGGGTAATCTTTATTTCTCTCCCTTAGTCGGGTCTATCTTTCTTAGATTTGAATCATCAACAAATTTTGTTCTTGGTTCTTTACTTTTTTTTTATTATGTCAATATCTGTTGAACTAATCGTAACGTAGGTCGTACTTTTAATTGTGTGAACATGACTATGGGAAGTGCATCAACCAAAATCAAAAACGTCTGGATTTTCTTCATGCATGCAATATATTAGACAATGTGCCATAATGTTGGGCTAATACATCCGACACCGTATCCACGTGTACGCAAATACATTTATAGACCATAAATGGCGCTTTGCCTATTCAAAGCTGTATCGGCAAACACGTGGACGATAAACATTCCTGCTTGGGTTTTATGTGTATTCGAACCATTTCGTGGGTGCTATGCCGGAATTATGTCTTATGTGGGCATCAGTTCTCGGAGTGCGGGGCCAGGCTGTAAAATAAAATGTAAATGTAAAGGCGCGCGTAAGCATTAGGGGAGAGAGCCGAAATTTTGGCGCGATGCGGAATCCCACATTTGCCACTTAGGAATACGTCGATTTTTACGCGAGGTCGTAATGGTGTTCCACTTTCAGCTGCTCTGGTATATAAAACAGCGCGAGATGTTTATTTTATGGGGAAATTTATTTTGCAAGTTAATTTTTTCAGTTTTATAGATGAGGACTAGATTAAACACAGAAGGGTATTATTTAAATTGAAGAATATTAAGTAAATATAACAGAACTATAATCCATGGATCCTAGACATTAACACCTGGTTTACCAGCAGGCATCAATAAGACGAAGTTTCTATCTTAGATGTCACTTCAGGGTTTGTAGCTTTCTAAGTCCACTTCTCTAATTTTGGGAAATTTTTCTTGGAATAACTGCTATTTATTTTGGACTTTTTAACCGTTATAATAAACCTTTCTGACAGTAGGGCTCAACAAGTAATTGCTCTTTTTTGAGGGATATTTGGAGCGTCATTTTTGTGTACCTATAGTATATGTTGGCCTTTTGTAGTTTGTATTATATTAAGTAGTATATTGACACATTCGTGAATTTTACTGGACACATACAAGTTATTTTCCAACTGAACAAATTTTTTTAATAGATTCTTATAAAACGCCTATAATAATATTTGTCTCTGTTGTTTCAAGGGTTATTTTAGTAGTAGCTCATGAATCTTCAGCTATCGACGATTTATTGCTTTGTTGCAACTTAGTTGCACGTATGTGTCCTTTCAAAGGAGTCCCTACTTCTCTTTTGGTCTGACTCATTTAATATTTGCCTCTAGTTATTATATAACTAATGCTTTCTAAGTATCCTCTTTGATTTTCCCGAAAGATAAACATAATTTTAATTTGCTTTACTCGTCGAATATTTCTATTATTATAACCAGATAGATAGAATACAAAGTAGATTTTAGAGTGCTCAGATAATTTTAATATTGTACCATCTATAGACCGGCGGATCGTCGCAGCAAAAGTGACAGTATGTCCTTTAGAGTTTTGCACATACATATATACGTGCTAATTGATGTAAGGTAAAAATTAAAGAGTGCCGCCATGATTTTTTGAGTAATAGTATACAGTATGCCGTTTACAACAATTGAAAGTTCATGAGAAAAATGCAGCTCATCTCTGTATAAAATGCAATGTTTTTATAATCGTATTAGTATGTCCTTTTGATATTGTGAAATTTACGGTATAAATAAAAAAAAGTAAAAATCATCTCGATCACAGGGGTACAATTTTTTTTCAAATTAGCGTAAATTTAGTGGCCGTTTTTAAACGATCGTATACCCTAACAATCCGATATAATTTACTATGACATCTATCGTATAAACAGAGGTACGTGCAAATGGTGTAAAAATTGAGGGTTATTTTTTAATTATCGTAAACAGTATGCCGGTTGGCTTTTTATGAAATAATAATAATATCTTCATTTATAAAAAAAAGTTTTAAAACTGCCAAATCACGTTTGGCGCAACTTTATTTGAACAGTGTAGTATGTTGATCTCGACTGATTCGTATGCCGTTTGAGAAACAATTTAATTAAATGGTTATTTATTGAAAATCAGAACTGCATACTGTTGATAATTATTCACAAAATACAATTTAATTTTTGCAAGTTTTTAAGATTTTTGGCCCATATTTACCGTATGTCCTTTCACGTATCAGCATGACAAGAAATTTCATTTCAAGTGTTTTTGTTATGTGTGCGATCACTTAAAAATGGCCCTTTAGTTCTTATCTATTTTATAGCGTAAATTTCGCAATATCAAAAGGGCGTATTGTATAAAAACATTCTATTTTTTTTTAAAGAGATGATGTAAGCCATTAGGACTCATTTACGTTTGCAACTTGTAGATTGCAAATTCATCCTTGTATTAAAACATTAACAGCAGCATCTGAGATCCTTTTTTTGATAGATTTTTCACCTTCCCCCTGTTGTCTCCAACTATTTTGTGCCCTAAACTGTATGGATTTCATGGTACTAAGCTTCTCAAACTTAAACATGTGTAATTCTTTGATATCGTTCTTTCTAGTGGCAGTTTCCCCAAGAATAATTTTTAGTTCTAAAAGTAGAGTATTAAGGGCAGCCACATTGAGCAGGCCCTGCTTACGCAAACTATTTCTCCGAGAGGGGCTCGCGCAGTCAGCGAAATATAAACGATTCAATTAAACTTTCAACGCAACGCGAATCCCACCCCAATAGACGATATCGGAAATGCCATTCGTTTCTTAAACTTCCAGTAGGATTATGCAACTATCTCAACAAATGCACGCAGATTTTATACTAATAGTCCCATTATTGTTTCAGGTACCCTCCGCTTCGACTAGAAATCGGTGAGTATTTAAATTTAGCATCTCATAATGCCACTTGAGCAAACTGGAAGCCGCCCTAAGTCCCGCCGAGCACAAAGGAGCTTTCTGCTCCGGGTTCCGGTATCATTCGCCATCTTTGGGCCGCCCCCGCAACATATTGGGTAAAATATTAGGCCCTCCACTGTCAAGTTGTATCCAGCTTCCTTGTACGACCGCCGGAAACCAATTAATTCCATAGCGGGCGTAAAAAGTTTCGCAAGGGGATCGACCGGGATATAAATTTCCCCGGAACTTGAACACGTAAAGGTATCAATTATACAGCGTAAGCCAATTTATAAAGGCAATTTTGCGTGTGCACTTGGCGGGATTTTTAATTATTGCGTGGAGTGGCTCCTCTCAGGATGGACTTATGGCATTGCTCTTAGTTTACAAATTGAATCTGGATGAAATTTAGCTACGTGGCACGCCGTTGTTGTATTTATCGGCAGCTGCATTTTTCTGGTAGAAAAAACCGTTGGTTCATTTACAATTTACATCCGCTTCATACAAGTAAATTTAATTTTATGCAGTCACTTTATGATTGAAGTTTTATCCGCACTTAAGAACCGTATAAAGTACCATTTATCTACTAGTGAGATGAAAAAAAAATACAATCTTAAATCAATCACATTTTACTTATTTATTATTAACGGTAACATTTATATTTATAAGTAAGAATTTAGGATGGCAATGCCATCTGTMAGCATTACATTGACATGATGACAAAGCCACCTAGCTACAGGTCACTTCCTTTAGGGAGTAGTACCCGTTAAGGCAGCTAGGTGGCTTTGTCATCATGTCAGTGTAATGCTGACAGATGGCATTGCCATCCTAAATTCTTACTTACATCATACCATTACTTTGGTATATAACCAAAACCAGTTCTATGCCGTGCTGTCTACACTAGACCTAAACTGCACTGATAAGCTGTAATGACAGCGAAATAGATCTATCTGCAGTTGGTTGAGGTGTAGACAGCACAGCATAGACATGCATTTTAATTTATATTTATAATTCCTTCTAAAGTCCTTGAAAAGATTATGGCTTCCCAGTTGTTGCAGCATGTTGATGAGTTTAAGTTGCTCCCTAGGACTCCCAAAGGGATATGATATGATGATAATCAAGTTATTTATTAGTTGGATACCAAACAAAAACTTGAGGCGGATCTAAGGAATTTAAATCGCACTTCTATGGACCATTCTTTGTCCTTAAATCAGTCTAAGTGTAAAGAAATCGTATTTTGTATGACTCCTACCTCCCCCTGGTACACTGATATAGTTACGAACATTTTTTTATTGTTTTATATTATCCATATTTATAATTTTACAGTTAATAAGGCTTTCATTTTATTTGCTTTCGGTTTAGTGGAAAAACAGCTGCCATTTTCTCTTAAGTGGCCGCTGAACTTCGCCGTTTAGCTAAATGTTAACAATAATATTATGCTTGAAATTATAAAAACTGGAAATGCTTGCGAATAAAGACGCATTATTATTATTATTAAATATTCTTTTTCGCAAGCCCTTCGAAAAAATTGTCCCACATGCTTTTTTTTCCAATACTGGAGCCTTCTTCGCTTAGTGTCCTTTCGACACACTCTTCAGGTAGGCAGTGAGCTTACTATATTTTCCAACGTCTGTGTTTCTATAAACCTTTATTGCAGCATTCAGCATCGAGTATTTCGAGCACATGGATGAAATTGCATAATTCTTCTTCAAATTTAAGAAATATGATAAGAGTGCTTCCTCATTTATATACGATGTACGATTTTATAGTTAGAGTTGTCTGCCTGAATTGATTCGCATTAGGTGTCTCCGTCTGATGAGCTGAAAAACGGCGAAACAAATGAGTTACGGGGTCCGGCTTGCCAACCAACACAGATGGATTTTGTTTGTCATTTTTAAAACTTACCATCGAGTTTAGGCTTCTTTTGTTCTAGTAGCAGTATCTCTAAAAGAAATAACCCTATAAGGCCATGTAATTTGACGAGAATTTGAAAGAAAGATGGCACTGCAATCCACTTCAGATCGGTGCTACCACACAAGTTCCTCTCGAGCTTGTTTGTTGAACAGGTGAGGAAGCCAACCGAAGTTCGTAGCATGCAACTGTTGCTCAACTAATAACATTGTTATGTATGCACATGAATCTGGCAAGTATCGCTGCGAGCCGGTCGACGTTAAGGCAGCAGACTGTAAAGTAAAGTTCCCGTTGTAAGCTCAGTAATAACAAGCTGCCTTTGAAGGTAATACCGTATTGCTTTATATCCGATATACACATGTAGTTTGATTGTGCGGCTTTGAGGCAGGCAGATTGAAAGCACAAATGGAGCTTTGTTAACAGCTTCCCTGTTGGTGGTCTGGGCATAATGCGGATTTACAACTAGATACGGCTAAAAATAGTGCGCTGTTGTGAATAACCGCGAAGCAACCCGMACATGGTGGATCGCAGTTTGCAACTTTGAAATGGTGGAAATTGGATCTGTCTGTTATTGGTTCAATTATAATTGTGGGATGTTTCCTCTGTGTTTGTCGCATTCGTTTCTTTCTAGTTTGCTTTGAAACGTAGTAATGAAAGCTATTGCTCTAATTAGAGTTTTTTTGGCAAATAAGAAAATAAAAATTTCCACCTTCGAACACGCCTTTGATATTACCGTAATTATAAAGACGACATACAAACACAGACCATAAATAATTTAAAGGTAAAGGAGGTGGACAAACTGGTGTTCTTTACAAATTTCCGCTAAAGTTCGTAGATTTATGAAGTACCGCAATTGATTGCGCCACTATTTGGAGTGAAAATGGCGACCACTGCGGTAGGCTTTAAATCTAGGGATTTTAATGACTGTCAGATCGTAGCGATCGTCAAAACTTACAGATAAAACACATGAAGTGAGGCACATTGAAGTAATCAGTTTATTTTCAAGCTATTTAATTAATGTTTCACAATGGGTACACCTTGTAAACCAATTAACTTATTTAAAGTGACAGTGCAAGTAAAACTAATTTAGCTAGTTTATTTTGTCTATTTGCTTTAAGCTCATATGATACAGCTAATTCTTTTTTATTTAAAGAGCTGCATACTGTTATAAACGCCTGCTGAATCTTGAAACTAATAGACAGAAAAAACTTGAGATCAGAGTACTTGAACATTATACCCAAGACTACAATTACAACACTGTGTAACGATTTGTATTGAAGACCAAATGATATACCCTCCTGCTCCTGCTTCATTTTCAATTCTAGATGTCCTACACTGTCTGTGTTGGTTGTCAAATCGGCATCCCCTCCTGATGAGCTAGAAAAAACAGCAAAAACTTCAGTCATAGGGTGCTTGGTGATCAGGATAGGTGTCTTTTATTTTTAATTTTGTCTAAATCAAATATTTTTGTGGTTAAGCTACTATATTCAGTCAAACTCTAGAAGTTAAATTAGGCGACTAAATGTTTGCGGTATTCATATGAATTTATTTACCGGAGTATTAAATCCCAAACAATTCTATAACCGCGGCGCACGATTTAATTGTGTTAAGCTGCATTTAGCATCTGGGATGGGCCGGGTGCCGTCCGTAAATAAAATATACCGTCTGCAAACATTCCGCAGCCTGTTTCAATCGTGATTAACTTTTAAGGTAATTGGAATACAATTGGAGCAATTACTCGGGTAAATTTGCTAAGCCGACAAGCACGCCGCCGCCAGGAAGGCCTCCTGCAAAGCCTTGTTTTCGGGATAATAATGGTAGACCGTGAATTATCCAAACGAAATGGGAGAATCTGTCCAAGTATCTCCTCTCCGATTCATGACATTTTGACAGCGTCAACCAGGTTAAATTAAAGGTATTATTGTACGATTGTACAATCGGTCAGTCAAAATTAATTCAATATTACTTCTATATTAAGACAAATGTTAACGAAATTCCGAAACAGTTTGTTTCGAAACTAATGAGAAATAATATATTCTTGAGAATGCAAAAGTGTTAAATTTACAAGTAGCATGAAGTTCTTGAAAAAGTACATATTGTACTCGCTGTACTCAAAAGTAAATATAATGAATTAGTTTAGAATTGTGTAATTTTGTAAGTACCCGCAAAAACTTAGAGGCTGGTACCCTACAATGTTTTTGTAAATGCTTACGGCAGTAATTGGAATAATTTTACGATTGTGGGATGTTTTTCGCGGTGTTTTCCAAAATTTGAGTAGACATTTTAGTTAGCAACTCGGAATTGTTCAAGAAATTGTCCCTGATTTATGATCAAATAAACGCAATCCATCACAAAGTTCTGGAAGTCCCCTTTCAAGGGTACAGTATGTTACAACTGATGGCACATTCGACACGTCAACGGGTATTATTCTGGATTCGGCTTGATTAACGGTTTAATAACGAACAGTTTGGAACTTCAAACCTACGCCTGTGTAACCTGTGCGACATTGTATAATCAGTCAATATGAATGGAGCACGTAGATCAACGTTTGCAATTTGGTTTCAATAGAACCGTCTTCTGTAGATGCAGACATTTAACTAGATTTTGTTTTAGTATTTGCCAGTGAAATTGACAAGAAAACCAGATTTAATTGTAAAAAAGGCTTGGGTTAGATAATCTAAGTGATAGGCTAACCGATAGTGAGAAAGTGTAGTCTCACCGACTGTCTGGTCAATGTTAACTTCAAGGCAGACGAAACTTTCACTGAATTTCTTGAACTATCTTTGTCCACTTTTTTTCTCCCATATCTATCTTTTTTTTAAAACCTTTTGAATGGATCCATAAGGTACTTTTGTTAAATCACTTGTAACCGGATTCACTTCGAATTAGCACAACTCTCACGTAAGACGATTGCGGCGATTGTAAACTCGGCTGATTATCAAGTAATGCTCATTAATGGGTATGTACTTGCTGAGGATCACTTTGTATCACACCATTTATAGTTTTTCTTCGCTGGTGTTACGATTCGTTTTCTCAAGACAATCTCCCAAGTTTTGGGGGGTGGAAATCCCCCGCGCACATTATGGGCACATAAACGTCCGTTTATCAAGCATTCTCTATATGGTTATAAAATAAACGTTTCATGGTTCGTTTTATGCATACGAAACGAAGGCGGGCAAACACAAATTCATGCCGGCTAAAATTCCGGAAGCCACCCCGATGCGTGCAAATGGGCTTACGTGCCGGGATGTTTCCACTATGTTGTCACGTTAAAACCAGATAGGTCAGACGGGCGGCCGGGCCGCGACTATCAACCTAACCATCAACTTTCTGTGATGTATCTTCCCTTTTACTGCTACGGGATCCGGCGGGGTAATTTGCGAGACTTCTATTTGTGCAGCCCTAGGTGATAAATGAATTTAAATGTAGACGGGCCGGAGGAAGGTGCCGAGAGAGATTTAATACGTGTAACTCCTCGCTCCAACGCGATAGGTATATCCCGAGAGGAAACTGTTTAATGTTATTTCGTTAAATTTTTCCGGTCCAGTTTCTTATAATAAGCCGGCGTAGGTATGGTTGGAAATAATGATCTGCCCTGGAGAGATGAGATAACTACCTTTCGTTACTTTAGTAACTGAACTATCCTGTTTTTTTCATCAACTAATGAGCAGACATTTTGGAAAACGTAATTATGACTCGCTGATATAGTCTACATTTTTACATACTTCTCACATTAAATTGAATCTGTTTGTTAGTATTATAAAACTATGCCAAACAAATAGTTATTTTGGTATCTAGTACGCGAAATGATACTTTTGCAAAAGCATTTAGCGTTCGAGATACAAACAATATTTTTTCGAAAACTGCAATAAAATGAGATAATTGTATGTATAATAATTTAATTTATATTTAAAATACTTTAAACTACTAGCAACCTAATAATCAATAAACATTGTTTGTCGGAAAAAGTAATTTCAGAATTATAATATATTGTAATTATTCATATTCTAAAGGGTGTGATAGAGTGTTTAATTGAAAATGAGCTCGGAAGGAGTATTGGAAGCGGTGCAAAGTGCTGTTTCACAATTAATTCCCAAAAAATCGTCGAGACAGTACGAGATCGCATACAACGAATTTAAAGCGTGGTGCAGTTCATTATGATCAGTATATTCAATGCTAAAATGTACACTGAATACTGAAGAAAATGTAAATGCCAGGAAATTTTCGAAACTAATACCACATTTGAAAAGCAAACCAATTATATACCGTCCAAAAGAGTCCAGAATTCTAACAAACAAGGAAATTGAGAGATTTTTACAAGAGGCATCTACTAATAGATTTCTGCTAGGAAAGGTAATTCAAATTAATATAAATCTATTGACTAAACTAATTCTGAGCAACTTTTCAGATCATTTTAATTATTGCAGTTTGTGGAGCTTTGAGAAGAGATGAGCTACTGAAAATAACGACAGATGATGTAGAAGACAAAAATTCAATTACTATTATGAGAATTCCTGATTCCAAAACTCGTACTCCGATTTGTTTTGTGATTTCAAGTCCCATTTGTACATAACACTAAGATACATCGGGAACTTTATGCAGTTGTTCAATTTCTATATCCTGTTTCAGTTGCTGTTTCATGATGATGCTGACGTTTTCTTGTGTGACTTCATCTATATTCTTTGCGACCATGGGCTTATATGGTCTCTAGACAAAATTATCGCATCATCATTTTTCGACCATCTCTTGATTACTAATTAGTGCGTTCCACGATTTCAGGCTAGAAGCGCACTGTATTACAGTTCACTGCGGAAAGCGGTATTTTCCCCGTGCTTTACAGACCTCATCCGAAAAAATCCCGTTTGTCGAAAGGTGGTAAGGGTGGATTTAATATATTCGACAAACAGACCCCCCCGGCAAGAACAGGTTCGCAAATCGAAACGGTTTAATGTTTGATTAAATTTTTTCCGGTCCCCTTTCTTATGATGCGAGTTCATCAGCAGAAATGTTTTTTCGAACCGGGAATCCGTTCCGTTCGCGCCCCCAGTGGAAACTCGGGACCACAGAAGCGGGCAAAGAAAACTATTCCATTTTATAGGCACCATTTGAGATCGCGCGCTGAGACTACAGCAGCATTTTATGCTCGAATTGACACCGTCGAATGAAATGATTGCCTGACGTCGTCCGCGCTCCGAGCTGATTGGCTGGAACTTCTTTCATGCTCGGAAAACGCTAATTGGTTTTATTGCTCGCGCGGTGTTTTTGCGTTCGGCGCAACGGAAGTTTGTTGCTTTGAATCTTAACAACTTGGAGTACGTACTGCACGACGCAACTTTATTGTAATTAATTCAGGCGTGCATCAACATAAAGTTGGCTTCTGATAGGTTCGCTGCTTAAAACAATCTAGTTTATTATGCAGAAAGAGGCGTATCATAGTTATAATGATGATCCGGGGAAGGAGCTTGCTAGTATAAACTTCAGAAGTCAAGTTTAGGTAAAGTTATCAAGGAGCGTCGAACAGCCACCACGCAGGCAACATACTTTTGGAGATGTTAGAATTGCCTTCAAAATTAAGTGTTAATAAATCGAGAAAGATATAGTTTTTCCAGTCCTTGCAATATAATCTTATAAGAATCGGAAGTAGGGTCACTTAAAGGTGTTTTGACGAAAAGTTATGTTTGGGAGTTGTTATTTGACATAACTGTCTTTTGATGGTTGTTGAGATGTAAACCAGTTACTTGTGTCTTCAATAGATTAGGGCCATAAGCGCCAGTCTTTAAAATAGCAATTCGTAAACTCGATGGGTCGGTTTCTCTTCTCTATTTTAAGCTAAAATCAACTCTGTATTTAAAATCTAAACCAATCACACACCTCAATTTAACGTATTGTCATGGTTACAGGGTTGATTTTGCTAACATCAACTTTAACAAAGAGAAGAGAAACCGGCCCATCGTCTCTTGAAAGGTTTTGTTCAAGTACAGAATAGTCTTTACTTTGCAAAGCCAATGCCATGTCGTCTGCATACACAAATTTTCTCAATTGAATGACTGGAAGGTCACTTATGTAAAGGTTGAAAAAATAGACCACAGAACCGATCTTTGTGGAAGACCCTTATTCAAAATTCTGAATTTGCTACTTTTTTCCCAGACCCTCTCTGAACAGGTATATTCGAATAATAAGACTCACATGAGGAACAAAAAATCTTTGTATGTATTTTATTTATAATAAAACAGACTTGGGCAAGTTCTATTGCATTAAAAATTAACAAAAACAAAATAAACCCGAGGAGGTAGATGTATGATTTTCTTAAATATTAGTATTTTTATGTAGCACATGCCCATAACCAGGGACGGCATCATTAAAACGAAATGTTTAAAACAGAATGTTTTAAACTTGTTTAAAACAACGCTTCTGTTTAAAACTTTGTTTTAAGGGAAATGTTTAAATCATTTGTTTTAAACAGTTTTTTTACTAATGTTTTAAACATTACAACAAATAGATAAACAGGATTATTAGTAATTACATATCTACATAATATCATCTTACATTTGCGTAAAAATGAATTGAATTCAAAACCAGGCCCAGTTTTTGTCGATACAACAGTTATAGAAATTAATTATAAACATTTTAAAATAACAAATAAAAATCTTAACCTTATCATAACATAAAAATTTGTATTTCTGGTCCAGTACAACAAAACCATAAATAAGACGTTCATTCAACACTTACTAGATAATAATATATTTAGCATAATAGAACAAATAGTTATCAGAACTTGGGAATATACAAAACAATAAACAAGAAATAAAATATTTCTACTCTTGAAAGCATATCTTTTTTGCACTTCTTGCATCGAGCTCGCATTGTACTATTTTGCACCTTAATTTTGTCTAAGTAATTCCATACTGCATTATTCCTCCTACTGGTCATTGTAATTGTTGAACTTTTCCTATTCTCTTTGTTAAAGTTGATATTAGCTAAAATCAACCCAGTAACCAGTATGTGATTGGTCTAGATTTTAAGAAGGGAGTTGATTTTCGCTTAAAGTAGAAAAGAAAAACCGGCTCATAATAACTAAAATTGTCACGTAAACGCTGTACACGTCGAATGCAAATGACAAATGACAATCGTAGTCACCTAGGGATTTTTAGACAACTGCTACGCTTTGCATCATCTACTCGTATTTATTTTCATTAATACACATAGTAATTTGCATGGAGTGCGTGTTTAAAACAGTCATTAAAACGTTTTAAACATGTTTTCAACTAAGTAAGAAAAAACATGTTTAAAACAATTTAAAAGTGATGAAATTAAAAAAAACTGTTTGTTTTGTTTAATTTAAAAAAACATGTCTTCCTTTGGTTAAACTGCATGTCTAGGGCTAGGACCTTTTACTGCAGTAACGCAGAATTATGTAGAATGTTTCGTAATGATGCTATTTTTTTATTTCTTTAAGGTTGTTTTGTGTTCAGCTAAATATACTTCTTAACCCCTGTCATTGTTTCGGTACACTTAATGATTTGCTAGTAAATAAATAAAATTAATTTTCTTTGCGATATTAACATTATTTGTCACTACGGTTACTAGAAAACTTAGTAGGGCTATGCTATTTTTGATGTTGAAGGCTTTTGCTGCAAATTTGTCCAAGCTTTATGTTTAGCTTAGTTTTTGTCCTTGTTATTTTTTTTGTAGTCCAAATAGTTTGTGAACATAAAATGTATTGTGATATAAAAGCATACTCACACTCATAACCGAACTGTTTCAAAATAGTTTGGTCATGACTTCATCGATATCATTAATATGATACTTTAACTATTTCAAAACTTATGGACCGTAGAATTTTTAAATGTAATGTTGTGCAAAAATAATAAATGTTTGGAACGTTTTAAAATAATAACATAAAAATAATTAGAATAGCATCAAATTATTTGACTAAGGAGATATTGTAGTCTTACAACAGTGTCTTAAAGAGATGTTTTAGAAGGGGAAACGTAATCCAAGTTTGTTAAGAGAAGTATATTATTTCATCGCCAACTTCATTTATTTATTTGTCCAGAGGAATCGTTTTGTTACGGGTTTGTTTTTGTATGTCTTTTGAGTATTGACATTAGGTGGTTGTGAGGATTCATTGATATACTTTTCCAAAGCAGATTTGAATGCTTGATAAGCCTTCGATGTTTTCGTATTATTTTTTTAATATTTGTTTTGTTTGTTCTCTCCCTTTGACTTTTCGTACGTGGCGGTCGGTGCTTAATCCGCGCTACTGATGTTGTTTTAATTAATTAATTGATTATATAAAATATTACGCGATATTGCTAATKTTAGTAGACTTAACGTTCAAACTTCCTCATTACTGTCATATTTCAATACTTTATTGATGGTATCTTACAAAATACTATTAAGTACAAAGGAACACAGGAGAGTAACTCGTAGCCTTCAACCAACGCAGGAGTTGTCATACTAAAATCATCCCGAACAAATCACAATCTATCTGGACGCCGTAGCCACGGAGGGATGCGGGGCCGTCCTCTGCACTATGGCGTTGAACCCGTTGTGCGCATCCGCAGTGTAATCCACCGTTCTCCTGGATCCATCGGGGTCAGTCAGACTGTACTGCCCCCTGACGACGTCGCCGTCGCGGGTCTCGTGCTGGCTCTTGGAGTCGCCGGTGTACAGGTCGTTGACGTCGTAGGCGAAGGCGTACCGGGGATGGGGATCGAAGGGTTCTATCCTGGTCTGGATGACGGGCACGGAAACGGGCACCACTTGGGTTGGTGGACTGGATGGGGCCGGAGACGACGCCGGGGAAGGTGCGGGTCCGGAGCCCACGGAGGTGAAGGCGTAGCTCGACTGCACTGTGGCCGGCGGCGGGGATGGCGGCGTGGGGTGGTGCTGCCTGGTTATGTAGGAGGTTGATTGGGCGTAGCCGATCCCCGTGGGGGTTGCCCGGACCAAGGCGATGATGCCGGTCAAGATAGAAACCTGAAAGTTCTATGTAGTAGTATATATGTTCTTATGAAAATCATTAATTCATTCCACAGTACTGTTAATTTCATGCGACTACGGTCGACTTTTATAAAAGCGTTGAAAGAAAAAAAATATTTTCATTCAACGATAAGAGATCTCGCATTCGCGCTTTATCCATAATAGATGCATACATGTATGTATATATTCTGGATAGAGTATTGAAGAAAACCGCAGAAAACTCCAATCAGATCTCTATTGTCTTAAACCAGTCTTTAACACCTTCATCAACACGATGGATAGACGCAAAACTACCAGGCCATGCTGTACGGGGGCATCTGTTGACCATATGTCCAATTGCTTGGAGGGGATCTCCACATTCACAAGAAGGGTTGACAGATGAATCCCATTTATTAAGAAAAAACTTGCATTTCCCATGACCAGTACGAAGCCGATTCAGAGTGACCCAAGACCTTCTTGGGAGGTCAGTTCCTGCTACCTCTTCCGTAGGATCGTCTATAAGCTGCTGATTGAATATATCATGTTTCTTAAGTTGCCAAACAGAACACCATCCATCTTCAATGGTATAAGGAGCACGAAGGAAATCTTCTGTCCACAGAGGTTTTCTAGAAGTTAGCCGAGTTGTAGGTAGCTCTTGCAGATCACGGGAAATCAGAAACTTATTAGGAGTTGATTGATATTTTTGCCAAACTTTATATGTAGCAAACTGTCTGAGAATCTCCGGAAGAGTAATATTTGAAAGAATCGGAAGCCAAGGTAATGGAGTTGACTTAATTGTTCCAGTGATTAGTCGCATTGCAGTATTTAACTGAGTGTCAACTTTCCTGTGTGATGACTGTTTTTCCAAACAGGACGGCAGTACTCAGCAGTGCTATAAAGCAAGACAGTTGCAGAAGTACGGAGTACATTTGCATTTGCACCCCAACATCGTAAGGCCAACGAGCTATCAACGAACCTGATTGGTTGAACCATTTTCAAGGTATGAATGTGACAGATATATGACTCCAGACTCAAAATCCGAATAATGCAATCGGATCTTTCAACGCTAAATGTGGAGCGGGAATTAACCTTTTTTCCTTTTTACATTTACTGTTGAAGCAACAATTTTTATGTATATTAAGGTATCGTTTCTCGAATACTTCTTACCACGATTTTGCTGCTTTGAATTTCTCTCGTCTGGAGCCAGCCTTTAGCATACATAACAAGATTCCTCATAATGCATTCGGGCTTAAATATTCATGAGAATTAGTCACATTTGCACAGCACTTCATGTAACCCAAGAAGCCATATAGTCACAAATTATACGAATGCTATAATTCTGTGGTTTAGAAAGGAGTCTTAATAGTTCAAGTTATATTTTATATAATTTTACGGTAGTATGATATCTGAAATAAAATATGAATTTGCACCTCAAATACTTGCTCTTAATATACTTTTTTTTCTATATTTATATGCGACAACAATTTTGCATTTTACCAACACACTAGAATTTTGAAGCCAATTTAGACGGAGTATAGACTGTAAATTATTGTTTTGCAAAACGCGAAGTGGAAGGAATAAAATTATTCAAACTGCATTACAAGATTTTCACTTGATATTAAACACGCAAGATACGCAGGTGACCAGCAGTAATACGCTTCGTATGTTTCATGTCAAATGAAGGATACAGTAAATGTTAAGAATTTCCCTTGAGATAATTTCAGGAATCCTAAATGTAATGTATGTGTTTTGGACGTTATCAAATCTAAACGTGTAAATTAATGTTTGCTTCTTCTTATGCCCTGTAACAATAATTTTATGCTACCAAAGAAATCAATTTTTTTCAAAGTGAACCACAAGCGTTATGTGTAAAAAAGTTGGAATCTTATTTTGACGTAGATAGGTATTTTAATAAATATATACGGGTGACAGTTTTGTTTAAATTTTATGCAAAAATATATATGTATAGTTATTTTTTAAATAAAGACATTGATACCCATCTGTTTTTAATACAAATCGTCTGCCCTAACCAAAAATGGTTTGAAATAGAATTTTCGTAGTTCAAAAAATCAAATGTTATATTGCTGGTAATAAACTTATAATTTGTGAACTCAACATCGTGTAACTCTCAAACGTAATTCTTCTAAGGAATGTTACAAAATTTGAACGTGAATATCGTAGATTGAGAGAGTGTATACCTATAACATAATGCCTTTTCTATCTAAGCAGATATTTTTATTTTTGTAGCACCAGGAACGTTTGTTTCCATATGTTGCTTAGCTTTTAAATTATTTAGAAAAAAAAAGTCAGCTTTAGGCATTTACACAAGTCAATACGAGCTTTAAAACAAACATGTTAAAAATTTTCTTTTCCTACTAGATGTTTGTGTTTTGTCGTCCTACTTTTGATTTTCTTATGGACGCATATTGGATTTTCATGCTACAAGAAACGGCGAGAAATAGGACTAAAATGCTAATGCTAAATACGATTTAAACAAACAGTATCATCTCCAACTATAAAAAATTGACGTATCATAAGTATTGCTCGAAATGCCAATAGTTAATCACACTAGGTATTTATGAAATTTCATTGCTAAGCACTGTCAGTTTGTTATAATTTAAAATGATCTTGTTTGCTTAAGTTGTAGTTAGCTTTATGTTCATTTATAATCGTCTGTGTAGCAAGAAATACTACGAAATACAGAAAGAATTTCGTAGCATAAACTTAAAAAAAGGAATATTATTTAATATAATTACGCGAAGCATTTTGGGAATACATCTGTAACAGTTTTGCAACGACATGTTAGTTATTAATTGAATATTAAATTTCATGTTACAACATATTCACGAGAAGCTCGCGTAGCTTGTAGAGAACTTTCAGAGCATGCTTTATACTAGCGATAAAATAGTTATGGCACTGTCTACTACACCTATACACGAGAGTACATATATGGTGGATGCGCCACAAACACGTTTCACATTTTGCCATAGAACTGTAAAACTGCGCTGGTCCAACAAAAACCTTCATGTGTAAGAGTAAATGCTTGCAGCTCTCACCTTGAAAATCATGTTTCCACCCTCGGTGCAGTCGACGTGATCACTGGCGAACAACTGATAAGGACGTAGACTGAAACGTAAGCTTTTATAGTCGCCTCCGAATTGCAACTTAGAACTGATACCTCTTATGTAACTTGCCCTGGATACAGATATACTGGACCGTTCTTCAACAGTATACGATACTTCTGGGAAATGTATACCGCCTTTGTACTTGGGCACACGCTTTAAGCCCCGAGTTATCGCGAATTTATTTGCGGAGATTCCTTTTGGCCGTACGCGGTCAATTCCGCGGTATCGTTTAGTTTATGGCGGAGAACAAGATTGCCGGGCAGTTTTGAAGCTTTATTGCGGCTTGATGTTTTTCTAAGTGAACTACTCACAGATTCCTGTGTATAGAGTTGTAAGAAAAATATTGCAACGCAACCTTTAACTAAAACTTTTGTAATTTTGAAATTAAGAAAGCTCGAAGTCAGCTTTCAAACGCAGGAGAGATATTTCAACAACTAAACTTTGCAACCGCTGTAGAACTATTGGACGTAAACAAAATTCTGCACATCTAAGTTTAGTATAACTTTCTTTACTCTATGGGAATGATCGAAACGATCGTCAATTTTATATGATAAAACTAATCACAAGAAGCACATAAATTTAAGAGCTTGTTACCAAACTATTTAATTAAAGAAGAAAATTAAGATCTTAAAACTACGTATACAGGATGATTTACAAATGATAATGACCCTAACGAAATTAAAAATGCAATCAAAAATACATTCTCATAGCCAATGTGGTTATTTTACATAATGGTATTATTTTAAAAATAAATTGGGAATCCATGACGGCTATGCGCTATGGTTCCTGTCACTGTATTTATTAAAAGTCAAAATGTATTCAAATGATGAAAAAACAGATATGATTTTGATGTATGGTGAATGCAAGAAAAATGCTTCCGCTGCTGCCCGTTTATACAGACACGTTTTCCAAATAGAAGAGCTCCTGCCGATACAATTTTCAAGAACCTTGAATTAACTTCAAGGACAAACTGGCCACCACTGAAAAAGTCAAGAGAAAGAACAGCGACAGGCCCTGACAATGAAATTAGAGTATTGGAAATGATTGACGAAAATCCTCATATTAGTCAAAGGGTAGTCTCAAGAGCGACCGATATTAGTCTGTCTTCAGTACACCGAACAATTAAAGGCAATCAATTTCATCTGTATCATTTGCAATTGGTTCAGGCCTTAAAGGAGACAGATTATCCTAAAAGACTGGCTCTTTGTAACTTTTTTCGGGAACACCAAAATTTGAATGTGAGATTTTATGACAACATTTGCTTCTCAGATGAAGCAAGATTTTCTCATAATGGTGGAGTTAACAAACATAACATGCATTATTATGCGCAAGAAAATCCACGTTGGATTCGAGAAGGACATTTTTAAATCATCTACTCGACGAATGTCTGGTGCGGAATATTGGGGAATCAAATTGTTGTGCCTTATTTTTTTCGCGATAGTTTAAAGGCAATACTTATCTAAATTTTTTAAGAAACATTTTACCGGTACTTCCCCAAAATGTAAATTTACAAGTAAGACAAGATCTATGGTTCCAACAAGATGGGGCACCTGCGCATTATCTTAGAATAGTGTGAAATCACCTTGATTTGGTTTTGCCTAACCGATGTATAGGAAGAGGTTCAATAAATCCTTGGCCACCGAGAAGCCCAGACCTCACTCCTTTGGATTTTTTCTGTGGGGAATGGTAAAAGAGCAAGTATACCAAACACCAATTGAAAGTGTAGAACATTTAGAAAATAAAATACGTGATGCATGTAGATCCATCGCTCCAGAAATGGTAATGCATGTTAAAAGATCGTTTTGGGCACGAATTCAAGCTTGTGAGAACAGCGGAAGGCGACATTTTGAGCATTTATTACATTAATGTTATTGAATAAACATTTTTCAAAAATAAGATTTGTTTTACAATACCGAATGTACTTAAAGCAAATGATTGAAGTTTATATCAAAATTTAAAAGTTTTTACAGCTCTCTACGTTTTATAATTTTTAAGATGATGCACAGTTATCAATGTTACCTCTGCAAATGTATTTTGGGTTGCATTTTTAATTTCGTCAGGGTCATTATCATTCGTGAAACATCCTGTATATTTAATCTTATTTTGCATTATACAACTTTCCATTTGTTTCATTTTAAGTCTTAAGTCTTAAGTCTTCGAGTACAGAAGGAAAAATTGTTAAAAAAACACAAGTTGTTCTACAGAGTGTTCTTTTCTACAATTTTTTTGACATTTTGGATAGTTAAAATGCTATTATAAAACTCAGCAGTAGTCGGCCTCAATACATGAAGCGCCGTTTGGGACAAAAATGTGGTACGGGTTCACTATGTAGATAAATTAAAACGAAATACATTTACGACTATTCTTTAGAATGTAATATTTTACTGACTTCTTTTCATTTTGTTTCAGGTAAGTCATACTTTCTACACCTCAAGCGACCTATGTTAAGTTATGGTGGTACCGCAAGTAGAAATTAATTTAATGACAATTTAATAATTTATTGTACATCTACGGTGTTCAAGAAACTGGCAGAACAATTTATTATTATCTTCTGTCCAGTATTTAGGCTATACTGCCTACAATAGACACTAGTGACCAAGTAAATAAACATCTTCTTCTTTTCCTTCTTCTTCATATTAGGCATTGTTGCCTGTTTTTCCTTTAAAGTATTGCATCTTATAAGTTTTTATCTCTTTCTTGGGCGTCCTACACTTCTTCTACCGGCTTTTGTCTTATGTTGCATGCTTCACCTCCATATGTGATGCTGCATTTATTACAATTTCTGGTATTTCAAGTAAAAATTCCTTTTTTTCTTGTGTAATTGTCTGAGATGATTTATCCATGTATTTTATCAATGTGTTTTACTTCTATTCGTTACTTATTTTTCACAAGGTTTTTTACTCTGGTCAATTAATTTAGATGCTACGACTAGTTTCGTCCTTGTTACAACTCATCAGACAGGAATTTCGACTTAATTAAGCGTTGCATCTGTTGTTGCCGTAAGAATAGTTTGCCATTAGGGTTACCTAGGTTCATTTCAAGCCCCGTGGAACCAATATCCGCTAAATTGCACCGATTGAGCTTTGCATTTTCATACTGAACTTATTCCCATCCGACGAGCACATTATAGGGCCACCGCATGCACAAACCAGGCTAATTTTAACCGACAGCGTTCGAAGCGTTTTGCTTTAGTAATTTATTAGTCGCTGCAAACGAGCGCACTGGAAGTTTGTGCTGTACCACCCTCGCAACATTTTCTGCTCTGTTCGGTCGGAACACACCAACCACCAACATCACCTGTCATATTCAGATCGTCCAACAGCAGTTCTTAATTGATGAGCCTATCGATCAGCCCGCTGTACATTTGTTCTCGCCAATTTTTGCTGTTTCGGACAACGGGGGTGATGAGAGCGTTCGTTTTGAATTCATTCTGTTCCTCAGACGGATGACTTGGGGAGCAGCGAACGCTTACAGCGCTTGCATGCACGGATGTTTTTTTTTTACCAATTAATTTAAGTGCGGTTTATCTGCAGGCGTCATCGCTATGAGTTTTACACCTTTTCATGCCATACATTATGTGCTTCGTTCTTTTAGCTGTTGAATTTTAGATGTTCATTTCGAATTTACAATTGTCTGGGTCCATCGCTACTTGTTCATTTAATTTATGGCAGTTACAGTTCTATATTTGGTATCTTCAGTAGCATTCAGGTTCGCCTAGTAAGTTTGTGATTACAATATTGCTGCATTAACAGAATATTATTATAATTATAATTATAATTATTATCCATCTCTATCCATTAACCTCATAGCAAACTAAACTAAAGTTTAGCATTGCTTGGACTTTCTTGGAACTAATTCCTGACATTGATGATGCCATCGAATCCTTTCATGCTGTTGTTTATGAGATATTCGATTTATGTGTACCCAAAAAACGTTTTCGCAACTCGAAATATGCAACCTTGCAGATTTATGGAATTTCATAAACCAAAAACGTGGTTCTAGTAGAATTTCTAGTAGTTTATAACGGGACTTCAGAATGTTCTGAACTACAGGCGATTGTAAATGCTTTTACAGAGTACTTTGCTCATTCGTCCTCGTGTATTGTTGACAGGGAGAGTTTCTCTGAAATAAATAGCAACACATTGATCTTTGGATTCTTACCACTCGATGTCGGAGAAGTTAGACAGTTGATGACAACGCTTCCTAATAAGTCCACCGTTGACCTCATTCTTGGGTACGCATTTGCTCAACCTTTGTCCATTTTGTTCAATTTAGCAATTATGACTTCAATATTTCCATCAACCTGGAAACGTGCTAGAGTTTGTCCTGTCCTAAAGAAGGGAGATAATTCCCATATTTCCAGTTACAGACAAATCTACATTTTGGCGAATTTTGCCAAAAAAACAAGATTTATAACAACGTAAAAAGTGTATTTCTTCCAACCAACATGGATTTGTGTCGGGTCGTTCCACGGTCACTAACCTTTCATCGTTCATGCAATTTATGTCCGAATCTGAAACCATTGGTTCTAGAGGTAAGGTAGATGTAATCTTTACAGACTTCGCCAAAGCTTTCGATACAATTCAGCTTGATATCCTCTTACACAAACTAAGGTATTTTGGTTTATCTTCTAAATCTATGCTACTAATACAGTCGTATCTGTCAGAAATTTCTATTATCTCAGGTGTTCCCCAAGGGTCCAATCTTGGATCTTTGTGTCAAAGAGGTGGAGAAGTCAAAAACAAGTTATATTAAATTTCGTTTTGTTTATTGGCAGGAAATTGAACTTTTATTTTATTTTGGTATCAAAAGCTGCCGAAAGATAAGAACGAAAAAGGGCGCGTGGCCAGGATCTGTTCGTTTGTGATTGTCACTAAAACATCTCTGAAAGTGGTGAGGGGAGTTCAATATGTGATCTGTTAAAACTATGTTCAGATTTCAGTTTATCGAGGTGTTCGAAATTAACCAAGCAACGGTCACATCGGGAGCATATTGTGTGCAGTCTGGATTATCCTTTAATTAAACGTTTAGAAATTTAGGGTATTACCACACTAATTAATTTACAAACATCAACTACCGTAAACAGCCTTAATAGTTTACCTGAGCATTTGTGTATACAGACAGACGTTAGCATGGTGGGAAAACGGAATGTAATATGCTAACCCCCAATAATAATAACTAGAACAGTAGTGTAGCGTTCGAAGTTTTCTTCCATATCAAAATATTCGGGTTATTGGGCGTCTTGTATCGATATATTGATACAATTTCGACATGCAGCGCAAGATATTTATTTAGAATTCTTTTAACACATTAAGAGTCTTAGCATATCTTAGCAATAGTATTTTGGACGAATCAAAACGGCTATTAACTATTTCGTATAAAAATAAAGTAACATTTAACTCCTTTCATTCCTCTAAAACTGGAATGTTAAAAACTTTACTTACCACCGGGTTATTTAATTCCTGAACTGACCTCTTCGCAACACTATTAGCTATGTGTCTCTTAACTATCGGTTTAGAGCCAAGTATAATCCTTAGGTTTTTGGCAGCCAGAACATTTTTAAGAGATACATTATCTAGCAAATAATCAAAGACAATGGTATCTTTATTTTTAGTAAAACTAATTTAAATTAGGGTACGTTCCCAATAGCTGCGTAAGAATAAACGGTATTGAATATTTTGAGGTCTTCAGCATACATCAAAAATTTAGAAGTGAAGACAAAACATTGAGGTATATATTAAATATTAAAAAATCTCTGCGACACATTGAAAGGACCAATCTTCAATTTAAAAAATCCAAATTTGTGATTTATAGATTCAAAAATTTGTGAAAATCACACAACTTTGATATTGAATTTATTTAAATTTGTCTCGCTCTATTTATAAGTGGGAATAGCTAAAACCCTATTCCAGTAATCAGGAAAGTGTTTATATAGCTTCCATATGCATTGGTTAATTAATCTAGAAGTAACATTGCCAGGATCAAGGGCTTTATCATATAGTGACTCCAATTTTGCCCCAGTTTCATCAAGTTTGATTCGTGTCGTTCGTTTAGCACTTCAAAAACTCATAATTTTGTTTTGTAAAGTTTGTTCTTTGATTACTTACTTATTTATCTATATTTATACTTATTTGTAAAAAAAACCAAGTTTAGTTTGTTACTGAATCTGAAAACCCTCAGTAAAGGTTTTGTATAGCTTTGTCGAACAGTATACAAGATTAAAATTAGTGTAGCGGTGAGCTGGACCGGTTCGGCACAAAACATCCGCGTTTGTAGCCAAAATGGGCCGAGTGTGCCTATATTTAATATGTTAATAAACGCGAGGTAATTCGGTTATGTTGCTTTGTGTGTTGCCTCGCTGTTGCATTAATTCGGGCAGACAGCTGGGATATTTGCGAAACACGAATGCCGCAAACGGGAGTTTCTTAGATAATCATTACAGCGTCGGGGAAGAACCGTCTAAACTTGTGTATTCAATTAAACAATTTGTTAGCTCTGTAGACACATTGGTGCTACATGAAATGGTTTCTGGTGGAAAACATCCAGTTTGTTAGGCTCTCTGGAGAATATGTATCTACGTTATCGGTTTGAGCGTTCTTGTTTGGATTCGGTTATACGAGGCATGTCTTTTAAGTAAGTACCGTTTTGCGATTCCGCCGCCGCAGCGCTACGGTTGGCGTTCCGTGCATGCGCGCTGGTTACCTACATCTCTTGTCTACGCACTGACGCCATTATAGTTTGATTCTTCATTGTATACGTTGTTTACTGAGTGTTTAAGATGCCTCCGACAATCGTGAGTCCCGCCGATTGTGAAGTACGGGCTGTTATACGATTTCTTAGTGCTAAAGGCGTAAAACCGATCGATATTCATCGTGAAATCTGTGAAGTTTACTGACAAAACAGTATGAGTGATGGAATGGTAAGGAAATGGGTGAGAGCATTTAAAGATGGCCGCACAAATCCGCTTGATGAAGAACGGAGTGGGCGTCCTTTGGTCGTTAATGAAGATTTGGTGCAGAAAGTGAACGAAAAGGTGAGAGAAAACAGACGCTTTACAATTTCGTCATTGTACGACTGCTTTCCTCAATATTCTCGTAGTGTTTTGTATCGCATTGTGACCGAGAACTTGAATTATCGGAAATTGTGTTCACGTTGGGTTCCGAAAATGTTGACGGATTTGCACAAAACCCAACGTTTAGGCAGTGTACTGACTTTCCTTGAGCGGTACCACAACGAAGGTGAAGATTTTTTAGACGAAATTGTTACTGGTGACGAAACATGGGTGGCCTACGTCACACCGGAATCGAAACAACAATCCATGGAATGGCGACATTCATCATCACCCAAAAAAGTGAAGTTTAAGCAAACAATTTCTGCCCGGAAAATCATGTGCACAGTTTTTTGGGACAGAAAAGGAGTATTGCTAGTGGAGTTTCTGCCTCGTAATGAGACAATCAATGCAGCGTCTTATTGTAAGACATTGAACAATCTGCGTCGTGCAATCCAGAACAAAAGACGTGGCAAGTTGAGTAAGGGTATCTTTTTGCTGCATGACAATGCCCGTCCACACGTGGCTAATCGGACCAAAGATCTCATCAAATCTTTTAAATGGGAAACTCTAGATCATCCTCCATACAGCCCTGATCTGGCGCCCAGCGAGTACCATTTGTTCCTGCACTTGAAGAAACACCTGGGTGGTCAGCGTCTTCAAGACGATAACGAAGTCGAAACATTTGTGATACAGTGGTTAACAAGTCAGGCGGCAGAATTTTATGAGGAGGGTATTCAAAAACTGGTGCCACGTTATGACAAGTGCCTCAATATTCACGGAAATTATGTAGAAAAGTAGATTAAGGTACAGGATTTCATGTAAGATAAAATTATTGCGATATCTTTGCACGTCGTTTTTTAATTCCAAAACGGTACTTACTTAAAAWACATGCCTCGTACCTATCTCCGACTATTATAGTTTGTGGAGTAACAACCATGATAAGAAAGGTATTCATTTACGACTTTTGGACATACAATGAACTCGTAAAGTATCCAGCAGATTCCGTAAATACCTGTAGATAGTCAATTTTTGAGCATGTTTGGTATTTGAAGCGTGACGAAATCAGTAATTTTATTAAATGACAACCTTTTCACCGATTTTCCATGGAGCACAGGAAGTGTAGAATTATTCAGAAATTCGGTGCAGCAATTTAAAAAATGTAGGCAAAAAGTATGAGATAGGAGCAATTATTTATGAAAGAAGCGCTGTAAAAAATACCCTACTTCTAGCCTTCACTTTCCAATTTTAAATTTTAGATTTTAAGCATTGTCCATGCGAAACAGCAAACGCTCTTCTTCTATTTTCTGGCTTTAAACTCAATGTACAAAATTAATAATGCTGCAGCGATATTTTCTTGAATGCAAAAGTGCGAGACACACGATGACGTATCCTGTGCAACCGCTATTTAATACCCAATTATAGTAAAAGTGGTAACATTGTTGTAGGTTACTCGGCAAAGCCTTGGGAATATAAAGACCAGACGGATGAAATTCCATAATGCGAAATGCTATACCGTTGCAATGAGATGACGACTTGCAAATAAATTATGTAACCGGTATCTTGTGCCGTACTGTAACCAGAAATACCTAAATAATTTTTTTATTTTTGATTGGTTGTTGCTTTCGTTTCGCCTTTAGGCAGGCCAAACGCAGTTTCAACTAGTATTCATACTTAAGCTTTTGTTTTATAAACATAAAATACAACATTTATAAAGTCCGGCCTTTGGACAAATATGTCATGTCTTTTAACCATATATGTATTTGTTTCACATGCTAAAGGAACACTAGGTTATCAAAGTTTTACTTTTAAATTCAATTTTGTGTATACAGTCCATAAATTGAACCAGTGTAACTCAAATGGTTATTTGAATATAGTAAAAATTACAGAATCCAACCTTATATAATTGCTCTTTTTAACACGAGAGAACAAGAAATGCACAACTGCATTCACTGTAATTCACACTTAAATTGGTCTTGACTTTTTTGGGACCTATAGTATCTTTCATTCCTTTTATTTGTAACTCAACAAATCCGATTATTTAATGAAGTCTTTTGCGGCTACAATCTGCCAAATTTTTGGACACCAATGATCAATGAAGTTTTCCTGTTTTTTGGGATCTATATTTTGTGTTAACGTTCGGTATGAAAGCATACTTTATTCCGACAAAAAATGCCGAAAATTCCCCAATTTCCTTCATATTCCATATTCATCAGGTAAGGGGGTTGCAAGCAAAGTGCATCCCTGCATTAACCGATTTACCAACATCAAATTCCGACCTCACCGATGTTTCCACTTACGCCACCGCTAGACCTTATGCACCTTGCATAAACGGAGGACTTTAATAATCACTTTAGTGTCTTCCCACCTGTGAACTCCAGCACTATCGAGCAAATATACCAACTGCACCGAATGCCCTAGCTGGGGGTGCGAATGTTCTCTCCGATTGCACTTCACCATGAAAACAGGGGCGGCTCAAGGGTGCAAATGTCAATGGGATAGTCACAAATTACTGCCCCTCAAAATATAAATACATATTTTTGTTACATACAGTTTTTATTTTTACTCAAAGTTAATTAGTATAAACTTTTGCAATATTAGTTTAGATAGAACCAATCAATCATGTCCTTGTTCGTTACTTTATGGAGGAAAAACACTGTTTAATTCCACAACAAATATATTTAATAACGAACTAATATTTCTACATTAACTTGACGTGACGATGACAAATTAATTACTTAACTAAGTCTAATTATGCATTCTGCATGTAGCTGCCACTTACACACGTGATGGCGAGAGCTCAGAATAACTGTGGAAGCTGTCGCCACTTTACCCCTTTCCGAGTTATGGAATCATCCCTAGCCTTCAAACGTGAATCGAACAGGAAGTTTGATTGGTCGTCCCTTTTTGTTGGGTTGGACTTCTCTGAGCGATTCCGAGTTCTCGAAGACGTTATAGCGGCTGAAGATGCTGTCGGCCAGCTGAAACATAAGAAATTTTACTGCTTATTTGCGAATATTTTATTTGAGAGTCTTCTGAACACGTAGACCTGTCTACGACGGTTTCAGAGGGCTACAAAGAAATTACAAAAACTTTATCTTTGATGTGGCTGGTAGTTTCTCGCAGATCTTTTAATAGAGCTGTAATGTCTTCTTCATAGTCGAGAATAATTATTGCTTCTTTTTCATTTTTTACGTTCCCTATTGCTATAACATGTATGCTGGTGGTTACAGAATCGTTCTTTGGTTTGAAAATTCTGTATCCTTTAACAGTATCACTGTATCCCACCAAAGTCATACCTTCAAATTTCTGGTGGAACTTCTTTCGACTGCAAACTCCTAATCAGCGTAATTTTCGCGTTCTACAAGTTTAGGAATACTCGCGACAAAGTTATTATTTGCCATAATAATTTCTAATTACTTATCTGGTTTAAAATTGAAAAGACAAATGAAATCTGGTTGAATTTAAAAAAATATGCTAAACCATCACTAATGTTATGTGCTGGATAACAATAACTTCCTGTATTCGCGCTTAAAAGAATTTAAACTTTTAGATTTTAGATCTGTAGGGACAGAATTATATATATTGGACACGCAATAAGAAAAGGAACGCCGAAAAAAGCTGTGTTTATGAGTTGAAATCAACAGAATATTTTTTTCTGCATATGTTGATGCTGTGTACATCTGTACTAAACGTAATATTTTCATTCAAACAGGCGGGAGATTCATTTAAAATCACTTTATGAAATAAACAGGCAGAATGTAATTTTCTACGTGATCTCATATCCAACCAAAGTACTAACTTGAGTTTGTGATTAACATGGTGTACTCTCATAAGCCCAAAAATTAAACGTAAACAAGAATTTTGTACGACTTGAATCCTCCTGCAATCGGCATAATCCAAGCAAGGTCCGTAAACACTGTCAGCAAAGTTAAACAAAGAAAGGATCATAACATCACACAGATATACTTTTTGTTGTAAATTTAGTAGCTGACGGGTATTATAACATTCTAAGATTACAGAATGCCTTATTAATAAGAGAATTTACATGCATACTAAAACGCAATCTAGGAGGCATGTTTTTTAAGTAAGTACCGTTTTGCGATTCCGCCGCCGCAGCGCTACGGTCGGCGTTCCGCGCATGCACGCTGGTTACCTACATCTCTTGTCTACGCACTGACGTCATTACAGTTTGATTCTTCATTGTATACGTTGTTTACTGAGTGTTTAAGATGCCTCCGACAATCGTGAGTCCCGCCGATTGTGAAGTACGGGCTGTTATACGATTTCTTAGTGCTAAAGGCGTAAAACCGATCGATATTCATCGTGAGATCTGTGAAGTTTACGGACAAAACATTATGAGTGATGGCATGGTAAGGAAATGGGTGAGAGCATTTAAAGATGGCCGCACAAATGTGCATGATGAAGAACGGATTGGGCGTCCTTCGGTCGTTAAGGAAGATTTGGTGCAGAAAGTGAACGAAAAGGTGAGAGAAAACAGACGCTTTACAATTTCATCATTGTGCGACTGCTTTCCTCAATATTCTCGTAGTGTTTTGTAGCGCATTGTGACCGAGAACTTGAATTACCGGAAATTGTGTTCACGTTGGGTTCCGAAAATGTTGACGGATTTGCACAAAACCCAACGTTTAGGCAGTGCATTGACTTTCCTTGAGCGGTACCACAATGAAGGTGAAGATTTTTTAGACCAAATTTTTACTGGTGACGAAACATGGGTGGCCTACGTCACACCAGAATCGAAGCAACAATCCATGGAATGGCGACATTCATCATCACCCAAAAAAGTTAAGTTTAAGCAAACAATTTCTGCCCGGAAAATCATGTGCACAGTTTTTTGGGACAGAAAAGGAGTATTGCTAGTGGAGTTTCTGCCTCGTAATGAGACAATCAATGCAGCGTCTTATTGTAAGACATTGAACAATCTGCGTCGTGCAATCCAGAACAAAAGACGTGGCAAGTTGAGTAAGGGTATCGTTTTGCTGCATGACAATGCCCGTCCACATGTGGCTAATCGGACCAAAGATCTCATCAAATCTTTTAAATGGGAAACTCTAGATCATCTTCCATACAGCCCTGATCTGGCGCCCAGCGACTACCATTTGTTCCTGCCCTTGAAGAAACGCCTGGGTGGTCAGCGTCTTCAAGACGATAACGAAGTCGAAACATTCGTGATACAGTGGTTAACAAGTCAGGCGGCAGAATTTTATGAGGAGGGTATTCAAAAACTGGCGCCACGTTATGACAAGTGCCTCAATATTCACGGAAATTATGTAGAAAAGTAGATTAAGGTACAGGCTTTCATGTAAGATAAAATTATTGCGATATCTTTGCACGTCTTTTTTTAATTCCAAAACGGTACTTACTAAAAAACATGCCTCGTATATTATCTGTAACGTTCAAAAGTGCAGCCTCACAACTATATTCCTTTCGGAAACCAGACTGAGTCCTAGGGAGCAACTCGTCAATATGCGGTAAGAACTGGGAACCCATAATCTTTTTAAGGACTTTAGAAAGAACGGGTACCAAGCTAATAGGTCTAAGATCCTTATATTTCGAAGGTTTTTTAAGTTTGGGGATGGGAACTACTATGGACTTTTTCCAGCTCTTAGGCATAGTATTAAGACCAATACAAGAATTAATTATATGGGTGATATAGGGAAGAATGACAGGCAAAGCGCACAGTAATAAATTAATATTTATACTGTCATAACCACATTCGTAGGAAATGTGCAATGTTTCCGCTATTTGTGTGAGTGAGCCCAATTCGAAGCCGCCCCCGATGACCAAGATACGGAGTTAATCCGGCCCCCGTTTAAGGTGGTGACGGCGCCTTAGCTATCGGTTTAATTACTTTGAATTGTAACAGTGGCGCTAGCTTACACCGGATAGGGGTAGACCCGGCGGTGTTTGGGAATTTGGTTATAAATTGCCGTGTACCACTTGCGTTCGCGTTATTTAGTGCCGCAATAAGTGATTAAATCCGCCGCCGGATGGGTCCTTAGACTTGCCGGAATGACCCCGGCAAAGATTTTCCCGGCCGGTTTTGTTCAGGTCTTCTGTTCCTGCAGTTTACGCGCTAGGTCCAGGTTTTAATTGAACGAGGGATTACTGTTGATGCAGGGATTTCGGTTGTGGTTGCCCTGTTGCCCTGGATGCAAGTAGAGGATTAGAAGAAATTAATTTGAAACGGAGAGGGGAGGAACAGAAGCTTAGACTTGAAAGGGAATCTCGACAATTCTTTGCTGCAAGTTTTTCCTATAGTCGATATATCGTCCATAATTTCAGTCTGTTACATCAGAGGGGTATAGCCAGGTTTTGATCTCAGATGGGGCAACTGAAATTTTACATGCAACTACTTCAGCAGAGCGACAGCAACAACAATAGTAGTAACACAAACAGAAGTACATGTTCCATGTCGTTTATGAAGACTGGGATTGTTTTGAGATGTATTTTGGCCGTAAACCTTGAACAATTTTTTCCAAGCTGCTTCCGAACTTTCACATGTTTTTATCTTATAATTCTTGTACGATTTATGTGTTACTTTCTGTACTACAATAATTGTGAACTTTCTTGCATGCATTTAGCTAGATACACTGTAACGACGCCAATCGACGACAATCGTAACACAAACACAAGGATGCAACATTAGAACATATTAACGAAAATTCTAGATTTCAGTATGATTGTTTAACTCAAGGCTTATCCTGAGCCATAGGCGTATAATATCGTTCCTTAAATGTATTTTGTCTTCTCATCTTTCGTTTTCGATGAGTTTTTGTAGTTGTAGAGTATCCTTCTTCTTTTCTTTTTATAGTAAGGACGTCTAAAAGGACGAGGCTTATGCTATGATTACGGTATAGGTATTGCTGTTTGTATATTTTTGATCTCCCGAGTGCTTATTGTTCCGATTATACCGTCTAAAGTGATAGTTTTGCAGGCATTCATACTTTTTTTTTCGAAAAAGGTATCGCGTTTAATAATTTTGAAAAATTAACATTTTTCGAAAACGGAGTAAGATGAAATTGAACTAAACAATTAACTGTACTCAAAATACGAGTAGTTGTTTAGTTTTTAATACTGTTGTCTGAATATGGATAGTCTAAACATGTACTATAGTATCAACGTTCGTAGTCAGGAATTTTTAATTATGGATATCTTGACTTTTTCAATTGGAACGGTATGGTATATTAATTGTCCTCCTTAAATACTCTTTTAATTATTGAGGAGCTACTTCACCTAATTGTAAACTTTTTATAACATTGGTGTACACTGGTGGTAAGAGATGTTTTCCCCCATAGTACATTCATAAATAAAACTAAACAAACAAAAGATGGCTTAAAAGACAAATCTGTTAAAATTTATTCAAATGCCTATATACTAAATTTATTCATTCAAACCGTGAAAACAGAAGTGAAGAACGTTTAGGTTTTTTCAAACATTTGTACAAACAGATAACTAGTTGTAACTGTAAAGAAAATTTACAATGACAAAAAATATTCTACTGCTTCATATTTAAACTTACTCTATGTGCTGTTCATTATTCTTATGCTGGAGATAACGCCTTCAGTTATAGTACTGTAAATTTTTTCCCCATCTAAAGAAGCAGAGGATCATCAAACACGCTGTAGCAGTTCTTCTTTGGCAAAAAAGTTGTGCTTGTTGTACAGAATTATAATCGAGAAGAACATTGTATCATGCTGTGGAAAAACTTTCGTAAAATATTTAAATAATGGGAAGTGACATAGTGACATGGTGACGATATCTACAAGAAATCAAACAAAATCGAGAAGAAAATAGGCAAATATTTTATTTAGACGAGACGTGGTTTGAAACGCATGAAACAGTGTAAAAGGGATGGACTGACTAATTCTAGCGAATGTGCCTTAGATATTCCACCTTCTAAGGGTAAAAGAATTTCAATTTTGCATTCTATTGCGAGGCCTGCTGTGAAGGAATGGAGTATCAATAGTTCATAGTTGTAGGAACAACTACACTGCTCCACAAAAATATACGTCCACTTGAAAATTTCGTATATTTTCAAAAAAAAGTGTAACATTATACATATTTTTAATTCAGTGAGTTACTTTGAAGCAAAATATTGTATTTCAGACAAAAAGTCGTAAGTACATACAAAATGGCGCTGAAAGACATGTTTATACCGCAATTGGCTTGCACAAAAATATACGTCCAGTTCTAAAAAACTCAATTCAGGTAAATTAATATTAGCGATACGTATCCTAAACATGAGCGCAAGGATCGGCCTAGCCATGATCAAGCTCGGCAATAATGTTTTGTTTCCTCCTGTCATTTTATATTAAAATGGCACGAGGAAAGTTTCTTTCTGAGGTTGAAAAGACCGAGATACTCATTCATCACGGATACGGACGCTCAAATCGCTGGATAGCAAGGAAACTAAATCGAAGTCATGATGTCATTAATTCGTTTTTGAAGAACCCTGACGAATATGGGACAAAGAAGTCGCCTGGGCGGCCACAGAAACTTAGTGGCCGAGAAAAACGACGTGTTGTGACTGCTGCTTCAAACTCGATGCTTTCTTGTGCAGAAATAAGAAGTCTGCTAGAACTCAATGTGTCACGCGAAACGGTAAGACGTACTATTCATAACAGTGGTGTAATTAAAAGATCGAAAATGCTTACCGCTTCTGCACTGACAGACATTCACAAAATGCGGCGGTTGGAGTTCGCGCGGCAAAATCTTCGGACAGATTTCACTCTGGTAATGTCACTTAAGCTTTACTGTCTACCTCGTTATTTTTACACATTTTCAATTTAGTTTATTTGGTCTGATGAGAAAAAATGGAATTTAGACGGGCCTGATGGATGTAACTCCTACTGGAGGGACTTGCGGAAAGAACCGCGAATTTTTTCCCGGCGCAATTTTGGTAGCGGAACCGTGATGGTTTGGGCGGCATTTAGCGCCCACGGAAAATTGCGTGTGGCATTTCCATCGGCCCGGATGAACTCCGAAGAGTATCAGGAACTGCTAGAGGGTTGTTTAGTGCCATTTCTAGAGGCTCACCTGGACGTGCCCTTAAGTTTCCAGCAAGACACCGCGCCGATTCATGTGTCCAGAAGCACATTAAACTGGTTCGCCGCCGCGCAAGTGCCACTTGTGCAATGGCCAGCGCGTTCGCCAGATTTAAATATTATTGAAAACGTTTGGGGAATCCTTGCGCGTCGGGTTTATGCCCATAATCGCCAATACCAAAGTGTACGAGAATTAAAAGAAGCGATACTGTCCACCTGGGACAATCTGGAAGAAGATTTACTAAGGCGMCTAGTTGCGTCTATGGACAACCGTCTATTTCAAGTCATACAGCGCAACGGAGGTGCCACAGACTATTAAAAGTTATTTTTTTTGTTATTTTGTTCGGTATTAAATAAATTTAACAGTTTCCTTTGACTGGACGTATATTTTTGTGCAAGCCAATTGCGGTATACATATGTCTTTGGGCGCCATTTTGTATGGATTTACGACTTTTTGTCTGAAATATGATATTTTGCTCCAGAGTAACTTACTTCATTAAAAAAATGTATAATGTCACGCTTTTTTGGAAAAAATACGAAATTTTCAAGTGGACGTATATTTTTGTGGAGCAGTGTATATTGTGGTGTAAACCAATCAGTAATAATAAAGCAGTTCTCCAAAGATGTGAACTTGACAAACTCTGCGTCATTCGTGAAATATGCTGCATCATGCACTTAGTACAATGGTTAGAAAAAAATTGAAGTGTCCATATTCTGTCCGTGTTCTACTTCGTGTTTCCGACTTTGACGCTAGATGCATCACACTAAATGTCGAAGGTGTCAGACGTAAACTGGAGCTCCAAACATCCGATGAAGTTTCATTAAAGGGTTGTATTTCTGAAGGAATTTTCTCTCGCTTGTTTCCTCTCATTTAAATTTCCCTAGGATCGCTGCTGGTGGTGTGAACTTCTCCGGTACCTGTCCCGGACAAACGGCTTAAAAATAAAGCCCCTCAGCGGGGGGTCGTAAGCGACATTGCGTAAATGAATTTGCAGCCCGGTGCACCGCTGCAGAAGGCCTTTGCTCATTTAAACTTCCATTCCTGAGGACGGCTTTCATTGATATCGTTACGGCGCGGCAGTTTGCGAAGTAAATTACAGAAACTTTTGTTGTAATTTCCATAACACGTTTTGCCTAATTGCATGCGCCCGGCTGCCGACGACGAACCGCGACGTAACGACACCGGGAGAGCGTTTTGCGATAAGGATTCGCATTAGTTTAGGCTTTTAGGATATGGGTAGGTGTCCTTTGACATTACGCCATTGGCGCGGAGAAGGGTTAAGTGGCGCTTCGGGTGTCATTCAATATTTCGATTTGGCCATCAGCGGGGCGGTATCGGTCCGTATTAGGTTGTTCGGTGATCTAACTAATAATAACAGTTCGATGTCGTCGAGGTGATAACGTCTAATTTCCCTCGGTCTACCCGACAGAATCGATGTACAGATTATGATATTGGTCTCCCAAGAAATGTTATTGCTTATCCATATCAATCCTTGGACTCGTCTTTTACAACATTGTTTGTAGTGCGAGGAAATCCAAGATCCAAATGTGCGCTCTTTTAGCATGAATATACAGAATGTTTCACGAATTATAAATGACGCTGACGAAATGAAAACCCAAAATACATTTGCAGAGGTAACATTGATAATTGTTCATGGTCTTAAAAAATATAAAACGTAGAGAGTTTTATAAGTTCGTAAATTTTGACATAAACTTCAATCATTTGCTTTATGTAAATTAGGTATTGTAAAACAAATTTTATTTTTGAAAAATGTTTATTCAATAACATTAATGTAATAAATGCTCAAAATGTCGCCCTCCGCTGTTGTCACAAGCTTGAATTCGTGCCCAAAACAATCTTTTAACATGCATTAACATTTCTGGAGTGATGGATCTACATGCATCACGTATTTTATTTTCTGAATGACTGACTTTGCATTGGTGTTTGGTATACTTGCTCTTTTACCATTCCCCACAGAAGAAAATTCAAAGGAGTAAGGTCCGGGCTTCTCGGTGGCCAAGGATTAATTGAACCTTTTCCTATCCATCGGTTAGGCAAAACCAGATCAAGATGATTTCGCACTATTTTATGATAATGCGCAGATGCCCCATCTTGTTGCAACCATAGATCTTGTCTTACTTGTTAATTTATATTTTGGAGAAGTACCGATAGAATGTTTCTTAAATAATTTAGATAAGTATTGCCGTTTAAACTCCCGCGAAAAAAATAAGGTCCAAAAATTTGATTCCCCAATATTCCGCACCAGACATTCGTCGAGAAGATAGTTTGAAAATGTCCTTCTCGAATCCAACGAGGATTTTCTTGCGCGCAATAATGCATGTTATGTTTGTTAACACAGTTACACAAAGCCACTCTTTTAGGATAATCTGTCTCCTTTAAGGCCTGAACCAATTGCAAGTGATGCGGGTGAAATTGATTGCCTTTAATTATTCGGTGTACTGAAAAGACAGACTAATATTGGTTGTTCTTGAGACTACCCTTTGACTAATATGAGGATTTTCGTCAATCATTTCCAGTACTCTAATTTCATTGTCAGGACCTATTGCTGTTCTTTCTCTTGACTTTTTCAGTGGTGGCAAGTTTGTCCTTAAAGTTATTTCAAGTCTCTTGAAAATTGTATAGGCAGGAGCTCTTCTATTTGGAAAACGTTGCCTGTATAACCGGGCAGCAGCGGAAGCATTTTTCTTGCATTCACCGTAAATCAAAATCATATCTGTTTTTTCATCATTTGAATACATTTTTACTTTTAATAAATACAGTGACACGAAATGCATGATGGCTGATAAAGGCTTATTAAAAAGATCAGTTATAAAAGATACTTCTTAGATAATTGTTTAACACTTTAGTCAGACCTGCAGTTAAGTTGGCGAGTGTAGTATATTCTCTTTGTTAAACTTGATTTTAACTAAAATCAACCTAGTAACCATGACAATACCTTATGTGGGGTGTGTTTTTATACTACAATTAAGCAGATAAAATTAAAATTCTCAGCTATCTATTAATGTATATTATACATGCTTACACATCAACTCAACACTACTAGAAAGCTGGAGAAGTGCAAGCAAAATCTGATTTTTTTTAGTGCTAACAATTCGTCGCCTAGCAAACCTCCAGACCTAACAAGGTATGAAGCCTCTTGTCTTGCATGGCACGAAAACAAAAGTTGTATTATTGTCTGCTTTTAGGTCTTTAAACCCATAAACAAAAAAAAATCCACAATATTAAACTTAAATAAATAATCTGCCCTGGTCGGTTCACTCTCACCCTGCGACTAGTTTCGCCCTGTTGGGGCTCATCAGGCAGGGGTAGAGAGCAAACTGACCATGGCAGACCGTCACCTATAACCGCGGCGGGCGGACTGGTTAAAAGGAGAATAAGAGGGCAGATTATTTATTTAATCAATGCTATACGGGGAGCCTCCCCGGAGTTATCGCTAGAAACCTGCACTAGGTAGGTGTTTATCAGAGTTATAGACCGCCTAACTCGCAGAGTTCCGCATAGATGGCACTGAGGACATCTGCCCTCCTATTCTCCTTTCAACCAGTCCGCCCGCCGCGGTTATAGGTGACGGTCTGCCATGGTCAGTTTGCTCTCTACCCCTGCCTGATGAGCCCCAACAGGGCGAAACTAGTCGCAGGCTGAGAGTGAACTGACCAGGGCAGATTATTTATTTAATCAATGCTATACGGGGAGCCTCCCCGGAGTCATCGCTAGGAACCTGCACTAGGTAGGTGTCTACCAGAGTTATAGACCGCCTAGCTCGCAGAGTTCCGCATAGATGGCACTGAGGGCATCTGCCCTCCTATTCTCCTTTCAATATTAAACTTATCATAAGGAAACCACTAGTTTTACTTGAAACTTACAGATTTTATAAGGCTTTTCAAACTCAATWCTAATGAAGTTTTGRGGTGTTCATCGTCACTGGCAATCCGTAGGCTTTTGTTTAACACTATGACTTAGGGGTGTGTCGCAGCCCTTACCGTACACCGTATTCTGTCTGTGCTGCTGTATCTGCCCTCAAATTAAATCAAAGTTAAAAGATCGCGCTATCCTAACCTGCTTTACCCCCTACGAGTTTTATATCTAATTTTTAAACGCCAGTTCGTGGGGTTTTACGTTTTCCTTCACAGCCCGTAAACAACACGCACGTGGGAATACGTATTTGTACACATGCCGAGTGAGACAGGTCGGTCAGCACGGCATAAATGTTGCAGTCGCCCTTAAGCGATTTTAATTAAACAGAGAACGTTCCAAAGCATCAATGTTAATTAAATTAAATACATGCTAATATAACGTATAAAGAGTCATTATCTCATTATGAATTCCTCTGAGGCGGAGCAAATTTTCATGAGTAAATAAGCCGACTGCGTTTGAGCACGTCAGCAAAGCAGTATAACGGGCCTGGAGGCGGCAAAAATTGGAGATGGAAGCCTCCGTGAAATTTTACAAAGCGGTGAGTTGGAAGGATCGTCTGTAAAGGGAAAATACAGAGATAAACAACTAAATAATTCCCGGGGATAATTAAAAAACGGGGAAGCGAGTGAATTGTAAGCAGAACTAAAATTGTGTAAATTTAATGATAATGAATAAATAAACATTTGCATCTAACTTGAGTTATCGTAATTGAGAGAACATACAGCAACTATAAATGCTTCTCCGAAGAACGTTATCAAGGACTGCACATGGAAATGATGAAAAATGCTCCTGAAGTTGTTATGGATTATGTTGAAGAGAATTGGGAACCGATTAGGAATTAAAGAGTTTTAAAGCTGTCGTTTCAAAATGTGTCATTTTTTAATAAAACGAATAACAGATTTGAATCTATAAAAAAAATTCTGGTTTAGAAGATTTCATCAAAAAAAGCAATACCATAAGTCACAACGACAGTATTTTCGATAGGTTCGGTGGAGGATTTGTATTCTAAACTTTTAAATAACTACATTTTTAAAAGGGTTTAAGAGCAAATAAAAATGATGGATTCTTTCAACAAAGGTGTTAGCCTTTGTTGTTTTGCGATTTTTCCGTGGAAACTAATTTTAGCCCAAAATCGACAAACAGATGTATTTTGAGCTGCAGTTTCCAAAAATTTGATCAGAAATGAGCTAGGACGTCGGGCGGCCTAATTTACTCCGCTTTTAGATCGAACCGTTGTAGCTAGCGACAAACAGATACTATTCCGAAATTCAGGAGGTCCAGATTAGTAAATACGCTTGAAATTATACAAAACGGAGGTGCAAAAATTTTAAGGTCCAAAAAGAMCAGAGGGGCTAACCTTTGATGTTTTGTGATTTTTCGGTGGAAACTAATTTTAGCTCGAAATCGACACTCAGATGTATTTTGAGCTGCAGATTCCAAAAATTTGATGAGAAATGAGCTAGGACGTCGGGCGGCCTAATTTACTCCGCTTTTAGATCGAACCGTTGTAGCTAGCAACAAAACAGATACCATTCCAAAATTCAGGAGGTCCAGATTAGTAAATATGCTTGAAATTATACAAAACGGGGGTGCAAAAATTTTAAGGTCCAAAAAGAACAAAGGGGCTAGCCTCTGATGTTTTGTGATTTTTCGGTGGAAACTAATTTTAGCTCGAAATCGACACACAGATGTATTTTGAGCTGCAGATTCCAAAAATTTGATCAGAAATGAGCTAGGACGTCGGACGGCCTAATTTATGAAATTATACAAATTGGGGGTGCAAAAATTTTAAGGTCCAAAAAGAACAAAGGGTAGCCTTTGATGTTTTGCGATTTTTCGGTGGAAACTAATTTTAGCTCAAAATCGACGATGTATTTTGAGCTGCAGATTCCAAAAATTTGATCAGAAATGAGCTAGAACGTCAGGCGGCCTAATTTACGCAACATTTAGAGCGAACCGTAGTAGCTAGCGACCAACGGATACCATTCCGAAATTTATGTGGTTCAGATTACTAAATATATGCTAAATACATACAAACGATGTCCCAACCTCTCCAGGGTTAGCCTGTATTTTTTAAATTTCACCCACGATAACCTGCAAAACTAATGAATTGGTTGACATAAATAGTGTCGTCCAAGGTGTCTACTTAAATAATAGGGTCATTTGTAGATTTTCCTATGAATATTACTATTTAATGGTAGATTTTTTAGGGCTAACGCTCTGAGTTTATTTGATTATCACATTTTAATTTGTGAGTGAGCGACGAGCGCTACAGCGGTGAACCCTGAAACCAATTTCACTAATTTCAGCACTAGTAGTACTGCTAGTGGTTCCGAATTAAATGAGGAGTTTACTCAAAGACAAAGTGCTGACTCACAAGATTTAGGCATTGAACAAAAAGTTACTGAGACTAAGAATAAAGTGATAATACTCTCTGATATTAAAATACCAGCTGTAAGAATGTGAGGCCGCCCCAAAAGACGTAGAAAAATAGTTACCTGTTTAAAACAGAAAAGGAGAAAATGATACGTTTAGTCTTTTAATGTTTCTTTAATTTCCACATAATTGTCATGTCTTTCATAAGAGAGAGTTTGTAATAGGTTTTTTTAAATAAAAAAATTAACATGATCAACATTGATTAAGCACTCCAATATTCTTAGCAAGCCTTGGCGATTCAACCAGACTGGATCCCGATTATATCGCTTAAGCACAAGCTAATAAGCAGTAATCGGTCAGAGGCTATGAGAACCCACTTTGTTAACATACGTCCTAAGTTGTTGGCAAATATGTGCGGAGCACGCGGACGAACAAAAATTGGTGTTTGTGGAATGTGTTCAAACTATCTGGAGCAGACCTTGCTGCGGGGGCTTTGTGGGGCGAAATATGAAAAGCTCGTTCGGATTACTCGGGATGCCCTCAGGCCATAATGCACAAAGCGTTCAGCAAACTAGGAGAACGCTTTTAGAAAACGTTTAGAAGGCAATAGCCAGCTGAGATGTCCTTCAGATGACTCTGGCGCGGGTTATCCCGGGTACTCGGTGTTATAACGAGTTGTGCGAGTTTCTTTCGATGCTCCTTTCGACGAACTCTTGGATTTATTACATCTAAGCTTTTGAGGCTGGTGCCTTTGTGTAACTGGCCTCGTCATTTCCTGTCTTTGCGCTGCAACGGACGTGAAATGCTTTTATTTTCAAATGATTTTAAGAGTGCAGTACGTGTTGTATTCCCAGTTTGCTAAGGTTAACTCCAATAATGAGGAATTACTTACCACTTGAGGTGATATTTTCTTGGGATTTGCAGGCATAAGATGAATTGAAAAAGTACTGGCCTTGACCGAGATTTGAACTCGAGTTCAAATCTCGGTCAAGGCCAGTACTTTTTCAATTCATCTTATGCCTGCAAATCCCAAGAAAATATCACATATGCTCATTTATATATATATATATATATATATATATATATATATATAATTTATTAACTACTAGCTGTTACCCGAGTCTTTGCTTGCTTAGGAAATGGTCTATCCCGTTGACTGATGTATACGTAAATAATGCTCGTACCCTTTCACTCCCTCAGGGGAAGTATTTAAAATAAAACAGTGAAACAGTGTATGTATATGTGTTATTTTCTTACTAAAGACTTGAAGTATAAAATCTCGTATTTACTTATTATTATTACTTTAAAAATAACGGGAATTACACCTTTAGGGGTGGCATTTTCAAAACAGTTAAACAGGTATGTGTATTAATTTATAAACAATAGCCTAAATAATAACGTATAATGTTTTTAACTTCAAAATTGACAGAACTTCTATACAAACTTTCATCCACCGTTTCACCCCCTTAAGAGCCGAATTTAAAAAAAAACAGAAGAACACATGTTCCATGCTTCTAGCTTCCATTAAACGTTCATCCCCTATTTCATCCACTTAGGGCTAGCTTTTTTAAAAGTCAGTAGGGCGGTATGTTACAAGTATAAAAGGTAATCGTGTCATATTTTTATAGGCAAGCCATAACATTATGGTCTTCTTCCACCAGATGGATAATAATGCTTTAATCGGTTTAGAAGCAATAAATTTGACATTCCAATAAATGATACTATAGTACATACTAGTGCGAAAGTATCTTGAAAAAAAACTTAAACTAAGTGTTATCTTATAGCTCAAATTCCATATTTTTTACAATAGAAAGCTCATTTTGTTGGGTTTTTTAATACGAGATAGTCTAAACAAGTTAAAATGAAAAAATTGTCCTATAGTCTTTAACTCCTTCTTTCTGTTCCAGGTAAGTCGCCTTAGTCCTAGATCAGCGTGTAAGGTGTAAGTAAAATACTTTTTAAATCACTTTCAGTTTTTGAACTATACCCCCAAAATAGCTCCACTACTACTCTTTACGTCCGCCTTAGACTAAAACACTAAAAACTGAAAACTACTGTTTAAATTAATTAGGTAGCTTGGAAACAAGCCGATTGAACGTATGTGCTTTGTTAGATGTGCAGAATTTTGTTTACGACCCCTTTTTACAGGCGTTATAAAGTACAGCTGTAAAATCTCTCGCCTGGGTTTTGAAGGAGGCCGACTTTATAATTTCGGCAATATCAAAGACGTACTGGATGTGAGAATTTCTATTTGTGTATTTGTCAAATGTTTTTTTCTGATGTTGAGTATTTTTTAATTTTCAAAAGTTCTAAAAGGTTCAGTTTTTTACCTTTCCTTTCGCAATGTAAAACTTTGACGTTGTTTTCATCTAAGTGATGGTTATTTCTTATGCAATGGTCAGCAAAACTTGTTGTTTGAATGTCTATTCGCAACATGTTCTTTAGTTCTGTTTTTAATAGCTCTACCTGATTGCCCTATGTATATCATGTCACATTGCATGCATTTTATTTGGTAAGTGCCCGTTTTTGTTCAATTTATTAGATTTTAGCTTATTGTTAACTAGAAGACTTCCCAAATTGCACTTATTAACCTCTATTGCTTTTATTCCGAGCCTGTTCAGCCTATTTTTAACACAAACACTAATTCCTTTGACATGATTTACTGCGGCAAAAATATCTTTTTTTCATTGATGTTAGCATTGTGCAGCATTCTTTGTATTCTAACTTTATATTGTTTTTTTAGTATTTGGTCCACAATTTACTTGTTTAATTTTCGTCAATTTTTTCGAAACTTTCTTTTCTAAGTGGTATATATATTAGTCTGTTTATTGAACTATAAAACACGGAATGCTTAATCTGTAATGATTGATTTGAAGAAGCCGGGATTATAACATCTGAGTGTGTTGGTTTTTTGTAAATTTCAAAGTCAATGTTACTACTTTTTACCGACATTGATAAGTCCAGAAAATGAAGAGCTCCATCCTTTTGTTTTTCTAGGGTATATTGAATCTTTTCATTTATTGTATTTAAGGATTTTAAGAATACATCTAACTGCCTGTCAGTTCCCGTCCAAATACAAATAATATCATCAACATATCTAGTCCAGAATAATACATTTTTAATAACTTCATTTTTCTTTGCAAAAAGCTTTTCTTCGAAATTTGACGAGTGGAGACAAAGGTGAACCCATTGGCAGTCCATCGTCTTGTTTGTAGAATGTGTCATTGAACGTAAAATAACGTTGACCTATGCAAATTTCCACAATATTCAGTAGTTCAGTTTTTTCTGTGTATGACAGTTGACGGTTCTTTATTTTATTTTTGAGGATTGTTAAAAGTTCATTTAGGGGGCTAGAAGTGAAAAGATTAGGCACATCAAGGGACACAAGTATAGCGTTATTTGGTATTGATAATTCTTTTACCTTGTTCGCGAAACCTACGGAATTCTTCACGCTGCATTTGGACTGGCATTCAATTGATTGTGTTAAAATGTTTTTGGCAAATTTGCATAATTTATGTGATGGATCATTAACGTAATTAACAACCGGTCTCAAAGATATTCCATTTTTATGAAGCCATATAGAATTGAACCTTGGGGGTTCATTATTCTTAATTTGCACTTTTCTTCGTTTGATATCAAGTGTTCTGAAGATTTTAAAATGTTAGTGATGTCTTTCTGGAACTGGCCTGTGGGATCTGAATTAAGTTTAGAAAAGTTATTTGTGTTTAAGAATTTATTTAGTTAAGTCTGATACTCATCTGTTTTTAAAGTGACGATGGTATTGCCTTTATCCGCCTTACAGTGAATTTTCTGTACATTTTTGTTTTATGCTTTGTATTAAATTGAATTCTACATTTGCTCCCTTGTATGAACGGTCATTTTGTTTGTATTTGTTTGTTATCATATCCGCACACGTGTATATTTCGTTTTTCGTATCCTCATTTGTTACTTTGTCCAAGGCCAATTCTGCATTTATACCTAATATTTTAAATTCTTTTTTAGATACTTGAAAATTTGGGTTACATTTTAGTCCTTTATTTAATAATTTTTTTCCCAATTTGCTAGAAAAATAAATAGGGATGATTTTTAGTGTACCCCATGATGGATTCAGTGATTCCTAAATTGATGACTTTAAGGTTCAAGTTTAATTAAAATCTCTTGAATTTCACACTTTATTTCCATGCTGTACTCCCCACAAGCAACGTCTCTCTTCCTCAAATCGCAGACGTATTCACACAAGCAAAGCGCGTGAGTTGTAAAAGTCGACGTATTGAATATTCATGTGTTGGCAGCGTTCCCCATTCATCTTGCCACCTGAGCCCGTTGATTATTAAAAGCTGCAGGCACCTGCACGAACCTTTTCCGGCGTCGCTATTCATTTTTTTTGCTTGCATGGGTCCCCTCAAATCTGACGAAGCCGGTGAAGTAGTAGAGCCGTATCTCTCGACGTTTTCATTGGCGACATCCCCTCAAGTGCTCTTCAATCTTTGATGAGGTGTAGAAAAATTCCAGTCTTTACAGCGTCGAAAAGGAAAGTGTCGCAGGAACGCAGCCCAACGTGAATATCCAATAATCGTATATCACGCGCCACGATGGGACCAGATCGGATAAGGACACGTCTCCCTTTAGGGTGACGTCACGTGGTGCGCGCCGGGTTCGCACGACCCCGCGTTAACATCGATCGAATTTACCGCCGTTGCGAAAATGTTTCTGTGCGGAAAATCCGCCTGTGTACGATACTGATGCACCGCTGCAGTGCCGTGCTATTCGTCCCGCGAGCATAGCCCGAATTGATATCATTTGTACGGGGCGGATTCCATCAAATTTCAACTCCGGCTCCGGGTAATTGGTCCGATTAAATTTTGGTAAATGCCGCACCACGTGAAATTTTCCGTAGTTGACGGGAAAATAAAAACCTCCTGCTATTGGACGATGCAATACTGCATCTTTATATTGCGCTTGTAGATTCCTACCACCCAATACTTCCAATGAACTCTTTGTTTGGAACATACCGACGGCGTCCCCAAGGGCCATCCACTAAGCCCGGTCGTGGAGGAATTCGAGGAATACACGCTTTCCACAGCACTGTACAGACCCTCCCATTGGTATCGATATGTTGACGACACGTTTGTGATCTAACCACACGGAAGAAACACTCTGCAAAAAATTTTGGATCATCTGAACAACAGACATCCCAACATCGTTTCACCGTGGAAATAGGAGACAAGAAAAGCATACCGTTCCTGGATGGACGACTATGGTATTAGGTATACAGAGAATCAACCCATACGGACCGATACTTACTTGCCAGTTCGAATCACCAGCCGGTCCAAATAGAAGGTATTATTGCGAATAGGGCACCCAAAAAGTAAAAAAAAACATGATTCCGTGAAAAATGCTGTATTCTTTGAGATTTACATTACAGAAGATGCTCAAAATGTTCCCCGTTTGTTACCCCCAAATATTACCCATTTACTGGCAGTAATGCACCCTTGAGTAAATTTTCTAATGTTCTTTGTAGCATATTTGGAGGTAAATTCTGACTCGTTCTTTCAAATCTTCTGCATTATGTGGCCGATTAGCATAAATACGATTTTTGAGATACTCCGATAGGAAAAAATCAAGCGGCGTCAGATCAGGCGAACGTGCTGGGCATTCTATCGCTCCGCGCTTACCAATCCATCTGTCTGGCAATATCTCATTCAAATGTCCACGAACGTTGACTGCAAAATGTGTTCGTGCAAGAGCTGTAAATACTTGACCCTTTCAAATTTCACCAGACAATTCATTTTCTGAGGGTGTTGTGTGTGGATTATGTCTATTCACATTATCATTGAGGCAAGAAGTCGCTTCATCAGAAAACATAATCCAATTTAAAATGGTTCTTCTATCCTATTACCGAAATCATATTCGCTCAGTTCCTTTAATAAGTGAATTTTGTATGGATGAAACCTCTCGTTTTTAAAAATTTTCTGAACAGATCTTCTGCTAATATGGTGAGTGAGAGCACGCTGCTGTACGGAACATTTGGGATTCTCTTGCACATCTAAAAGGACATTCAAGATACTTTCCTCACTCGTAGCAACCTTAGGACGTCCTGTTTTTTGTCGATTTTTAACACCGCCGGTTTCTTCAAAACGTTGCAATATTTTAATAACTGCTGATCTGGCAATTGGTTCACAATCTTCATGAATTGCATTGTAGAGTGCAAGTACTTCTAAATAACTTCACTTATCATCATGTTCAGTTAACCGAGGCATTGCGATTGCAAATAGCAATAACAAAGTGAATGAAATTTATCACTAGTAACGAGGAAAATGGAGACACCTGGAGTTTTTGTTCTTACTTAGCGATAACCAATATGGTTTTTAATGCCGAAGTTTTTTGCTAAATCCACGTTTGTTATCACATATTTCTGTGTGTGGTACATTCTTGAAATCAGGAAAAAATATGCTCTTCAATGATATGCCTTTTGACCCCCTGCCCATTGAAAAATGCAACCATCGTGTGTACACGAACCGAAAACAGAGCATCCGCTTTCAAAACGTCGTTCTTCGTTTTGGGAATTTTAGCGGTTGTTTAACGTGTTAAATCATATTCCAACCAGAAAGAAACTGAAGTATCCTGCGGGTTTCATACTATCGACCCTGTGACTGTGGTGGACATCTTCAGAACTGAGTTCATCGCGGACTAAAATCTACGTAAAAAGGTGTTTTAGCAAACAAATCTACAGAAATTAAATATTTCCAGCTGGGAGAAATTTTACATTTTCCGACAAGTGCAGATTTTTTTAAGATCTCATTGTATCTACGATGCTAGGATAGCTATCAGACTGCGCATTTCACCCTCAGTTTCTTATCAAAATTGATCTTCAGACACCGCTCATTAGATAAAGGAGATTACTTTAAAAGAAATGTCCATTTTGCCTACTATTTATAATAGATTGCAATGTTCCTAATTCTAGGTACCTCCTTTACACAAGCAATATGTATCATGCAAGTTTATCTCGCTCGAACGCTGCTTGTAATTGAAAATAAATCACCAACGTTACAGAGGTCGCCTATCCGTTGCCAGGATCCGTCCAAGTTTAACTGCAGTATATAAACCAACACGGCACCCTATCACGTCTCGCCATCCCAGGAAATTCACTTGCGCCGTTGTTTACATAGCAAAAAGGCAAATTGTGTGTGTGTATATAGAAATCCCTTTACGTAAAATTGAATTCGAGTGGCGCATTTCATATATCAAACGAATGAATTCACGTCGTAACCACTCCGGTGTACTACAGTCGACTTTTGCCTGCCTTTTTGCCGCCCTCATTTCCGTAATGCGCCCGCGAGTTACTTGAATTGAGCATGTGAGGGAAATCTAATTTATGCAAGGTGTTTTTGGAATTTTAATGACCGTTCTAGTTCGTAATGGACGTAACAATGAAATTGTACGCGGCGAAATTGGATTGGCAGGGTAAAAAGAACGGGTGGAATAATAGTTGGCGTTTGCAGTTGCCACGGTACGTGCGCTGGAGGGTTAAGAGACGATTGATTCGAAGAAGGAAGGTACTTTATGTCGTAAATACTTTGAGTCGCTCCCGTATAGAACGACGTTTATTTCATACAACATTATTGTCACRCCAAAATTTCTTGTGAGGTCACTTAGGTTCAATGTTTTCAGTTGTACCTCATATCTAATAACACCTAAAAACTGTTAAGTTTTATTATTTTCATCTAAATACTCTATTAAAAATAGTTGGTGCCGGTGGACCGGCATAAGACAACGATCGTACTTATTATCGTATAAATTCAATGGCTCGATGAAAACAGTACCTCATAAATCTGGTAATAATTTCTGCGTCACTCTAATTTCAATAGAATATGTATAAATTAAAATCACTCGAAAATAAAGCCAAAAGCAATTAGGTTGAGCAATCACTTACAGAGGGCCGAAAAAAGTATACGTTTGTTTATTTGCACTACAAGAATTCACATGGATTTATAAATTTTCAAAGTATTTAGTAAGCTATGAGCATTCTTAAAAATCCAAAAGATGCAATAAATTATGCTCACAAAACTGCAATGTTTTTCCCAATAACCTTTCATCTTTCTCCGTTCTTTCCTAGAAAAAAATCGAAAATATTAATCCTGCTAAAATCTTTAGGTTCCTTGAAATCGTAAACAGTTAAAAAAGACTTCTCCGCATTCGAAAGATTTGAAGTTTTTATAAGATAAGATTAGTAACTTCGGAATTTTTTTTAGGTAGAATCTCGTGATCATTTTTGGTATTTATTTATGGATTAAATAAAAGAAATGATAGCTATAATTTCCTTTACAGTGCAATGTATAACAATACAATCTCTACATTTGTAGAAGGTTGATCCAATAAAAAATACTGATCAAGAGAAATAATTTTTTACAAAATACATTACTTTTTAACATTTGTAGCAAAAATAAATAATACACTCATTAATTGACATGAAGAATGTATCTAATTCGACATAAAACTCTATACCATATGGTTTGAAGGCTTCCGTGGTTGTTGTCGATGACATGTTGTTTTCCGGGCTGGTTCCCACGTTGGTTATTAGACCTTGACGTTTCGACACTCATGTCGGTGTCTGAGGAAGACACCGACATGAGTGTCGAAACGTCAAGGTCTAATAACCAACGTGGGAACCAGCCCGGAAAACAACATGTCATCTATACCATATACTTATAATTGTAATATTTAAAGAAGTCTCTCATTGCAAAATTCCTACTACTTCTATTTGTTGCAATTTTTGATAATATTGTTGCCAAAAGTAGCCACTCAATAAGAAGGCATTGTTTACCTACAAATTTTATTCAGGAAATGGTATCTTGTTATCATCGCACTATTTCATAAAGAGAACTTTCAGATCAACTGTCACTTGATGACTCTTAAATTATCTCTCGTATTGGGTCCTAAAAAATACTCTTCTCTTTAACTCAGTATGAATTCACTTTAAATATAGGTACCAAAGATTTTTTTCTTTCTCTAGTAAGTTACTGTACAATAATTTTGGTCCAAAATACTATAATTCCCCAGGTTCCTACGATCATTTTAAATGAGCAGACTTCTCTGAAAAAAATGACCTTATTTGCACGACAGCAACTTTGAAAGCTTCGTTTGTCATATACCCAGCGGAATTAGTAATAAGTTTAATTAAACGTCATTCAAACGCAAGAATCGGAATTCAGCATCCAATAATGCCCTCTCGGATGTTTCCCGTTCGCGCTTTATCTCGCTGGGAAGCGCGCTAGTGCAGACGTAAAATATTGAGTGTGTATTAGACGAAGCCGGTGCATTCCTGCCCTTTAGAAACGAGGGGGGCGTTGCGGAGGAGCCGTAATCAAGGAAATTTCGTTTTTAAACTTATTGGGCGCAGTTACGGAAAGAGTAATAGGCCATCTTGTCGGCGTGATGAATGTGGAAGACGTTTAAATTTAGGAAGATTAACTCCACTCACTTCGGCTTAAATGGTCCTTATCAAATGAATTGAGATTTTAATGTGGTCTCGGGTATTATCTTAGCTAGAGACGATTGTGATTAGTGCGCTGGATTTGCGAAACGTTTGTGGGAACTCGTGTATGCTAAAGACAATAACAAGCACCATATGCAATCCATATTCTTGATCTACATTGAGAGAAATTGTAGAACTCTGCAATCATAGTGATTTCAAATGCCCTCTATAACATTAAAGCTTTCCTTTGTAGTTGACAAACTAAAGTTAATGCACTTAAATTAGTCGTTTAAGAGAATTATCATTTGTATGATCGAATCTAAGAGATCTAAAGACATTAATTTATTTCGTCTTTTCTATACCGATCTATTGTTATTTAGCCTAACCTCAACTGATTATATACATTCCTTGCCTTTTTCAAGTTCCATTTTCATTTATTGGTGACGCCTGTTAGGAAAAACAAAGTAACCATGAAACTCGTGGCCCATTTAGCATACACTATGTATTTTTAAGGGGTTGGTCTTGATAACAGTGTCAGCTCACATATTCCTGGCATCTATATAATTGAGAAAGAGGCTATCCATCTCTGGTTGTCATGGATTTTTCCAGTGTTCTCTTTTTGCCACCGTCTGGGGTTTTCCGTTGGTATTCTTTCCGCTTTATTCTACCTTCCGATGTTTAGATATCGGAAACTTTTCTCAGGCTTTTCTGGTAATCTATATTAAAAGAGAACACGTGTCGACCTCTTACATACTTACCTTATAGCGTACAGATGAGTAGTAAGGAGATTTGTTGTACCTATCTGTAAAAAAAACAAGTCATTTGCTTATAACCGAACCTTGAGACGAATCTACTCAACTAGCTGAATTTTTTAATGCCTGCTGTAATATACTCAATAATGCCATACAATTTACAAACGAAAAAAGTGCGCTTCCATTAAGTGATTAAAAAAACATGACACTTTTTTGTAAATTGCAGTTGCAAGTTGAACAGAATAACATTTCGGTAATAACTGTTATTAAGTCTCTTAATTAAGAATGATGTTTGTAATAAGTTATAAAAAACCTCACTTTGCGCTGTTTTATTATTTAAAATAATCGATTGAATATTTTTGCCGTTTGTGGGTCTGTATGACTACCATGTTTTTGTCAAATAGGTTACATGTCAATCAAATTTGTACGAATTTGACAATATATTTTACCTTGAAACTATCCATAGCTAATCTAATCAGTATCAGAACATTTGCATGGTATTTACACAATATAATACCACGTGTTTTTTTTCTGTTCATAAAGTTGATGTACATCTCAATAATACAATGAGAATTATATCAGGAAGCGTTAAATCTACTCCACTTCAATGGCTTAGTGTTTCAACAAATATTGCTCCATCAACAATCAGAAGAAAATCAGCCTTGAAACAAATATGGGATAAATATCAAGCAGATATAGAGAATTTCCCAATATCTGAAGTTTTGTATAACACCCACATTAAGAGACTGAAATCAAGAGTGCTTATTTTTGTTTCAGCCTTCTTTATCTTCAGAATTATAGCAAACAGACTGGCAGAATGCAAAAGTATTTAATAATGAACTGATTGAAGACCAAAATTGCTCCTGGTTTTGAATCTGAACAAAAAAAATGTGGTGTCAGTTAGAGCGCATTAGAACTGGCCATGGTAGATATAATGATGTTTTATTTAAGTGGAAGGTAATTGACGACCTAAACTGTCAGAACTGTCTTGAATAAAATTCTGAAATTTTAGAAGGCTGTGACTTTAGAAACGTCAAATATTTATCATTATCATTTTGCGCTGGTTAGTACGTAAGTTTAAAAATCTAGTGAAGTGGAATTTATATATTTGTACATAACATTTTGATTATAAAAAATGAACGAAGAGGAGCATCGTAAAAGCAGATTTTACGAATCTACCAGGTTCACAATATTACTCCGCTTTTAAAGGAGAGAAACAACTATCGGTGTAGAAAAATGTGGGAAAAAGTATCTTGTGTGGCAGGCAATCTGTCAATGCGAGCATCGTACCCAGTGCTTTTTACCACATGAATTAATGCCGATATTTATAACAAAGAATCTTTCAAAAAACGCCTGCTTCCTTTTTTAAGGAAGCAAGAGGGGCCCACATTGTTTTGGCCAGATTTAGCTACTGCTCATTATGCACAGAACGTAAAAAATTTATAATGGAAAAACAAATTTTGTAGAGAAAGAAGTAAATCCAATTGGAAAATATTGGACTCTTTGTAAAAACAAGTTAAAAATTTCCGAATTTTAATCGAGACAAGCCTTATTTGTGGATATGGCCTAGAGACGATCAAGGACATGGTCGAAGAATGTGCTTTAACAAAATTTGAAGGTGGTCTCTATTAAATGCACATATTGAGTGCACGAGCTGTCTTCTAAACATAAAAACTTTATAAACTATTACACAGCTATACTTTTCATACGAATATGTATATATAATTTAGGTAGAGAACGATCCAGTTCCATTTTCTTCAAACGGCATTGAGAATAAGTCAGTAAGCTTCCGCCTGTGAATTTTAATGTTCCAAAATGCTCGACTCCCCCCTTTCGCTTCGCTCCTCACAGCGGAATAACTTGGACCCAAAGAAGAAATGCGTGTCCCTCTTTTAATGCACTTAAAAGCCGATATGCGAAAGAAAAAAGAAAAAGAAGCCGCTTTTCCCGCAACAACAAGAACTCAAAGCGCCAACTTCCGAGAGCTTTATATGTAAGACGCGAGTTACTCTCCCATACTGCGAATTCACAGCAGCCATCTCCGGCGGTCCCACTCAATTAACTTCAATTAAATTTTACGGCATAACCTGGAGTATAATAAAACGGTCGGAATTAAAAACGGCATAGTTTCCGGGAGCGGCACCAAACTAAAACAATAACAGTAAAAGTGGTAGCGGGTGCCGTAAAACTACTGTACGGAGGCGGAATTAAATTAACTCGAAACCAAACGCAGCAGAATGCTCCCGGCTGCAGTAATAAATTCAGACGTAACCGTTTAACGAGTATAATCACACTTATAAAACGCGCCATACCTATGTAGGGATGATTTATGTTGGAAGTTATCATTAATTTTCGGGTGCAGGTAGCGCCTAGGTGGCGAGGCTGTAATTAAGCCATTTATATGATTTTAATGGGATTTTAATGATACAAGAAAGACATGCGTTCGCCTGCGAACACCCTTGACGGTAACGTATTTGAGCTTTGCCCCCATGAAACAAAAACACTTTAATAACATGAGGTTTTCAGTTTTTTTAGTTACTCTTATTAATCAAACTGAAAAGGTAACATCAGGTGAAACACATAAATAGATGTAAGTTAAAAATATATATAGTAATGCAACTCTCTTACCGTTATTACAACCCTGCAATAAAATTTATCTTTCATCTCGAACTGCTGGCGGCCCCTCACAAGTTACCGCAAATAACCGGATTACCATAAATTTAGGTCCGATTTTCGGAAGTTGGTTAACCAGAGTCGGATTATTTAAAGTTCACTACCGGCCAAACCAAAACTAGCATTCAGTCTTAGTATTTCTATGCGCGAGACAAGAGAAGCGAAAAATGTTCCTTCCTTGGGAAAAAGCTGCTCCAAGTACCGCTCAGAATGAAGTTGCTGACGCTGACATGGAAGTGCACATTGAAGAAAACAAGAGGAATCGTCGTTACCTTACCCAAGATGCCAAAGAAATCATAAAAAATGTATACAATTTTTTGACAGAAAAAGAGTGCAGTGCTACGTTAAAAGTGACAAGTGAAATGGTTGGTGTCCCCTACACGACTGTGAGAGATATTATTGAAAATAAAGGCAATTCAAGAAAATCACGCAATTCGGAGAAATTTCTAAATATATCAAAAGAGCTTGGGATATAAATTAAAAAAGCGATTTACCAAATGTATAAGGAAAATAAAGTTCCAACTACGGCAAGACTGAAATTAAAACTTTTGGAATTAGGATATGACATAAGTTGCTGCGAAGAGTGGTTCAGAAAATACTTGAGGAGCATCGGTTTTAATTATGGTACATTAAACCAACGTTTGTCCATAATGGAATCAACCCGACTAAAAAGAATGAGATGGGATTATATAAACGAAATCAGAAGGTACCGCCAAGAAAATCGTAATATTGTATATTTGGATGAAACGTGGTACGACACCCATGACTTGATAAAAAAAGGTCTGACATGGGACAAATAACTGCGTTCTGCAAGCACCACCTTCGAGAGGAAAAAGAATTACAATTCTTCATGCGGGAGGAAGTGATGGATGGGTGGAAAATGGCTTATTACTGTCAGCGAAACAGATCCAAAATTGTTCTGCTGACTACCATTGCGACATGGACTCTGCACTTTTAGAAATTTGGTTTCAGCAGCAGTTACTGCCAGGGCTACCACCAGGATCTGTTATAGTCATGGATAACGCAAGTTATCATTCAAAATTAATGAGCAAGGCGCCAACGTCAGCTGCAAAAAAAAATAGAAATAATTGATTACATGAAAAAGAATAAAATTACAATTCCGGTTGGAAAAGTTACCAAAAAAGATCTGTTGACAATAATAAAAAATCTCAACATACCTAAACAATATCGAGTTGATGAACTAGCGAAAGGACCTGGACATATAGTTATGCGTTTGCCACCGTATTATTGCGTCCTAAACCCAATTGAATTAATGTAGAGTACGCTTAAAAAAGGAATACGAAGAAACAATACAAGTCCGCGTTTAAGTTCGGGAGTTGTAGATTTAGTGCGTAGAGAGGTGAGTAGTATAACGAAAGAACTGTGGAAAAGCTATGTATCCCAAAATATTCAAAATTTTATATTACATGTTAATGATGATGCTAGCAGTGTTTCAGAATTTGACTAGTGATGATGATAATTAATATGTCGGTGTAAACACAGCATTCAACATATTCACTGGATATAAATATTACAGGACTGTTAAAAATCAAAATAAAAATATTTAGGAATGCGAGATTTTTCTTTGCATATTAAAAAATGCTCAGATGTGCATGTTGTCTAGTTAGATTACAAATTTCATTATAACTAGATATACTTTGCTTGTGCAGAATAATGTTGCTACTCATCTAAAATTACGTACAAATCATTTTGAGACGTAAATAAAAACGATCGATGAAAAACCTCTTATTAACGCAATGATTAAAAACTACTTAGAATGATATACACTACACAAACAAAAAATGAGTTTTAAAACGGCTTAAAGCCGGCACTGGAAGTTCGCAAAATCACAAAGAAAGGGTTTGATTTATGAGGGGTCGCGTGCCGTTCCAACTGTGCCTGTAAATGAAAGGTAAATAGTATTGCAGGGTTGTAAAAACGGTAAGTGAATTGCATTACTATACAAATATTTTGTCATTTTTAAGTCGCCTGAAAATAGGAAATACTTTTTGGTGGCTCATTTTAGTTAGTTACAGTCCAACTTGAAAGTGTCCCATTTATTCCTGTAGTCCCTGCGTTGGCATTCCATTGCCTAAAAAATTTAAATCTTTACTTACATTACCTTTGTATCCATTTGGAAAAAGTTAAATTTTAATTAACCCTTTCAGAATCAATATTTTTTGTAATTTATTTGTATTAGATTGTAAATAATTGATTTTTTGGTTTAAGCAATCTAAAATTGTTTCACAATCAACTGCTTTTAATGTCAGCATTTTTAGGAAGAATAAATGTTAAACCTTGATTTAAAAATTTTAATTCATTTTCTGAAAAATTAGATTTTTATAAATTTAAGGTTGTACAATGAAAAGTAAAAGGTTGAAAATTTATAAAAGATTTGTTCGAATTAGAGTGGCTTTTGAATACACACTTTTTAATCTAGTTTTAAATTTTTTATGAGATGCATCAATACACATTTGATTATTATTAATTTGAATTACAGTCATCAGCATTGTTTTAGAAATTATGTTTCTTACGGAAATGTAGGCTTTATAACTTACTTAAAGTCGGCGAAACAATTAAAATTTGTGTTTCCATTGAAATCTCGCGAAAATAATATGTGCTGGTTTTAATCACAAATTTTAATCACGAATGGAAAATGCATTATTTGAAGGAAATGAAAAAGTTTAGGGACGAAGGTAGACCGATAATCTATGTCCTCTTTCCGAATTTAGTTTGATGACAATATGGAAATTGGTTTTTGATTCTTAGTGATTCGGAATAACGCGATAAGGTGTAAACAAAGTGAAGTTGAAATCAAATCCTAATGTTTTTGGTGGGGTTAGAAGAACTGTAAGGTTTAAAATCAATATCCTTTCTATAGTATGACCGAAACATCATGAACTATTGTCTCTTGATGCCTTGATTCAGATAAATCAAAACATGGTGTTACTGGTGGTGAAATAGTTAGGTATAAATATATAGTAATTAGTATAACCGTGATTATAGACTTTTAAGTAATAGATGTTTACCAGGTACCTAGTTGCTCAGCAAATACAGTGAACAGATTTAGCGACCTATATAATCCCGTGTCTGTATATATGTATTTATCTTCCTAGGCAATGATCCCGGTACAGCGGCCTGTCCAGACGAACGTGCGTCAATATTTGCCTCCAGCTAGAATCTCGTCTATATTTTCCAACCCCCCTGCGGACTAGTGAGAATATCGAGTGTTCGTTTTCTCGGGAAATTGCTTATCATTGGCAGATGGAAATCAGAATCTCTCGGTATAAAACTACGCCGACCACGGACACACACGTTCCCACGTTCAACGGCTTGTCATTTATTTCTGCTACGGAGTAAAATATGGATGTGGTCTCCGGGAACGTTTCTTTCGGAAAATATACACTCTGCGCGAGATCGGATTTTACTTCCATGTCATTTTCAGCCTCGCGTATGCGAAATTGGAAGGAAAATGTACGAAACGAATGAGCGCATATGTTTGTTGTCTTCGTTTTCCGCCGGAGAGGTTTTTCCGTTGAACGTTCTATTTTGCACTGTCAACTGCAAGACACGATCAATTCGTATCCAGCAGAAGATGCCACTGTGTTTTGCTTTTATTTATGTGCCCGAAAATCAGTTCGGGAAATGGTCGGGGTTCGCTTTTGCCAAATTGCATCGGGAAGACTAATTCAGAACCCCGACAATCGAAAATTGTTTTATAAAGTTCACCCTTCACACCGTCTCACTGAATAATCAGCTTTATTAGTGCATATAACCAACCAGGTTTTATATTCGTTATACAGTTAAAATGCTCACATCTAAGGTAGAACATTAACCTACAGTATAAGAAGTAATCACTATAATCGAATAAGCAATATAAACGTCAGCGCAACAAATAAATAAACATCTCTTATAAGTTGGGCCTCGCAAAACGTGGATCAATAGACCCCCTAATACTATAATAATACTATACATATGGAAATGAAGTATTTTTTTATTTTTTGAATGCTAACAAGGGTAACATTTTTACACTGGAAGGTAATTTGTTACATAAACTAAATAATATCTGGCGAAAATAAAAAATTGAAAACTGATTATAGCCTTTCTTCTAATATTATATAGCTCCAAGTTAAGGGATATTGTTTCGTTTAGATCAAACATTCTAAAACGTTCACATTGAAAATAATTTGTTTTCCCAGGGAAATAAGCAGTGACTTTTTTGTCAAACTTGCCACAATTTCGTTTTCTCCCACTTCCATATTTTCTTTGTTTTCCACGGTTTCACTCTGTTCACAGGATCACGGTCTTCACATTTTCACGTACTTGCTTCACTCGTGACTTAATACAAACTGAGGGTCAACAATTATTTTTAAGATGTATAAGGCACCTATCATTTCCTCAGAATAAGCGGGTCCTGTACGTGAGCCAGGCCGGGCGGTCCTGTGGTTTGCAAATTTTTATTGCCCCCCAATTACAACCCTTGTAAAGTACCTTTAACGTCAAAACCGTAATATTCTTCCAAATATAGACAAACTATGGCAGGGATACAAGAGCACTTAATCTTGGCAAAAAATGTACTGCATTGTTCGCTAAGCTTTTAAAACACCGCATTTGCTAAAAAAAGCTGAAGAAGTAGTGCGATTTATTAACCAAGTGTGATCGATTTCTGAAAGAAAAGCCTGTACTGAATCAGCTAGCCAGCATTCTATATGGTCACGTAAAGTTCGACTTTAATCTCATCAGTTCATTTGCCATTGCATCACTATGTACTTTAAAATTTAGTATTCATTAGGTGTAATATTCCTTCTCGTTCTTTTGTCTGCTGGTGTGGTGGGAGCCCGAGCTCATAACAGTGTCACATCATTATCTTCAGGAGAGGATCCCTTTGCAGCTCGACTGGAGCGCCATTTGTATGCAAGCGACATATTCGCAACACCATCAGAGCGCTATAAGGGCCCGTAGATATTTTTTCGTAAAGAATACGTAATTGAGGGCCCCTAAAAAGATAACCTAATTCCTTTATAACCTGAATTTTTCCCGCGCAGAAATTCCTCCTTATCAATTTTTAAAGGAAGGCCGAGAAGCTTTAAAATTCATGTCCTTCCCTTTATTCCCGGAGAGAGGCGCTGCGGCTGGATTTCATAGCTTTGTTCGTTGGTCGTTAGGTTCCCTTTGCTGTGGAGAAAAGACTACATTAAAAGGGAATTTTATAGCACTTTTTGTGGCTGAAATTCTTGCCACGTCTCGTGCTCAGGCCCAGGTCATTTTTATAATTGCCTAAGTTTTAATCAGCTGTTTTACTCCCGTAAATCCGTTTATACGCTGACATGGGGCTTATTCACGGTTGTAGACTTCGCTACAAGAAGGACGCAGCTCTAAATTTAATAGTTGTACATACATATAGTCATATATACAGGGTGATTTTTTGAAAACTTCACACCTTAAATAACTTTAAATAGCGGAAAAATTTAAAATTTTTCAAAAACAGGTAAACTTTTGTTTGCAGGGGGACAACTTTTGAGATAAGTTTTTAATGGATAGCGCTTACCCTCTTAGCGGGGTAGATACCCTTTCAAAAATTTTAAATGAAACTACCCATCTTACGATACATCATCTAAAAGCTTATTACACAAGGAGTCTTGCCATGTAATTAGTTTTACTATTTTTTACCCATTGACGGGGTAGTGGGTCAAAAAGTGCATTGTAGCAAGTGGCTTATAAAATGGAATATTTTGAACTTTTTTTAACAAAATTTATTGTCTTGCAGTTACAATAAAAATTGTCCTTACTTAAGCCTAAAAAAACTTGTTAAAAAATAATTGTTACACCTAAGCAAAATGCCAAAACTACTTAAAATTTTCTTTCGACATTACTTGATATTGAAACTCGACAGTTTATACTGAATTGGCTAAATAATTATCTACTTTGTGTTTCCAATTTTTTGTTTCAACTTTTTGGCTACTTCTTTGGCACGACCATCTTTTTGTTCACATTCCTTCTTATAAATCGCGTGAAATTTTAAAGTGAGAGTTCAAGTGATAATGGTTTGTTCAACTGCCGAAAGGGTAGAAATAATTTTTATTTACGGTGCTGAGCATAGCTGTGCTCGTGCGTCAGCAAGGGTGTTTAACGAACGGCACCCCGATAAAAATGTTGACGCTAGGTACATTCTCGATCTCGTGCAGAAATTTCAAGACACTGGATCTGTAGTAAACAAAAAAAGGGCAGGGAATAGAGTCGTTGATGAAATGGCCCAACTTGAAGTACTTGGTCATTTTGCAATGGATCCAACTAGCTCTTAGCGTAAAATTTCTACAGCCACTGGACTTTCTTATTCATCTGTAAGGAAAGTTACAAAACTGCACAAATTCCATCCCTATAAGATGAAAACTCTCCAGGAACTCGACGAAGATGACTTTGATAGAAGACTGCAATTTTGCGAAATTATGACAGAAAAGATTATAGTAAATCCAAATCTAATAAAAAATATCTGCTTCAGTGATGAATGCACATTTTTTTGAACGGCTCTGTAAATAAACATATCGTTAGGTACTGGAGTGACGAAGATCCTTATATTTTTCGTGAAGGTCATACACAAGTTCCTCAGAAGCTGAACGTCTGGGCTGGAATACTTGGCAACGCAATTGTAGGTCCAATTTTCATTGATGGGACGCTAAATGGGGGAATGTATTTAGAATTACTTGATAACGTTATTGATCCTTTAATCACAGAGCAATTAGAAAACCAACGTGACCCTGAAGGAAATCCAATGTTGGATGAATACGAATTGTTTTACCAACATGATGGAGCCCCACCGCATTACGCCATTAATGTGCGAAATTGGTTAAATCATAGATTTCCTCTTCATTGGATTGGTAGGCGTGGAACAATTGAATGGCCGATTTGACTGCTTTAGATTTCTTTCTATGGGGTCATTTAAAATCTGTGGTTTACATAACACAACCTACTAGCCTGGACGATCTGCGAGAAAGAATTATTAACGAGTGCAGGAGGATTCCACCTGAAACTTTCCGAAAAGTGCAGCAGGAGTTCGAGAACCGTCTGTATTATTGTATGGAAAGAGGTGGTGCACATTTTGAGAATCTATTGTAAGGTTTGAATTTCTATGGTTTTGTTCACACTGTTTTTGGAGTTACAAATAAATAATTTTTCTTTTTCGTGGACATGGACTTTCTAAAAAATTACATGATAAATACTTTAATGTTAATAATAATGTCAAAAGAAAATTTTCAGTATTCTGGGAGTTTTTTTTAAGTGTCATATTTTTTACAAGTTGTTTGTTTAAATTTTGGGTTCTCGTAAGGACAAATTTTATTTCCGCTCTAAAATGTTTCGTAGGCACTATTAATCTATTACCCCGTCAATAAGTTAAACGTGGTAAAACTAATTACATGGCCAGACTCTTTGTGAAATAAGCTTTCAAATGATGTATCACAAGATGGATAGTTCCATTTAAAATTTTTAAAGGGGTGTCTACCCTGCTCAGAGAGTAAGCGCTATCCATTAAAAACTTATCTCAAAAGTTGTCCCCCTGCAAACAAAAGTTTACCTGTTTTGGTAAATTTTTAAATTTTTGCTATATTTAAAGTTATTTAAGGTGTGAAGTTTTCAAAAAATCACCCTGTATATCCATCGGCGTACCCAGCTTTTGGTCTAAGAGGGGGGGAAAAGTAGGAATTTCCGTTAGTGAATAATTCAACATAAATACGAGTAAAAATGTGCCTTTATCGGATTGTGTACCTAAGTAATTAACGACGTATTTATTCCAAGAACAATCCTCGTTGATTTTCTGCTAGGTGACTTAAAACATTTTCTGTGAAGACTCGAATTTTTTATGTTTTTTATATACATTGATGATATAAAGCTGGTTTATTCCTAATTTAATTATTGATGATCCCAGTTAGGTGAAATCTAGCACATTCAGTTGCATCTCCATCACGTTTAACAAAAGATGAGTCGATACATTTTATTTGGAATCCATATCACAATGTATAATAATGTCAAACGAAGTACTAAAGAAAGATAAATTCCCCTTTAAGCATCTACTGATGGGACCATTTTTTATGATTCGGAATTCGCACATATCAAAGACTAATGAATCAACCCATGCGCTTGTAGTTTAATTTCAACTTTTCACACTACAAATTTAAGTTAGAAGTTAATAGGAACATTGTAAAGATAAAAAATTATCAAAACTCAGAATGAGGAAACAACTTGGTCTTAAGACTTAAGACTGTAATGATTTAAGGCTTAGTTAATCTTAGTTAAACTTAAAAATACAAGCTAGAAGCCCCAGCATTATGCGTCAGCTGGCTAAACACCCCCAATCAGCATTAAATTAATGGTTGTTTTATCTCTAACAATTGTTATTCATACATCTAATTTTACTCAAAAAAAAGTAGTCCTTTTTGCTCTCTGGCTAAAATAATGACCGGGGCATAAACCGAAAATAATGCTTTTGAGTCGATTATATCAATGCTAGGTAATAACCAGACACTGCAACACATAAGTAAAATGATAGCATATTACATCTCGACGTTTGACGACGATTTTGTACACATTATGAGTACTGTGTAAAATCAGAATTAGATACTTGCATAAAATTATGCCAAGACATGTTTTGTTATGAACACCATACAGAATATGCCATCTTTTTTAGACTGAGCATTCGGGTTTAATTGATTATCACATTTTTCATTTAGCTATTATTTAGCCAACCTTCCTACTCCGCCAGTGCACTGCTCCCAAAAATTAACCCACCACTTAATATTTTAACCAAATTAAGCCTCATTTAAATAAACTGAAATATATTTAATCGGATTTTCAAAAGACTACTAACATTTTAACAGCACACTGGGTTTTAATTCGTTCTTATAATGCTACTGGATTCCTAAAACTTATGTTAAATAGACTTGCATAACTCTTAGTGCGGATGGATTTTTGCTCGAAATAACTGATATTTTTGAAAATTTTTTGTTTCTCTGTATTAATTGTTAAAATGTAACGCGAGTTTAGAAATTTGTAACGAAGAAGGTTGGAGTTACCGCCAAATACAAATACGTGACAGATTCTGTGTATTCCATATAACAGAATCATGCGTAGTTGAACAATCTCTATAGGAAAACATATTAGAAGAGCTGAACAAAGTAGAAATCGTTTTATGACTCCTGACCAAGATAAGCTTGGAAACTTAATTAACCAGCTAAATGTATGGAAGGTGGGGAGGGCCCAGAGCTGGCAGTTCAGGTCCACCCCTTCGGTACGCTTATATATAGATCTGTGATATTCCTTTTCCTGTAGCATAAATACAAAAGTCATAAACCTGCAAGGAAGAATACTTCTACCTTAGAATTACCTTTGACATCTTCTGTTTTCCCTTTGAGGGTATAAAAATACTTCAGCTCCGCCTATATGAAGCTGTTTATTGGTTTTAATCTGGACTAGTTCTTCTCTTACTATATGTTCAACATATTTTCAGGCTGGACTATCAAATGAGAGTCGCAAATCACTTTTGGACGAATAAACAGTTTTTACCTTTACACCACATATCTCAGATAAATCTGGGTCACATTTCTCTAAATACAATGAGTACAACTTCTTGATATTAAACTCTGATGGGACATACATTCTATTGTAATTCTTGTGATAGCTACAATGTGATGTTTTCATAAAAAAGATTTTGACTTGTGAATCCATTAGTGTAGTGCTTGCTCCGACAGTGCTTTATAGCCATTTAGCAAGATTGCAGTGAATAAGCTTTCTTGCACTCTCTTATCAGGTTTTTCGTTCGATACTGATCTAAAATTATTAGAAATGTTAACAAAAGCAATTTATTCAATTTATTCTGTTCTGTGTTATCCCACTGTAAAAAGCTATTCCTTAAATTACGCTTATTAAGCCACATCATTTTTTCATTTATATTCAAGTTTTGTTAGTTACACTTCTCAGCTAAACTAGATTTGTTTATACACTGTATCGCTTTTTATTAGAATTGTTTAAAATGGGTTTGTAAAACTCTTAGTTCTCTTTCAGTTATTATAGCAATTCTTCGTTTTTTCGTAGGGATTAGAAATTTTATTTTTAATTTAGATGTATCAGATATTTGAGCCAAAGTTAACTTTTATGAAAAAATTTGGATAATTTTTTGTCTCCCGTAGTATTGATTCTGTACAATAAGAAAAAATGCGATCAATACAAAATTTGCGTGTGTGGGCTGTTTTAATGCCTTTTATCCATAATCGCAGCAATATTCATGAGCACGGTCAAAATTTATTAGTTAGGTGTTATGTCCGTATTAAAATCGGCTATAAATATTTCATATTACTTGGCCTTGCTTATTTATTGTTAGGCACTTAAATCTCTGTTAATCTAATCCCACATACAGACAAGACATTTTTAAAAGATCATTTATTTGGCATAATAGATATGTAATAAATTCAGAAATCGGCCAACGGTAAACAATAAACTATTTTGTCTACAGTATGTTCCCCGTTCAATGTTACAACAGAAAAAAAATGTCTTCGATTTTACGCTGAAATTGAAAAGGAAAAACATGTTTTGCTTGTCCTAACGCAAATCTGTAATTAAAACTTTATATACTGGCTCAATGGAAAGAGAAATTAAACTTCTCTCGATCTTTGGACCTAGTAACCTTTTTTTCTGTTTTTAAATCCCATCTCATTCGCGGTTTTATTTGTTTCCCGACGATTTGACGCAAGTTATTTGTGACAAAATAAATTTAATAAACAGATTTAAAGTGAAAGGAACAAAGTAATTTTTAACAAGAATAATCATTATTCAATTTTTTGATTGCGTCCAATTTTATTCTAAAACGAAACCTATGATTCAGAAGTTAGTATCATCCCATGTTGGTGATTTAAAGAGTTAAAGATCTCAGAAATACTGGGTAATGAAGCTAGTGATTGAGCTATTGTCACCTTTCTTAATGACAGTGACAGCAACTGTTTAGGCAAGAGGTTCTGCTGCAACTTTTTACTCTTTTAAATAGATTGCTATATATTTTGTCTGGGCCTGATGAGTCGATATCTCTCACAAATCTTGCTGCTATTTCGGAAAAGTATTTATTGAAAAGAATCGCGCTTTCTCTATCACTATCCACACAGATTTTTATTTCGTTCATAATACGATTTCTGTTTATACCGTCATCAAAAATGGACCACAACGTTTTTTGTTTATTTGTTGAATTTTGTAACTTCTTTTTATTGTACAACTGTTTGGTAGAAGCTTAGAGATATTCAACGAGATAAATTTTCCTAAAGTCAAGCACCTCCAGTGTCAACCAATCACCAATCTTTCGACTTCTACTCGTATGACCCTTTTTCAAGAGATAACGTTTCCCAAAGCGGTACCCAAAAACTGACATAAATAAATTACGAATTAATTGCTTCATAAGGACGAATTACGAATGAATACTTCATAACTACATAAATAATATGTGTTCTTTAATTATAGGCAACTTACACCTGTACGTTGGCCTTCTTTTATAACCATAACAAATGATACCATCCCAGACTTCCTAGACATATCGTGTGGTCAATGTATTACCTCCAGTTATACACGTGCAAACAAAAGAAGGGTCATAACACACCATTTGTCTTGTTCACGGGAGGATAAACCCAGCCCACAGTTTATTTAACATTCATCACATCAGGTTCGATATGTAACATCCAGAGATGGCTTTATACATCATTTTTTGGAAACCCTAAATCAACACATTTCTCGCGGACTTGCAAGTTCCCTTCCCGGGGAGTCCCAAAACGTGACCCCATTTCACTACGTGAACATAACGATTTGGTCATATTTCCGCAAGCCAGCGACATTGTACGACCGTTCTCCCAGGGGAAGTTTTCACTTTCCTGTAATTATTCGATGCAAGGTGGACTATATTGATCTAAAAGTACGGTCGTATAGGGTAACGACTGAGATGAAATCGATAACAGAGTTGGCGGAACTGCTTTGTATTTTCATTAAACAAGTGAACCGTTGGATTAACACGATCCATTAACTGGTGTGCCTTTAATTGTTTACGTTTGTTCCTGTAATACGAGAAGAGTATAACAGGTGATGCGATGTGAGAACTTTCTCTCTTTTTTTTGTGACCGACTTTCTTTACTGTTATGATTACACCGCAACAATGGATTATCTTAAACATCAACAAGCAAGGCTGCTTTTGCCTCTTTCTAAAATAGTTTGTACTGAAGAATAGGGTGACTGTAACACGTCACTGGCTTCTTGAATGGGTGAGGGGCATCCTCTTCTCAAAAGTGAATCGTAAATATTTAAGATTAGTTCCTTAGCATCGGGATGAAGATGACCGCATTCCTCGAATATTAGATTCGCTAATTACTCCATGAATCATCTGCTTTCTCTAGAGATTTACGGTTTAGTAAGAGTTATTTCATTAAACGTTTGTGAAGAAAACCATAATAACAACAAAAACTAACGCGTATCCAAAATATTATTTGAAAACACTATCTCATGTTTAATCGATAATACAGCTTACTATCTGGAATGGCCGTAGGGATCTGCACTGTACCGCCGCTGCGTTGCAAGGAGCCAGTAACAGATGGCGCTGGGTCAAGGCAATCGACAATTGTAAACATACATGGCCGTGTCGTTTGACGAAGTGCACTGACTGCACCGATTTGTGTTTGCAAATAGTGTTTATTTATTTTTGAACAGTGTAAATAGTTAGTATTAAGTGCAATCGGTTATTTCTGAGTGAACGAGATAGTGTGCAATTCAGGAATACCGGATTTGTTCGCACGTCAGCACCACAAAGGTAAATAATACCATGTTTTTGGTTATGTATTATTTTTGTTATTGTTGCACTTTTTCCATGTGCACTCCTTAAATCTAGCTTGCTAATAGGATTATTGGGTTGGAGTTTTAATTTATGATTATGGTTAGTCAGAGCAATTTGTTTCAATAAGTCATTAAAAAGTAGTAACGTCTGGCTTGGGAACTTCTTTAATTGCTGTGGGTGTAAACAATTACTTTTCAATGAAAGGCAAGCAAACGTGTGTTATTACAAAACATATTTAAATGTATGTGAATGCACCCTGTTTTTTTTATTAGGTGTAATATAGACAGGCTCCATGAAACGTTGACTCTGGCTTCTCTTTGAATCACAGCTTGTTATTATTTTGATACGGCTTCTATTTTAACGTTTGTCATATGTAAAAATAACTACGACCCCAGTTTAGTAGGTACGTTTAAAAATAGACCAGTTAGAAACGTTTTTGAATTGAAATATTATCTAAAATGGTATCAGTATTCCTTTTTATGCCTATAATTAGTTGTTATTTGTGTACCTTATAAGTCATCTCTATTTACCTAGAGAATCGATGTCTTGTAATCGTATAGGAAAGTGTCTAGGATGACTAATTGCTTTGTTTTTTGATAAATAAATATTTTGAGGTAGGTTAGTGTCTAGATAAGATAAAAGTCCAATAATGTTAGCCGACATAAAATGATGTGTATTGTTTTAAAAATAATTTGCTCTTAATTTATAAGAATGAGACGTTCACCCGCAACCCACAAGTGTTAGCTCTTTAAAAATTCATTGTTTTTGCATGTCTGCATGCAGAAAGTAAGAATCATCAGGTAGCTGCCGCAAAGAATTGCTTACATTTTCTGCTGTAATTATTTGAAAGTTCGGACATAATTAACTATGTATTTTCATTATCTTCTTAACATTAGGGACATAATGGTACAAGCTTAATTATATTATAACTACGTTCAGAATTTTGTCTACGTACCTAATTTTTTGTAGGAGCAATATAATTTAATTGTTAAAATCAAATCAATCAAAGGCGTATTGGACCTTCATCTTGCATATTTTTTGTCTTTTAGTTGTGCTTTTTTCCTTTCCAAATATTCCAAAAGGTTTAGTTTTTTACCCTCGTACTTATCTTTTCTTTCGTTAGCAGTGATTAATTGCTATGCATTGGTTAGCAAAAACCGTTTCTTACCTCTTTTGGTTTAATTTCGAATATATTGAGCCTATTTTAACGCAAACGCAAACGCACGTCTTTGATATAATTTACTGCGGTGAAAATTATATACTCTTTATTATTCATGGTAGTATTGTACAGCATTCTTTGCATTTTGCTAGATTTATATATTTATTACTTTTTAATAAATGGTTCAGAATGTTTATCGTATCAGTTGTTAAAGGTTAACTTCACTGTTTGATGGTTGTTATTTTTTCCAAGTTTTTCTTTTTTAAGGGTTAAATTTAACAATCAATTGATTAAACTATAGAACACGGGATCATTACATCTAATTATCCAGAAAGCTAAAAAAAAATACATTCAACTGTCTATCAGCATCTGTCCAAATAAAAAAAAATATCTGGTTCAGAACAATATTCTTTTCATAATTTCGTTTTTCAAAATCCTATAGAAAAACTTCGGCCAGTATTACAGACAAAAGCTCTTGACTGACGAATATGTCATGAAATATAAAATTACTTTGATCTATGCTTATTTTCACGATATATAGGTAAAACATATTTGAGTTTTCTCTATTTGATAGGAGGGAGTTATTCATTTTCTATATAAGGATTGTTAAAGGCAAGCAGTGAAAGGACAAATCAAAAGACAAAAGAAAAGCATTATTTGGTATTTGTTTACCTTGTTCGCGAAATTTTGGGTATATACTTTGGTATCATATTTGATAAAACTGGTGTTCCAAGATACCTAATTGATTTAGAATATTTCAGAATGAGTGCCTCTTTGAAATGAAACCATTCAATTTACTTTTAAGAAAAATGAGTTTTGTTGTGTCGTCGAAACAATTTTATACGATTCCTTGCAACATTGAATTTTCTTTTTCTTGTATTAATTCATCAATACTGATTTTAAAGTTCTTAATCAGAGACGTGCTTGTGTATTATTTTGATAGATGGGCTTTATATTCGTATTACACAAGTTTTAAACCTGTTAGTATTGTAGGAAACAGTTTCGTTACTTTTTCAGCAATACGTTATATTCTCTAAATTTTACTTAATGGAATAAAAAATTAAATACCAGAAATCCGACAAGAAATAATGCTAATGTGATTTGATTTTACCAGCGGCCCATGTGATGCCCACAGTACTATCCCAAATAATTTCCTATAGGCGCTATATGACTCTTATCGGGACATCCATGTTAAACAAGAGAGGGGCTGCTGATAATTTTCATTCCCTTTGTTATTTACAATCGCAATGCCTTCAGTTAACGAACATGATCGCATTTTGATGATGATTTGGAGATAGAAGGCGAAGTTATTTGGAAGTAGTTCCACTCTACAATGCAATTCATGAAGATCGTCAAAAATCGTGTAAAAATTACTCAAATTTCTAATGACCATGTATGGGTATATTTTTAGTATAAGTTACAGGGCGCCAAATAAAAAAAGGAAAAATAAAACATTGACAATATTCACCTAAAACAGCAACAGTTACAACAAAGGTTTGGAATGCTTGGGCAAATTTTATGAATTTACTTATTATTTTACTCTCACTAAAGACAAAAACTAGAAACTTGTACAATGAAATAATCTTAATTCATTCAAACAACTTGGAAGGATCACTAAAGCTGTTGTGACAGAAAATACTTCTTGAATTTGAAACTAGTTTGGAAAGAAGTGAAGATGAAGAAGGAATTGTTTTATGCAGAAGACAAAGATACCGAAAATTTGTCATTGAATGAAGATAAAAATAATAGTGTTAGTATTATGCTTGAAAACTATTACAGTCTAGTTTGATGATCGCCTGTATCTGGGTTGGAAATTTAAATCGAAGAAGTGTAGTTACCTACATCTCTTGTATACGCACTGACGCCATTACAGTTTGATTCTTCATTGTATACGTTGTTTACTGAGTGTTTAAGATGCCTCCAACAATCGTGAGTCCTGCCGATTGTGAAGTACGGGCTGTTATACGATTTCTTAGTGCTAAAGGCGTAAAACATATCGATATTCATCGTGAGATCCGTGAAGTTTACGGACAAAACATTATGAGTGATGGAATGATAAGGAAATGGGTGAAAGCATTTAAAGGTGGCCGCACAAATGTGCATGATGAAGAACGGAGTGGGCGCCCTTCGGTCGTTAATGAAGATTTGGTGCAGAAAGTGAACGAAAAGGTGAGAGAAAACAGACGCTTTACAATTTCATCATTGTGAGACTGCTTTCCTCAATATTCTCGTAGTGTTTTGTATCGCATTGTGACCGAGAACTTGAGTTACCGGAAATTGTGTTCACGTTGGGTTCCGAAAATGTTGACGGATTTGCACAAAACCCAACGTTTAGGCAGTGCATTGACTTTCCTTGAGCGGTACCACAATGAAGGTGAAGATTTCTTAGACCAAATTGTTACTGGTGACGAAACATGGGTGGCCTACGTCACACCAGAATCGAAACAACAATCCATGGAATGGCGACATTCATCATCACTGAAAAAAGTGAAGTWTAAGCAAACAATTTCTGCCCGGAAAATCATGTGCACCGTTTTTTGGGACAGAAAAGGAGTATTGCTAGTGGAGTTTCTGCCTCGTAATGAGACAATCAATGCAGCGTCTTATTGTAAGACATTGAACAATCTGCGTCGTGCAATCCAGAACAAAAGACGTGGCAAGTTGAGTAAGGGTATCGTTTWGCTGCATGACAATGCCCGTCCACATGTGGCTAATCGGACCAAAGATCTCATTAAATGGGAAACTCTAGATCATCCTCCATACAGCCCTGATCTGGCGCCCAGCGACTACCATTTGTTCCTGCATTTGAAGAAACACCTGGGTGGTCAGCGTCTTCAAGACGATAACGAAGTCGAAACATTTGTGATACAGTGGTTAACAAGTCAGGCGGCAGAATTTTATGAGGAGGGTATTCAAAAACTGGTGCCACGTTATGACAAGTGCCTCAATATTCACGGAAATTATGTAGAAAAGTAGATTAAGATACAGGCTTTCATGTAAGATAAAATTATTGCGATATTTTTGCACGTCTTTTTTTAATTCCAAAACGGTACTTACTTAAAAAACATGCCTCGTATATGGATATGGGTGGATGTGGATGGATGTATACGTTTGTCCATGGATGTATGTGGATGTGTTTGAGAAAATGGATGAGTTTGTACAATTTTGGGTGGGTGATTTCCCCCTCGGTGAATAGACATAATTGCAGATATTGGTCGGACACAAATTCATATTGGATGGAATAAGTCGACACACAATACGTGTGATAGATTTTTGAAATCAGGAAAGGATATTCTTTTCAATGATGTTCCTTTTGACCCCCCTTCCCCTAAAATGCAACTTGCGCGCATATCTTGGAAAGGAGAGCTGACACGGGGTTGAAAACTACCCATAGGCTCATGTACAATTTCAGAAATACTTTGTAGCCCCTGTATATTAAAAACAAGGATGTTTTGTTAAAGGACTAAGCGGGCCTTGCGGTTGTTCGAAACGAAACGAAATCTTAATAAGGGTTAGCTGAAAAAGTTACCATTCCTCAGAGCCATTGACAATAATTCGTTTCCTCCAAATTCTCCCCCACTTCCTGACACCCTTTACTTATTGAGCGCCGTCATGCCGCCGCTGCTCCTGAAGTTTTCCGTTGTTATATACTTTCTTGCCCAACTAATTAGAGTTGTATGTTGTCATTTGTTACTTATTCATCCTATCGGTTCACCGAGGCGAAGTTTTCTCCTCTCCGTGCCCGAAGAGTTATTTTGAAGTTCTAAGGGAGATCCGGAGCTCGCAGCGTTGCGGTGACCCCACAAACAAAAGCGTTGACGCATTTGCAACTAGTCAAATAAATAGTGGAGGAAATCCGGCGCTTTTCCAATCCGTGCCCTTCCATTAGCCCGCTTCCGTGATTTGTACGACGGCATCCATATATATTGAAAATTCCTTTGGTCTAATTGAAAAGAACAATGGAAAATATATTGATTCCGGCAACCGCCGCCGGCGTATATCACGATGTGGGGCACTTATTGACAGTTCCACTGGTTTTCAGCACAGATTAAAGTCGGGATCGGCTCTAAAACCCTTAAACGTCCCCGCAGATAAATTCTCCGCGTTGGCCCACCGGGGTTCGACAATCTAATAACAATATGTTTGTTCCTTGACAGGGCCTATAAGCGCCGGACAGGGATCGAATGTCGGCGCGATAAGCCGCATGAAATTTGATTCTAACTTGGAATACTGGATGTGTGACACACATACCTTCCTGGCGGTTATGTGATAAATAAACTTGTTTATAAACTTCGTTGTCTGTACCTAGCACGCGTGGTGCACAAGCTGGAACCCCGAGCTTTTCCGGATGACGCAAGGGAAATCCTCTGTGACTTCATTTTATTATTCATTTTCGTTAAAAAAATCCCCTTAGCGTTTATGTATTTGATAAGGATGAATCTATTGTAATTTGATAATTTTTCTTCATATTTGTTATTGGTAGGTATATAGATACGTGGGGAGATCATTATTTACGGTCCCTGATATAGTAGGCACTGATTGACGGTGAAATTCTTGTTCAATACCATCCTTGTCATTCGTTGTTTGTTAAAATAATTTAGAATTAACGCGAAGGTGTTTGAATAATGTTCAGCAATGGAAAAATTTGAGATACGCGCAGTGACAAAGTATTTGCAAAAGAAAAGGTCGTCGTCAAAAGAAATTCATCAAGATATGGTCGGTGTATTAGGTGAAAGTACACCTTTTTACCAAGTAGTAAAAAATTTACCTCGAGATCTTAAATTGGGAAGACAAACGTGTGAACATGTAAAAGGTGCCGGACGACCAGTAACTGTCACTATTCAGGAAAATGTTAATCGTGTACATGACATGGTAATGGCAGATAGGCGAATGACTATTCGTCGGATATCTGAATTTACAGACTTTTAATATGGCACAATAGAACAAATATTGACAGATATTTTAGGTCTTAAAAAGTTATCTGCACGCTGGGTCCCTAGAATGTTAACGCCTGACCAGAAACGTTCGAGAGTCCTGCATTCTGAAGCCAGTCTGGCAAAGTTTTCAGCAGACCCGGATGAATTTCTCTCTCGATTTGTAACTGTTGATGAAACATGGGTCCACCACTTTGACCCAGAGTCAAAACAACAGAGTATGGAGTCGCATCACAAAATTTTAATTGTTGGGAATTATATTTGGTCTTGCTAGACTTTTCCAATACATTTAATACTATAAATCACAATACTCTCTCTATTAATTTGAAACATATTGGATTCGATTATACTCAGATTTCGATAAAAAGAGGTGTTCCTCAAGGGTCTATTCTAGGGCCTGTACTTTTGTATATATACTTCTAGTCTTTTCTTGCACTACTGCAAATATCATTAACCGTGCAAGTACATTAATTTCCAGTGTCGTTAACGACTTGGTGCATATACATAACCTGAATATTAACCGATCTATATCTGCTATCATGTTATTTGGTTATGTGGCTGGTCTTAAGTAAAGAGCTTGATTTAATAGTGAATGGCACCAAAAACTACCTGTTAGTGATGTGTCTCGCCAACTTGGTTTATTCATCGATAATAATTAGCGTTTTAAGCAACACATTGATGAATGCATTGGCAAAGCGTATGGTTCTTTACAACTTATTTATAATTATAGAGACTTTCTAAACAGTACCTACAAAAAACGTTTATAGCGGATAGAAAATAATTGTTTGCAGATGTGTTTTGGAGTGGACTCGAGGAGGAAATCTCGCACTAAAATTGTACAAACTCATCCATTTTCTCAGACACATCCACAAACATCCATAGACAAACGTGTACATCCATCCACATCCACCCATATCAATATATATTCACCCACATTCATTACACCTCCTACAAATACTCTATTATCTGTCCTTTTCAGAAAAAAAGGTTGCGAGCTTTGTGAAATTACTGGAACATAAAAAAAATGAATTTTTTATTTATTTCTTTGCTGTAATTTTCCGAACTACACTTCTTTGATGTAAATTTCCAACCCAGATACCAGCGGTCATCAAACTAGACTGTAATAGTTTTCAAGCATAATACTAACACTATTATTTTTATCTTCATCCAATTACAAATTTTCAGTGTCTTTGTCTTCTGCTTAAGACAATTCCTTCTTCATCTTCACTTGTTTCCAAACTAGTTTCAAATTCAAGAGTATTTTCTCTCTGAACAGCTTTACTGATCCTTCCAAATTGTTTGAATGAATTAAGATTAGGTACAACGATCTGAGAATCATTTGTTTTTTTTTCAGGAATAGTGCGAACGTATCTTTTTATTTCAACATTTTTGTCTTTAGGGAGAGTAAAAAAACCAATAAGTTCATAAAATTTGCCCAAGCATTCCAGACTTTTGTTGTAACTGTTGCGGTTTTAAGTGAATATTGTCAATGTTTTCTTTTTCCTTTAATATATTTGAAMGAATGTACATACGCTCTCCATTACAGTACACTTTTTATTTGGCGCCTTGTAAATTATACCAAAAATACACCCACAAATGGTCATTAGAAATTTGAGTAATTTTTACACGGTTCAGTCTGTCACTGCTTCAGTTTTCATTAAAAAGCCAGCAAACGTAAAATGCGAGGTGAAACGCGTGGTTTTAGKTCAGGTCTTAGCAGTTGGGAGTTTTTTTTTGTGGACCAAATTTACAAATCACATCCATCCACATCCAGACACGTCCACTCAACAGATCCAAACACATCCAGGCCACATCCGAGCAGTTGTACAAACACATCCACGGTGATTACCCCCTCGGGTGGACTGCATACTTCTAGAGCGTTATTGCGATCGAAATGTTTGAATATGGGACACAGACGTTTGTTACACTTTTCTGTTGTAGTTCATAAAGTAATTCTGTTCAAAAAGCCATCTTACCTTTTTGAAAAACTTACTTTTAGAACAGACGTTCATAACATAAATATTAGGAACAAGGGATTAAAAACAACGCCGAAGCACTCGCCTTCTCGACAGACGAAGTTTTTGAGAAGTGGTTCATAGAAAACTTGATTAGCTAAATTTCAAAAGGTAGTGTTATTGTTTTTGTCAATGTCAGTTACCATTCTGTATTAGGAAAAAAACAATATCGATCTGATTGCTTCTGAGTACGTTTTAATTGTTTTGCACTTACCCCATGCATTTTTAATCCTATCGGAATATGGGGCCAGTTGAGGGAAAAATTAAGGATATAAACAGTGGGGGGAAATTTTGCTATGTACAGTACGTAAAAAAGATAGGAGATGAATATCGGAAGCATATTGTTTAAGACCTAGAAAATGATAGTGACAGTGATATTGTTTGATTGATTGATTAAGTGAAGCTTCTATTTTATCACGACGATCGCCGGGATTCTACTTATAATAGGGATGAACATAGGTATGTCCCATGTTTATGTTTTTATTTCAATTACTCCAGTTTATTGCAAGGCCTGCTGTGAAGGGATGAAATACAAATAATTTTTTTGCATAATAAGTCGGTTTCATAGATCTTTTCCTTCAACTATACCCACGCCCACACCCTTCACCATTATTCATTAATACCTGCTAGGGGACCCTAGCACGCATCCAAACCAGATCGTATTATGTTGTGTCCGATACATAAAACATTCCAGCATACCAACAACGCGTTGCCGGCCTTTTTTATTTATACCTGCACACCCACGGTCGCATTAAAACGCGGGGTGGCGAACCCGCTCCCGCTTTATTTAATCTGCAGATGGCGGGACGTGCATTCGACATCCAACAAAAATGTTCGTTTAAAAATTAATCAACCGTATTACATGAATACGAGCTGCCACGACGATGACGGTCGCGCTTTGCCGTTAGTTGAAAAATGGCATGAGATGCATTACGTAATTTGCATCATCGTATTTCTTTCGTTATTCATTACGGACCGGCACGCCAGCTTTTTACAATGCAACAAAAACGACTAGGCACATGTGGCTCGGAACAAACGGCGTTTAAAAATGCGAGGCGGTTTTTGCAACGCAGATGTTAAATTATCACGGAGCTGTAATAACAGCGGATAAAACTGCCACCCGGCTGAAATACACCATAGATGCAAGCGCAAAGTGCCAACATGGTATCATTTTTTTCAGGCGGCTGAAGCTTTATTACATGGGGTGAAATTAACAAACATTGCGCGTTTTTGCGAGACTGAAAACCTGAAAACTTAGGAGGAGATACAAAATAATGGAGATTAATAGTATGGTTCATAACATCAAAATGAGTTGCTAATAACCGCAATAAACATTATTCTCAATGATTATACGAGATTTAGTTGGGTTTATTAACTGCTCTGATTACTGATTACTAGTCTAACGACGAGCGACGACGAACTTAGCTACTAAAGTGTCAGATGGCGTTTAGTAGCGTTATTGTACGAGGCATGTTTTTTAAGTAAGAACCGTTTTGCGATTCCGCCGCCGCAGCGCTACGGTCGGCGTTCCGCGCATGTGCGCTGGTTACCTACATTTCTTGTCTACGCACTGACGGCATTACAGTTTGATTCTTCATTGTATACTTTGTTTACTGAGTGTTTAAGATGCCTCCGACAATCGTGAGCCCGGCCGATTGTGAAGTACGGGCTGTTATACGATTTCTTAGTGCTAAAGGCGTAAAACCGATCGATATTCATCGTGAGATCTGTGAAGTTTACGGACAAAACATTATAAGTGATGGAATGGTAAGGAAATGGGTGAGAGCATTTAAAGATGGCCGCACAAATGTGCATGATGAAGAACGGAGTGGGCGTCCTTCGGTCGTTAATGAAGATTTGGTGCAGAAAGTGAACGAAAAGGTGAGAGAAAACAGACGCTTTACAATTTCATCATTGTGCGACTACTTTCCTCAATATTCTCGTAGTGCTTTGTATCGCATTGTGACCGAGAACTTTAATTACCCGAAATTGTGTTCACGTTGGGTTCCGAAAATGTTGACGGATTTGCACAAAACCCAACGTTTAGGCAGTGCATTGACTTTCCTTGAGCGGTACCACAATGAAGGTGAAGATTTTTTAGACCAAATTGTTACTGGTGACGAAACATGGGTGGCCTACGTCACACCAGAATCGAAACAACAATCCATGGAATGGCGACATTCATCATCACCCAAAAAAGTGAAGTTTAAGCAAACAATTTCTGCCCGGAAAATCATGTGCACCGTTTTTTGGGACAGAAAAGGAGTATTGCTAGTGGAGTTTCTGCCTCGTAATGAGACAATCAATGCAGCGTCTTATTGTAAGACATTGAACAATCTGCGTCGTGCAATCCAGAACAAAAGACGTGGCAAGTTGAGTAAGGGTATCGCTTTGCTGCATGACAATGCCCGTCCACATGTGGCTAATCGGATCAAAGATCTCATCAAATCTTTTAAATGGGAAACTCTAGATCATCCTCCATACAGCCCTGATCTGGCGCCCAGCGACTACCATTTGTTCCTGCACTTGAAGAAACACCTGGGTGGTCAGCGTCTTCAAGACGATAACGAAGTCGAAACATTTGTGATACAGTGGTTAACAAGTCAGGCGGCAGAATTTTATGAGGAGGGTATTCAAAAACTGGTGCCGCGTTATGACAAGTGCCTCAATATTCACGGAAATTATGTAGAAAAGTAGATTAAGGTACAGGCTTTCATGTAAGATAAAATTATTGCGATATCTTTGCACGTCTTTTTTTAATTCCAAAACGGTACTTACTTAAAAAACCAGCCTCGTATTCCCAGTTTCTTAAGGTCATGTGACCCCCGGAATGACGCCTTTTTTCTTTGATGGTAGTTCTTCGTTTTCGCTTGCTTCGTCTACCCCTTTCGGGTCGTGGGAAGGGCCGGCTTCTTCTTCTGCATTTCCCATGAACGAAACGTGTTGAAGAAAAAAATTCACTTCGAATTAGTACAAAAATGTCACAAGCCCAACTCTCACGTAAGACGATCGGTTGTTAGCTAAATAAATTTTGTTTCTAATTGCTCTACCTGCTAGTTGCTATCCATTTTATTTAGAACAGAGTTGAGGGGGAAATGGCCACGATAATCCGTGTTAAAGTATTAAGTTGTTAAGTTTACCCGGACATCATGAATCTGCGAGATGCTCTAACGTGACAAATTTTGTTTTTATAAAATCCAACGTTATCAACCTCTTAAAGAAGATGATCACATGTTTCTGTCAAACGATGTCGTCCATTAGAATAGCAATTGATCCGTGATTGTAAAGAAAGCATTCGTTTTTCTGCCCATTGTACTTTCTCGATATTAATCCCCATCGTATTTTTAGACGAACGCATGTAATACGTTAAATGTTTGAATTAGTGTCTTGGAAGATGTCATAAATTGAACCACTGGTCGTACAACCCTTGATAGTTCGTAAAGTAGAAAATGAAATTGACGGGAATTGTGAGCAGGGATAGAATTAATTTTCAGCTAGATGTAGATTGACAGGAGAAGTTCTGTGCCCATCTAGATCGCCTGATATAACACCAAATGATTTCTTTCTTTCGTTCATGTGGAGTATTTTTTTTTCAATTTTAGCAAGTCAAACTATTAACCAGAGCTTTGCTTGGTCTTTACAAGAAGCCACTAAACATCGTTGTCATTTTGATTTTTTATTTATATCTGCGAACTACTCGTAAACCTGTATGCTAACAGAGTTATACAAAAAAATCCAACTGTCAGAGATACAAACATTCCGTCCAAATTGCGATGCACATCGATTTCGGCAATCTACAAMCGTACACAGCGCGATAACTCGGAATGAGATTATGCATGACTGCAGTGCACAATAGCAATGAGTTTATGCCCACATAACGTGTTAACGACTGATAGCTCTGCATATTGATATTAAAATTCCTAAAATGTGCGGGTCGTGGGCTGTCGATCACGATCATCAAATTTATCTGATTGCTCTTATTATCTACGAGGGCAGTCAAATAGAACTGCAGTTGTAGTGCAGAAATAAATTCTAAATTCCCCAGTAATCATATATAAATAATCAAAACCATATTCCCATTGTGCTGTATCATTAGATTTTTTAAATGCTTCATTGTCATATAGTAATTTTCACTCAAGTAAGCAAATTCTGTTTTCCAAACGTTATAGCTTCATGATTTTCTGCTTAAATAATGGGTGTTCCATGCAGCAACGGTAGAACCAAGCAAAGTGCATGAAAATTACACGTATGGACATAATAAAGCAAATTCAGTCCCGAGGCAGGCACTTTTATATACATCATCTCTGGTTTGGGTGTGCGCGCAGAATTTTAAAGACCACAATTACACGTCAATTTATGAAACGTTCAGGAATTCCATCCCACGAAACTGCGATCAGCAGTTTCACAATTATTGCAGTCCAACGTTCTCGCACGAGTCCATTTGTCGCTTTTACACAGCCATTTAAACAGATTGCTCTTTTCCAAGACTAACGATCCGCCGGAAGTACTCGTTATTAATAAATAAATGAACMCATTTTCTTTTTGTCTGGGACAAAGAAAAATAATGCAGTGAACGCATTTGTACCGACTGTCTGCAATTGCACGGCTCCATTGTGGAATTCCTTTGATACCCACATCACGAGCAAATAACGCAGTCGGTAAATGAAAACCTTAATTAATCCATACGAGTGAGTCTCAAAGGCTTTCAGGGTTTCTGAGCACAAATGACGTGCTTGTACTCTCGTTTCGTTTGTTAAATTTAATTCAAGGCTGCGAGCTGTCCTAACAAACGAAACTTAAAACGCTGAAAGTTGGCTTTAATAATCATGACGCTTAGAAGACTACCATTTCACAGCATATTTTCACAGCAAATATAAGAAGTCTTTTCTTCATACTTTCCCACACCACTTTTCTAGGAATGTTAAAGTATGCCTTCTCTGAGTCCAAGAATACTTAACAGATTCATTTTTCTTTTCCTATCTTTTAGATCATTTGTTTAATCGTAAACAATATATAGTCTTGCGTAGATATACACGAACTATTTGTGTTAAAAGATACTAAATAGCCTTTTAGTGAGCTGTGGAAGATTTACTTATCAGTTGCAGGGTAGTAGCATGTATGTTATCTTTCAAATGCGTACCTACTTTTTCTTTAGTTTGGCCTATGTAACACTTGCCGCAAGAACACTAAATTTTGTCAAGGGTCAAGTTGACGTGGTTCTCACTGACTTTGCAAAAGCGTTTGACAAAGTTGACCACGATATTATGTTAAACAAGTTAGATTCATTAGGATTATCCCGGAAACTCTTGCTGCTTCTTGGTAGTTACTTAAAAAAACAGTTACCATTATGTAGTTTATAAAGGTGAAGCGTCTGAACTGTATGTAGTAAGATCAGGTGTTCCTCAGGGATCGAAGCTTGGACCTTTATTATTTTTCTGCTTAATAAACGATTTGCCAAGTGTTGTCTACAATTGGTCGCTCAAAAACATAATTTCATTCAATATTGCCAAGTGTTTTACGTTCACGTTTAGCAGAAGATTTCATGTAATTCCTTACCCCTACAAAATCATTTCTACTTTACTACCATCAAAAGATGAGATTACAGACCTTGGCGTAACTTTTGATAAACAACTAACATTTAAAGCTCACGTAAATGCGTAAGTCGCCAAAGCATATAAAATGACGGACCTTATATTTAGGAACATCAACACCCTTAAGCATCTATATAGGGTATGTGTGCAAAGTTTGGTGGAATACTGTGGAATAGTGTGGTTTCCACTATATGCAGTTTACAAAGATAAACTTGAAAAAATCGAAAAGAAATTTTTGCGATATCTGTACTACAAGAAATACATAACATATACAGTATTGTTAAAGGAGTTGGAGTTACTAAAACTTGAGAGTAAAAGGCTTATGTCTGGTGCTTTATTTATGTATAAACTCTTAAATAATAATGTTAGTTGTCTATTCTGGACGGCTTCGTGACATGCTTTATGTTAAAAAGCCCCATACAAATATCGCGAAAGCATCACTAGTAAACATTATGTGTAGTTTTGTTAATAGCATTAAAAAGTTAGATCTGTATGTGTGTTGGTTTTCTGTAAACCTTGTGTCCTAGCTGTCCAGTGTTTACTCTGTGCTGGATATCCAAGAGAGGTAAATTACCAAAGCTTTCTAATTCCACAGTAAATTTTATGTCAGGATTTTGACTGTTCGAATGATTTGGAAACCTACTAAACTCTACTATACCGTGGGGCCAAATAACAAAAGTATCATCTACATACCTATAGCAACATTTTGGAAACTAAAAACTGTTGATCGCTACCGCTTTAAAATTTTCTAAACAAATTGGCTACTATAGGACTTAGAGGTTAACACAGAGAAAAGAAAGGAATAAGTTGCTTTTAACAGTGCTTGATCTCTATAAAGTTGTTAATAGTACATATAATAATTTAGATAAAATTTTAAGTTCTACTAAAGATAAAGTGCATTTAGAAAGTGAAGTGTTTTTCGGCAAGTGCTACAAAGGTTAAACGAAAAGGAAAGTAGGTACGCATACATATTTGACTAAACACATAATTGACTTGATAAAACAAAAATTTTACATAGAGAAAGATGTATTTCGCTTCGCGTTTGATAAAGATTACAATTAATAGGAACTTCTACTCTACAAATGTATACTTTTTTTTACTGCATTCTGCAACTTTCAAATGAACTGACCTATGACTCGATGACCTGTTCACTATACTTATTTTTTAAAAGGTTAATCTTTATAATCTTTGTATAAACTAGCTCTTTATAAATTCAAATCATCCTGTAGTTGATTAGTTTATGTTCCATTAAAAAAATGTATTGCAGGTTTACGTAACATATTACCACGCCACACCATACTTATTAAATTTAGCAGCACCTGATGGACAAGATGAGCAGTAACTCAATTTTAGCGCATTACGAAATTAAATTTCGATCGAGCTTTGCAACAGTACAGTCCCGTTTATGATGCATTGTTCCACGCTTTTGATGCATTGCTAGTCGTTTCATGCTAATGCATTATCCAAACCTTTATAGCAGAGAAAAAGAGGATCTGCCTTCATGTCGACTGTTTTGAAGAACCTCATTTAAATAGACAACTCAAATTTTGATTACTACCTAAGCATAACAAATCCCACGCTCATCAATTCATCGCCATTACCTATTGTAATACCGTTTTAATCACAGCGGCACACAAATATTTGTTAAGTTCAAAGGACACCACATGCAACGCGTCAGATACAAACGCGTTATTATTAATCAAATTTGATACACAAACATTAATTACTGCGGTACGTTACTATTGTGTTCGCGTTAAAGTATTATGGTTCACTTTGTGCCGTACCAAAGTGTTTGCTAATGAGGAAGATTACAAAGAGCTTTCGAGTATTGATTTCGATTTTGTGGTGTACGTAGATCGCCGATAAAGCACATCGGAAAGCTATCAAGTATTAATCAAATTACGAAGCAATAAAAAGATAGGTAAATCGGTCACGTCGGCTATTGAAGTATTAATAGCCTGCATTTGGTAATATTCGTTTGTGGCGGCTTTATATATTATAGTATTTATGGGATACAGGGTTCTCGATTCAATCAATTGCTTTTAGCATTTGGGCAGGGTATTCAAGATTACAATTTCTTCTACACTAAAATTAATATTTGTTGACGGTGCAAAAACTTGATTACAAAATCACTAAACACTTAGGCTACTCTATTTAAAACACTCCCAGATGTCAGTTGAGGTTGTAATATAATAATGAAAGTAAACAATTGGAATAGTTCCAGTCCACCGCAACAATATCTAGCGCAAATTTTTCGAAATGGTCTTGGTTATGCCTCGCGAATGTTTTCCTTCGTATTTAAGAAAAATTTTCCACACGCTAACTAGCAGCAGACAATCAAATAGTTCAAAGCATCTACTAAAACATTTGAAATTATAAAGCAGTTTTGGTCCAAGAACTAAACTAAGATTATGTTGACTTCAGATTACAGTTTTGCGAAACCATTTTTCAAGGCCAGAATGATGACGAAGAATTCTTATGCATTATACGGTTTTCCGACGGGATATTTTTTATTTCGATGTTAAAGTAAGCTGGCACACAGGAAAATAGAAACTCATAGTCAGCTTCAATGTTTGGATAGACATCTTTGGTACATTTTTCTTTACAGGCGCGTTGATAGGTGAAAGACGCCTTGAACTTTTAAGTTTTTGTAGTGATTTACCCAAATGAAAGGGATTTGTATCTTACCAATAAGACGATATGGTACAAACATCATTCTACTAGAATTATTCGTGAATATTCACGCTAACCAATGAATTGTTCATAGGAAAATTATTGAATGGTCTCATAGATCTCCTAATCTCATCCAGGCGCGGGAGTTTCAGTAGTGAATAGTATATTTTACCCCCCAAATCTTTTAAATGCTCGACATTAAGTACAAAAATACCCAGTGCTTGAAATAGCAGATAACTCTTGCTTGCATTAACCGAGAGTTATGCTTTAGTGACATCTAGAAAAATGTATTATAATGGTAAGGCCATCGACAATATAAATTGTTTTGGAACAGCACGGCCAATGTACATACGTATGTGTTTTACTTATTTACGTCGTTGTACATGATAGTGAGTTTGTACGATACTTGCGCTTTTGCTTTTCGTAAACTTCCTCTTATTTTAAAAATAGTTGCTTGTATGATATACAAACATTATATAGCGCCAATATCGTCAAAAATATTGGTTATTTCAGATTAACTGTTCACCATCAGTGACTTTGTTATTATCAAAAATATTCAAATTAGCAAGCTGATAGCATTTTGAACGCTTATTATTATGGAATAATAATTAAAAAGAAAGCAAGTGAAAATCCTGCTTTCGAGATTCAGATTCTGACCACTTATTTAAGGTCCAGCTTGTCGTCTAAGAAATTCTAAATTTCAGGCAAAAAAGAACGAATTGGGCATTTTCACATTTTATTGGATATATTTTGTTTGGCTGAAAAGTTCAAAAGATCTATTTTGCGTTCTTTAAAATTAATGTTGGTCAAATTGTTAATTCTGGGAAAAAATACACCTGTAAAGTTATTTGATGAATTGTCACAAACAAAAATGCTTTTAAATTCTTTAATTTCTTAAGCTGCTTGAAATACTGTATATGTACCCATGTATAGGTTTTTCTCTAAAATGTCGGTCCAGCATATGGAATTTTATGAGTGTTATTTTCTACAAATGGTTGAAAAAATGCTCCTTCACAACGTTCAATTGAAATTGCCAATTTTTTTGAGTTTAAAAAGTATGCTCAATTTATTCCTGGGGTCTTCGTTCTCATTGGAACTAAAAAAAGGAGATTTCTAGATCCAGGCAGCTAAACTTACCAACCAATCGAGTTCTCTTTAAAGAAAATGCACTCTAATTTTGTTAACAGCCATGGTATTGTTACATTTTCAAAATCTTTGCTGATAATGCAAACACATTTCACCAGAAAACAATAAATTTTTAAACCCTCCGTCCAAATAATTCGTTTTAAAAACCTGCTCTGATACTCTGATATCGATCGCTTAGCAACAATTTTTTGTCGTGTGTCCGGCATACCGACGTTTTTTGCAGTTGTATTGGCGCGGTCCACTATCACAAACGAGGGAAGTATTTTAATCAGTACGCGTGATCGGCTCGGCGTGCGGGGTTTTTGGAAACTTCGTCGATCGAATTTTTCGGTAAAAAAGTCGCGAAAAATTTTGAAACTGTCGTAAAGCGCGTGTGGCTTGTGTGTGCAAGTGCTGAGCTTCGAACTGTTCTAGTTTTGTGATTTGAAGGCGAGATATTTAGATCTGCGACGATAGCGTCGTACCGCGTATTCACTGGGTGAGTACGACGCAAATATTTGTAATTAAAATGTGCGTATTGCGGTTTTGTTCTTGCTTCGTCGTATTTCCAAACGTATTTGTGTCGTTTTTATTATTCAACATAGGAGCTATCGAGGCCATTACACCGATTATAGCGATTTTTTCGATACCATTTGTCTTTTGCTTCAAAATAGGCCGCAGTCTAGACGATTACATCATTATAGGTGGAAAATTCCTTCCCAGTGAGCATTCCCTTGAGGACTGATAGCAGGATATAGACACTGGGGGCCAGATCTGGAGAATACGGTGGATGCGGAAGCAATTTGAAACCYAATTCATGCAATTTTGCCATAGTTTTCATTGATTTGTGACACGGTACATTGTCTTGATGAAACATCGCTTTCTACTTTTTCAAATGGGACCGTTTTTCCGCGATTTCGTCCTTCAAGCGCTCCAATAACGCAATGTAATAGTAATAATCCATGGCAATGTTACTATACGTATTTATATATGTATTGCTCTGTATAATTTTGTAGTGGAGGTGATTTTTTATGTATGGCAAACTCCCAATTTGAAAACCAATTAATCCGCACCAATTTTAAAATTGAAACGGACTTATGGAGCTTTGGATCTACTAAAAAAAATATTCTTGGCTAGTAATGATGGCTTTTCCTATTGTACATTTTCGATTTTGAGAAACTTGCATAACAAAGGCGATGTACATTATGGCGAAATAAGTTAAGATACCAACTACAAAAAAACTAATTTTCTAGTAGTGCTTGAACTGATCTATACTCTTAAGGGCGAAATTTATGCTATTTTTGAATGCTGTCAACAAAATTAGAGTCTTTGATATTATATCGTATTGAATTCCCACGGCAGAAAATCACACTTTTATTTGACAGAATTTTCAATGCCATCCCTTATATTAGGATTAATTCATAATAATAATTAAAATACTACTATGGAGCAAGACATTTTGTGCATCTATGGGCAGACGGCACGGCACAGGCATATTGTTCGTCAAAATATCACCAGTTTGTTAATTTGAACAATTATCTATTTTTGATAATAACAGCTACCAATTATGTAATTTGACAGTTACATTTTTGAAAGTATTTGTGAACATGTGCCCTAAATTTTGCATATTTAAATCATATATGGACTGCGAACTGTAATCTGTTTCGTCACATATGTGGAATGTTGGTTATTTGAAGACCTTTTGTTTGCGAGAGTTAAAGAAAGCGCCAGAAAGTGCGAAGTGGAGAAAGTGCGAAGCAGTGATAAGTTGCGCTGTTATTTGAACAATTCATATCGAAATCGATAATCAAATACAGTAGCGACCGTAATTTGTGTCAGTATAGCGCCGTGAAACATTATTTCAGTGCCTACTTTCTGAATAGATCAGGCGGAATGTAAAAATACAATGTTTTGTAGAATAAAAATACAGAAACTGTTCTCTGATAATTGCCGAGACCCTTCTCTGTATAATTTCCTCGCTAGTAATAAAGCAAACCTAGCGCCCAGTTTATTGAAATTGCAATTTATATCCGTTTCACTTTTTGCGGCGTAACTACGTTGGCTCGTTTGTCTGTCGGGTAAGTGCCAGATTGGCTTTTTGTGATAAGTCGAGTGTAAAAATCTGTTGTCAAAATGATTAATTAGTACGACACAAATGGTAAAAGCGTTAACCTGTTGCCGCGCTGTTGTTAGGTACAGGATAACTTTGATCTGTTTGTCGAGTAGATCGTGAAAATGGACATAGAAAATAGGAACATCTAGTAATAAGGATTTAGAATCGGACAATATCGAGTATCTGGTTTCATTGTGTTCGTTCTTTGTATAGGGAAAATGTTCTACTTCGTCCTGCGCTAAACACGTCCCCATCATATTCGCTCTTACTCATGTAGCATATAAAATAATAGTTAAATTAGTGGTAAATTAGATATCAGCTAGCTTTGTCCATATATGCAACTGTTAGAGATAAAGACACAAAGGCGAGGAATGACCAGAGACTTTGAAACAAAATTTTATTAAGACCTTACGTTTAAATACAATACAGAACTATTGTAACAATTATCATTATTACTGTTTTAGAAGAAAAAAGTATTAAAAATTATAACAGTAGGTACTTACTGTCTGATTATTTCTAAACAATACGAAGCGTTGTTCATAAAATCAGCTGTTGGTTCTTCCAGTAGTGGTAACAATTTTTTTTAAATCCATTTTTAAATAGCGTGGCCTCTATATTGCCATGATAATCTTCCGATTTGTTTTTGGACAATCTACAATGTACAAGAAAGCCACATGCATTTATCTACCCATTTTGAAGATTTTATATGATAATCTAAATTTATATAGATTCACTAGTTAACTTGGTAACAACAAAAAGAATGGATGAAAAGAAGACTATGGAAGTAGTAATTTAAGTAGATTGATAAATCACTTTAAATCAAACCAAAGATACTGTATTATAATATTATAAACCAATGCATGAAAATTATCCTACAATGAATGTTTCGCAGTCTAATAAAAATATTATTCAGTTTCTTTTGTCAGTAACAAAATTAATAAATAAATAAAGAAAATATATTAATTACATTTAAACATACCTTAACTTTGGAAAAAAGCTTTTTTTAATAATATCTAAAGATATAATTCCAATGATGGATAAATGTGTGTACAGATTACGATGTATACGTAAGTAGAACCTGTAGAAATTTTAAAACACGAATAAAATTAAGATCTTAGCTATTGGTCCAAAATTATTCATAGTTAGCAAATCATATTTTAGATGGAGGACACAACGTCGATATTGACAGCAATGCTGATATTTTATATTATTAAATTCATTAAAAATTTTAGAGATAATTCGATCCAATAAATGACCTGATGAAATAACACTAAATTCACAAGTAAATTTTGAACCTATATCATTAATTAATAGTTTTTTTTTAAGTTCGTCGTTCAGATGGCGCATAACACTGATTAATCTAACATACCCTACAGTGGATAACAAAATCCCTGTTTTCTGGTATTGAAATGTTTTGCAAAACTACCCAAAAACACCAAATTGGTACACAAATGCATGCATATATAGGCATAACTACAACCAAAGAAAATTTTGTTTTAATAAGTAATTTTGTGTAAAATAAAATATGAACTAACACTAAAACAAATTTTGTCAAGCAGTAACTGCTTTTTCGTATGGAACGTTTGAATATTACTGCAAAGACTGGTATACCAACACTGGAGGCATGAACCTATCAGTGTTGTACAGCTTTGAAAAGAAAAGGCTCGCACGTTGTTGTTCTAAATGATATGTGAAAAACCCTTATCACATTCACTTAGGATAGCTAAATAAGTATTTTGGCAGCTAATATACCAGCTGCAATAGAAGTAGAGCAGGGTTAATCGGAGAATTTGGTGAAGACGTCATCCTGTCAATCCAATCAAATATTTCTCGAAAAATTAAGGTTTTTTTTTTGTTTAGAATAAAGCAGGCATTAAAGAAAAATTAAGTATGACGCAGATTTTAGGGGTAGTAGAGGAAAATCAACAACATTTAGCATTAGGTATCTACTTAAGTTTATTTCTCTCGCTACCTAGGTATTTTAGAAAAAAATTATAAAAACATTTTTTGTACTCTATTGTGTCTTCCTAGAGGTTGTTCAAATGAGCTTTATTTGTATTTTGAATACCTACCTTATTTTCCCATCACCCTGTTGTATCCAAACAACAATAGCCCTTCTCCGTCAAAAGCGAAACGCAGGAAAAACAAAAGCACCGCTTTATTATGCAAACGAATTTTTGAGCAATGCGATTCATTCATGCGTTCCGGTAATTAAAATTTACGTCCCTTTATATGCGCTACCCCGCGACAGGTTTATAAACAGCGCACGCCCCACGTGTATCGCGCGAAAATTTTTTGCACTTGTTAAATTCCCAAAGTGGGACAGCGATGTATTTGTGGCATCCAGGTGTTCCAACCGTATGATGAATTATGATTAATTGCAGGTGTTGCGGGAGGAGTGTCTTTCGTGTCGTCGTCCGCCGGCAGGGACATCAGGGGGGGTGAGTAAATTTGCACTTTATCAGGTTATGGCAGCTTAAAGTTTACAGCGTGTTCTGTTTACGGGCGTAATTTACATGTGCCGTTTTTGAACTTGCCACGATGACGGTGGGCGAAATTCCCACCGGCAAGTACGGGAAATTTGTATACATAATGTAGTGCCTAGAAACGGGAAGCGTTTTTGTGTGAACGTTTGATTATTTGTTCGGGTTTGACAAGGAAAACCATTTGCCGACAACGGGTCGCTTATACGCTAAATTGCAGTACTTTGCTGGCTTATGTTCACTGCTGAAAATGGTCTAAGGAACATACACTTTATTATCTTTTCATTTCAAATAAGTTTTTGATCAACTGGATCACTACAAATCAAAATCCACCGATTTCAGACCAGAAATTCTGACTTTAACTTCAGTATTTACGTCAAATCGAAGGTTCCTGCGCCAGGCTTGTTGTTTTGCCTTCATTTGTTTTAACCTGAAGTTTGACACATGTGATAAGGTGTTGTCAGTGCAATAATAACGTGTTCATTGACAAAACTCGAAGATGGAGCGTCGACATTTGACTAGGGATGAAATGTTACGTGCTGTTGGAATGTTAGAGGGTGGTTATGCTCAAACTCAAGTTGCGACTGCATTTGGCACTTCAAAGAGCGTAATCTGTAGACTTTGGCGAAGGTACCAAGAAACAGGCGATGTGGCCGAAAGGCACACACGTCCTAGACGCGTTACAACACCAGCCCAGGACCGGAACATTATCATTGAGGCCAGGCGTCATCCAGAAACTCATTTCTCATCTCCAGAACTTAGATGGGGTCGCAGTTTCAGACCAAACTGTCAGAAACCGTCTACGTGAAGCAGGTCTACACAGTCGTCGTCCAATTACAGATATGCATCACGCAGGGGCAATCGCGACCGTCGTTTACAATGGGCCCAAGAACATGTGAATTGGATTGAACCACAATGGGGTAATGTTCTCTTCACGGATGAGTCTAGGTTTGTGTTTCGGCCAGATAGCAGAAGAGTAAGGGTTTGGCGTGGAAAGGGTGAATTAGAGAGGATCAGGAGGCCCATATGTACAGAGGAGGATCTGTCATGGTTTGGGGCGGTATCATTCTCCACCATAAAACAAACCTCGCTTGCATCGACAGAACAAGACTCATAATCGATACAKWTGAGCAAGTTCTATAACCTGTTGTTCAACCATTCGCATATGGTGCCGGGCCAGATTTACTGTATATGCATGACAATGAACGACCACATGTTGGACAGAGAGTAACCAACTGGTTGGTTGATGAACAGATTCGTGTTCTTCCATGGCCTCCTCAATCGACTGACATGAATCCTATTGAGCATGTGTGGGACGTGCTTCAAAGAATGTTAACACCGTTTATTGGAATTTGATTCCACAAGAAGCCATCGATCGGTGCATTTTGAGCATGCCTAGGAGATGTCAGGCAATTATTAATTCTCGAAGTGGTAACACAGCGTACTAGGTTCACCAAGAATTGAAGAAAACTATGTATTTTTGAATTTCTTGTGTTCGTGTTGTAATTCATAATTATAAAATGTATCTTTCGTAAAAGTTTAGTTAATCTGTTTTTAATTACCAATAGAATTTCTAATTCTTGTCTAATTTTTTATACAGTCCTTCGGCTGTTATTGCAAGTATTGTTAACATATTAGAATAGATCCAAATTTAATGAAATCCCAGAAAAACTGTAAGTTCTTAAGACCATTTTGAGCAGTGTATCAGTAAATATTCGAGGTAAGCGCCAATAATTCCTGACCTGACAATGAAGGAGGCAAAGTACAACTACAAGTTTATACTGTTTTTCAGTGTAATCTTCCTTGACTTCTTACAACGTTTAATTAGCAATTCGATCCCTTTTTTCATAGGTTTGTCCTCAAAATGAGACAAAACAGCTTCTCGTACTCAAAATCGTCTCGAAAATGTCGAATACTTTTCCGCAACCTATGAAGTAATCATGCATAATACGTGCCATTGACGGTGGTATTTGTGTGATAAAATATCAGCAACTATGTCAGCCCGAGAATTTTTTGGCGTTTACTTCGTAGTGTTCCACAGATTTCAATAGATTTAATTGAATTTTATTGCATTTCACTCGAATTACAAAGATGGCAGCTAATTTCATCCATTTTCAAGTGTTTTTAAGTTGATTTTAATGAATTTCAGGATTTCATGTAAATTTTGTAGGGATTTTAAAACAAACAACTTATTTAATGCATTCAGAAGGTGCAGACATAACAAAAAACGAACAAAAATATATTTTAACCATTCTGGTACAGCGAGTTGATAAAAAATCAAAGAAATAAAAAAATCAACTAGGAATACTAAATATTAACACTTGTTTCTTACCTGCACAAATTACGAACTTTATTGTTCTTTGGGGATAGCTACACTTAATTTATTAGCCCTTAGTGTTTTCTATTCGTAAGCGTCATTTATTTGGAAGGTAGCGTCAATCGACGGTGTGAATTTATCAAGCTAATTTAAGATTGTGGAATAACAATTTTCAGTTTTTGATAAAAGCGGATTGCAATATACCTTGCCTTCATCAATCTTCACTGCTCGAGCAATTACAATACGCAATGAAAAGTTTGGGAAACTCCAGGTGGGCAATATATTACCTTTCGAGTAACTGGGTTTGCTCCCCGTGTTTTTTTTCCTCCTGAATTAATTGTGTTATGCTCCATGGCATAAACGTGAACTACATTTTGTATTTTGGCTTAGTCGTAAAGCCCATACGATTACTTCCAAAATATTTGTACAATTAGATTGTTAAAATTCTATATCAGTAAATGAAATGTGTATCTGTGACCTACAAATGTTAAATGTACAAAGAATGTGCAATTGAAGGTAAAACAATCATAATTAGAACGTACATTAAATATGATAGCTTTATTTCATTAAATCGGATATATGAAAAATGAATGCATAAAACTAGAACTGTTCCAAACCCATTACAAAGTAGACTAAAATTATGTTATTAATGTCTAAGTTTCTGAAAATCAAAGGCTTTGAAGAAATATATAAATATGTGAAGACGCATTATTCTTACTTATACAAATGACATGATTTTAGTGAAATTAGATATAGCCCAGGATACAAGTTCATGTAAAAAATGTACGCAGGTGTAAATAAAAAAAATTCGCTAAACATGTGATTGCTAATGTCAAAACACTTGTTAGTATGACAGTAACATTTTTGTTTATCACATTTGAAAGAAAACCCACGCCTACCATTATCAAATGCGTGGAGAACGCAATGACCTTCAATCTTGGTGAGGGAAGTATTAAAAAAATGCCCAAGAAGAAAAGAAAAAACTTCTTGTGGAAGCTGTCGTTAAAATCGAAGCTTTGGAAGAATATTTATGGGTATCCGTGAATATGTAAAAAGAATATTAAAGGAAAATAAAGTTGTAAAGAAAAGGAGTACATCTGCCCCAAAGTACAATGAAGAAAAATTAAGATGCTAGAAGGCTTTATTGCCGAAGTTGTTCTTTGAAGTCTTTAAATCATACTATTGTGGTAATATAACAGTTACTTTTATAAAAAATGCGACGGAAAGAAAAACTGAAGTAATTAATATACGCGAAATACTTATCTGCCTTTCTCATTAACTGAAATTCCATAAATAACATATGTGTTTATTGGCGTGATTATTACTTCCTAATTAAACCAATTTACGAGGTTTACGCTCTCATAAAATTAGCTCGCACTTGAACCTCGAACTGCCCTCTTTTCTGCAGATTTAAAATATGCTTTGTTACTATCGTTCTGACCGGAGTTCGTGGTAAGGTTCAACAAACATTTTTCTCGTTTTGATTTATCGCAAGTATATTATGCGCATCGTAATTGATTGTTTAGATAATTATAATTTACATCATTTAAAAGTATATTAATTGATATTTGTGTTGCCTGAATTCCGGAAGGGTTTTTGTAAAAGAATTGCTGGAGTCAATGTTTTAGTCTTATCCGAGACAGTTCTCTAATAAAATAATTCATGATAGCAATGCCTTATAAAAATAGATACGGAATGTGTGCTGCAGACTTTGGCAAAGAAACAGTGATAAAACGTGATATAACATTTGAACCATACATGTGCAACGCACGTACTGTTTACTGTTTCTTTCTTGTATTCGTCACAAGAGATCGTGCTTAAATTTAACCGTTTATATTATACAATATGCTCCTGGATTGAGTTTGCGCGAGGAATACATATCTTTGATTTTGCGTCAAAACCGCCAAAGGAAAACATTTTTTACTTGTCCTTAAACAATAAATCTCCAACTTGGTATTCTGGAAAAAGGAAAAGTTTGTTTATGCCTTGACTTTGGATACAACAGAAATGTGAGAAGGTAGTTTTCAACAAGTACGATCCAAAGATACGATGTCAAACCTTTCTAACAACGAACGCTGATCATATCCTCTGTAGGGATAAGGCGAGAACATTTTAATTATACGGGATTGCCATTCTTCAGAATAGGACATACTCTTGTCAATTTTCAGATATCAGGTAAAACAAGGCTAAACAGGTATCTAAGTGGTGGTGTCAAAATCCCGGAACAGTCTCTTATTAACAAATTAGAAATCCGATCATCTCTGCAGGTCACACCGTTTTTCAACTTCGCGATAGACGCTCGAATATCGTTTTCAGAAAACTCAATTGATGATGGTAATTATCACTAACTAAGTTCAGATTGTTCACATCGCCGGTGGTAAGTAAATTTTTAAAAACCTTGACAAATCTATGAACTATTTAGAAGGAATCACAATTTTTTTTCATTTTCCCGAAAACCTCGTTCGGTCTTCGTTCTCGGGTCTAAACATTATTGTATGAATAAGATGCTATCTGAAACATACAATAAATAAATATTATTTCCAGATATAATTTTTCTCATCTTGTATGTTAATTCAGGTTTAAATCGATCTAGAATCGTCCTGACAACATATGATGTCTTTTAACACTGTGTAGAATGAATATAATACAATATAAAGAGAACTTATTCAACTATGAAATACAGATAATAATGTAATGTGACCTGAATGTGAGTTTGGCATATGTATGTTTAATATAAAAGTAAAAGCAGTTGCGGTCATTTCACCCAGCGAAACCATAGTTAACACGTTCGCACTGCTTTTGAATGATGTATATCTAAATTTTTTATGGAGGTAAAATAAATAGGGGTCAATGACTGTTCCAACGGACTGCCAAATTAGCACTGTTTTAAAGGCATTTCGGCAATAATAGTAGCTTTATACTGCAAGAATAGCACTTTTTTGTATAAAAAAATACCAAAAAAGCCCAGTATATCACTGTTTATTTATTTATCTGTAGGGTCTTCTGTTTCGTATTTTTTGATACCCAACCCTGTATCTCCGATTCAGCTATAATTTCGATCGAATTTATTCCTGGTCTTTTTTTCCTACACTTTAGCGCCCTCTTGTGGTAGGTAACCGAATCGATAAAGCGGTTCTGTTCCGTGCTACATCTCAAACTGTAGCAAAGACTTGCAGTGTGGTTCGTTTTCCCACTACATACTAGTTTCTGGTGTTGCCGATAGGTGTGGCTGTTCGTATTTCAGGCGCATTCTGAAATCCTGAAATGGTATTCTGCAAACAGGTTTACTTCTCTGAATCCACCCTGAATAGGTGTCGCTGCGTGCTTTGCCCAAGCCTAATTTTCCCCTAATCGATACATTTGGCGTGTGTGTTTATATGCATGTTGATGGGCTTTTCAGGTGTTTTCAGGTTTACTACCGTGGGGTAACAGGCGTCTTTATAATATAAAACGTTTTAGTAAACAGTTTTGTTATTGATGCTGTTCCGTGCTGTTTTCGAGTCTTATATTTTTCTGTAATAGCGTATGTACTTTAAGCTGTCATTTGTGATTTATTATAACGATAGCTTGGTGCACTGGTAATATGCACTTTTTGTTTAGAAGTCCACAAGGTTTAGTTTTTTTAACGTGATATAGTTTAACACTACATCTACATGCCCTGCTATTGACCATCACAATGCACTGTTTTTTAAAAATTGTGCATGGGCCTATGGGTAATTAAAATGCATTTTTTGGAATTTTTTCAACTCTGCAGAAGATCTGTTCAGAAAATTTTGCAAAAAGGAGAAGTTTTATCCATACAAAATTCACTAATTACAAGAACTGAGCGAAGATGTTTTCGATCGTAGGATAAAATTTTGCGAAACTGCTATGAACATGATAGATGGAGATAGAAACATTTTAAACACACAACACCCTCAGAAAGTGAATGTCTGGTGTGGTATTATGGGTGAGCACATTATTGGGTCTTTTTTAATCGATGGAAATTTGAATGCGGTCAAGTATTTACAGCTCTTGCGCGAACACATTATATCAGAACTTATTCGCCTGTTCCCTAATCGTGAAAATGCTGTGCGTCCTTTTGAACAGATATGGTTTTAGCAAGACGGTGCACCGCCCCATTTTGCAGTTGGACATTTGAATGCACGTTCCCCTGATCTGACGCCGCTTGATTTTTTTCCTGTRGGGGTACCTGAAAAATCGTATTATGCTGATCGGTCATATAATGCAGAAGATTTAAAAGGACGAATCAGGGCAGAAATTTAGAAACTTACATCCATATATGCTACAAAGAACATTAGAAAACTTTTATCCAAGTCTGCATTACAGCTAGAAAGTAAATGGGGAACATTTTGAGCATCTTCTGTAATGTAAATCTGAATAAATACTGCATATCATATTTTTCTTTTTTTACTTTTAGGGTACCCGATTCGTGAATATAGTTTTTAGCAACAACGTTGGAAATCCAAATCCAAAATGCCTACTATCATCTTACATTAACGTATAATTCAGAATTTGACAAACCAGGATGTTCGCAATTTTACTTTATTATATATCAGAAGAAGTGTTGATACTGAAATTTCCGTTTGTATATCTAAGAAAAAAGATATTTTTGAACTTGAGTGAGTGGGATTTGAATATATTTTTATACTACTGCAGTCAGGTTAATTACTGAAGTTTAGTGAATTGTGTGATAAGTTTTAAACACTCAGTTCATATTAGACAAAAGTTGTGACATTTTTGGAATTACAAGTACACTCTTTGACATTAATATCTACTTGTTCTTTGCCAATGTCGGCAAATTTAATATTTTCCATAAAAATCAAGATATCTTTGGAATCCAGCAGGAATTGAAAACCACATGACATTTATTAAAATCGTATAGTTCATTCTTAAACGTTTAAAATAATGAGGATTTTCAACATTTTTTTTGTCATGTGCTTTAAGCATCTTTTGGTTTTGCTTTTCTAAATACTTTCTTCATACGGGATTCTTCAAAGGTTAGAAATGAGCACATTAGTATATGTGATATGATACATCGTTTTTCTTGTTCTTTCTCTTAGAGTACATAGCCAACGTACTTATATTTTGAAGAATATTTTTCGAAATTATAATATTTTACTACATAATTATCGTATTGACAACGTAATTTTGAAAGTGATGTCTTAAATTGAACTGCATCATTTCAGCGACATATGAAAATAATATATGGGTCGTATAATTCATTTTCTTAAAGAAATAAAACCTTCAAAAAGACTTCCAAAACATAGTTCGTTTACAAATTAAGTATCTAGCTTATAAACCATCGTGAAAATAAAAGAAACGAAATCTTGCATTTTTTCTGTAAATGTTATGAAATATTATGGGCTCAAACAGAGACATTTCTTTCGCAGTCAGGCAGTATACTTACTTGAAAGGCTCCATGAGATGTAGATCATCCTTTTATAGCCCTCCGAGCTTTCTTACGCCGCTGCAGCAGCATATTTCGCTGTATCCGTTTACCCTATCCCTTTGTGAACTAAATCAATTTAGTTATAAAGTAGACAACGATGTTTATACAGAGAGAGTTAATTACTTTGCCTTGCCGTTCTTTTGCGAAATGGCAACTCTTTCAGGGCGTTCCTTCGTATTTCAGGAAAGCGCAGCTGGTGCCGTGCATTTAGGATGTAGCTTCTGGCCTAATTTAAAATAATAGTAGTTGAAATGATTAATGGTGTCGGAGGAGATCGATAACTTAAATCTTTAATGCACTTTGAGAGAGAATTTAATGAAGGTCTGCTGCACTGATGCTAAGTGAAACAGATTGACTCGGGTCGGCCTTCTTAAAATGAGTTGATTGATTCGTCTTTCTTATCACGGCTTGCCAGGCGCGTGATGACTGAAACAGAGTTGCTAATTTTACGTTGAATGTCTTAATTAAAGTGTAGATACACTTTGGTCTTAACTGAACCTGTAATTGTTGGAAGGAGCTAAGTAAATTTTGGCAGATATTACAGTACGTGAAAAGACTATACATATAATTTATCTTATCTCACAAATTTCTGATTAAAAAAGACGTGTCACAAACTTTACTTTCACATGTTCTTATCTGTTTTGTAGTGCTATAGCTATGTACAATATCTTGGCAAAATCCTTTCTTGAACATAATGCAACATTATCTTCATGTGTTTCGTTTTTGGCTGTCTTACTAGCACATTTCCGGTAGGTTTTTTCCTGTTCCTCATGAGTTTTTTTTTTGTGGAATACCCAGACGAAAATAATTTGCTGACCGTGGAGAATGAAGAACTATCCTATCACTGGAAGAGTTAAAAGTTTCATCTGATGTTTTTTTTTGGTAAAATTGCCTCCTCCGGTCCTTGTAATCTAAATTATATTATTTCGTCGTTCTTTTGTAGTCTTTGTGAATACAAATCACATTAACTGCCAATTGCGATAAATAAAATAGTTATATTCTTTCTACTCCTTTAATGCAATACCTAGTAAATCATCTCTTTTTTTAAACTTATCTATCGAATCTTGCAAACCATTATTGTAAATTTTTTAGACTTGCACATTTATGCACAAAAAATTGGCCACTTCGCCAAATTAAGGATTTTTTATTTTTAAGTTGAGCTGAACATGTTATCACTGAGCTCTTTTAAAATGTTGGTGTTTATTGAAAAATTTTGTGAAATAGATATAGATTTTAGATACAGATAATGCTTACCCGAGTAGTTTCTATATGCTGCTGGATTTTTATATTGCTGCTGCACTTGTATCATGTTAGAAATCATAAAAAGAGGTAAACAATAAAAGAAGATACTATGGCTCTTGATATAAGCTTTCGGTATAGTGCAACCCAATTTTTTAAAATTTACCTATTATTTGCCTTGTTATGTTTGAGCCTAAAATAAGAAATGTGAGGGGCTCATGTTTAAGGAGAAAGAAATAAACTATATGGCTTGAAAATTTTAGATGTATACTAGGATAGTTAATAGCAAAATATTCAGTGCTCAGTTGCTTACCCTTTTCTTGTGAGAGCAGGTCAAACATGACCAATGGTAAAATTTCCCCAAAGTTGAATTCATAATTCCGATGGTAGACCGAAAGTTCTTATTTATATCTACTTGTGCCGAACATTGCGTGAAGTACAATTTATTAGTTTAATAGATGATACGGAATGTAACGTTTTCTTAAATTAAAACAGGGAAATAGAAATAATAATCATATGTTACCTACTCGTGCAAAAAATGAACAAATGAATAAATAAATAAGCAAATAAATAATAAATCGATGACTTGCATGATAAAAGAAGTAATACGCTTCTTACAATTAAAGAACAATAAAATTTCACTGTCGCTCTTACTAATTTTGTTAATTTGATGTGGGAAATAAGAACAAGAAAATGATAAAAGGAAAAGTATGTTACATTTTTTCAGGAGTTGTTTGAATGGGTAGAAGTTGAATCACGAATATTTTGCAATATTTGTTTTGTGAAATACAGGTCCACTGTGACAAATCTTGCCACGCTTTACCAATTCACAGTCGAAACTTTGGACGGTGGTCTCCAGGTTGACACTATTTACACAGATTTCAGTAAGGCGTTTGATCAAATAGATCACGACACTCTAATTCATTTGTCCCCAACTCTGGTGTACCGCAAAGGTCTAACTTGGGGCCCCTAGTGTTTTCAATATTTGTTAACAACTTACCACTGATCATAAGATGCCCTTGTTTAATGTTTAACTTAAACTGTATACAAATGTTAGTACTTTAGATGACTGTGTATTATTACAAAATCAAATAGATAATTTATATACCTGGTGTGTAGGTAACAACCTAAAATTGAATGTTTGTAATTGCAAAGTAATTAACTCTACCAGTGTATGAATATGTGACGAACAGCTAAATCTTAACAAAAGTAGAATCTGTAAAAGACTTAGGTATAATATGGGATTTTTCATATACATTTAGTGATCATATTACTACCCTGGTCTCGGAGTGTTACAAAACTTTGGGATTTGTTATTCGTAACACGAAGAAATTGAAATTGAAATCTCGCTTTGTTGCACTTGTGCGATCTAAAATTGATTATGGAGCACTGATCTATTATCCAATTTATAGTTGTTATATACAGGCTTTAGAAAGGGTATAGAGACGGTTCTTAGAGTATTTGTTTTTTAAAATATATGGTGTTTGATTTCGAACCTCTTTTGCACAGAAAAGTTAAAATAAGTGTAGCATTTCTATATGATCTATTACATAATAACGTTGATTGTTCTTTGCTACTGTCTGAAATTAATTTCTTGTAATTGGTGTATACCGTTGGACAATAAAGAGTTTATAATTAATTATTAACAACATTAGAATGTCAATAATTTAAACGCTTTTTTTATGAAAATAATGGTAAGATGAAAGAAAACTATTAATCATCCATAATAATGTAACTTATGTGTACTGTAGGATAGATAGGTTTCGCATCATTGTAAAACCCTAATAAGCAAATAAAGTTTGAAAAGCTTATAATGGGATTTATCCCTTGAAAATCCTATCAAAATGCTATGATATATTTTTTTTTGTAAAATAACCGGAAAAAAGGTAGAACGACCAAACAAATTTGTTTCAAAATTGTAATCTATTTTCTTTAATAATTGTGTTACTTTTGATTCTACAACTTGGGGTACAACTGTGGGGTACAAACATGGATATAACTGTACACCAACCGCCTCTTGATAATCAAAAAATAAAATACTTGAGGGTTGATTTAATATTTCTTCTGAAATATATCCCCAAATTGGAAGCTGTTTTAGGCTAGCATGTTAATGAAAATTATGCATCTTCTCTAAAACGACATGATGGGTATTTAATAAAAAAGAGAGTGCATTTGAAATATTCATTTTAAGCTTCTACAAAGCTTAATGGCCCACTCCATTATCAGGAATTATGTGGAATTAATTTTGCTATAGATTTTTAATCAAAAAGATGCATCCACTTCCTGGTAAATCCACGTCACCAAACACCGTATTCCACTCTTCGTTTATTAAAAACATTTCGAAAGCCTCGTCTATTATCGATCCTAATGTGAATTTTTAAAGCTCCCAACGCCTAAATTGATAATATGCAAATTTAAAATTAATCCGATCAACAATAATGGAATCCATCCCCCATCCGCGGCGCAATGAATTTTCAAAACGTTACCGTCCACCGCTGAAAAAAGTCGCCTGATCATTTATGCAATAAAGCGAATTCTATATCGGCGAAAATAAAACGCCAGGGAGTCGGAATACTTCCGGCGAAGTAAAGTCGTTAAAGTCACCGCTGGCAAAGTTTCCCATTCTTCTTTCTGATGCTCCGAATTGTTAGGAAGAATTAGTGAACTTTCGTTACAGTGCACCGTCTTTAACTGAGAGTTTAGTTGCTGCTGCATTGTCAAGTGCGAAAGTTCCCCATGCACCTGACTTAAACGAGCGGAACCGTGACAATGCGCCCTCCACCCCGCGGATGCATCGAATTATTGGCATAATTTAATCCGGAATTCAGGTGGACGGTCGTTTTAATTTCAGTTATGTGACGCTGGATGCCGAGCACAATTTATTCTTTGTTATTTACTGTGAAATGGAACGCGCATTTGCACTGTGGTAATTGAAACCGCACATCGCAATGTTTGACCGCAAAAATACAGGAACTGCCATTATAATCGCATTTGATGGCCATGTTTTCTTTCGCGTCGAACATGGAAATGTAATCTGTACGATTTCACTCTCCAGCATCCACAGAGAGGGACGGAGAGGACTGGGCTCATTTAAATCACAATTTAAATAAAAAACCAGTGATAATATTACCAAAATTAAATAAGATATTGAGGCATTATCTTTTTTTTGTTATTTGGGTAACTGGTTCTGTTCTATGAAATTAAAATATTTTCGTTTTTGAGGAATTAATTAATTGATTAATTGAAAAATGCTGTATTTTTTCCGATTTAGAGCCGTTTGCCACTATACTTATTTAAGTACTGAAATAAGTTCTTAAAATTATTATACTGAAAATTAGATGCGCACGCCGTTTCAATACAAGAGATAAGCGTAGGGTTTATTCTCAATTTGTAGTTACAAATTCTTTTTAGTAAGTATTTCAATACGAACGCGTGCGCCCTTTTATAGTTCTCATCGTGATTTTCTCAGTCTAAAGCTAATCTAACCGTAATCTATTAAATTCCGTCTTTATACAATAGCAAGTGCAACGTAAGGTCTGTTCTACTGCTAGAGAAAAGTAGACCTTAGATGTAACTCACTCTTAAACAATTACTTTTACTGTTGTTTGTGGTCACTCTGAATTACCACAATTTGTATTCAAAAGTAAAAACAATGCCTGTTGACTGAAAAAAATTATTAAATGCATCAGCGTTGATACTAACATTGATATTGCAAGGAGAATGAATGTTCATGGCTTCTTAAATGTGCTGAAAGAAGAGTTGCTAATAAGATCCAGCAGCATATAAAAATTTTCTACAAATGAGCAATGCTTCATTTGAAAAATTGTTTGAATTTGTCCATAACAAAATAGGGAAACAAGGTACACAGTTCCGTGAAAGCATTCTTTATTCCGTTTCATTTACAAAAGCATGACAACACATCACGTTCCTGGAGTTGTCAAAGGTTTACTCACACCAATATACATATTTTAAGAGGCCTAAAACTGCATTTCATGTTGATGTATTAATTAGCTGGTAGTAGGAAGTCAGCCCAAAATAACAGATAGTCYCTATTCAAAAGTTTATTTCGCCGATATCAGTACAAAAGCAGGTTCTATGAACGTTTTGTTTATAAACGGTAAAACAGGTTAGTGCGCATCGATCTGCACAGTTTTAACGCGAAGTATGGAAATTCAGTACAAGAAAATAGAACATGGGCTAATTTCTAGTATTGAAACGTCGCGCGCATCCAGTTTCCGTATAATAATTTTAAGAACTTATTTCAATACTTAAATAAGTATAGTGGCAAACGACTCTTATATTACATAACTTCTCTTTTTGAGAGCACGCTGTTGTATGGAACACTTGGGATTCTAAAAAACTATCTAAAAGGACATTCAAGCTACTTTCGTCACTCGTAGCAAATATTTAGATGAAGTTTTGAAGAAATTGTTTATTCTTCTTGGACAGTGTGACCAAGTTATACACATAACATGCAGAACATGTCATAAACAATGAACACAAAAAAATTGTACGATTACAAAATAATTTCACTAATTGTGGGAAAAACTTAAAACAATTTACCCCAGTACATACGTCAAATAACAAATTCATTTAGACAGTAAATAGCAATGCAGTCTTTCAGTAAGTTTTTTGCATCAGTTTTTCCGAATGTAAAGTTATCAGATACCTACAAGCTTCTTTTTTACAGGCATGATTAAGAAAAGAATTTTTGCATTGTACCTATTTCGAGCATACTGACTGTGTTTGGGATTTAGTAAATTTTGGTACTGGTGCACAAATAAAGGAATAAAGTTCGGCATCCTCATTCCACTATGTTTGAGTTCTTATATAAATAGTGTACTTAATATGTGCCCTGGCGTGTTTTCTCACATATCTGTCCTAAGTTTCTTTCCCATCTTAAAAGAAAATAATGGTAGTTCTTTTCATAGATTAGGGCCTTCTGTGGTCTTATCTTTTATTTTCCTATTCCTAAAACTGTTTTTGTCATTATCAAGTGATAAAACGCCCCACCATACTTGTTTGTTTTCATAATTCGTCTATTATTCTTTCTCTAGATTTCATTTTTAACATTTTTAGTTGACTCTGATGTGTATGTGACCACATAATTTTTTCTATTACTGCAAATAATACTAAATGTAGTTAGCATATGTAAATAAACACCCAAGTTGACATTTGTATTCTGTATAAGTAGTGGAAGTTGATTTTTTCAGAACCTTTCAAGTCATCAATATCTCTAAATGTTTCTGTGGTACAAGGTTTGAAAAAAGACGCTTATTGACCATAGTGCTTCCCTCGTGTATCTCTTKTTCTTGTTGCCGTCTGTACTGACATATTTGCTCACGATTACCATCCGGACGTGTATCATCAGGTGGTTAGAGTGGCCATTACCGAATGCGTGTACAGTGTCCACATGCTCCGTTGAACAGTCGTTCATCTGGTAATCATGGAGGCAATTAGCTTCGGATGCTCGTTGGCTGTGTGATGGCCTATGAATTGATGAATGAATAAGGGATGAAATGTGGTGCCGCCACTTACTCCGGTGCATTTGTTACATTAAGCCAGACCGTACAGATTTCATGCTGGTTAATCCGACCTAATTACGTCCAGCTGCAGTCCATTATATAGCCAACGTAAATTCTTGTAACGATGGACATACTGTTACAGATAATTCGAAATCTACAGGTTTCTGTTGAATGCAGCCGTAATATTTGAAAATGGAGATAGCGTCAAATATTGCCTTCGATGTTCGAATGGTTTTAGAATCTGCAAGTTATTAATAATGTTGTGTTAATAGCTTAGTAACCATGTATAGTAAAAACACTTTCGTTGTCACCTAATAAAATTTTATGGCAGGCCATAGTCAAAAACTTTTACTGTGGGGTGACCCGAAATAAATCTTCCAAGGTATAGTAATGCAACTTTCTTACAGTTATTACAACCCTGCAATAAAATTTATCTTTCATCTCGAACAGCAGGCGGCCCCTCACAAGTTACCGCAAATAACCGGATTACCATAAATTTAGGTCCGATTTTCGGAAGATGGTTAAGCAGGGTCGGATTATTTAAAGTTGACTACCGGTCAAACCAAAACTAGTATTTAGTCTTAGTATTTCTGTGCGCGAGACAAGAGAAGCGAAAAATGTGCCGTCCTTGGGAAAAAGCTGCTCCAAGTACCGCTCAGAATGAAGTTGCTGACGCTGATATGGAAGTGCAAATTGAAGAAAACAAGAGGAATCGTCGTTACCTTACCCAAGATGCCAAAGAAATCATAAAAAATGTATACAATTTCTTAAGAGTGCAGTGCTTCGTTAAAAGTGACAAGTGAAATGGTTGGTGTCCCCTACACGACTGTGACAGATATTATTGAAAATAAAGGCAATTCAAGAAAACCGCGAAATTCGGAGCAATTTCTAAATATATTAAAAGAGCTTGGGATAGAAATTAACGAAGTGATTTACCAAATATATAAGGAAAATAAAGTTCCAACTACGGCAAGTCCGAAATTAAAACTTTTGGAATTAGGATATGACATAAGTTATTGCGAAGAGTGGTTCAGAAAATACTTGAGCAGCATCGGTTTTAATTATAGTACATTAAACCAACGTCTGTCCATAATGGAATCAACCCGACTAAAAAGAATGAGATGGAATGATATAAACGAAATCAGAAGGTACCGGCAAGAAAATCGTAATATCGTATATTTGGATGAAACGTTGCACGACATCCACGACTTGATAAAATAAGGTCTGACAAGGTCTGCGTTCTGCAAGCACCACCTTCGAGAGGAAAAAGAATTATAATTCTTCATGCGGGAGGAAGTGATGGATGGGTGGAAAATGGCTTAKTACKGTCAGCGAAACAGATCCAAAATTGTTCTGCTGACTACCATTGCGACACGGACTCTGCACTTTTTGAAACTTGGTTTCAGCAGCAGTTACTACCAGGGCTACTACCAGGATCTGTTATAGTCATGGATAACGCGAGTTATCATTCACAATTAATGAACAAGGCGCCAACATCAGCTACAAAAAAATAGAAATAATTGATTACATGAAAAAGAACAAAATTACAATTCCGGATGGAAATGTTACCAAAAAAGATTTGTTGACAATAATAAAAAATCTCAACATACCTAAACAATATCGAGTTGATGAACTAGCGAAAGGACATGGACATATAGTTATGCGTTTGCCACCGTATTATTGCGTCCTAAACCCAATTGAATTAGTGTGGAGTACGCTTAAAAAAGGAATACGAAGAAACAATACATGTCCGCGTTTAAGTTCGGGAGTTGTAGATTTAGTGCGTAGAGACGTAAGTAGTATAACGAAAGAACTGTGGAAAAGCTGTATTAAGCATGTTATTGAAATTGAAAATAGTTATGTATCCCCAAATTTTCAAAATTTTATAATACATGTTAATGATGATGCTAGCAGTGATTCAGAATTTGACAGTAGTGATGATGATAATAATTAATATATTTAAGTTATGTCGGTGTAAACTTGTAAGACTTTTTTGTAAAAATTTAATAGATGTATGGAATTATTTTTTTTTGTATTTAGAGCTTTAGATAAAAAACTATATATTCTTATTATTTGCTTTTAAAATACTTGTATTTTATTTACATATTTAGTTATGTTTACCGTTAACCGCTTGTTTCCAATAGTTAGAAGATTGTAAAAATATTAAAATGTATTGTTTATAATTTTCGGCTAGCACAGCATTCAACATATTCACAGGATATAAATATTACAGGAATGTTAAAATTCAAAATAAAAATATTTGGGAATGCGAGATTTTTCTTTGCATATTAAAAAATGCTTAGATGTGCATGTTGTCTAGTTAGATTACAAATTTCATTATAACTAGATATACTTTGCTCGAGCAAAATAATGTTGCTACTCATCTAAAACTACGTACAATTCATTTTGAGACGTAAATAAAAACCATCGATGTAAAACCTCTTATTAACCGAATGATTAAAAACTACTTAGAATAATGTACACTACACAAACAAAAAACGAGTTTTAAAACGGCTTAAAGCCGGCACTGGAAATTCGCAAAATCACAAAGAGACATAAGTTAGAAATGTAGATTTTTCAAACTACGAGTGTTGAAATACAAAATATTTTTAACGATGAATTTTTTGTCTGCTCTGTTTTATACGTTATCCCAACTATTTATCGCATTTCCTTATGTACTAAACTATTTGTGTATTAGTGTTGACGGCTTCGAAATCGATCCTTCTTCATGGATGTTCAAAAATGAAGTATCCCGAACGCGCCGCCAACTATGCAAAGGTGGCCCATAAATACACCGATCTCAACATGCCACACTGTCAGTTATAAATTATCCCGCGTTGCAGGGTATGTTGATTATAACGACTAATTGATCAACTGAACAATTAAGCTAAATTAACTTTGATGGCGTAGGAGAACAAATGTCTGTTAACATGGAATGCCTATTTACCTATTACTCTTGCTGTTGCTGTGCGCGATTTGTTAAGTTGGAATGACATTTTCGAGCTGTACGTCCGCAGCGCGAATATGACGTTTAACGAGGATGGGCTTTTTGTAATGTTAATGCGGGTTCTACGTTAATCAGTATAAAATTGTTAGCGATGAATCCCACTTATTAAAGTGTGTGTGTCCAAATTTTAAAATGAATTGTTAAATGATAGTACTGCAATGAACTCTAACGAACGTTTATATTTTTTACCTTATTATAAACTGGGGTGCATAACTATAGCTCATCCTGAATTTTAGGTTTTTGTTCGTCAAATGATAACGTAAATTAATGTAAGTAACAAGAGAGATAAAAGAAACGAAAATGATACTGGCGCACAACTATAGTCCCATCTAAATTTCACACAGAATTGAGCAAATTTTAATTGGCCCCCATTCATCCTAGTTAGCTCAAAAATTCTAGAATTCATGCTTCCAACTAAATTATTTAGAATTCTTGGTTTAAAATGGGCCCAAGCCTCTTCTAATGAATTTTTGACCTCATTAATTGTGCTACATAKCTTAKACAAATTTCTATTCTATTTCTATCACATAACAATAACAAACCAACCTAGGCATATAAATTACTGCGAGAGTAACAAAATTTTTCTCAACTGCTTTCGGAATTGACATAACGAAAGTATTTTCACTGTTGTATATAATTACACAGTTATACGAAAATGATCTGCGAAACAAGGTAGTACGATATCTAGGAACTGATAGTGAAGATTCCTCACATTAACATTTACGTCATGATATCTAAAGTGTAATTTGCCTGGAAGGTATGGAGGTGAGGAGGTTACCAAAATATTAAAGAAAAACACTGACAAACTATACCTGTAATTATCATCTACTCCTAGCCAACCCACAAGCCACTATTCTTTGGGACACTCTTTCATCACGGGGTATGCGATAAACGAATCTACAACAGCTATTCTGGATTTTCTGTAGTTTTAACTTAAACATCTGTTGCCATACAGCAGTTTCAAAGCTAGAAAGCCTTCTTTTTCTTTTTTAAACCTAAGTTTCTTACGCTGTTAACAGCAGTCAATTGTTGATTATTAATATTAATCTTAAAATCTGTCAATATGCTTTTTCGCGAACGATTTTGGACAGAACAACATTGCTGCAAGCTTTTCTGGGTTTAACTTTAAATAATTGTTTCGAGAATAATCAGCTATAGCCCTTAGGTCACGGTCCACGAGCTCGCAGGATATCGCAGTGCTTTTAGGGTTGAAAGAAAATTGTAACGCGAGTCATCTGCACAACACTGAATACTACAAATTTTAACACAGTTTGGGAGGTCTGCAGTGTAAAAAAAAAGTAATGGGCCCAGTACTGAGCCTTGGAACACACCCGAAATAGTGGAACGGCTTTCAGATATATTATCACCGAAAACTACAAAGATATGAGTTAAAGAACCCACAGTCACATCATCGAATCCATAATAGCGTAATTTAGCACATAGCAAGCAATGATTTAGGGTATCAAATGCCTTGGAGAAGTCGAGCAGTACTAGACCCGAAGCATTTGAGTTATCTAGTGCCCTAAAGACATTATCCGTGACATCAGCTAAAACACATATTGTACTATGTCCCTGACGAAATCCTGACTGGGCAGAAGATATAATGTTGTTTGATATGGCATAGTCATAAATCTGCCTTTGAGCTATGTTTTCTAAAATTTTCGATAGCACAGGATTTTGGATTAGTTTTCTTTGGAATAGGATTAATCAGTGATGACCTCCACCTAGCAGGAAAATAACCAATTTCTAATGCACAGTTAATAATATACGAAATATGTGGGCAAGTCATCTTTGCATTTATATGATCGCATCCACTAGCATTAGCTTTTAAGCTAAGAATAACCTGGTATACTTCATCAATGGTAGGCATAACAAAGCTAAATTGCAGAGCTCTATTGAATCTATTTTCACAATACCACTCGACTGAAGTTGGGCAATTATAAGTTGGAGCGAAGACACTCGAGAAATATCCATTTACTTCGTTTGTCTTTTGCAAATCTGCTGGTACTGAAATTATTTTCTTTCGTTTTATGCCAAGATCCGACAGAGCATTACAAACCGCTCGTTTGTCACTACCTTTTTCACAGTACCACAAATACGCTCTTTTCTCCCTACGCCACATAGCCACAACAGCATTTCATAATTGACAATAAGAATGCCAATCAGTAACACGTTTTGTTCGATGAAATTTACTAAGTGTTTTTCTCCGCTCCCTTTACAACTGTTTTACATGGTCTGTCATCCAGGGTGCCTTAGGTTTAGTTACTCGAGACACCATATATGGCGTCTATTAAAAAGACTTTTTAACTTTTTCATCGAGATTATTCATATAATACCGAACATCCCACCCCCTCCCATGCAGATCCTCCAAAAACCTGTCCCACTTTTTTTTTATTAAAAAAATTAACAAATCGTCTCGTTGTAAGTACGGTTAATACCAAAGTACAAAAAATCGAACTATTTGAATACTTTATATACATCACGGACATTGTTTGATGTTCATTAAACATTAAACGTTCATTGCTAGTTTAAATTTAAAATCGACTTTTTCACGTTCCTGCCTTTACGTTAAAAGCTTAAGTCACGGCTTCAGAGTGGGCGTTGGTTAATCCGAAACTCCAAAACAAATTTAAATCTCCTCTTAATAACGCCTGTAGAAGTTTAAAACGATCTAATCTGAAAATGGGCCCGAAATTCATTTTTCCAAATCTCCCCGTAATCCATTTCAATTAAGGGATTAAAGGGATTAAAAAGGAGCGGGTAATAAACGTCAGGAGAGGAAAAAATAAAGAAAACTGGAAACACTTTGCTCTCGACTTTCAAACCGAGGCCGTAAATTAGACGGAGACTTTTATGGGGCCGATTGAAATAGTACCAATATATTTGAAGAAGCGGGAGCATAGCGGAGTCAGTTTCTAAGTGGCTGGGCGGAACCGGACCGCTCCTCCGGATCGCGATACGGTCACTGCGCCGGAATACCTACCTACGAAACTTCTCCCGGAATCACCAACTGCGAAACTAATACATCTCCTAATATCAAGTAGTTTTGGGTCCCCGTTCCGCGTTCGCAGACGATATTCGCAAAACAAGGAGCAAATATAAATGAAAACAGAAACACTGAACAAACATTAATTTAACTTTGATCCAAATGCCCTCCCAAATGCGCGCACACACGACCCACCCCCTGCCCTGAAATTACCAACTCCGGCAGCGAGTTGTCAAAGGAGCCCGTGCACCCAAGAAAATTCCCCTCGCCCACGTAACTTCACTTACCACTCGACGGGATCGTCAAAATATAATGGAAACCCGAATTCTTTACGATTCGCTTGTTTATTTCGATCACTGCTCGTGTTTGTCTTGTTGCTTTCCCTTTTGATGCCGACTTGCTCGAGGATTTCTAGTCGTACAGGAATTACTCGCGACCATGACGCTCTACACATTTCCAATTACCGACCGAGCACCGCGGTATTTACTCGTTCCCGTTTTGATTAGAGAAAAACGAAGCCTAATCCCCGAACAAGAAGTTCCCACCACCCTCGACAGCTACTTCTTGTATTCATTTCTTTTAATATTATTACATAGGCGAAGTTCAATGAAATGGGCCTAACGCACGAATTCTAACAGCTATAGATAGATACAGGGTACCCCAAAATCTCCCAGTTGGTCAGTGTTTGAAATTTTAACTCCAATTGGATTCCAGTATACTGGTATGATCAAATATAACCTAGAATTTTTAAATAAAACGCTAAATTTCAGTTTATTCTTCTATATTTATTTTGTCCCCTTCAAAATAGTCCCGCTCGGATCCAATACATATAATGACAACGTTTTTCCAGTCCTTACAACACTTTTCATACGCCTCCTTTGGAATCGCCTTCAGCTCCCTCTTTGAATACTCTTTTATGTCTTCAATCTTTTCAAAATGCTTTCTGCGAAGTGGTAATTGGAGAGGAGAAAGTCACATGGGGCAATATCTGGTGAATACGGAGCTTGCGGAATAACGTGTACATTGTTTTTGATCAAATAATCGCGTGTAAATTAAGTGAGCCGTGTGAATCGGTGCATTATCGTGATGCAAGAAACATGTATTGTTTGTCCATAATAGACGAATTTTCTCTCTCAACTTCCGTAAAACTCGCACATACCATGCAGCCTTAGCTGTTTGACCAGTCGGAAAGAATTCTGAATGCACAACAACTTGATAATCGAAGAAAACAAGTCATGTCTAAAATATCATGTAAAGTGGTTTGCCAGTATTTTCTAAAGGGACTTAAAGTGGTAGGCAATCCCTCCTTGTATGCGTTTAACTGCGACAATATAACCTCAGAAGATTTGGAGGATTATACCTTGGTTTCAAAGTTATTTCTGTATCGTTCTGGCGCCCAGATTGACGCAAAATGTAAATAGCAGGAGCATTGGGAAATCGTGTCCTTTGAAAAGAAAAGTTACTTAAAAAAATATGCAAGTATTTTTGTAGATTTATGGCTGTGTGGTTGTGTGATTAAGGGACCAATGAGGTCTTCTAACAACAGCGAAAAAGAAATAAATTACATTGAGAAGATATACAGGCTCGATAAAGTAAACAAGGGTTATTTAAAAAAACAAGGTACGACTTCATCAACTGTTTATTAGTGCCATTAGTGTTTGATCAGTAGTCAAGAGATATGTCGTCAGTTTTAAATAATGAATGCCTAATATGAGATGTTTTCATCCGTTTTATATAAATTGACTTATCTGACACTTTATTAAAATCTGTCGTTTCTTCTTTGAGGTAAGTCGTGTCTTCTACCCCTTGATCGCCAAATGTTGTTAGTGGTTCTTGTTTGGTGAGTTATACATTCTATTTTTAACGTTTTGTTTTTGATTTTGTTAAGTAATTTTAGATTGTTAAATATTATTCTGTTGCCAGTTTATTACGAGACCTTTTTCCTATTACGAATCTTTAGAAAAATACGGCTTTGGCATTGGCTCCTTTAAGGAGAGCATCATTTTGATTGGCCCATTAGCAACGATATCCAAGCTTTTAAAAAGTGTTCCATGTAGACGTCAATCGCACAGGATAACGTGCAAAACACATTACTAGATAACCATTTATTGCTGATTGTACACCATCAGATGGCGTAAATTAAAGATTAGGCTTTGCGGTCGAATAAAATCTCAACTAATCGTTTCAATGCCGGGGGTGCTCTCGGCAACCACAGGTGGAAATGCGTCGGTTATCTAAAACTACCACCGGTACGAGCGAGGCACCACGGAGCTATCGCAAATCAGATTAATGAAAATGGGAGCGTCGCTCTTCGACCAGATCCAATAATAGTTAGGGTCTGGACACACTCACACGGTGGCGGATTATTCGGGTGGCAGAACAGGGCCGGCCTAAAAATATGCGACTTGATTTGCTTTGGAATAATTGAAGCATTCTTTTGTGCTCCGCTCCAAATGATATCTTCTAGTGATTTTTAATTTTTTTTTATTTCAAGTAATCGGTATCGTTTTGTGGCTCTTTCCTTCCTAATGCTTAAATTATCAGTATATTATGTTCTAGAATTACCACTCAATATTGTGTCTGAACTTACGGATAACGGCGTTGTATTGTTTTTTATTCTGATTGTGTAATTGCAGGGCCAAGATTAATAATCAAATTACTGCCTTCTTGGTCCTTCTTTAGAATTTTGTGCGTGTAAAAAAAACTCGTTCATGAACGACTCAACTCTTGACAGTTTTGACAGGTTTTCACGGTTTTCTGAGCGCTCACTGTCTGCCCACCGGAAGCCATATTGAATGACGTAGACCTAAAAAGTCTAATTCGTTAAATAAAATCAGTTAGGTAAAAACTAATACCAAATCCGATATAATGGAGAGTTGTACGTGAAATAGTAAATATTGTTAGTGGCTACTGCGCTGTATTGTACTTTGTGCAAGGCGTCGAAGTCCCTCTGCAGCCGGCGGCCATTTCCGTCCGCGCGAATTCCAGACATGTCCATCGAGATCGAAACCTCCCAACCCCGAAATCAAGCGGACTGCACCCGAGTCCTTTGGGATCAGGCCGCCACTGCACACACACTCGCCCGTATATACACATTAAAGGCAGCGGCTAGCAAACAACAATGTAAAACAAGATCAAGCGCGAACGTCCGGTCGGCCGCGAACGCCGCAAAATTAAATCAGCCTTATCGCAGCGCCACCTAGCGGAGCGGGTGCGCGCAAATCCGCCGGCCTTTGCGGCCCGACGTAATAAACCGCACACGGGCAACCCCCGTGGAATGGAAAACAACACGGAGGGCATTCCAACAAAAGACGACGACGACGCGGTGCGTGTTATCGCCGTACGGCACGCGAATCCAAAGTGCGCATTAGTGTGGACCGGCTTCGGCCGTCGGGGTATTCCCCGGCGGTCGTACGGGGGAAGTACCTAGATGCTGCGATGCATTAGCCGATTGGAAGAGTTACGGCGGCGGGAGCGAGCCCGGACGTGGAGGTCCTGTGTGACATAACTGATGGCCCCGGCCGGTAATGGCCGCCCAGATGTAGGGTGCTGTTTTCGTGCAGGTGCGGGCAGGGGATACACCACAACAGCTCGTTTTGGAACTGCAGTTCTTTATTTTCAGACGACGTGTTATCTGTAGAAGGTGCTGGATCCTGGTTGTTAAACTATCAAATAAAATTCAAATGTTGCATAAACAAAATCAAAAATGCTTTATTCAAAAAACTGGTTGCTAATATAATAAACAAAAACTGCATCCTTTCAGTTGTGGCTACCTTTGTATAGACAATAGCAAGCTGTAAAACCAACGGAGTTCCCTTAACACATTGGTACACTGTCTGTTATCAACTCAACAGCTTGCTATTCCTTGCTACATTTGGTTACCACGCCTGTCTGCATGTTGCCTATCCATCAGCTTAAGAGCTTCAATCTTGAATCGGGTTAAACCCAGTCAGACTTTTCAGGTAAACAAAAACATATTGTCCAACCAACCATTGCCTAAATTGAATTTGTGGATCCTGCAGAAGTCTTGGGACTTGTGATTGATTACAAGTAGAGTACAGCTAGTTCAAAATTGTTGTGAATATGAAAGATCTACAATATACATTTATATATTTAACTAAATTTCTTGGGGGAATTCGACCTGGTGGATAAATTCAAAGAATACTATTTATTCTTAGGCCAAGCTTTCGGCTGTTTTATTTCAACCTTCGTCAGGGCTCTTACTACAAAACAACAATTCATTACATTAAGTTCTTTTTTAACAGATGGAACATATTACTTACAAAATTTGAGTTTTAATTCAGCAGCTCTATTTTGAAATCAGCCTTTAAGAATTTGACCAATTAAATGTAAACTGCACTATTTATATAATAGAATGTGAAATTTTATGTGAATATCAATTATGGGAAAATAAGTTGACATACATGTTGTAGTCAATTTCATAAACTACCTTTGTTATAATTTTTAATTTTGATTCCTACGTTTTTATATAATATATGAACATTAAATCTTTATATGTCTATTTAATATCAAAATTACAACAATATACCTAAAAGATTATAGTACACTAAACTTAAATTTTGAAAAATTTTGAAAAATTTATCAATAACTAGTTTACTTTTGGTTTTGTTATTTTTGTAAAATTTCTGTTGATAGTAAATATGTGTATATATTACTTAAATTTTGCGTATCCGATTTTTTATTAATAACATCACTACTCTTATAATTTGGTACATCTCCAAAATTAGTCTTTTATTGGTGTTTTGTTCTTTTTTTAAAATTTTTGCACTGTTCCAATTTATGGTATGGTTATTGTTTAATGCATGTTCTGCTAAAGCACATCTTAAACGTTTTTGGCTTATATCACTTTTATGTAACGCTAACCTGCTATATAGCCCTTCCCTCACATGTACCACACTCTAAACAATAAACAACCCCTGTTTGAAGTTTGAATGGAATTTTAGATTTTAATTTTGTATACAAACTTGAACCTTTTTTAAAATTTTTTATAGCTATTTTTATATTTGACGAATAGAAAGTTCTTATTAATTTCTTTGTTAATCCTGAAATGTTAGGTAATGATCCAAATTTAACAATCTCAGAGGCCTGAACATTTCTATTATTATTAATTTCATTTTGAGTAGTAGAATAAAGTAGTTTATTAATTAGTCCAGGTGGATATCCATTTTGAATAAGTAATGATTTTAAATGTAATAAATCATTTTTAAGAAATTTAGGATTTGATATTTTAGTTATTCTGAAAATTTATGTACCTACCCGAAGACATAGGTTTCTGATACCAATTCAAAATAATTTTATTATTACACCGTATAACTTTTGTATCGAGAAATGGCACACCTCCACCCGACTCCCTCTCTGCTGTAAATTTAATATGTTAATCAAAATCATTAAATTTATCTAAAATTTCTACAACAGAATTTTGCGGTAATACTAAAATTATGTCATCAACAAATTTCTTCATGAAAACCAAATCAAAAGATAATTTTGGTATACACGTGTCTAACAAATAGTCCATCACATACTGTGATAATATTGGACTTAATTTCGATCCCATGGCACATCCAAATGTTTGTTTATAAAATTTATCGTTATAATTAAAATAGTTATTATCTAAAGTAAAAAATTAGCATCTCGAAAAACATTTGCTTTCTTTTAATTTTACATGGTAATTTAGGACATTTAAAATGAGGATCAATACTATCCCATCTTTCATTAAGAATTCTAATAACGACACCTTTAGATATGTTTCCAAACAGGTTAATTACATCTAACGATACAATTTCATGATCGGGAGGGATGTTTATATCTTTAACAAAATTTACAAATGCAAATGTATCTTTTATGTAGTAATTATTGTTAGAATCATATGCTGTTGTTAGTATCTCACATAACAATTTTGATATAGGTGTCGTTGGATTCTGAATGCATGAAACAATGGGCCTTAATGGTACGTTTGTTTTATGAATTTTTGGGATTCCATAAATTCTTGGACTCACGGAATTGTAGATTTTATACATTTTGCTTTGTTCTTTCGTTAAATGTTGATATTTTTCAAGTTTATTAATAAAATCATTTGCCTTTGATTGAATTGTTGCAATTTTGATATTGAGATAACTGCTTCTTGATAAAAAAATAACGAGTATTTTTTTCCTTCCATTTTAGCCCTTCTACAACTTTTTTTTGTTTATGCGATTACAAAAGTAGCGTAATCCTCTAAAATTCACTTTTACTAAATTCCATTAAATTTGTTTCACGCATTTCTGAACAGCGAATAAAATTTTTTTAAGTAACCTGTGAAGTCTTTTCACGGGCAAACTGTACATTTCAATGTATATAGAAATTGGTTTAATCGACCTATTTTAACCTCTACGATACGTGGTAGCTCTGTATTTCAGCAATTTTGGAACATCCTGTATATGATAATTAAACTATCTGTCTACATATTCTTCCTCTCAGCTTATGTACCTTTGCCATCGTCGTGGGAGTTTCACATCACTTTTGTTGATGTGGAAGAACAAATGGACGTGTTCCTTTGCTGAAAGTGTTAACATCATGTTTTCAAACGTTGAAGAGAAACTTAAACTTATTATTACTTCACAAGAAAAATACAGTATTACAAAGTAGAGGAACGCCCGTTAATATTTTAATCACGCTTTCGCTGTAAGAATTGAATCCTCAACTTCGAAAACATCCAACGAACGGCCTCAGCGAGTGGCATCGGAACGGCCCGCAATGCGGATGGGAAAACATAAAAAAAGACCATCAAATAAAAAGAAAAAGCAATAAAAACCACCTATAGGCGCATAGTATATGCAGAGGGAATATACAAGTGTTGAACAGCATTAGGGGTCGGACCGTGGAGTAGGTAATGCATGTAAGTGTTTTGTAAGTAGAACGGAGTGAGATCCGGGGACCATACTAAGTAGTCGACTAACAGCGAAGCTGCTGCCATCTGGGCCCGGCCAAGGGTTAAGTGCGCCAGCTCGATTCGCCAACTAGGGTCTGCCGTCGTGATGCTCTCCCGTTACGCCCCTAACAATTTATACGCTGAAGAGAAATCCGAAACCTGCTCTGTTCTCGCCTTACATCCGATTCTCGTTGCATTTGTGGAATTCTGCTTCGGGATGTTCGGGTGTCCAATTGCACAATCACATTTTGACGTTAACCCTTTTGGTATCTTCGAAGGCGCTCGTTTTATGCTTGGTGTAGCAAGCTCTTTTGCGCGTTTTGGTATTTTTAGTTTTTCAGTTTATAATCAGTACATAATCTCTCTTGTAATTTTATAACTTTTGTGACGTGACTACTTCTAGGGGATTACCCTTACGTCACGCACAAAACCGTTAATTAAGAAAGTAGAGAACATTTATAGAGGGTGGCAGTGGAAACTATCTCACCAAAGTTAGGGCTGCTAAACAGTACCCACCAGCACAGCGTAGAGGGGGTGGATAAAKCTCCTAAAGCCGCGATCTTACTGAAAGGCGCCACCCATTTTGCAACTGAATGTTAAGCAACCGATCTATCACAACACCAAAAACGGGAAAGATGACTTCTTAATAAGTAAGAAACAAAATAAAACTCACTGCTCTCTTTAACAATCGGTATAATTTACGGTCGTATAAACTTAGCAATACAAACGCAAGTAAACAGTAACTTTTAACTGTATAAAAATAATAGTAGTTATCGAAACTTTCTGGCTGTACCTGGTATAGCTATACTAGGCTCACAAATTATTTATGAAGATAAATTACAGTTCAATTTGAGGCTTCACGTAATACTAGCAGGATAACCCCTGAATTTTTCGTAGATCGTAACGACTATGAACAAATAACGCGATACAAACACGCTAAGTAATAGTTAAGAAAATTCAAGCTTTTTCTTTTCGAAATCGTATAGTAATGAAATAAAGATAAACAAGAGAATATTATGTGAAATTCTTATCTGTTTTTGTGATGGGCTGCTGCACGGCGGGTGTAGAATGACGTCTCCACCACTGTAAAAATCCAGGTCGGCGAGTTATATAAGCCTGGTACCCCCTAGACTTTGGTGGTGGGTAGGTGGATGGTAGTCCAACCCTCTAAGAACGATGGGGTAGATACGAAGATCAAAGGTCAACTCGATTCTGGAAGGACCTTGACACGGGAGCCTGATGGCTTGTTTTTACGCAACCAGAACTCAAGAGCAACACCACAAGGATTACGATGAGAAGTACGTAAAAAGGCCTACAATTATGAGAAAGCGAACGTTAGCCTGGAAACTGAGCATATCTGAAAGCCTACCTTTAGGTGTAGAACGGCCTGACGAGGTGATAAGAAATTCAGCTCTGTATATAGCTGAGAAAACGGTGAAATTTCAAGCTCACTGCTTCTACGAAATCCCTCAATGGCTCGGTTCAATAAACAACTACACTATAATTTATTGCAACCAAAAATTTTCAGAAAACTAGTGGCTTAATTATGGCACAGATCCGTCAAATGACGTGAACTATCCCGACAACGGAAATTTTTTCTCGAACTTTCCAGCGCCAGAAGAAAAACGTCTAGATGATAAGACTACACCTTGAATTCGTCAACCAGAAGATAAACGGACGTGTTTTACACGAAGAGCTACCAGCTGTTAGAGAGCAATGACCTCAATCCCGATACAGTTTAAATAACAACAATTTTTCAAAATTAACCTGTTACATCGCGCAAAAGATTAGTTTGTACGGGATCTCTGTCCCTACGAATGATGATTACACAATTTACAATTACTGTTCACCTCACCTTTTAGCCAAGTTTCAACCAAGGCAACGCAATCATAATTAGTAGCACAAACAGATCTATACAAGTTATGAAATTTAGTGTTTATTCTACGAACGTTTTGAAAATTAAGCGTCAGCTTTTCACGTCTGTTGGGTGGGCCTAGTTTAAAGACCCAATATGAGGTGATCCTGGGACATACTTTATACGTAAATTAGTTTCCCCCTGAATTATTAGTACTGTTGCACACAATCCAGCAACCGTCGACAGTATTTCTTGGTGAAGTTGCACATTATATGCGAGGCATTTATGTTCCTGTAGAACCTTTTGAATGCTCTAAGTGGGCAATTTGAGATGTTTCGATATTTCCTTAATGTTTATCATACACCAGGGTATTGACTGCATTGTCGTCGTTCCTTTTCTGCAACTTCTATAGGAAGGAGAGACATAGCTTATTTGATGGATTCACGTAAGCAATTGCTTATGCGAAGAAATACTTTACGTGAATAATGAGTTCTATTCGGTATTGCAGAGCATATTCCCTTGCGGCGACTGACTTGTTTTCTGAACATTGAAAATCCGTTTTCAGCATCTCGTAAGCGTCACCGTTTTAGAGTAAGACATTTTCGTATTTCTTTTTAACCGCAACTACACTCACTGACACGAAAAACGGAGCAGATGAATTAAAAAAAAACCGTGCAGGTGAGTGTATATTGCACCGAAATTAAAAACTTCAAAACAAACACAAGGAGTGTGATAACAGAATAGTTTCATTCTTTCCTTTTCGAAGCCTGATCTGTTTTCAATAGACTGTTTGGTCGTCAATTTAATGCTTTGTCAGTGTATACATATCGATCAATAGGTCCAGTTATTAAATATACGCAAACGGCACTTTACGCATACCGCGCTTCGATCGCAGTACTTCGATTTACATTTTAAAGCAACGATCACTGACCTCATTGTTACAGGAGGGGTAGTAATTAGACAGCTGCAAGAAATTAACTTTGTAAGTATTTTAATTAAATATTTTTAATGATTATTAATATCGCAATCAATTTAAAATACATTTTTAAAAGAATAAATAAATCTGAATTTCGTGTGAATTGGAGAAATGTAAGCGGTGCTGAATGCTCTGGTCGTTAAAATTAAACAGTTTTTTTTCCTGAAAATGTACCTAATTAAATTCACAAATGGTGTTAGTCGATCGTCGTGGCCTTGTGGTGCAAGTACTCCTCCTTCTTGGGGATATTGGATTCTGTACGATCTATCAAAACATATAGTAGTGTTAATTATATCTCTCGTCATAGAGAGAATAGCGTGATCTCCATTTGGTACAGAGAGCACCCTCTTCCGGGCTTCATACTCTACCCTTACATGTAGAGGTTCCAGTCCCAAAAGCATCTCCTTAGAGGCAGTAGGTGTTGATCTTTCATGATACCACCATACCAGGGCGGCGTTTCGGCTTCCAGAGCCTCCTCAGCATAGCTATAATTCCAGTGCAGACAACATCCTTAGCTTTCCTTAAATGCGCCAAGGTAGGCGATGTACATGCGAAAATAATAATTGTGGGCGACACTATGCCATCTAGTGGTACAGGTTCCCCCACGTAAACGGGTGGGTTGCCACTAAAGGCATAATGTTGCTCACAATGATTATTCTCGTGAAGACAAATCGTTCTAAAAGAGCATCGAAATGTTAGTGAAGTGTTGGAATGAATAAAGGAGATCACGTCGCTGAATGAACTAGCATTTTTCCTAAAACTTTGACATCCGGCAACACCGTGGTACGCGCGGGAACTTTCAACCGTCGATACATCTGTGTGCATGGAGAATTGTGATGTAACAACCGTGAAATATCATACCTCCGTTGGAAAAACATTGGGCTGCTTTATAAATACAAACAAAACCGTTTCCCGCGCAGAAACGCCGGGGCAATTACCTTCATCTATGATGTGTGTGTACGTAGTTGATTTCGCCTGTGGCTGGCCGAGGCTGATTGTTTGTGCAACAACTGCGATGGCACATTCGATAACAGTTGAGTGGATGCATGCGGGAACTGGCGGCATTCGTGCAAATATTACGCGCAATGGACAGCGCGAATCACAATGGCAGTTTCACTTGACGGGAGAGTCGACGTGATGGCTTGAATGAGACTTGACACGAGTACCTAGTTTTCATCTCGAATTTTTCGTGTCGGAGAGACGTTGTTTGGAGGGTTAGGGATTAGATGAACTTAAACCACTGATGTTGCACACCTTTCTGGTACCACTTATGGGTTCCCCATTGTCACAAATAGTGGCAAACATATTCATGGAAGCCTTTGAATTAATTGCTTTAGAGTCATCAGATCTGAAACCTACTTTCATTATATGGCCTCACGGCTCCAACACCCTAACAACCTCCTTAGATCACCTTAATTTTCCGATATAAAATTCACGATGGAAATCGAAAGCAACTCGTCTATTATTTCTCTTACGAAAATTATCAATAAGTGTATTAATGAAAGCACGTTTCCCACATTGCCTAAAACTTCAAAACTAATACCCATACATAAAAAAGGGAGCACTGAAATCATTAATAACTACCGACCCATTTCTTTAGTACCTACTATAAGCAAAATATTTTAACACCTGTTAAAAAACCAAATTGATAAATTCTTTGAACACAATGCATTATATTCACAATACCAGTTCGGTATTTAGCACTAACCACTTTTAGTGGATTCATACCAAGGGGGAAATCGCCCACCGAAAATTGTACAAACTCATCAATTTTGTCAAACACATCCACATACATCCATAGACAAACGTGTACATCCATCCATATCCACCCATACTCATATACATATATCCACCCACATCCATTACACCTCCTACAAAATTAGGTCTTATTCACGCTAATCCACACTTATTTAGACAGAAAACCCCAAGAATTACTTTTTCCACATCCTGAGTTTCATAGACTTTACAGACTCCCTCTTTACTACATTTTGCACATATAAAATAGTAATAGATCATAAACAAAGGAAATACACAAAATATATGTCTATAAGTATGCCAAAAAAATGCTAAAGGTACATAATATAATAAAAAAAATGTAAAGAAAAAGAATGTTTCAATAGTTCAAAAGAACTTTGTCTTCGAAGATTGTATATTTAAAAAATAATCTGCCCTTTTCCCACAAAAAGGTGGCGAGCTTTGAGAAATTACTGGAACATAAAAAATGATTTTTTAATTATTTATTTGCTGTAATTATCTTCATCCAATGGTTCAATTTTCGTTGTCTTTGTCTTCCGCATAAGACAATTCCTTCACTTGTTTCCAAACTAGTTTCAAATTCACGAGTATTTTCTGTCACATCAGCTTTACTGATCCTTCCAAGTTGTTTGAATAAATTAAAATTATTTCATTATAGAAGTTTCTAGGTACAACGATCTGAGAATCAATTGTTTTTTTAGGAACGTATCTTTTTATGTCAACACTTTTGTCTTTAGGGAGAGTAAAAAAAATCAATAAGTTCATAAAATTTGCCCAAGCATTCCAGACCTTTGTTGTAACTGTTGCTGTTTTAAGTGAATATTGTCAATGTTTTCTTTTTCCTTTAATATATGTGAAAGAATGTATATACGCTCTCCATTAAAGTACTGTTTTTCTTTGGCGTCCTGTAACTTATACCGAAAATACACCCATACATGGTTATTATAAATTTGAGTAATTTTTACACGGTTGAGTCTGTCACTGCTTCAATTTTCATTAAAAAGCCAGCAGACGTAAAATGCGAAGTGAAACGCGTGGTTTTAGGTCAGGTTTTAGCAGTTGAGAGTTTTTTTTTGTGGGCGATTGCACAAATTTACAAATCACATCCATCCACATCCACTCAACAGATCCAAACACATCCAGGCMACATCCGAGCAGTTGTACAAACACAWCCACGGTGATTACCCCCTCGAGCCATACACTAGTTACATGTCTAGATTTGTCAAAATCATTTTACTGTGTAACACATAGTATATTACTAGAGAAACTGAAATTATACGGCTTTTGTGACGATAGTGTGGCCTAATGGCTTCATACCTGAAGCATAGATATCAAGTCCACGAACTTAGAAATCAAACTAGGAGTGTCTAAATGTTCGGACCTGGGACCAACATTGTTTGTTATATTCATTAATGATCTACCACTCTCACTTAACTGGGACTAATTTATATTGTTCGCAGATGACACTACAGTGTATGATACTGGTGCATCTTTGCAGAGTTTGCATCTAAGTAATATAGGGGTCCAGACTTGAATAAATAACTGGTTTATGAAGAATAAATTAACAATTAATAATGATAAAACGCAAGAAATCGTATTTTCGCTAAGTAAATGTGCAGTTACTTATAAGCCAGTGAAGCTGTTAGGCTTTCAAAACAGCTGTACTTGTTTAGACAATTGGTCTATGCTATCTCAACTCCAACATTGTTTACTGCCTATCACGCCATATTTCATAGTGTAATCTCCTATGCAATTCTCACATGGGGACACTCTGTCCTTGCTGTTAAGGTTTTTAAAGTTCAGATGAAGTGCGTCAGGTCAGGTTGCGCGTATCGAAGTGACTGTAAAAATGTGTTACAAACGTTCAGAATTTTGGCAGTATCTTGCATTTATATTATGCAATGTCTTCTTTTCACTCATCAAAATAAACAGGAGTATAATTCTTTTGATCACACTTACTCCACTAGTTATCGGGAATTGCTCAAAAGCGAACTTTCCAAGGTTGACGCGCACTGGAAACAGCACAGACTATTTCTGTATTAAATTGTATGATCTTTTACCACCCAACGTAACAAAACTCGATTTCAAGCAATTAATTTTTTTTCAAAAATTTATTAGTTAAGTATGCCTTCTATAGCGAGGATGATTTCACATGCCACTTCTCGTAATTGTTCTTGTGTACATTATTCGGTACTTTGACCTGTATTAATAACACCAATAAATATATTATTATTATTATTATTATCATACCAACCTCAATAGCTTGTCTAAACTCTGCGTTTTCAGATAAAATTTTTATACAAATTTAGCTTCTTCGCACCCCGATATTTCGCGTGGAAACCCTTAACTTTCGAAACTGGATCATCTCTCCCTTACCCCGGATGCTACGTAGGTACTTCTTAAGCTCCAACTTGAGCATGAATTTTTAATTGTTCGGGGAAGAACCGATAAGCGGTTTCAGCGAGCGCAAGCTCGCCCCTTGATTTTATTATCGAACTTTAAAGCAACGAGTAAATACTGCAAATTAGAACGTATTAAAGTTGCATAAAGTTGGACGCGTACTAAAATGCAAATTAACATGTTAATTCCTCCAGTTAGCAAGGCCTGGGAGGCGATAGCTTCGGTCTCCTCTCACTTATTAGTATTCACTCGATGAGGTCCTTGTTTACTTTCGATCTGCCTCCCTGTCTGCCCTACCGTGTATATGTAATTTCAAATACACCGACGAGGCTGTGTACATTCCGCCGACGTCGGGTTTAGTGCCACCTATCACACTCAGATTTAAGTTTTCTCCTTTTAGGTTGCAACGTAGCAAGAATATTGCGTTGCTTGATTGGTAGCTTGATCGACATTCAAACAAAGAATTTGGTTCGTTTACAGATCACCAAACTTACCCCTACAATACTACATATGAGACCAGTCCCATTTCAATTGGCCCAGTTGCATTTTTTTTGTTGTAACCCTATTATGAAACAGATATTTAATTATTTTTCACCACAATTTTTGAAACATTTCCCACTTAATCAATTATTCATTTGTCTAATTCAAACATTTTATTTCTACTTAACTACCAAGTTGAAGCAAATCATGAGAAAACCTGAGTTACAAAACAACTGACTTAATCTATTTCTTCGAAGGCTACCATTGAGTGACATCACCTTTACTTTTTATGACAGTGGTTATTCTTCTTGGCATTGTATTCACTAAATTCTGGCAATCTTGTGGTGTGAACTTATCCCATATAAATTGAAGTTTATTCCTTAATTCGGGAATCGACCTGGCAGGAGTTGCGCGCAGTTGTTTTTTCATAATATGCCAAAGAGTTTCTATAGAAGAAAGGTCAGGACTACTGGATACCCATTTTAAAAGTGGAATACTGTTGTCGGTGAACCACTGTAAAGATCTTTTGGATACATGACATACAGCGCCATCTTGTTAAAAAACAAAATCATTTCCTGACGTCAATGACTCGTCCCTAGTGGGTAGCAAAGATTCACAATGAAATGTAATTTTCCTACTCCTCTTGCAGAAATTGATACCCACACCATAATAGATGCCGGAAATTTAACTTTTCTCTTCAGACAATTTTCTATTTGTTTCGTTAACAGTGGCTTTTCCTTGGCCTAGACAATAAAAACAAATTTTTGTTGAAAACATTTCATAAGTTAAAAATAAAAGATTTTGCCTTGTAAGTTCCAAAACTAAATCTTTGTGCTTCCCGGTGACAAGTGGAATTTGAAACATGTCTTCCTACAGCATCACTCAAAAGTTGACCGTAGTTTGTCCTCCTGTTCTGTTTAGTTATTCGTTTCAACGCCCTTCTATCAGTGTCAGTAAGTGCACAATAACAATAACGATATCACTTAGTTACGCGAAATGCACAGCCACCTCAAATGTTACATTCACCTGTACGCAAACAATATATGTAGATAAAAACCAGGGTTCCGCGTAAATAGTTTTTAAGAGATTTTAATATTTCTGTTGATGGGTCAAGTGAAATGGGACAGGGCTCGTAGATGCCATTGAAGTATGGTCTGTAGAATATAATCACTGGCTAGGAAGAAACAGACTCAGTATAAATGCAAATAAAACAAAATGTATGACATATAGTCTTTGTGTTTGTTCTCTCTCGTAAACTGTATATGAGATGGGATGTACAGGTATCGTTTTACTTCAAAGAATTAACGAAGTATTGAATCAAAACAGTGTAAAAACTATACCCTACAGAAGTGGTATACGACATATCTGGCTTAGTAGATATAACGCAAGCATATTTATTCTCTTGTAGGTAAGGTCCGAGTACTATTTCCCAGAGAAGTATTGTTTTTTTAGCACCTCTTCTAGATAATCTGCTACCCCTAGAAATAAGTAATGTTTAAAAATTATGTCCCATGCTGCAGAAGTAAACAAAATATCAACTGGCATCACGACTTGGCCAGTGAAATCAATTGCCTTTGCGGCGGGGTTTMMCAGCCGGAAATGTTCCGGGAAATGTAGACAATCAATCCGTGCGGAAAAAGACAGTAAACCAGGCGTGCAAGTATAAATAGCTAGAACACCGTTCCGCTCATATATCTTAGCCTCTTGTATCGATACTGGAGTGTGATCATTCCCACGATCTCTGATAAACGAAAACGCGGACTAATTATTTTTTATTTAAAAATTAGGATTTTAAAGGTCCTTAAAATGTAGGTAATGGTACTGTCAATAATAATAATATTTATTTGTTGATATGTACCAGTTGGTTGCACTGTGCATTTGCCCTGTTTATAATATATAAAGAGKTTGCGGTGGTCCACACGTCTTATATAGCCTTAGGAAACTGGGAATACAATGAGTTTCCAGAAAGATGGATGAAAGCGATAGAATACTTTTAATCATAAATTAAGTGTTACAAAAAATGGAGTAAAACGTTTAGAAAGGCTTGCCAAAGAATTGCGTCAGTTGTCTGACCGTCATTTCAAGTAATCAAACAGCATTAAGAATAAACGCCGGATATCGACCAGCGTCTGATGACACAAATTCGAAAATTAATTTAAATGCCAGTTTCCAAAAGCACTGGCCTCATAACAACCGAACCGACTAATGGAATAATTAAACCCATTTCTGTCACAGTATTTGCAAACCTGTCGAAATGGAACAGACTCTCGGCATCGGATCCAGCCATAAACAGCGCTCGATCCCGGGGGCCTCTCATTAACTTACAAAAATTGAAACGCGGCGCAAAGGCAAAACAGTATCTAATTACGGCAAATCAAGTTTCACTTTTGCATCGAACGAAACGACCAACTAATTCGAATTATTGCCGGGACGTTCCGCCTCGTGCAAGTATCTGTTTTGAGGGGGGCAGGACTGGAACGCGTATAAACAGAATCTGATCCGTTGCGTTTCGATTGTTTATACGAAACAAACCTATTAGAAGGGGCTTCGGCAACCAAGTCTGAGGAACATCGAGCCCGAAGCAAGACAACAGTGATTAAATACCTTCCTGCTGTATGCATTATCTAAATCAAAATTTGATAAATGAATCGCCTTCTGACAATATACACGCCCTCTACATACGTGGCGTTGTAATATCTCATGAATAAAGATGCGTTAATTCATTAAATTTTGCATGTGCTGCTGGATTTCTATTGATGGAATTCTCCATCAAGTACTATTTTTGATTGAATTACTTCAATTCATGTTTCTTAAATGATGAAAAAAATTGATGATGCACGCCAGATGGTCAATGGTTTCGCTAAATTTTTTTCTGATGTCTTTACTGCCGGCAATAAAATGGTTCAAATTTAATGAAAGCCAAGGCTTATGCACATTTTAACAAATTTTCTGAATCCGATATTCAAAAGTCTATATTCAAATTAAAAAACGGAATGAGCTGTGGAGATGATCAGCTTTCTAATTAAAGATTGTTCGAGGGTTCTTATGTCACCTCTTAAGGTATTTGTTTAATCTAATGTTGTCTACAGCTTCATTTCCCGATATTTGGAAAATTACAAGAGTGTGTCCTGTTTTAACGAGCGGCAATCCCTCTGACCTAATCAATTATCGCCCCATTGCAATTTTATCAAATTTTGCGAAGGTTTTCGAGATTTTATTGCACAGTATAATTTTTTCTACTTAATAAACTAGAGCAGCATGGATTGAGTGATTATCTCGTTAAACTAGTAAAATCAAATCTCACTCAACGCAAATTATATGTTACATATAACGGTTTTAAATCATTCAACTTTTTAGCAACCTTCGGAGTTCCTCAGGGGTCTAACTGGGGGCAATTACTGTTTATTTTGTTTATAAATGATCTATCACTTTCGTTAGAATCAAATCATCTGTTTTTTGCGGATGGCCGTTTTTGTTATGTCGAATAACTTTAATAGGATATCTAGACATTGTGATAGTCTGAAAAAGCGGTTGTCGTTTGTAGTATTATTATTGATTCATGGAGTTAAAAAATAATTGCATTCACGTGATAAAAGCAACATTTATCGTAAAGTTGACAATCTCCACAGAAAATGATACAGTAAAGTGAGCATTATTCAAATTGATAAATTATTTGGCTATAGGTGATTAGGTGATACATTTCCATGATGCTTTCGCAGTCTATTTTGCTGTTGTCCTGTGATCATCACTTATTGATGCAGAATATATGGAGAATATGGTTTTCCTAATTTTCCCCTTAAAGAATTGTGCTGGTATTTTTCCACACCGCTTTTATATCTTTTCAGGCTTATTCTAAAAACGTCTACTATACCGGATTGCTAGTAGAGATTCTTTGTATTTAATTTCCCAGCAACATCTGACCTTTTATACTATTACTCGTAAACCTAGATCTCATATACTTGTACGTACAATGTACAATTATATGTAATCTTTGTGAACTAAGTATTTCTTTATTTTTCCTTATATACACATAATTATAATTAATAATATAATAATTATAACACTTGGTAATGTTTCAGTTTTTATTGAGTTTGACCTCTCATGTTTCGGCTTATTAGGCCTTTCTCAAAGAGTTTACAAAACGGAAATGAGTCAAACGAGTCTATTTTCTATGCTTTTTCTGTAAGTAAATAAAGTATATTTTCATTATTATTATTATTATTATTATTAAAGCATATATAGGATATTTGGATAAAAAATAGCCACCAATAAATTTCGGGAATAAATATTATCCAGCGTTTATTTATTTTTTTACGACACGGTGTAAACATGGTCGAAGTATGAGAAGAAGGAAACAAATTTTGCAGGAGAGATAAACAAGCACACACTTAAAAAGACACCTTCTACCCGACATAAACCCACACAGATATTTTTATCTTTACTGGGGCTGTTACTTTCATTGTATAGCGGACACATTTCGTTCCTTTCCGCGTACGCATCGCGCCGGAGTTAAAAGAAATACTAACGGGATGATACCGCGGAGGCCGATTTTGTTTATAATGCAATTTTTTAGCCATTACGTTTGGATTCCAGCGTTTCTTTTGTGTCAGCACATCTCTCGCCAGGGTGAAATAAAAATAACTATTGAACATGAAAAGTTTACCTTTCTCGTTGGCGTATTTCATCTCCGACTCGGCGGTTGATTTGTTTCAGTTAATTCAGCGAAGTGTCGTGAGTTCCGAATTACGTACAGCCCTCTGTGTTGCATTATTTGTACGGTTAATAACTCTTTTGTGGGGAATATTGAATACTGCTGGGAGCACAAACGGGTTCTCAGATAAATGCAGCTTTATTGGGAATGACTTCTGAAAGCATTAACAAGGGGAGCTTTTACTGTCGAGTTGTTTACTTTTGCAGCGTTCTCATTTCATTATTTTCCTCGAAGACTCTATGAATATTAAAACTACAACGTAGAAGAATGGGGCTTCCGAGACAGTTTCGAAAGTTTAGAATTAAACTCGAGGTAGAGGCAAATATTTACGTTTTATTTGAAACTGCTGCTACATCTTCTACCTACTGCCCCCATGTTGGCACGGCTGTCTTTAGAACTCTAAAACGGTGGACTAGAAGAGTGTCACGTTAAAATATGCTATAAATTTTAAAATTTGTTGACCAATAAAATAACAGTAAAGAAACCCCACTTTTCTTACGCGGGAAACACGTATTTTTTTCGCGTAAAACTTCAACACTCTGATCTGCGTATTCAATGCTACGAAGCACTATACAGTTAAACGAAAACGTGGACATTTCTGCTTAAAAAATTGTTGGCATATCTTAAACGTCAAAATGACGGTTATGTCGCAAAAAGTCAAAAGTGTTATCAATGGACAATCTTATTTTTCATTGAAATGGATGCAAAATAATGTTTCCAAATTTGCGGCTCTTAATTATCGAAATAGGGACAAATTCTTTTTAATAGATTTAAAATTATTATTTGAGATGAATGCCTTCATCTGTCAAATTTAAATTTTGGCAAATCACATTCGTAGTTACAGCTTCAAATCAGACGCCGATAAAAGTGACTATTACAAATCGAATATCAGAATCTACTATATTAATAAATACCTCAAATCAAGTACACTATTATGTCAAATAAATTAAAATGTCATAGACAAAAAGATCCAGCCGATTCGGTAACGTCTCTAATCAAAAGATGTATTCTAAAATTTGATTCAGGAAATAATTCTAACAAATGCAAATCAATCTTGATAAATCAGCGACTATTTACATTATCTGAAATTTTCTGGACTGCGGTGCCCCAAAGTTTAACTCGACCAAATTGGCATTAATAATCAAAGACAACAGCAGCAAATAGTCGACTATCTATCATGATCTTGTTATATTTTTTGTATTAGACGTTTCTCGGAAGACAATAATTATTTCAGTTAGAAAAGGGTTGTACATATAAGGTATACCTACACTGCAGACAAATAATAGCAATAACGGTAAACATTCAATAATTAATAACTATATAAAACTTATCGGTAAAAACGCTGTAAAAATGGCACTGACGTTTCGGTCACATCTGTAATCTACATCAAAGTTTTCCCTAGCAAAATTCGTACGACACAGTCAGACAATTTTTTTACAACGTTTTTACAAATAGTACAATAACTTCGTCAATATTAAATTTGCCCGAAACTATAATACTCTTGTCACTAACGGTCCAATCAATGTATGTAGGTACACAACATGAAATTTTGTTCACAACAGCTTGCATGTTATGTAAACATAAAAATATTAGCGTAAAGGTAATCAAGTCCTCAAATTTTAAATTAACAACTTAAACATGAAATCCTTGCTAGACGACGTATTATCAACGTTCTGTGGTTTTTTTTTTGAAGTATAGCGTCAAAATATGCAATGTATTTAAGGGTGAAGTGCAATAAATCTTATCATTCACCAATGAGAGAAGGCCTCGGGTCAAGTTCTTTGCAGACCTCTCAGGATAGGACGAAATCTACTTTACGACAGGCAATTAGGTATTACTAAGGGTGGTTACCTGTGTGGGGCGTGAAATTATGCATTTTTCTTATGTTTTTTGGATTTAACTCCTACAAAACTTTACGTACACAATTGATTTCACGTCTACACATTCTTGTGTTCAATTCCAAGGGCAATGCATTTTATTTTTTCCAAAATTTACCCTACGCCCTTAAAAGTTTCTTATAAATTCTGGGTAAATCGTGATAAACAAGTGCCCCTTCGAGAATGTCACAGATTCTTCAATCTCCGAAGGACAAAATAAATCCTCTTATCTTCTAGAGGTATTTACAGCATTCCTTATGCGTGGGGTGTCGTATATATGAATTGCCTGTAGCATTATCAGATTCAGACTTCAAAGAAGCTATTTCTGCTTAATGAATTTTATGCTTGTGTAGTATAAGCTAAGTAATTTCATAATTTTGCTGCAATTTTGCGCGTGAGGCCGAGCTTTTCCCGCCTCAAGTCACAGATCGCCGGTGCATCAGTTTATTAAGAAGGAGCGCATACGCAATCGTATCCACACATCCATATTAGACCTGGGTAGGTAAATACCCAAGGCGCCACCTCGTGTACTCTCCGATATTAATTTATCTGCGAAACCGCCGGGATATATAGTTTTTAATTATAGCGCTGCGGCAGCACCTTTACGATTTCGCCGGTCGCCATGCCAAGCGAAAAATAAACCAAGCCGCGCCGCGTCCACCGCAGAAATAAGGAGATAAGATTTACAGTTTTAATAACTGCAGAAAGCCGATCCGTGTAGGTAACGCAAGGGAAGCGAAATAATTGTGAGCAATACCCGCAGTGCAATCCCTTATGTTATAGTAATATACGCCCAGGAAAAAACGCTAACTAAAGCTCGCGCCCGCTGCTGACGCCAAAAACGCGCATCATCTCCGCGGCTTACCCGGGAATTTTACGATTTCATGTAACAGTGGTTGCAGCACTAAAAGCTGTATTAGGAGGAGAGCTTTGCAACACATAAAACGCTAATCTGTTTCGCCAAACACATTTACCAAACGCTCGTCTATTACGTAGGCGCGGGACCAGAGATAATGGCCACCGGCGAGATGGATGAAATAATGCACTGCAATTTCCTGTCGTTACTTTTCATTTTGCGCGAGCTTTTTTTTATTCGCGTTTTATAGTTTTATGTCCTGGCCTCAGGAAAGAACCCGAGTACCATAGAATCGCAGAAAAGGTATTAGAGGGAAAAATAAGACGAACTGGTTCACGGATGACTCTCCTTGCTTCCTCGGCTGCAGGTGGTCGTCTTTATTCGATGGAGCTAACGCTTGTTTGATCTGCTACATACATTAACAACGAGTTGAGCTGTCAAATCTGAACTGTATAAGACTCCTAAATTTTAACCGCTCTTTCTTCGTAGAAACCACAACAGGGAGAGATTTCTGCTTTTTGTTCCGAAACATCGACAGGGAGACAGTCAAAGAAATAAAAAGACAGACGAACAGCAGAATTTTCGGAGCATAGAATATTGGAGACATCTCGTTGTCACTGTCTAAACTTCACATACATTCCATAAATAGAATTTATTGGAGAATCGACATTCGTTGTCATGTGTATGTCGCTAGGTTCACTGATACTTACTTACATTCGGAACTATAAGCTTTGTGCATTTAGAAGCGTTATACTGTACCCTGGCTTTTTTTAACTGGGGCGATCTATACACGATCGTTAATGTAAACCCTGCGTGGAATATTCTTATCAACAACTCAATTTTGTTACTGAGTCTCATTTGCTGTATAAATCAGTCTCTGACTGTGGGTTTTCATAGTGGTTTACACCAAACACAAATCGCAAGATCAAAGCATCATCATCATATAGGCGCTTTATTTCGAGGTCAGAATCATCAATAAAAACCAACCCTAAAGGATTGTGGAACTACATAAATTTCAAGCGTAATTGTACTAGAATACTAGGTGTTTTGAACTATAATGATGTACAACTATCAAACCCTAAATACAGGGTCGCTATACAAAGTATGCAATCAACAGTAACAACATCATTGAAAAGGATACTTTTTCCTGATTTCAAAAATGTATCACACTCGTACTAATTATTGCTTCTGTGTTGAGAAAAGTGTACAATACAATAATTGAGCTTGGCAGAGAATGAAAACAATTTTCTTTATCGCTAAAATGGACAAAAACCCCAGGTATTACCAATTTTCTTTTACTGGTGATAATATTCATCTAGTTTGATCAAAAAGTACAAAAGATAAACATGATTCCGTGAAAATGCAGTATTTTTTCAGATTTGCGTTACAGAAGAAGCTCAAACTACTTCCTGGCGGTAATACAGTCTTGAGTAAAAGTTTTATAAGTTCTTTGTAGTATATTTGAGGCAAGTTCTGAATTTCTGTCCTGATTCGTCCTTTTAAATCTTCTGAATTGTGTGGCCGATCAGCATAAACACGATTTTTCAGATAACCCCACAGGAAAAAATCAAGCGGCGTCAGATCAGGGCAACGTGCAGGGCATTCTATCGCTCTGCGCTTTCCAATCCATCTGTCTGGAAATATCCCATTCAAATATCTACGAACGTTGACTGCAAAATGATGCGTTGCACCATCTTGCTGAAACGTTACCCGTTCAGAAGGATGCGCAGCATTTTCACAATTATGAAACAGACGAATAAGTTTTGATATAATGTGTTCGCGTAAGAGCTGTAAATATTTGACCGTATTTAAATTTCGATCTATGAAATAAGGGCCAATAATGTATTATCACCGATAATACCACACCAGGAATGCACTGTCTTCGCTCAGTTCTTGTAATAAGTGAATTTTGTATAGATGAAACATCTCTTTTTTCAAAATTTCTTCTGCTAATATTGTGAATGAGAGCACCTTGTTGTACGGAACACTCGAGATTTTCTTGCACATCTAAAAGGACATTCAAGATACTTTGCTCACTCGTAGCAACCTTTGGACGTCCTGGTTATTGGCGATCTTTAACACCGCCGGTTTCTTCAAAACGTTGTAACGTTGCAATTGGTTTACGATCTTCATGAATTGCATTGTAGAGTGCAAATACTTCTGAATAACTTCGCTTTCTAYCTCCATAACCAATCATAATCAAAATTCACTTAACTGAGGCATCACGAAGAAAGAGGAGGCACCTGGAGTTTTTGTTCTTACTTAGTGACAACGAATATAGTTTTTAATCCAGAAAATGCGTTTTAATTGCCCATAGGCCCATGCACAATTTCAGAAAAATCGGTCGAACAGAACCTGAAATATCCTGCTGGTTCCATACTTTGTAGCGATATAGATTTAAGTGGTACGTACACGTACCGAAATCGGAGCAGCCGCTAGCAAAACCTCGTTCTTCGTTTTGGGATATTTTTGCAGTTGTTTAACGTGTTAAATCACAGTTTTGTATCGTAATTCTACTCAGAAAGAACCTGAAATATCCTGCTGGTTCCATACTTCGTAGCGACCCTGTATATAGTTTACATTATATGAACATTTGCATGTTTATAGCTTTCACTTTGCTTGAGCCTACGGACCATTTTATTTGAGAAAATTTTAAGCATAAAAATGGTCATGTTTTTGATCAAGACATCAACTACCTTGTAAATTCAACTATACATTAATAGGAAGGCTGACGAATGACATTTAATATGCTCTAAATATATAGTATTTTTGTCCAAAATGAAGCCATCCTCCCATGCAGGGGTATCTCCATTTGAATGCTTAATGACTATGTTCTATAGTAATAATTTTAATGCTACGATAAAAATAACCGACAGAATGCTTCTCTAACTTGGAGAGGGTTGACCTAATGGTTTTTCAAGAACCTGCCAAAGCCAACGAATTGAATTTTGCGATTTACGCGGGAGGTAACGAAATAGGAAAAAGCAGCACAGCGGAAAAACTTAATACCAAAGGAGCAGCGACAGCACACCGTACATCCGAGAACACAGATGTTCTCCGGAGAAATAGCTAATACCTAATACTCGATTCCGGCATCACAAAACCTGCATTTCCGCTGACGTCCGTCACATTATGCGCTGACAACGGATGTGAGCGAGGCATATCCATTTCACGCGCTAGCAACTAGTATTACGTTTGATTATTTCGCCGGGAAATGCCGCCCTTATACGTATAGGTGGAATTCCTTCGAAACAAAACACACACACAATGCCGGGGCATTATTACGACGTTCCCTCTGACGTTCAGCAGCTGGAGAGCTGGAAGTATAACTAATGGGAACTCTCTCGGTGGATGGCACGCTTTGATAAGTGCACTCCGGTAAATAGATTAGCTGTGTAATTACGCGCTTCTGTTTTGCCTGTGCTGATGCTCAATCAACGGGGTACGAACATTAGGTGCCCCCGCTCTGCCTGTGGATACTTCTCGTTTTGGTTAGCGGAGTAATTATGTTCTAGAACGGCCGGTTTGCAACGAGTATTAACATGGGGGGAGAAACACACTGATTGAAAACTTGCCAATAGGACATGATGAATTGTTATTTTTATTTGGTTTATACTGATCATACTTCATATTTTATGAGAACCTTCATATTTTTGTCATTGTTTCATAATTGTTCATAAATGTGATAAAATCAATAAAATATTTATATAAACTTCATATTTTGCAATTCCTAAAACGACATATTAATTAAAATGCATGTCTATGCTGTGCTGTCTACACCTCAACCAACTGCAGATAGTACTATTTCGCTGTCATTACAGCTCATCAGTGCAGTTTAGGTCTAGTGTAGACAACACGGCATAGAACTGGTTTTGCTTATATACCAAAGCAATGGTATGATGAAAGTAAGATATTAGGATGGCAATGCCATCTGTCAGCATTACACTGACATGATGACAAAGCCACCTAGCTGCCTTAAAAAATGCCGTGGGGGCCTGCTGTMAAATTGAAGTATGCAGTTGCATGCCAATTTGTCAGGMTACAGGTCACTTCCTTTAGGAAGTAGTTTCCGTTAAGGCAGCTAGGTGGCTTTGTCATCATGTCAGTGTAATGCTGACAGATGGCATTGCCATCCTAATTTCTTACTTTCGACATATTAATATTTACTTTCGATGAAAGGGTTCGAACTAGTTCTGACGTCGCGTGAGGGATGTGCGATACTTCGTAAAGTACTGGTAAAGAGTATAGTACTGGTTGATTACTAAATCTTGTAAATAAAAAGAAAGACAACTGAGTTATTTCTCTATTTACACCAAAACAAGATACTTCAAAAGCTGAAATAATGCGGGCCTTGCGAATTGTAAGTAAAAAATCTATCACTAGCTTGAAAGAACTTCTGCTGTGTACTTTTCCAAATGTGGAATGGGTGCAATATTTTAACTTATCCTCTAAAAAACTGTCATACGCCACTTCGCATACCTTAGCACCGTACTTTCAAGATATACTAATTGAAGATATGGCAGGTATTGTATTGTTAAGAAACTTATACGTAACGATAAGTTAGAACTTATTTTTTGTAAGTTATTATACATTAATGTACGATGAAATTTTAAATGTTCTTTGCAAATGAAATAACAGATTAAAATTATGTTCTGGCCTACTTCTTGCAACATACCCGAGCCGAGGATATAGTAACGCGCATTTTTAAGGCTGTGACAAAATGCAAATTAAATACGAATCATTTGCTTATTTTAGGCAGTCCAGAGAATGATCAATTTATAGTTAATTAAACTCAGAACTACAGGCCTTACCATAATAGGAACGTGTAGTTTACATATCATAAACAATGAATTTCTGAAAGGTTTATATTAATTTGATCAAAATGTAGCCAGCTTGATAATTTCTATAAAATACATTTTCAAAGATCGTCCCTCTAGATATGCAGATTATCAATAATGCGAAACAAAAATGAATCTTCCCAGACACGAGTTTGTCCACAATGTTCCTTCACGATTGTTAACACTTGGGCCAGCGTCAGAGAGGCTTTTGCAACAAATGACAGCTGTCTTTGAGTATTTATTGAAATTTATACCCAAATAGTGCAGAAACGAAAACTCATAAGACTATCAAGGGGTATTTGACCGATAAAACATTGCATGCTCAAATCATGTTTGTATTATCTAGTGCCAGCTGTTTCAGAAAATTTGTTTGTAAGTTTTAAGAGAGCCGCTCGCTAATTAATTTGATTTACGATGAAATTAAGAATTTGTTCTTAAACCTTATGGTGAGGTTTTGCAAAATTGGCTATAAATGATGTGAAAAACGAAACGTTTGATATTACCAATTTAATATCATCGTGCAATCCAAGATTCGACTATCAGTGATGAGTTGGATATAGTTGCAAAATTCAAGATTCAAGTGATAAATTAATGTTTACAGATAAAGTAAGAAAGCATTACATTGCTGCTTCCAAGTATATAGCTAAAATGAGGACCATTTTTTGAAACTGTTAAATGTGTAAATCCAAAATGCATTGATAACACTGATAGCAGCAGTATTGCCAAACTATCCAAACATGTACCTCATTTCAAAAATTTTCTTGACCTGGAAAGTGAATGGAAATTGCTGCAGCTTGAAGTAACTAATTATCAGAATAGCTTCGAAAAACATGTTGATCATTTTTGAAGAGAGATATTTCACTTGAAAGTGAACGCCATTAAATACACTAATCTGAAGAGGGTAGTTCGAGCTTTGCTTTGCCTTTCTCATGGCAATGCCGAAGTTGAAAGAGGCTTTTCACAGTCTATGAGGTTTCTTACCAAAGATAGAAATTCTTTACACGAAACGAAACCTTTAGCGCTATCTGTGTTGTATCTGACACAATTAAGAATGTGTATAATGGTAAAGTGAATAAAATAGATATAAGCCCAGAGTTTTTTATCAGAGAAAAAGGAGAGGGAGGGAGAAACTAATGTTGAACAAGCATTAATACAAAGTGCACAGACAATGCTCACCGAGGGGCAAGGTTTACAAAAAGATGCGGTAAAAATTTCACAGAATTTGAATAAACGAAAGGCTGATTTATTAAATTATTTTTCTAAGAAACAGAAGGACTGTTAGATTATTTGTCATACATATGTATCTTTATATTACTAATTCATGTTGAGTACCTCATGTGAATTTTTATGATGGACTTTTGTATGTTGAAAGAKAATATTGTTTTKTTCAAATTTTTGTTACAAAATAACCTTATGATACTATTTGCTTACCTACAGTATCTATTCATGATTATTATTTCTTTAGAACTTCTTGTAGCAATTATTCTGTAGAACATTTTCGATATGTTGAATCTCCTCCACTGATCTTCTCGGCTCTGTTTAAAACTACGTAAGCACCTGTAGATCAAATTGGAGCAAGCATAGGATGGAATATTTCTCTTCGTCAGTACATAAATAACTAATCCACCAACGTCTAAACATTAAAATACATTTCATTTCATAAAGAAATTGCTTGACTTAAACATGAAACTTGTACACCATCTATTATACAAGTGCTTGATAAATCAAATCAATATTTTCTTTGTAGTTTTTAGGCTCTTCCGTATTTTATCACCTGCTGCACCTTTAAGATCGAGCTCACCTAACCCCTCTTGTACACATCATTTTTTAGGGTGTTCCCAAACAGTTCTTATATTTATGTGTTTGTGGACTCGTTTGCTGATCTACAAGTTTTGATCACGCATGCTTTCCCAACCCTCACTGAATTTATAGACTTGTTGTACTTTCTTCCAAGCCTATTGTTTGGCATTAATTCTAAACTTTCTGTTTGACAAGGGGGTTCACAAATTAAGGAATAAATGCCACATGAATTGAGTTCCGGCAGTAGTTATTATTGTGTACAAATGTTAGGGAGATCATAAATTAAGGTAATGTGTTCAACGCAAATACCATTACTGTAATTGATTGTTCTACTCGACAGATGGATGACAATGTGCTCCTCGTCAGCTGCTTTCACGGGTAATTACATTAAAATATTAATCCGAGCTTCTGTTTAATGCAATTCGTTGCAACCGCTTCGTTATGTGTGCAAACTTGCCATACTTGTTTTTGTACTTTCTTGTATGTATAGGAATTGAAATATTTTATTTAACTAATCGATACTAGCACATTTCAGTACAAAGTGCCACATTTGTGTAATTCAGTATATGACAATAAACTTCAGGGTATAATTAATGTGATCCCTGATCCATTAAAGTTATTAGAATAAATAATGAACTCAATTGTAAACCCTTGACTATTTAACAGTGCATTGAGTCCATTACGTGATAATGAAATGATTAGTGGGCTCGATCAATATCCAGCAGACGTGACATAAGTTTCCAAGCAATAGATGCCTAAAATTATAAAATGTACTTAACATAAGTTGACTGTAGCTTTAGAGGGTCGTAGTTCGGTTAATTCCGAATGGTATACTACAGTTTGCTTGCCACAAGTATTTCAGGCTGTTAGAGAAAAGCGATCAAAAGGAAGAATCATCCTTCATCATGACATTTGTCGAGCTCATACACCGACTAGAACAAACTAATAAGTGCCAAAAATATTGAATTATTGTGCCACTCGCCGTGTCTAATGATTTTTTTCTGTTCCCTAAGGTGAAGGATAAATTGCGTGGTCCCCTGCAAAGAGTGCAGTTCTCAAGCATAAAAAGGCGACATGGCATAGACATAATTTTATTAGAATACATCTTTGTTCTCATTTTCTGACGAAGCGGTACAGTTTATAAATATGACAAAAGAGTATCAGTTTTGTTTATTTTGAATGGTTCGTTAAAACAGTTGGGTCCGATTATTGAAAATCCATCCGTATAAAAAGTTATGGCAAAAACAAAAAAGGTGTTTTATAGGTTTACTGAATGAAGTGTGCATAATACCCTACAAATATAATAATAATAATACGTCTTTATTAAGGAGAAGTCTAACTCAACCTTTTTGCATTACTACAAGCCATAATCAACAATCAAATTATAACAATACGAACAATAACAACTACTGTTGCACATAGTAGTGGAACAATCTTTCGAACAACCCATAGCTACATAGCTTTAGTAAAACCACTTACTAACAAACCAATCTAGGCATATAAATTACTGCGAAAGTAACAAAATTTTCCTAAACTGCTTTCGGAATTGACGTAACGAAAGCATTTTCAGATTTTCAGACAGACTGTTGTATATAATTACACAGTTATACGAAAATGACCTGCGATACAAGGTAGTACGATATCTAGAAACCGATAGTGAAGATAGATTCCTCACATTAACATTTATGTCATGAGATCTAAAGTGAAATTTGCCTCGAAGGTATGGCGGTGAGGAGGTTACCAACATATTAAAGAAAACCACTGACAAACTATACCTATAATTATCATCTACTCTAAGCCAACCCAGTGCCATTATTCTTTGGAACACTCTTTCATCACGGGGTATGCAATAAACGAATCTACAACAGCTATTCTGGATTTTCTGTAATCTTAACTTAGTTATTTTATCTAGACATGAGAAAAACACAATGAAACCGTAATTAAGGATTGACAACACTAGCGATTCATAAAGTTTCTTACGCATTCTGAATTTATTAAATATCTGTTGCAATACAGCAGTTTCAAAGCTAGATAAGCCTTCCTTACTATGCAGGCAATATGATATTTAAAACGAAGATCGCTTTCAAATATTAAACCTCTTACGCTGTTAACAACAGTCAATGGTTGATTATGAATATTAATTTTAAAATCTGTCAGTATGCTTTCTCGCAAACGATTTGGACAGAACAACATTGCTGCACATTTTTCTGGGTTTAACTTTAAATTATTGTTTCGAGAGTAATCAGCTATAGCCCGTAGGTCACGATCCAGGAGCTCGCAGGATATCGCACTGCTTTTAGGGTTGAAAGAAAATTGTAACTGCGAGTCATCTGCACAACACTGAATACTACAATTTTTAACACAGTTTGGGAGGTCTGCAGTGTATATCAAAAAAAGTAATGGGCCCAGTACTGAGCCTTGCTACACACCCGAAGTAATAGAACGGCTTTCAGATATATTATCACCGAAATCTACAATTTGAGATCGACTACGAAAATATGAGTTAAAAAAAAAACCACAGCCATGTAATCGAATCCATAATAGCGTAATCTAGTACATAGCAAGCAATGATCTAGGGTATCAAATGCCTTGGAGAAGTCGAGCAGTACTAGACCCGAAGCATTTGAGTTATCTAGTGCCCTAAAGACATTATCCGTGACATCAGCTAAAACAGATGTTGTACTATGTCTCTTACGAAATCCTGACTGGGCAGAAGATATAATGTTGTTTGATATGGCATAGTCATAAATCTGCCTTTGAGCTATTTTTGTTAAAATTTTCGACAGCACAGGAATTTTAGTAATGGGGCGTAGATCAGCTACCCTTTGTGGATTAGTTTTCTTTGGAATAGGATTAATCAGTGATGACCTGCACCTAGCAGGAAAATAACCAATTTCTAATGCACACTTAATAATAAACGTGTTACCTATGTGGGCAAATCATCTTTGCATTTATATGATCGGATCCACTAGCATTAGATTGTAAGCTAAGAATAACCTTGTATATGTACTTCATCAATGGTAGCTATAGCAAAGCTAAATTGCAGAGCTCTGTTGAATCTATTTTCACAATATCACTCGGCTGAAGTTGGGCAATTATTAGGTGGAGTACAGACACTCGAGGAATATTCATTTACCTCATTTGCCTTTCGCAAATCTGCTGGTACTGAAATTAGTTTCTCTCGTTTTATGGCAAGATCCGACAAAGCATTCCAAACCGCTCGTTTGTCACTACCTTTTGCACAGTACGAAAAATACACAGCCTGTGCTTTTAGGGTTGAAAGGAAATTGTAACTGCGAGTCATCTGCATAACACTGAATATTACAATTTTTAACACAGTTTAGGAGGTCTGCAGTGTATTTCAAAAAAAGTACTTGCCAAGTATAATCAAAATTTTCTAAATAGTTTCCATGACCCATTGACTTCCGGTATCTAGAAAACGAAGCATTTACGGGGCTATGTTTATATGAAAAAATCTTCTTATTTTTAGTCATAGAATGCGTGGTTAGATTGTTGCTTGCTAATTTGGTGTCACCCTGTATATTTGGCGACAATAAAAGCCAGCCTATACGCAGTTTGCGTTATCCGGAGATCCCCCCCTTCCCCCCTTTGTGTTCGAATAGGAAAATATGATCGAGTTTATCTTCCGGGGAAGCTCATTAATCGGATAGAGCGGCAATTTTCATGGGCAGCGAGGCAGAGGCATAGCCCGCATGCCCCATAATAGCGGATCGCGCGTCATCAGGCCTCCGATCCGGTCGAGCTGCAGATCTTTCTCCCTGCGCAGGGGTTAATAATGACGTATAAAGGGAACCGTTGCGGAGGAACGCCTGGTATAAGATGTTATAAATTGCACTCGGTGCGAGTAAAATTGATGCTTCTGAATTTTACCTCTGACCTCATATAGCTCGCTCGATTTACCATGGCCTCTATTCTGCCGTCGCTTGATGTGGCCATCATAGACTCACGTTATGTTTATACAGTGGGGGCCTGGCGGGGAATTTAGATTGCCGGTGTCAGTCACGCGGAATTTAAATGAATGAAAAATTGCGTGGGGCTCCGCGCGCCTCGCCCGGAAAACCGATTCTATAGAAATCCGATGCGGGAATATTCAACAGTTCCGTGAGATTTTTTCCTTCGGTGGACGGCAACACAAGAGGGAGATGTATAAGGGGCTCTATGTCATTGTTATTCACACTGCAACGTTTCTATTCCTGCGTCGATTTAGGTTTTGTGTCGGTAAAAATGTTGATTAATAGGGTGCAGCAGTTGGACGCGGGAATAATAACGGAAATTGAAAGGAAAGCGGATTCCGGATGGGAAAAAATCGACGCGCGGTATGGGGATCATACCCTTTTTATGAGCAAACGCCGCTTTCCCTCGCCAAAAGGGAAAAAAGTTATTTCGAAACTGACCCAGCTTCAATGGACTAAAGTTCATTGTAATCGGAAATTTGAAAATTGATCATGCCTCATAAATTATGATAGCCTCGTTTAAAAAATCACGTGTCTTCTGTTGTTAAAAAATGTTATGTTGCTTTAAAGCCCTTGTACTCTAATCATCTTATTTTCAACTTTAGACTTAGAAATTATGCGAATCTCTGGTAATTTCTCACTTACTTTATTGTTTTATGGTATACTTTCGTTGTCTTGATGCCGTTAATAAATACATGCTTCAGAAGGTGCAGAATAACTGCTGCAGATTCATATTTGGACTGAAAAAGTGTGCGCATATCAGTAAGTGCATACAGCAACTTAAATGGTTAAAAATTGATCAACTTTTTCATTGCCACCTTGCAACTTTCTTGTTTCGTGTCTTTCGATCCTCTTCGCCAAGATACTTGCGTGATAAGTTTCATAGTCGTCGCAGCTTGCATTTCACTGATTTATCTCTTAGATATGTCCATCATTTATCAATGCCTAGCTTCCGAACTTCCTTATACACGCGGTCTTTTACTTATAATGCTGTAAAATGTTATAATGAACACTATGATTTGTTTATTAAGGGAATCTACTCCACATCTACCACATGAGTGTTCCGGAAGCTTCTATCTTTGGTTCTTTCCCACTTCTGGCGCCACTGGGACGACTTTGTGGCCTCGAAAGCTTTGCATGTATCGACCGCTTACAACATTTAAATAAAAGTACACATACTGTAACTACTACTTCACATAAACTTGTTTTCTTGTAAAGTCATTATAAAGAAAGTATAAAGTTATAAGAATGATTTGAGCTGTAAAAAATATGTAAGCCACCTAAGTCCAAATATAAACATTCTATGAATGTAAGGTGCATGCAGTATGCCCATAAAAATGAATGCTTTAATATGATACAAAAGGTTTTATTCCTCTGAATGAAGTGTTTAATTTTTTCTGGGTACAGTGTGAAAGAAATTTTGATAACCTTGTGCTTTCTCCCGACTCTGCAACATTTGATATGATCGGTTGTTGAATTTTTAAACGCCTTCGACTGTTAAAACCAAGTGTTTTGGTCACAAGATCTATAAGATAAGGAACATATTATATCGGAATGAAAAAATAATGAAAATGATCGTACACCTTACTTTGCATTCGACTACGACTTTTCGGTCCACCCTCGTATGGCCTAATCGCTCACGTAGGTAAAATAGATATCTGTCAAACACTCTAAACCCAAAATAAATCTTTATTAAATATTCCGCTTTAAAATCGAACGCCTCACTTGTTTACATTCTCGTGGCAACTTTTTGCACTAAGCGGGTTTTTTTTGTCGGTCACCGCTGCCGAGGCAGGCGTAGCATGACAAAAAATGGACCAGTCCACTTTTCTAGCGGGTGRGGTAGCTTTTAATCGGCGTCTTACTGTTAGTAKCACCGGTGAGAGTGCACGCGTCGTACGGATTTTTCGCTTTGCGCTTTCGCAATTGACTTTTGAGTGTTGGTGATTTGTGGACTGGAAGAGGAATATATCTTGCACTGTACCAAGTAGTTTGAGTAATGTAAGTGATCTTTTCTTAGCGCTTAACTTGATACTGTGCTTTTGATTAAGAAGTTACGCTTGGCGAGTACAGAGTATTGCGCTCGAAAATTCTACTTAGTCATTGTAGATAACGCGTTTACATTAAACCCATTATCGTTTGTCCCTTTTGGACCAAAATTTCTGTTTGTCAATAATAGCCCAAGTATTATCTGTCTAAAACTGGTGTACAATACTTAATACAAGAGCATTAATATAAAAGACTCACTGGCTTTTAGAATTAATAGTATTGTAATATTGGCATTGAGAACATTTAAACTAAGGTTACAGAAGGGTGCCGAGGTGAGTTCTCTTCTGGAGAGAATCGAAAAGGATTCTAATTCTTTGTATGACGTATTACTTCGATTTTACCATACTTGGTACATGTATATGCGGACCAGAGTTTTGTTTTGTTTTGCTCTCTAGAACAATGCTAGTATAATCTTTTGTTGAGTGCGATTAAGTTTGTCTGTCACGTTTTTTCTCATTAAAATGATGGATTTAGTCAATGCATAGTAAAATTTTGTATCGGTAGTTACCACACTAAGCTTTTCTAATTTGTAATTGAAAATGGCGTTCGAAAATAAAATTTCATCAGAAATAAGCATTGTACTTTTAACATTGCTAGAATTTTAATGAACTACAAAAGATGGAACGTTCAATATTTGGACTTAATTTCATTTGCATGATACTGTTTTATGTTTATTCTGAAATTAGCAAACCTACAATTAAAGCTATGATTCTAATTCTTTTCCGCTTTTTAAACCCTGCCATATTGGCTGTTTTATCTTTTTTTTTGACAACGAAAATGTTTTGACAAAATAGTTTATCTCTCTAGAATTAAAAAGTTTCTAACATATTTAAATATGTGTGCTGGTTAGCGTTATTAACTGAAAAGCATGAACGATACATGCTGATATTTCTGAATTATGGATTATCATCACTCTAATACTTTACCTACTGTGAGGCAACTGTCCCATTGCCATTGTTTGAAACTGCTGCCTCATCAGACAACATTAATCTTTGACAGTAAGTATCGTCTTATTGATATTTAATAGTTGGAGTGACAGGTTCCTTAATGAGATTTTTGGTTGATCCTTCACATATTTCAATGTCATGGATAGCAGCGTCTTCTTCATCAAAATAATACTGGGTCAATTCACCTTTATATCATCTGTTTCATAAAAGAAGTCAATCCTGTTTCGTTTTAAATTTAATTTAAAATTTAATAGTAACCACTAAAGGTCTTCGTTAAAATAAACGAATTACTTATTCATAATGATCATAAGATAGACATGTTCCAACTGCTGGTGGTCATTGCAATCTTCGAACAACATATCCATCTCTTTCGATATCATCAAAACGCACCTCTTCCTCTTTATGATGACTGCCACATATTAATTGGAACACGTGGGCGTTTTCCTACCTATTTTTCCGCAAACATGTCGGCCTCGCAGCTGTGACCCTAACAAATGTTCCGAATTACGGTATGCGGTGAGCGTGGTCAATAGGGCGTTTACTGCTGGTAATGAAATATGTTAATTGGCAAATTACTACACTGTATGGCGGATCCCATAGTTGTCGCCGCCGACCAAACTATGCATTACACATACGACTAATTGGTCTGATAAGTAGTTGCAGTTTACGAAGGCCACTTTACTGATGGAAGCGACACTGAAGTTTGGCGTCCGGTAAATAGCTTACAGAGTTCGTCGAGGGCGAGCTTAAGTTTGTTATTTTTTCTTTAGTAAAGTGTCCTTTCTTGTAGGGCTTTGCTGTTTGTTTGGGACAACACAGATTAAGATGCTACTTGAATGTGCTAAGTACTTCCCATGCAGTGGTTTTTTATTCGTTCGTTCATAGCAATTTGTAGATAAGAGTACTTATTTATATATTTTCTTTGTACTTTGTAAGAATAAGGGCTATCTTGTTCGTTATTTTCTCAAGAAATAGTTTTCATTCTTTTTGACTGGTACGTAGCAAATTCATTTAGTAATCAGTTAGTTAGTAACTTATTTTTACCTGAATATACCTATACTGGCTTCCACGTTTTTGTGTTTTTTGTATTTGAGTGATTTTCTAACTTTGCGAATTATTTTCGCTAATGTATTGTGTTGATTCATCGCAAGAATTGACCAATCTTTATTATGGTTTTGTTCTGCGAGTTTCCAATTTGCTGGCCCCAGCAGTTCATTGAAGGTCTTCTAACACAAGTTGAACTAATTTATAAAGTACGGGAAGGAACCGTTAACTCGTTTGTACAGTTTAAAGTTTCTGGTATCAAATGATCAGTAACGAGCTGCTCGCAACATTCATTGCCGGTAATTGCTGTTAGCTTAGTGTTTTGGTGAATTTAAAAATTTGATGCGTTGAACCTTGAACGTGTCACAAAGAAAATTCGTTAAAAAATGTATCCTTCTTATTGTTTAATACGCTCCATCTTTCTAAACTTTTTTTGCTCGAAAGTATGTAGTTGTTTCATTGTAATTATAGTAGATTCAAAACTAAATAAAATTTTGACAAAAAACGCTTAAACAGGTTAGTTTTGTAACACTCGATATTATCGTGCGTTTTCAAGGTTTTGGCTGATTGACATTTAAGTCATTTGCTTTCATTTGTCCATTGCTAATTACGTTAAAATCTGAATAAAACAGGAAAATAACCATAACTCATATATTTTTACATTACATTAGTTTTACTTTGGTGGGAAACTTAAAATATGGCTTATTTTTGAAGCCTTTACTTACTCTGCTTTGTATTAAAAAAAAAGGAAAAGTTTGATTACACTTTTTATTAAAATCTGTCCGTGTAAAGTAAAAATAGCGAAATTAGAGGAATAATAAAATACAAGTAATTTTTCCTAAATATTTTTTACACCATGAACTTTTTAAAAAATCAAAGTTTGCATTATATTTGGATCACAAAACTGTAAATCTTTCCTTCTTTATTCACTGGTATCCGAAACCTACAAGCTAAATATTGAAAAAATTGTCCCTGTAAAATCAATGTTAAAAAATGGCGGAGGCGCCGGTTTACGCATTAAAATCGTTAGGTTTATTTCGTTTCCATAAATATTAAAGACATTTCGACTGAAGGGCTTTTCATGTCACTCAGATACAATCCAGGTGGCAGTTGTAACACGATTGTTACAACACAGTGTCTGTTACTAATAACAAGATATAAACATATTTTTGACGTTCGATTACAGCCACCTAGAGTTTTTCTAACAAATTTTAGAAACTACTTCATTAAATTATGGAAATTATTAATAAATTACTTTAAAATAGTCCATTTTTATTTTTTATTTATTCTTCTCGTAAGTTTTAAATTAGGTTTGCTTTTGGCAAGAAAAACTGATAATTCAAGGTGGGGCTAAGCTATGCTCTCCMGTGTATTATTTGAATATTATCATCGCTAGCTGCTTCACCCCCATGTTTACGTCCAGCGGTATACGTCGAGAAACAATGGTTAATATTACAAGGCAGAACCGGTCATTTTGGTGCCCCGTTCGTCGGATGGAAACCGCATCTTATAGGTGTTATCCGAAAGTTTATCATCTGATAAGTGTATTATTCAGGTCGTGATCTGCGGATCGCGGTTGCCGAAACGAGCACTAACATTTGATGGCCTCAGGCGGTCGGGCATCCAGCCGCGCGTTGTTACATATTAATTTACGAGGGGCGCCAAAATGGAGGCACTTAATTATTAACCTGCTCACAATAACGTTTTTTATTTATCGCCCGTAATATAAAGTTAATAACGAGCCCCGCGCAACGGGGGCGACATAAATAATAGGGGATCAAACGGAGTCGCAATACTTGCTCGCATATTGTGTGAGTGCTTTCTGGTCCGCTGAAACGATTACGGATGCAAAAATCTTACCTTTGTTCGACTATTGGATCCTTTGGCTCGAGTCGTCGCTGCGACGCTGCTTCTTTTTGTTCGTGTTCCACACGCAGTGGTGGCTCGTGAATTTATAAATCTGGCTGGGGGAAAATTAGCCCTGCAAAAAGGGTCGAAAACTATATAATAGCCTGGTTTTTTACTTTTCTTACGGGCTCAGGGGTGCGACCAAAATTTTTATCGAGTACCTCCTTTTTTCTCTAAAACCCGTACGAAAATGTCCTTTTGCTATGACTGTATGAAAAGACAGTTTTCATAATCATATACTCGAGAGAAAATCTCATAACGTTGATTTCCATCACTAGAGGAGTAAATTAATACGTACCAATGTCTAATTGGCCAAAGTCTAGCTGCCACGGTAACGCTGTCGTTATTAAAAGAATCTAAATTAATTTTTTGCGGTTTCCCTCTACAAATTTGCTGAATTAGTCTACGATAACAACAAATGGTTTAGGCTGAAAATAAAAAAGATCAGCACGTAACACTTCCCAAGGACTGTCAGGTGCCTCCCCCAATTGCAATTTTTCGAAACCGTTTCTTTGGCAACTGCAAACAGATAGGGCAATTTTTAATAATATCTTCTAGTTCTTTTAGCATCTCAGCCCTAAGTCTTGTAGGTACCACAACGTTATTATTTTTGAAAATTACGTCATTCACTACAAATAACTCAAATCTGATTGGATAAAAAAAACTTTTAAATTGATTGGAATTTCATTATATGGTGGCCATTCACTCTCAGTATAAGACTTCAAAACAGACAGTACAGGATCCTCTTCTGTTTCGTCTCGAAAAATATCAATGTTTGTTCTTGAAATCGGCAAAGTATTAACTATCATGCCTACGTGACTCTCTAAATCACACTGGCGTGTTCTGAATAACATTTCTAGATAGCGTATCCGCTAACAACAGTTCTTTACCTGGTTTATAACATACTGTATTGTTATAGGGTTGCAAACGTAGTCTCATTCTTTGCAGACTTAAGGGAGTATCATTTAGTGGTTTAAAAAAATACTTTCCAGAGGCTTATGATCCCTTTATGTTTTTACAGTATACATAATGCCAAAATTGCAGCTTTGACTCAGTTTTTTCAAATACGTTAGAACGTGTCTATATTTTCCCCTTGCGCCCGTTTTCGGACATGAAACATGTGTCTGTTGACGGTTTCGTTTTCTTTTGGTTTCAAAGTGTTTTAATAGTTTTGTTCAGCTCTCTTTGTCAGCTTCCGGAATTTCCATCATTTCCTATAATTCTTCAGGCCCATTTGAATTGCAGCCTTTCTCTCTCCCTGGTACTTTTCATTGTCTTTCATACCAGACGTTTCCATGTATATCTTAAACTGCTGCTTCCACTTCTTGAAGTTAACAGCTACGTCTCCTTCCAGTGACATTACATCAGACATTCTTGAAAGATCACAGGAGTTCTATCACAAGAAAACTTTTTGAATGCCACAAGTCACAGGTTTAAAATATAATTGACTATACCACTTTTTCAATTAGTATAATATGTAATATGTAATAATAACCAACGATTGAATACAAATCAAGGTTTATTCTAACTTTCCTCGACTAAAGCAATTCTAAGATGACATATCTAGCTCTGTCACTACTAGGATGTATCCTTACACTACCTACCCGAAAAATAGAAAGGAGTTATGAGGAAATTTATAGTAAATGCATGGATAAACAAGTGCAATCATTTTCAGTAACTGTACTGCTTGTATATTTTGCAAAATAGGTCGGAATCCTTAAAGACGTCGACGCTATGGTGTAAATATTAAAGTAAATATCTCAGGTTACGTTCTCCCTTGAAATGTCTGAAATCAGGCCTTTCTATAGCTAAGATGATTTCAGGAATGTCAAACTTAAATATTCCTAGATCACTTAGATATTTCAGAAAAACTGGTTGTTTAATTATAACTTGGTTGTACCTCTGAAACGGAGCGCTTTAGGGTATAAGTTGACATGAGTTTTTTTGTTCAGAATTGTGAATACTACCATTCTCTAAAATATTGTCACTTGCTTCTGAATCACTGCGTATAGTCTTGCAAAAGAATTGCTGTGTTTTCTGCTACAAGTGAATCAATAGCATCAACATGAACTCATTAAAATCGCTTTGACAGTGGCACCAATAAAAAGTATTTTTTTTGTTAGTGTGGAAAAATCGAAGCTTCGGAACTTGTTTTTACAGCTGATATGTTTCTTTTGAAAATCCAAGGTAGTTCCTGTCAACTAGAAAACCAATCTCTTTACTTCGAAATGAAATATGAAAACGTCTTATTGTCACATTTGAAATAGTTGAATTTAAGTCTAGTTTTAAATTATTTGCTAGTAGTTAACAAGCAATTAGCAATTTTATCGGGTTGCGGTGACATTTAACCAATGTAACACAACTTTAACTCGCTCATTTATATTCGATGAGAAAAAAGGAAGGAGTACATGCACCACTCAGACTACACCACTTTGAACGTCGTAGTTTCTCCGTTATAAATTGCGGCGTGCGTCTTTGTTAATCACAGAAGGCGAATTAACCGACCGGGTACTTGGGTTCCCAATTAACCCGCAGCTTGTCATTTGATTTTCAGAGTAGTTCTCCGGAACAAGGGGATCTTATTTGCATATTTGTTCAGCAGCCTTGAAAGGACGATGTAGCTAAATGTCGACTGGATACCTCCTAATAATGGAGAACGTATCAAGTATGCAAGGCGGCGTGTTAGGCACCGTCTGATGGCGAATCAGGCCAACTATAGCTGGCAAATGTGGAATAAGCCGGTATTAAAAATCAATAGTCATTAAAACAGTAAATCAGTAACCGGACACTGCAAGTTGAACTCAAATTATCATTTGTTATATACACTGCTTTTGTCAAAACTCAAAAGTAAAGACCAGGTCTGGTCAAAATTATTTTTCATCACAAGCTGACATTTTCGTTAAATTTTCAGTTGACAAAGGTAACCCTTTTTGGCACCTAACTGCGAAATAATTTTGTGTTCTAGAACGCCAAAGTATTTGTAACAGATGTGAAAATAAGTTATCATTCTTTCGAAACTTATTTATCATTTTATTAATATTCGTTTCACCAAAAATACATTTGCAGAGGTAACATTGATAATTGTTCGCCTTAAAAAATATAAAACGTAGAAAGCTGTATGTTGACAAAAACTTCAATCATTTGCTTTAAGTAAATTCGGTATTGTAAAACAAATTTTATTTTTGGAAAATGTTTATTCAATAGCATTGATGTAATAAATGCTCAAAATGTCGCCCCCTCTGTTTTCACAAGCTTTAATTCATGCCTAAAACGATATTTTAACATCCATTAACATTTTTGGAGTGATGGATCTACATGCATCACGTATTCTATTTTCTAAATGTTCTACACTGTCAATTGGTGTTTGGTATACTTGCTTTTTTACCACTCCCCACAGAAAAAAATCCAAAGGGGTAAGGTCCGGGCTTCTCGGTGGGCGAGGATTAATTGAACCTCTTCCTATCCATCGGTTAGGCAAGACCAAATCAAGATGATTTCGCACTATTCTATGATAATGCGCAAGTGCCCCATCTTGTTGGAATCATAGATCTTGCCTTACTTGTAAATTTACATTTTGGAGAAGTACTGGTAAAATGTTTCTTAAAAAATTTAGAATAGTATTGCCGTTTAAACTATCGCGAAAAAAATAAGGCCCAACAATTTGATTCCCCAATATTCCGCACCAGACATTCGTCGAGTAGATAGTTTGAAAATGTCCTTTTCGAATCCAACGTGGATTTTCGTCCTCATAATAATACATGTTTTGTTTGTTAACTCCACCAGAAGCAAATGTTGTCATAAAATCTCACATTCAAATTTTGGTGTTTCCGAAAAAAGTTACAAAAAGCCAGTCTTTTGTCTCCTTCTGTCTCCTGTAAGGCCTGAACCAATTGCAAGTGATACAGATGAAATTGATTGCCTGTAATTATTCGGTGTACTGAAGACAGACTAATACCGGTTGCTCTCGAGACTACCCTTTGACTAATATGAGGATTTTCGTCAATCATTTCCAATACTCTAATGTCATTGTCAGGGCCAGTTGCTGTTCTTTCTCTTGACTTTTTCAGTGGTGGCTAGTTTGTCCTTAAAGTTAATTCAAGTCTCTTGAAAGTTGTATCGGCAGGAGCTCTTTTATTTGGAAAACGTTGTCTGTATAAATGGGCAACCGTGGAAGCATTTTTCTTACATTCACCATAAGTCAAAAGCATATCTGTTTTTTCATCATTTAAATACATTTTGAGTTTTAATAAATACAGTGACAGGAACCATAGCGCATAGCCGTCATGGATTCCCAATTTATTTTTAAAATAATACCATTATGTAAAATAAGCACATTGGCTATGAGAATGTATTTTGGGTTGCATTTTTAATTTCATCAGAGTCATTATCATTCGTGAAACATTCTGTATTCTCATTTTATTGCAGTTTTTGAAAAAATATTGTTTGTATCTCAAACCCGCCAAATGCTGTTGCGTTCTCAATAATGAATGTTAAAAAAGGATGAGCTTTCGCTCAAAACTGAACCAACTTTCCAATTTAGTTGGCATTGTCAACGATTTTCTCTGCCGCGATGATTATGATGTAAGTATGAAAAGTTTAACGTGGTGTTTTGAGTTAAAATAAAGTTTTTAGCCTTCAGTATGTGTGATCTACAGGCTAAATAATCTACCCCAAGTCACAACGTTAATATAAATCAGGAAAGCTGACTACTAAACGCTTAATTAATGATAGATGAACTTTGAGTAAGAACATTCCGCACATCTGCCAATTCGTAAGCGCCACGAAAGAAAAAAATCATTAAAGAGTAAAACATGGAGCTTGCCGGAAGCTGGAAGTTGTTTTCGCAGGTACCTGTATGAAATAACGCTAACAAGATTTTAAAACTGCAGTTATGCTGATCATATTACGTAATTACGAACTGCTTAAGCTTCTAAATTTCGCAGCGAGCCGAGCCCAAGTTTCTGCAAGAAATACAAGCAGGATGCCCGTATAATAAACGCCGGCAGGATGCTTCTATACGAGCCGGCAAGGTGCGAGATAAAGTTGCCTGTAATTGCAAAACCTTGTTTTATACAGCGTTGCGCTCGTTCATAACACACAACAACGGCGCCGCTGAACTTAATTCTCGACTTTGCACGGCCAATATTGGCACAGTTTTACGGCACCACGTACCCTTTGTTGTTATTATTATTTTTCACATTACACAACCGACGCTCGTGTGCGTACCACCAAGAAATTTAATTAAACACTCCTTGCTACGATATTGCCCCGGATCATGCAAGAACTGAAATTATACGGGAGGGTCGAAGCGAAATCGTGGGTGCCGGCGCAAACACAACGTTTCTGTTTGTCTTCTGTTTTGTTGACGACCGTTTATTTGTGGACGTTTTGTAGGTACCTGAAGCTGTTTCCTCGACAACAGAAATGCGAGATAAATCTGCCTATTTCAGCATTTTACTCGTAATTTAGAGAAAACATTTCTATTCCTCTCTTCCCTACTTCCAGAGTCCCGCAGTGATCGAATCTGGGTCCTCTTCTGTTTCTTATGTACATAAATGATCTTCCTGACTCACTTAAAAGGCTGAATCTCATATCTGCTGATGATCTTAAACTATTCAATACTACAACTTCTCCAAATGTCTGTGTTATCTTTGACCATAAATTCACCTTTTACAGTCACGTATTGAACACTATCAATTCGTCTTACAAATCCTATGGATTTATATATAGAGACTGTAGAGAGTTCAGACGATTGGGTACCTTGCAAACATACTTTTCCCTTGTTCGCTCTAAGTTGGCATATGCAGTTTTGATCTGGTTTCCCATATATAAGACGCATATTGTTCAGCTCGAATCTGTTCAGAGGAAGCTACTTAGATTTATGTTTTACTTAACCTAAGGATATCATCCTCCTATGGGATATGACCATCAAACCTCGTTGGACGGATTTGAGTTTATTTTACTAGAAACTCGTCGTATTGGTGCTGTGGTCAAAATGTTATATAATTTGTTGAATAATAGGATTGATTGTAGTTCGCTGCTTGAGAAGGTTAACTTTCTTGTACCTCGTATAAACTTTCGACAACAACCGTCTTTATATTGCAGCAATAATCGTACAAATGTTTCACTTCGGTCGCCAATCAATCTTATGTGTTCTTATTTTAATCGCATTCCTAATTCTTGTGACATTCACTTTAATTCGCTCACTTCTCTTGTGGGGCAAGTGATCGATAATGAATGCCATAGATGAGAGGTTTCAGCGTAAGCTTTATTTTATTTTCATATTATGTTTCTTAGATTATTTTGTAAGTTAAACAGCGTGTTACATTAGGTATTTTCCTGTAATTGGGTGCTAACCTGTTGGAAATAAACTTTATTATTATTATAATTATTTATTATTATATTAGCAAACCTCGAAAGAAATTTGTTAACCCAAGAAAACACTGATATTAGAAAATTTTTACAAGCAGAATGCGAATTAAATAATATTGTGGAATCTCCAATACTAATTTTCCAAGGACTTTGTCAAGAAAATTCATTATCACTTTGATGAAAGTGTTGTCTTTGTTTTAAGGATTGAACAATGGGTAGTCGAATTATGTTCCACTACAAAAATTGTGAAATTACTGGATTCGTCGTAAAGAAAATGTTTACTTACCTGTATCGGACGAAAGCGTTTTTTTTCTGAATTATCCCTTTACAAACTCCAGTCAAACTATGATCACATGGCCATTCAAAGTAGAAATAGAAAACCACAAATCCTTGTTGGTCTAAGAAACTCATTATAATCTATATTTACTCTTTAGCTTTCATTTCACCCTGTATATATTAGAACAGAGCCGACACCGATACTTTGGAGTATCGGAGTATCGGTGGAAATCATCAAAAGTATTTGAAATCTGCTACTACTTTTCAACAAAGACCAATTCATTTATCACAAAACTCTAAATGATTTTTTCTCTAACATCATAGAGACAAAGGCTGAAATTTTAAAGTTCCTTGAATAACTAAATTGGGAATAAGTTATAAGAAATATTTATACATATCAAATCTATCATCAATTGCCTAAATTAAGAAGTTCGAAAACTTAAAAAAATAATATTTTTCTAGCAAGTACAGTCGCATGAAATTTGTAATTATAATTTGTAAATGTGATTCATTCTGGATGTTTGTAAATAACCATCGGTGATAACCAAATGTTGGGTAAAGCAAGATTAATTGTGACCCATTTCAAATTTAGGATGACCTTGCTCCAAAGTGCAAAATGATTGTTGTTCTATTCCAAGATGCAACAAAAAATAAGTGCTCATTCTACTTCTTTGAGTGAGCTTCCAAGCTGTTTTAAATCATTTTCCTCAAGGATCAGATGCAGCAGTAGATACGGAAGGTGTAAAAGGAAGGGCAAGGAATCTTTTGATTCATTTATGATAATGAAATGTCCCTAAATGTTATGCATATGTATAACGAGTCACTTTTATATATATTTACAATTTATGCTTTGTCTACGTAATTAAACAGCTGTATATTTAACTAAAGAAAGTTACTTACCTGCAGCAAACACTAAACCTTAATTAGATAGCTTAAATCATAGTTGGAATTTTGTCGTGTACTCAAAATACTGAACGATATTATCGCCGCCCACAGTTAACATCAACATGTAATTTTCCTAGTTGTATCCTCACTGTATTGATACGGTCCAAAATAATCGAAGTTCCATAGTAAACGTGGGCTGACCTGATGTCATATCAAACGATGTACCAACAACATCGAGCAAATTGCCCCTCCAACGTGAAATGTCACTTCACTTGCCACAAAACTGTATAAGGTTGAGCAAACATATTTACCCATATTTTCCCCGTAGAGGTGTGTGAGTTCCACCCGGTAATATTTCTATCGATACACGCCCAATATTTACCCGCGATGACATTACAGTGTTAAAAGTTTTCCGGCTCACCTTCGGAAAACGAACGCGCTGCTGTGGTCTAGGGAAATTCCCCCTAAAGAGATTTTCGTTGTGACAGATCTTGATGTCCGACAACCCCCCGTTAATTGTTTCAGCAGCTGCTTTTTATCACGTAATTAAATTACTTCCCAACCTCGGAATTTAAAATGTTCGAGGAGATGTTTCTGAAATTTCTGTAAATCCATTTATAAGTTGGGCAAAATAACTTCGGCTGAGTTAACCGAGATTCTTGGGTAAAAAATAACCGACTGGCCTGGGGAGTGAACTACACAATCGTGAGGTTTCCAACACTGGTATACAAATACATAAATGAATTACATCAACTGTAGATTCTGGGGATCGAATGATCACGATTTATCGAAAAAAAAAGGTAAATACAAAGTTTTTCGTTTTCGATTACAGCCCTCCAAAGTTTGACAGAAAAATTGGATTTGTGTTAGTAAGTCCTTAAATAAATAACATGCGATAGTGAATTTTTCCAGTTCGTGAATAATTTGGCTAAATAAATAAAGGCTTACACACTTTTTGCCCCAGCCAACTATCAGAATTCGAAGCACTATGTCTCCTAGCAGGTGATGTAATAGTTTCGAAAAGATTGTTGTTTTCAGAAACGATAACCTTTAGACAAATTTTTTATATTTGATACATCTTTACAATGGAGTAATCTAGGTTATGTTGAATGGATTCAAAGGTGCATTAATTGCATTAATTAGTTACTTAGATGAAAACGATTTCAAAGTTTTACATTGCGAAAGAAAAGGTAAAAAACTGAATCTTTTAGAACATTTGGAATTTAAAAAAGCTAAGGATCAGAAAAAAACATTTGGCATATACACAAATAGAAATTCCCACGTCTAGTACGCCTTTGATATTGCCGAAATTATAATATAATTTATATATTTAGTATAACGCTGTTACCTCTTTGACAATGACCATATGGTCGAAACGATCGTCAGAGTTATCTGATAAATCGAGTGAGACAAAGCACATACGTTCAATCAGCTTGTTTCTAAGCTAAGCTCTTGAAAACAAAAAGTTATTAGTATGACGCTTCGATTACACTTGTAATCTTTGTCAGAGACGAAGAACCTCAAAATTTGCCTGACACAAGTTCAACCAAAATTTTGAAAGTAAATAAACAAATCACCAAGGAAACGAGACGTCATAGAAACAACGTGCCAACCTGATAAAAAAGAATCTAACGACGATAAAGGAACTACCTAGCTACTAGATATACACGAGCTACTTGAAAAAAGATAACTACTAAATAGCCTTCCAAATGTCACCTAACTCATAATTTTCACAATCCCTATTAAAATTATTAGTATTCCTACAAATTTCTATCGCTTCTTTTACCAGACGTTTGTGATAATATTTTTCTCTATGTTAAATTTTTGTTTTATCAAAGTCAATCATGTGTTTAGTCAAATATGAGTGTTCAGCTACGGAAGATTTATCTATCTGTTGCAGCCTAGTAGCACGTATGTGTTCTTTCAAACGCGTACCTACTTTTCTTTTAGTTTGACCTATGTAACACTTTCCGCAAGAACAGGTAATTTTGTGTACACCTTCACTGTCTAAATGTACTTTATCTTTAGTTACTAAATGTACTATCAACAACTAAAATATCGTGTTTTCTAAGCATCGTCTCTAATTTTTCCGWAAGGCCTTCTACATAAGGCAAACTCAACTTCAATTTACTTTTTCCTGGCTGAGAGTTTACTTGATTTGGATGAGCACTTTTATTAAAAATCGACCAAATATTCTTATTGCTATAACTCTCACTAGCACTGATCTAWGATGATATATKTCTTTCTCTTTCTTTCTATCTCTTTTTCTGTGCGCTAACAAACAACGTCCTTACAAGACTATTCTCTTGATTTAATCTAGAGTAGAAGAAATTAATATTCGTAAAAGTTCTGGTTCTTCCAAGTTTACCCCGGAAACGAAAACAATGTCAATTTTTTAAAGAATAGTTTGTCTAAATGAATCACAGTCACATTCGTTATCATATGTTAATTATTTACGATATCATTAATAAAAATCTAATTTTTCCGTCATACTTTGGAGGGCTGTAACTCAAAAACGAAAAACCTTTTACATAACTTTTTTAGGTAAATCGTGCTTCACCATCCTCCAAATCTCAGCCAAGCGTTGTGGGTTTAATTTTGGGACATCTTGTACACGTCAGACAAAGTACGAAAATCTTCACTTTTGATTAGGAAATAGTCACATTGGTGGTGGATGAGGTCCGAAAATTCTCTTACCTATACATCTCCAAATCTTCTATATTTGCATGTAACTTCGGACGTTGGCGCAAAATATCGAAAGATTGACTCAAAAATTGATAATATGCGTTCGTTCTTTAGCTCTGTTGCGCTATTCAGCAAACATTTGTTCAGAAAATTATAACTTTCGGAGCTGGATTATAGCAGAACGGACTATAATAAAAGCACAACAGCACCTCCACGCCAAAACCAATTTGTACAGATACCGAGCGAGATCGCATAAATCGGAACACAAAACGTGCTCGCCAGCGGTTATCACCGGGTCCACGACACTTCATTCCGGGCTAAAAGTTACAATATACCGGATTTAGCAATAAATATGCTCGGCATCGAAGCGGGTACCTGGGCGGGTAATGATTGCATGCAAACTTTAAAATTTCCAGCTTCCATACTGTATAAATAAGCAATAAAACTTCCAATTTGCTACGGGGCAACGTGTAATCCCAAGATTTGTAGCCAATTGATTTGATATGTTTGTATTTTATAGCCGCACGCCCCCCAAAATTACTACCTGGAATTACCATAAACTTCTTCGCGTAAATCATTTGGAGTAAGATACACCAGCGGACTAGCGCCTCATCCGTTTCTCTCGCTGTACATGCAGCGAGTAAATGTTAAAAATCAGTAATGCTTTAAAAGATAAGGGTACTCCTAGTTGTAATCGGAGTGACTGAAGCTGTCAACCCGCTGAGAAGTTTTGGCGAGGAGCAAAAATGATTTGTGGCAAAAAAGCCTTAACTTTAAGCAGTCTGATCTTAATGAGCCCAATCAAATTATTATATCATTTTTATACCCAAGCAATTAAATAAATATTTGACACCTTAGTGTAAGAGAAGGATGTAAAGTATGTGACAAATGAAGACCACAGTGTTGTTTGAAAAAATCTGAAGCGGTGAAGCAAGCAACCTGAGTGTTAATACAGTGCTTGTAAATAAACTGTACTGCTTTGAATAATGGTTAATTGAATTGGTGGTGTAATAGTATGACTATTTTAGTGCTTAGTATTTGACTAAAGCAAGCTAACTTAAAAATCATGATTTTCGAACCAGTACACATAACAATACCAGTATTGACTATTGAATTTATTTGCCTATTTTGATTGGGAGGACTTCTAATGCATATTTCTTAGCACAGTGATTCGTACCATTAAAGACAACTGCAGGCAGTTTTTTGTTTGGAAAATGTTGTTATAGGAGCTTAACTATAGCACTCAATTGAGTCTTCAACAATTATTTACTTTATTTAGGGAAAATGTCTACTATAGCTTGAAATATAGCAAGCTCTCTTTTTTTCTTATTTTCAACTGAAGTATCAACCATACACAGGGTTTTCTGCAGTAATAGTAGAAGATCTTCGAAAACAAAACCCTCCGTATTGTTGAACTTCTGGTAAATTAAAAAAGTTGGCAATTTTCTTTATTATTGACTAAATTATTTATAGCAACAAAAATTTTTATCAATTTGTCAGATTTGTAACATAAGACAAACCTTCCATAAATAGTACGAGACAGAAATATATATTTAGGGAATTAAAATTTTTCATAACATGTTTAACAGCACATCATGAAGGGTTATGTTTTTACTTACCCTTATTTTTAATTGTAAATAAGGTAACATTATAAAATATAGGCGGTTATTAAAATAGGACTTTTCCCACAAGGAAGCCCACCCAATTAAATACTGAACTCCTTTTCCTTATGGGAGAAATTGATAGTTATATTTATGCCTAGAAACGTAATTTTTGACAGAAGTGTAAATACACTCACCGGCACGAAAAACGAAGCAGCTGAATTTTTTAAAACAAATTAAAAATTTAGACGCTTCGTGATGTTTTATTATTATAATAACTTAAACAGAGACATAATAACATGTTTTAAGTATTATTTAACAACAATTGAACGATTATTTGAAAAGAAAAATTGTTTTGTTACAAATTAATAAATGAGGACGAAAAAGCACAAATTGATGTTGTTGAAAAATGACGCTAAATTAATCAAAACTGAAACAATTTGCTATCAAAAACGCATTTTTAATAACGGGTGGTGCCCCCACATGTTCGAATTAATGCATATATTCTCCTTGGCATGCCTAAAATCAAATGACGAATGCCCTCTTGAGGAATACGTTCCTACACCTCTAAAAAAGCTTGTTTCATCTGTTTTAAAGTTAAAGGAGCAGGAACACCACGTCGCATCCTTCATCCAAGCATGTCTAAAACATGTTCAATTGGGTTCACATCCGGACTTATCGCTGGCCATTCCATAACAGGAATGTTTAATTCGTTTAAGTACTGTTGTGTGATTCTCGGCGTGTGCGGTCTGGCATTATCATACATCAGAAGAAAGTTGATACCTACTTCCGGTATAACAGGATGAATCACCATTTTGAAAATATTTTAGGCAGATGTAGATAATGTTTTGTACATCACATGTCTTGTCTTTGCTGTTAATGAATAAAAATAGGAATCTTTGTTTCCAAACGAGATACACCGATTTAAAATACCCTGCAGAGTGAGAAATCCAAAGCTTTTCACACTAGGCGTCAATCCCACAGAAGTCAGTGTTATGCTTATGCCGAACCGCAAGTGTAAGAAGAAAATGTGACAAAAAACGCTCAGAAGGACAACCCAAAACGCCGCACGCCGAGCACATCCCATAAATACACCGTGCAAAATCGAAAATCCCCGCAGATATAAATATGGCCCCGTCCATGGTATAAATACTGCGACAGCACACGTCTCGGTGAACCCCCGGGGAGCTGTAAAGTTGTAGGGGTGTACGCCTCTCCCCAGATTAGTAAAGCCTTACATAATTCATTGCCTGTCGCTCGGGCCTTATTGTCACCTTTCACCTACATCATTCCATCATCCGAAGTGGAATTAAATACGTACTACCGCCTGAAACCGGCCGCTAATCCTGAAATATCGACCCCTCCGGCGCCGTTCTGTGCATTAACCTGCAGACGCCCCTCCGCTGGAATTAGTTGCACATCTGAATTTTGGGTTAAAAATGGACGAAGGATGGCGTCGCGTTCTGAGGCAAGCGCTTCGAAAATCAGACCGAGCGATCTTTCGCGAATATTCATTGAACATACTTCGTTATTACTATTACTTCAGAAAGTCAGATCTACGTAACGTTTACGCTGAAATTAGCTAACCTGAATGGAATGGGTTGATGGAAATTGATGACGTCAAGGAGGCTGTTGAGTATTTTTATGGGAAGCTGTACAGTGTATTCGACAGGTTTGTACCCAAATCAAGTTTGTTGGTTGGTTTACAGTAGAAATTATTAATGATATCCAAAACTAAGAATAGAATGTATAAAAAACATAAACTTTTAGAATACAAAGACAAGTCTTAAGAAAACGTATTAAAACAAGGTTCAGGTTGTTAGCTAAGTCAAAATTAAGGATGGCCCAAATCAATTCTGGTCGTACATCAATGAAAAGAAAAACTGTACACGTATACCTGGAAATATGGTCTATTAAGAAGACCACTTCACGACACCAGCTGCCAATTTTTTTAGTAGTGTTTATGAAAGATGTGACGGTGCCTGTAATAGTACTTATAGAGTATGTGGAAATGTGTGGGTGCGTACAACAACGTACTTCACAAAATACGGATATCATCTGATCATATTTTAAGTTCTGCTCGTAAATTATGGGCCAACCTTACAATGGGTCCTGACTTTGTTTCCGCATTTATAGCTAGAGACTGCTCAGTGTTTTATGGAACCCTTGCAACACATTTTTAATCTTATACTGGACACTTCAATATTTCCTGAATGTTGGAAAACTTGTCAGCGGTACTTTAACGTTTTCTTCCTAACGACGGCCAGAGATCGTCCTGACAGTTTCAAAATTTATCGTATCATCGTCGTCTTACGAAAGTATACAAACTAAACATTATCAAGCTTCAAGCGTCGTTTAATTCCTCATAATAAAAACATTAGTTCTAAAGTAGGTTCGATGGTTAAAGTGCTTTCGTATTTCAGCAAAAGACCTTATTATATTGAACTGTTCATTATAGAATAAACTGACAGAAGGATGACTTAAGTTATTTTCACAAATACGCCTCAAGTTGACTTAGGTATCAATGTCACAATGCCAGTTTACGAGTACATTCGTCACGGTATCGCGAAAATTTGCCCACATTGGCAATGCCGCTAGAGCACTGGCTATTATTGGTTTTCCTCGCTTTCGTCAGCATGCGAACCTTTTACGTCATCTCCGTTGCGGAATATCGAGGCATTTGAAACGGATATTGAAAAATCCATACTTTCACATTTTTTCTCGGCAAAGAAGAACCGGAAAAATCGCAAAAGAATGTCTTTGTGCTTCAATTTTTATGTACATTTTAAATGTAAAATAAAAAATTGTGGGGCGACCCCATTTGTTTATTTAAGAATGACAGTTATGCAGCAAATACCAAACTTTCGTGAAAATGTTACTGACAAGCTTATTTAGGGCAAAAATATAAGGTTACTTCCACTAAAAAAATTGTTGGCGGGTTCTTAATTTACTTATATTATATTTGGTATATTAAATAATATTAAATTCTTTTTTAGAGTGGTCATTTGCGCCAAAGTTCTTTAAACATTTAATTGGAAGTGTAAGGGAAGAATTATTTTAAAAAGAAAAATTACTAGATAGCGTAGATAGCAGATTATGCCGAAAACGCTCTTCAGAGATAAGCTCATTTTAGTTGGCCGTAAAATTCTTGAAGCAGGATCTCAAACGGCTTCCTGAAACTCGAACAGGCCTTTCCCGAAGTTTCACAAGCCTTTTTCTTTTCAATTAGTACGTAAAAATTAAGTATTCAATTTGGTACTTCTACCGGAATGTAATTCGAAGAGGGGGACTTGAAAATTTGATAATGGAAAAAGTTTAATTCCCTTTAAGAGGTAGGTAGTAGGCGATAGGTGGGATGTGGGCCAGGCAATGCTCTTACGAATTTATATGCAAACTTGGCAGAAGTTAGCGCACCAGACAAAATAATTAAGCGCTTTATATTAAAATTGCTTTTTAATCTTGGGCGATAAATAAAAGGCAGTATTCTGTTAACTTTAATACGGAGTTATGCATATTTTCGTGCTGCCGCCAACCCATATTTTATTCAGTGCGGGGCCCTAAAGGTCATCAAACCGGAGATTACCTTTCAAACTTTTATACGCCCGCAATATTTTTATTTGTGTTTCTGGAATATTTTAAAACTTTTTCGCGCCCGCAAATCCACGGCCCCGATGCTTAAGCGCTGGATAAGTGATAAAATCGCCACCATTTTCAGCAAGTACGCATTACAGTTACCGAGTCGAGTTTACAGGCGGGATAATGCGGTGCTCGCACGTTTTCTCACCCCCCACGTGCAATCCTTTGTCTCGCTAATGTTACACCAGATAACAGTTAAAGAACCGAAAGCGTCGGTGTTGTTTCGTGCTTTTTTTCCCGTGTTTACGGTGGGGTTCGACGTCGGATTCGTTTTTGTGGTAAAACGGCGACCACCTAATGCCTGTGCGTTTGTCGAGATTTTGCATGTCGTTTTGCGTATCATTAGGGCAATAAATCGATCCGGTTTGTTTACCTTTTTTCCTAAAAGCAGCATGTCATATGCGAAGTCACCTCACAAACAGACAGCGGAACTCTACTAGCTTCTTCAATGTTGCGGGAGATTCTTTATTTGACCAAATTAATTACTGCGTTTCTGTTTCTTACATCTATTCGTAGCTGGTATAAAAGTGGGTAAAATAATGAAGCAGTACATTAATCTTTAAGTAGAGTGGTATTTCCGTCTGATAAGGTCATGATAAGGACGAAACAACAAAAAGAACAGATTTCCGAAGGACCTTGTAACGATCGGAGTTTTTATAGTTATTTTTTTAATACGTTAAATGCATACAGCAGTCGCTTTTTTATTATATTAAGTCTCCGCAATTAAGGGGAAAATAATGTTTACCTACTATTCTTTCTTTGCCAATCTTTCGATTTTTATTTCAAATCTTCATCAGGGCTTCTATAAACATTTACAATGGTATAACAACATGTAAATGAACCTCACTGAAAATCAGGCATTGAAGAAATTATAACAGTTTTTCATTATTTTGACCACATATACAATTTACAGCTGAAAGAGAAGTTTCTAGATACCAAAATAATAGGTCAAAATCAAAAAATTGTGTTAGATTGGTATCAAAAATGTAACTCTTCAGGCAGGTAGATAATTTCTTTGTCAAATCACTCAATTAAAATTAACTTAATTAAGCAAATGAAATACAGAATTAAAAAAAATAATACCTCCAAATTTCATAAATTATAATTTTAAAAAATTAAAAATTATGTTATTACAAAATTCTTACCCACAAACTTTGATAAACAAAATTTTATTTTCTACAACTGATTATGTACAAAACGGTCTTGCGATTAATCAGCAAAATTTAAATTGTATAAACTTTTTAGATAGCGTGGAGCAACGAAAAAGTCATGATCCTCAAAATAATAACACAAAAGTTTTTCGGTTTGGATCTCTTCTAAACATTATAGGTCTGATGACAATCAAATTTATTAGAAGTTTTCAAAATAAAGGTATGAAGCACTAAGAAATATAAAAAAGTCTAATAAAATATTAATAAACTGTGATACTTGTGACAAAATTTATGTGGGACAAACATCACAGTGGCTTTCTAGTAGAATAACTGCATAAGAGCGATATTAGGACTAAGAAAGGTCGGTGTCCATTGTCGGAACATGTAAATGAAAAATAAATTGAGATGAAATCAAAATTTTGGAAAAAGAAAACATTACAAATAAACGTTTAATTTTAGAAATGTACCAGGTAAATAAAAATATTAACACAATAAATACAAAATCAGACACACAAAATGTAAGTAATATTTACACCTATTTATTGTCTCAGACATATTAGAATCATAAGTTAATAAATTGAAAACTTTCGGATTTTGTCATTAATCTGTCTAAAATCAAAACTTGATATTCCAAATAACATTATGCATAAGTGGAACGTACTTTGCATGTTTTAGTTGGCCCCTTATTATAAACATCTTTTTCAGTAAGGTTCAGTTACATGAACCCTGACGAAGATTTGAAATACAAATAGAAAGCTTGGCAAAGAAAGAAGAGTAAACATTACGTTGACATAAGAAATCGATTTTTCGTTAATTGTGAAGACGTTAGTTATTTTTTATATTGTTTCTTATACTTTTTTTGACATTGCTAACGCCTTTGGAGATATAGACTAAACTTTGGCTATCACTCAAAAACTTTTCTGTATTTATCTTAATAATTAAAAAAGTTGCAGCCAGTTTTTCAAATTCGGTGAAAATATTATGTAGGGTTAAGAACAGTTGACGAATGCATCTGTCAAATCTAAAGTGTGAGAATACAATACTTGACATTATTTATTTAGTAATTTACGAAAGTGTGAGTGTTAACAAATAAATTATTAAATAATTATTCTAGTACTGTAAATTTCGCCTATATTATGATGCTAATGTATATGTGTATCAGGAATAGAAATAATTTAATTTGAAAAAGTAATTTCACGCGGTAAATAATGTGGATTACGCCTCAGGTATGTTTTCTTTAGAATTAAAAAGGAACCATAATTACCACCAAAAACAAAATACAAGCCTAATATACAGTGTAGTATGACCTTAAAAATTGCCAATTTTTAAGCTCGATAACGATGTAAAACTGATTATTAAAAGAAATGTGAAAGTTAAGATCATTATTCTGTTGTATGTATTATGATTTTAATGTAATTACACATGGAAAAATTAAATATTGTGGTATATGACTGCTCGTTTATACTTATGCACCTAAATTTTCCACAAAGATCTTTTAACTTTCTTCATGACATGTTGTTTTCCGGGCTGGTTCCCACGTTGGTTATTAGACCAGCCCGGAAAACAACATGTCATCGACAACAACCACGGAAGCCTTCAAACCAAAACTTTCTTCATTTTTTATCCAACAACAACCTTACCTGGTTCTTATGCCTGTTTTTTAGATTGTACTTATCTCGAGGATGCTTTTTGTAGAATGAGTAAAAAAAAGACGCTACACACAAGTTTGTACCTAAATTTTAGTGACCATCTTAAATCTTTCCACTCCTAAATACATACAATTGACTGTCATTACGGTTGAGATAAGGCCAAATTAAAAAATTCGCATCTTTTGTTTACTAAATTCACATAGGAAAAGGCCCACTGTCTAAACGATCCAAAACATCTTATTTCCCGACCCTAAACTTTCGTTATGCACCCCGAAACTTTTACCTCTTGGCTTTAGCCTAGTTTTAAGTCGAGAACTTCGAAATCCCGAGATTTGAACATAACACCGCATAATAATGCGTTGTTTAGGTACATTCCTTAAGTCCACCGGGCTCCCAGTCATCCCGACGGAATAACAACTGTTTCTTAATCGAAAAGGCGCGGCCCTGCTTTGACGAAACTCCACCTAACTTTGTTATGACTCCAGAAATTCCGTAAAAGTCGGGGAATTTTAACAGTCCCCCCCAAACTAAAGATACTTCCGCAACTTCGGGAGGCTAAACCCGGATTATATTTAAATCCCACTTTAGGGCCACTAAATGTCATCCGTAAGCTAAACCGATAGCGCAGATATGCATCGGGACGTGACAGAGTATGAAGATAAAGTTCTGTTTTGGGACCTGCATGCAGCCGGTGTTCTCGTGCAGACCATCGTTACATCGGAGCTTAGAGAAAAATATGGTATAGTGCTGCGGTGTAATCACGGGAATATAACCGGGCATGTCCGTCGTAACACCACCACACTCCGTCGCTTTATCTCTTATCCGCAAGGAGACCGTAAAATGCTAATGCGACTGCAATCGAATAAAAGAAAAGTATATAAGCGCTCAGTGGTTGGACAAGTGAACATCGCAGATTGGTCGTAACGATAACCAGAAAGCAGAATCGTCCACTGAATCGCTTTTGTAAGCTGCCGTTGATATAGCAGTTATTTATTGTCTCTTAAACGGGAATGTTTCTATTGTTACTTTTCAAAAAAACGCAAATGTTTTCCTTATTTACACAGTAGTACTCAATTACTAAATGTAGCACTACTATTTCGACATTAATAAGTCAATTTACCATTACTCACAACACTACACTTTACTACAGTTACTCTAAAACACTTTAATGCACTTGGGTTGCTTTTTTCGCTTGCTTTACCGCTATTCAATGACCCTACCGAAATTAAAAATGCAACCCAAAATACATTTGCAGAGGTAACCTTGATAATTATTCATCGTCTTAAAAAATATGAAACGTAGAGAGCTGTATAAATTCGTAAATTTTGACATAAACTTCAATGATTTGCTTTAAGTAAATTCGGTATCGTAAAGCAAATTTTATTTTTGAAAAATGTTTATTCGATAACATTAATGTAATAAATGCTCAAAATGTCGCCCTCCGCTGCTTTCACAGGCTTGAATTCGTGCCCAAAACGATCTTTTAACATGCATTAACATTTCTGGAGTGATGGATCTACATGCATCACGTGTTTTATTATCTAAACGTTCTACACTTTCAATTGGTGTTTGGTATACTTGCTCTTTTACCATTCCCAACAGAAAAAATCCAAGGGGGTAAGGTCCGGGCTTCTCGGTGGCCAAGGATTAATTGAACCTCTTCCTTTCCATCGGTTAGACAAAACCAAATCGAGATGATTTCGCACTATTTTATGATAATGCGCAATCTTGTTGGAACCATAGAACTTGTCTTACTTGTAAATTGACATTTTGGAGAAGTACCGGTAAAATGTTTCTTAAAAAATTTAGATAAGTATTGCCGTTTAAACTATCGCGAAAAAAATAAGGCCCAACAATTCGATTCCCCAATATTCCGCACCAGACATTCGTCGAGTAGATAGTTTGAAAATGTCCTTCTCGAATCCAACGTGGATTATCTTGTGCATGTTAAGTTTGTTAACCCCACCATTATTAGATAATCTTGCTTCATCTGAGAAGCAAATGTCATAAAATCTCACATTCAAATTTTGGTGTTCCCGAAAAAAGTTACAAAAAGCCAGTCTTATAGGATAATCTGTCTCCTTTAAGGCCTAAAACAAATGCAAGTGATACGGATGAAATTGATTGCCTTTAATTATTCGGTGTACTGAAGACAGATTAATATCGGTTGCTCTTGAGACTACCCTTTGACTAATATGAGGATTTTCGTCAATCATTTCCAATACTCTAATTTCATTGKCAAGGCCTGTTGCTGTCCCTTCTCTTGACTTTTTCAGTGGTGGCCAGTTTATCCTTAAAGTTAATTCAAGTCTCTTGAAAATTGTATCCGCAGGAGCTCTTCTATTTAGAAAACGTTGTCTGTATAAATAGGCAGCAGCGGAAGCATTTTTCTTGCATTCACCACAAATCAAAATCATATCTGTTTTTTCATCATTTGAATACATTTTGACTTTTAATGAATACAGTGACAGGAACCATAGCGCATAGTCGTCGTGGATTCCCAATTTATTTTTAAAATAATACCATTATGTAAAATAACCACATTGGCTATGAGAATGTCTTTTGGGTTGCATTTTGAATTTCGTCTGGGCCATTATCATTCGTGAAAAATCCTGTATAAAGTCTAGCTTTCCTCCAACACGATCCCACTAAGGGTCTATGGAGAGTTACAAGACTGATCTAATTTTAGTTTCGTTATTTGTCTCTTTTTTAATTATTATTGGTCGCTATTGTGGGATTTGGTTCCTATTCGTTAAATGACTGTGTATTGGCGATAAAGAAAAGTGTTTTCATTCTTTTCGGTCTTTGCCAGGCTCAATTATTGTATTTACGCTTTTTTCAACTCAGAAGTAATAAATTGTACAAGTGTGATACATTTTCCAAATTATAAGTTAGAAGAGTAATTTAAACGTCATATTGATAATTTTTGTCAGTGCCAGAGTATTTTTTGAAATCCAACTTAAAAGTTGCCGGAGACTAAAGTCACGTTACTATCCCCTCCTTCCAGCTGCAGTTATTCCAAAAATACAACAGATGCGTTAACTGCAGAGTACAGTTTTTCTTTCCGCATGTCGTAGCCCGTGGCAATTATCTTATCGGAAAGGTATTAATAGCGGCAGCTGCTAGACGGGCCTTTTTCCCGGGAATACGGAAAGAAAACGTGAATAACCAAGTTACGTACTCGTTTACTAAGTAATGATGCTTTTAAGCGGCGCATACAAGTGGGCGGGATGTAAGCTACTGCGATTACTGTCCGCTGTAACTTTTCAATACCGCCAGATAATGGAACGACGTTATCCCTGAAAGCGTTCCCAAGGAGGCCGGGGATATTGGTCTATATGTCCGGTGCAACCGGAACCCCACACAATATAGTGCGGTAGACTTTCTTCCGGTTTATTTCAAATCAAGATTGATGTACCCCGGCAAACAATGTAGGGCGGCGTTGGAAGCGTGCCGCAAGAAAGTGAAAGTTTGTCAAAGCCGACGAACTTCGCACAATAACCTAATGATTCCAGTCGTATATACTGTTTCTCGCCGCTTTTCATCTCCGGCTGTTTTTTTCCTTTTCGGCCGTACCAGATTTCAAAGGACGTCATTTATTATAATGAACATCGGATATGATGGTTGCAATCGAAGCTTGGAGCAGCCTCTACGACTCTGGAGCTGAATACACTAACTAGTGCAGCAGTATTGTTCTTACGAAAATGATCTGTACACCTTCAACATAAATAACGACTAAAGTTAGCTCATGTTGCTGAAAAAGAAGTGACATAAATGAAATTAAGAAGGCATTTTTTTATTATTTTGTTTTGTGAAATCTCCTACGGATGTAAAAGGTTGAAAAAGCCTCCCCTAAGACTTGTTATACATATAACTTTTTCTGCCTTTTTAATTCAGGGCCAAGATTCACCAAAATTATTGCAGCGCAAATAATATCGTATATTTATTAATATTTTACGTTTTATCAATATGTACTCGAATTCCCACAATATATCACCCATCACAATGATAAATAAACATAATAGCAACAGTACAAAATCTACAGACCTATGAAAAGGGATAAAAATTACATACAGATGGTTTGTAATGGATCAAATGCAAGTGTGAGGACATGACAGAAAGCCTAGGAAACTTGATGTAGGGAAATAGTCAGTAGAATTAATACTGAAATGAATCCTCTCTTTAGCACCATAAATTTTGATAGTTTTTTGAAAAATACTTCTATAAACATGGGAGGAATAATTTTAGCAAGAGCAAAGAAAGAGTTAGAAGAAAGAAAAAAAAATGACTGCAGAAGTTGAGGAAAATAGTGAAGCAAACCTTTGATTATGGCACTGATAATTATTCCAGTAACTGTTGAAGTATAATGTGGTGCAGCTTTTTTAAATTGTCAGTTTGTTTTCTCCACAATACTGTATTTATTTGTTTTTGCTTGTTGGATCTTTTGAACCCAGAAGTCTTTCGTTATCTGATGTTTTGATAACATTCTGTTTATAAGTTAAAAACTCAATCAGATTTTGGGAATCGGCTTTAACATCAATAATTGTGCGTTAAGGATTTCGACTTCATACTGTCTTAAGCTGTTTTGAACTAAACGAACAAGTAAATCAAGTTTGACTCGTCGAAACTTGTTGCTCCATTCATAAGCAGCTTGCGTCCTACTTAGGCGATTAATTTACCAAAATATTGGTCTTTGCGATTTTCGTTTCGGGCTTTCTGAAAACTTCGCCCTGAACGGCAATAAAACAGAATGTGACAACAATGAGCGCGTGTTCTCCCGAATCTTGGGCCGAGAAAGCTGTTAGGGCGAACCTGATCTTTTACAACAATACGACGGTGCTGGAGAGGGCGCCGTAGGTTCCCGCAAGAGCAGTTTGCGAAAATATAGAAACCGCCTTTGACGTTTATCTTTCGTGGGGCTTTGGAGATTGTAGGTACTTGTGAGTTTAATAATAAGCCTGTCGGGTTTTCAGCTTTGCAACGGCATACTTCCACTTGTGCTGAAGGGTGGGATTGGTAGGAATGGAAATGAGTGCAGGGCCTGGCGGTTGCGCATATTTTTTTAATAAATAAATAAGATAAGGTAATATTTTCTCGGAAAGATCGCTGTCTCTTGAAAACACTGACTAAAAGTTAATAGTCTGACGTTTCGATTACACCTGTAATCTTTGTCAAAGACTTCTTCTATACCGTGGGGCCAAATAACAAAAGTGTCATCTACGTACCTATACCAACATTTTGGTTTAAACTGAAAACTGTTCATCGCTACCTGTTCAAATTTTTCCATAAACATTTTTTTATCAGGTTAGCACGTTGTTTCTATGACGTCTCGCTTCCTTGGTGACTTGTTTATTTACTTTCAAAATTTTGTTTGAACTTGTGTCAGGCAAATTTTGAGGTTCTTCGACTTTGACAAACGACTAATAATTTTTTGTCACTGTTTTCAAGAGACAGCGATCATTCCAAGAAAATATTATCTTATATTATGGACACTGAAAGCATTCACCCTCGTAAATAAATACGATGTGAGTAAATTAAGTACGTACACAGTTTGCACACGTTCCCGTGGAAAGATATGCATTAACACACATTTTAACATGAAAAGGCACTTCATCTGGGGCAGAGGGTCCTACAGCTGCAAACCTTAAAAACAAGAGGTGATCCGTGCAGTATAATTAATTAATTAATTAACGTTATCTTCACAAATTCAAGATCAACTGGTTGCAGGTTCTAGTGTTATACGAAGTCTACGAACCAAGAAATCGTGGAAACTTCTAGGAAAGATATCACTTTTAATTTTATATATGATGCAGTGCCAAACCGGCCGCCACACAGGTACATTTTCCATTTCATTCACTAACACATACCTGTCACATTTTGCTTTATACAAAAAAAAACATTGGCCTGGTTAGCATTCAGTTTCAACCTGTTAATGCACAGCCACTTATATATGAAGTGTACAAGTGTGATACATTTTTGAAATAAAAAAAATATCTTTTTCAATGATGTGCCTTTCCCATTAAAAATGCAACTTGCGCCCACATCTAGAAAACGAGAGCTGACACGGAGTTGAAAAAATTCCAGAAAATGCATTTATATCCTTCCCTCTATACCTCTATAACTGTTTGCCTGAGTATATTATACACAGTACCACTTTTTGTTTCTGTAAATAGTTAAAACAATATATGTTTGATAAGTCAAACCGTCTTAAAAATTTGTGATAAAGATTTTTTACTCTTTTTATTTCCTTTTTGCTTTCTTCTTATCTATTTGTTTCTTTTCTGAAGGGTAAGTGCTTTCGGATGCCGTTGGCAGAACTTCGCCTTCATTTTCCATGCTGTCATCAACAAAAAGAGATTCCGATATAATTCCATCAACTTCCTTTTTTCTTTTGTTCACCTAGTTAAACAGATCACCTTATGTAAGCTCCATCTTGGAAACTCACGCCGCTCAGATCGTTTTTTTTTATGTAAAACACGGTTCAACCCGGAAGACTCGCCGTTTAGAAAATTGTCGTCACGTTTTTGCATCATTTCGTCACGTATGAGCAGCCATATTGCCCTGCTCCCTGCAACAAACCTGTTACTCTTAAAGACGCCCCAAATTCGCGCGCCAGCGCCACGAACATATTTACAGCTCCTCGCTAGGTAAACTTCGGCGTTTGCTTGACGAGATTTGGCCCACAACATCGCGAATATTTTAATAATTCCACCTCATCAGTGAAATGACCGCTCTCCAGGGCGGTTTTTCTCGTTATTAAACAATCGACAGATACACGCTTTCGTAACGCACAAAGGAGTGAAAAAATCACTGCCTCGGGGACACGGGAACAAACCGTCGAGTGGATTATTAGAGTGGAACGCGAAACACTTGAGGCTGTTTCGAAATCAATTTGTAAAACAGATTTTTAACGGCGATTGGATTATTGAGTGAATTCGCTCCATTTTATCTTTTAATTGGTATAGGAGTTCGATAAAAGCTTTAGCGGTCCTAGGTACATCGGTTCAGCATGTGGCTGAAGCATTGAGAAGATTCTATTTATCAACTTTGATGCACACAGTTAGGCCAACTATTTGTTGTAATTTTCGCGACTTCTCTCGGATAGTCTGTATGGTGCTATCACTCATTCCTCAAAATAAAAGTCACGCTTTAAAAGAAAATCTTTGATTTCTTCTTTATTTGAAGACGTATTTGGTTTTTTCTCAATCTGAACAATTAATGCTTTGGCCGGAAGCTTTAGCAGCAGTTTATTCTCAAACCAATTTTCAAAAACTTCAGTCATTAAGGTAAAAAAACTTACCGAAGTAAAAAAAAACTAAATTCAAGCGCACGTACGCTGGAATAGGTCAGTACGGGACAAATACAAAAAACACAGTGAAAATTGAAAAAAAAATCTCCTATTATCCTTAAATATTACGAAGTATTATGAGTTTAAGCAGAGACAACAGTAACGTAGTATACTTTTTCAGAAATATATTGGCCTTACTAATTTTTGTGTAGTCCTCTTCGAAATATAAATCTTCTTTTCTTAAAAACTCTTGAATGGTTGCCTTATTAGTTGTTGTATTTGGTCCATTACTATGACGCTGTTTGGTGGCAATTTAGGCAATAAAATGTTTTTGAACCAATTTTCAAACACTTCCGCATTCATATCAGAATGATAATCGGCGCTCGCTTCTTTTAAATTTTTACATCCAAGATATAGGGCTCCAGGAACGAAACCATTTTCACCTCCTGCGTGTAGAATCATTATTTTTTTCCTTTTGACGCCGGAATATTGACGTTGCACCTCCCTGAGTCATCAACCCATCCTTTTTTTATTGTACCATGGGTATTGTACCATGTTTCGTCGGGGAAAAATATCGGATGATTTTCCTGCCTATACGTTTTTATAGATTTTAAAAAATCGTATCTCCACTTTCTTATTACATGGCTTTCCATCAAGCATTGCTTCTTCTCCACCTTTTTCATTGAAAAGCCAATGGTTTTAACATACTTTTTTTATATGCCGCGACAGATTCTAGTGATAAGAATTTAATTGTTTCGGAGGTACTCAGTTGCCCCACGGTTTAAAATCAGCAATAATCTGTTTGACCAGTTTTCATACGAAACGTATTTGTCACAAACGCCTCTTAATAAGTGGCTAAATGTAAGCATATATGTAGGTATGACTGAGTAAGTAAAATATATTGCACGTGGTACGCTTATATGCTGTAAAACTTTCAAATATAAGTAAACACATATGCTTTCCAATTTCTTCTTATTTCTATACAGGTAGGAACTACGTTTATGACCCTTCGAATTAAAACAAAATTTTAATATGTGAAGAATCAGGGCAGAGGACGATTGCACACCGTGATCAAAAATTAGAAAGTATGGGCTGCCGCATTGAAATTGGAATCTTTACCATTCATGGTTATAAAAATAGATACTACTCATTAAGTTAGGAAAAAATACGATTTACAGTCATACATTAAAAGCTATTAGATGAGAAATATTTGTAGTTCAAATAATAATACCAAATAATGCTCATTGATTTATATGCACGGAAAAGAAATTCTAAAAAAGCCTAAAGACAATTTTTGAATACGGTTCACTCCGCTGCAAAACAGTGGAACGTGCTGAACCCGTTTGTTATTTGCGACAGCTTCAGGTAATACTTGTGTAAACCATTGTGAGCGGTAATCGGCTGTCTCATAGATTGTTGCTTGCAACTATAGCTGCAAAGTCCAAATTTGGTAGTATCACTAAAGATATTGTTGACAACTATGTGAAAAAAATAACTGCGGGGAATCTTTTGAGGAATTTAAAACACAGAGATACGGTATGAATGTGATCACTATAATTACTGAAGATCACCGTAAAAGTTCATGTACTTGCACTTACTATTTAAAGAAAATGGTATGCAAACATGTTTTAGGCATGAAAATTCCTTGAGGCCAAAAGCAAATATATTATAGATGTGTTCCTGTACTTTCTTTGTTATCGCTTAAATAATAAAATATAGATACTTTTTTTGAAAATGATTTTTTGTAGTTGTCAAGTTTAGAGCTAACCAATCTTTTGTAGAGTCTATTTTGTCGTATATATTTACTTTGTTATCGTTCTTTTTGTCGTGCAGAAAGCCTATTTCGTCGTGCTGTTTCAATTAACCCTTTCTACAGTACTATTCGAAGTTTAATTTATATTTTTTGTTTCAGATTCAACGGAAAAAGGGGGCAGAATCGCAGTCGGTGAGTCAAACTTATAAATCTCAAGAATTAAAGGTATGCGCACTACTTTTCATCGATTTATCAAAAAAAGCGGCTCAAAACATCTGCATTCCCGAATGACCCTAGTCCGATCTGCACGGAACGACCGGAGCTTAAAATCCTCGCCGTAAAACGCCGAATGTGATATTTTTCACGTCTTTATATATCAGTGGTTTCCGCGCTTAACTCGCAACCATGCATAAAGAACACACACGTCGCGCAAGATTCACTAGAGACAATCAAGGCGTCCGCGATTTGCAGATTTACGATCTGGCGAACGCTGCGATCTAGATCTGCATTTCCAAGTCTCAGACGTCGGTGTAGTATAGCGGAGGACTCAAGTGGTTTCATTGTTCGGGTTTATCTCTTTTACCACGTGATGCGTCTGACAGATTTCTCAAATATAACCGGGGAAATTGAATAAATTTTGATTGATTGACAGAATAAAGAAAATGCCCGGTGCCACGTCTACCTTTATTTTCTTTCTCCTTGCTTCYGCCGGTGTCGGGCGACGAACTAAATGAAKCCTTGGGATCGATCAAGCGTCTATACCAACGTTGTGAAATGGTCAAGAATTTATTCGKGTTTTAATTTCAGTACCATTCGCTACAATTTTTCCGAAAACCATAAAATCTTGAATAATTTCAGTTTGCGAAATGTTGCTTATATTTGTTCGTCCACGACGTTCACAAATCACGAATTTTTTTTCTTTTTATAATACAACGTGCGGAGTAAACTTAAACAATTATAGCAGCAGCCTCATTGAACACTGATAACTGATAGCACCAGATCTGGCATAAATTTAACTTACTGCAATATCGGTACATTCAATTTACATGTAGTGCAAAATAAATTGTAATCATCTCGTTACTTGTCTTTTTATATAATAATTACTGTTTTGTTATTAAAMGTTTTGAAAGAATGATGAATTATTTTAACAATTGTTTTATGTTACACACCGACATATACTTTGGTGTTCTAGAACACAAAAGTATTTTGCAGCTACATGACAAAAAACTGAAAACTTAACGAAAATATCAGCTTTTGTTGACAGTTTTCGAAAAAGATGATTGTTGTTATATTCCTGAAATTTTTGGACTGCCCCATTTAGTTTCTACCTCTAAAAATTTGAAGCCTCTCGATAGCTTTTGTGGAAGAAAATTCTGTTTTGTCTATAGTGTTCTAGTACATTTTTAGGCATAAGAGATACTGCCTTAGTTATCCTTAGTGGAAAAAGGCATCAATTTGTAGTGTAAGTTTCTCTAGAAAAAGGAAACAATTAATTTTTTGACCTCGTATCTCCCAAACGAACATCAACACTTAAGCCTGAGAAATTTTGCTACCGTTTGAGCTTGTTTATGGCTCCAACAGCGAATGGAACATTAGCATTAAATATCTTTACAAAAGTAGTAACTTTTTCAAGAAGAAGAAGGTATATCAAAGGTTCATTCCAATCAAAGAAAACACATGCAAATGGGCCAGTTAGCTAAAAAAATCATCTCTTATATCAACCCTGTGTATCCATGGTGTACGATAAAATCTACCAGTCGGATAACTTGCTTTAACGCATTACCATGGTTACTGGGTTAATGCAAGGGTTGATATTAAGCTAATATTGAGAAAAGAAACCGACCAAACGCCACAATGGATTCCCAAACAGAGCTATAAATCATAGGATCACGCCGATATAAGGCACTAGCATAACTTTCTACTATAAATCTACTTGGAAGCTTATTAATTTAAACGAAAATTAGTTCAATACTGCAAATGTCTGGAGCGTTGAAGGATTCTAAACTTCATTCTAATCTTTTATCCGTTTTTAGTCGGTTTATAGAACTGTATATGGAATATTCTTAAAAGAAAACGCCTACTATGAATGTCTGCAAAATCTTCTGAAATCCATAATTTCTACTACAAATCGCATACTAACCTATAAGGCTTCATACGATATCGCTGGGCTACTAGTGTGAGGTCATAAAAGTAGAGGGAATGCAATGTGTACGAAATTTACAAGGAAGCCTATGCTAACTACACTCACTGGTACGAAAAACGCAGCAGCTGAATTTTTTAAAACAAATTAAAAATTTAGACGCTTTGTGGTGTTTTAAAAAATTGTTCTGTTACAAATTAATAAATGAGGACGAAAGAGCACAAATTGATGTTGTTGCAAAATGACGTTAAATTAATCAAAACAGAAACAATTTGCTATCAAAAACGCTTTTTTAATAACGGGTGTTACCCCCACATGCTCGAATTAATGCATGTATTCTCCTTGGCATGCCTAAAATCAAATGGTGAATGTCCTCTTGAGAAATACGTTCCCATTCCTCTAAAAGAGCTTGTTGCATCTGATTTAAAGTTGAAGGAGCAAGAACACGACTTCACATGTGTTAATCATGTCCCAAATATGTATGTTCATTTGGGTTCACATGTGGACTTATCGCTGGGCACTCCATAACAGGAATGTTTAATTCGTTTAAGTACTATTGTGCAATTTTCGCGGTGTGCAGTCTGGCATTATCATGCATCAGAAGAAATCAACATAGGGGACAACAAGATCTTGGAGAATTCCATCAATATACTTAGCAGCAGTTAAGGAGCCTCTTGAAAGGATGTACAATTCTGTGTGTGCCTCCAGAGTAATTCCTGCCCATACCATAACTGAGCCCCCTTGGTAACCTACCCTGGGACTGAAGGTACATCTGCAAAACGCTCTTGTTGTCTTCACGACCATCTGGAGACCGCAGACTAAATCTGGACTCATCGGTAAACAAAACCCGTCCCTGTTCATTTTCACCCTAGTGCTCGTGATTTCTGGCAAACTGAAGTCGCGCAACACGATGACGATTAAGAAGCTCTGGGTCTGTTGCAGGTCTACGACTGGTAAGATTGGCTTCTCCAAGTCTTCGTCTAACTGTCCGCTCGCTTACATTGGTATTCCGGGCGTGATGAAGTCGATTTCTGATCTCTACAGCCGTAGCACGACGATCTCGAAGACTTTGTAAGACGAGAAACCGATCATCATGAGCGTTAGTTCTTCGTTGGGGACCAGTTCCAGGTCGTCTGGTGTAGCTCCAGTTTCCAAGAAACGTGTAAAAATGACAGGTGATTTACACCTGTCAGATTTCTCAAAACAATAAAAACAAAGCATTGTTGGCCAACTATGCACTTTTAAGTGATAAGATCTGGGCAATTTTTGAAGTTTGTGAGTTTTTATTTAAAAACGTTAAAATTTTAAGTTTGTTAAAAAAATTTTCGTGTCGGTGGGTGTATATACGTATGAGCAAAGTGCATTACCCGGCACACCACTTTATGCCCTTATTTAATAATAATAAGTTTAAGAATCGAATAGCTCCATACATCCGTCGTTTCGCCGCACCGCCAAACCCCTATAAAATATTTATCCTCCACTTTAATCGAATGTTTCCGGTTGAACGGGATTGTGTGGCTTTATATTCGATCTCAAATATTTACTTGTGATGTTTATACCAAACAGTTCAACTGTTTCACCGGAGGGGCGGATGCCGGTGCCTGATGTTAAACTCTACCCCTGGCCTGGTGTTCTCGGGTTGCACAAAGTTCCCTCCTTCACGGAATTGATGGATACCCCGCCCATCATCCGAACTCCTATCAATGCCTCCTCGTTTTGTAAACTGTTACTGTGCGGCCCAGCGCTCACGGCTGCCTTTGCCGATGCGTATTCAATTTCCATCCTTTGTGTATAATTTCTCAGGAAACCGCGTTGTTGACATACGAACTAAAACCTCATTAGTTCGTATGTAAGCAGGCCGCAGAGCAAAATATGTTAGGCAGAGTAGATGTTGAGCTCAAATCCGGACAAGTTTGAGTTTTACGAGGGTGAACAGTCAAAATCGTGACATAAAATTTACTATGGAATTGGAAAGCAATGGTAGTGTACCTTTCTTGGATGTTCAAATTTACAGAATAAATACTGGACATCTAGGACACAAGGTTTACAGAAAACCAACACACACATCTCACCACCCTCCCTCTCAAAAGAATAGTCTTATAAGGATGTTATTTATTAGAGCACAAAGGATCTCAGACGAAAGTTTTTTACAAAAAGAAATATATCATCTTAAATCAGCGCTAGTGAGAAATGGTTATAGCAATAAGACTATTTGGTCAGTTTTTAATAAAATTGTTTATCCAAATCAAGTAAATCCTCAGCCAGGACAAAGTAAATTGAAGTTGTTTGCCTTATGTACAAAGCCTTTCGGAAAAATTAAAGAGGATGCTTAGAAAACACGATATTTTAGTTGTTGATAGTACATATAATAATTTAGATAAAATTTTAAGTTCTACTAAAGATAAAGTACATGTAGAGAGTGAAGGTGTTTACAATATTACATCTTCTTGCAGCAAATGTTACATAAGTCAAACTAAAAGAAAAGTAGGTACGCGTTTGAATGAACACATACGTGCTACTAGGCTGCAACAGATAGATAAATCTTCCGTAGCTGAACACTCATATTTGACTAAACACATGATTGACTTTGATAAAACAAAAGTTTTACATAGAGAAAAATATTATCACAAACGTCTGATAAAAGAAGCTATAGAAATTTGTAGGAATACCAATAATTTTAATAGGGATTGTGGAAATTATGAGTTAGGTGACATTTGGAAGGCTATTTTGTAGTTATCTTTTATGAAGTAGTTCATGTATATCTAGTGGTAGGTAGTTGCTTTTTCGTCGTTAGGTTCTTTTCCATCAGGTTGGCACGTTGTTTCTATGACGTCTCGCTTCCTTGGTGATTTGTTTATTTACTTTCAAAATTTTGTTTGAACTTGTGTCAGGCAAATTTTTGAGGTTTTTCGTCTTTGACAAAGATTACAGGTGTAATCGAAGCGTCAGACTTATAACTATTTGTGTTTGTGTTTTCAAGAGACAGCGATCTTTCCGACCAAATATTATTATAAGTTAAAGTTTTTGTTGCAACCTTGTCATGTAGCTTTCGTTGATAAAATACTGTATCGAAATACTGCAAACTTACCATGTTTACTGTTGCTGCACGTTCTGTTCCCAAATACTGAAGAAATCCTGAAAAATTCTGGTTTCAAAAAATTCATTTTGTTGTGATATATGCTGACTTAATACAGGTGAAGTGGGACACAATATTATACATATCCGATATAAATGATAAAATAAAGTTTCTTAATTCCTACATATCTCCAAGCCATACGCACCTTGGCTTACGCCCACAATTAAGATCATGATGCGAGAACGTACTAAGTTATTAAGTAAGTACAAACGAACCGGAGAATTGCAGGATTGGATTCAGTACAAGCAGTTTCGTAACATGACGGTTAGCGCTATCAGAAAGGAAAAGACTGCGTACTTAAACCAAATCAGCATTAATACTTCCAGTAAACATTTATGGAAAGCTCTAAATTACTTACACATCAAGCGAGGTGGGAAGTCCTGTGACATGTCATCATACTCTGCTAATTAAAAAAAGACTACTTTATGTTCGTATTTTCCTCACTCAGTAACTGTTCCAATGAAGCAAGACAATTTGATAGAAAACTTTTTAATGAAAATACTAAATTTTGTATTAAATTAATTTCCCCTGAAGAGGTTGCTAATGTTATTTTTGCTTTGAAATCAAATGCAGTTGGACACGACGGCGTTTCTTCTAAAATGTTGCTCACATTATCAATAGTTGTTTAGAGCACAGTTATTATCCCAATGAGTGGAAACTCGCTTTAATACGACCTTTGCCTAAAACTGATGAAGTTAAATCTGTATCCGGTTTGAGACCAATCAGCATCTTGTCTGTGTTGTCTAACGTATGTGAAAAGTTTCTTCATAAACAAATATATGATTATGTTTGTGAAGCAAAATTATACCTGAAAACCTGTCAAGTTTTCGTACTCATTACAATACAACAACTGCGTTGACTAATTTGGTGGACAAGTGCATTGGATCCCTCGATGCGGGCAAGGCAAGGCGTTTGATTTCATTGGATTTTTCTAAAGCTTTTGATACACTGGATCATGTGTTGCTTTGTAGTAAATTGACTTACTATGGTTTTGATGAGGTTTCTGTTAATTTCTTCCGATCTTATTTGCTCAATAGGTGCCAGCGAGTCTTGCTGGGTGTCGAAGTGTCTGATATAGGCAGAATGACGTCGAGAGTCCCTCAAGGATCTATCCTGGGACCAATTTTGTTTTTAATTTACACCGCTGATTTACTCTCGAAGCCCAAATTTTCAACTTGCGTGGCATACGCTGACGATACTTACCTTTTACATGATTTCAATCCTCAGAACATACCATAGAAGAAATAGGTTATACAGGATGATAAAATTTAATTAACTTCTCGAACATCGTTAGCGTCTTTATCGCCTTTTATAATAAATAACGTTAATTCAAGTATGATTTGAAAATACTCCTTACCATTTGATAGATGATTATATGTCCTCTTGTAGATTGAAATCAAATGTTTACTTCTAGCAACATCAATATAACGAGGAACTGTGGAATAAAAGTCTCCCCTTTTTTTATTCAGAGCTATCTCATTTTCACAGGGGTTTCATTATACTGATGCAAAAATAGTACTGTGGTACTAATGAATTTGTTTTTATGTTTCTCAAAACAAAACAGTCTTTGACTTAGCTATTCAATCGTTTTCCAACAACCATCAACTACAACTTAAAACGAAACGCAGAGCGAAGTTTCTACGAAACGGTTTTCGTTTAAATTACCTTTTTTGCCCTTCAGCAACACCTGTTTGTAGCTCCTAAAGTATTCACGATGGAAATATATACGAAATCGATGGAATATGCATTATATCTCATTGGTCATAACTCTCAATAAGCGGAATGAAATATGGCCGCCGGCTATTGGGCCAGAACTGTCGCGGGCCAAGTATCCAGGGGGTGAAATATAGTTGTAAAGGATTCCCCCCGTGGGATAATATTGAAAAGGTTCGCGAAAGCTGAAAATATCCCCGGCGAACAGAGTCCAATTAAAACGAACTTAAACACTTTTGCATTAAATTTTCCCGGATTACGCGGTCACAGGAATTGCAAAGGAGTAATATAGTGCCGCATGACGGAGTGGAGTTAATTTGAAATTTTTAAATCCGCACAGAGCCCTGCCGCAGTAACAGAAATTGCTAGACAAGCGATTGTCGGCGGCCGCGCTTCCAAATGCCTCCAAGAAATAAGCTCAGGTTCCGGGATAAGTTCGTCTGCGCCGTCTTATCTTTCTTTGAAGCGAAACTCTTTAGCGGTTCAACTAAATATTTATTAAGAAAAATAGAAACCGCGGAGTGCCGCGGTAAAGTGATTTACACAGCGCTGAAGGTTGTCTTTCAGCAGGGCGATATTTAGTCGGCAGGCTGAAAATCATCTCCATGAATTTTGGCATTTAAATCAAAGCTTACTGGCACGCTTATTTTGGCCTTAGGAGCCGGAATCGTTCTTGTAATCTTGTTTTATTCCGTCGAATTTTTAGATTTAATTCAATTAGTTTTAGATCGCATACTAATTGTCGTAAAAAGATGAAGATAAAAAAATACAGGCATCTTCTGCATAAAAAATGATGACTATTTGCAAAGTTTCAGATCAAAATCACAATACGCTAACATAACATCAAAATCTGTGTTTTAAGCATAATTGTTGGTTCATTGGAGCGTTATGGGAAGGTTTTTTTCAATTACGTGCAAAATTGAAATATCTGGAAGCATTTAAAAATATTAAATTTAATTTTTTGGCTAACTACGACAGAAGCAAAGGTAAAAAATATATATGATCTGTATATTAACAAAATTTATTACTGTAAATTTACTCATATATTCGGTCTTGAAAATGTCGCTAAAAAGAAAAAAAAAACTGTTATATTTGCCCCTTTTAGCTGTTTTTTTTTTATTAACAAAGACTATTTTGGCAAGCAGGGAACATGTTTTTAACGTACTTTTTCCGTGGAGTCCAGAAAAATTATTGAAGAATGAGGCGACACTCTTCGAAAGCAGGCTTTAAAATTAAAGGGGTTTCATTTCTAACAGTACTATACCCACTTATTTATACACGGTGATTGACTAAGGTTAGGGAGCGTAGTAGAGAAAGTGATTAAAAATATTTTGATGTTGACATCACAACACAAMTAAACGCAAATATATCCAAAATACAGCTAAAATTGTGTATTTTCCTAAATAATAGACTACAAAACAAAAAATTGTATCGTCCTTTCTCGTCAGAAATCCAGGCGAACATTCTTTCTTTTATTCTGCGTCTTGTGTGTTGTTTTGGCAATAACTGAAAAAACCACTCTCTTTTTTTAACACAATAGCCTACAAAATGAAGTAACCGAAGAAAAAATGCCAATGTTTCAAATGATGCGCTCTACTGCTATTTAGTAAAACCAATTTTGGAAAAATCTATCGTTAATATCAATTCCCTTAAAATTCACTCTAAAATGAGTCTCAGTTCGTAAAAAATAGGTATTTCTTTTAAAAGATATGACACTTAGAAGTGTCGAGGGTATTATGCTGTGTAGTGTCGTTACCATGGCAACTACAGAAAATTAGGAGACCTTAGTGTAATTGAGTAGAGATTCTAAAAATTCTATATCCCAGCTTTATTTTATCGGTAAATTTTGGATTTATGTGCTTATGTATTTGCCAAAATCTGCGTTGTTTAATGGAAGATTTAAAAGTTTCTAAAGTTGACTATGGAAGGAGAATAATTTAATGTTTGTAGATTGTTCAGATTGTGCATGATTTAAAGTGTCMGTCATAGTCGGTTTTCTAAACATGCTGAAATGTTGTTTTCCTGAATGTCTTGTAATGGTGAGATCTAAAAAGTTTTATCTGTTGTCTGCTTCTTTTTCATTGGTGCATTCTATATGTTATTTAGAAATTGATCTTAGGTTGTATCTGTACCTGTCCAAATACAAAAAACGTCGTCTACATATCTTGCCCAAAAGTGGATGTTTTAATCAATTTTTTGAATTTAATATTTGTCTCAAAACTGTCCATATATAATTCTGCCAAACTATTCTTTACTTAACAGAATACTGCATTATTTACTTTTAATTATTGTTTAATACTTTTAATTGTTTGCAAATCTGCCTTGTCTGTATCAGTGTTGTGTTTTTGAACATTTTTATACAATTTATCCTTTGTTCTTGTTTCAATTTTTTGAGTGTTAATTATAAGTCTACATTGGATAAATTTGTCTATTTCCTCAGTGACATTAGGACAAAATTTCAAAATTTTGTTCAAAAGATCTATTGTCAGGCCAATTTTTAGTACTGGGATAAATACACCCAGCGGCACAAAAAAAACTACCCAGACGTATCTTTTAATGTATTTGTTTCTGTTGGAAACTCATCGTGTTGCTATCTGTTCTTAAGGTACGAAACTGTTTAACAAAGAAAGTTGATTTTTGGAATCTGCAGCTCAAAATACATCTGCATGTCGATTTTAAGATAAAAGTAGGGACCACCGAAAATCACGAAAAAGCACCTCCGATTTAGCTAATTTCTAATCTGGACCTGCTGAATTCAGGAATGGTCTCAGTTGGTCGCTAACTGCAACGGTTCGCTGGAAACGTGGCGCAAATTAAGCAGTCTGACGTGCTAGCTCATTTCGGACCGAATTTTTGGAATCTGCAGCTCAAAATACATATGCATGTCGATTTTGAGCTAAAAGTAGGATCCACCGAAAATCACGAAAAAGTTCTTTTTGGACCAGGATGCCAAGACGTATAGAAGCCGTAATCCGAGCTCGACGAGGCAATACACAATATTAGCTCGATTACTGTTCGATTCTTCTTTCACCCATGTTCCTCATGTTGTTCTGTTATTTTTTTGTTCAGTGTTACTCTGTTGTTTAATTACATTCCGTATATCTTTATCAGAAATATAAAACTTAATTATGTTTCTTAAAAACAAATGATTGTCTAATACAAAACATTTTTTGGCACAAAAAGCGCATGGATGATTTTCTTTTGCCGCTGAGTGTACATGTTGTTTGATGCATTATAAGTTAGACCTACACGCTTTAAAAATTTTTAATTTCTTTAACTGATGGAGGTACTTACTGTATTTGTGCTAATGCATTGCTATCTTCTCTAAATTGACGGTCAGCTTATCTAATTCTATGATAAGTAGAGTCTCTAGTAGTCGTGTGTATAGAAGTTTTTGATGTAGATTGAGGGCTTGTCCTCTAGCGGACCAGTGTTCATCTTCCTCTTTCCGAAATTATTAAAATCGGACAGTCAAAATAACTAACTAACGTATACCATCACGGAAAGTCAGTGTTATACGAATAAATCATGTCACTTGAACAACACGCTGATTAATTGAATAGAAAATTATGCTTGATTTTTGGATCCCATCCTCGTATTTACTCATATACATTGTCTAATTATTCCAACAGCCGTGGATGACTTTTAGCGTCATCCCCTCTCCCGCAAGAGTTTTAAAGTAGGTGCAAATTAGCGGCAGGCTAAAAACGTACCGGCAGGGAATTTAATCCGAGGGTGTCTAAATTAAATCGCTAGATGTAGATTCTTGTAACAATGATAAGATTAGAGGCAAGGTACGGGAATCCCCCGGGGATTTACTGGCTAACTTTCCAGCTGAGTTGTACAAAGTTACTGTCAAATGGTACTTTGAGTATTACCTTAAAGCTTCGGCGCTATTGTCGCGCCACGACGACGTCTGAGCAAGCCGGCTGCGGGGATATTGTTTGTTGTTCGACGCCGCCCCAGCTAGCGGCGGCGTAACGGTGCCGCCGTTAATCTCGAAATTCTGAAATATGTTCTCATTTCGTTCCGGCCGTCCGCGGGCCGGGAGCCGGCGGCTTCTTGCTTTTGTTTTTATTACGGCAATTTTAGCATTACAATCATGAGGTTGGAGTCGCGGTTATCTGCGCCTGATCGATTGCCTTTTTCGCACGTCGCCTAACGACTTCGTTCAACTTAAAGAGGGCGTATGAGTGCTTCAACTTGGAGTCATTGGAGGGTTTTTTTGCCATCAGATAACGCGGGATCGTTTCCCAGGTCCATCCATATCCTCGACTAATGCGTACAACTTCATGGGAATTGCTTTTTTAGAAATCGTTTCCTTTGGGGGATTTTCCATAACGGATGGTCCGCAGCAAAGTCCAAGGATTTTTGAAATTACCCAATACCCCAACGGGTAACTAACACTTAACTAAATGTTAAGTAAGTGTGTATCATAACTTTAACAGATGATTCTCCGAGTTAACTTTAAGACAAAAACTTCATACAAACATGGGTTCTCAAATGCTTCGTTTTCAAAATACAAGGTGTTAAACTTTAAAAGTCCAGTGGACACCTTAATTAATATTATTGACTACGCTGATTTTTTTAAAACTTTATGCTTTTTTCACATTAAACAACTAAAAATATATCTCTTTGTTTCTTGATTTTTTTCGCATCTTGATTAGTTTTCGAGAAAAAAAAATAAATCTACTTAATTACATATTCCTGGACCACTCAAGAAATATGGGGAAACATTTCTTTTGAATACATAACATTAACATCTAAACTAAGGAATTGTAGTAAATTAAGTGTTGGAAATGGCCCTCTTCGGCTTCAATACAACCGTTTTGTATACCAACGTTTTAAGGTGCATCTTATATCATAACATTCAGTGCCTATCCGATAAATCCAATAAACAAGTTAAATATTTTTTGGAAGATGTAAACATGGAATTTTTACTGTTCTCTGAACACTGGCAGTATGCGGACGATACGAGCAGAATTGGTTTAAAAATGGATATAAACACGGTTCTTCTGTTTGTCGTTCTAGAGGAAAACACGGCGGTGTATGTATTTTTATAAAATCAAACATTAAATTTAAATGTCTGGATGATATTAACATTTTTTCTGTTTTAAATATAGTCGAATGTTGTGGTATTGACTTGGAAAATCTCATTATTATATCAGTGTATCGCCCTCCATCAGGCACCATTGAGGAGAGTAAAAACTTTTTGGAAATTTTTGATAGACTGTGTGAATATCTTACGCGTGTTGCGAAGAAAATATTGCTAGGTGGAGACTACAATATTGATTTTAATTCAAACTGTAATATACATCGTGACTTTGTAAATACAGGGTGATTTTTTGAAAACTTCACACCTTAAATAACTTTAAATATAGCAAAAATTTAAAAATTTACAAAAACAGGTAAACTTTTGTTTGCAGGGGGACAACTTTTGAGATAAGTTTTTAATGGATAGCGCTTAAAAATTTTAAATGGAACTATCCATCTTGTGATACATCATTTGAAAGCTTATTTCACAAAGAGTCTGGCCATGTAGTTAGTTTTACCACGTTTAACTTATTTATGGGGTAATAGATTAATAGTGCCTACGAAACAGGTTGCTTATTAAATTGAATATTTTGTCCTTACGACAAAATTTAAACAAACAACTTGTAAAAAATATGACACTTAAAAAAAACTCCCAGAATACTGAAAATTTTCTTTTAACATTATTATTAACATTAAAGTATTTATCATGTAATTTTTTAGAAAGTCCATGTCCACGAAAAAGAAAAATTATTTATTTGTAACTCCAAAAACAGTGTGAACAAAACCATAGAAATTCAAACCTTACAATAGATTCTCAAAATGTGCACCACCTCTTTCCATACAATAATACAGACGGTTCTCGAACTCCTGCTGCACTTTTCGGAAAGTTTCAGGTGGAATCCTCCTGCACTCGTTAATAATTCTTTCTCGCAGATCGTCCAGGCTAGTAGGTTGTGTTTTGTAAACCACAGATTTTAAATGACCCCATAGAAAGAAATCTAAAGCAGTCAAATCGGGTGATCGTGGTGGCCATTCAATTGTTCCACGCCTACCAATCCAGTGAAGAGGAAATCTATGATTTAACCAATTTCGCACATTAATGGCGTAATGCGGTGGGGCTCCATCATGTTGGTAAAACAATTCGTATTCATCCAACATTGGATTTCCTTCAGGGTCACGTTGGTTTTCTAATTGTTCTGTGATGAAAGGATCAATAACGTTATCAAGTAATTCTAAATACATTCCCCCATTTAGCGTCCCATCAATGAAAATTGGACCTACAATTGCGTTGCCAAGTATTCCAGCCCAGACGTTCAGCTTCTGAGGAACTTGTGTATGACCTTCTCGAAAAATATAAGGATTTTCGTCACTCCAGTACCTGACGTTATGTTTATTTACAGAGCCGTTCAAAAAAAATGTGCATTCGTCACTGAAGCAGATATTTTTATTAGATTTGGATTTACTATAATCTTTTCTGTCATAATTTATATATTTATATATTTAATTATAGGGATGGAATTTGTGCAGTTTTGTAACTTTCCTTACAGATGAATAAGAAAGTCCAGTGGCTGTAGAAATGTTACGCAAAGAGCTAGTTGGATCCATTGCAAAATGACCAAGTACTTCAAATTGGGCCATTTCATCAGCGACTCTATTCCCTGCCCTTTTTTTGTTTACTACAAATTCAGTGTCTTGAAATTTCTGCACGAGATCGAGAATGTACCTAGCGTCAACATTTTTATCGGGGTGCCGTTCGTTAAACACCCTTGCTGACGCACGAGCACAGCTATGCTCAGCACCGCAAATAAAAATTATTTCTACCCTTTCGGCAGTTGAATAAACCATTATCACTTGGACTCTCACTTTAAAATATCACGCGATTTATAAAAATTTAGAAAAAGGAATGTGATGGTCGTGCCAAAGAAGTAGCCAAAAAGTTGAAACAAAAAATTGGAAACACAAAGTAGATAATTATTTAGCCAATTCAGTATAAACTGTCGAGTTGCAATATCAAGTAATGTCGAAAGAAAATTTTAAGTATTTTTGGCATTTTGCTTAGGTGTAACAATTATTTTTTAACAAGTTTTTTTAGGCTTAAGTAAGGACAATTTTTATTGTAACTGCAAGACAATAAATTTTGTTAAAAAAAGTCCAAAATATTCCATTTTATAAGCCACTTGCTACAATGCACTTTTTGACCTACTACCCCATCAATGGGTAAAAAATAGTAAAACTAATTACCTGGCAAGACTCCTTGTGTAATAAGCTTTTAAATGATGTATCGTAAGATGGGTAGTTTAATTTAAAATTTTTGAAGGGGTATCTACCCCGCTAAGAGGGTAAGCGCTATCCATTAAAAACTTATCTCAAAAGTTGTCCCCCTGCAAACAAAAGTTTACCTGTTTTTGCAAAATTTTAAATTTTTCCTCTATTTAAAGTTATTTTAAGGTGTGAAGTTTACAAAAAATCACCAGGTATATTACAACTTTATAACCTCATGATACACAAAAAAAATATTAGCCAAAGGAATATTGAGTAGTTTTGTAATAGCTTAGCGTCTGTAAGTTAGAAAGATATCATATTCTCAAATGACTGGCATTTAATATATGTTTGGGTAGTGTTTTATCAACAATTGAACAATGCTTTCCAAAAAAAACTTGTTCTAAAAGAAAGCCAGTAAAGAAAATCAATTGATTTTAACACTTCACATAATTGCATTGAAAGGCACTGTTTCTTTGTATGTATTTTGTATTTTGAAAAGGAAGCATTTGAGAACCCATGTTTATATGAAGTTTCTGTCTTAAAATAACTCGGAGAATCATCTGTTAAAGTTATGATACATACTTAATTAACACCCTGTATATTCGTACTCGTTAATAATGGTGTGATGTACCATAGCCAACTGAACTGTACATACAACATGTGCATGTGTTAAAATCATTAGATATAGTTAACAGATAACCATTTGAAAGAACGAGAATAGATAATTATTACTTTTTTTCCAAAGCAATCTCATCACTTGGGATGTCTCGTTTTCACTGCCTGGATATCTTTTTACATCTCTTTGCGAGGAAATAAAGACGTTGTAGTCGCGACATCACAACAAAGTGCCCGTACGCGACATCCGAGCACTCAGGAAAGAAGTGGAATTAACATTCGAAACTTCGTATGCTTTTATCTAATCAGGACCAAAACTCCGTTGGGCATAGTTGCTTGCGACGCGAGAGGCAAAAATACCGACGCGACTCGGGCTAACATCATTAACCTGGGAGACGTGACAATTAAAAAAGATCCAGGCGGAGATTAAAATAAATGGAAAACGCGTACGTCTCCCTCAGCGGGAGATGTGTAAGGGTATAACGAGGGAAGATTTTAGCCCTTAGATTGGGCTCTATCTGTCGAGCTTGTTAAAATTAGGAGGCATAGAAAAAATTGTAGACAAGTTCTGACAGACAGTTACAAAAGTTACAAGTATAATTTAACATTTCTCCTGCTTTGTATTTACAATCTAACGGATTGGGTTCGTAACTATCGTTGCAAAGAATTTTGATACCGCTGTTTATGAACAAGAAAACGGTTTTGTAACCATCTCTTTAAAAGGGTATGGAACCAGCAGGATATAATAGGTTCTGTTGGACCGATTTTTCTGAAATTGTGCATGGGCCTACGGGTAATTAAAATGTATTTTCTGCAATTTTTTCAACTCCGTGTCAGCTCTTGTTTCCGATATATGGGCGCAAGTTGCATTTTTTAAACGGAAAGGGTGGTCAAACACAGAAGATGCTCAAAATGTTCCCCATTTACCTACTTCCTGGCAGTAATGCAGCCTTGAGTAAATTCTTTCTAATGTTCTTTGTAGCATATTTGGAGGTAAGTTCTGAATTTCTCCCCTGATTCCTCCTTTTAAATCTTTGGCAATATATGGCCGATCAATCCATATGTCTGGAAATAATATCGCATTCAAATATCCACGAACGTTGACTGCAAAATGGGGCGGTGCACCATCTTACTGAAATAATATCTGTTCAGAAGGACGCGCAGCATTTTCACGATTGGGGAACAGGCGAATAGGTCCTGGTATAATGTGTTCGCACAGTTATGTGCTCACCGATAATAGCACCCCAGACATTCACTTTCTGAGGGTGTTGCGTGTAGACTTGTTCCATCCAATGTGGATTTGTGTCCGACCAATATCTGCAATTATGTCTATTCACATTACCATCGAGGCAAAAATCAAAATTTTCTGAACAGATCTACGAGGCATGTTTTTCACGTAAGTACCATTTTGGAATTAAAAAAAGACGTGCAAAGATATCGCAATAATTTTATCTTACATGAAAGCCTGTACCTTAATCTACTTTTCTACATAATTTCCGTGAATATTGAGGCACTTGTCATAACGTGGCACCAGTTTTTGAATACCCTCCTCATAAAATTCTGCCGCCTGACTTGTTAACCATTGTATCACAAATGTTTCGACTTCGTTATCGTCTTGAAGACGCTGACCACCCGGGTGTTTCTTCAAGTGCAGGAATAAATGGTAGACGCTGGGCGCCAGATCAGGGCTGTATGGAGGATGATCTAGAGTTTCTCATTTAAAAGATTTGATGAGATCTTTGGTCCGATTAGCCACATGTGGACGGGCATTGGCATGCAGCAAAACGATACCCTTACTCAACTTGCTACGTCTTTTGTTCTGGATTGCACGACGCAGATTGTTCAATGTCTTACAATAAGATGCTGCATTGATTGTCTCATTACGAGGCAGAAACTCCACTAGCAATACTCCTTTTCTGTCCCCAAAAACTGTGCACATGATTTTCCGGGCAGAAATTGTTTGCTTAAACTTCACTTTTTTGGGTGATGATGAATGTCGCCATTCCATGGATTGTTGTTTCGATTCTGGTGTGACGTAGGCCACCCATGTTTCGTCACCAGTAACAATTTGGTCTAAAAAATCTTCACCTTCATTGTGGTACCGCTCAAGGAAAGCCAATGCACTGCCTAAACGTTGGGTTTTGTGCAAATCCGTCAACATTTTCGGAACCCAACGTGAACACGATATCAGGTAATTCAAGTTCTCGGTCACAATGCGATACAAAACACTACGAGAATATTGAGGAAAGCAGTCGCACAATGATGAAATTGTAAAGCGTCTGTTTTCTCTCACCTTTTCGTTCACATTCTGCACCAAATCTTCATTAACGACCGAAGGACGTCCACTCCGTTCTTCATCATGCACATTTGTGCGGCCATCTTTAAATGCTCTAACCCATTTCCTTACCATTCCATCACTCATAATGTTTTGTCCGTAAACTTCACAGATCTCACGATGAATATCGATCGGTTTTACGCCTTTAGTATTAAGAAATCGTATAACAGCCCGTACTTCACAATCGGCGGGACTCACGATTGTCGGAGGCATCTTAAACACTCAGTAAACAACGTATACAATGAAGAATCAAACTGTAATGGCGTCAGTGCGTAGACAAGAGATGTAGGTAACCAGCGCGCATGCGCGGAACGCCGACCGTAGCGCTGCGGCGGCGGGATCGCAAAACGGTACTTACTTAAAAAACATGCCTCGTAATATGGTGAGTGAGAGCACGCTATTGTACGGAACACTTGGGATTCTCTTGCACATCTAAAAGGATATTCAAGCTACTTTTCTCACTCGTAGCAACCTTTGGAAGTCCTGKTTTTTGACGATTTTTAACACCGCCGCTTTCGTCAAAACGTTGCAATGTTTTAATAACTGTTGATCTGGCAATTGGTTCACGATCTTCATGAATTGTATTGTAGAGTGCAACTACTTTCGAATAACTTCGCCTTCTATCTCCATAACCAATCATCATCAAAATTTCGATGCGATCATGTTCAGTTAACTGAGGCATAGCGATTGCAAATAACAAAGTGAATGAAAATTATCACCAGTCACGAGGACTATTGTGACACCTGGAGTTTTTGTTGTTACTTAGCGATAACGAATGTCGTTTTTTGCAGGACCCAAGTTTGTTATCATACTTATTTCAAACCAGAAGCAATAGATTGTACAAGTGTGATATATTTTTGAAACCAGGAAAAATATCCTTTGGCCGTCCTTCCCATTAAAAAAAAATGAAACGAGAGCTGACACCGAGTTGAAAAATCTGACGACAAGAACCTGAAATATCCTGCTGGTTCCACACTCTGTAGGGACCCTGTAGAGTAGGTACTGCTGCCAATAACCAAGATCGCGAAAGTTCTGATTTTTAAATTTACTAAAACTTCTACAAATTGAAAGATCTGGCCGCCTTAATCAAAGCAAAGCAAAGCAGTGGGCCTAAAACGGACCCTTGAGGTACACTAAACTGCCTGTCAGTATATTTACAGATTTCCAGATCTAATTCTACAACATCATGCCATCCAAGGTATCCACCGCATTCCACCCGCAAAATCCGATAGCCCCCTGAATAATTAACGCAATAATGCATCGACCTGGTGCACTCGGACACGTCCTCGAAATGGTGGGGGGCGTGTCTCCGAGCGGAAATTTCGCCGGGGACCCATAACAAATGCGGGCCCATTACGATCAAATATAATTAAAGCGGCCGGGCATTTAACAATTAAACCGTTTCGGGAAGCCCCGGTCGGGTAATGCCTCTGTCTGTGCTGACACAAAGGACCTTAAGAGACGCCAGCGACGCAGGTATTTATGGAACCGTATGTAAATTTCGAATTCGGATAGTGGGCCGCACAGGTGGGTAAAGCCGCAGTTCAGGGGGAGGGGTGTTATTACAGAGAATCGCCCCATGTTTGTTCTGTGTATGCGCTGCTAAGATGCAGTGTTGCCTCATATGGCTATTAAAGTGACTATTGCAACCATTGAATAAGTTTTGGGACGTGAAGGGATTCAAAATAGTGCTCATTAATAAAGAGGCAATGTTGATTTCTTATAATAAATTGTGGTTAACTTTGAGTAAAACAAAATCATCATTCTGACATTTATTATTGTTGGTACTTCTTTGTTACACTGTGTTTCCTGTTAATTTCGTGTTAGAACGATGAAACGATTAGAATGTGAAAGCTTTGCAATAAGAGTTGTGAACAATACGGTAAATTAGACACACTTTAAATGAGAAGGAGTTAAAAGAATCACCATCTATAGAACAACAAAAAGGTTCGAAGATACAGGAAGTACAGAATTCCGAAAAATTCCAGGACGTTCAAGGTCCCAAAAAACGCCGATGAATACAAAACCAGTGTTTACGAAAACACCATCGCTTGACATTTAATTCTAACCGGTGAACAAGCGTTATAAAACGGCCACATTAAATTTTATGTCGGGCCTGCCACAGTATATTATATATACAGGGTGATTTTTTTAAAACTTCACACCTTAAATAACTTTAAATATAGCAAAAATTTAAAAATTTGCAAAAACAGGTAAACTTTTGTTTGCAGGGGGACAACTTTTGAGATAAGTTTTTAATGGATAGCGCTTACTCTCTGAGCAGGGTAGACACCCCTTTAAAAATTTTAAATGGAACTATCCATCTTGTGATACATCATTTGAAAGCTTATTTCACAAAGAGTCTGGCCATGTAATTAGTTTTACCACGTTTAACTTATTGACGGGGTAATAGATTAATAGTGCCTACGACACAGGTTGCTTATTAAATTGAATATTTTGGACTCTTTTCAACAAAATGTATTTTATTTTCGAGCGGAAATAAAATTTGTCCTTACGAGAACCCAAAATTTAAACAAACAACTTGTAAAAAATATGACACTTAAAAAACTCCCAGAATACTGAAAATTTTCTTTTAACATTAATGTATTTATCATGTAATTTTTTAGAAAGTCCATGTCCACGAAAAAGAAAAACTATTTATTTGTAACTCCAAAAACAGTGTGAACAAAACCATAGAAATTCAAACCCTACAATAGATTCTCAAAATGTGCACCACCTCTTTCCATACAATAATACAGACGGTTCTCGAACTCCTGCTGCACTTTTCGGAAAGTTTCAGGTGGAATTCTCCTGCACTCGTTAATAATTCTTTCTCGCAGATCGTCCAGGCTAGTAGGTTGTGTTTTGTAAACCACAGATTTTAAATGACCCCATAGAAAGAAATCTGAAGCAGTCAAATCGGGTGATCGTGGCGGCCATTCAATTGTTCGACGCCTACCAATCCAGTGAAGAGGAAATCTATGATTTAACCAATTTCGCACATTAATGGCGTAATGCGGTGGGGCTCCATCATGTTGGTAAAACAATTCGTATTCATCCAACATTGGATTTCCTTCAGGGTCACGTTGGTTTTCTAATTGCTCTGTGATTAAAGGATCAATAACGTTATCAAGTAATTCTAAATACATTCCCCCATTTAGCGTCCCATCAATGAAAATTGGACCTACAATTGCGTTGCCAAGTATTCCAGCCCAGACGTTCAGCTTCTGAGGAACTTGTGTATGACCTTCTCGAAAAATATAAGGATTTTCGTCACTCCAGTACCTGACGTTATGTTTATTTACAGAGCCGTTTCAAAAAAATGTGCATTCATCACTGAGGCACATATTTTTTATTAGATTTGGATTTACTATAATCTTTTCTGTCATAATTTCGCAAAATTGCAGTCTTCTATCGAAGTCATCTTCGCCTAGTTCCTGGAGAGTTTTCATCTTATAGGGATGGAAACTGTGCAGTTTTGTAACTTTCCTTACAGATGAATAAGAAAGTCCAGTGGCTGTAGAAATGTTACGCAAAGAGCTAGTTGGATCCATTGCAAAATGACCAAGTACTTCAAGTTGGGCCATTTCATCAACGACTCTATTCCCTGCCCTTTTTTTGTTTACTACAGATTCAGTGTCTTGAAATTTCTGCACGAGATCGAGAATGTACCTAGCGTCAACATTTTTATCGGGGTGCCGTTCGTTAAACACCCTTGCTGACGCACGAGCACAGCTATGCTCAGCACCGTAAATAAAAATTATTTCTACCCTTTCGGCAGTTGAATAAACCATTATCACTTGGACTCTCACTTTAAAATTTCACGCGATTTATAAAAAGGAATTTGAACAAAAAGATGGTCGTGCCAAAGAAGTAGGCAAAAAGTTTAAACAAAAAAACTGGAAACACAAAGTAGATAATTATTTAGCCAATTCAGTATAAACTGTCGAGTTGCAATATCAAGTAATGTCGAAAGAAAATTTTAAGTATTTTTGGCATTTTGCTTAGGTGTAACAATTATTTTTTAACAAGTTTTTTTAGGCTTAAGTAAGGACAATTTTTTTTGTAACTGCAAGACAATAAATTTTGTTAAAAAAAGTCCAAAATATTCCATTTTATAAGCCACTTGCTACAATGCACTTTTTGACCCACTACCCCGTCAATGGGTAAAAAATAGTAAAACTAATTACATGGCAAGACTCCTTGTGTAATAAGCTTTTAAATGATGTATCGTAAGATGGGTAGTTTCATTTAAAATTTTTGAAGGGGTATCTACCCCGCTAAGAGAAGTTTTCAAAAAATCACCCTGTATAGCATTTTATGTTAATAAAAGCATAACCCTTGCCCGTTATCTGATATAGTGCAGCCCCTAAACTATCTGCTTATAATCTAAAGGTCTGTATACTCGTAAATCCCACTGCAAGTAATTGGATGTAAGGAATAAATAAAACTAAACCCTATATAATTCTGAAACCTACTACTGTACTAAACCAGCTCAACGCGAAGTACAATTCTCTGCGAACTACCGTCTAAAAATACCTGAGCCACCCGCAGCCACCCTTTGTTTAATATTAACTAAGGTAAAGCTACAATGTAAGCAACGGCTCATTTAATTATAATCTGCCTAGTTTAATATCACTGTATACAGCGCTTAGCCCGGTTTATGTCAGAAATATTAAGGCAACGCGCCGTGCTTCGTTACCCTCTAAATGGCATGCAAGAAATAATAAAAACACGACCCCATATGTAAGCGTCAAGTTAGCCGGAATGCTGAAATTTCCTGAAGTCGCGTGTTCGACAGATTCCGGGTGCCCGGGCGGCCGTTAAAAAAATAATAAATACGAGACGAGAAATGAGGGTAATATTTAGTAGACGGTCTGTGCTCGTTTCCGAGAAAGCCGTCGCAGTCCGGCACTGTGGAGCGAATTGTTTTCCTTCGGAGAAATCCAAGGTGGACTGTGGTGGAGTGGGTTGCTTAAAATGCACTCATTCGAACATAGAATATTTCACTTATTGCTGTTCTATTATGCATCAGTTAACGGTGATACTTGTATTCTCAAACAGCCATCGTCACGTTTTAAAAAACCCAACTTCAAAGAAGACAGGAAAGAAACAAACAATCAGGGTGCTAAACCAAGTAATATCTTGTAAAAGTTTCTAGCACAAAATACAGTTATTTTCAACTTGCTTATTTTAAGTGAAACACCCTATATGTTATTATGTTATATTACGCCAATATTTCTATATCAGTCTAAGAGACATTGAGCTTTGTTTGAAAAGTATGTGTCGTCTGGGTATAGATAACAATCCAATCCAATATTTAATGGTAAATCATTTATGTATAAAATGAATGGGAGCAGAATTTTGTGTGGATTACTATCAAACGCCTTGCTCAAATCTCAAAACGCTACTTGTGTTGTCATATCAAATGCTTCGCAAACTTTAAATATTAAATGGTGTGCCATAAGTCCTTGTTGTTTGCTTATAGGCAAATTAAGGTAGTCAACAATTTTGTTTTTATGTGTAGTTCCATAAGTTTCGATATTGCTGAAAAAATTCGCAATTAAATATGAAACCCTTCCTTTATATGAAGGCTAGACTATTTAAAACTTTAGGTATCTGGAAAGTGCCCAGTAGTAAAACAATATTTCTTAACATAGGCCATTGCTTCTGCTATATGGGATGATTACTTTCAAAAGTTTGACGTTTATTTGATTGTAATCATTAGAAGGTGTGTTTCTTGGAGAGTTTGTAAAAATCATTTGTTTATTATTTATGGAGAGTGTAACAAAGTTATATCAAGAACATGTAGTTCATAATAACGGCGCAGGTTTCATTTACAAAGAAAACACTTCACTTCAACAACATCTCGAAAAGCAAAAATACCTTATTTGATGCATTCTTCGATGTCTAATTTAACTGTATTATAGCTCGTGATTTTCCTGAGTGTACCCTAACTCGACAGACTAAACCAAAATGGCATTTCTAGCGACAAAAGAACCAAAACGTGCTGTTTTACAAAAAAAATAGACTGAACATGCCATTTGCTACCATATATTGTTAAAATTCGTATAAATATCTGAAAGAGGTATTGTATAGATTATAATTTAAAAATCATAAAGATGTTGCCTAGTTCGTGCATTAGTGGCTTCTCGCCTAACCAAAAAATACATTGTACAAAACTGGCATTATGAAACTCACACAACGGTGTTTACATAGACTCTAAGACTATGGGGGTATACGTGGAGAAATAGTGTATAAATCATATACTTTATTGCAGTTATAGGAAAAGTTTAACCCTGGTAGTAGCTAAATAACATATATCTTTAAATGAAAGAATAACGTTACATAAATACTCGAATTTGGTAGATATAGATTATAATCGGAAATCTTACTAGTACATATCGAATAATGGCCAATTTTTTGTGATAATATGAAGCTGTTGATTATTCTGTTGGTAATTAATATGGTATTTCACGAGTCAAAGCAGCAAAAGATTTAACAAGATAACAATAAACGCGGACCATTTTACAATTAAATTTTTAGGATGAAGCGTGACGTCAACCTACAAGCTTCCATCAAGATTCCATTATAACAAAAACCATAAAGTTCTCGTAAAAACAAAACCGAATTTCTCGATAATAAAAGCCTGCTTGTTTAGGTTTAAGGCCCGATATCTTTACTTCCGGAGCGCATTTCAGTATCCCACCATCAATACAAACAAATTCAAAGAAAATAAGTTTCCTTCGGGCCCAGGCTCACCTGATGAACCATAAAACGCGAATTGTACGTTAAACCGCCATTACGCTAAACTCGAGTCTAAACTCGTCCAAGAAAAACTGGCATGAAGTGTTCGTTATGTAAATTCCCCGACTAATTTAAATTCAGGGTATTGCCATCGACTGGGCTCTCTGCGATGATACAGGATCATCGTGGAGTTCCGGCGAAAAAAGACCTTTAATTTGCATTCAAGGGGCTAGAGTACGTCTTGACCTGTGCAGTTCGACAAATTCGAACAGGTTTACGGTCCGGATGCCAAGTGCTTCGACGTTTATTTGTGATACCCCTCGTGCGCGGGCAGATTGCCAAAAAACTAACGGCGTATCTACGAACTCAACATTTATCCCTAGGGATTTCGACAAAAGCACCTGCTTTGTAACATGTTAAGGGATCTCGTACGGATTATCTACGGTTCATAGATTTCTGAATGTTTTATTGGCATTTAAGAATGAGTATTTGGATGGCCAGTTGATTAACAACGTTTTTATAATTTTAACTGTTTGAATAAGTGATTCCGGCTTAAGTAAATCCAATCTAGTTCTCAAATACCAACCTAACAATAATTTTGCAGGAGACTGACCCGTAGTATAATGCGTAGTATATCTGTAATTCAACAAATATTTATTTAATGACAAATTGACATTGGTGTTCCTATACTCATTACTTTATGATTTTTTTTTCATATTTTCGACTAAGCCGTTTATCGCGACTGTTACAAAACATTTAAAATTGTTCCGAAGTAAATTGCCTGGCATTATCCAAAACAATATACTAATTTCAAAGCAAGGAAACACATTTCTTAGCAATTTTATCACTTACTATATGTATCAATAATAACCAAGAAATATTTATTTTCCATCGAGCCCATATAATCAAATTTGAACAGGTAGCGATAAACAGTTTTCAGTTTAACCCAAAATGCTGGTATGGGTACGTAGATGACACTTTTGTTATTTGGCCCCACGGTATAGAAGAGTTGGGTAGGTTTCTAATTATTTGAACAGTCAAAATCCTGACATAAAATTTACTATGGAATTAGAAAGCAATGGTAGTTTACCTTTCTTGGATATCCAAATTTACAGAATAAACACTGGACAGCTAGGACACAAGGTTTACAGAAAACCAACACACACAGACAGATATTTACATGCCACATCTCACCACCCTCCCTCTCAAAAGAATAGTCTTATAAGGACGTTATTTGTTAGAGCACAAGAGATATCAGACGAAAGTTCTTTACAAAAAGAAATATATCATCTTAAATCAGCGCTAGTGAGAAATGGTTATAGCAGTAAGAATATTTGGTCAGTTTTTAATAAAAGTGCTCATCCAAATCAAGTAAATTCTCAGCCACGACAAAGCAAATTGAAGTTGAGTTTGCCTTATGTACAAGACCTTTCGGAAAAATTAAACAGGATGCTTAGAAAACACGATATTTTAGTTGTTGATAGTACATATAATAATTTAGATAAAATTTTAAGTTCTGCTAAAGATAAAGTACATTTAGAGTTAATTTACTTTCAAAATTTTGTTTGAACTTGTGTTAAGCAAATTTTGAGGTTCTTTCTTCATCTTTGACAAATATTACAGGTTTAATCGAAACGTCAGACTAATAATTTTTTATCGCTGTTTTCAAGAGACAGCGATCTTTCCGAGAAAATATTATCCAACAATCTCATTTATTTTTCTCAGCATATATTGCCTTAATTTTTCTTCTCTGCACTTAACTGGCCAACCCTGTATAACATAATTCAATATATTGGACAAAATTTTGTCTTTACGTGTTTCCTTTGATACTGCATTATAATCGACTGGGTAAATCATTATTTTACAAGACATGATTTAAAAAAACCTTGAAAAATTTGAGCGGTTTCCTTATTTAAACTTTCCATTGGAAATCTAGACAAGAAATCAGCTGTATTTTCTTCCGACTCAGTATACTGGATATTATAATTGTAACTTGATAGTGTCAGCGCCCATCATTGCAATTGCGAAGCTATCATTAAGGGTAGTCCTGTTTTGGACCAAACATATTCAATAGCGGCTTGTGATCCATTTCCAAAGTAAACCGTCGGCAAAAAAGATAATCTCTAATAATTTTAAATATTTTTTTTTTCACTTTTTGACACAGTTTGTGAAGCGTAACTAATAGGTTAACCTGAGAATGATATCTAGGATATGCTCGTTAAACGTAAGCTTTTGATCAAACACGACCCTGAGATCCCTAAACTTACTAATTCTATTTAGGACTTCATTATTGATTTGATATTGATAAAGTATTTAGATCACACGTTGTTAAAGAATTAAAGTCGTTTTGAAGGATCAAACAGTTGTCTGACGAAGAAATGTTAGTGAATAATTTAAGGTCGTCTGCAAACAATAATTTATAACAATTTAGCGCGTCTGGTAGGTCGTTGATAAAATGATGACTTCACGCTGATCAGTCCATGTCCAAACACTGTTCTTGTTTAATATAGAAATATGGTGAAGCTAGAACTGCGCCAAATTTGAAACATACTTCGAATAAAACGTGACCATACCTAGAAACAACTTTAAACTTGATCGTCGTTCGGCCTTTTTGAGCTCATTATCGCGCTTCTACTTTTTCCGCACATGTCTTTAAGCCAGTCTTATCAATAATATGCCCAAGATATTTAACTTGTGGCTGAAGAATACAAAACAGAACTATAACAATCATTTTCATATTCATATGTTCCATGTAGACACTAAATGTAAACCGCGATCACCAGATTTTGGTTATCTTACGAATTCAATTCGCAGCCCATGACATCTCCAGCCCTAGCATTGTCTTCCGTACGCCGATACAATGACTCTGGAACGAAGTCCCTCAAAACGAATCGGAAAAGCAAACTTGTGTCCCCAGAGGCGAAATAAATTTAACGGGAATGTTCTCGACGTTTTCAACCAATACACATCAAAAGTTGGAACTAATGGAAAAGGCAGAGTGGTCCTTTCATACAAAATAGATCAGTACAATATTTTTAACACTTGGAATAAATTACTAGAGAAATCCCACTCCTACACTTTGGATGCAAAACAGATTTACACTAAACTTGAATGAATTCGCGCAGATTTTGTGAAAGACAGCCTACGGTGTCTGTACAACCAGGAATTACGACCAAGGATGCAAATCTGGGCGAACAATACCCTTACATTATTTAATAGAGCGCCGTTGAATAATTCATCATCGCGGTATTCCTAGAAATTGGTTAACCCCAAAGATGCAAATACAACCGCCGTGGGAGAATCCCTGATACCAAATCCGGACCGATAACGATAGTTATGCGGTCCTCCGCTAAAATCGCGACGCTATGAAATTTCAAGAGCACAACACCAAAACAAAAGCATGGCGCGTCGCCTTTTTCCGGCCATCCCGGAAAACAAGTGACACGTAAAAGGTTCTTTATGAACTTTAGGTGGTCCAGAATATCATATGAACTCCCAGCGGGGTAAAATTGCAGCCACAGGCCGACTGTTTGCGCTGAATACTCAAAGCGGTGTTGTGTTCACCTCTGGCAAGATGCTGCAGTCAAATGACGGCTACGTGGTTGGTTCACGCAGGAATACGTACTTTCAGGACGAGGTTGGCGGGTTTCACCAGGTTAGCTGGATGTGGATGGAAAAAAGTACCGAAATGAGCAACTTATCCGTATCGGATGCTTCTGCGTGAATTAGAAAGAAGCTTTTTGTCTAGATTTAGGTAAACTGCTTTTTGCTTTAATTTGGGGCTTTTACAGTACTTCTTAAACACATCATGTAGTTCGTAAAACCAGGCCTAAATGCTGCACACTGAATTACCGGCCAATCAACAATTAGGTCTCTGTACTTACAGGCCATACCAACCTTTTCTGTAGTTCGTAAGATCATCACTAGATGGCTTATAAGCATCTTCACAAAATAACCTGTAAGACGTGCGCACGTCACAAATAAAGAAGTCGTCAGGTGTTCCAGGTTGGATACATTTTATGGGCACCACTGTGAAGAATCAATAAAGAATTGTCAATGCATTTGGGAATCAAATATACACATTAATGGTGATATTATTTATGGCAATATTCTATAGTCAGTGAAAATGATGAAGACTAACAATGTTTATCGTTTTGATACTGTACAGGGTGTCCCATTCTCGACGTTTTTACAGAAGTCTCTTTAAATTTTATTGTCCCACACCAAATACATTTTAGTTCACTTTTTATTAAATGTAATAAGTTTTTACGAATTTGGTGTTTTTTTCTCGACTTTTTCCAATATTATCACAAGGTTCAAACTTAGAGAACTGTAATTTTCAGGGAAGCTTTGGAATTTGGATATGGGGAATGCAAAACCTTAATTTCTTACCCCCTTTTATGTCTTTGGAGTAAGCATGAATCATCGAGTTTTACAATTATGTACATAGAAGGACCTGAAACGTGTTCATTTCCGCATGTGACATCAGAAACGTTGCAAGGCGCTTTATAGCGGAGGTAAATTCGCGAATATACCAATCTGTATGTGATACGGCGCGTATTAAGTTTATGGGAAACAGCTTTAGTTATCTCATCGAAGAGAATATCATCCGTTTGTTTACGCTGAACTTACACAAGATTAATGCATACTCCACCTCAGCTAATTAAACCCGAAGCCAAGAGGCAGATTACGGCGCGCAGACGTTTTGCTTTAACAAAACCCAAATACTAAAACCCACGCTCGGCGGCGGATACGAATTAGCGATACGGCAACACAGAGAACCCTTAATCGGCGATTAAACCTTTTTGGGGAAATGCACCGGCGGACGTAAATACCATCGACACGACCAAAACAAGGAAATCGACAATTGAAAAACGTGTTTAGAGTTGAGAATACGTCGAGAATCGCAGAGCCCGTTTGAATAGAAGGGAAACGTAAATCTGCGCATTTGTCTTTTTGGCATTATAAGCAATATTCGAGTATTTTAAAATAGGATGTTTAGGTAAACAACAAACAGTTATATAGATCACTAGCATCTTCGGTTTTGATGAGATTTTTTTTATGTTTCGGAAGTTTATTTCACTGTGGTAATCACAACTTTTACTTTACGACTTAAACCTCAGGTAAGCGTTTGGTATAAATCCATTTTCGTTCCCTGCGTTTAAAAGAATTAGCCTGGTCCTCAGGCACATGCTCCAGGATTTCAAATGAGTCTAATACTACTTTCAGAACCTGTTCGTTTTTGATTTTTTGGTGGATTGTCTTCACTGTGGGTGTTAGTAATGAGCATGTTTTAGCGAAACAAATAAAATAATGGTGAGCATATGTTCATAACACAAAGGAGCCATGACCTGACATGACCTGACCTGACCTGACCTGACCTGACCTGACCTGACCTGACCTGACCAAACCATACCTTTTTTTCCCACATACGACGCAACGAATGAATGTGTTGGGTGACGTTGTCAGCGCAGAGGCGACCCTTGCTATCTTCGAGGGTGAGTCGTGTTTAATATTTGCCGTTGATTTATACTGACAACGCACAGCATTCGACGTCATTTTGAGTATTTGTGAGTCCCTCGTATCTTTCTGGGTGGAATGACGATACGAAGTCTTGATTTAACACGTTAAACAACGGCAGAAATTTCGCAAAACGGAGAGTTGGGTTTTGCAAGCAGGTGCTCCGTTTTCGGTACGTGTACGCAAGATTTAAATGCTTTTTATCAATGACCAATCTAAGACATTTATTATGCATTCCTCAACACACTTAATAATATTTTATTTTATTTAGTTCGTTTTTAAGATAATAATGATTATTGCACGTAAGTTCAATTTTTGGCTAATATATAAGTGAGAGATTACTTGACCTATGGCGGTATTTAATTATACAAATCAAAAAAAAAAAATTGTATATTTAAGTTATAGAAATCTCAGGTGATAAAATTTAAACACTTCTGTTTCCCAAAATCAACGTGGTGTGCTAAACCGTTCTGAAAATATTTAGCTGTATCCATACTCTTTAGCGACCCTGTATATAGCAGTGAACACGATAGAAACCGCTTCAGTTTCAGGCTAACAAGGCCACCGGGACCCTCGTAATTCCTTTCTTTTATATTCCATGCGGACGTATTGATAGAACTCGGTTGAATGCGTACTTTTTGAGGAGCTCGTATAGGATGTGCAGTTTTTTCACGACATTTAACTGAAAACATTCCACGGCGAGTGGCCGCCTTGAATGGTGCTTGTAAACTGCATCGCAATGAAGTACTATTATGCTGCAAGCCACTGAATACTGCACTGCAGTTTCCAGCTGTAATACACCGTCGGCCCGTTTTAAAACAAAACAAACGACCGTCTTTAAATATTTTAAATAATTTATTAGCGGTGCTCTTACAGGCGGGCATGTGCCGTTTAAACTTGCGTTGTTACAAACACTCGCGCTCTCGCCACTAATCTAATCAAATAATAWATGCACATTCGCCTGCACGCCACCCAATTAATTAAGGAAGGTGTGAAGATTTATAATTAATGCGCCGGCAACTTTTTCCGGGGATATCGAGCCGCTTCAGCTCAGTCGGCGCTTAATGGGTGAAATAGTAGAGCACAGGCTGAACAGGTCCTAATTCCTCAAGAGTTAAATGATAGTTATAGACAGGGTGTCGGAATAAGAACGGTAAGCGGCTGGATCTCATGAACATATGACCTAGCCGAATACGTTGCCAAGCAGTTACAATTTACGTGAGACCAAGAGAGAGAAAGCTATTTAAAGACTTCCATTTCCTGTAAAAGACAACGACACGATCGTGAGCTTCGATCTAATATCACTCTTCACAAGTTTTCTGGTAGAAGAGACTTTGCAGATGATTCAAGACAACGTTTTCCTAAGAGGATTGTCCTGACACACGCTTGACATCTTTAATGGAAGCGATAGAGTTTAGCGACAAGAAGCCGAAAATATAGTTATGTGGACGACATATTAGGTCACACAGAATGGAGCACCTGCAGAAATTTCAGGAACCCTCTACTAGCAGCACAACAGCATCAAGTTCACTATGGCAATTGAAAGAAATGCATGTCTTCCATCCCTGGACGTTCTAATAAACAGTACTAAGGGAAAGCAGAGTCACAAAGTATACCGCAAGGAGATTCACATGGACTAATACCTAAACGCCACATCGTATCGCCATCCTCGCAAGCAGAAGCCATTATACCAGCGGATTGTGAGAGAATCTTTGGAGATAATGAAGCAGTCCAACAATTTTAACAGAGAAGACACAGCTATCGCTTGAGTAGAATTTGGAAGACCAGCGAAATGGTACAATACTATATAAAAGAAGACAATGGATGACTCCACTAGTCAGATTCCTTCTGAAGAAGCCGACAGTATGAACGGCGAAACGTCGAGAGAAAAAATTCTTCTTTACTTCAATACATATTACACTAAAATTTCTTTAAGCAACATATTGCCGGAGTTCCCTAGTTGTTTTGAATTTTAGAATAATTCTTATTGTTGCTGTTATTCATTAGGAAGAATTCAAGCCACATTTCAGCTTGTAGGCAATTATTTCCTCTATTTCTTTTATATGCCTCTGACGCCTTGGCTAGTTCTCCTTGTCGCGCCGAAAACGGAAGCGATTCCCGGAATTCCCGAAGGTCTTATCTAATCCTGACCATTACAAAGATAAAAGGTTTCTAATAAAAGTGGAAAAGTGTTGTTCATAGTGTTTGTTCGATGGCCTGTAACGCAATATAAACGCTCTTATTGTCAACTTTCAATAATGTAAGAGGGAACGTTAAGTGATCCCGTAACAGGATACCGTGTAAAAGATATCGTCTTTCAAGGGGAGAATGCGGACTCTAAGGGCGGGGAAACATGTGCGCCAGCAAGACATTTTAAAAGCTTCCACTCCAGCCGAGAAAAACGAAACAGCTCACTGGACGATGTTTTCTGAAAATGTTGTTCGGTCTACGGGATGGGACTACTTTTTATTATTATAAGCTTTGTGATTATACATGGGGTGATTACTAGTGTAGGGTTTTGCAAAAAAAAAGCTAATTTCCATATGATTTAGTTGTAGGCAAGTTCAGTAAAAAGCTTTTATACAATTTTAAAGAGTGGTATTTCAATAATAGCTGTTGTAAACTTTTTATTTATTGCATTACCTACGATCGGAAGTAATTCGGTCGGAATGGCGCCTGCAGGTCGCCAGGTTACCGTTGCCCATCTTATCTTTATTGTTTAGTAACAATGCTCCTATGTTACTTCTTATTCACGGGAATAAGCTTTCTATTGCCATTAGAGAGGTATCTTGCCATTTTTTCACTAAATTGCCTATGTAATTTATTTACTGCCATATTTTAACTTTAGTTGAGCTTTGCGAATGGTAAAATTGTGACATTATTACTTGTGATTGTTTAATACTGATCATCTTTTCAATAATTTTTGGTTCGTACCCATTTGTGTGATTCCTTTTCAAAATCTGCTGTACTTAACGGAACATGTAGCAGTCTGTGAATTAAACTATGAAAACGCGACAATTTTATACTCACTGATTGTTTAGATTCAGCATGAATTAATAATAATAATAATAAAATTTAGTTATGGTAAGGTCTAAAAAGTTTATGGCTGTTGTTGATTTCTTTTTCTATAGTAAATTGTATTTTACATGAATACTGTTTATGCAATTCAAAAATTGATCCAGGTTTCTGTCTGTACCTGTCCAAATACAAAATATGTCGTCCACATAGCGTGCCCAAAACTGAATGCAATTGACTAGATTACTATTTGATTTCAATGTGATTTCTTCAAAATTATTCATGTATATCTCAGCCGGCAGTGGTGACAATGGAGACCCCATTGGTAAGCCATTTTCTTGTGTGTAATATTGATTATTAAAACAAAAGTAATTTTGGTCCAATTCTTCTTTAAGGGATTCATCTAAGTTAACTAATTTAATATGTTCAATTACAAGATTTTATATTTCATCAACTTGAATGGATGTGAATAGGTTTTTTTTACATCAAATGAAAGTAATTTTGTATTATGCTGGAGGGATATATATTGTAGTTTTTGATGAGATCTATAGAATTTTTTACTGCAAAGGATGATTTAAAATCAATTAGTTGTGATGCTTGTGGATTTTTGTTGTTTAATTGATACATTTCTTGTTCAGTGAATAGTGTATTGCAATGTTGTATTAGCTAAATAATCTTTGTTTGGTATGTGCTTGTTGGGTCTTTTTTATTCAAGGTGAATTGTTCCGGATTCAAGATATCTTGGATTTTTTGTATGTATTCTGACTTAAAAATTGTTACACTGTTACTTTATCGGCTTTGCATAGTACTGCATTGCTTTTAACTAATTTTTGTTTTATGCTGTTTACTCTTTTTTAATCTGAATTCACATATGAATTCTATCCAATGCTCTTTGTTCTCCTTCTATAACTGGTGCACTCTGTCACTGCACACGGTGTTGACAAAGGCATCTGCGACTCAAAACCGCCCAGAAACCAACAGTTAATAATAATGTTCGCCCGACAAGCGTCAGTTTTGCATTTTGCTCCCAAGATGACGTCATGCGCAGTAGATCCACAAAATCTGTCAGCTACCTGACACTCCATACGTTATCCCCCCCCACTATTCAAATGAAATTCACCTTATACCGATATCTGCACGATCCTCTGCGATATTAAAAGGAAAATCATCTTCTCGGAACGTTAGTTCAGTTATTGGCCACCAGGCCAACCAATAATTGCTTTCCGGACCACTGTTTCGTTTCAATCTGTGGTGCACATCGGCACGAGCATTTCCATATTGTGGGCGGGCACCTGCACATCCATTTACTATCATCCGACTAACACCTATACCGAATTCCATTAGCGGCGGGAGAAACTTACAATGCATCCAAGTTATTATCGAATTAAGTGGCGACGTACCGCGGCCCGACATTATTAAATTATCCACGGGGGCGAGGCGTCCCGTCTGGAAGGCGTTTGTCGCGGATACACGCATTCAGCTCGAGTTAATTTTCCAATCTGGCACACAACAATCAGCTCATACAATGGGCTCATCTACTGCGCCGCGGTCCGTATTCCGTATCGATATACCTCCGGTTATAAAGTGGAAAATGTTTGGCTGCCTTTTGTTCGGCGGGGAAATCTCGGATCAGCTCGAATCTTGTAGCTTGGGGGTGGAGATTTGGAGGTAATCAGGGTTGAAGGTTGAGGAAAAGGTTGGACCGCAAATTTGGACCCGTGTAAGATTCTGGGCGTCTCATTATTTGTTATTATACGAGCAAGAAGTTACTTTTTTATTACGCATGCATCATAATCAACAATTATCGCACGCTGCAGCGTGTGTAAAATGATGATTATGATGCGCCTACTTTTTTATTACCTAGATATTTACCTGCCGTTTAAATTACTAGGTATACCCTTTGTACCCATATCAAAATGAACGAACGCTTTTAAAAACACCATTTCTTTATTCTAAGTAACTATAATACTCTTATTTTAAATAAACATTGATTGTACAATTTGTATTTTTAGATATTTCAATTCCCGCATTTTTAAGTGCATTATTTTCTGAGAGAATCCGGAAATTATTACCTATTCCATTAGCAGGTAATGTAGACGCACAAGGTAGCATCTCAGGTTCTGATCCGTTGACTAATGTGGCAATTTTTCTGGAAACTTCAACTTTGTTGGTAGTAGAGTCCTTGATGTATGAGGCAGCAACCGCTGATGATTTCCACCCTACTTGTCGCTTCATCTCGTCAATTGTCATCCCACTGTTCGCCATTATTGTGGCCGAAGTCCTTCTAAATGAATGCCCAGTATATTTGGCAGCGTTTGCCAATTTTAAATAATGTGCCACTTGGTAAGGGCATTTACCAAAGGTATTGATACCGACAACTTGGCGAAAACATCTACAATTAGAGTACTTTAAAAACACTCTGTCTGTTTCTAAATTTCCTGGACGTAAAGACAGGTATTTGTTAAATAGCTGCACATATGGAATATTCGAATCGATTACAGCAAATTTGCGTCCTTTGTCAGTCTTACATGGACGTATGGTAATCAACAACGCAGCGCCTTCTTGTTTAATGTCAGACATGCGTAAGTTGCACATTTCAACAAATACGCCACAAATAGTAACAACCTACGAAACGTAACGAATTACTAAACTTCTAAAATTCTAAACTAGCGCAAAACATTACCTTTAAGAACATGAAATAGTCGTCAGAAGCTTCAGTGAAGAACTTTTGGATCTCTTTCTCAGTAAAAACATACGACTTTCTTGGTTCAACTCCTTTGTTTAGCCCTTTCATAAAAGCATGCAGTTTATGATAGGATGCCAAGTCAATTCCGTGTTTAATCATTAGCATTGTTTGTAACTTCGAATGTATACACCACATGGAGGAGGATTTATAAACACCAGACTGAAACAAAGCGTAAAATGAGCATAGTGTATTTTGTTTTGCGTTACAATAAAATTCAGGTATATCCCACCTAACACTAAATTTTGAATAATGTCATTGTCATTTTCATTTCTTGCCAAATATCCAAACAATTTTATGTTTATTCCTTTTTTTCTCATTGAAAAACTTTTAATACTATAATATAGGTAAAGGTATATTGCTTACCATTTCCATCATGTACGCCAGCATCACTGTTTCATCGATATTATTACATTTTTTCCGCTTCATCCAAGCAAGTAACTGATCATATTGTTTATAATATAAATTTCTTGATTTTTCTGGAACCAATCTTAACTCCGCTTTTTCTGCAAGCTCACCAATTGACACTAAATCTTCCTCTGATTCCTTCTGGGTCATTTTTTTACTCCATATTCGCGAGAACGACGATAAATAAATTGATTTGACTCAAAACACGCAAATTATTTATAGCAACGTTAACAAATCAACAAATCTCTATAACAACCAAGTTTTACGATTTAAGCCTACTAAAAATAATTACAAAATTGTAAAAGAGAATGTTTAATGTTTAAAACATTTTTGAGCTTATGATGCATTCGTAATAAAAAATAGCGTATGATACGCGTGTATAAATAAGAGACCTTTAAAGCCCTTGCGACTTACAAAACACTCCGCTGCGCGTCGTGTTTTGAAATATGTCGCGCGTGCTTTGAAGGCCCTCTTATACACTTGTATCATAATATACTTTATTCAGTCAATAAAACAAATTTTGGATGGATGGTCTAATAATTAGTAAGTAAGGGAGGTTGCCGGCCTTATTTGGTCCCAGAGATTTTGGAAAGAATTACCTCACTCTAAAATAATCAAGAGGCATTGCTGGATATTATTTTCAAAAATATATCTACGGCTCGGCTTTACAATTCAGGTACACCGAAAAAGGTTACGATTTCTTCTCTATTTAAAAGCATGTTTGGAAATTTTTCAATCTAATGATAAGACCCATTGTCTAATACAATTACTGCATTTAACGAAAGGTCTGCATTTGGAGCAGACTGTAGCAGTGTATGCTGCAGCTGACCTATTCTCAGACATTTCGATTCTATTGTCATTCTAGGCTGCAAGGCTAAATCTCGCTGTAATGTATTCCTTCTCACTGTCGATATATCTTAAGGTCTGTTTTATGGTACCAGCTGGGGCTAAAGTCGGCTATGTTTATTTTATAAAATGCTGATTTGGTTATACAGAAAACTGACTATTACTGATCGTGCACGTGCAACATACGTAATAATTATTATTTAAGTCAGCGGTTTAGCTATTTTCTTATCTGGCTCGGATTCCTTATGTTTTTTCGGTTCTTTATCCGGCTGACGCGCATCAGTCTATCACAGTCACATACAAAATAAAAATACCCGTCTACGATCACTCAGATATGTAATATGTCTCATAGTGGCTAATTGGTATTAAAATTATGGAAAATATGTATTTCTGTCTGATCCTAACATTTACCAAAAATCAATCTCTAATTCGCCTTTACTGGCATAGAGAGGTTGTGAAAGGTCAGGCTAGATCATAACTTTAAAGCACACTAGCCTACAATATGTACATAATTCACCAATATTACCTCCATTCAGCTAATTTAATTGACCAATTAGTGGTTGCCCCAGACGTTTTTGATATGTTTAATTTATTAAGTTAATTAAGCCAGGTCGTCCTCGTAATATTTTCACTTTGCTTTTACCAGATGACATTAAATTCTTATTGTTAGTTACTACAAAATGTACATTTTAAACATCAGTGCAGTATTTCGCATTACATTTGCAAATAAGGTTAGACACCAGTGCCAAATGAGTTTCACAAAAGTTGATAGCGCATTCATTGTTCCTACTAGTTTCGATCATTTAATAAATTATAGGGCGTAACTAGAACTGCTGCGCGTGCAAATTATGCATTGTCTGAAAAGTTGAAGCTGTTCCGACGTCAGTGGTTTGTGTAAAATAATGCCTTTGGTGTAAACTTGCTAGAATTATGTGTATTGCGCTGTCAATACGTTCCAGCGCTGTTATATTCATCTGTTACTTTTCCAACTTAAAAAATGGATTCTTTGGAGAAAAATTAGCATGGAGAATTTTTTTGTGATTGAATTTTTTGCGGTTAACCGAAGCCTTTTGTCCTAAAGTGTATTTTTGCTTCTCGTCATTATATTCTTTTGAGTTCAAGCATATTCTGATTGGTTATGTCCAAGTTTATAAGCGTAATATCTTAAAAATACTCTTTTTTTATTTGTATACTGAGAACCACCCTTAATAGATCCGGAGGKAGAAAAATTCGAGTTAAATCCTGAAACAAGTCATTTTTATTCATATGAGGACAATCTTGTTATATAATACTTGAATTTGTGTTGTGTGTGGAAAATATTTCATTTCAAAACCGGTTAAAGTAAACTTAATCATCAGTGATAGAAATATTATAACAGGAGTATAAAGGGGCACAGAAGTATGTAAAGCGCTTACCTAGTAATTATAGCATCTTGTAAATCATTCCCAATTTAACATTAAAATGAAAGAGTTACCTCTCACATCTTTTAGCAGAAATTTTTGTGAACCACATAAAAGTCCGTTTCCTTAAATCTATAGTTTTCTGGTACAGATACATAGTTGATATTTTTCTTTCGCGTTGTGAAGTCTGACGTGGATGACTTCTACGACATTTACAGATTTCATAAATAATAATATTAAATTCACTTTTGAGATGGAGAATGACTAACAGATACCCTTTTTAGATTTGTTAATCAGAATAACTAATAACTGTTGCTTCATGAAAACCAACAGCAACTAACACTTGACACCCTGATTGTCACAAATTTGCTTCACCGTTTATTTATTTTACCTCTTAATATTTCTGCGGTTAAGAGGAGTATGATTTCTTCCTGCAATAATAAATAAATTATAAATTTCCATTATAAAACATTATAAGCTTTTTCACTGTTATAGACTCTCCTTTCACTTTTTGCAAAACAAATTCCTTGATAACATACAGCATGCTTCTCTCGACTATTTCCGCAAAATTTCAAATTGCATTTCAAAAATTTTAAGAAATCATAATCTCAAAGTCTCTTTAAAACTGGTAGGGATCTTGATTTCATACTTCTACTTTTATCCCATTTAGGGGTTTACAGACTAATTTTATATACGACAAAGAGGGAGAAAGTTCTCTCCAAGGGTGGTTCAGGGCAGAAAAACAATAGAAAAAGAAAGATAGCAGTTCACAACTGGCGAATCCTTTCATTAATTTAAAAAAGTACATTGCTTATTTCTTTGGAAAATTTAGACATTTACAAAATCTTAAATAATTGTTATACTGTTTCAATGAAGTTAAATCTTTTTCTGTTTCTATTATAAATTTCACCTTTAAGAAAGTCAATTCAATATAATGTATAATAGTCTGGTATTACCTTGTCACTAGAGGGAGTGGTTTATACTGATTATATAAAATTGATCGTTTTTTTTCCTGCTCATTTTCAAGCTTTAAAGAAGGTTTTCCTTGCTCGAAAATTAAGAATGAAAGCTTTTATGACAATATGAAATATTTAACATAAAATCTGCCTCCTTCCGCATTTTACTCGAAATTTTGTCCCATACAGGGGGTGGCTCGTTTTCATCTAAACACCCGGTGTATTCGTATTTATAAGACGACTGTTTTGCTGAAACATTGAACCGCTGAAGTTCGCGGCATTGCAGCAACTTTAATCTCGGTATTAACTCGAGTGTTTAACCCCCGTAGTTTCGCAAGTATGTATATCTAGCAGCAAATCGCGAACAAGGAAATGAAACCCACCCGAACGATGGTAAGTAATTAGTTCCGGAATACTTTCCCGTTCGGCAATATCAAAAGGGAGGTCCCAGCTAGCAGTGATCAATTAATTTGATTATATCCAACTTTAAAGTAGAATAATTTAAGTAATTATTTTGTTGCATCTAATTAATGGGGAATTTAAATTGATTTTTTTGTCGTCGATGCAAACTTTACTAATTACCCGTTAGGTTTAATAGCCGCAACCACTTCACAGGCATCCGTCCGTTCCCTCACTTACGCCAGTGATTAAACACTGGCTAATTTCGCTGAAATGAATGCCCGCCAGTTTTCGGACCGTCGGCCTATTATGAATTCCATTGATGTTAATCGATGCGTAATTGTTATTGTTCTTCCCCGGCTAATAATACGAGCGATTATGAATGTCTTGCTCTCATGCGAGAGCGAAGCTTCTCCAGCTGGCTGCTGCTCACATTTCAATTAGTCTATTCGTGTTCACCTACGGATGATTCGCTGAAAATTGTTCTGTTTGCCTACTGACTGATTCACAAATTTTGTCCGGCTGACGTACTTTTGATACCGGCCAACCTACATCATCTGCTTCAAGCAACTTTAAATTTTTAAATTGGGCCTCTCCTCATTTGCCACATATTTTTGAAACGGCATTAAAAGAATACGATCTAGCCATGGAGAACTGAAAACGTACTAAGAATTAACATATTCAACAATTTGGTTTAAAATAAAGGATTTAAAGTTATAGTGTATATCGCAAGCACTACAAATAAAGTTAAAATAGCGGCACATAAGTACTATTGGCGATCTTAGAAGAACATTCGATCGACCAGTGGAATAGGAAAAAGTTAGGTTCTAACGAGAACTGACACGGGGCACAGCATAGTTAATCTTCTCAAGCAACCAACTATAATCTAAATTATGGTTAACTAGATTATAAAGAAAKGCGACAATAATACAAGKACGGCGACTATCCAGTGAAGCAAAATTAAACCTGCTTAAAAGAATTTGGTGATCATTACCTCTCGGCGGATAAAAACCATCGGTTAAAAATTACAAAAATTTAAGAAATTATCTTTGTACATATTCGAGTTGATCTATATAACATCTATAAATAGGACACCATATTAACGCCGCGTATTCTAGCCTATTACGAATAAGAGAACAATATAATAATTGTAAAATGCGAAAATTAGTGAATTCCTTACAATTTCTATAAATGAAACCATAAGAATTGTATGATTTTGCAATTATATCTAAGATATGGTCGTTAAACGTAAACTTTTGATCAAACACGACCCCGAGATCCTTAAACTTATTGATTCTATTTAGGACATCATTATTGATTTGATATTGATAAAGTAATATATTATGTCTACGACTGAACGATAGCACATTGCATTTTGGAATATTTAACTCTAATCTATTCAGATCACACCACGTTGTTAAAGAATTTAAGTCGTTTTGAAGGATCAAGCAGTTCCAAAAGTGGAGATTATGTCATCTTGTATAAAACTGCTTCCGAAAGATCAAGCGGATAAGATTAGGATGGATGTATGCCACGCCATTAGAAATGCACGTACACCCAAACCTAATGTGACATCTGAGGAAGTGAAAGCTCTTAAGGTTTTGAATACAGATAAGTTCATTATAGTTATTAGAGCAGATAAAGGTTCAGCCACAGTAATTTTAGATAGAACAGATTATGAGAATAAAGTTAGATGAGGAAACATATCAAAAATTATCCCGAGATCCTACCTAAAAAATTTCCAAAATTACTAATGAGCTTGTCAAAAGTTCGAACCTTTCGATGAGCAGAAGTCTCTTTTAAATGTTTCGATTGCAAAGTACCTAAATTGTATGGTTTGCCCAAAATCCATAAAACCAATGTCCCGTTAAGACCCATAGGCCATACGATTGGCAGTCCTTGTTACAGATTGGCAAAATTTTGTGCTTACTATTTAAAACCTTATGTAGGAAAAACCAGTAGTTTCATCAAAAATTCTTCAGACTTTATTGATATTATAAAACGTTTAAGTATTTCAGAAAGAGATATTGTAGTTAGTTTTGACGTGGTTTCTTTATTTACGAAAGTATCATCAAATCCAAGCTTAATGGCGATAACCTCGGTGACACGATAGCCGGATTGTCTGAACATTGTTTAAAATCTACTTATTTCTAATGGAACTATAATGCTTATGAACAAAAATTAGGTTGTGCATTGGGTTCACCTCTAAGTCCTGTAGTAGCCAATTTGTGTATGGAAAATTTTGAACAGGTAGCGATAAACAGTTTTCAGTTTAAGCCAAAATGTTGGTATAGGTACGTAGATGACACTTCTGTTATTTGGCCCCACGGTATAGAAGAGTTGGGTTGGTTTGTAAATCATTTGAACAGTCAATATCCTGACAAAATTTACCATGGAATTAGAAAGCAATGGTAGTTTACCTTTATTGAATGTCCAAATTTGCAGAATAAACATTGGACAGTTTAGACACAAGGTTTACAAAAAACCAACACACACAGACAGATATTGCCACATCACACCACCCTCCCTCTCAAAAGAATAGTCTTATAAGGACTTTATTTGTTAGAGCACAAGGGATATCAGACGAAAGTTCTTTACAAAAAGAAATATATCATCTTAAATCAGCGCTAGTGAGAAATGGTAAGCAGTAAGAATATTTGGTCAGTTTTTAATAAAAGTGCTCATCCAGATCAAGTAAATTCTCAGCCACGACAAAGAAAATTGAAGTTGAGTTTGCCTTATGTACAAGGCCTTTCGGAAAAATTAAAGAGGATGCTTAGAAAACACGATATTTTAGTTGTTGATAGTACATATAATAATTTAGATAAAATTTTAAGTTCTACTAAAGATAAAGTACATTTAGAGAGTGAAGGTGTTTACAGAATTACTTGTTCTTGTGGCAAGTATTACATAGGTCAAAGTAAAAGAAAAATAGGTAGGCATTTGAAGGAACAGATACGTGCTACTAGGCTGCAACAGATAGATAAATCTTTCGTAGCTGAACACTCATATTTGACTAAACACATGATTGACTTTGATTAAACGAAAATTTTACATAGAGAAAAATATTATCACAAACGTCTAATAAAAGAAGCTATAGAAATTTGTAGGAATACTAATAATTTTAGTAGGGATTGTGGAAATTATAAGTTATGTGACATTTGGAAGGCTATTTTGTAGTTATATTTTATCAAATAGTTCGTGTATATCTAGCAGGTAGGTAGTTCCTTTTCGTCGTCAGGTTCTTTTTTATGAGCTTGGCACATCGCTTTTATGACGTCTTGCTTCCTTGGTGATTTGTTTATTAAGTTTCAAAATTTTGTTTGAACTTGTGTCAAGGCAGATTTTGAGGTCTTCGTCTTTGACAAGGATTACAGGTGTAATCGAAACGTCAGTGTTTTCAAGAAACAGCGATCGTTCCGAGAAAATATTATCTTAAAATTAAAACAACTTTCAGTTTTTCAACCCCTCTTTACCAGCCGAATATTTTGACAATACACCAGTTATTTAAAAAATATTTATGAAAAACCGATTGCGAATTGAACTTTTGACGCTCTATCTCCAAAATCATCCTGTTTTGGACTGAGATGAGTCATATTTTAGTATCAATGCATTGCGCCTTCCTCTTTAATCACCCTCCATGATCTACAATCATCAAAATTATCTGCTGAACAGTTTTTGTACCTTTTCTTATAAATAGATGAGGGTTGGACACAGTTTTTACGTACGCGCGTCGGAGACATCTCAATACCGTTCCATTCACTCGCAGAATGAAACTCACCCCGTCCATTCGGACTAATAGCGGCTACTTAAGACGTTAATCTCAGGATCTGCGTTCCGAAGAGTTGGGCCGGCGCACAATACGGCCAAGCACCGCGCGACGTCGCCGTCAGACGCCTGGCGTCCAGGTTTCCCTCGCGGTTCAGTAGCGTCCGCACGTCGCCAGCGCACGACGCCCACGCACCGACAGTTCGCGACACGCACGTTCGTCCTCCCGAAAAAATTAAAAAAAAATTGGAACGTTGCTACAGTTTTCGCGAGAGCGGTGGTAACATGACAGGTGGCCGAATTAGGGATGTGATCAGCACGGGCCGGCGTTGTTGTGAAAAATGGAAGTAGCTTCCAGTCGGACGAAGTTCGTTTCGAATCATCGCAAGAAAATGTTGTGCAGATCGGACACTCGAGATGCGAACGCAAGTGTTCTGAGCTGAGTGCTTCGAAGGGGATGCGAGTGCTTAATTAAATTCCATGTGGGGTGGTGTGATGTGTTAATTTGATGGGATCTGTATAGTGTTGTTCTGGCTGTTCATCACAATTCCTGATCGTAGATAGATAGTTGCTACATATCTTTTTACTTACGATAGGTAATTGGGCTTTTCGACCGTGAATTTCGAAACAGTCTGTTTACATAGATTTCATATTCGCGTAAAAATAGGTATTATTTATTTTATTTTTCTATAGCAGAAGTGTGCTTGATGTAGTCAAGAAACACTATAGACCCAATATAATAGTATTTTAACAATCGAGGGTAGATAAAGTACTTGATTTTTTGCTACAGTTTTAATTATGATTTTGATCTAAAAGATTATTAATTGTACAGTTTGCGTTTCCATCAATATTATGTCGTGGAACGCTATTTTCCCCGTAATAACAAAATAGTAGTAGAACTTGAATTACGAGGCATGTTTTTTAAGTAAGTACCGTTTTGGAATTAAAAAAAGACGTGCAAAGATATCGCAATAATTTTATCTTACATGAACGCCTGTACCTTAATCTACTTTTCTACATAATTTCCGTGAATATCGAGGCACTTGTCATAACGTGGCACCAGTTTTTGAATACCCTCCTCATAAAATTCTGCCGCCTGACTTGTTAACCACTGTATCACAAATGTTTCGACTTCGTTATCGTCTTGAAGGCGCTGACCACCCAGGTGTTTCTTCAAGTGCAGGAACAAATGGTAGTCGCTGGGCGCCAGATCAGGGCTGTATGGAGGATGATCTAGAGTTTCCCATTTAAAAGATTTGATGAGATCTTTGGTCCGATTAGCCACATGTGGACGGGCATTGTCATGCAGCAAAACGATACCCTTACTCAACTTGCCACGTCTTTTGTTCTGGATTGCACGACAATAAGACCCTGCATTGATTGTCTCATTACGAGGTAGAAACTCCACTAGCAATACTCCGTTTTGTCCCAAAGAAAAACTGTGTACATGATTTTCCGGGCAGAAATTGTTTGCTTAAACTTCACTTTTTTGGGTGATGATGAATGTCGCCATTCCATGGATTGTTGTTTCGATTCTGATGTGACGTAGGCCACCAGTAACAATTTGGTCTAAAAAATCTTCACCTTCATTGTGGAACCGCTCAAGGAAAGTCAATGCACTGCCTAAAAGTTGGGTTTTGTGCAAATCCGTCAACATTTTCGGAACCCAACGTGAACACAATTTCCGGTAATTCAAGTTCTCGGTCACAATGCGATACAAAACACTACGAGAATATTGAGGAAAGCAGTCTCACCTTTTCGTTCACTTTCTGCACCAAATCTTCATTAACGACCGAAGGACGCCCATTCCGTTTTTCATCATGCACATTTGTGCGGCCATCTTTAAATGCTCTCACCCATTTCCTTACCATTCCATCACTCATAATGTTTTGTCCGTAAACTTCACAGATCTCACGATGAATATCGATCGGTTTTACGCCTTTAGCACTAAGAAATCGTATAAAAGCCCGTACTTCACAATCGGCGGGACTCACGATTGTCGGAGGCATCTTAAACACTTAGTAAACAACGTATACAATGAAGAATTAAACTGTAGGTAACCAGCGCGCATGCGCGGAACGCCGACCGTAGCGCTGCGGCGGCGGAATCGCAAAACGGTACTTACTTAAAAAACATGCCTCGTAGATCTATAAGAATATTTTATTCCACTTCCTACAGACGTGACTGTTACCTTTATAACTTTGTACATTCGTTAGATTAAGAAATTCAACAATTTTCTTCAAAATATTATTATAAAAAGTATTTAGCCTCATATAGTTTCTCACTATATATAAAACAATTACACCACCTTCCTTGTCGGTAATGTAAAACTACCCCTCTTTCTTGCTTTTGGTGTCAACCCTGATACGGTTACGACCGATTTTCAGTCATCCACATGAGATGTTTCTAACTTGTTTAATTCATTAGATTGACGCTGTCCACATAAGCCTATTGTATAACAACCTTTATAATGGAGTACTCATCCTCTCCAGCTTCTGTAAACGGTTTGTCTTATTCTCCGGGTCAAAGATTTCACATTTCTTCCATTTGTAGCCATCGGTCAATTTCTCTACCAATGTTATTAATTTTCTGGATCTGTAAACTTTTCCTGGAAATGTGCTAGAAGTACCTTTCCTTAGCACTGCTAATATACTTTGTAGTTTCCCTTTCCTTTAAAAATGTGTAGTCCCCACGACGATTATACTAACTAAGTGATAAACCTTGCACGATTACTACCAATTTTTACAATTTAGTAAGAGAATATTATAGAGAAAACAGAAACGCTATAGCTATAGTTATTTGCGACTCGACTAACGTCTCTACGCTAAAAACAGTCCCAAGAATTAAATATTATTTACCTAATTTGATTATTTTTTTATCAACTCAACAGGTTTATTACACTAATTGTACAAGTTAGAAAATAGCAGAAATATTAATAATGTTTCGTTTTCAACGAGCATATTTAGTCCATCACCATCCACATCTTCCTCTGTAAATCACTTCAAAAAATTACTATAAGTTTCTATAAAAATAATTAAAAATGACAGACCAATGGTATTTCTTGGAAATGTAAATTCCCATATATTTTCTATTTTATTAAAAGTAGACTAAAATGTTGAACGTGTAGATAAGTATTCATTTCTACTATATGATTAATCATAAAGCTGCTTATACAGTTAGATGATAAGTTATTAAATTAAATAGTCAAATCAGAAACTATAGTTGAGTAGTGTTTAATTGAGATTTCACTTACGAGAAAGATAGGGTACTTAGACATGAAATATTAAAAGGATATTGACACTTTCTTTAAATAAAACCACTTGTAGTAAATGATTTTGTACCCATACCATCAATATACTGTAAGAAAAAGACTTGGAGTTGAAGAGAATTCCCCAATCTATAAACGAGTTGCTTCTATTAAAAGTAACCACTGAATATTTGGCTGTATTAACAATCTGTTTCCGTTGCATCAGTTTAATGCGTTTTTAAATTATTCTATAAGAAATCGCAATCATTGACGACGATGCTAATTTCAAAGTACGTCCCTTTTAAGAACTTATTCCAAATGAGTCACTAGTTTTTGTTGCTGTCTTGAGTCATTAAGGCTTACGATGAGATGGTTCTGTGGGGGTAGAGAATTACACTCTAACAAATTATTTAAGCTCTTCCTGTGCTAGAATTTTTCATCCAGGAAGCTATCCATTAAATGGACGTTGGTTTTATTGCTTTTTTTAATACTATGCCTCTTCAAACATATAAATTGACATGTAACGATAGCAAACACCGGCTCCTTATTGTTCTATGGTATCGTAAAGTGAGGTGTTTAATAAGTATAGTATTTATATCGGTCCTAAGCACAAGTGTTCAAAAATTAATTCTTCAAATTCTTCTCTCAAATTTACAGTATGACAATATATATTTCAGATAATTCAGTAAACTCACTAGGTTTTGATACATCTGTACGTTATTTTTCAAATTTATTCTAGTTTCCTGCTTTACTTTATCATCCCAGAATGCCTTTGATACCTTTTAATAACACATTCACTCAAAATAAACTAAAATGTTTGCACCCTTTCTAACAACATAATTTATTGATTACAATCGTACTTTGAGCTCCATTAGGTTATAAGATTAATTCAAGGTAATGCTTTAGATTTGTCAGTTCCTAAAAAAATAAATTTGCCAAACTTCTGTGTGGACGATTCTTTTGTTAGCATAAGCATTAATAGAACGTTTACTTTTAGCCTTTTATAATATAATCCGTATTATAAGTAAACGATTTCCAATTTCTACATGTTAGCGAACTATACTATTGCAACATTAGTACTGTGAAGTAACATGTTTTAAACATACAGGAGGATGATCACCCACCAAAATTTTTAAACGCCATTCCGAATTTGAAAGTTTGACCGAATCGTTAAGTTTTAAAATTAAATACGAAGAAGTTCGTTATTTCCAGTGTCACTATTCCATGCTACTATTATTATAGAACTAAGCTATTGATCAGTCACCAATGTTATTGTTTGTGTTACTGTTCGAGCGTTGCTCTCGATGCTGTATACATAATATGCGTATGCACTACTATAAACAAACATAATGCGCCAATAATGATGTAGTTGTAAATTTAGCTCATTTTACTTTATAATGGATGGCTTTGAATCAATTTTGTGACGTGAATACATAAAGGTGGACATTGTACACATGAAATATTATAACCGTTTAAGCATCTGTAACATGTGATAGAGGAAGCTAAGAAATACTCATTACTTTATAAACGAAAAATTTTAATTTAATTTTGTAACGTGCAATATTTGATGTCGTTTATTGTCCCATACCACAGGTTTTGGACACTAGTGCTGCCGAAATATCACACCTACTAGGTCACGGCATTTGGCCGCTAGTAGTTTATATATTAGAGACACACAATTGCTTGTTCCTATCTCTAATATTAAACGCAACTGCCAATCTGTACTATCTTAAAGCGTTATTACCAAACAGCAACTGAACATTAGTTTGCAGAAATATGTAAGTTTGTTATGCGGCTGTTTACATATGCTGTAGCGTATCAGGGCATAAACCTACAGACATGGGTTCAAATCCGGCTCAGAGCTACAATTTTTTCTTGTCTCATATCCCTAAAATTTAATATATTATGTCCTATGTAGCAATTTTATTATATTTATTCTGTTATTTATGTGGATGTGTCTATTGGACAGACTCTTTCGTTACAGTTTCTCTTGTCTCTTAGAACAAAGACTAATATAGTAGTTATTTGATACGGATACATTAAAGGTGAACCAGAACAACACCCTCTAATACAATTGTGATTCCCAACAGGTGTCAAGTAGTGCGCATACCTATAACTTTAAGGAGGATGGAAGATATCAACTAACCAAGAGTTCTGGGTATCGTAATAGTCGTTATTTCCTTTTCTTCTCATTTTAATACAGGTTGACGATGAGGCCCCCTAGGATATCCACGCCAGGGGCTTCCGTCCTGGCCTTCTTCATCGTGCTGATAACCAGCGGCCAAGTCCTGTCGAACGGTGAGTCAATTATTCTCGTATTACTGTTGCATGCGTTGCATGCTTTTCGATCGTAACATTTACATGCACTCAAGATTATTGCCAACAGAGGCCAATTAAAGCGTTATTTGCCGTAAGCACCGGTTGCGGACTCCGGGCGAAAATATTTAGGAAATATCAGCCTTCGACGTTTTTAATTAAAGTTCGGTGTTAGTGTAAAGCGAGTACTCGAGAATTACGTAGAGTAGTTCAAAACTTTCGGCAGCTTATATAATTTTCTAGTGTACTAACATCGAAGTAAAACTGCAATATTTCCTCGGAGATTACGAAATGAAACTTCGTATAAATTTTACGTTACAAAATTAGGTTACAAAATTAAGTATAAGGGGCCTCTCGTGGGGTCAGTGTTCGAGATATTTCCAAGTAATGGGTAATTTGAACAATTTTCGTAAGATTCTTGAAAAAAAAACATGTCCTTCTAGAATACATCGAAAGTAATGAATTGTGCAGACTAATAACTAAAATGATAAAATTTTCACCTCTTGTCATCACAAGTTTTGGAAAAATTAATAATTTGTGTATTAATAAATGTATTCTTGAAGCAGTAGTTTATCAAAAGTAGAAAATTCACACTCTTCGTTGAATATATAGGGCACATTTGCTTACAGAATCAGTTTTTTACTGCCCAATCACACTATACATAAACAGGGCATATTTTTATGAATTAGTTGTCAAAAATAAGAGCCACTTTAATATCTGTAAAAGTGAAAAAGATAGAAAGATGTGGTTTTCAGCTCTAGATAAGAAATATAACACTGGAAACGCTGATTTTACGATGTTATATATTTTTATCCTATAAAGAAAACCGTTATTATAAACGTGCCTTTTTGTCGTTATAACGATAATTTGCTGTAGCGACGAAGTATAAAATATTTAGTTATTGAACGTAAGTCCAATAACATGATTATTTTTGTGGTAGTTAGCTGTATCAATTACGGCGAAAATTCATTAGCCAATACAGAGAATAATTGTTGAATTATTGAACACCCAAATGCGAATTAGCAGCTGGTATAATGAACGAAATGAATTTTATTTGCGCAAAGTTAATACCAGTGGCAAGTGTAGTAACCTTCCGAACACACACACGATTATAGGAATTCGCCAAGTAAGCTTTTTTGCCAATATTTTTTCTTCGTCGTGTTTTTTTTGTTTACAATAAGCATGAATTGCCTTGATAAGAAATACATATATTGAAACTGAAATCTGACTTAGAGGTACCATGTGACGTCACAAATTTGTAAGTTCTGCAAGTACAATTTATATTCTTGGTAATACATGCTTAAATACGAAACAATATGCGTAGCGTATATTATTACTTTCGCAGATTTATATAACTAGGTAAAAGCTTCCTTTTTCTGATACTGATATTGACAATGAGAATCCGTATTTGAAGTCATCAATGTTCTCTTCTCTTTTTCTCCTTTTGTTATAGTTAACACTACTTAATTATTTAATACACGAATCATAACGCATTTTTATCCAATCGATTTGAAGGTTGAAATAATTCAGATAATACAATTATTTACATTATTAACGCTAATTATACTAGATAGCGTATTATAGATCAAGTAAAATTTAATATCGATAGAAAGGTTGCTATATGAGATGACTGCTTATAACCTTGTGAGTCAAGGTATTATAACACATTTAAAAAGCATGAAAGTCCATTAAAACTAAACATGATAACATTATATATATAAATAGTTGAACAATAGATGGTAAATTTTTCTATTTCCATAATAAAATATATATAATGTTCACGCTTCAACCACTATTAATAGAAACAAGATCCAAGTAGGTACTTACCTTTAAAAAGACTTCTAGAAGAGTCCCGAAAATGTTAGAATGCTTCTTACTATAATGCTTTTTTACACACTATATCTTCATTAGAGCTATCAGATTTAGAGCTCCTAAGTCATTTTAAAATAATAGCAATGTTTTCCAAAAAGTAAGAAGAATATCTAAACATAGAGAAACATTAAGTTTTAAATTTAATTTGCATTTCTATAGCAGTGCAAAGTGTATAGAGGTGTCTCCCTGATAGAAGTGCTGTAATGTTTAAAAAAAAGCTGAAAAGTGATGCCAGCAACACGAATAAATAAATTACTTTAGACTTTATTATTTTTTTACAATATTTGGTTATCAAACATATGAGTTTTGTAATTTTTCGATTTATACATAAACGGAAAAAAACAAATATTAATGGTTGTATTCCTGACGATGTCTAAAAGAGTGCAAACGTAATAATATTACCAATTTTGTTTACTAGTTTATTAGTCTAGTTATTAACTACATAATTAATTATGTTCTGTGATAACAATCGAGATGACTGTGCACATATTTACTATATCTAAATTTTTCTTCATTTGCTCAATAACAAAAATTTATTTGTTATTTTAACAGAGGACGCCGGTGATCCAAATACGAGTATTTACAAGTTTTAACTTTAGGACAACGTCGGACCACACACGTGTAGGCTGAAGAAGGAAAAGCTTCTGCAATTACAATTGGTTTACAGAAACTCCACCCTGTCCTCCCTGCTCGTTGTCCATAACAACTGTACAGTGACAAAATAAATTCGCTTCGTTAAAATTAAGAAAAATGGATGGTCAGCAGTCTAAAACACATAAATGTTTCGAACCATATATGTGTCCTAGAAGTACAATCATTATCGCCTATAAAATATGAAGTAATACGTTAACTTGTACAATTAACAATCTGAAGACCACTGGAATATTTTATATTACCGTTAAAGACAAAACAAGATTCAGGGAGTAATATTAATGATTAGTATCAGCTTTGAATGTAGAGTAATATATAAATAACAATCAGTGATGTCATATAATGAGGAGTGCAAACTGAAGTGTACAAGAAACCTAGATTGACAAGAGGACAAATAATGTATTGGCTCTCAATGGGCGTGGGTTCTCATCTAGATATCTCCATCGGTTAGCCTTGCAGAGCCCCTCTGTCACAACAGAGTGAGTATATCCTGCCTTTGGTAGACAGTGCTAGTGATACACCAAGGTGCCAATGAGAGTTCATCGCGATCAAAGGACTTCAAGTTTTGATTAATTGGTGAACAAGTTAAAATTATATATAATATATAATAATGAGTGATGCGATTCAAGAACGGGGGGCAATGTAAAACAAAGTCAAGGGATTTTTTTTTGGTTTCATTGTCCATAATGTTAGATAATATAGATATATAAAACACTGACTCTAAATTATTAATCTGACGTTTCGATTACGCCTGTGATCTTTATCAAAGATGAGAAAATTTAAACCTAACGACGAGAAAGGAACTATCTACCTACACCAACACATAATAATTATTGTAGTTCTTCATATTTGTTTCGGTTAACATCTACGTCTGCTAATCTTTCATTTCCTATTCAGTAATCGTGTCGAGATCCTCCCTCCGTTGAATCCGCGTCCACCCCACGAAATCCCCTTTCATTTCTCCTCTCCCCCCTGAGGGTCTCGTACCTTTAATATCCGAAACGATATTCTTATAAACACGGCGGAGAACGCGAAATCCGGAATAAATTTGGCCACGGTGTATTTTGCATTTCATAATGCTGAGCCCCAAGTCTAAGCTTATGCGCTGTTCACGGTCGAGATTACGTTTGCAGACTTCTCCCGGATCGCTCTGCTCTTTAGCCGGCTGGGAATGACAATTTGCTTTTCACTTGTGACTGTTTTATGTACGCGATGTTCGCGAACCGTGCATTTTTAATGGAGATGTGACGTTTCGTGTCTGAGACTGCGATGATCCTCTTGTGGGATTTCGTCTTGAGCATGAAAACATCCGGCTGTCGTCACATAATTAAGGTTCATCGAGAGCTGTGAAAGAAGTTCCAAATTATTTCTTTTTGGTAAAGCCTTCTTCGGTGGTTTATTTAGCTAGCAGATCATATTTTTGTACATACAAATTGGTGAAATACTTTTATGGCTAACGTCATTAAAATTAGTTGGCTTAGCAACCTTGGAAATAGTAATAAAACCAATGATCAAATGTTTTGTTTTTCATATTATTAAAAATTTCAAAGATTTCATTATTATTAACGAACACAAATTCCATATTAAAGTTAGTTCTGGTATTAGTTATAATATAATATAAATTGCTGATCTGGTGTAAAATTTCTGTTTTGGATGACCAAGAAGTAATTATTGAAGTCATCGGGATCGCAAATGTTGTCTGCAAGGTCAATTTTAGAGTTTTTGAATGATGTAATAATGACAAAAGAAACAACAAAATGTAGAAGGTATAGAAGTTTCAGTTACAATTAAAATACATTGTCATTGCAGGGTTTAGTTCTCCTCCCTGATCATGACAGTCTAGTCGCTGCTCTTCCACTCAATGGTCATGTTAGCATTCTATTGTTTACGGGTATTTACATAAAGTGATAACTGATGCTCCAATAATTTCTCTACAAGCTTAAATAGAAGAGGCAGTAGTAACTTATTGGTCTTAAATCGAGAAGACGTTTTGGGTAACGCAAAACTATTGAAGTTTTCCAAGAATCCTGGAATGCGCTATGGCCAATACAGAAATTCATTAAATTTGTAATATGAGGCATCATTAAAGGCAAGATGTAGAATATTAATTTTAGGGAAATACCATCAGACTCAGAGATTTCAGTTCACTAAATGTATGAGTACCGATTCGTGTTGAAAGAACTTCCACAAAAAATTCATATTTATAGTAGGAAGACGTTATACAAGCGAAAATCCACTTCTTACATACCGCTCCCTAAAACCCTATTAAAATACACCATTTTTCTTTCGAAAGCAAGCGGCAGACACGCAAAAGAAGCAACTGGTGAATAAACTTCGACTACACTAGTTCGACTAGTTCACAAAAGCTTTCGGCCACCGCATTACGATAGTGATTCTCGGCAATAAATTTGAACCGACATTCCGTACGATGCTCCCTTTATTCAATAACGTAAATGCACCAAGAGCAACCTCGTTTACGGGGTGGAATTGAAATCGTTGAGTAAACACCAATTTACTCTAACTGCTGTTGTTGGCGACAATGACTAGAGCTAACACACTCGCGACGTAAAGGAAAAAATTGCTTGGTTTGTTTCAGACCATGTCGGCCTTAAAGACAGTGCAGCTGTCGTCGAGATTTCGCGTCTCCAAATTCCGTGTTCGCAGTACATCTGTTTCTTCAGATTTTTCAAGTGTAATAAGTTAATTAAAATGTTTATTTGTTCGACTACAAAACCTAGTAGCTTGGAGGCTGCCGGAATAATGCCATTGTGAATTTCATATAGTCAAATGTCATTCCAACGAAATCTTGACAAGCGATTGGTTGTTTATAGAATAAGTTGACATAACACGATTGACAGAGTTGCGAGTGTAAGAGATAAAGACAACATTTTCCAACGTGTTGTCAAAAGCAAGCTTGCAAAATTTCAGAGTATAAAGTAAGCCATTCATAAATAGTATAAATAATAAAGAACCTTAATTAGAGCCTTGATTCACATTATTAGGTCTTGCAATTAAATAAGGTTTTAAGAGTTTAATTAAGTTTGACCATAAAACGCTCATGGTCCACATTGTCAAAAGCACTGATGAGTCCAGTTCACAACTTTTATATATTGACTAGATTACTCCATTTAGAACAAGCTGGCAAAAAAACCATGCTGTCATACAAGTATTGCTGTAAATGCAAATATAGATAACTTTTTCTAAAATTTTAGCAAAATTCGATAAAGTTGTCACTTGTCTATATTTGTCTAAATGATTTACATCACTCATTTACGTAGCCTGGAATTCTGGTTCTCTTCCAAAGAGCAGGAAAGATTGACGTTGAAATAAAGTGTTAATTATTAACGAGATTGATTTAGCTAATGAAAATGTTACACGAAGAACTAAGAAAAAAAATCTATAGCTGTCAGGCGCGTTGGAGTTGCTCATAATTCTTAATATATCATCAACAGAGGCTGATTTTTATGTTGACAACTTGATGATGGTTTTAATTACATATACATATATGGGCAGTCTATTAAGTTTGTATTATGCTTATGTTGGATCAAAGTAATGTATTTGTGCCCAGCCAGCACAAGTTTTTTTTACCACACCACTTACGTTTTTGACTCTAAATACTTTATTGTCTGTTACAAATAATTGTTATTCCTAGATGCAAATAGCCATGATTTCTAACCTTAATGCAACTTTAACCCCGCTATCGATTAAACGACCAAAATGCATTAGCTGGATATGCCGCTGCGAATGTTTGAATTTGAAGAAACACATCACAGCGCGAAAGTCTGGCGGATTAATGGACGGTGAATAATTAATAAAGCACTCTCGGCCCATGTCGATCTAGCTGGCGTTAGATGACAGAAGCGGGGACATGTATAGGCAGATACGGGACCTGTGTCAACGTTTAAGTATTTATTATTGCTGAGATGAACGTCAGCCCGAATTAAACCTGGCGGGTAAATGGTGGACGAAAAATAGCAAACGCGCATACGTCAGTTCAAGCCCAAGCCATGAACTGGAGAGGGAAAGATGCATAAATAACATCTACAGCGCAGAAGTTTCGTTTCTTTACGAATTCATTATTTTCTTGTAGATTTAAAAATAGTACTTTCGGTTGATACTTTTTTCTACCACAACTTAACTAACGTATTGCGTTGAAGAATACAGTAACAGCAGTATACATATTTTTAAGAAGGTTAAAATCTCTCGCAGTTCACATAAACTTTGAGTCAGACCGCCTTCCTGTATTTACGAAAATATTTATTTAATCACGCGTTCTTTGAGTTAAAGTCAATGATGTTAATAAAAATCGTTTGGCTAAATTACTAAACTATATAGTCACTGCAATATGCTTCTTTTTTTTAATTTTCACATTGGTACTCCAAGTTAGTACCAACCGTAGCGATCTCTCGTGAGTACGCAGACCTTACAGAAATATTCGTAGTTGTATTGCCTTCTACAAGCCACTGATTAATGTCGATAAAGGAAACAAATGAACAATGTGTATTTTTAGAGCGATTGATTTCAGTTTTCCGTGATTGCGTTTTCGAATGCGTTTCATTCGCTAGCTTAATGCGCGCTTTGACTGCGCTTCAAGACTACAAATAGAGTTTAATAGAGATAAGTGAATCGTGTCCATGAGTTTATCAGTGACAGCTAGGTTTAGTTATGGATAGATTATTTTTTTAAGAACAGAGTTGAGGAATCAGATAAATCATGGCTTACAAGAAAGTGTAATAAACTAAAAATATGTATACAAAAGGATGAAAGGCAAGATTAAAGATACCTCATTCCAATTGAGGGAAACTTTTAATACACAAAAGCCTAAATCAGTATTGTTCTAGCTCGGTAACTTTATGCAAAACATTTCTTGGAGGAAGCTTTTGGGAAACTTTAAAGAAAAGTTTAGCACATCGGAGATAATGCTGGTTTGATGAACTCTTGTATTTCATGTGCTTTTATTAGTTTATGGCTAAAACAATTTATTGAATATATACATTAGGATGACACAAATTTGGCAAAGAATTCGAAATTGTAAGCTTGGAACAGTACAACGGGAATGTAGATAGACTAGTACAAATACTTAGCTAGTAGTTGACAAAACATTTTATTGCTCTAAAATCTCTAACTAACATGTGTATTTAAGAATCAGAACTGTAAAAAGTAGTAAACACCGTATACAAAGGCATATTAGACGATATTAAAAATATAATATCTAAACTTAAGCTTTCTAGTCCTGGGTGGGATGACATTTCTGCGAAGATGATCAATTTTTGCTTGCCAAAACTTGCTCTTCATATCACACACATATAGTTAATTCTTGCCTCGAAGCGGTTACTTCCCAGTATCATGGAAAACCTCCGTTATTATTTCCATTCCAAAAATAAACAATACGGTTAACTTTAGTGACCTTCGTCCCATAATTTTAGTATCTACATTTGTGAAAATTATTGAGAAGGTTATACATCTGAAACTTTACAATTACACGTTAGAGAATAATATAATTTCACCGTTTCAATCAGGTTTTCAGAAAAATCAAAGTACTGCCACGGTATTGTTGAAAGTCCTGGACGATATGATAAGAGAGCGTTATAAGGGCAACTGCACGGCTCTCGTTTTACTTGATTTTTCTAAATCGTTTGACACAATCGATCATGAGCTAATATGTGCCAAATTGCCTTACTTTGGACTTAATGCAATCGCATGTAGATTTTTTGCGCCTTACTTCAAAGACCGCTTCTATATTTAATCTATACTTCCGATATATTTAGCCGTGTTAAATTTTCTAATATCCTAGGATATGCTGATGACACCAAACTGTACCTATCCTTTAAGATGTGCGACACAACTAGCACATGCGAGCAGCTTAATTGCAATCTCGACTCCATCTCTAAATACAGCATAGACCACAATCTTAAACTAAATGCTGATAAATGTAAGGTCATATGCTTGGCGCCTGCTGCAATATCTCAGTTGGTTAAATCACAAATGAGTATAGCTATTGAAGGTGTATCCATCAATATTTGTTTTGAAGTTAAGAACCTTGGTTTAATCTTCGACGAAGACCTCCGCTTTAACACTCACGTCTCTTTACTCATCAGAAAATGTTATTTCATTCTCAAATTGCTATACAGTGGCTTGGATATAATTAGCTTCAAAACTCGCAGAAAGCTTGCAGAAACTCTAGTCCTGTTATTGCTTAACTATGGTCTAGTAGTTTTCTTTCCATGTTTAAACTCAAGAACACAAAATCAGATGCAGATGATCCAGAACAGTTGTTGTAGCTTTATATACAGTCTAAGAAAGTTTGATCATGTTCCTGCCAAGATCAATGAACTTAAGTGGCTGAAAATGTTTAATGTCTACCGCTTACAGTTGATTTCCCTAGCACGTAGAGTACTGCTTACCGATTCGATTCGACTCGTCACTCGATATGCCTAAATATTGTGCGTCATTATTTTTCAGGTCCTTTACGTATAACGCTGTAACATTACATAGCCGCTTCTGTAAGGACTTACTTCTTTTCAATATCAGCAGCTTCCGTAAAGCTATCAAGAATATACTTGTTGAGCTGCAATAGTTTTTACGTTTATGATCGACAGGTCCTCTTTTTGTTATCTTACCTTTAAGTTTACACATTTCTGCACACAGTTTAAGTAGAATAGTTATGCTAGACTTCGCCTATGTGCCTATTATTATTATTATTATAATATTGATATGTATCTGGCCTATTATATAAAACGTCACAATACTTATAGGTTTAGCAGAATTATAAACCTTTGGGAAAAATTCATTAAAAGGAAAGCAGATATAGCACAGAAACTGATTTTCTGAGTATCCTAACGTTGTCCCACTTGTATCAATAGGTATGTTTCACACCTCATTTCTAACATCAAAACAAAGGTGATGAAACAAAAAAAAATGTGATAAGGTAAAATTGCAGTTATCCTACTTTTTTGACTAGAATGCCTGGACTGTATTTAGATTATTCTATAGTCTCTAGGTCAAAGTGGTAGATCCATGTTTCGTCCATAGTGACAACGCGATCAAAAAGTAATGGAATCAGTATTTTCCGTCTTGGTTACAGAGCGGTGACCTGTGATATTCCTCTAAACAGGCGTCTTTTTTTAACTACTTCCAAATATTCTAAAAGCAATGAATATTGGACCAAGGAACTTGCCGGAAGGATGTCCGTGTAAATCGTAAACCTCTTACTTGGGATGTACAGAGACCTAGTCGTTGTAAACAACGCCATGAATTGTTTAAGTGTGGCACCGGGCGACTCGAGCCCTTTTTCAGGTGCATCTCATTTATTAGCGGCTCTCCACCAACGTCAAGAGTTTGTTTTCATACGCCTACGTTTTGTGATTAAATATTTGCCTTGAGTCGTCGGTCGGCGGTAAACTTAATTTGAACATCGCGTTAACTGCGACCGTCTTTATTCCTAATTTAGAGTTTTTATAATTATGCTATATTAAATTAGGGGCTAGGCCCCCTGGGAAATCTGAGGTGGTGGGGCCCGGAAGATAAGCGGAGCGTTCCCTTCCCGGCAAAAATAAATTTCTATTGTAATTGCGTGTATATACGCGGGACCCTTCCGAAACTGTTCCACTCGTTTTGCTAAAAGCGATTCTGGCCACGGTTCAAGTGAGATTAATTACGGGCGCTGAATTCTTTACTTCAGGGACACTAATGAATACGTTATTGTTTTGTTTTTCCTTTTCATCCCCACATTCGCACCAGCGCGCGGTTTACAATGTAATAACTGCGAGTTGGATTACGCGTCTTCATCGCCGGGCTTTGCTGGAAATGTGTTACGGTTGTGATGAGCTTGATTGGAAGAACGTCTGATTATGAAGTTATTTGTGCTGTCTCTGTACACTACTTTTCTCGATACTCCAACTGAATTGATGCAAGGCGCCGACGGATTATCAATCTTCGCTTTTCCAGAGCTCATTTCAGACTTTATAGCCTTATTGCGTAGCTCATGCATTGTAATCAAATAATGACACGGTATTCCATTTTCCCAAGCCCAAGTGATGCAGTTATCGAGCGAAGAAATGGCTTCTTTGTTAGATACGGTTCTGTCAGTTCGACATCGTCCTCTTCAGATGAACTGGATTCTACCTCTCGAAGGATATCCTCTACCAGCAAAATGTCTGTTACATTGTCTCCTGTCACCCATTCTTCATCATCTTCGATGTTTAATGGTGGATCTCAAGAATTTCATCGAAATGTTCTTGGAGATGAGACATTCCAGTTTTCTTAGCAAGTATTTTGATCAGGAGAAATAATGACATGCCTCATTCCTCATCTTCGTCGTCCAAATCAGATTGTGTTAACTACAGATTTTTTCATCAGTTGATCACTGACGCGTTGACACAATTCATCAAGCGAGTATTTATATTCTTATGAAAATTATTAATACATTACACAGTTAATTTCATGTGATTATAGTCGACTTTTATAAAAGCGTTAATAGAAAAGTTTTGAAGAAAGACCGTAGAAAAGTCAAATCAGATCTCGATTACCTTAAGCCAATGTTCAACACCTTCATCAACACGATGGACAGACGTAAAACCGCCTGGCCATGCTGTACGGGGGCATCTGTTGACCATATATTCAATTGTTTGGAGGGGGTCTCCACATTCACAAAAAGGATTGATGGATCCCATTTGTTAAGTTAGAAAAGGGTTGTAAAGATATGGTATTTCTACACTGTAGACAAGAAACTATTGTTTTCTTGTATATGTGGATATGTGTGCGAACATGCATGTGTCGTCATCTGTTGCAAAAATACTTCTTAACGTTAGGTATCATTGTCAGTTATAATATCACAAGAAAGTGACAATAAATTGAATATAATTCGACATAACTGTGATTATTTTGCTTTTTATAATATGCAGTTACCTTAATTTTACCATTGATTTCGTCGATTGCCGATGTGCTAAATCTATTCTTATATTCATTTTGCTTTTTAATAAATTATTCGTAGAACGACTTCCACACACAGATTGCCCGATATGAAAATAAGTGGATAAATCAAATGCTCGGTAAACTATCTGATTTTTATAGAAAGTGTACCTGTATATATCTACAATTATCTACAATTTATTTATTATATACTATTGGAAAAAGTCATTGTCTTATTTGTTTAGATATTACCACCATTTTTAAATAGACTATATCGTAAAATTAAAATCCAAAATTCGTATTCTTATACAATTTGACGATACCTTTCATACTTTAGTTTAGTATCTAGGAATACTTGGTGAAACATCACAAAAATGGAGTAGAATACAATAAAATATGCTTGTTATTTGAATGGCCCAAAATTTTAAAATTGAAATATTGAAGCGTAAAAATTGTTATAAAATAAAAGTCACTTTTTCTGGCTTGACAAAGACAAAATTAAAATTTCGGCATCGATGCGTTGTAAACGATTATCTGTAATACAACATACTAAAAAATGAAGGTAATCGTGCCGAAAATAACTAAGCTGAACGCCTAGAAGTTTTACATGTGAACAGCATGGGCAGTACACGGCTACCCAACAGCCTTAACTACGAAAATGGAGGTTTATTGAACGGATTTCCAAACAGCCGTTCGCATTTTACATAATCACCGAACTAGCAGCGTTCCCTTTGGTTGGAAATTCGTCGATACAACGGACGCGGCAGTATCAAAACTAGCGTTTGCGTCGGAGATAGCAATCACCTTAATTAATGAAATTACGTTCGGTAAACGCGTCGGCCAACCGCGAATCATATTCGAAACTGCAGGAACCGCCGAAAACTTTCGACCGCACGGCAATTTTAATTCCTGTATGCGGAAAATCGGGCTCCATTTCGAGTTTCTGTATACAACAATTGCTGTGCATGCCGTGATTTAATTTCAACGCAAGCGCGACTTCGCTCAAATGACGTTTCCACACGCGATCCGCTTCCATCATAAAACTGCCGTTACGTAAGTTTTGCGTTTCATACAAATAACTGTCTTTAACATTCCCAATAKTTCAGGGCGTAAATACCGCGCGATATGGGCATTAATTTTCCGTTKGTTCAGAAAATGGAAGTAATWAAATGTCAGCGGGCTTCAGGCGCAGTGAGATCCGGCGATGCCAAATTTCACGATTTGGAAATTTTTAAAAATTGTTTGCTCAAATATAATAACAATATTTTATTGTATAACCGTACTCATGCCAGCCAGTCGCTGAAAAGAAATAAACTTTTCTGCTTCGACCACACTGCAGTAAAGGGAAAAACGGAATCACCGTTTTCATTTCAATCGAAAGCGGTAGCGATACCGCCTGTTTATTAGCCATTATTTTGCGGTCGAAAAAGGTTTTATTTTCGGATTCTTTTACACCCCACTCCCACAAAACCACACAATTGAAACTTTGGTTTTGCTCGTTCTGTTGTCCGTTGAGTTTTGCTCTTTTTTATATGAATACCTCCATTGGTTTAAAGAGTAGTCACTATTTCATTATGCCACCTCATATATGTGATAATTAATCATTATAATGTAGAATGTTTGTATTATGTTCCTAAAAGATTCACAATCTTTTTAAACATGTTTCCAACCAAGTCCCAAATAGCTAACAAGTGTATGCCAGGACTGCATGGTTACACTCTAAAAACTTTATTAGAATCTAAATAATGTTTCTTTACACGTCGCACTGTGTGATTGCGTTTAAGTACTTGCTGCCGTGATAATGACAATGAATTTAGAGCATTATACAGGATGTTTCACGAATAATAATGACCCTGACGAAATTAACAATGCCACCCAAAATACATTGTCATATCCAATGTGGTTATTTTACATAATATTATTATTTTAAAAGTAAATTGGGAATCCATGCCGGCTATGCGGTGTGGTTCCTGTCACTGTATTTATTAAAAGTCAAAATGTATTCAAATGATGAAAAAACAGCTATTATTTTAATTTTTGCTTCCGCTGCTGCCCGTTTATATATCCCAAATAGAAGAGCTCCTGCCAATACAATTTTCAAGAGACTTGAATTAACTTTAAGGACAAACTGGCTACCACTGAAAAAGTCAAGAGAAAGAAATTAGAGTATTGGAAATGATTGACGAAAATCCTCATATTAGTCAAAGGGTAGTCTCAAGAGCAACCGGTATTAGTCTGTCTTCAGTACACCGAATAATAAAAGGCAATCAATTTCATCCGTATCACTTGCAATTGGTTCAGGCCTTAAAGGAGACAGATTATCCTAAAAGACTGGCTTTTTGTAACTTTTTTCGGGAACACCAAAATTTGAATGTGAGATTTTATGACAACATTTGCTTCTCAGATGAAGCAATATTTTTTAATAATGGTGGAGTTAACAAACATAATATGCATTATTATGCGCAAGAAAATCCACGTTGGATTCGAGAAAGACATTTTCAAACTATCTACTCGACGAATGTTTGGATGAAATGGATAATTTTCAACTTCGCGTCAACTGAGATATGGGCGCAAGTTGCATTTTTTTTAAATGGGAAGGGGGTCAAAATGCACATCATTGAAAAGGATATTTTTACTGATTTTTCAAAAATGTATTACACTTGTACAATTTATTTTCACAATTAGCGAACAGGTGAATAAGTTCTGATATAATGTGTTCGCGCGGTAAATACTTGAGCGCATTCAAATTTCAATCGATCAAAAAAGGGCCAATAATGTGCTCACCGATAATACCACACAGACATTCACTTTCGAGGGTGTTGTGTTGTTCCATCCAATGTGGATTTGTGTCCGACGAATATCTGCAATTATGTTTTTTCACATTACCATGAGGCAAAAAGTCGCTTCCAATTTAAAATGTTTCTATCTTCGGCTATTATGTTCATAGCAGTTTCGTAATATTCTATCCTACGATCGAAATCATCTTCACTCAGTTCTTGTAGTGAATTTTGTATGAATGAAACTTCTCTTTTTTCAAAATTTTCTGAGATCTTCTGCTAATATGGAAAGTGAGGGCACGCTTAAATAACTGTCGATCTGACAATTGGTTCACGATCATCAAAACTTCGATGCGATCATGTTGAGTTAGCTAAGGCATTGCGGTTGCAAATAACAAAGTGAATGAAAATTATCACCAGTCACGAGGAAAATGGAGACACCTGGAGTTTTTGCAAGACCCAAGTGTTTAGGCTGCAGTGCCATGTTTTTTGTTAATGACGACGCCTCCATCGACAGACACTGCCTTCTTGTAAGCAAGCATAATTTGCTATGCGAATCTTTTGTTTTGCATTCGCGCAGAACTAGTTTATATATTGAATTCCAGCTCCCAGTGAAAGGAATTTCATTTCAAAAGCACTCACTTGCCTTTCGGAACCATCGAACGTGCAGAACTATTTACCCTGCCATGTTTGTGCTGTTTATTGAATGCATAAGGAGCGGAATTAGAAAATCTCCCGGTTGCAATTACGCGGCGGCGTTGCTGCCAGTAAAAACTTCCAATTCAACCGCCGATTCTGCGGGAATAATTACCGGCAATCCCTTAACTGGAGGAGCACACATACAATTTCTGTCAAAAGCTTGCCGGGGAAACGTGTAATTAAAATTCGTTCCCGGCAATTTGTAACACGCGGTTCGGCGCATTCGTCCGGGCCCTTAATATACCGAAGTGGTTTACGTGTTGTATTAACGTCTCCTTTACTGCATAAATTAATCAGGTTACAGTAAACCGTGATTCATCGGGCGCAGAACCTGACACCGTCAGTTATTCCACGGGCGTCTATAGAAGCTGTAAATTAACTATCCCTGGTCGATATTAACTCAGGAGCATACCGTCAGACGGGATTACCCACTATTTATCATATTACGTGGATGAACAACGGAATTGTTTACAATTTGTTTCTCGTTATAACTCGATTAACCTGGAACTGTCAGCCACCTCATGGCGTGTACACTTATGATGGCGATGTGTTTAGCAGTTTGGCGTTGAATTGAACACGGGGCTTTGGAACGTCTGAACTGAACACGCATTGGCCCCGACAGCGAATTGGCGCGCTGTACATGTGTTCGCTGCAACTTGAGAGAACACGCATTGCTCGTGGAATGTGATTAGCACGTGAGATCGATGGCTTTCCATTGTGCCAGTTGATAAGCCATTAGGTAATAGGGCTCGGTGAAAAAATATCGTTAGACCCCATTTGCGTGACGGTACGACCGCAAGGTGTAATTTACTCCTCCTCCTTTTCTTTGGAAGCTCTGGTTTTTCTAGTACGTGGCATCACAAGACTTACAGCTCGAGTGAGCTTGGGACTGAGTTTGGTCCGCCCATGGACACAACGATAACAGGACTTTGTGGCGTTCTTTTTCAAAACAAGGAAAAAATCAAGAAAACAAACTAAGTGACAATAATTAATGAAAAATTATAACCCGAAAGATCAATTAATATGTGCGCTTAAGCGGGCTGCCAGCTTTAGTGGAGATGGGCGGGGTATTAACCGATAGTAAAAAAAACAAGGGCGCCACGTGATTGAACCGCTAAGCGAATATCCGCCAATCACGAACCGCGGGTGAAAGATGTCAAAAATTCTGTGATCTAACAGGAATATCTCAACAAAAAAATCCAACGATTGTTCAACAAATTCTATTCAACAAAAATACAACCCAAGTACTTACATGCATCCAGCGGTGTCCTCGGTATACGTATATCGAGGTATCCACTGAAATATCTGAAAATTAATTACAAAAAGGCTATTTCGGGTATCGTGAACCGAAACTATTGAACAATCAAAGCATAACTCTACCGTTGTAATAGAAACAGAACTATAAAGGCAAAACATTAATGCAAAATACTAACGAAACTAGTCAAAAGATTGAAGTTAATGTTAAATAATACCCGATTACTTGACAATGAGAAAGAGATTTGAAAGTACAATATCAACTGAATTGATTTATATACAATGAATGAACGTGAATCTCAACGAAATATTAAAATAACAAGTAGTATACATAGCTTAAGTTCGGGGCGATCTCTTCAGGTCACAAAGAACTGGTGAACATCAAAAGTAAATAGGTGCGATGACGATAGGCTCCCTCAGGCTAAGGCTAACGATGAACGGCTGTATATGAAATCCCGTGCCCCGCGATATCACCAGAGATAACAGGCCCTTGAAGAAACTCCTCGACAAAGAACGACAGTACCTCAGCGATGTAAATACTATTCGGCACTATTATAACCGACAGTAAGATCCTAAAATATCAGGTTCTTTAGCTAGGGAGCATTTTAAATGAAACTTACAAGTAACCTCAGCTGGTCGAGGGCCAAATCACAATGCAGAATCGGCGTAGAAAATGTGATTAAACTTTCACACAAACGATCGAGTAGGCTTCCGAATCCCCTGGCTCGGGCAACATTTGCTAACGCACAAAAACCAAACTAACGTGCGAAATTTCAGCAAATATACGTGTAACTAGTCCAAATAATCCCGAAAATCGGTGACTACACTATAACCAATCAAAATGGAACCTAGCTACGAAGCTTTTACTCGATTGTGATTTATTTCTAAGTTAACACGAGAACGTATCGCCGTTTAATGATAGATTTTTCCAGCTGAGAACGCGATTCTTATCAAGATACAAAAAAAGAATGGAGCAAGAAACTTTCGAGCAGGACCGGTCGAGGTAAACCATGAAATACGCGAAGCAACGACCTGTTCTATTAAACCAATACATATACCAATGAATGATTGAATAAATGTAAAAAAGGACTAAATATAACTTTTGATAAATTATAGCGTTACAACTTGGGAGCTTCATTCTCCCACTCCTCCTTGTACACATCTTGCTTGGATCTCAGCCGCAAGTTTTTTTTAGTCTAGCAGTAGACGCATCGTTGTTTATTGGTCATAAAACTACACCAGAAGACTTCTTCCTCGGTTTTCTTCAAACAAGATCTTTACTTAAGCCATATGATTTCTCGAATTTATGCACACTGGTGGCSGGGGGGGGGGGGGGGGGCAGTCCGCCCCGGACCCCACTTGTATGGGGCCCAATTTTCAGCTTAAGGAATTTAATAACTAAATTAAAATGTGGTAATCAAATAAACTCATAGCGTTAGTCTTAAAAAATCTACCATTAAATAGTAATATTTGTAGGAAAATCTACAAATGACCCTATTGTTTAAGTATACACCTTGGCCAACACTATTTATGGCAACCAATTCATTAGTTTTGCAGGTTATTGTGGGTGAAATTTAAAAAATACAGGCTAACCCTGGAGAGGTTGGGACATCGTTTGTATGTTGTGGTAACGTGGAACACAAATAGTTTATGCGCCGATGGCTGGTTCCTATTCTCCATATTAAGCTAATATCAAAATCCCGTCATTTAAATCTGAACCGTCTGCCTTATTCGAAGGCGCTGTATGGTTACCGGGTTTGATATCACTTAGCTAGCGGCTTCTGTAAAGATAATTATAATAGGTACCGCCTGTACGACTTTGTGTTTTTACACTCAAATCTGTGTGGTGCAAATTATATCATATTATTTCTATGACGTCCCGCTTTCTAGGTGATTTTTTTATTTACTTTTAAAAGTTGTTTGAACTGTATGTTTCAAAAATGTTTTCGAGTTCTTTGACAAATATTGCTGAAGTGATCGAAACGTCAGAATAGGAATTTTTGTCATTTTTTAAATCAGTGACGGGGTTTCTCTGAATATATGCCTTCTGTATTCTTCTACACTATTATACCTTTCCCATTCTGCTAAGGTTATATTGCCGCAGTAAAATATTTTAACTGTAAAAATGGAGTACTACTTTCCACTTTCCCTTTAGAAAATACCGACAAACAAGTCATAAATTGGTCGCAGGTACCCCCGAGGGGTATTGTTTCAGTACCGGATTCAGGTTTCTTGAATAAGGGTTAAGCTCTTATTACCAATTTTGCTTAAACCCTAATAAACAAGTACTTATACACATGAGAAAACAAATATGTGTAACGAATATTATTCAAATTCATATCTAAAACTATTCTAGATCTAGTACCTCTTCGTTTCTAAACATGTAGATAATTTCTTAATTTCCAATACGGGATTGGAAGGCTTGTAGATGATTTTAATTATGCAAATTTATGTAGTGACACGTGTCTGCAGTAAATTCATTATGATAGCGATTGTTTCCTGTTTAAATTTACGATTGATTTCTACATAAAAGCACCCTCCATATAACCTTATTCCAACGCGAAAATTATACTTGTGACTAGTACTACAAACTACAGTTCTGAAAGAAGAGAAAACTTAATCTCTTGGATATATCAGTGATATTTAATTTTTTAATCTTAACTGTGGTCCAAAATTGCCTTTGAAAAAACGAGTCAACTCTGTATCCCTGTAAGTATAAGTAATTATACGCTATCGGTAACCATTCTTGACCGATTTCGATGACTTTTAATCGTTTCGTAACTATTAGAATAGTCCATTCAACTGTTTTCTTTGCGTTAACAATATTGAATACTGCACACGATGGCATTTAAAGTCAGTGAGATTTAAAGCTTACAGGATGTAAGAAATAGAGTAATAGCTCACATTATTGAAAAACTCGTTCCATAAATGTTCAATAATCCTGTGAATTCGCGACAAGTAGCAGCAGCTTTCTTAAACTTCCTTCCTTCCTTAAACCGCATGAGGACCTTGATAATAGATACCATTTGATTTTTATTGATTTTCAAAACGGGGAAGTATTTATGTCTTACACAGAGTTAGTTCGTCACTGTCTATGCAATTCGGCCATCAGTAGCTGCGTCTATATTTTCAATGTGCCCGAAATCATTCTGAGAGTTGTATGCAGTAGGTACTCTGGGAACCACCCTAAAAACCATACTCATGCAGAAGCATAGACAAGCATTTTATGGACTTTGTGTATCTGTGCTCTAAATTTATATTTATTGACGTGTATAAACCTCCGGTAGCATACAAATAAATACTATTATTATTATTGAAACATTTTTACAGTAGTGATGGCGCTACTTTTTTTAGAAAGTGTTAACACAGAGCAACTTTATAAGAGTGATAGATTTTGATATTGTCGACTTGACCACCTAAATGGATTTACAAAATAAATATAATAATAATAATTTTATTCTCACCAGCCACTAGAATTGTAATAAAATGCACGCACTGCATTTTTTTGCAGAAAACTTGATCCAGAACTGACCGTAAACAGAATCACAAAAATTAAAATGAGAAAGCATCAGTGCATCAGACAACAACAACCTTAACCTAGCGTCAAACATGTGACGATTCGAATACACTATTTTCAAGTTCCCAAAAGCTTTACTAATGCATTTACTGATATGTTTTCTAAACTTGAGATTTTCGTCCATATAAAGTCCTAAGTTTCTAACCACTTTTTGATAAGATAAAACAGTTCCATCCAACCTGACATTTAGCTTTGATCGCACGCTAGGTATATATTTTGGCTTTCCAAATAAAACTAGATTAGATTTAGTTGGGTTAATTGTCAAGCTGTGGCTCGCAGGCAGAGATGAAAGACGACCGAGATCGCTAGTGAGCTGGGCACTGGCGATATCCACCTCAGCAGGGGAAAAAGATAGATAAACCTGCGTATCATCAGCATACTGATGGTACTGGCAGTTCTGTAAGCTATTACAAATTTTTTAAGACTAAATAGTAAACAATGTAATGTAATATTTCCCCTTTCCTTGCACACTTTTAAGCCTTCTCTAGCAAGCCAGAGTTTGAAGTATTAGAAGAGGAAATAATTGATAGGGGCAAGTTCAAGACTGTAAGGTGTGTTCACAGCGAATTTCGTTAATTAAATTGTCAATCGTCGATCAAATTGAGGCTTTTGGTCTACCTATTTTTTTTGTGTATTGCATCAGAACATCCCCCCTTTTCACGACGGCGCTCTCTTCAATGTGGAAACTGTTCCACCAACAAATTTTCGAATGACCGTTCACTTGGCGTCGACCTATTTGCGATCAAGTGGCCTACCATCCGGGTCGTTAAAGTTGCAACGCTAAACAACCGGCTGAGTGTACATAACCCCCTGATTGCCCAGGGAGCGACGCAATATTAATGCCCCCCATTTCAATCTCGATCCGCCGTTCAGGGGGCCGATTCGTCCGTTCCAATTCCGCGGACAAAGGGCGAAACCGACGAGTATCACTCCATGTGTGTGTGTGTGTGTACCGGTCAACGATTGCATTAGCATCGAAACGTGTGATGGCCCCCAGGTGCGTGTTAAGTCGTGTATCGATTGGTCTGTTTGGTACGCCTCGGTCACGCTAGAACCCCCCCGGCGGATTTCTTATTTGCACGGAACACCCCGGGTAGGTGTACTGCACAGAACGGTCACTACCTCGGCGTGGAAGCCGCTGCCCCGGCTAATCTGGCGATCTATTGTTAACGGCTGGTTTTTATTGCGTTATTTATGCCCCACGAAATCGGCGCCGTGTATCTGAGTGTTACGTGCGATGGTTGCTGCCGTCGAAAAAGTACAGCTAGCTCGCGTTGCACGGAATTCTTTTCTGGTTATGATTCCAAAGTTGATGGAGCGTTGTGCTGACCAAACGGTAATGTTACCCTCAGACCTCTGTCTTTGGATAGCGTTCGCTGCCACCACTACACCGGGGTGTAGAAATTTAAGTAGGGCCTAACTCCCCACGTTGATCTTCTCTTCGGGACGAGAGGTACCTTCGAAACAAGGGGTTTACTTAGCTCTTTTGATAAACTCAATGAAAGAAAATTATCAGACAAACAAGATGACCAAAGAATTACGATTGATACATATAAAGAACAAATGTGGAAACTGTCGTAGGAAAATATAGCAATTTTCCAGTATTTCCTTTAAATCGTTGTTAATTACGTTGATGTAACTGATAAAACATAGATAAATTTACTTGAAATTTGGAAAACAAATACATCAATAATTACCGAAATGAAAAGTTTAACGATACCCAAAAGCGAATCCCGCGATGTGAATTATCCAAGAAAGGGAAAATCCGTATCGTCGTAAACGAAAATCTTAGCACACTTTGATACTTTAATACGCGACAAAAACTTAATAAAACTTACAACTGAAATTAAGAATTTAGGATGGCAATGCCATCTGTCAGCATTACACTGACATAATGACAAAGCCACCTAGCTGGTATATAAGCAAAACCAGTTGTATGCCGTGTTGTCTACACTAGACCTAAACTGCACTGATGAGCTGTAATGACAGCGAAATAGTACTATTGCAGTTGGTTGAGGTGTAGACAGCACAGCATAGACATGCAGTTTACAACTGAAATGTTCGATTTAAAGTTTACGCGACGGCGGTTACCAGGGAACTGACTTTGAGATCTTTTGAGGGAATCTGGAACCCATCGCAAATTTTGTCGTAACGGCAATACTCGCGGTTGTTTCTCACGTCGCAAAATTACACCATCGGTGAGAACACTATGGCAATCAACTCATCGGCACGTTCGTTTCCATTTCCTTACTTTTATTACAAAAGGTGTCTAATAAAATCGCACATACGCGCGTACTGCTGTTCATCAGTTTCCATGAGAATATCTCAGGTTTTGAAAATACACGAAACCCGGTTCGTTGGTCTGTACCGTCCATTACAGTAACCTGGTAACCGGAATAAGCCGTGAGATGGTATTGCAAATGTTGTATATTGTTTGCTTTTCCCTAACTTTAATCGTGGTATTTAGTTAGAAAAAGTGAGCTAGAATACGTGAGAAAAGAAAAAAGATAAAAAATATTTGTGGACGATTTGCTATCGATCATTCCAAATTTCACACTTTTTGGCTCTCTTGGTGAAAATATTAAATTCACAATTGAAAGGGAGGTTAACAACAGTGTGCCCTTTCTAAATCCTAGGGTCAAAGGACAAAATAATAGACTGGCATCAAAAGTCTCTACCTCTTCCGGCACGTATCTAAATTTTCTATCAAATCATTCAGTTAGAATAAAGACAAATTTTGTTAAACAGATGAAACACAGAATTATAAAAATATCACATCCAAGGGTGAATGCTTTCAGCGTCCATAATATAAGATTCTCGGAAAGATCGCTGTCTCTTGAAAACATTGACAAAAAGTTATTACTCTGACGTTTCGATTACACCTGTAATCTTTGTCAAAGACGAAGAACCTCAGAATTTGCCTGACACAAGTTCAAACAAAATTGCAGGTGTAATCGAAACGTCAGACTAATAACTTTTTGTCAGTTTTTTCAAGAGACAGCGATCTTTCCGAGAAAATATTATCTTATTTCACATCCAAGTTTAGTAAATAAAAATATAGGAAAACTCAAAATTATATTATTGGAAAACTTCTACCTAAAGATTCTATTAAATAAAATTCTTTTTKCTGTAACCAACGGTAGTGCAAATAACCAAGAAAACGTGGGGTGGCAAGAGAACAATAATCAAACATTTTTAGTAAACTTAAAGACAAAATTCTTGTAAAATGCCAGTCAAATGTGGTTTACTGTGTAAAGTGTCAAAATTATAGTAATGTTGGACATCACAATGGCTATCAAATAGGACAAATCTTCACACAAGTGACGTTACAACCTATAAAAGACATAATCGCTGTCTAGCAGAATTGAATATGAACATTCAATAAATTGACAAGGAATTAGAATTTTGAAAAAAGAAAAATTTACAAAAAAGAGATTAATTTTGGAAATGTATCAAATTAACAAACATACAAATACCATTAATAAAAAGCAAAAGCAATATTTTTACTTACTTTGAGCTGTATTTTAATGTTCTACGATTAATTAATCTATTTCTTGTTTAAACGAATTACTGAAACACGAAAGAAGAAGAAATTACATGATATATTGGGAAAATAATTCGCAACATAAAACTCCTTGAAATTATTCTCATTTTCGGTAAGACTCACATAAAACATACTGCTGTTATTATGTGCTTACTCCATTGTAAATTTACTGTACAAGCCTCGATGATGTCTTAAATAAAAACGAAAGCTTGGCACTGAAAAGAGTTTACATAATTTATATACCCCCTGTTTCTGAAACTTGAACATTTAACAAGTTGCGACCGTTATTTTTAATCAAAGTTGTAACAATACTACAGCTGAATCGCTCAATTACAGAGAATAAACTAGTTACATTATGAGCTTTAATATAAAAGTATTTTTAATATAATCATAATAATTGTGCTGCATGTGACAACTAATAATAATATAATTAAATGAATGATAATGGATATAACAACTACTGCTAATTTTGTTATAATTGCTACACATAACATATAAAGATAATTTTAATAGAACGTTCGTATTACAATTACTACAGTAAAAAGTCAAGAAATATGAATTAATTCTAGGAACCATAAAGGTTAAGAATAATAATTTATGTAAAAATGCAATACTTAAGATAATTCTTCTGGATCCAAAGAGTTAATACTAAATGTCCTTACCAGCATTTTATTGTCACATCCTCTTTCGGGATAAATTTTAAACGAAATGTACCATAAAAAATTTTCTTTGTACAGATTCAATACGATTTATGGGTGTTGCATATAAAAGTGACCAGATTAGAGCACAATATTCTAACTTGGGACGCATAAGGGCAAAATATAAAACTTCTAAGACTTTTCAGTTGGTAAACTCTCTACAGTTGCAGTAAATAAATCCTAAAAGGCGCTATCAACAATATATATCTGTAATATGATACACAAAWGAATGTTTGCTATCAAAGGCATTCCCTAAATCTTCATCAGTTTGAATTTCATTATTAAGTTTAAGCTCATCAACAAATAAAAGATTCTTATAAGTTGATGTTGAAGTATTACCGTTTATATGTCCGTAAATTTTTATTTTTTGTAAAAACATTCCCATTCTATTCAGATTTAGTATACGGGGTCACGAGAATCAGTCCAAACTTTTTTAATAGTACGCCCTGTATTTTTTCTACTTATCTGAATAGATTCAAATATCCTTCCAATTTTTTATGCGAAACTATCTGACACCCTTCATTCCTCTTATGAATTTGTGCCACTTTGCTGAGACCTTATTAACGACGACATCATTTCGCATGTCACTCATTGTATACAAATGCGACAGTTCCACCTTGGATGTGCATGCGAACTGGTACACGGTGCATTGTTGATGATGCGCTATTATTGTAGTAGGATCGTTTAAACGCTCCAATTAATCCATCTGCACAGGAGGAATTCAAATGAGTCTTCTATGTGTCGGCGTGTGGTGCAGCCTGCTGGGGATAACTTCATTAAACTAAAATGCCTCTTACGTCAGTGAGTTACTTAGAACTTGTGACACCCCCACAAAATGCATGTGAATTGAACGGAAGTTAATCGATAGTACACCCACGGTTGTTAATGAAATCAGTTTTCTAAGAATTGTTCACACCTCGAGCGATACATGTATCTTTAAGGATGCTTTCAAGAGTGTCACTTTCAGATTTTATTTGACAAAACGTAAGAACAATTAAATTCACCCGGATTAACTATATCCGTGGAAATGGTTTTTCCACGACTTTTTGGGCATGAAAACTAACCAATTTATTATATGTTAATTTTAATCAAAGGTCATATTTCATTCGCAGACCACTTGTTTCTTAAATATCTCCCAAAAATTCTTCCGATTTGATAACAAGATGACAATATTTAGCAAATAAGAATCATAAGTTATTTTAATCCTCAAAAATCTAAAGTTTGAATAATTATCGTAACGCAATGATATTTTATATTTTTTATGATCTTATTTTGTAACCTTAATGAGCATGATCACTCAGTTACATACGAAGTGGAAGACTTACTTTTAAATTGAATAAGCAATCCTATAACTTGATGTAGGCACGAGCCTAGTCCCATTTCAATTAGCCCAGTTGCTATTTCTTTAATTTTTTGTATTTAATGGACAGGAGTTGTAATGATATTATGAAACAGATCTTTAATTATTTTTCAGCACAACTTTTGCAACATTTCCCACCAAATTCTATTATTCATTTGTCTAATTCAAACATTTTATTTCTACTTAACTACCAAGCTGAAGCAAATCATGAGAAAACCTGAGTTACAAACAACCTTTCATTGTGCATAAAAATTAACAGACCATAATTTACAGAAGCTATTTATAATAAAAACAAACTCCAAGAAACGATTTTGTTTAAAATTTTTAAGAAATTTTAACAATTCTCTTGATGACTGAAATGGGCAGGGCTCATATTCAGGGTGATTTTTTGAAAACTTCACACCTTAAATAACTTTAAATAGAGGAAAAATTTAAAATTTTGCAAAAACAGGTAAACTTTTGTTTGCAGGGGGACAACTTTTGAGATAAGTTTTTAATGGATAGCGCTTACCCTCTTAGCGGGGTAGATACCCCTTCAAAAATTTTAAATGAAACTGCCCATCTTACGATACATCATTTAAAAGCTTATTACACAGGGAGTCTTGCCATATAATTAGTTTTACTATTTTTTACCCATTGACGGGGTAATGGGTCAAAAAGTGCATTGTAGCAAGTGGCTTATAAAATGGAATATTTTGGACTTTTTTTAACAAAATTTATTGTCTTGCAGTTACAATAAAAATTGTCCTTAATTAAGCCTAAAAATACTTGTTAAAAAATAATTGTTACACCTAAGCAAAATGCCAAAAATACTTAAAATTTTCTTTCGACATTACTTGATATTGCAGCTCGACAGTTTATACTGAATTGGCTAAATAATTATCTACTTTGTGTTTCCAATTTTTTGTTTCAACTTTTTGGCTACTTCTTTGGCACGACCATCTTTTTGTTCACATTCCTTTTTATAAATCGCGTGAAATTTTAAAGTGAGAGTTCAAGTGATAATGGTTTATTCAACTGCCGAAAGGGTAGAAATAATTTTTATTTACGGTGCTGAGCATAGCTGTGCTCGTGTGTCAGCAAGGGTGTTTAACGAACGGCACCCCGATAAAAATGTTGACGCTAGGTACATTCTCGATCTCGTGCAGAAATTTCAAGACACATGGCCCAACTTGAAGTACTTGGTCATTTTACAATGGATCCAACTAGCTCTTTGCGTAACATTTCTACAGCCACTGGACTTTCTTATTCATCTGTAAGGAAAGTTACAAAACTGCACAAATTCCATCCCTATAAGATGACAACTCTCCAGGAACTCGGCGAAGATGACTTGGATAGAAGACTGCAATTTTGCGAAATTATGACAGAAAAGATTATAGTAAATCAAAATCTAATAAAATATATGTGCTTCAGTGATGAATGCACATTTTTTTGAACGGCTCTGTAAATAAACATAACGTCAGGTACTGGAGTGACGAAGATCCTTATATTTTTCGAGAAGATCATACACAAGTTCCTCAGAAGCTGAACGTCTGGGCTGGAATACTTAGCAACGCAATTGTAGGTCTAATTTTCATTGATGGGACGCTAAATGGGGGAATGTATTTAGAATTACTTGATAACGTTATTGATCCTTTAATCACAGAGCAATTAGAAAACCAACGTGACCCTGAAGGAAATCCAATGTTGGATGAATACGAATTGTTTTACCAACATGATGGAGCMCCACCGCATTACGCCATTAATGTGCGAAATTGGTTAAATCWTAGATTTCCTCTTCACTGGATTGGTAGGCGTGGAACAATTGAATGGCCGCCACGATYACCCGATTTGACTGCTTWAGATTTCTTTCTATGAGGTCATTTAAAATCTGTGGTTTACAAAACACAACCTACTGGCCTGGACGATCTGCAAGAAAGAATTATTAACGRGTGCAGGAGGATTCCACCTGAAACTTTCCGAAAAGTGCAGCAGGAGTTCGAGAACCGTCTGTATTATTGTATGGAAAGAGGTGGTGCACATTTTGAGAATCTATTGTAAGGTTTGAATTTCTATGGTTTTGTTCACACTGTTTTTGGAGTTACAAATAAATTATTTTTCTTTTTCGTGGACATGGACTTTCAAAAAAATTACATGATAAATACTTTAATGTTAATAATAATGTTAAAAGAAAATTTTCAGTATTCTGGGAGTTTTTTTTAAGTGTCATATTTTTTACAAGTTGTTTGTTTAAATTTTGGGTTCTCGTAAGGACAAATTTTATTTCCGCTCGAAAATAAAATACATTTTGTTGAAAAGAGTCCAAAATATTCAATTTAATAAGCAACCTGTTTCGTAGGCACTATTAATCTATTACCCCGTCAATAAGTTAAACGTGGTAAAACTAATTACATAGCCAGACTCTTTGTGAAATAAGCTTTCAAATGATGTGTCACAAGATGGATAGTTCCATTTAAAATTTTTAAAGGGGTGTCTACCCTGCTCAGAGAGTAAGCGTTATACATTAAAAACTTATCTAAAAAGTTGTCCCCCTGCAAACATAAGTTTACCTGTTTTTGCAAATTTTTTAATTTTTGCTATATTTAAAGTTATTTAAGGTGTGAAGTTTTCAAAAAATCACCCTGTATATGCTGGATTGATAATCTAGCCAGCTTACGCTACTTAAAAATTGAGTCAGTCCTAAAAAGTCTTCGCGATTGTAATAATTGTAAATCAATTTCCGATATCACTGTAAATATAATCCGCAAGATATAAGTATAAAATTTTTACCTCTCGTTGTGCTGCAGAGGGTTGGAATAAACAAGTTATTTGAACCTTCTCAATAAAAAGAAATCTAAAATTGATGGGTCTGGGCCCTTTGGTGGCCAGATATTGGAGCCGTCCCTTCATATCCATTTTATTTCTTCGAGACAGTCATCATGCTGGAAATATGCAAAAGCTCATCAAATTTATTATTGTAGATCGAATTGGGTAGAACATTGTTGAGCTAATTTAAATTTTAATGTCAAATTCGATATTTTATAGTCCAGAAATGAGCACTTTCTTTTGACACATACTGATTTCCCTACTTGTAACTCATTTACATCTATTCATTTAAACAAATTCGTATATTTTCACATCTTGTGACCATCTTATCACTACCTCGTTTGGTTATTTCTTAGCAGCACGCTGAAAAAAATGCCTGCACCATAAATTTAGGGCAGTTACCGTCGATACCATCTAAGGCGAGGAAGCCGAAGTTTATGTACAAAATTAATCGTAACGTTAAATGCAGAAATTGTTGAAAAAATTCAAGGGTCAAAAAGTTAAGGATCTAAAAAATGTAATCCCGTAAGGGAAACACAACTACCATTAATCACCGGCTTATCTGGCGTGACGTCACCGGGGTCCGAATTCGACACAGCTTTGTTCTCGCAAACGCCCATCGAGCTGACGTCGCCCTGCAGGCCCAGAGGTGACGGCTCCCAGCTAATAGTGTAATTGGCTGCAAAAACGTCACATCTACCGCCATTTGTTTCGGGGCCCGCTTGAAAGTTTTATCTCCCGGACGACAGTGCGACATCTTTCGATATTAAGTGCGGATTATCCGGCAGCAAAAAGTCACGCGTTCGCTACGCCGATTTCATGACGTTGTATATTATGTCAGGAGCAAAATATGACCGTCTTAAAAATCCGTATTTACGTATATATTTCAAGAGTTTTGATCCTCTACATTTGTGTGATAAAATAACGCATAAAATTTTATCTAAAAAATGCGAAAAAACCCTAAATCAGCTTATTTATGATTTAAGGGATTCATTTTTCTTAAACACTTCATTCAGCCGTTTATAGTGATAATAGTATAGTATAAGTAGAAAAAATACTTGTTAATTAAAGCGAAGTAGTGTATGCTAGTCAAACATACACAGTAACACTTTAAAATATTCTTTTAACACTAAAAAGTTACACCAAACACTGAAAAAACAACCGTTGGTTGGAACTTGAGCCGTATTAATTGCTAATTAACACTTTGAAACTAAATTTTTAAGAGGGGTCGACGATTCATGCTAATGCAGGGTCCGAGCAGCTATAAATCAATAGCAAAATATCGCCCTCGAGTTAATATTAAGGGCACACCTTAACCTGATACAGAGAGCGTGTCTACTTCATTAAAATTACCCGTCACGATTTCGGCGTGCTGAACAAATATTCTAAATCTCTTGGTGGAGCACGTCGACTCGGCCTGTAAAAAAAGCTGGGAAGTACTTCGTATAAACGGCTGGATGAAAAATGTTCGTTACACAATAAAAACAGTGCGCTAGTTTATCGATAAAAAAGTTTATTTTGCTTTCAGTTTCTCACTCTTCCATTGTATGAAACTTACGACTAAATAGTTTCTAAAAATTGACAAAGGTCATCGTAAAAATAAAGTGATAAGGTCACATTATATGCTGAAATGTGTGTTTCAGCGAAGAAAAACTTGCTGCGTTATCGGTGTTAAATTTTAATTTAAAAAAGTTCAAATTCAATGAAACAGTTATCAACAGAATGATTTACATAAATGGTTCATTAGATGCTTTCGGGGAAATATTGAAATAAAAATTTGAAATTTTGAAAATGTAAAAGGTAGTTTAGTAACTACTACCGTATTAATACGTATTGAAATACTCTTGGTTGATATAATATTGTAGGTATCTGTGATTTTTGTTAACCATACTTATAGTCTTATACTTATATACTTATAGCGGTATTGAACATTTTATTAAAAATGGCGTCTGAGTTGCTTGCTATAATTAACAATATCTACTATTAGTACAATTAAAATTCTGTTTCTAGGTATTATAACCACACATTTAAAATAGGAGGACGTAACCAAGACAAATAGAACTTTTTGATCTAACATAAACCCTTAAGACACATTTTGTCAATTGAATTAGCAATGTTCATAATAACCACAATAAAGCTTTATAATAATACGCAAAAACATACCGACATTAACAATAACAAATTCTCGACGATACAGTTCTTTAGGATTCACCAAAATTTTGTAGAATTTCGACTAGTCTATCCCTCGTAAGTTTAAATTTCATTTTCAGTAAAGTGATTCAAAGAGACAGACGTTGGACAGATTTTTGTTTTTAAGTTAAAAGTAGTGTCGTATTGACGAAAAACACTATTAAAAAAGACGCCAAAAGAATTGACAATGTCTTGTGGATTTGAAATTTCACGATCGTTATAGCGCATGACGCCAGGAATTCTGGTGTTTCCTCCTTTCTTCCTTTGAATAAACGACCAAAATTTGCGCGGATCGTTACCTATTGATTGCGTTTTCAGTATGTAATGGGTAATTTTTGTATGCTGCATTAATTAAAGATTTGCTCCTACTACGATACTGTCTGAATAGATAAGATAAAAGCTTGTTTTATGCTTCTTATATTTTCTAAACATTTTGTGCTTGAAACGAATACATTTGATAATTACAGAATCAAACCATGGCGGGTATTGACGACGATGATAAGAAGAACATTTAGGAACACACAATTCAAACACACCATCTAGTATATCGTAAAATTTGGTACATGCTGAATTGATGTCTGTAATATCAAATAGTGGCGTCCATTCTGTTGTAAGAAGAGTATTGTAAAGAAGCGGAAAATTAGCCTTTTTAAAGTTGTAGTCTGTTGTTTTGTTTGTACAAAATTTGGGAAGATTTGACGTTGATAAGGAATTAATACATATGTCCAAAGCCGGATGATGCAAATCTTGTGTAACAAGTGGAGTAAGTGCACTTTCTACAATACAGTGAGCGGTTTTAGAAAAAACGAGATCGAGAATTTTATTATACATATTGGGAACATTATTATATTGGTTAAATTACACAATGATATAAAGTTTGTTAGGACAGTGGTAGTTCTACTAACAGTGTTTGTACTGTTTAAGAAACAGGCTCTTTGCACATGAATAAGAATTGTGAACGACGGTGTCTGCAAAGATTTTCCGAATGATAACATTAATACTTTATTGCGCTGTGTTTAAATGATTCTTATTTAATGAATTTAATATATTAAATATTAAAAGGGGGACATAGTTCTAATGCTTGTGCTGCACTTCTTACTGAAAACTTAATAATGGAGTTAAGTTAGTAATCTTTCGGGCAAAAAAAATAGGCTAACTGCATTACAAGCTGCAACGTCAATAAAAAATGATTCTATTAGGGGTAATTCCGTCCCGTGCCGACGCCCCAGCGCAAAATGTACAACATGAGTTGTGCTCCGAGTAACGGAGGGTGGTGTCGCCTAATTTCCGGACTAGTTTCCTATTCCGGCATTTAGAACCTCCGCTTTCGCCAAAGCCACCGTAACTCACTTCCAGTTCGAAACAGATAACGCCGAAATAACTCCAAAACTTTATTTGCATCGGGGATCAGGCTGAAAMATTTTCTAGATTTTATCCCAGCGAAACTCGGATACGGCGGGAATATTTTACCCCTAATATGCGCATCTTCCTTCCTGTGGTGGCGTCTAGCAGCTAGACGCGGCGTTTTTTCATCGGTAAAGTTTCGGACGAAATTAATTATGGCGCAATGAGTCTAAGAAGGGGGTTGCGAACAATACACATTAAGAGCGTCAAAATGAACAGGCGAGCGACAAAAAATAGAATTTCTGCGCCATCAAAACGGCTGATTGACGGAATGGAGCCAGTTTACAAGAATTTCCTTTTAGTATAATTTGCTTTGTGTCACCTCTGTGTCCAAAGGCGAACAGTTGATAAGTGTCTAAGGCGTCTTCCGAACATGAACCCGATCTGCGACGCGACGGAGGCCCCCAATAAAATCGTAGTTTCGGGAAAATTTACATTGCGAAAGTTTTGACAAAAACGTCGCGATTCGCGAGGAATTACAGCGGAGTTATTATAAAACGACGCACCGGCTGTACGGGAGTTTCGCACGCCAGCTAGCCATTATCACTTATCTTGGATCGAAACTTCGTTGCAGCGATGAAAGAGTATTTTACACAAAAAAACTACCTAGAAAAAGTTCCCGCATAACTGGCATTACGCATGCACTTTCAAAGTATCCTTTCTTGCTAATCTGACGTTTGAAGGTTCACAAAGCAATCAAATTTTAGAATCGGTTGTAACAATTTAATATGAATCAATTCGTTATATATTTAGTGGCCGTTGTTGAATAAGCAGTCGGAATAACTGACGCGGACAACTGATGTTTTCGGTTAGACAGATGTATTTGATTTATTTCAACAAAACAATGTTAAATGAACATGTATAAGATCCAAAGGTTCTAATATAACTTCAGACCAAAGCCGAAAATGATTCTGTTTTATTTTAAAAGAGTATACCTACTTTATACAAGATCTTCTTTTACTCTGTAGGTTCACTACTATTTGTTGTAGAGAAAAAAACACAAAAAAGATGTTATTTGTAAAGCGCTAAAAACACTTTCGTTTCTACAGGATGAACTGCTGCACCGCAAGGCTGTATATTATTGCATTTTCAGTTTTCGTTTTTAAAAATAAGGGACATTTCGTGCATACATGTTATCTAAAGTCGACAGTTTTGGCGTTACTGATTAATATCTCGCAAGTATAATAGATAACGACATGCATTTTCGCCTTTCGATAGAGGATGTAAAAATTAATCAATTTTTTTAAATGGATTATTATCGATAGCTTGATTTTTTAAACATGAAGGTATTTTTTTACTTTTCAATTTTGTTAAATAATATTTCGACTGCTTTTACTACAGCAGCATTATTTATTTTTCATTGTCTCCTTTGTTGTATCCCACTAAATATATAGCATTTAGCATTCAGTGTACATTTTAGCATTGACTATACTGACCATAATGTCGAAGGATTAATTTTATGTTCGAAATATGCCAATAATTTCCCTTCGGACACTTTTTGAATTTTCTTTGAACTGTACCACGCTTTAAATTTGTTGTAGGCGATCTCGTACTGTCTCGACGTTTTTTGGGAATTGATAGTGAAGCAGCACTTTATGCAGCTTCCAATACTTCTCCTGGTAAATGCTCCTCTTCACTTTCCGAGCACATTTTCAATTAAACACTCTTTCACGCCCTATAGAATATAAATCATTGCAATCTACTATAATTGTAAAATTACTTTTTCTGACAAACATTGTTTACTGTTTATTAGATTGCCATCGTTATGATAGGAACGTCACTGCACCTAAAATGTCTTAATTCAAACAGTAGTTTAAGGTATTTTGAATATAAATTAAATTGTTATACATACAATTATCTCATTGTATAGCAGTTTTCGAAAAATTTTTGTTTGTATCTCGAACGCGAGGGCAAAATAACTTCCATTCTTGAACGCAAAAGTATCATTTCGCGTTCTAGATACAAAAATAACCTTTGAGTGAGGTGTTCCTAGAAAACAATAGTGCCATAATATCCTTTTGCACTTTCAAACATGACATTTTACGAAACAGAACTGACGTCTCCGAGAATTAAAAAAAAACCGTATATAGACATGAATTATGCTTCATTAGAAAAAGTCTACCAACTTTTTTCAACATCATAAGGTGATATTACTTCAATGCAACAACTAAAAATTAAAATGCCGGTTATAGTCGTAGAATAGCGAAGGAAATCCGCAAACCATCGTTCAGGATGACCTGTTAACATCGATTCGCAGCCAAGTCTACCTCCAATTAACAATTACCCCTCTCGCTAGCGCCGGGGAAGTTTCAGAGCGCCGGCAAAGAAACAAAAGTGCAGTTGACGAACCGGGAAATCTGCCGCGAAACCCCTAATCGATTAAACTGAGGGCATCCGATTGCCGCCGCTAATTAAATCTAATTCCAACCCCTTTGAATGCGGGCCACGTATCCGGGACACCTTTCAAATTCAAGTTATGATATATGGCTGGCGGTGGTGCTGCGCCGTAATTATACACCTAAACCTTAGTAGACCACACCGTTACTACAATGAATATTCATACCGTTTGAAAACACTGTGTGTTCTGGGAGAAACACATTCGTTAGAGATACGGTGGGAGGAAAGTACGGATCGCAAAAACGCGATAGGTGCCGCCACTAATGAATGCCTTTATTCATGATTGCGTTTCAGCGTCGGTGCCCTCCGTTGTTCAACGAGAGAAATTTAATTACCGTTTCTTGTAGTCGACATATTTGCGTGCATGTATGGGCTCTCATTAAAATGCGGCTGTTCGACCCATCAACTAGCACAAAATTGTATGTGCAGTTTTAACTGAAGGACACGCGTTTTCAGTAGAATACTTGACCAAACCATTTGCTTCCTCAAGAAATCGTTGAGCTTTAATGATAGCCATTTCTAAAACAATAAAGGACCTTCTCAAAATCTTTCTGCATCCGAAACAGAACAGCGTTCTCATCTTGGACACCTATCGTTCACTCCTCTCATTTGTTCTTTATGATATAATATACAGAGTGATTTATAGGCACTATGCCAATGCCAATGCCAAAAATGTTATATGAATATATGTCCTTTTTCCTTTAGCTTAGAAATTACGAGCATTTATTTAATCTTAAATATAAATTATAAAAACCTTCCGCTAGAATACAAGCTTCACATCTTCGAACTAAAGACCGTGCTATGCGCTGTACAAAATTTGGGTCGTTTCTTATTACATGGCTTGCATTTATTATTCTGTGTATTAATCGCTCACGATCGGTAATCTCCACCTGATAAACCACCAAACTGGCAACTTACAGCTTTATAATGGTCAGGCAAACGTTTATAAGACAATGATACTCTTGAAAACGTTGTCACAGAGTTTATAGAATGCTTAAAGATGCAATTAAAGATGATTTTAGTTATATACAATATCCCATAATGGTTTTAGTAGGTGTTATAGAACAGTTTTGTAGATAGTTACAGAGGTGGTATAAAAATTACTATAAATCAGTTACAAAACGATTTTATAGCAATTTATTATAAAACAGTTTTATAAATGTTATGGCATTATCTATTATGCGACAATTCTGTTGCATTCAGCATCTTCAAAGGGATCTTTTTCTTAACGATTGGGTAAAGTTGCAACCCATATTCCTGTTCTGTAAAATAAAATATGTCCTCAGACCGAGATATATACCGCACCAGATGACATAAAATATGCGTAGTATTGAATAGTAGGCACAAGAAACTACTACCAAACAAAATGAAACATATGCATATATGTTTTTTAACGCTTCGAAAATAATAAGTATTTCATCAAATTAAAAGAAATATTTTAAACCTATCTATACTGATAATAAACCGCATTTTATAATCGTTTTTGTTAGAAACATAACTTTTGTACATTACTTTTTTGTAAAAAACTTATTTTTAGTGGTCTTTACGAAGTGCTGTCCATATATATGCTTATAATAAAACGTATAAAACGGTGCTTAACACTGTTGTATAATTTTGCTGTGAAAACGTTCCTAACACTAAACTATATAACAATTTAGTGTACTGAAGCTGAATACTCATAGGGGAATACATTGTAAAATAAAATAGACGTCGAGGAACAATAATAAAACAACAATAAAGCAAATATGCCTTACTATATTATAAAATAATTTTGCTTGTTGGGCAGCTGCTTCATATGACCCCAAAGATAAAAGTCTAAGTGGCGGGCAAGCTACTAATTACTAATCCAATGAAAGTAAGAATTTAGGATGGCAATGCCATCTGTCACTTCTTTTAGGAAGTAGTACCCGTTAAGGCAGCTAGGTGGCTTTGTCATCACGTCGGTGTAATGCTGACAGATGGCATTGCCATCCTAAATTCTTACTTTCATCATACCATTGCTTTGGTATATAAGCAAAACCAGTTCTATACCATGTTGTCTACACTAGACCTAAACTGCACTGATGAGCTGCAATGACAGCGAAATAGTACTATCTGCAGTTGGTTTAGGTGTAGACAGCACAGCATAGACATGCATTTTGACTAATCCAATGACTATTATTTAAATTTATATAACATAATGAGACTTAACAAATGAGCGACACTGTCCTAGATTAATTGGATTAATGAACTAATAATGTCTTAATCCAAAAAATAACCATAAAACACAAAACACTGTTACAGTAAAGGTCTAAAATTTCAACGAATCCCAGCAATCCTGAGTTCCATCTAACACTTTAAGAGATTGGAAAAGCCGTTCAAATATTGCAACGACATATCCTAGATGATTGTACCAAAATGCGCTTACACGTTCACATACAGTTATATTTATTCATAGATTGCTATTCAGATGAGGGCTATTTACTTTTAAAGCGCTCGCCGGCTGAAAAGCTCATGTGTCGTCGACAAAAGGCGCTCAAAATGTGCAATCGAGTTACGTATTATTACACATCCAGGGGAGAAGGAACTCAACAGAAGGCGGTTGAGAATGACAAATTATGCCAGTGGCAAGTGAAAAAAAGGTGATTTATTTCAAATACCACATCCGTTAGGAAAATACTGCATCTCTTCAGCTTTTTGCCGACCGCACAAAAAATGCGATCGGCGCAGTGGTTCTGCTGCGTGGCGCTGCACGACACAGCGGCGCTTTAATTTCGTCAAGTGGAGCCGTTTAATTAATAGTGCGCACTTCCAGTAATTATGTACATAATACACGAAGTCAAAGCATTTATTCACAGCATTAATATCGCAAGGTGTACTTACGATGAATGAAAACTTTCTATTCAACAAATGGAGCTCCAGCTACGTGTCGTCAAAGACAAACAACAAAGCTCAGTTTTCGTGTAAATACGAGCAAAGCACGAACATCACAATCACAATGCGGAGCCCCAACGGGACGGGCAACATTACAATCAACATCTGACGAGTTCGGAATGTACAACGGCTCGGTTTCGCCTTTTGCTGTCCTCCGAACATCGGATGGAAGCGGCGGATTGCGTTACGATGAGAACCCGGCACATACGATACGAGCTTTTAAAATCGCTTCAGTTTTATAATTCAAAAATTATTTATAAGAACAGGAAGAGTCGGCAACTTTTTTATTGATCAATACAACAAAATACAAACGCGTTATCCGTGAGATAAACGAAGAATTCTATCTATTTATGATTTTATAAAGTGTAACGCTATAATTTAGAAAAAGTTATAATCATTCATTGGTATATGTATTGGTTTAATAGAACAGGTCGTTCGCGTACTTCATGGTTTACCTCGACCGGTCCTGCTCGAGAGCTTCTTGATCCATTCTTTTTTGTATCTTGATAGGAATCGCGTTCTCAGCTGGAAAAATCTATCATTAAACGGCGATACGTTCTCGTGTTAACTTAGAAATAAATCACAATCGAGTAAAAGCTTCGTAGCTAGGTTCCATTTTGAGTAAAATGTGGCGTTTTTTTCAAAACAAGGAAAAAAAAATCAAGAAAACAAACTAAGTGACAATTAATGAAAAAATATAACCCGAAAGATCAATTAATATGTGCGCTTAAGCGGGCTCTCAGCTTTAGTGGAGATGGGCGGGGTATTAACTGATAGTAAAAAAACAAGGGCGCCACGTGATTGAACCGCTAAGCGAATATTCGCCAATCACGAACCGCGGGTGAAAGATGTCAAAAATTCTGTGATCTAACAGGAATATCTCAACAAAAAAATCCAACGATTGTTCAACAAATCCTATTCGACAAAAATACAACCCAAGTACTTACATGCATCCAGCGGTGCCCTCGGTATACGTATAACGAGGTATCCACTGAAATATCTGAAAATTAATTACAAAAAGGCTGTTTCGGGTATCGTGACCCGAAACGAATTGAATTTAAAAATTATAACAGTATTGAACAATCAAGGCAAAACTCTACCGTTGTAATAGACACAGAATTATAAAGGCAAAACATTAATGCAAAATACTAACGAAACTAGTCAAAAGATTGAAGTTAATGTGAAATAATGCTCAATTACTTGACAATGAGAAAGAGATTTGAAAGTACAATATAAACTGAATTGATTTATATACAATGAATGGACGTGAATCAGAATGAAATATTCAAATAACAAGTAGTATACATAGCTTAAGTTCGGGGCGATTTCTTCAGGTCACAAGGAACTGGTGAACATCAAAAGTAAATAGGTGCGATGACGATAGGCTCCCTTAGGCTAAGGCTAACGGTGAACGGCTGTATATGAAATCCCGTGCCCCGCGATATTACCAGGGATAACAGGCCCTTGAAGAAACTCCTCGATAAAGAACGACAGTACCTCAGCGTTGTAAATACTATTCGGCACTATTATAACCGACAGTAAAACCCTAGAATATCAGGTTCTTTAGCTAGAGAGCATTTTAAATGACACTTACAAGTAACCTCAGCTGGTCGAGGGTCAAATCACAATGCAGAATCGGCGTAGAAAATGTGATTAAACTTCCACACAAACGATCGAGTAGGCTTCCGAATCCCCTAGCTCGGGCAACATTTGCTAACGCACAAAAACCAAACTAACGTGCGAAATTTCAGCAAATATACGTGTAACTAGTCCAAATAATCCCGAAAATCGGTGAGTACACTATAACCACTCAAAATGGAACCTAGCTACGAAGCTTTTACTCGATTGTGATTTATTTCCAAGTTAACACGAGAACGTATCGCCGTTTAATGATAGATTTTTCCAGCTGAGAACGCTATTCTTATCAAGATACAAAAAAGAATGGAGCAAGAAACTCTCGAGCAGGACCGGTCGAGGTAAACCATGAAGTACACGAAGCAACGACCTGTTCTATTAAACCAATACATATACCAATGAATGATTGAATAAATGTAAAAAAGGACTAAATATAACTTTTTCTAAATTATAGCGTTACAAAAGCAAAAAAAAAGATTTTGCTTTGGACGTTCCATCACATATTTTTATTGTTATCTCCCGTCGAGGCCGACGCAGTAGCATTTAATAGTTCCGATATAGCACTTTAATCCAAATTGAGTTTGTCTTGGGGAAGTTTTCTTACCGCGGCGATTTTCCTTTATTTTCCCTGCCGCTGGGGCTTTACCGGGAACTTTTAAGGGATGATGCCGGATTGGACTCGCTTTTGACCATTCTTTATTGACACTCTTCGGACAGTTGGGAAATTTAAGGTCCGCGTTTCAGCTTCCGGATATCTTGCAGGATTTCTGGGATATATAAGGGGATCGTGTATTTCCATGCACGATATCTTTTGTTCGTCCGTTCGCGGTATAATTTTACGATGTAAAAGTTGACGGCGGGCTCGCTCTACTAATGGTTAAAAAAAGGAGCGCAACACAATGGCTGAAAGCAGATTTCTTCATAGAAATGGTTATATTTGGATAGACAAATGAACAGAGATGTTAGCGCTTAATGGGCCTAGTGAGTTTCTTTCTTGAATTAGACAACCTGAGATTTTAATTTACTTTTTTCAAGAAGCTTACATATCGCCGAAGTCTCAAGTTGTATCAGGAAGTTACGGCGAACGACACGGTCATTATGGATCTAGCCCATCCAATATCGCCACACTTTTAGTGTAATGAAAAATTTTACGGTGCCCCGTTATATTGCTTCTCTATTTCTATATTTCGCTTTTACTACTTGGTAAATCCATGTTTGTGCCTGGCGTTATGAACGAAGGGAATTTATTCTTGTCGTTTCCGATATACGAGCTTTTCAAATTGCATCAGGTTGCTCACCTTTCATCATAAGGTGGTATGGGCGTATTTGACAGGTTTTTCAGAGACGAGGCTTCCTAATAAGTGTAAGTACTTGATGTTTTCGGTTTTCAGTAGCGGTATATTTATGGTGTTCAGCAACTCGAGGGCCATTCATAAGGTCATTCTGGATAAAAAAAGTACTAAGATAGACCGCTTTGTAGATATGACTATTAAAGTTTTAAGTATTTTTAAGACAGCAGTATTTAATTTTGAATAAATATGAAACAGAAATATCAAACTTTTTGGTCAAAATGATCACTTCTATTATTGAGTAAAACAAGACTTAAGTGTGGTTTTTATTCTAGTTGAACAGTAATTAAATAATGAAAAACCCTAAAGCCATCTTCAGACTTCTTGAAATTGGTTGTATATATTATAATTTTTAAATATTTTTCTTAAATTAGGAGGTAATCGACCTTGTTGTTATTTATAATAGAGTGAACTCTTTAATTATTGCCAAGCTTTCGACTTTATTAGAGTCTTCGTCAGGGCTTCTATAAAAACAGCACTTATAAATTACAGACTAATTAACACATCTAACTTACAATTTATGAGATTGTTATAAATCAACCTTTTACAATTGCATGCCACGTTCTCTAACATACACCTATATACATATATTAGTAAGCCTTTGGTAAATTTTCTTCTTGTAATTTATATTAGATGACACATTTCAAAAATAAAACAATACAACGATCAAAAAACATTTCATATAACATCCATTTCAAATTTATGTTCAAATTTATAGATAGAATTTTAATTAAGAAGGTCAGGAGACAGTTAATTGATTTGTGTCTGATTTTTTGTTGATGGTGTTTTCTGTTCTATTAATATGGTGCATTTCAAGAATTAATCTTTTATTGGTTTGCTGTTCTTTATCTAAAATTTTGACGTTGTCCCAATCTACCCTATGATTGTTAATTAATATATGCTCAGCTAGAGCACATCTATCACGTTTTGTAGTGATGTCACTTTTGTGTAAAGATAATCTGTTAGATTGGTATGTTTGTCCTACATAATTTTTACCACAACTGACACATGTTAAACAATAAACTACACCTGACTGAAATTTTAATGGTATTTTTGATTTGAGGTGACTAAACAGATTTGAACCTTTTTTTACATTTTTAACAGCTACTTTTAAATTTTCCCTTTGAAAAATTCTAATCATTTGTATTGTTAAACCAGTTATATTAGGGAGAGAGCCAAAACGAACATCTTCATTATTTATTCGAGTAAGATCAGCATCACGATCATTAACTGTATCAAATTCACTGGCAGAAAATAATATCTTATTTATTAAAACCTTTGGATATGAATTTTTTAAAAGTAAAATTTTAAGTTTATTCAGGTTTTTATTAATAAAATTAGGATGTGAAATTTTAACTATTCTGTTTTTCATTTGTTTTACAAAGTTAATTTTAATTTTTGTTGAATGATTTGACCAAAAATTGATATATCTACCTGAAGCTGTTGGCTTTACATACCAATCCAGAATTAATTTATTATCTTTTCTTATGACCATGGTATCAAGAAACGGAACCCCACCATCAACCTCTCGCTCAACTGTAAACTTGATGTGTTCATCAAAAGAGTTAAAATTTTCCGAAATTTCATCTAGGCCTTGTATAGGTAACAAAAGAATTAAATCATCAACAAATTTTTTTTTACAAATATAATTTGAAAAGACAATTTAGGAATACAAGTGTCAAGCAAATAATCCATTACATATTGACCTAAAATGGGACTTAATTTGGAACCCATAGCACAGCCAAAAATTTGTCTCAAATAAAACCATTTGTATAAATAGTTGTTTTCGTTTTACATTTGAGGAAATTTTAGGACATTCAAAACAAGGGTCAATATTATCCCAACGTTCATTTAAAACTCTTACTATGAGATTTTTAGATATATTACCAAACAGATTAACGACATCAAACGAAACAACTTCGTGGTTTGTTGGCACTTCTTTATCATTAACAAAATTTGCAAATGTAAAAGTGTCTTTTATATAGTAAGCATTGTTAACGTCGTACGCAGATGTTAAAATGCTACATAGTAACATTGATAACTTTGTTGTTGGGCTGTTTATACTTGAAACAATAGGTCTTAAGGGTATGTCAGGTTTATGTATTTTAAGGTTACCATAAATTCTAGGACTTGCCGAATTATATGTTTTATATGATTCTTCTTGTTCTTTTGTCAGGTGTTGAAATTTTTCTAATTTACTAATGTAATTATTTGCTTTTGGCTGTACTGTTCGTGTTGGGTCACATCTCAATATCTTGAAATTATTTTGATCTGACAAAATGTTATTCATTTTAATAACATATTGTTCTTTGTCCATGATTACTGTAGCGCCTCCTTTGTCACTATTTAACACTAATATATTTTGGTTTTCTTTTAGGTAATGACGGTTTGTCTGTTTTATATCTTTGTTTTTATGTATAAAACTAGTAATAACACTAGCTAATTTTGCTCTATAAAAATCTCTGTGTTCTGTATCAACTAACAGTAGTAGGTTTTCAATATCTGCTACTAATTTACCCATGTGAATATCTTTAATCGTTGTTTTATAGCTAAATTTAGGACCTAAAGCTAATGTCATTTTTATGTCTTCGGGTACATTTACAGTGGACAGGTTTACAAACCACTTATCTTGAATTTTAAATTTGTTTGCGTAATTTTGTTTAAGTTTCTGAAATTTATTCAAGTTAGATTCTTTAATTTTATAAAAAAATTTGTTAAATGAAACTTTTAACCTTTTCTCAAATTCTAAAAATATGTATCGTGGGATTATCTGTTGTTTTTATATATGAGCCAGCTAAAAATGAACGAATGAAAGCCACATTCTATGCCTATGCGTATTCTCTAGTAGTTATGCGACAGCCCTGTGTTACCTGCATCCAACCAATCTAAATACCATCAATGTCACCAGCAAGACCTCTTACATTATTCAGAAGATAAATAAAGTGTATGTTTCGACAGAACATTAGTAATCGTCATAACGCAACTTGATAGCTATAGCGATACCATCGCCAGCGGAAATTACATACAAAATGGAAATATCGATAAAATGGTAGACCCAGTTCAGCATGAGAATATTAAATATACAAACAAGAAACCTTAGACATCGGCAAGAAAATTCGACAAAAGCTGAATGCGATGTAAGGATTTGATACTGCATGAATTCTTCTAGTGCTTTAATTTTGTTTGAGATACATATAAGTACACATTGTAGATAAGTGTTAAATAGAATGGCAAGCATAAATTACACCTTACTGAAACTGATATAGATGGATATTACAATGCCCTTTCCTTATTACTCATAACGAGTTCTATGGAGGCAGTTGTCTCAAATAATTTGAAATCTTTTTGTTGGTGCTGAGTAAGTAAATGATATTCAGCTAATGTTTACCTTCAAAGTGGTTGGCTTCGGTTTAAGAAGGCTTTTATCACCATAAGGTTGATAGTCTCAACATTTTTAATGAATTATTTAAACATGGTACATTCCCTATGTATCATTATAACAACTACTATAATTTTAAACGTGAAAATTTCCCTTCGTGGGCTATGCTATCTGAAATTGATTGAGGATGTGCATGATGGCTGACACGATTACTAATCATTGAAAGTTTTGTTTTGTCCACATCCATGTTTACCGAAGCAGTAGTGTAAGCCAGCCTCTAAAGTCCGAACAAATATACTCGTTTTATCAGCGTTAAAAATTTCTCGAGGTTATATAAGGGCACTTTGTTCAAAAAAATTTCTAGGTCCTCGGAATTGATTTACGGCTTTCCCTGATAGCTTTGAAAGTAACCTTATGATAGCCGTGTTATCACCTATCTGCTGTTAAGCTAATAATAAGTTGCTTATATCCGAAAGTATCATTTTCTGTCTGTCTATATCTGCATATGTCATTTTGTCAGTATCATCTTGGCTGGTAATATCATAAGTAACATTAACATAAAAATCACAAAATGTTGTAGTTAAAATTTAACAATAATAAATAAATAAATATTAGGGCCACGTTTCTTGCATCTGACGAAGAGTTAAAACTCAAAAAAATTACGAGGCAGTCGATGAACGTTAGCAGGTAGAATCCACCGAGAAAATGTCGTTATAATGGCAGTTTCAAGTAACGAAAACAATAAATATTGTTCCATCCGATAAACATCAATAATTCGAAACATCCCAGATGTCAATTAGTGCACCCGTACTGACATAGCAAACAGGCTTCGCGTCGCACGATCGGAAAGTTCTAATGACGGTGCATATATCCATAATTCAGGGCGATTGCGTTGTGACTGACAGTTTGTCTGGTGCCTGATTCCCGTGTGGCCCCCGAGCAGGTACACACATCGATACGGGCGTCTGGATCTAGTTGAAAGTGACACCTTTCAGAATTGGGCCGCGCAGAAGAAGAAGACGTCGTTTTCAGACGCCAACCGGAAGCTGCACTCGCTCTTATTCAGAGGAAGGAAAATGCGGCGCATAATATACGGCACGGCCGTTCGCATTCAATAGTGGAAATGGTGCATAAACAAACAAGCTCCAACAGGCGAAATTGATTTATTTATAAACCCGAATCTCATATTTCACGTGCATTATGTGATGTATGGGGATCCATTCGCCGGAGAGCCCAGGTCTCGAATACATCCATCACTATACGGACTGTATGAAAGAAAGTATCCTATTTTAAATTCGATTTTATTCCGCTGTTATTGCATGAAAATATCCTGGAATGTGTCTCGCCCAAAAATGCCATCGGCATACAGTAAACGTACTACCAGTATTTCGCTTCACTGTGTGAATTTCAGTAATACCTTGCTGTCTATACAGATCATAAACGATTTCTTAGTTGGAGAGTTGTACAGAAAACTTTTGGAGCATACTGTTTATGATATAATGGACGAAGTACCACTTAATGTGATCGCTAATATGTGGTACCAGCATCACGGCGCACCACCACATAGAGACAGAGAAGTAACTACCTGTTTGTATTGATGAATTATACCTGTAACTGCAAACTGCTAGAACAAAAATCAATATCCCATTGTTTTATGACAATTTGACCATTGCTTGCTGGCTCTGCCACGGTGCTCTGCTTTTGCTATTGATCAACTTAATTAGGTGACCACGAACATGGCGTCATCCGAAGTGTACTCAGATTTTGGAGCCGACATTTCGACTAAAATGGCCAAAGCTGAAACACCATTATATACCATCTCATATCTTATATCTCCCATCGTTTTCTGTCTATTAAGCCCTATATCGACTTCTTGTCAAAACGTTTGCATTTTGCTGACATTCAAAATGGATAGGGAACGTGCAAAACGTCCCTTTAAATAAAAAAGTTTAAAAAAATAACAAAAATATAGTGGGCAGCTATGTACTGAGGCTTCAGGAGAACAAGCAAAGCCAAATAAAATCTAAAACCACCCCCTTGCGCTAGAACACAAGCTACTACTTACTGGCATCCAATGTTGCATTTTATAAAGGAATGAAAGGACATTAAACCTTATCCAACTAAATAGGTTACGCCAAACCCGAGATAATTGTCATTTTCTACTTCAATATCCAACCAATCCTCATTCCGAAATAATGTTTCGTACATCATCTTCTACTTCACTTGCAATTTTAATCGGTTTTTCTATATTTTTGTCTTTGAGCATCAGGGTTATAAATAAAGCTTTCTTTTCTTTAAAAGAACTTCTTCGTTCTGTTTATTTGATTGATATCATCTGATGTTGCTCCTATATTTTCCCCTACGCTATACAGGATGTTTCACGAATGATAGTGACCCTGACGAAATTAAAAATGCAACCCAAAATAAATTTGCAGAGGTAACATTGATAATTGTTTATCGTCTTTAAAAATATAAAACATTCGTCGAGTAGATAGTTTGAAAATGTCCTTCTCGAATCCAACGTGGATTTTCTTGTGCATAATAATGCATGTTATATTTGTTAACTCCACCATTATTAGAGAATCTTGCTTCATCTGAGAAGCAAATGTTGTCATAAAATCTCACACTCAAATTTTGGTGTTCCCGAAAAAAAGTTACAAAAAGCCAGTCTTTTGGAATAATCTGTCTCCTTTGCCAATTGAAGACAGACTAATACTGGTTGTTCTTGAGACCACCCTTTGACTAATATGAAGATTTTCGTCAATCATTTCCAATACTCTAATTCCATTGTCAGGGCATGTTGCTGTTCTTTCTCTTGACTTTTTCAGTGGTGGCCAGTTTGTCCTTAAAATTAATTCAAATCACATCTGTTTTTTTTATCATTTGAATACATTTTAACTTTTAATAAATACAGTGACAGGAACCATAGCGCATAGCTGTCATGGATTCCCAATTTATTTTTAAAATAATACCGTTATGTATAATAACCATATTGGCTATGAGAATGTATTTTTGGTTGCATTTTTAATTTCGTCAAGGTCATTATCATTCGTGAAGCATCCTGTATAGCTGTTACTTTATCATCGCCTTTAAGAATTATCGATTTTCAAGGCGGGTGGGATGTTAAGTTACCATCTTAGCATATATTGGTTAATGTTGTGAATGTTTTAATTTAATCTCTAATTAATTACGTATCACAAAAATTAACCATTTAATGACTCTTAGAACATGTAGATGATATTTTATTCATTCACTGTTCAGTATCTGTAGGTGTAGGCATCATCACTTTAGTGCTTTGCTTAACAGTTAAGTAGACTTACTTACATCAATTTTAATTCTGCCCCATCATTGTATTTTAGAATGACAATTTCGTTTTATATTTTCAAAGTCGTATGTACGTTGCAAATAAACTAGAAACTCTCGACTGCAAAATGGTGCTGAAATTTGCTCACGAACTGCCTGTCGGGGCTCTTCTGTATCGTGCCAGTCAAAAAAAAGGAGGAAGTTGATACAGGCCTCGGTGTATAAACTAAACATACGGTCGCGTGCTCGGAACGACTGCCACTAACGAAGGGGCCAGAATTACTACCCTATCGGGCTTAATTACAAAATAAAATGTCCTTAATTGGTCAAGTTTCGTGTTATAATCAATATCTTGCGCTCCATTTGCCGTGGCGTGTTCGGCCGCACATGAACTGATGACTGCAGCAGCGACCTACGTGGGGCTCATTTGTATACGGCAAGAAAACAAAAGAGAGACTGATGTGTGCAGGTTTGAAATATCGACGGTACACGCCATGAATACCTTAAATATTCACCGGGTAATCTAGACGATCTGGGGGTGTATTAAGTTTGAATGGGGATGGAGATAAGCGAACGTAATTAATTTCGAAAACACGATCCGGCTTTATTCAAAAATTGGCGAAACAATGAAACCTTTAAAGTTGTCATTGGGGTGAGTGCCGGGGGTGGCTTTGTCCCTATCGATCCGCGGAGGTTCCTTGCCATTCAGACGTGCCTAAAAAGGAACAGGTGAGGGGGTCGCGCACGTATACCTGCTGCGTTTAGGCAAGAATAAATTAGCTGCATGCCACAGACGGATTGCTTATTTTGTGGGTTGAATTATTAAAACAAAGGGATGGCAAGTTTGGCTTCAATTATTTAACGCGCTGCGTTAAACAAGAAGCTATTTATCTGTATTAGTTCATTGTAAAGGGTTCTTTAATAGCAACGCTCGCGTATGCGTGCTAATCATTGAAATTTTGGTCGTGTGCTCCAATCACAAAAGAGCCACAAACTGCAACGGTTGTATCCTTCTAGGAACAGGACCAACTTTCTCCATCTGGTCGCAATGAAATATCCCGACTGAACTATAATAACAGAGCTTTTAACACAGTACTACATTTATATAGAGTATAAGATAATATTTTCTCGGAAAGATCGCTGTCTCTTGAAAACACTGACAAAAAGTTCTTAGTCTGAAGTTTCGATTACACCTGCAATCTTTGTCAAGGACAAAGGACCTCAAAATTTGCCTGACACAAGTTCAAACAAAGTTTTGAAAGTAAATAAACAAATCACCAAGTAAGCGAGACGTCATAGAAACAACGTGCCAACCTGATCAAAAAGAATCTAACGAGCCTACCTACTAGATATATACGAACTACTTGATAAAAGATAACTACAAAATAGCCTTCCAAATGTCACCTAACTCATAATTTCCACAATCCCTATTAAAATTATTAGTATTCCTACAAATTTCTATAGATTCTAGATTAGACGTTTGTGATAATATTTTTCTCTATTTTTCTTTTATCAAAGTCAATCATGTGTTTAGTCAAATATGAGTGTTCAGCTACGGAAGATTTATCTATCTGTTGCAGCCTAGTAACACGTATGTGTACTTTCAAACGCGTACCTACTTTTCTTTTTGTTTGACCTATGTAACACTTGCCACAACAACAAGTAATTTTGTAAACTCCTTCACTCTCTAAATGTACTTAAAATTTTATCTAAATTATTATATGTACTATCAACAACTAAAATATCGTGTTTTCTAAGCACCCTCTTTAATTTTCCGAAAGGCTTTGTTCATAAGGCAAACTCAACTGCAATTTACTTTGTCCTGACTGAGAATTTACTTGATTTGGATGAGCAATTTTATTAAAAACTGACCAAATATTCTTATTGCTATAACCATTTCTCACTAGCGCTGATTTAAGATKATATATTTCTTTTTGTAAAGAGCYTTCGTCTGAGATCCTTTGTGCTCTAACAAATAACGTCCTTATAAGACTATTCTTTTGAGAGGGAGGGTGGTGAGATGTAGCATGTAAATATCTGTCTGTGTGTTCTGTAAACCTTGTGTCCTAACTGTCCAGTGTTTATTCTGTAAATTTGGACATCCAATAAAGGTAAATACCATTGCATTCTAATTCCATAGTAAATTTTATGTCAGGATTTTGACTGTTCAAATGCCCTATAAACCTACCCAACTCCTTTATCCATTGAGGCCAAATAACAAAAGTGTCATCTACGTGCCTATACCAACATTTTGGCTTAAACTGAAAACTGTTTATCTCTACCTGTTTAAAATTTTCCATAAACAAATTGGCACGTTGTTTCTATGTTTGCGGCTGGAGAATTACATGGAATTTCGTCATAAACTAAACGCAAATTCTTTATTAATAAGCCACAGCCATTTTTCAAGAAAAATTTTGAGCTCTGTGTACACAAGACAAGCTTACAAAATTTAGTGATTAATAATAATAAATTAAAATAATAATAATTAATAATAGATTAAAACACCAATAAGCTCCCAAATGTATGATGTGATCTTAATTCAACAATTGTGTTTACTGTAAAAATTAGTGATTTTGATGTCATTAAGTTTGCCGTGCTTTGATCCCATGGATGTTCGGAAAACGTTGGGCTCCCTTACAAAGCCATTTTATAAATAGGATATTAATGTGAATGTAATATAACTAGCTTTATATTTTTATTCTCGTCCTTCAAAAAATGGCGTTTCTAGGTCCATCAGTTTCGGGTTAAATAGACAAGATCGGTCTGGGGCACTGGCCAATACCGCCAATACGTTTGAACCTTGATTTATAATAGTAGGTCATTGTAAACCCCGAACTACACCGTGGGATCAAGACCGTTGTTAGCGGAGCGTGTTCTTGGACACAATGGCTGAACGTCGATAAATGCTTGGGCTAAGCGCAACTAGAGTATTGTGAAGGTAAATTGGCTTAGTTCAGCAGCGGTCCAGTCGAGAATGAATTTTAAGACGCGGGGTTTATAGAGATTAAAACACGTCAGATTACACTTAAATCATTGTAAGTTTGACGTGTTGAGAAAAGAAATCAAGGCAGGGTGATTTTTTTAAAACAAGCCAGAATGGCATCAGAAAACAAACGAGACATTTTTACGTTTAATTCGAAATACAATGCTTATTTGGTTGGCAAGCGATAATTGTCTTATTTACTTTCAATTGTCATGTTTTGATTTAAGAAGTTAAATTTTCAAATCAATTTGCAACGCAGTTTGTAAATTATGAAAATGGGATATGATAGTGTGCTTCAGTAAACCAAAGAAAATATGCAAGCTGCAGAAAATGCAGCAAAAAAATACTAGAACAAATTAGTATCATATTCTGAAGTTTTACATATTTCTAGTTAGTACAAGTGTTATTTATAACACTAGTACTTACTCAACTAATACACTACATTAGCTAATTTATCTGACTGCCATTTATAAATTCGGTTCGTTATTTTTATATGAACATTTGAACAAATTAATAGCTTTTACCTGCGGATAAGACAAGCTATCAAGTGTTGGATCAGACGTGATCATAACCATGTTCATAATATCTTCCATTGTTGCCTTTCTCGAAATCTTTCTTGCATTGTCTTTCCTAGATCGTTTTAAATATTTATATTTGCCTGAACGACTCAATAAATTCCGCTCCATGTATCAATGTTTTGTGCATCATTCGTGGCATAAAGTACCAATTATAATTATGGATAGGTGGTATATTAACAATTCGTCGACACCTGTTATAAGTAACTCTAGCTTAGGATTTCAAAAAATCGTTTTTCCATATTCCAATCGTTAGTAGTTGAAAAATCAGGCTTAGGAATGTCCACGAGAAAGCACTTTTTCTTTACGCAATTTTTCCTGTATGTTGCCTTTCCTAGTGTTCACAATCGCTAATCTTATTTTTTAAGGAACCCTATAGACATGACGTATAAGATTTAACTCTCGGTTCTTCGTAGAAATCCGACGCTATATTGCAATGGGTGGCAACAAAAGTCAAGGTAATCGTATAAAATGCCGAACATGCATCATGCGCCCGCAGGTCTTTCCCCAAATTACATCCGCATATTTCGCAACACCCCGTTGATGGCGCCGAGGCGTCGCCGTCGAAGCTAATGCGGAAAAATCCCGAAAGGAATTCGTTGTTAGACAAACTTCTGTATGGATTTAGGTACACAAAGAATTTAATGGGAAATGGCATCGCAAATATGAAACGACGTATAAAAGGCGGCGCGAGTGGCACGCGGAAGCTGTGTATAAGGGAAACATTCCGTGACTGGAATGTAGCCGAATTGCAAGTACATTTTTATTGTCAGCGGGACCCTTTTACAAATGCGACCCCTTGCGCGTGTTATGCGTGTATGTAAACATCTGTCCAAGATAAAGTATTGACAATTCGCTTCGAAATGTTGGTATGCCACCACAGGACTCTTAAAACTAAAATCTTTGTTGATTCATGTAAAATAGCATCCGCTTTTGTAATAGGGTCGACATTGATCTTGTAAGAGACATCTTCAGGGTAGGAACGTGACGCTAACTTAATGCAAAAACACGTGAGAGCTGAACTAATTTGGTAAGGTTTGATCGCGTCAAGTTTCTGCCAAATTCTTTTCCTGATGATGCCCCTTACGAGAGTGGGCGAAACATCCAAAGCGCCGCTTTTAAGATTTCAATCTGTTGTTTACCCCTCAGGCTACAATTCGTACTTAAAAAGAGTGTCATCTAACTAAAAACTAAACTAACTAAAAAAATTGTAACAAAATACTAAATGATAGAATAGCAATGTCAACATGTCTTTTTCTCAAAGCCAGCTTTCTAATTTTCAGCGACCGAGATAGAGGACACGCTATAAGTAGCTATATTCCCAAAATTACTACTACTCGTATTTTACCTGTAGTTGCCAGTCGAAGATCTTTATTTTTGTCACCGACATACACTGCTTAAAATGGTCTAAGGAACTTTTTCTGGGTTTTTATTAAATTTGGACCTATTCTAATGTTGGCAATACTTGCAACTGCAACTTGCAATAACAGCCGAAAGATTGTATAAAAATTAGACAAGAATTAGATATTTTATTGGTAGTTAAATACAGAGTTTTTCTTAAATTCTTAGCGAGCCTAGTACGCTGTGTTACCACCTCGAGAATTAATAATGACCTGACATCTCCTAGGCATGCTCAAAATGCATCGATCGATGGCTTCTTGTGGAATCAAATTCCATTGCTCCCTTAACAGATTTTCAATATCAGAACAGTTATGTATATGCGGCATAAATGGTGTTAACCTTCTTTGAAGCATGTCCCAAGCATGCTCAATAGGATTCATGTCTGGCGATTGAGGAGGGCATGTAAGAACACGAATCTGTTCATCAGCCAACCAGTTGGTTACTCTGTGACCAATATGTGGTCGTGCATTGTCATGCATATACAGTAAATCTAGCCCGGCAACATATGCGAATGGTTGAACAACAGGTTCTAGAACTTGCTGTCGATGCAAACGAGGTCTGTTTTATGGTGGAGAATGATACCGCTCCAAACCATGACAGATCCTCCTCTGTACATACGGGCCTCCTGAGAGTGCATGATCCTCTCTAATTCGCCCTTTCCACGCCTTTCCACACGTAACTTCCGTTGGAAATGTTACTCCTTTGAAAATACTTTGTATGTGTTAGAAAAATTTGCCCCCTATTTTGAAAAGAAAGCCCCGTATCAAAATTAAAAAATTGCACTCTGAATTCGAAGCAGGTCGCCAAGAATTTTCTCGTGAATTCCTCCACTTTTACGGCATATAAAAGCTCTTTTGAAAGCTTACGTTCAGCGATAGACGCTTTTTGTCAACAAAAAGGGTATGATAGATTAGCGTGTACAAAAACAATTTCGATGAATGTCTTTGGACAGATTACTAGTAAATCCATAAAATAACATCCCTTGTAAGCCATAAGCAACTGGATAACTTCATTTAACACTTCTTATGTAGTTATAGGTATATCAGTTTTGAACCTATTAGATTGAGAAGCTATATTTTAGGTTGATCCAGTTTTTTTTGTCTTTGTAACAATTCAGGGAATCTTCAATTGCTCCACATCCTCAAAGTTTAGGGAAAAATTTTGCTGGTTAAGAATTTGAGTTGTAGACACTTTGCATTGAACAAACATTCGTTGGCGATCCTTTTGCAAAATGGGTCTTGTGGGATATAGTTGACGATTTAATCATTAGAGTTATCAATTTTATAAATATGCTGTGACGTGCCAATTGGTTGAAAACCATCTACTGCTAATTCCAGTTTATTATATTATAATGATTTGCTCATTTACCAACGAATGAACATGCACTAGATCTATTATGCTTAAGCACATATTTCTGGGTTTTTCCTTTGCTTCTTTCTTCATCATAACTAAATGCACGTGATCATAAACCATAATCTCACCTTGCCCTACTCTTCCCGCAACCCACCGCGTTTTCCATTCGTAGATTAGATGTCCCAGTATAAGCTTACGTGTCACTGAATGTTACGTATCCAGTTTCCTTTCATTCATGCATGGAACTTCAGCCCCACGTGCGGGCGCCCAATTCAGATCGACTCCTGCCAATCACGTTGGCCGACCTCGCCGTGACGGACAGCCCTGAACTGATCGTTCCAGTCGCTGGGACTCGAATTGCCTCCTCCTCGGTATCGAACTATGTTCGCGCCAGGGTGTTGAATCTTTGATGCAACCATGGCTTCCAACATTTCACGTCAAGATTCTCGCGCGCCGGCACCGTTAAAAATTAAATCGCACGGCGAGGCGAACGCATTAAAGATCAGTTTCTACCTGAGGTGCCCTAATGGATACGTAATTGGGCTAATTTTTCAAGTGGGATGCACGAAATATTGTCAAGAACAGCAACAAACAAAGTAGAAGTAAAACAACGGTGTGCTGTAGTAATTTGTTGCATTACAGGTACGTAGCGCCTTATTGTTTGGGATTTTGTTCTAGGTATGAGCATATCGGGTGCTCTGTTTCCGGTACGTGTACTCAGTCCGCAGTTTCTGTACGTACAGGACGTCTTAAATGTAGCTACATTTTACAGTTGTAACTGAATTTGTAACATTAAATCCTTCCCTCAAGAAATAAGCGTTATATCTGCGTTATTTTATGTAATTTAAAGGTATAGCCCATGTTCAGCTAAATTAAACGTAAAGCGAAATATGTCAATCAAACTAAGGGTTGTCCGTTTGTAAATTACTAGGGGAAATTTATAAGAAACTTGAGCAATGTTCAGTATTACGCTATCCTCAATTCCCTTACCCAGGGATGAAAAAGAATCGTGTTTTGTACTTCTCCAAACGAAATAAGGTTCTGATCACTCAATAATTGCTCGTTTACTTACAGTGAATTCTTGGCTGTAAGTAATCATACAACTTCTGGTTAATTTTCTCCACTTTGGTTTCCACCATTCTAAAACTATTTAACTTTTTAAACAATGGCACAGCAATAGAACCATATCTCGTTTGGAATACGAAGAACTGCGTTACTGTACTGTATTATTAACATATGAATTTTCGAAATTGTTTGAAGATTTCCCAGTAAATACTATCATGAATTGTTATACAACTATTGTAGTAATATTATTAAGTCTTAATGGCACAATGTAATAACTGACTAACTGTGTTTGCTATGTATTGCTGCACTGGGGTATTGTATTTTACATTCATATCATCAAATTGATATTAACTTGTTATATGGGCAATATAACGTACAGTAATGCTTTTCCTGGTAAACGATGATGTATTAGCTGCTAGCATATTAAATTTAATACGAGGCTATTAAATGTCTATCAAGTTTTCGATATCTTAGACTTGCAGATGCATGCTATCGCTTACTTGCATGTTCCATTATATATTATGTCAATATAAACAAAACACTGTTGTTACACTAAAGCTCCGAATAAGCAGCAACTGCGCCGCTGTACTTCTTTGTCTACCACTGCAGTAATATTTACGATATTACTCTTCGTTGTCTTCCACACCCAGGAATTTCTTGTATCGATAAGGGGAAGTCCGTCTATAATGAAAGTATTATTTAAGCTAGATAAAAATGTTTCGAATAAAAGTTGTACATGATGAAGTGCTTCACAAGCACCCTGTTTAGTATTGCACCATTTCTGAGTTATTTCACATTTTGTGCAAAATTTGACGTTTGCAATTGTTAGGCGCCACTTTTCTCATATGTTACAGGGGTACATCATTTTGCAATTGGCATCTATACATTTTAGGAAATTTCAGAAGATAATACCCGTGTAACATCAAAGAAACAGGTTCTCGTTATAGACCTATTTTCACTTGCTGAATCACACCGCATTTATATTTCAGCTCCGCACTAATCGGTACTGCGATAACATCATCTTGTCTCTTCTTGATTCTGGGTATAGTTCCTTTTACTGCTTAATAATGGAGTGCTTGTCACATAAGCATAAAGGTAGTAGTTCGTAACACTATTAGATGTCGGGGCTAGATTGTGATACTGCCTTAAAGGTCGTTAATATTAATTCCGATAGTGCGCGTAGTTAACAGGCATTGCCTGGAGTTACACAGGACAACGCTACAGAATATAGGCCATTTAAGTTAATTTTGTGTAGAGAAAACTTAAAATGTTATTGCATATCTTACGAGGGTGAGGAAATTTCTTTAAAACGCTAACAAACAATTCTCGATATGTAATCGCCTCCATAAGTTCAAGCAAAATTTTGACAGCGTTTTCCTGAAAGCTTACTATTTACTGGGTTTTTTCAGTGACGACTAAATGGGTTCGCTTAATAGACGATTTGTGTTTTAAGCAATTTGTTTGAAAGCTTCAGGACCTGTTGAATTGTCAGTTAAATAAATAGCAATGAAATACATTGACTTCATAGTGTTGGCAATAAGTATGATCCGATTTCAGTGTTTTCAGATCGAAACCAGCAGTTTCTGATCTGTTCTAGTGGGATCAGATGTAAATAACACTAAACTACCATAATGTTTGCTTCTTTGACTTATTACAGGTGCGCAATAACATTCTGATAAAATAACTCGATTACGCACACGTTTGCATGTTTAACTTCACCTTACAGTTTTTTATAATCACAAGTAGAATCCCTCACTTTTCGGAAACTTACATGTGCCTTCTCTTGTAGGATATTTCACCAATTGCCAAAATATCACTTTAGAGACGGACGAAGGTACGTGTAAAACGCATTTTTACGAATGCCTTCGTATTTTTTCTCTGATGTCTCCATGTGTAATTTGATGGCATGTCCTACTGGTATTATATGGTCTGTGTACTAGCATTTGCGATGGGCGATATCTTACAGACTCTGACCTACTCATCATGTTCTAATTTTGTCAAACTGTCAAACAGTGGAAAATCTACTTATCGCTCATTTCTATGGAAGGCTTTTCCCTTCTTACGTCATGTAGCCTTAACACAAAAAAAATACGATATCGCCGATCGCTCTACTGCACTCTCGCTGGCTCACTTTTACACCAGTTGTATGTCGAGGCTTATCACACGCTGTAGCCAGATGTCGCTGTTCACCCTTAATATTCGCACGCATTCATGCATTTATTCATGTTTTGCCTGCGCGTGGTTCACTTGAGGTGGGATTCTCATATATGTATATCAGATACAAGGGACCCATTTTCGCGCATCGGGATTATCTGAATACCGATGACTTCGATATCGTGAATAATTACGTAAGCGGGATTTGCGTTAATTATCAAGGACACTGCATTCTCGTTTTGCTATAATTTGAAATGCTATGCCCCGTTCGTTATGTGCTGTAATTAATTGAGGCTCTTTCAAACGCCATCTGCTTTGTTATTATGGGGTAACACTATACAGGTGTATTCATAGCATAACGATACCTGTTTGGCTGTATTTAAACCATTGTGTAGAAATTCGAGATGATTACATTACGTGGTATTGATTTTATACCTCTCCTATTTTGTGGCCTTTTTTAAATTTTATTGGCATTATTAGTCGCGAAGATAATGGAAATGTTTCTTATATCAGGTGTATTACCTATAAATTACTAGGTCAGTCAGTTTTTAATAATTTAATTGGTCAAAATACAGACTCCTCTACTGCTTAATCGCTCAAAAACTGGTGTGAGAAATGATATGTTCTACTCAAAATGCAAGATAGTGTAATACTAGCTACCAACTTAAAAATTTATATTAGTTGTTCATGTCAATTATTATTGTGACTCGATGCTTGTTTTGTTGTTACTTGTTTACTTTTTTTGTAGTAGGAGCCAGCTAGGTACGATTATGCATGAGTAGATGCACTGACTAATATGCAAAAACAACCATGAAAACATTTAAATCATATTATGAACAAGAATAACTATCCTGGATCTCGTTCTGACCAATCTGCTTTGTGATGCTAAGTCGGCTGCTGTACCAATTGATGCTCTATAGTAAATTGCTTGATTTTGACTGGTCGTCACTCTACGTTTTTTACAGATATCGGGGAACAGAATTTTGGAAGAAGTTAACGAAAGAAATAAAGTTCTGTCTTGAAAATGACCAATGCAAAACCACATAAAATTCATTACTACATGCAATAAGTAGGTAATAAGTCAGCAGTGCAGCCAATCTAAGGGTCTATACTTAAACAAAGCCATCTGGTGTGCTTCTTTTACACCTTTTGAAGGTGTGAACAAGTATGTGTTTACTTGCTTTATTTACATCAAGAATTTTCGTGAAGTTTAACCGGAAAAAAATACAGAGGCAGTTCCCTAGACTTTTAATTGCATCGGAACCTCAAGTACTAAAGTTATCGGTTCTACTTGCACCTCCACTTGCCTCTGTAGAAAGTGATTTGGCCATAAATATACGTTTTGTTAACCTGAATTATAAAAAAAATTCAACGTCGTCACACTTCACAAAAGAATTAATCTTAGGGCTTGTAAATCTTCTGTTTTCTTAGTAAGAATAATATGGGTAACAAGAAGACAGCATTGAAGCTCAATACTCGACTCGGACAACTGAACTGTGAGGTGAGATTGTGTTGTTTTCTAGAGATGATGTTGGACATACATGACTGGATGAAACAATTACATAAGACCAAGGGAATCTTGATAATTTTACTTGATAGCGTTAATTTATTAACGATAGGACGCAATATCAACAAAAAAAATAACTGAATTGTTTGTGTGTGCGATGGGCACGTGCTTATTTAAATTTGGCGCTCAATGAGTAAACGTAATGAGTTGGAGTGGGGATATAAATGCAAGCTTGCTAAAATGACGAAACGAAGTGCCAGCAACCCCTTATATTCCCATTGTTATCTGTAAAACATGTGTCTTTCTTAAGTACACACGAGCTTTATTACAGTTTACTTTCCGACCCTCGTTCAGACCCCACTTTGCGTCCCGAATTCGGGCCCGCCGAAAACCGTTTCGCACATCGGTTTTCGGGCGAATTAATTTTAATTAGTAGCGGGGGCGTTCGCATTTTCTCGGCCCCGTCGACAGGTGCACGTCAAAATAGCGCGTTCAGGGACGGCAGCCGCGGGCGAACATAAACGAGTCCGCCCGTATCAAAGGAGAATAATTAGACGACTTTAAGCGGCAGAGTGTAAATAATGCGATTTCGAAATGAATGTGGCATAAAAACGGCGGGAGGAATAAGTGCCGGGCCCTCCCGGAGGATTTACGTTTCATCTCGGCATTCCTGGGATACAAATCTTGTATCTCAGCGTACCCAATTAAAAGGCTATTTAGATTATTTCGGATGCTCTCGGTACGGCGTCGGGGACGGGGCCCGTAAATCCCTCCCGGGCTAATAACTCACAAAATTTGCTGTTTCTTGGAAACAGATGCGAGGGATTGCCGTAAAATTGTTCCGCCCTCTTCTGCGGACAGAAAAATGCCGTTGCAGGGTCCCCACGAGTAAGTACAGGTTGTACCAACTAAAATAGATTTTCTCGAAGTTTGTAAAAAAATCTGAAACGAGAGAACTTTAGCGTAAAGGAGAACCAAAATTTTTTCTTCCTTTCAAAGTTATTTCTGTATTCCTGTAGCGCCCAGTTGCCTCTTTAATAGCAAGAGAGATCTAGTGTCTCACCATTTTCTATGCAGCCATGCTTTTTTTCTAATTTTAATTATTTTTTGAGAACACCCTGTAGATCACTCTGAGGGAAAACAAAAGTTGCTGAAAATGTCCACTTCCAGCTTTCATACAATAATACATTCGATTTTCAAAAGCTTGTACATGTTAAAATAAAATAAAATACCGTTTCATATTATTATTATTTTCCGTCATATGACTTAATCATGGTAATGCTACATAATACGAAGTCTGTAAGTTTGTAATTATTTCCCATTATCGTTGCTTCTTTCACCCCTTGTTTACTTTACACTGACATTCCCGGTTTATCTATTAAATGTACGTTATTTATTACGATTTGGAAGGAACTGGGTGTATTTGTATCAGTACCCCTACATTCTCAACAATATTCCCTAATTAAGGGTTAGGCAATGATCAATACAACTACATAAATTGGGCTGCAAATGTATGGAAAAATATGACACTTTGATTTCGTTTCCTTAATAAATTTTCACACACAAGGCGAGAACTTCAACTTGGCACAAACAAGCAATGAAAATAAACTCAACTTTATCTGTTCTTTGACACCAATATAGACATGGTCAATTTCTGTTGATCTAAATTTCAGTATATAATTTTACCTTCGATATGTCACAAGAGAACACAAGCCAGATGAAGAATATATATTAAACGTGTTATATTCTTTTTCAGCCGTTTGCCAAACTAAGTAGAATTATAAAACTTAAATGACAAGATGAAGTCATAACTCGATTGAAGAAACTGAATTTCGGAACCCATATCTGTTGTAGAGTGTTAATATTATTTACATGGTTGCCTTATTATACATTACGTTATTATACAGTTCTTTCAATTTTAGTTTTTCGTTTACCCAAACTTGTATCATTCGACTTTAAGATATAATGATGATTTTCTCGCGAGACAGATACAAAACACTCAATCGTTAAGGGCTAGCATTCGGTACTGTTTTGGTTTCAAGCCTAAAAGAGCAAACGAGAGTTTTGAAAATGTTATTAAAGATTGTCCACGAAAAACATTGGCCGTTCAAAAAAAAACTATAAAATAGTTATTCAGATTAACATTACAATGTACGGACTATCTGAATTCTTAGCTCTATAGCATATAATAAACATTTAGCTTCAAATGAGTCCATAACTAAAATCTCGAACTTTCTTACGTCCCTCGTCATATCTTGTGAATACATCATATGAACCATTTCCATTTTTTTTTCAAAATCCGTGATGTTCTTTGCTTTATCTATTGTTTTTCTGGGTTCGCACTTTACATGGGACCAGTATTTTTCAATAGGCCTTAACTCTGTGCAACGGATTACTGCTTTTATGAATGCAATAACTACTTTATCAAGCATTGCTCTAAGTATTTTTTTTTTGATTTATAGTTCTTTTAAAGACAAAACTTTTAGAGAGCTTACCGCAAGAGCAAATAGCTTGCCAATCCAGGAATTTTTCAGCACACTTTGACCTTTTTTTGTTTATATTTGTCTTGAATATCGAGTTTATTAAAACAAGTAAAAAATTCTTCTTGAACATAAGATTTGGAGGTTCCAACTTTTTGACCACATCCCTCACAGAGTCATTGAGATTTCGACTTAAGGAACTTGACACTCTTTTTCCGTGATTTTACAGGCAACACTTGATTATCTGCCGGAATCTGGTTTGCGATTAATAGTTAAGCGTTGACTGAAGTTATTCAGAACATTTGCTACCATCGACTTTGATATTACCAAAAATTGCTCGAAAAGACATTTCTGGGTTCTCGTTTCTCCTGCACAGGATTTTTAGGCGAAGCAAACATTGTTTCGAATTTTTAATTAAATACAGATACTTTCGGAGATACGTCATTTTCAAAAAAATCCTGCTCTCATGTTATTACTTAGTGCGATATTTTCTTAAAGCTCTTGAAAAAATACATGCGGTTTAGCATAAACCTTGAATGGCGGCTTCACAAACAAAAATCCAAAATTTATTTTCAGTGGAAGGTCGCTAGATTGTTCTTCTGGCTTTAATCGCTGGAGTGTCTTCATATTTGGAACGAATACTTTTTTGTTAATCTGAATTTTTCTTTATAGTCATACGCTAGTTTTAATATTCCCACCGAAACGTTTTTTTTGATATAATACTTGTTGACAATTCTGATATTTATACTATAGAGAGAAACTAATAAATATGTAAGCAATAACAAAATGATGCAAGATTTTCGTGTTAGTAAAATATTCTTTTTTGCAAAAGTAACGACACAATTTGCAAAAAGTTTTCATGATGTCACCAAATATTGTAATAGGGTATATCCCCTACCCCCCCCCCTATCTGGTCTCGGAAAATGTATCGTAAAACACTGATTGATTGTAACATATAACAACCGATAGGATTTCGCGAAGGTGGGCCCCCATTGCTATGTTGCCAGAACACCTATGCCACGGCTTGTAATTGAAGACGACTCCGATGATATGTATATGCAGAATGATAAAAAACGCTCAAAGCATTGTTTAAACCGTTGAATGTAGGTGGTAATTATTAAGACCTATTCTCGTGTCATTAGTTAAGCAACACAGTAGAGTGTAAGCCGCAGGCCATCAGCGCCGCCACTGCCCCCATAACAGCGAAAGCCGCCGTCAAAGGGCCGCAGAAGCAAACGGCCCGTGTGATTTCAAAGTTACACAAATGCGTGGTGCAGAATCCGCGTTAAGGCATGTTTAATATCAAGAAGCGATGCCGTTATGTAGGCGAAGGCCTTTATTATATGGACGCTTGAGTGTATTAGCGCGTCTCGCGGTGTACCCAGATTGGAATGAAGAGGTCCGAGCCGGGGCCTCCGGAGAACATTAAGTGTACTTTATTCGCCCTGCGGCCCGAAGTTACGGTTTAATATCTGTGGTTCAGCGGTCGTCATTCATTTCACTTACGAAACGTAACGTTTCTCTCTCTGCCGCCGGCCTATCGCCTTATTGCGCGCACGCCTAGTTGCCAGATTTTGTGATCGAAGATTTTTTGCTAGCAAACTCCAGAACGGGGAAGGTTCGCGACATTTCCGTAACGTGAAATGATCTCTACATGTCCGTTGCTGCAGCTACTCATTCGCCATCTTGAAGACCACTATCAGCTACGCGTCATCCCATTTTGCTGAGCTTCTTAGCTTGAAGTGTTTTTCGCATCTTCGGCATCTTCAAAAGAAAGTGACTTCGTTTCAGTTGCGGATGATTTATTATTTATTATCTTTACAGAGCTATAATATAATTTGCTCCTAAATATTTTTGAAATGCTTGATATTAAATAGAACATACCCAGAGTATGTGCAAAACAGATGAATGATGGCCAGCGATGGGGATGAGACGCGTTGGCGCCGACCTCAGATCGTGCCGACCATCGTATACTAGTGGCGGCGGAACCAAAAAACGAATTAAAAAGAAAACATACTTAGAAGAAGCAATAAAACTGTACGCACATTCGAGTGGATTGTCAAGTTACTACCAGAAATTGAAGGCAGAAAAAGAAAACAAGCGAAACAACATTATACAATGAAAAGAATTAATACATAGATACATATGCACTATCTGATCACTATCACAGTCACTGTCACTACTATACACAGTGAAAGTTATTTACTGCCTGAATTGACTTTTTATGAACATGTATGATATTTTTAATGGATTTTACAGGCATATGAAGAAATGAAAAAGTATTGCCAGCCTTGACCGAGATTTGAACTCGGGCCTATTGAACACTAGTCAAACGCTCTACCCACTGAGCTACCAAGGCCCTATTCAGAATCGAGGTCAAAGCGGCATATATTCATCAAAGTTATGTAATGCTGGATGGCGTTCAGCAGCATTGCATAACTTTGATGAATGTATGCCGCTTTGACCTCGATTCTGAATAGGGCCTTGGTAGCTCAGTGGGTAGAGCGTTTGACTAGTGTTCAATAGGCTCGAGTTCAAATCTCGGTCAAGGCTGGCAATACTTTTTCATTTCTTCATATGCCTGTAAAACCCATTAAAAATATCATACTGTCACTACTGCCTTGTAAGTTAATAATTAGAGGTTCCACTTCACTGAGATTATCAACAAACACATCATGCTCCATATTTTGTCCTCTGCTTTAATCACGTGGTCACAGCGCTTCTTCCAATCTTCGGATGTTATCGTAAAACGGTACATCCATGACTTCATAACAAGTTGTCAAACTTGTSAGTTACAATGCGCTTTTTGTTATTTTTAATAATTTCGTACAGTTTTGGTTTCAAACTGTTTGGATCGAAATTAATGTTACGATCCGTAAGCCATCACACCATATCTGCTTTCTTGGAATTCGACGACGGTGATGGATTGGTTTTGCACTTTATGGTACGGCGCATTATCTATAACAAAGACCGAATTCCTTGGCAAATTGGGGATTAACATGTTTTCCAGCCACTTTCCGTAATTACCAGAATTCATTTCTGAATTGTAATCAACACTTTTTGTTCTCGCCTTGAAATTAATAGGCATCCGGGTAAGAACCCCTTTTCCCATCCTGCTTGTATGATTATAAGCCTCTGACCTTTGGACATATTTACAAATAACCCTTTTGTCGAATCAACCGTCCAGTTTTTCGAAGAAGTGTGTGCACTATGCAGGTAACTTTCGTCCAGATATACAATTGGTGTATTCTGACTTCGGATATATTTTATTTTCTCCAAATAAGAAATTCGAAGTGATGTGATGTCGTACCTTTCGATTATTTTGAGTTCTCCTCCACCTGAATCCCATGTTGTGCTATAAAACCCTCAAAGTATCGTTCGATCCATGCCAATCCAAGTCAGTTCGTATCTTCTAGTTTAATTGTGCTACTGTCACACGATTTCCTTCGGTCTTGTGAAATTCGTGAACGATATGACGCAAATCAGTCTTCTTGTATTCCGGAAAATCGGCTGTCAGGCTACTCTTCCTCGGTCTCTTATTTCCAGGAGTACTGAATTGTGGTTTTCCATTATTTTTCGTTATACTGCAATCACCTTCACTAACAATCATCTCGATAGTTCTGCCAGAGATTCCCGTAGCAATAGATGTCTTACATTTCACACTTTCAAGAGTATCTGAGGCACCGCTTTCATTTTTAAAATAATAAAACACACGGTACACTATTTCCCTCGTTGACTTCGCAAAGTTTCTTTTTCGCCGTCAGACATCGTGCACAATTTTCAGTCACGACACGACCACGTGCGATTACTGCAAGTACTACCATTACGCCGGCACTGGTTCTGAGTTGCAAATGCGTTTTTGCGCAGCCCCCACCGCTCGTCATCATTCATCTGTTTTGCAGTACTGAAGTTAAAATATAAATATGCTTAATCCGCTAGGTAATTTCTACTCACATTTTGTTGTTGATAGATGTACGTAAAATATAGTAAAAGTAAGTAGTAGTAAAATATTTATTTCTTAGTTCCCCATGTTTATATGATTGAAATTAGTGTAATGTATTCCTGCTTGTAATATGTAGGTATGCATCTATAAAGATAGTTTGCATGATGCGCCATCTGCATGGCTGCACAATTTTGTGATCTGTTAGCCTATTTTTAAAGAAAACTAAAACTACAATTCTTAAAGCGTCTTGTTTCCTAACCACTCTGCGGAAAGCAACAAAAAAAACATAGGGTAAAAGCAGACGTATTATGAAAGTACGACAAAACCCAAACTTCTCACTCACAATACAGTACAAAATTTCCTCCATGCACTAGCTATTCAATTTCTAAATTATCTGGAATCCGTTCAATTGAAGCATAATTGGCAACACCGGGTGCGCCAGATGCCGCACCCTTGTATCCCATTGTGTTGCTGATCTTTTATCGGGGAGACACGTCAGTTGCAACACGTGACCAATTACTATTAAGCTTTTCTGCGTCATCAGTTCTACACACGCCTAAACCTGATGTGTGGCGTGTTTTGGTGAAAAGACTTGTACTGCCCGCTGTGATACATAAGCCGACTGTATGGCACGAGCTGAAATTAAGTAAAGGCTACCGGGGGAACGAAGTCCACAACCCGTTACGAAAGCTCTCAATAAACCTCTTATCTTAACAAAATATTAGTACGTGCAAGCCCTGTTAGACATGTCATTTTTTCGAAGATATTTTTGTATGGTCGAAACCGATCACTTTCTCATAGAAGTCATCAAACTAAGTTGGTACGTGCCCCAATTTTAAGTAAAAAAAACCCTTTGTCAAAACATAAAGTATTGTAGTAACAGGATTTTTCTAAAAAGCTCCTTGGAAAGCTTATATTCAGCAATAGACAATTCAAAGGAAAAATGACCAATATGAACAGGATTTGTAACCATCAGTATAACATGTAGAACTTATCGATATTCGTAAGAATTTCAGTAGAAATTAAATATGCGGCTACTTGAAATGCGGTATTTCTCCTCGCCAAATTTTTCTAGTATCTGCAAAAACGATTGTAATCAAATTCAGTTCATTCGCCGATATTTTTGGAAGTTTTATAGCTACCGAAATCTTCGCTTGCTAGAACGTCACACATTTGCGTTGCCGTGAACAATTGTGAGTTACACCCAGTGATGATATTACAGGTACATAGATCGTGACCAATTCATATAAATGAGTATAGTACACGGTGTCGTCATTGTGCCTTGCAGATAGCGACACCAGCAGAATTCCAAGCAGTGTGCAGTTCTTTAAAGGAAGCACCGCTACGTGCTGTCGTTTTGATGTGGTTACGACTCTTTGTTATGATATTTGACACTTGAACACACGTCATACCGAAGGTACATATGCAATGCTCCTCTTAAGCTAAATAAATTGAACAAACTGGGAAGTTTGTCGGGGATGAAAATGGTCGGTATGAAAAAAGGGGAATGAATTTTGAAAATGATTTGTACATTTAATATCTCGGTAATAATAAGCAGAATCCAGGACTTTCTCCAGTCCTTTCTGTCCTTAGCCTTCACTTGCTAGTCTGTTATAGCACCATCACTTTCATCTTGTGCTTGGCCTTCCCCCACCTAGCTTGCTATCCAATATCTTTCTTGATATCCTACTTTGCTGCATCCCCATGCTACCATCTCAGTCATTACCCTTTTATCACCAGCACCACGTTCGGTTCCGCAAACAACTCATCTAGTCCTGTTTGTTCTTCTTTGCCATGTACTGTCTACTTTTTTACTACCATAGATTTTACGTAGGACCTTCCTTATCTTCCCATTTACATTCATAGTATTTGTATTTCCCCTTAACGTGACCTTAATCGTCCTTATCAATTTCTTTTTTATTCCTAGCTCCTCCAATACTTTATACAGTTCGTTTTCTTTTATTTTATCATACATTTGCTTAGTCTATTAATAAACACATACGTTTCTTTCTTACATTCATAATTTTCAGCTTGGATTTTTTAAATGTGAAGAGTTTGTCTACGACAGATCTGCCTTTTCTAAAGCCACACCGATACTCACCAATCTCACTGTCTACACTAAGGGCCAGTCTGTTTTTTATACATATTGTCAAGATCTTGTATGTTATGTTCAACATTGCTATTTCTTCAGTTCAGGTTCCTCGCTTTGCCAGTTTCGAGTAATTACAAATAGTTATTGTACCTTATCTTTTGCGTTCTTTGTACACTAGTCTGTAGTTTTCTCAGTAGATGGCAGAATATAACTAACTTGTCAGTTGTGTGCACCAGAACAATTTGTGGACATTTGTTTCGGCTTATAAAGCCTTCTCAGCACAACTATAGTACCAATACAATCCTCTGTCGGATTTTAAATACTCACTGTAAGATGGGATACCGTTTAGATTAAAGGTTCCCTTTATAGACCGGTGGGTGACACCGTTAATTGCCAATAGATGGCATGACGTTGCCCACAATTATAATTCTCGCGTAACTTGTCATAATTCGTTAAACATGACCTACTGCAATTTATTGGAGATTTGATATTAGTGTTGCTAAAACTAAAGAAAGCTCTAAAGAGAGGGACGAGCTACGGTACAGCAACATACATCGTTCTTGTTCTAAAATCTATATTTATTGCGGATTCCAGTGGTAGCTGTTTATTTATTTATTTTTTTAAATGACAGCTCATGTCTGCAGTATCACCGCGCGTTCCGCTTTCTTAATTCAAATGAACACGCGGGACAGAGCGCCGGTCGACAGAGCGTGAAGATAAATCTCCAATGGAGCGTCCGGCCATATCTCAATCGTCCCCAATGAAACAAGTTATATACAACCCCCCGCGGTGGGGTCGTAAACCAAACGAGGACACAGTTCCCAATCAGAATCGCGGTGAAAAGCTATGAAGGCCCCCGACTGTATCGATAATTTAATAGATTGGCGTTTCCCGTTAAATAGAAACTGTGGTTGACTCTTCGCGCTATCTTATCGGTGGGTTGGTCCAAAGTGTCGCGTTGCAGTTTCAGGACGGTCGATGAAATATCATCTTTGGTCCGCCTGTCCCCAGCTTTCGTTTGCTGGTGTTGTGGGTTGTGGACAAAGAGTTAAGAAGGATTGACAAAGTTTAAACATGGGGTCGCTACAAAGAGCATTTCTCTCAATTATTCTGGATTGAAGCTTACCTTATATGATGATTTAACAAATTTGAGAACTGAGAGCTTAGAAATGTAAAAGTACTGGAATATTTTTAAATTTAAAAACAATTGGACTTTGAGGTCGCTTGTTTCTTACGTTAATGCTCCATTGTATAAATTACGCAAATTTGCCAATGAGATTTCGAATACATCATGAAGAACTGCGTAGGTACAAGGTAAAAGAAGTACCAGAACAAGATAATGCTATATCTTTGTCTCCTTTAACCTTTCTAATCCGTTCATTTCTGTTTTCCTAAATGAGAATATATAAATTCTCAAAAATATAACAAATTAAACCGAAACTGTTCATACTAAGATAATATTTTCTCGGAAAGATCGCTGTCTCTTGAAAACACTGACAAAAAGTTATTAGTCTGACGTTTCGATTGCACCTGTAATCTTTGTCAAAGACGAAGAACCTCAAAATTTGCCTGACACAAGTTCAAACAAAATTTTGAAAGTAAATAGACAAATCACCAAGGAAGCGAAACGTCATAGAAACAACGTGCCAACCTGATAAAAAAGAACCTAACGATGAAAAAGGAACTGCTTACCTACTAGATATACATGAACTGCTTGGTAAAAGATAACTGCAAAATAGCCTTCCAAATGTCACCTAAATCATAACTTCCACAATCCCTATTAAAATTATTAGTATTCCTACAAATTTCTACAGCTTCTTTTGTTACATGTTTGTAATAATATTTTTCTCTATGTAAAATTTTTGTTTTATCAAAGTCAATCATGTGTTTAGTCAAATAGTCAAAAGAGTTAGGTATGTTTCTAAATCATTTGAACAGTCAAAATCCTGACATAAAATTGACTATGGAATTAGAAAGCAATGGTAGTTTACCTTTCTTGTTGTACAAATTAACAGAATAAACACTGGACAGTTAGAACACAAGGTTTACAGAAAACCAACACACATAGACAGATATTTACATGCCACATCTCTCCACCCTCCCTCTCAAAATAATAGTCTTATAACGACGTTATTTGTTAGAGCACATAGGATTTCAGACGATAGTTCTTTACAAAAAGAAATATATCATCTTAAATCAGCGCTAGTGAGAAATTGTTATAGCAGTAAGAATATKTGGTCAGTTTTTAATAAAAGTGCTCATCCAAATTAAGTAAACTGTCAGCCAGGACAAAGTAAATTGCAGTTGAGTTTGCCTTATGTACAAGGCCTTTCGGAAAAATTAACGAGGATGCTTAGAAAACAAGATATTTTAGTTGTTGGTAATACATATAATAATTTAGATAAAATTTTAAGTTCTACTAAAGATAAAGTACATTTAGAGAAAAATATTATCACAAACGTCTAATAAAAGAATTTATAGAAATTTGTAGGAATACTAATAATTTTAATAGGGATTGTAGAAATTATGATTTAGGTGACATTTGAAAGGCTATTTTGTAGTTATCTTTTACCAAGCAGTTCGTGTATATTTAGTAGGTAGATAGTTCCTTTTTCGTCCTTAGGTTCTTTTTTATCAGGTTGGTACGTTGTTTCTATGACGTCTCGTTTCCTTGGTGATTTGTTTATTTACTTTCAAAATTTTGTTTGAACTTGTGTCAGGCAAATTTTGAGGTTCTTCGTCTTACAACAAAGATTACAGGCGTAATCGAAACGTCAGACTGTCAGTTTTTTCAAGAGACAGCGATCTTTCCGAGAAAATATTATCTTATATTATGGTCTCTGAAAGCATTCACCCTCGTATACCGTTCATTCTAGTTCATTAAGTCTTAAAAGTTGTTTTTGCTTACAGTATTTCACATAAAAGGTTGATGGTTTATCGAGTACTCATTAATTAAGTGACATGGCGGATACCTGTATATGACATACACATAATTTTACGAGTATTATTATTATGTTTCAGAACTGCACTCTATGCAGACACTGTCGGTATTTAAACGTCCACAGCATTGTGGGCTACCGTGCAGATTACAGATACCCCACACAGACGGGTGGATAATACCGTTCAAGGCCACTAGATGGCATTGTATCATCCTCATTATAATTCTCTCAAGATCAAGAACATCTCAGCAGTGTATATACCGACATACAGTCCCGAAAGGGCGAAAAAGACAACCGTTTACAATCGGTGTACCGCAATCGTGTAACATTATATCCCTACAAGACATCCACAGTCTACGGTTACATCTCACACCGTATATATATCCTTTGTTCACCTCACTATCTCAGATAACCAGGGCTGTGTTCAGCAGAGCAAAATAAAAGTGCCAGTTTTTGCCGTAAAGGGATGGCCCTGCTCGCTCCCCTCGCGGCCCGTGTTTTATTGAAAGGGGTTTATTCGGGCCTGAAATAAATTATTTTGATATCGTTAAGCGCATATCGTGACCGAGAATTGTGTAGACCGGTCTACATCAACCTGTAATTATTGTTCAGCCGTGTAACTGACTGCACGCTCCGCGTTTTTCTTCTCTTTGTTCAGTACCCACGGACTTATTTCTTTGGCACGGTAGATGGATTTTTAAGTAGGCCGTATTAATTTTCCGGCGGAGTTGTAAATCTGGAAATTTGGGCAATTAAACCGCGTGGTCGTGCGTGTATGGCCCGCAACAAGGGTTGTAGAATTAATTAATTCGAATTTAATTACTCCGGTTTTTCAGCGGCTGCTCGGGGAGGGAAGGGAAACCTGTAAATTCGAATGACGCGTTATGTTGTAAAAATCCCTAAAAATTATATTGACTAAAGTGTTCATTACATTTTACGACTTTTTTTATATAACATCGCTACATCTTTTGAATAGAACGAGATGTCCAAATAATCCCAAAGTTGTTTCCGTATTATTTCTTGTTCCTTTCCTTCCTTGTTCTTTTTTCCATAGTGAAACGGGAACTTGAGTTTTCTACAAACTTATCTATGTTACATTTATTGTTGTCAAAGGTGGCAAAAACATCATCGACGTCACGCAACCATACGCTAGGGAAATACTGGTTTTAATTTTTGAAATCTATTTCGAATCGACCCATAAATAAGTTTGCCAGGAGGGGGGGAGGTTGTTTCCCATGGTTGCTCTTGAGACTACCCTTTGACTAATATGAGGATTTTCGTCAATCATTTCCACTACTCTAATTTCATTGTCAGGGCCTTTTACTGTTATTTTTCTTGACTTTTTCAGTGGTGGCCAGTTTGTCCTTAAAGTTAATCCAAGTCTTTTGAAAATTGTATCGGCAGGAGCTCTTCTATTTGGAAAACGTTGTCTGTATAAACGGTCAGCAGCGGAAGCATTTTTCTTGCATTTACCATAAATCAAAATCGTATCTGTTTTTTCATCATTTGMATACATTTTGACTTTTAATAAATACAGTGACAGGAACCATAGCGCATAGCCGTCATGGATTCCCAATTTATTCTTAAAATAATACCATTATGTAAAATAACCACATTGGTTATGAGAATGTATTTGGGATTGCATTTTTAATTTCGTCAGGGTCATTATCATTCGTGAAACATCCTGTATACTCTATGGAATTCTTAACAGAAAAATCTATTGGAGGTGTAGGTAAGCTATTAAACTAGTTGGTCAACCATTTTGAAGGTAGGTGAGATCTCACCCCTTAACCTGTTTTATGGATTGAGACAATCCAATATTTGCTCGAGTTTAGTTAATGTTTTGAGTTTACAGAACGATACACTAAAAATCTAATTCCAACAACTAAAAAATTCCATGATTTAAGCTAATGGGTGCACTGTCCTAACGCATTGTTCTAATTTGCGTTTAATCCCACCATTTTCTGTATAAACCAATCAAGGAAGAGCGGACCGTAAAATTCGCTCAATTAAGGTAACTAATGTTTAATTACAGTATCGGAAATCGAGGATGCGTCGCTTTCGTATAATTTTGTTTCCAATTTACGTGTTTAACTTTGATGGATACGACCGGGTCCGTAAATAATTCCTCTGGCCTCTCACAATTCCTAATTAATAAAGACCATTACGCTTCCGACCGACCAAAATTATCCCCATAGAAACGGCGGCGGGATTTGGGTAATGGCCCGACTTGAATGGCCAGCACTCGTCGACTGCATAATTGAAACGATTCCGGATTGATCATGTTTTCTGGGCATTAATATTTATCAGCGGTCTCGGTTGATTGGTCGGGCGTTTGTTTATTTCTATATGAATTCCCATTTTCGACCGTGGCGCCGATGCAGTTATTGTTCGATACACACCGGCTTCAATTATGAATTGGAAACAATTAACGTGTAAATGCGCGTATTTTCTGCGTGAGCATATCAGAATTTTATGACAAATTCTCTTTTATGGGTGTCGACACTCGGCCATAAAAAATCGTGTTGTAGACTAAAAATTACACACAGCGGAATGTACATAATTTTTATAAGAAATATTTGTTCCTTGGTATTGATATAAACGATTTAAATGTACCACCTTCGTTGACATTAGGTTGCGCAGGTTTCTGTAGAACCGTCAATATCAAAGACCACCAAATGAAAACAATTAGTCCTTGTAATAAATTTCATAAATGAGACATTTATCCAGCGACAAATTGTTGGTAAACTTTCTCATAATTTGCTTTAGACTTTGTAGGTAGCAAACTTAACTCTACTTCTGATACTAATTCCAAAATTTCGTCTTTAATTTCACTCGATTGATTCATTTGTTTGCAGGAAATTATTTATGAAAAAAATACGTGTTTCGCGCGTAGGAAAAGGGGGTATTCTTTACTTGTAAAACAATCTATCTTCTTTCATTGCTTCATCGAAAAAAGAAGACTATATACTATCTCATCCTGTATTTCCGAATACACGTTCAAAACATCTTTTTACCCCTGTTAGCGCATGTTTTGCGCAAACCGGCGAGAAAGCAAATTAGTACCGGAGCCGCACGCGTTTAGACGGCATTAAGTGTGTAAATTATTAATGATTTATAGCCGAGGTATGTAGCACTCATGTATGGGTCCCGTGCGACCGATTTTAATTGGATTATACGACTGTCCTGGTAGATGCTAGTTTAGGATAGGTATTAGTCCTGCGGAATATTCTCCGGCCTCTTATTAAGATAAATTAAGGGTTAAATTATGCATTCTACGCGACACCCTCTCGCCCCGAAAATATTTAGCTTCCTCCCGGAATTAAACGCTTCTTTAATGGCGTCGCTGGCGCGTTTTGGAATTCGCGACGGGAAGAATTGCTACAATGAGACATTAGATGCGCGTGTGCGCTGTGTTTATTAATTTTGTGTCTCACACTGATTAACGACTCAAAAGTGGTGTGCTTGAACGGTATTAAAGAAATACTCGAAGTAGCTTTGAGAAAAAAAACAAGAAAAACGAGCAACGATGTTCCTGTAGTATTTTATGGATGTGGAGATAATAATACAACATATATTATTGAAATATAAATTCCCTAAATATTTCCAAAACTGTAGTGATTTGGTTGTTAAGATCTCTCCTCCGAACAACTCACTTTATATAATTGTCCTATACAGGGTGGCTACAAAGTATAGAACCAGCAGGATATTTCAGGTTCTGTTCGACCAATTTTTCTGAAATTGTGCATGGGCCTATGGGTAATTAAAATGCATTTTCTGGAATTATTTTATCTCCGTATCAGCTCTCCTTTCCGAGATATGGGCGCAAGTTGTATTTTTTTCCTGATTTCAAAAATGCATCACACTTGTACAATTTATTGCTTCTGATTCGAGAAAAGTGTAAATACGATAATTTAGCCTTAAAAAGAACCAAAACAATTTTCTTTATCGCTAAAATGGACAAGTAAGCCAGGTATTACCATTTTTCCTTGACTGTTGATAATTTTCGTCGAGTTTGATCAATTGGGTACCCTAAAAGTAAAAAAGAAAAACATGATTCCGTGAGAAATGCTGTATTTTTTCAGATTTACATTACACAAGATGCTCAAAATGTTCCCTTTTTACTTCCTGACAGTAATTCAGCCTTGAGTAAAAGCTTTAKAATGTTCKTTGTAGCATATTTGGATGKAAGTTCTGAATTTCTGCTTGCCCCGATTCTTCTACATTATCTGGCCGATCAGCATAAATTCGATTTTTCAGATACCCCCACGGGAAAAATTCAAGCGGCGTCAGATCAGGGGAACGTCCTGGACATTCTATCGCTCCTACCAATTCATCTGTCTGGAAATATCGCATTCAAATATACACGACCGTTGACTGAAAAATAGGGCGGTGCACCATCTTGCTGAAACCATATCTGTTCAGAAGGACGCGCAGCATTTTCACGATTAGGGAACAGGCGAATAAGTTCTGGTATAATGTGTTCGCAAAAGAGCTGTACATACTTGACCGCATTCAAATTTCCATCGATGAAAAAAGGCCCAATAATGTGATCACCGATAATACCACACCAGACGTTCACTTGCTGAGGTGTTGTATGTTGACTTGTTACATCCAATGTGGGTTTGTGTCCGACCAAAATCTGCAATTATGTGTATTCACAATACCATTGAGGCAAAGAGTTCCTTCATCAGGAAACGTAATCCAATTTAAAATGTTTCTATCTTCATCTATCATGTTCATAGCAGTTTCGAAAAATTCTATCCTATGATCGAAATCATCCTCGCTCAGTTCTTGTAATTAGTGAATTTTGTATGGTTGAAACTTCTCTGTTTTCAAAATTTTCTGAACAGATCTTCTGCTAATATGGTGAGTGAGAGCACTTGGGATTCTCTTGCACATCTGAAAGGACATTCAAGCTACACTCGTAGCAACCTTTGGACGTCCTGGTTTTTGACGATTTTTAACACCGCCGGTTTCGTCAAAACGTTGCAATGTTTTAATAATTGTTGACTTTGCAATTGGTTCACGATCTTTATGAATTGCGTTGTAGAGTGCAACTACATATATGGAGAAAAATGGAGACACCTGGAGTTTTGGTTCTTACTTAGCCATAAAGACCCAGCGCCCAGGTTTGTTATCACACTTTTCTCAACTCAGAAGCAATAAATTGTACAAGTGTGATGATACATTTTTGAAAACAGGAAGAAATATCCTTTTCAATGATGTGCCCATGCACAATTTCAGCAATAGTTGGTCGAACAGAACCCGAAATATCCTGCTGGTTCCATACTTTTTAGCGACCCTGTATAATAAATAATATAGACAAAATTTTATATTCTGCTAAAGATAAGGTACATTTAGGCAGTAAAGGTATTTACCATATTATTTGCTTTTGGGACAAGTAGAAATTACAGGTTAATAATTTTTTGTCAGTGTATGAAAACATTTCGCACAACAGAAAAATTTGGTATGCTCAAACCCCAAATCGTGGTATGTTGTCGTAGGGCCATTCACGGTATTGTAAAATGCAATGCTGCCCCGCTTCTACTAGTATATGCCAAGTTCATTACAATAAAAGACTCCGTGATCAGACAGCAAACGAGCGTAGTACATAAATTTTAGTTTTTTTTATTCATCGCCATAAACTTTTATGTACTACGGCGCATATTTCGTGATGAATCTAAATCATCCCGAATTCCCGGTGTATCCTCCCCGCTGCCACCATCCCGATCATAAGAACGCCGTGTCGTATAAATTCCTATTTATTTAAAAGCGTTCGTCGGCTTTTTGTAAGTCGACACCGTCCGCCGCTCTTTCTTACAGCGGACAGACAAAGAGAGATAAATCCTATGAGACACAGATTATAGGATCACCGGCGCTCCTGCAGGATAGTGCAAGATTAATGACGCCACGCTTCGGGACATCTTGACATTGTACCGTCACGTAGGAGGAACGCATCGCGTCCGAAAAATCCACGCGGCGGCATCTGTCCTTCTGGTCTCTTTCGGTGGTCAGCATCTGTTTGGAACGGCGGTTTATTAACCCCTGCACTCATTTGCTTCCTGAAAGGACGCGACGCTTTTGCGGTTCTGGAATTGATCGTTATTAGAGTGGCTCTCTGTTTGTTGCGCCAGTATGTTCGGTTAATTCTCGAAACGTCCCCGTCCGTTCGACTGCAGCAATTCAGCCGGTAATAAAATAACCGAAAGGCTTTGCCGTTAAACAAACACGCAGTGCGCTGGTTTTAATTTGGTTGCATTTGGAAAGCAGCTGCGAAGGTTCTACGGTCTGGAAAACACCATGGGATAGATGGGCGCAGATGGAAATGATGTGGAGAAGATGATTTGGTAGTGACATGTTGTTTTCCGGGCTGGTTCCCACGTTGGTCACTAGACCTTGACGTTTCGATTTGAGTGTCGAAACGTCAAGGTCTAGTGACCAACGTGGAAACCAGCCCGGAAAACAACATGTCATCGACAACAACCACGGAAGCCTTCAAATAAAATGATTTGGTAGTGTAAAAACGTAAGCTTAGCAGCCAGGGTTAGATTATAATCTTAGTTTTTTTGGGTTAGATCGCGTCTGATTTTGGAATAAGGTCAACGTTTCGCCCGCACTTGTAAGGGGCTTCGTCAGGACAAGAATAAGGAGTATAGATTATGGTACAAACCTAACGCAAAAAACACATTAGAACTGAACCAAATCCAAAGGAGGAAAGAGAATTAAAACGTTGTACTTGGTGTCACGAGGGGGTGGAGATTCTTGGACAGTAGAGGTGGCAGATTGTGGAAGTGGGGATAGCCGTCACGTGATTGGGTACCAAATATTGGAGGGATAATAACCATCTTCGCGGTTTAGATTATTGGGATGTTTGAAAATTTCTATGGCTTCTCGGGATTTTTTGACCGCTTTCATGCTGATGTTTGGTTATTGCTGATTGGGTGAAAAACCCTTGTTTTAGAAGATCTGCCTATTTCGCCGATATACAGGATGTTTCACGAATAATAATGACCCTGACGAAATTAGAAATGCAACCCAAAATACATTCTCATAGCCAATGAGGTTGTTTTACATAATGATATTATTTTCAAATGATCAAAAAACATGCGATTTTGATTTATGGTTAATGCAAGAAAAATGCTTCCGCTGCTACCCGTTTATACAGACAACGTTTTCCAAATAGAATTTTCAAGAGACTTGAATTAACTTTAAGGACAAACTGGCCACCACTGAAAAAGTCAAGAGAAAGAACAGCAACTGGCCCTGACAATGAAATTAGAGTATTGGTAATCATTGACGAAAATCCTCATATTAGTCAAAGGGTAGTCTCAAGAGCAACCAGTGTTAGTCTGTCTTCAGTACACCGAATACTTAAAGGCAATCAATTTCATCCGTATCACTTGCAATTGGTTCAGGCCTTATAGGAGACAGATTGTCCTAAAAGAGTGGCTTTTTGTAACTCTTTTCGGGAACACCAAAATTTGAATGTGAGATTTTATGATAACATTTACTTCTCAGATGAAGCAAGATTTTCTAATAATGGTGGAGTTAACAAACATAACATGCATTATTATGCGCAAGAAAATCCAAGTTGGATTCGAGGACATTTTCAAACTATCTACTCGACGAATGTCTGGTGCGGAATATTGGGGAATCAAATTGTTGGGCCTTATTTTTTTCGCGATAGTTTAAACGGCAATTCTTATCTAAATTTTTTAAGAAACATTTTACCGGTACTTCTCCAAAATGTAAATTTACAAGTAAGGAAAGATCTATGGTTCCAACAAGATGGGGCACCTGCGCATTATCATAGAATAGTGCGAAATCATCTTGATTTGGTTTTGCCTAACCGACGGATAGGAAGAGGTTCAATTAATCCTTGGCCACCGAGAAGCCCGGACCTTACTTCCTTGGATTTTTTCCTGTGGGTAATGGTAAAAGAGCAAGTACACCAAACACCAATTGAAAGTGTAGAACATTTAGAACATAAAATACGTGATGCATGTAGATCCATCACTCCAGAAATGTTAATGCATATTAAAAGATCGTTTTGATCACGAATTTATGCTTGTGAAAATAGCGGAGGGCGACATTTTGAGCATTTATTACATTAATGTCACTGAGTAACCATTTTTCAAAATTTGTTTTACAATACCGAATTTACTTAAAGCAAATGATTGAAGTTTATGTCAAAATTTACGAATTTATACAGCTCTCTACGTTTAATATTTTTAAGATCAATGTTACCTCTGCAAATGTATTTTGGGTTGCATTTTTAATTTCGTCAGGGTCATTATCATTCGTGAAACATCCCGTATACGGAACCACACGAACAAGGGATGTTAATATATCTATTAAGGCTCCTCTATCTCTAGAAGATAAAGAATTTATTTTGTCCTTCGGAGATGGAAAAATCTGTGACATTTCCGAAGGAGGCTGGAAGATAGTTCTTAAGAATTTTGCTAATTCTGTTTGTAGCACCTTGAACAGTAACAGAGTGTCTTCAGAAAGTGACACTCCAATATCATGACCTTTCACGAACGTCTAACTACTTCTTTCATCTCAAAAATTCCAGTTTTATCAATGTGTCATAGGAATAATAAGCTTACCAAAATTCAGATTGTTAAATTTAGAATATTATCTATTGTAATATACTTTTTTCAGTTTCTGACGCACTCTAAGCATGGCAAAGGTTTTATAATTCACTTTTCTTTTTTTTTAATTGCAGACGTTATTGAACACTAGATTGAAAGATTTTAATAAGATAACTTGGCAGTTTATTGTACTGTATCGAAAGTAGCAATTTCGATGTACTTCCATTCTTGTAAAATAGAACAGCCGATGATCTAAAGGCGAAACTATAGTATAGCTTATTTGTAACTGATAGTGTGAGATAATACATAGAAATAAACAGGTTTTCAGCTTAAACTCTCCCTGCGTTTCTGCGAATGGCTTTCGCGCTACTGCACGTCTAAAGTTGCAAAATTAAATCACTGCGATCCTCCCGAAAATGCATTAAAAACTGGCGGCCAACTAGCTGCGAAGTCCGCGCACACCCGTCCAAATTAATATGTTCGCCGTTTAGCCTTTTTCGTTTTGCGTCACGGTCTCACATTACCCTGCAAATGGCCGTTAATTAACTCCAACAAAAACAGAGTTTCGGATTTTTCGTGCGGACTTTCTTGCAGAAATTAGCTGCGTGTGAAGCGCGAATCCTCTCTGGGCGGAAATTAAAACTCTGAATTAAAATAATTTTATATGGGCCTTTAATTGCCACTGGAAGCAATTATCCGGCGCTTCTTCCAAATTTATTTCGAATTAGCCCGGATTGTTTTCAGCGCACTTGTAGCTCCGTCCCGGCAGATTTCAGCCAATTGCGCACCTGTAAATCGTTGATGCAGATCTAGCCTGTCGTGGTACTTTTTTTCGTTTCTGAAGCTATAGAAGGGAAGTTTCACCCTGCATTTTTATTATGCAAGACCAGAGGGGCACTTACGTCTGCTAGACAATGGAGAAAGACACCAAACGTCACAAAAGGGGCTTAACGAGCGTTGGTTACGAGTACTGCAGCATGCTAACAATTCATCAGCCAGATTACAATAGCTGAACCGCTGAAAGCTCTAACCAAAAATGCCCTGCAACTTATTGTCGCTAAGAAGGAAAATTCTGAGCAAAGCTACTGCAGTACGAGCGTTCATACTCACCTCGTTGGGCATTCAGATTGTCTAAATGGCAAATTGACTTATGCACAATAGTTTATGGTCGCATACAAGGTAGTGGAGTTCAAAGAAAATTCAAAAAGTGTCCGAAGCGGTATTACTGGCATATTTCGAACACAAAATTAATAAAGTTAAACCTTCGACATTATGGTCAGTATATTCAATGCTAAAATGTACACTGAATGCTAAAGAATATGTAAATATCAGGAAATATTAGAAACTAATACCATATTTGAAAAGCAAATCAGTTGGATACCGGCGTCCAAAAAAGTCCAGAATTCTAATGAAAGAGGAAATTGAGGGATTTTTACAAGAGGCACCTGATAGTAGATTTCTACGAGAAAAGTTAATTAAAATTAATATAAATATATTGGCAACTTTGAGCTTTGAGAAGAGATGAGCTACTGAAAATAACGGCAGGTGATGTAGAGGACAAAAATTCAATTATTATTATTATAAGAATTCCTGATTCCAAAACTCATGCTCCGAGATGTTTTGTGATTTCAAGTCCAGAAATACTGTGCTTTACGTCTGGCAGTTTTTTGTTAAGGCTGTTTATACGTACTACTCTACATGATTTATGCAGGATAAAATCCGTATTTTTCATCATATCGATTTGAGATTTTTATCTGAGCGCTTAAATTATTTATCTCGGGAGCTGTCATCGTACTTTTTCGAAATTCACACTGACTTTTGCGGAAAAAAATTAAAAAGGCGCAAGAAAAAAAATTAAGATGAGAGCACCGGAATAAGTTTAATTTTGATACGTAAAACATTTGTTATTTTCTTTATCCCAGTAAAAACAATGAATTTTTGTTGCATCAAATTTGAACAATTTTAGCACCGAGGGAGTTAACCTTTAATGCTTTGCGGGGCGGAGCTTCGCGCTCGTAAACTATGCAGATGTACCCCTCCTCGCAATCCTTTTATAATTTGCAGATGGATCATTGTGGTCGTAAATTATCTGTATTTTTTGTCTCTTCTTAAAACTTTCACCACTTTTGTTTTTATCGCTAGGGAAATCTTAGATGCTACTCGCAGGTTTTAGTTTTTTAAAACATAAAAATTGCTATACATAGGTGTCCAAAATAAATTTTGCATCAATTGTGCAAATGCAGAGAACAATCCCAGTGCAGAGCACAAATACACAAAAAATTGGAAAGGAATATCTACTTGAATAGAATCCGATATAATTGGTGAAAGTTTCAAAGTATTGATATGCACGGACTGAAGTATGTAAAACTGGTAGGTGACAGCGACAGACTTCTGACCGCAAAACCTTACGGACCACAACTAGTTCGCCAAACGCACAAACCATCTGGTGAGAAACTGTCTCAGAATTGCATCAAATGGCAAAAAGTCGTTTAAGTTCAACAAAAAATAAGGTTTACCTGTGAAGCTGCGGAAAAGTTTGAAATCTAACATAGAGCGAATGAGAGGAGCAATAAAGAAAGCCCTAAATTTCAGGAAAACAGAGGATGTCTCGTTTGATGAACAATTGCCAGGATTATCTAGAGACACTGAAAATTGCCCAAGGCATGTATTTGGCGATCATAAAAATTGTGAAAATTACTTTTGCACAAAACCAAAACCAAACGAAGAGAACTTCATTTCTGAGATGGACGAATGTGGTTTGCTTGGCGATTAACTGACATGCTCTAAAAGATTAGTGCAAAATGTTCATAACCTTTTATTAAACATGACTAGCAACGCAACGGGGACAAATAATTCATCGAAAAATTGCCAAACGAACCCCCGGAAAATTTACAACAAAAGATATGAGCCGTATTCCTAAGCGGAAACGAGATAAAGCTTGTAGAAGACTTTTCGCAGATGATCAACCACAAAAAAAGAAAAACAGGTCTGTTAGTCTCGATTCAGATCATGGCCAAGTCAACAGTGAATCTGATGAAGAAGATGTCATCGGTGATGACTATAAAGAGCAGCAAATGGGAGAACGGCTTCCAAAAACTTCAACAGGACTTGATGAAATAAAAAAAGCATAGGTCAATCTGCTAATCCGAGGTGGTTCCAAGAACGATCATATAGATTAACTGCTTCCAATGTTGGTCGTGTTGTATTTCGGCGGAATCCCAATACCTATAAATGTTCCCTTTTTTCTACTGAAAATTTAACGAAAATGTCAGCTTTTGATGACAGTTTTCGAAAAGCTTCATTTTCGCCATCATTCACTGTTCTTAAATACCCYTCATGTCGACCATTAATTCCAATTCCGTTAACATCTAGGACCTATACTTAACGGCGGGAACAAAATTAGAACGAATGCTTCATTAGCATTCTTGAACATGCAGACCAGTTATTACTGTGGTCCTAATAAGAAAGATATTCATTTATAACGAGCCGGTATGTTTGGCTCATTAGGCTAATGCGAATGTGTGTGTGTGCGGTTAATAATGGCCATCATAATGTGAAAGCACGCTACTTCACTGGAATAGATAGTTTTATTAGCGCATTTAAAGCAGTAATGTCCTACCTGGAATAACGCATTACGTTGGATTGGAATTAACGATCGTACGCGATGTTTTAGCGTAAACTGCAATTATGCTTTCATAAAATGTCCTCCACATGCCCGCAAAACGGTCGTTGCGGGTTTGAGTGTCTTTAAAATAAAATGCAGTATAGACGGACCTATTTAATTATCAAGATGACACATACATCTGCGAGTTTTGAAGTAGCTGCAGTCAGTTAAAATTAAACTAATTATAACGGGTGTAAAATATTCGTGCCACGAAGCAATTTCAGGGTCATTTAAACTTCATTCGAAATTCGAATACCCTTATGCAAATTTCTGCAGCGGCTTTTTCAGAGAATCCGATACTAAAAATAATATTATACAGGCGCTGCGATCAATATTCTTATTTGCATATTTCTAATTATCCAACATCCCACATTGCTTTTAATTCCCCATCATTTTATGGGGCAATTCGTAACATGTTTTTCAGGGTATTAAAAATTCATGCTGGTTTTTCAGTTTCATAAAAAAGAACAGCCGCGTGATGTCAAAGGAAATGTGCTGAAATACTTCCGCAGCATCAAACAAAAAATATTTAGTTGTTAATTAAAAAAGAAATGAATGTAGATTGACAGGTTGAGGATTTCATAAGTGCATTATTTCATCGATATCTAAATTTAAAACAGAATCATTTACGTAACAACCGCTTTGCCGAGGCACCGCATACAAGAAAATGTGTAATTTATTTACAGACGTTTTTTGCTAGAATTTTTATGGCCATTGTTCGGTGGATGTTACGACTCATCGTTTCAGTACCGTGTATAGTGATTGCGAAGACGGTTGTGCTCGAATTGTGCGCCAGAAACAATAACTAAACTTTATCTGTGAAATGTGTATATCAAAATGCATGTACGTATTGGCCACATCGAATTCAGGAACAAGATTGAAAAAAGGGGTGAGTGCATTCAATTAATTTATAACTAAGCCTCATGAAAATTATCAAAACCGTTGCTAATCCATTCTTTACCATTACCATCATTAACAATAATTATTATAAATTATGGCGTTTATTTACGAACGTACGAAAAATTACCACCCAATGGGCCTGTTCCCCCTTTTTTTATTGCATCTACATGAAAAAATATAGATCCCTGTTATTTTTATTTTTTTTTCAAAGCACTTAGTTAATGCTTAAAAAAAGATTGTTTATAACGGAGTGCGTCTCCAGGAACGGTGACGTATCACGAAATATTTGAATTTGGCGGTAAACCTTTAAAGGTAAAAAGAAGACACAAAAACATTAAAAATATTTTTCTATAGCCAGCTTCTAACTTCATTAGGTCCACGCAAAGTTGCACATGTGTTATAATAACGATTTACTGTCAAGAGCAACAACTCCATTGCTTGATACTACATAGCTTATGAGCTGTCTTCAAATTAATTCAAATTGCTGGCGATACAACATTATACAGTAAAATTCTACTCTTATCATATAATTTTCTACTCGATTCGTGGGACCAGAATAGAGGTTGCATATGGCCGACTACTGTTTCTGATTTGTCAGTGGCATAGGTCCGTTTGTTTGAGACAATAAATTATTCTATAAAATATATTTCTTACTATTTCAAATCCGTGTCGAGGTCATTCTCTAAACCACTAGTCTACAACGTCAAATAAAAAAAAAATGTCAATATTGTCAGGATTTTGTTTTACATTATTTCGTTTATTAATCCCTAAATGGTGATCACTACCATATCAATATCATATAGCATTTTGTTTTCAAAACTGTAGTGTTAGTTTTCCCGATAACTTCGCGAACCTCGTACTGCGCCAGAAACCACCTCTTCAGCGAGTGGTTCGTTTATGTCGCCTTTTGTCGAGGGTCCTTATTAGTTCGTGGCGTACGCTGCGCGAAGTGTACTCCCGCAGATCGTATCTTTGTTCGTGGGGACCTCGTGCCATTCTGCAATAAAAACCAACAGCCCTTATCTACGTCATCGTAATTTTGAATAATGCCAGCCGGTGTAATCAGATACGTCATTTTCAGATCATATAAGTGTCATGATAGTCTCGCATAAATTACAGTCAATAGTGTTGGCTTTCCATTACATGTATGAACTGGGGCGACGTATTAACGAATGAAACACGTAATGTGTTGTCATCCGTCGCGATAAGCTTGGATGATGTGATGGCTTTTCAAATCATGTTGTTGATTTGTGACTGAGATGAGCTTATATAACACATTTAACTTCTTTATATGACAGAATTTGAAGGGAATGCTAACTTTTTGTGTTGTTCCTGGCTGGCTTTACTGATTGTTTTAAACTTAATTTGTTTTAGTATTGTCTGATTCAGGAAGCCAATTTTTACGAATATATAAAGACTGGCTTTATTTCCATATGACTTMTTCCTAATCACAACMTCTGAACCGTACAAGATCAAGCTTAAAGAATGATGTACAATACATCAGATTTACATTTATTTTATTGCCATCCACGTTGAACTAGTTCACAATAATGGAWTGAGAAAGCTTTCGCATAATGTCCAGTATTCATGGAATTTGTCCAGTGTACTTGCAAAAAAATTTTAAAGAAACCTAAATGCTTCTTGAACCACTGTATATTTTATTCAATCTAATACTGAATCAGCATGGTTTTGTAAAACATAGGTTCACTGTGAGACTGTCTGTGTCTGTGTGAGTCTGTTTGTCTGGACTTATTGAATAATAGTTGTCCTGTAATTGGTGTATACCGTTGGACAATAAAGAGTATTATTATTATTATTATTATTATTATTATTATTATTATTATTATTATTATTATTATTATTATTATTATTATTATTATTATTATTATTATATAGCTTGGGACTATGGTTTAGGTGCTAGTAAATGTCGTATATACGAGCTAAAATCGTAAGGCTATTTTACATCAAGGAACATAAAAACATTCTGTTTCGCAACCCCTGATGTACTAATAATAAACATGGGACTATATTCCGGGACGTGTTATCAACATAGACGCTTTTGTCTAGAAACCTGATGAAAAGATGAAAGTGTTGTTGGAGAAGTATTTTATTACCCATTTCACGTGTTACATGGAACTAAGTGTTTCAGCCAACACAAAATAGACGTGAAATGAGTATTAAAAAGGAACATATTCATAAAAGGAATGGCCTCTATTTATGCAGGAGTATTTTCATTTCATTTACGTTATTACCCCGTTAGAGTATTTTCTGCACGCTATCGACTTTAATGACGGTGGTTCAGAGTCATCTACTGCTAATTTACCTTTCCATACGCATAAATTATGCAACGAAACAACTTGATTACGAGTTACGACCTGAACGGGACATTCTTGATCCGACGGCTCGCCCAAAAAGTGTCTGAGGGGGTCATTAATTGAACGCCGCCAAATACGAATCGCTCGGTGCATAAAACGGAGAGACAAAGGCTACGGCCGTCTTACACCGCGCCAGTTGTTCGCTAATTACAAGGAAAAACCATTGTTGCGTAAGGGTTTACTCGCTTACTTGGGGAACAATTACCCAATTACCTTTCCGCGTTTTCCCCGGTATTTCAAACGTACGTTCTTGGCAAAGTTCTCGTTCCTTTTGCTTCGGGAGGGGGTAGAAAACTCGGCGACCTCGACCCTTGAATTAGAGCTATGGTTCCGATAGTTTCAAGGATCGATAGCTTCAAAAAGACCTGTGTTGGGTGGGTCTAGTAATTTGCCTTGTACTTAGTAAGTCATTTATAAAATTTGTATTAATGCCCATGCACCTGCGCATGGTAAAGTAAAGGACATATAACTTTAACCGAGATACTTTTAATATAAACTTGAAATACCAATTTGAACACAATAACTCATGTTTATGCCAAACTGGAAAATTGAATTCTTCTAATTTAAATGTATTTAACCTGATATACTTGTGTATTAATTTCTTATAAACCGGAAATAACCCAATTGAAAATGACAAAAATACACACTTTTCATAATATTAACTAAAACTGCACATAGCTCATAGTGTATGAAGTAAATCATATGCTTGATTACTGGTAGTGATAAAATGCATTGCTTTATATCCATAAATTTGTTATTATTTATGTCAACATTGATACATTGTACCCATTGTTACATCTTATACTACAAAATAAGACTGCATTTTCGACAATTTCTAATACTACTGCTGCTCACAACACTGCAGAGATTTTTTTAACCCTTGACGGTCCTCGACTAAACATGGCTGCCGCCTGCAGATTCAAAATAGCAAAAAGAGATGCGGACTTTCTTAGTTTACTGGCTCTAGTGAAAGTTGAGATGACAATTCCATCTGCTAGCAAAACACTGAGATGACGACAAAACCATCTACCCATTTTTAAGGGAACTGCTTCCTCAAGTGTATAGTAATGCAACTCTCTTACCGTTATTACAACCCTGCAATAAAATTTATCTTTCACCTCGAACAGCAGGCGGCCCCTCACAAGTTACAGCAAATAACGGATTACCATAAATTTAGGTCCGATTTTCGGAAGATGGTTAAGCAGGGTCGGATTATTTAAAGTTCTCTACCGATCAAACCAAAACTAGCATTCAGTCTTAGTATTTCTGAGCGCGAGACAAGAGAAGCGAAAAATGTTCCCTCCTTGGGAAAAAGCTGCTCCAAGTATCGCTCAGAATGAAGTTGCTGACGCTGACATGGAAGTGCAAATTGAAGAAAACAAGAGGAATCGTCGTTACCTTACCCAAGATGCCAAAGAAGTCATAAAAAGTGTATACAATTTTTTGATAAAAAAAGAGTGCAGTGCTCCGTTAAAAGTGACAAGTGAAATGGTTGGTATCCCCTACACGACTGTGAGAGATACTATTGAAAATAAAGGCAATCTGAAATTAAAACTTTTGGAATTAGGATATGACATAAATTATTGCGAAGAGTGGTTCAGAAAATACTTGAGGAGCATCGGTTTTAATTATAGTACATAAAACCAACGTTTGTCCATAATGGAATCAACCCGACTAAAAGAATGAGATGGGATTATATAAACGAAATCAGAAGGTACCGCCAAGAAAATCGTAATATCGTATATTTAGATGAAACGTGGTACGACACCTACGACTTGATAAAAAAAGGTCTGACAGATGGGACAAATAACTGCGTTCTGCAAGCACCACCTTCGAGGGGAAAAAGAATCATAATTCTTCATGCGGGAGGAAGTGATGGATGGGTGGAAAATGGCTTACTACGGTCAGCGAAACAGATCCAAAATTGTTCTGCTGACTATCATGACGACATGGACTCTGCACTTTTTGAAACTTGGTTTCAGCAGCAGTTACTGCCAGGGCTACCACCAGGATATGTTATAGTCATGGATAACGCGAGTTATCATTCAAAATTAATAAATAAGGCTACAAAAAAATAGAAATAGTTGATTACATGAAAAAGAATAAAATTACAATTCCGGATGGAAAAGTTACCAAAAAAGATCTGTTGACAATAATACAAAATCTCAACATACCTAAACAATATCGAGTTGGTGAACTAGCGAAAGGACATGGACATATAGTTATGCGTTTGCCACCGTATTATTGCGTCCTAAACCCAATTGAATTAATGTGGAGTACGCTTAAAAAAGGAATACGAAGAAACARTACATGTCCGCGTTTATGWTTGGGAGTTGTAGATTTAGTGCGTAGAGAGGTAAGTAGTATAACGAAAGAATTGTGGAAAAGCTGATTTAAGCATGTTATTGAAATTGAAAATAGCTATGTATCCCCAAATTTTAAAAATTTTATAATATATGTTAATGATGACGCTGGCAGTGTTTCAGAATTTGACAGTAGTGATAATGATAATAATTAATATATTTAAGTTATCTCGGTGTAAACTTATTAGACTTTTTTGTCACAAAGAGAGGGTTTGATTTTTGAGGGGTCGCATGCCGTTCCAACTGTGCCTGTAAATGAAAGGTAAATAGTATTGTAGGGTTGTAAAAACGGTAAGAGAGTTGCATTACTATAGTAACCTATAATCTGTCAATTTGGCATGTGCCTGCATACTTCATTGCACGGAGGAGCTTTTTCTTTTTTTTTGTATTCAGAAATCTTGTTTGATGTTCCCAAAGCAGAACTTGGGCCAAATTCAAAAGATTTTAACCAGCGGCGGTATATCAAATTTAAACATAATCTCATTAACCGTGTCAAGCCATGAAGCCAAGTATTCCGGCGTTTTATATTAAAAAATACGATGCTGGGCGTCCGCCTATTCCGGCCGTTTGAATTTCCAACTTTTCTCGGGCCATCAGCGCGCGAAAGAATATTATTCATTGGTGAATTAATTATTCTGCATTGCCTATTATCTCACTCTTCTCGAGATGAACAAAATTAAATTTTTGACAAAAACAAATTCCGAATCATTTGTCTACGGGGTATAACGGTGTTTGGAATGGCGCTCCTTTAGCTCTCTCGGAGACTTAATCGCACTTATATTTATTCTTCCGGGAAATGTCTAATTTTCGCACTCAACTTTTATTGCTGAGCTCGCGGGAAATTGATCTTCGACGAAATCGTTTGTTAGGGCTGTTGGTTCCGCTATCGGGCTTGTAGGTTTATTATCATAGTTGCTAATCGGATGCTTTATGAGGTATATAGTTAAATTTTCACCTTCGAAAATACTGTTTTTTTTTTTAAGTTTTTATTACACAATTGTGTGATTATTAAAGACACGAACTGCTCCGTTTTTCGTGCCGGTGGGTGTAGATATGATGCTGAATACCAGGAAATGGACTTTTCTATTTGCAAGAAGGAAAACCATTCATGTTTTTTTTTAATAAAAATAGGTTTTTTTGAGCTGCAGCGTAGCCAGTTACAGTAGAAATTATGAATATAATTGCAGTGGGTAATGGTGACGATTATTTCTCGAAATTCTATTCTTTACATACTCAAAGTTACAAGTTTTTTCATTTCTGAAAACTTGCACCCATCTGCCTCTAGGGGGAGCTGTATCTATTGGCAGCCCACCTCACAGCATGCACTTAAATTACGGATAGAGGTCTCCATCGACGGTTTCTGTTAAAAGCACATTTCTATGTAGACCGACAAAAATCTACGCAGTGTTGCTTGGATTAGAAGAACCCGTGGACAGGTGTTTGGCTTACTGATCCTCGTCATTACGGTTGTTTCTCTTAAGAGATTATTGTGGACGACACAAATGCCATCTATATGCAATGCCACTAAAAAGGTAATTTTGCAGAAATAAAAATAATAGTTGTAACTTTCGAATTGTAAGGAAACGAATAATGACATATGTTATATTGGAAATGACCTATTCTGCAAACTGCTTCAGTTTTGGGTCACCTTTTGTATACTCCTAACATGAATATAAGTACTCTTTAACTACCACAAGTATCATTTGCATATGAAGTAAAAGATTTTCTTTAACGGCCTTTCAAAAGATGTAATGGATCGAGCAAAACGTTTTTAACTATTTGATCTTTTTCCCGATAGATGCCACCTTCGCCTTAATTTTTACTGACACCTACGTATTGCTCTTAAAAGTGTATAATGCAAAATTTGATATTCCATACACAGTTTTATTAAAACTTCACGAATAAAAAAGCGTCAATTAAAAATCCTCATTAGCTTAATAACAGTTACCACATCACGTAATCTGAACATAACCAGGAGTTCAACTTCGGTACAAGTTCAAGATAAGTATTTTCGATATCCAATCAGGCCGGCCAGCCCCACCACATGCGAACAGCCATGAAAATACAACCCCCGTTCGGCCGCATTTGCATAAAGTAATTTCAAATCACTTTCTGCCATGCTAATTTAGTCTGCTATGTATGAAAAATTACAAACTGCACTAATCACGGTTCGCGCACGACAAAATCAGAGGGGAAATATAAAAGTTAATAAAAGTTTGATGCGGAAAATTTTTACGGCCCCGGCCGGCACAATCGGGGCCTCCCATTGTGGGCTTGCGGCTGCATTTCCACGCCGATCGTTTGCCTATATCTTGTGCAAGTCGGTACGTACTTCTTTTGCGGGTTGCGTGCCGTCGCCGGCAATTTAGGCAAGTCCCCGATATGTCACATGGAGTTTTCTGTTGGGAAAGTCACGGCGCGAACTAGAGCGTGGGTGCATAGCGATCTGTCTTCATTACAGCTATTTATTCAAGCTGCTGTTCCATTACAGAATGTCAAGGGGTTGCGGTTAATCCTTTTTTCATTGCACCGTATATACGAAGCTTGGATTTTTTTTGTACTGAACATTTTGACATCGCAAGTGGATAGCGGGAAGATACAATGATGTCGGCGTTTAATCGGCAATATTTGTTTCTTGATCCTTATGGAATGAAATATTCGAGAACGCTCATATACCAGACTGTATGCAATGGGGTTGTAGCTAGGCCGTTCATAAGTACAGGCCGGCAAGCGGTGAATGTGACGTCACAAGACCGGACCCATTTTCTGCAGTGGCTGCGTGCAGCGCTTTACTTCGCTCTGCCTAAAATACAATTTGCAAATAATTCAAGCTTATCTTCACTAAGCGAGGCAATTCCTTATATACGAGTAGTATGTCTAGCATTGCCTTAAGAAGAAGCATCTGGACGATTGTTTAAGCAGCTATTTAATAAATAGACGTAACATTATTTAACGTTTCAAGAAAAACATGACTTGATTTGCCTCTTTTCGTACGGAGAAAAACGGACGGGATAGCAATTTGCATTCGATTTATTGTAGAGTACACAACTATCAACATTAGTTATCAGTAAATAAGGCCTAAGCTTGAATCTATTTATGACGCGAAACGTTTAAACGTGGCTGGCGATCGCACAAAATCCTTGATAATAATTGTGCAGATGCGAAGTTCTAAATAATTTGTAGTTACCTATGTCATAACAAATCAGACTATTTTAAAGAACGTGTAATTCATGAATTTACCCATCCAAAATTAAAATCCGGTGTGTACCTCACACGCAAAACAAATTAAGCAACTAACATAATAGATTGCTTCAAATTAACCGTGTTTTATTCGGACAGATGTTTAAATGAATAAATAAAATAGATAGGTACAATCAAAGATCTCGAGCTAAAATGCTCAAGTAGAAAAACTATTATCACCATCATATGAATTTCCGTCCTTAGTTGATAGTACCACTCTTGATTTACTGGTTAAAGAGCTCGTACTGAAATAGTGACATAGTGACATAAGTCGTATGTCAAAGTGAATCCAACCCATCAGTTGTTTAATTTGGAAGCACGTAACAGTACGTATTATGGTACATAAATACCTATATTATCGAATCAATGTAGATAATGTAACAGACAAATGAAATTAAAAAAAAACTGTTATACAATAATTAAATATATATTCTGAATAAAAACAGGTACATATAAATAGACTTAACATAGCCCATACATTTAAGAAAACGAAAATAAAATGCAAAAATGTAACTAGTAATATTAAAAAACATTAAAAACGCCATTTTCGACGAAAATCTAGCACATTTTACTTGTATCGTCCAGATGTATTTTATTTATTTCTTATATTTAGAAAGCAAAAGAATAAATACATGTTAATCATCGATAGGCCAAGACATATCCGACGATCCTGATCCGTTGAGTTATAAGGCAGACATTCAGACGGAAAAAGTACAGACAGTAGCGTCTTTGGAATATGGGCTAAAATGAAACACAAATGCATAAATGTTGATATTTTGAAAAAGATAGTTATTTAGAAAGGATGTGGATATTTATTAAAGTGTCCCAACATTTTCACTTTCTACTCTATGTATATGGGTACCCCAATGCTTTTTACACCTAAGAATTTGTTTTTATTTCTTCAGTAGAGTCACTGAAATAAAATTTGGTATCGAGATTCGAGGCAACATAAAGACCAAAGCTAAATACGGGCAACTTATTTTAAATTATATTGATGTTACTAAGGAAATGATAAATTTAAGAAAAAACGTTCTACAAGCGAGGCATTTTGGCATGTATAATTTTAATTACCTATTCATTATTCGCATGACTTATATTGACTTGTAAAGCTAGCGGTTGCTCAATGTTCCACGCTTTATAAAAAAATATAAGAAAACTTTAAACACTTGATAGATTAGCTATACTTTTTTATCTTTTGATGCCTACGAACGTGTCCTAAATTCGTCATTTTTAATAATAAACCAGGGAAACATCACCGCAACGACGTTTTAAGTTTTTATTGTGATACAGAGTATAAAGCAATTAAGTGTAGAACAGTGCTCAATGAGCGGTATCAGCAGTTTCCTACTATTCTCTCGTAATAAGTGCACATGGCTACTAAAAGAGTATATGGGAGTTCTGGGCGAAGTGGACCGATTTTGTGACGTAGGCGTCGAGAGAGATAGCGCTACCTGCCGGCCTGTTGTAATGAACGGCCTAGGTTGTAGCCCTCGATCACAAATCGTTATTGCAACACATTTGTAGGTTTTCCTAGACCCCATGAAGTGAGATACTAGCAACAAAAAAATATTTCTAATGTTATATTGTCTTATTTTCGCCCTCTAAAGTTTTCCGCCAAATTCAAATATTGCTAGCAACGTCACTTGACCCGGCTAGAGTGGGGAGTGTGGTGGGATCGCATTTCACCACGGTAAACCTACCGTGATTTCGCGTTTGACTCATAAAAGAGATATCTGTTCAGTGTTGCCAACTAAGCGGATAAAATTCTCGCCCAACGGAAAATATACGTTTTAACGGTTAGGGGATATTTTAAAAAGAATAAGAAAGTTTTTAAGTAATATTAACTGTTTCACTTTAGCGTATAAATATGGGAAACGTAGATATGAAGTATCTACAATCAATTATTTATGTTAGGTGACTCGATGATTACTGTATTCCTTGCCTGGGAAATATTATATTTCCTGCTTTTTTTACTTACCAATCGAAAATTTTACCAATGTCTCACGTCTCACACAGACTGTCAGATGATGCAGATATTATTATCTTAAACCAAGTAAAAAGCAACGAAACATATTTCTGGAAGGAACACGATGAGCTCGACAACGAAATTTTTAACGTTATACCATAATATGTAGGAAACTAATAACTATTTATGTAAAATAAATAATAAATCCCCTTGTATATCAACAGATTACCCCGTCTTAAAAATTTTAGCGGATTTGATGCGGCAATCTAGCGGAATTTCTATCAGCCCCAGTGGCAACACTGTACAGATAGACAGATCTGTTTGTTTACATTTGCGTTTGACTTGGTTTTGCGAGGAAGGTTTATATTTTATATTTTGCCTCTATTTTCTTTAACACAAGCGACTTGATGTTAGTGCTGCACCTACTGCATCACACCACAATTTTTGTCTCGATATTTCTTCGGGTACAATTAAAAATTTCTTCTCTAGACCAACAATACTAGTATTTGCGCATGTTGGCACAAAACATTTCTTTTCAGCAGCCATTTCGTCCGCGTTTTGAACGATATAATCGTGATCGATAAACAAAAGCAAAAAACACGAGGGTTACTGAGAGGTTATGAATGACGCTCTTCGTCCGTTCGTCGGCACGTCGGCAGTTGACAGCGAAAAACACGCATAGGCAACTGGAACGCTGAAAATTATTGTGCTCTGGCAACAACACACAGCTGCTGCCAATCACAAGCGGCAGAGCAGGGTGACGTAGGTTGTCACACATTCAAATGTTTAAACTTTACCATTTTTTATTACGTTTATCTAAGCGATTTGGAAAAAATGAATAAACTGGGGTCTATTATTTTTTATGTAGATTTGTATTCTGCAATTAAAAAAATATGGTCTACAACCCCATTGTGGAAGACTGCATCAAGTTGTAGAAATTGTGGTAACCTAAAGATGACCTTCTTAAAACGTCTATTTTTGGCAATGTGCCACACACATAGAGGTTCTTTTGTCTGTTGATGAATTTTTCGACAATGTGGCATACAAACGAAGCGATTTCGGCAAATTGAGCTCTCWGGWGTCTTCTATTAATCTTCTGCAATATTCTGTCATTGGAACATCAAACATTCCACTTATTCCCAGTGAGGAATTTTCCWGAATGTTGTTTGATCTTCTTGTGAGACTGTTTCTGCTGTCTTCCATATTAAGGATTCTCTCGTTTTCTATTAAATTCTCCAAAACGTTCTATTTGCGCTGCAAATCTTGTGAAGGGAATATCCTTCCCTTAATTTTTCCCGACTACCGAGGTAGATATATCTACTGTCGTGCTTAGTTGATTAACCTAACTAATTAATAGTATACAGTATAGTTTACATAGGTAGGTGTATTTCGATTGTGGGTTCATGAGACAACGTTTAGAATTTTTAAAATTGTAAATCGGTTTAAATGCCTGCACGTAAACTTTAATCATTTCATGTTCTACCAGTAGCTCTAAGCAGTAGTACTCGTTCAATTAAGGTTATATAAACCACAAAGATTTGTGTTGTTACAGTGTATACGTATGTCTTCTACACGAAGACCAACTATGATACTAGCAATGAGTTGTAACATCGGTTAKTAGTTAGTAGCCCACAAGGAATTCCAATTTTTACTTTTATTGTCAAGGGTATTAAATTTAGCTTCATCATAGACACATAGACCTATTCAAAAATATAGTTTTGCAGCTCTTCGTTAAGACGTTTCGCCATCTCTTATAAGGGGCGTCTTGAGGGCAACAATATAGCAAAAGCAGATTTATGACTAAGCCATATCAAACAACATTATATCTTCTGCCCAATCAGGGTTTCGTAAGGGACATAGTACAACATCTGTTTTAGCTGATGCCACGGATAATGTTTTTAGGGCACTAGATAACTCAAATCCTTCGTGTCTACTACTGCTCGACTTCTTCAAGGCGTTTGATATCATAGATCATTGCTTGCTGTGTGCTAAATTACGCTATTATGGATTCGATGATATGGCTGTGGGCTTTTTTAACTCATATCTTCGTAGTCGATACCAAATTGTAGTTTTCGGTGATAATATATCTGAAAGCTGTTCCATTACTTCGGGTGTGCCGCAAGGCTCAGTACTGGGGCCATTACTTTTCTTGATATACACTGCAGACCTCCCAAACTCTGTTAAAAATTGTAGTATTCGGTGTTATGCAGATGACTCGCAGTTACAATTTTCTTTCAACCCTAAAAGCACTGCGATATCCTGTGAGCTCGTGGACCGTGACCTAAGGGCTATAGCTGATTATTCTCGAAAAATAATTTAAAGTTAAACCCAGAAGAGTGTGCAGCAATGTTGTAATGTCCAAATCGTTTGCGAGAAAGCATATTAACAGATTTTAAAATTAATATTAATAATCATCCATTGCCTGTTGTTAACAGCGTAAGATACTTCGGTTTAATATTTGAAAGCGATCTTCGTTTTAAACAACATATTGCCGGCATGGTAAGGAAGGCTTATGTAGCTTTAAAACTGCTGTATTGTGACAGATGTTTAATAAATTTCAGAATGCGTAAGAAACTTTGTAAATCGTTAGTGTTGCCCATCCTTAATGACGGTTTCATTGTGTTTTACTCATATCTGGATAAAATAACTAAGTTAAGATTACAGAAAATCCAGAATAACTGTTTCGTTTATCGCACACCCCGTGATGAAAGAGTGTCCCAAAGAATAGTGGCATTGGGTTTGCTTAGAGTAGATGATAATTATAGGTTTAGTTTGTCAGTGTTTTTCTTTAATATGTTGGCAACCTCCTCACCTCCATACCTTGGAGGCAAGTTTCACTTTAGATCTGATGACATAAATGTTAATGTGAGGGATCTATCTTCGCTATCGGTTTCTAGATATCGTACCACCTTGTTTCGCAGGTCATTTTCGTATAACTGTATAATTATATACAACAGTCTGCCTGAAAATCTGAAAATGCTTTCGTTAGGCCAATTCCGAAAGCAGTTGAGGAAAATTTTGTTACTTTCGCAGTAATTTATATGCCTAGGTTAGTTTGTTATTGTTATGTGATATAAATAAGTTTAGTATAAGCTATGTAGCTCGTATATATGGATTGTTCGAAAGATTGTTCCATTACCATGAGCAACTACTGTTTGTTATTGTTTCTATTGATATAATTCGATTGTTGATTATGGCTTGTAGTAATGGAAAAGGTTGAGTTAAGTATAAGTAGCCTTTGGCTAGGTTTCGCCTTAATAAAGACGTATTATTGTTATTATTATTATTATTATTATTAAATGAACCTAAAGTGTGAATCACGTCATTAGTGAAACAAGTTCTAAAAGATAGAGAGACTCATGATTAGACTACGTTTGTAAAGGCGGTCAGTATGTTAACCGTTAAAGAAGCGCATTCTATATCATTTATTCATATGTTTTAAGGTATTTAATTTCCATTTATTTATTTCCTCAGTAAGTTGCATCATTTGTATTGTTCTTAGTGGCCCTTGCTACCTGACGTCACAGTTTGATAGTTGATTACTACCATTAGCCCCGTTTTAAAATGAAACATTTATTTATCAATTTGTATTTGCAGTATTTACTCCAGGGACCGGTAATTGTTTCCGACTGTATGTTTACAATTCCATTTTACAAATTGCTTACCCGATACCGTCCTCTCTTAATCATCCAGAGTAATTGTGGACGTACTAACGTTACTCGTCTTGCGCCGTTCTCATTTCGATTCAGGCCGGTGCGTTTTAAATTCAAAGCGGCATAGAATGACGCTTCCTATCACGATCGCGCTTAGAATGATGGATTTCATCCGCGGCAAAAACATTTTCGTCCCCAAATAATTGGAAACGTTTTTACTCGTTTTTTGAATGTCGTCCATTACGCCGGATAAATTGAATTTGAAGCTTACATTCTTCGAATTGTTCTGTATTATCGTGACACGGTAATTACTTTTATTGGTAGGGCCGTATAAGGCGGCCGTCTCGTGTATTCGTGTTTGCGCCGGCCGATCGAACGTCAGAATAATATCGTTTAGAAAACTCAATAAAGTGTCCGCTCGTATAAAAAGGATTTATTGAGTTTTGGCCTGTTTGAAACTTGGACTCTGCGGCAAATGCAGTTGCCTTCCTTTTGTGGAAACCTTCCCACGAACGCAGACCGTAGATTGTGGGTCTTAACTTATTGGATCGTTCGTTCCTAATTAGCTGGCTTATACCTCAACTTGGAAAGCTTGATGTTTACGTTTCCTAAAGATAGCTCTGCGATAATTGGTGATGGGCGTTTTTGTAACAAATCTCTTTGGAGTCATCATATACTTTGATACGAGGCATGTTTTTTAAGTAAGTACCGTTTTGGAATTAAAAAAAGACGTGCAAAAATATCGCAATAATTTTATCTTACATGAAAGCCTGTACCTTAATCTACTTTTCTACATAATTTCCGTGAATATTGAGGCACTTGTCATAACATGGCACCAGTTTTTGAATACCCTCCTCATAAAATTCTGCCGCCTGACTTGTTAACCACTGTATCACAAATGTTTGTTCAATGTCTTACAATAAGACGCTGCATTGATTGTCTCATTACGAGGCAGAAACTCCACTAGCAATACTCCTTTTCTGTCTCAAAAAACTGTGCACATGATTTTCCGGGCAGAAATTGTTTGCTTAAACTTTAACKTTTAAACTTTCGTCACCAGTAACAATTTGGTCTAAAAAAKCTTCACCTTCATTGTGGTACCGCTCAAGGAAAGTCAAKGCACTGCCTAAACGTTGGGTTTTGTGCAAATCCGTCAACATTTTCGGAACCCAATGTGAACACAATTTCCGATAATTCAAGTTCTCGGTCACAATGCGATACAAAACACTACGAGAATATTGAGGAAAGCAGTCGCACAATGATGAAATTGTAAAGCGTCGTTTTCTCTCACCTTTTCGTTCACTTTCTGCACCAAATCTTCATTAACGACCGAAGGACGCCCACTGCGTTCTTCATCATGCACATTTGTGCGGCCATCTTTAAATGCTCTCACCCATTTCCTTACCATTCCATCACTCATAATGTTTTGTCCGTAAACTTCACAGATCTCACGATGAATATCGATCGGTTTTACGCCTTTAGCACTCAGAAATCGTATAACAGCCCGTACTTCACAATCGGTGGGACTCACGATTGTCGGAGGCATCTTAAACACTCAGTAAACAACGTATACAATGAAGAATCAAACTGTAATGGCGTCAGTGCGTAGACAAAAGATGTAGGTAACCAGCGCGCATGCGCGGAACACCGACCGTAGCGCTGCGGCGGCGGAATCGCAAAACGGTACGTACTTAAAAAACATGCCTCGTAATTACTAACTTTTGAACTTGATAATGTACATGGATTATATAGGGTCGCTACAAAGTATGAAACCAGCAGGATATTTCAGGTTCTGTTCGACCGATTTTTCTGAAATTGTGCATGGGCCTACGGGTAATTAAAATGCATTTTCTGGAATTTTCTCAACTCCGTGTCAGCTCGCGTTTCCGAGATATGGGCGCCAGTTGCATTTTTTTTAATGGGAGGGTGGTCAAAAGTCACATCATTGAAAATGATATTTTTTTCTAATTTCAAAAATGTATGATACAAAAAGTTAAAAAGAAAAATATGATTTCGTGAAAAATGCGATATTTTTTCAGATTTACATTACAGAAGATGCTCAAAATGTTCCCCATTTACTTCCTGGCAGTAATCCAGCCTTGAGTAAAAGTTTTCTAATGTTCTCTGTAGCATACTTGAACGTCAGTTCTGAATTTCTGCCCTGATTCGTCCTTTTAAATCTTCTGCATTATGTGGCCGATCAGCATAAATACGATTTTTCAGATAGCCCCACAGGAAAATATCAAGCGGCGTCAGATCAAAAGAACGTGCTCGGCATTCTATCTAGTGTTTCGGTCTCGGTGCTACGAGACCGAGACTTGCGTGGTCTCGGTCTCGGAAATGCATGGATTCTTTGGTCTCGGTCTGGGCCTACTTAGTCTCGATCTCCTGACGAGAGTCTCGGGTTTTCTAATAAGTGGTGGTGATCCTAATATTTTTGAAATCCCGATATGTTCCTTTTACAAGAATGTCATCGAAGGCGATATTAGATATATTTACAACTAAAGTGCATCGTAAATATCTTGAGATATATCTTCTACAGCTACGCGGTGGTGGTTACGGGTGATTAACCTTGGTATTTCGGTATTTGTTAAAATAACAGTGCAGCACACCAAATACATTTGTAAGCCGTATTAAAATTATATGCGATAAATATATTTGTGTTGGCATAAATATGTCAAAATGACCATTATTTATCAGATTCTTATAGCATTTTTACATACAGTGATTTAAAAAGTATATACTTTTGTATATATTAATTAATTTGAGATTTTTTTATAAATAATGGTATCAAGTTGATCATGCAAGTAACTAAACTTTGCTATCCGCTCCATCACACTTGGTCATAATTGACAACGAAATGCATACAAATTAATGTATTTGGCTATAGCCCTCATAGTATTTATGTACCTACGCAAGATGGCTTGTTGATTTCGTAGTAATTATAGTAGTTGATTTGACTGTATTATTGTATTTTATTAATTATTTGTCAGGCCAAAATATTAGATTGAATGTTTTTTGTGCAATTAAAACCAAGTGCGCTGTAGCTGAAATCAAAATTTAGTTACCTACTTCCAACATACAATTATAATTATTTAGAAGGAACTGATATTAATTCTTACACTTTACATTTGTCTTGCGTCGCCAAATATAGAAACCAATGTTTTATAAAAATCGCAGAAAACATGTTTAAAAAATGTTCTCTAGCACTATATAGGTATCTACCTACACAAACATGATTATTTTATCACGTCTTCGCATATAACTTTTACTACGATCTTCAAACGTATAGGTTAGTTAAAGGTACTTTTTTAATAAAGTTATAGGGGTTAATACTAAAATCGTCATGTACACTGTATTGCCATTGACCATTGCTTATAAAAACTACTAATTACAAATTACAATACACTATATACACAATAGCATTTATTAACAAATCTTTTCATGCAACATTTCAAAAACTATTTTAAACATTCATTTAATGCTTCTTGAATTTACATCAAACAATTTTTTGTTCGTTCTGCAAACTAAACCGAATAAAAATGTTTAATGAATTATTTTGTTAGTTTGTAAAAGCGTTGTGCTTAGATTTCGAAACAAACATATAATTATTTTTATCAATTTTATTCAAGTAACATTTTTATTCACCAAACATAAATCAAAGATTTTTAAACTGAAAGCATCGCCTTTCCTGCAAATTATTACGTTTGTTGATTCTTATCCTTGCAAAGGCTTATAGTGTTGCGTGAATTTTGGCACAATATGTAGTTATACGGTAAATATTTTCGCTGTTTTTGAGGATATTGCATAGACGTGCAGGTAATATTTTATAATATTCTTTTAAGCCATTTCTGAAAATTTGCTTTTTCTATAGTCGTAGTACTTGTACTTGACTAGCAGTTTAGTGTTCCTGAAAACATGTAAAATCTCTCAGATAAAAACTCATAATATAATCTGCAGAGCTTTACCGCTTACTATTTTATTACTACTTGAATTAAAACACTACTAAAATTATGTAAGTAATAGAATTAGGTAAATAATTAAATTATATTGTGCTAATTTAGTGAACTAAAATGTAATAAGTGAATATAGTATGGATAAAACTTGGCTTTTTTCAAATTTTTCTGAACAGATCTTCTGCTAATTATGGCGAGTGAGAGCACGCTGTTGTACGGAACACTTGGGATTCTCTTGCACATCTAAAAAGACATTCAAGCTACTTTCCTCACTCGTAGCAACTGTTGGACGTCCTGGTTTATGACGATTTTTAGCATCGCCGGTTTCGTCAATACCTTGTAATGTTTTAACAACTGTTGATCTGGCAATGGGTTCACGATCTTCATGAATTGGATTGTAGAGTGCAACTACTAACTTCCGAATAACTTCGCCTTCTATCTCCATAACCAATCATCATCCAAATTTCGATGCGATCATGTTCAGTTGACTGAGGCATTGCAATTGCAAATAACAAGGTGAATGGAAATTAACTCCCTTCAAGAGGAAAATGGAGACACCTGGATTTTTTGTTCTTACTTAGCGATAAGGAATATCCCACGGTGCATTGTTTTGATTTTTGATTAAAGATCGCAAGCGGCTTGACATTTTCCGACACATCCCTTGGTTAGCTAAACTGCAACGATGCAGCACGAAATTTCGTGCCACTGATGTACTAGCAAACCTACAAAGGCACATTTTCCAATCACCGGGCCACAAAGGCGCCAATCAGTCTTGGGGCAATAACGGCTCCCGGTGTTATTTCGTTCGGCAGGAATGTTGATGGATCAGTGCCCGCAAATCGGGCGTCTGCACAAACAAATCCTCTTATCATCGGAAAAAGAATCTCCATTATGACGGGCGGTATGGCATCATTAAAATTACCTGCCCTATCGTACGCGGGGTTACATGATGAACGACCGCCATCTACCACCCTTCGAGATAGATTTATGATGTTGGCTTAAAAAATTACGCGTCCTAAAACGCCACCGAATTTTAACAGATAGAGTAAGGTTACGGAACGCGCTCCCCAAAACAAAAGGCCGTCCAATCAAGTTCGTAATATGTTTCGCGTGCACCCGCCCGCCTTTTCGGGGATATTTATATTTATTACCGGGGTTCGGTTTGAGTATACGCCGACTTCAATCTAATTTCTTCGTTCATCTTGGTGAATTTTTGAAGTGGCTTCTGTCGCACAAAGAAAGCGCGTCCGTTCGATATGGTAAAGGTACACTTCAGCAATAGGCTACTTCTTGTAATAAGTTAATATTAAAGTCAACGCAACGTAAGAAAATCATAATTTTCATCAAAAGCAAAGCTAATACTGTTAATTGCGTACTTGAAATCTTTCAACATGATACACTGAAATTTAAGGAATCAATATACACAGAATGAAATAATAAATAACAAAGCGTATACAATTTTTTAATCACTTAAAAAGGCACTGTCATCGTCTATTTCATCACCGTTGCCAAGTTGAATTATTAATTCCGTTCCTTGCAAAAATTTTCTTCTTTTATCATATGATGCCCACTGTTTGCTGTAATTTTCACAGTTTCTCGTTGGATAGTTTGTATGGTGCTATCACTAAATTTTGTTGCAGTATTTTGCCTCCTTACATGACTTGTTTTAAAAGAAAATCTCCGAATTCTCCTTTATTTGAAGGCGTATTTGGTATTTTTGCAATCTGGGTAGAATTATAAGCCGCATTGTCTAATACAATTATTGTCTAGAAGCTTTGGCAGCAGTTAGTTTATTCTCAAACCAATCATACTTTCATGGTAATCCACCTTTGCATTTTTCATATTTTTCATGCATAGAATTTAAGTACGTTTTCTTAAGACAATTGAGTGTGAGGGACGTATATTGAACGTTACTATTCAGGATTAAACCTAAGCTCATTGCACTTTTACTGTATGGTGTTTCATGTCCATCAATACATACAAATAGTGCACGTCTACTAGCCAACATGCTATTCACTTGCTTGTCAAATAATAAGACCTCAGTCTTAGTAGCTTTTATTTTGAAATTGAATTGGCAAGCTGTGAAGAGATGATAGGTGTATCTGGATATCGTCAGTATAGTAGTATCGCTTGCAAACCCGAAACAGCGATAACGTGAATGCCTGCATGTTGAAATTATGTTTGCCGCATATTTGCAATCACATAACGCATGTAATTAATTGTTGTTTAGAGGTGGGATTCTTTCCAGATATTTGGAAAACAACAGAGCTCACCCCTTTACCCAAAATTAGCTCTCCAAAGCGGTATAGTGACTTACTGCCAATAAGCATCATAACTACTCTTTCGAAGGTTCTTGAAAAGTTTATCCAGAAGCAAATATATAGTTACGCAATAGATAATAAGATTATATCGGATATGCAGTCAGGTTTTAGAAAAGGCCACAGTACTGTTAGTAGATTAACCAACATTATTGATGACATCATCCCTAGATAGTGGTTGCGCCACTTCTCTAGTTCTTTTAGACTTTTCGAAAGCTTTCGATACTCTCGATCACAACTTGCTGTGTGCTAAATTAGCTTATTTTGGATTTGACATGAACTCCGTTAGCTTTTTCAAGTCTTATCTGAGCGATAGATATCAAATTGTTAAATTATGTGCTAAGACCTCAGATCTATCAAATATTACTTCGGGTGTTTTCGAGGGCTCAGTTTTGGGACCCATCTTGTTTCTTATCTATACCGCTGATCTTTTACATAATGTAAATCACTTACTCATTTGATCCTAAACAAACAAATTTTGCTGCCGAAGATATAAACAGCGATCTTAATAGAATTGAAAGATTTTCTAAAGACCATAATTTACAGCTAAATCCACAAAAGTGTTCTGTTATCTGCTTCTGTCATAAGAAGTATAGGACTATTGTAAAGGCAGACCTGGCAAAAAGTTAGATATCGTCGATCAGGTAAAGAGCTTAGGACTGATTATTGACGAAACTGATGTACAATAACATAAATATTATAAACTTCAAGCTCAGTGAGAGTCTAGTATTACCAGTAATGAATTATTGTAATATCGTGTTTTATAGTTGCTTAGACAAATACACCAGGGATGGCATGCAAATAATTCAGAATGGTTGATGTCGTTTTATGTATCGTATTGTAACATTCCGTTTGTCCGTTTATTTAACTAAATCAAAAATCACTAGATTTGTACATATTCAATAGTCTATCTGTGGTGTGGGTTGTCCACAATCAGGCTGTCGTTCTGCCCCTGGATATGTATTGTTTTTTCTTATATTTTTTCGGCCTTTATTTTTGTGAAGATTAGTCCCATGTTCTGGCACTCCGCTGCCGACTTCACTGGCCATACAATCTTGAGCTGAAAGTAAAACATTAATTATTATAATAACTAGCCCCCGGTATTTATAGTGTATCTACCATTTTTGATTAAGGTAATGTACCATCATTAATTTCGATCATTTGCTCTTATCTTTACTACTTCAAGGTTCCTGATAAGTTACTGGAATTTTCCAATTTGAGGTGCTTGCTTTGTTGGCCTTATTTCTGTCGTCGAATATACTTATACCTATAAGCTGACCCTCCGCGAAGTGAGGTAAATTATGTAATTAATTTTGTACAGCTTACTTACATTACTTTGATTCAATGGTTAGGGTCGAACGTCGAGGTCACAGTAAGATCATCCATCAGTCCATTTTATATACCGAGGGTCTCTGTCTGTCTGTCCGTACTTGTAGGGAGCTAAATATAAGAATGTAAGCTTGCTTACTTACCGGAAATCGTCGAATTGCATAACCACCCAGGCCACCAACACCACACTGCACATACCACCACCATTTGACAGGATACGGATAAGTGAACACCACCTTTCGATATTACACTATACGTAGCGGTTATTGAATGTACATGAGATCAGATTGAGATCGATACATAAAGATTAATTGTAAATCTGAGCAAAGCTTTGCAAAGAGTCACAAATTTTATCTGTTTGTTCACCGCATATACGTTAATTATCAATCAGTAGTGCCCACCTTGTGTACAACCGCCTGCACATATTTTATAACTTCTTTTTATCTTATATTAAAAAGACTGTATCTTTCCAAGTGGTCATTTATTTAGCGGTTTTCCAAATTTCCCGCACGGTGGCCGTATTAGTTACTTTAATAATAAAAAAATTTGGTGGCGCCCATAAAGCATCACCAGTCCCATTTGTAAATTTACCATAAAGGTAAGTTTATAGTGAACTCACGACCTCGCCCCGCTGTCAAATAGCTGCCTCGCAACATTTGTAACTAAACTCCTCTCAAGGAGCAGTTACAGCATTAGGAAATATGATCGAGTATCTGCTAGATTAAATGAACTGAAGTTGTTGAGAGTTCAAAATATTTTCAAATATAACCTAATAACGTTTGTCCATATGTGATGCTTACCTCCTCTCCACCCTACCTGCGTAACAAACTGTTTTATAGACGTGACCTCCATAACATAAATGTACGCCACGTTAATAGTCTTTCATTACCTCTCCATCGGTTGGCCACGTTTCGCAAATCCTTTTCGTACAATTCAGTCGTACAACTTTGTTCCTGGCGCGGTTAGACGATTGTCTTCAAATGTTTTTCGTAAGGAAATAAAAAATATTCTTTTGTCAACGCAGTGAAGCAAACTTTGAGCTGACTGTTTTGATTGTTTTGTTTGATGGTATTATTTATTATACTGATTATGATTAAGCATGTATTATTTCTTGCTGTTAAAGGTTAAGTTGAATAGCTAAAGCTAGACTTTGCCTTAATAGGAATCAATATGAAAGGCTGTATGTTATTCCTAAATAAAACCTTATTAGTATTATTATTATTACATATAAAATGAATAGCAAATGGCCTAAAATCGAGCCCTGAGGCACATCTTGCCGCACATGCAGGTGTCCTCTGTAGGTATGGAAATTGAAAAAAAGGTCATAAGTAGCCCTAAGTAGCAACGCAGTTGTACAACCATACTGAATCTTGAAGCTAGATTGATTAATTGCTTCCATATTGTTCTGTATTGTGTCGACGTAATTGAATTGAACCACACGTTTTACATATACACATACTTTTGTCGTACCAATTCTCAAAAATTTCAAATTCTTTTAATTTGGCCATCAGTTGACCTACTGTAGATTTTGTAATTGCATGTTTAAGACTATAAGATATACTCTTCTGTCAGACTCCTTTTTTTTAAACTCAAGGACCCTACCTACGACTGCAAATTCACTTTCCTCGCAAACACAGCCTGCAAATCAGACCGGGGCACTCGATGATTTGAAAATTTCTATTTGAACTTAACGCCGTTCGAGGCGGACAGCTAGTTCATGTTGCTCCGGGGATTACACTGTTATAAAATGTAAATTGCAAATGTATCGATACGATTCGGGCGCAGCAGTAAAAGAGCGGATGGCTCGGCCATGAAAATGTGACGTGGTTAGCGTTACATATTAAAAACTATTTTGAATATTTGCTCGGGCTTGGCTCGCTCTTTACGGCGCTCGGAACGACCGGATCTGAAACTATTCCTGCTGCGTAACGTCGCCAAAACGACTAGGTTGCATTGTTTCACTGGTGACTGGATGGAATCTCTTTTTACAATTTCCAAAATGCCGTTGCCTTTTAAGTCGTGCCTGAAGAAATATGAACGTGGTAAAATATATAAATGGGGTAGAGTGCATTCTTTAAGGGAAGCTGTCTCGCAGCTGTCAAATTCAACCCTCATTTTGCGGGAGGAAATTAAAGACCTAAATCATTTTACGTTTCCGAATGTGTGATTAAGTCTGTCATATTTTAACAGGGGACGTCAGTTTTTGTTCTTTTCTGTTGTTGCTTAAAGAGAGACATCATCAATCATCATCTAGCAAGTAATTTTCTTCTTATAGATAGAGTGTAGCATTTCAGTTTTTTATGTATTACTTTGGGAACTGCCTTAAAATATCAGTCACTACTCTTGCTATACCTTAAAATGCAAGTAGTAATATAATAATTCAAATCAATAATCTATTCTCAGGATTTATTCTTTTTTAACTCTTAATGAAAATCAGTTAGTGTTAAACTATGAGCAAATATGACTTGTAGTACAATATAGATTTCAAAAAATGCATTTAATTATGAAAATTATTATTATCATAACCTTTTCTACATAATTTGTCGATTGGTCCTGCTTGTGGAAGATTAATTGTTTTGTTTTAGTACAAAAGGTATGCGATTTGTAGTCAATCATTCCCTTGTTGTTCGATCATGATGACAGGATGCCAGATCTGGCCTGAACATAATGGTGTGTTCTAATAAAATTAATAATTTTTTGGGAGACATTTTCTCGTATACAGGATGTTTCACGAATGATTATGACCCTGACGAAATTAAAAATGCAACCCAAAATACATCTACAGAGGTAATATTGATAATTGTTCATCGTCTTAAATAATATAAAACGTAGAGAGCTGTATAAAATCGTAAATTTTGACATAAACTTCAATCATTTGCTTTAAGTAAATTCGGTATTGTAAAACCAATTTTATTTTTGAAAAATGTTCATTCAATAACATTAATGTAATAAATTTTCAAAATGTCGCTCGCCGCTGTTTTTACTTGCTTGAATTCGTGCGCAAAACGATCTTTTAACATGCATTAACATTTCTGGAGTGATGGATCTACATACATCACGTATTTTATTTTCTAAATGTTCTACACTTTCAATTGGTGTTTGGTATACTTGCTCTTTTACCATTCCCCACAGAAAAAAAATCTTAAGTAAGGTCTTAACAAAAGTGCTCTCAGTATTTTGTTGCTCAGGTAGCTGTTTTGGTTCGGTCTCAAAGTGCAGTTTTCTAATGATTTTAGAGGTGTATTTAATTTTCTTTTTAGCGAAGGTAGAGTACATAAAGCTAAACATTTTTATCCAATAAAATATGCCCTCATTTTGACGATTTTGACTAGAGGAAATGAAAGACTCATATGATATCAAATTGTTTTATTTAAAAATTCAGATAAATTTTCTTGAAAACAGATTCTTGAGGAACAAACTAATTAAAAACTGTTTGCTAATAATTGATAAAATACTGAAAAAAACATTGGTATGAAAAAAGTAATTTCATTAAAACAAAACATACGGAAGATGTCACTGATGTAAGTGGAAATATTTTGCCTACTCCAGAACATGAACATTTATTTCGTCCCAGAACTCCAAATTTCATGTCCATATTCTGAACAGCTTTTGAAATATTAAAAGAATATTAACAATGTCTCTTGGAAACGAAGTGATTTTATTATTCCTTTCCGAACGAATAAAAATATTCGTTCAAACGGTTCACTAGCGGTTTCTATGGATGGTACTTTCATCTACCCACGCCATCAAAGCCTACTTCGAGCGCAGACTACGAGTCCTACATAAGTTGAAGGGCAGACAATGGAGAGGCTCCCGTCCATTTGCCGCCGCCCCCGAGGCTAATTTTTTCGCGCCACGACTTGTAGAASTTCTAAAACCGGGCCGCGGGGCCCCTCGAAAGTTCCGCTTCTTTCGACGCTCGGCTCATTTCTCACCACCCCGCTATCTGGCGTCCGTATCTGTTAATTAAAACCTGCAAAAGAAACGTCGGTTATTGATAGCCGTTACGCCTCGCTTGCATACCGCAACCGCGGATAGCACTGCGACATAGACAAATGGCCGTCCCCTGATCACAGATTATCGAGCCACCTGTCAGGGCACGCCGTACTGCCCCCGCCACCCTAAATCACGGTAAAGCACCGGGAGCATCTGCCCAGTGCATGTAGCGTTGGATATTTTTACATCTAGCCGACCCTAAATTGATATATGGGCACAGGGGATGTCGGCCAGGTACAGCGACTCGACCGTGCTCTGATTGAAGTTAACCCGTCCCTGGTCTTTATGCGACTGCAGGTGAAACAGGGTGTACTTTGGGAGAGTGGCAATTACCTAATTGCAGCTGGGCCTGGTGGATTGTCGGGTGGTGGGATGCTGCAGGAGCATCCAAAGACTTGTTAGGTGGCGTTGAAACAAGCAGCAAGCTGCTCTTAGTAGTGGAACTAATCCCAAGAAGAGCAATCCAAAAAGACGCTACTTTGTTCTTTATTTCGACGTTTCTTCTCTGCGTCAGTCTCAGTCCAAATAATGCAGAAGATGGACATTATTGACACTTCAAAGGTACTGACATTTTTTCATTATTACAACGAGCATCTTCAGAACAGTACACTACACTTCAATGTCCAACGGCAAAGGCTATGAAGAACTTTCATTACCTTCCTTAGTGAATAGTGAAGTATTTTGTATTACCCTAAAGATGTCACTTGCAACAGTGAGCGAAACGTTATCTTCCAAGTCTTTGAAATTTGAAAGTTTCACAAAGTACTGGAATTGTGTAAGTTAATGTATAACAATGTTTTACTGTTTTAAATGTAATGTACAGGGTGGACTTGGCGTCCCCTTATAGCAATTAATATTTTCGTTGATATTTAACGTTAGGGGTGTAATGCGTCATCAATTAATATCGTTGTTCTACTTTATAATTGGTTGCCTCCTTGTAGGCGTATTTTCTGTCCAGCAACGTTTTGCCATTTCTTGCGGCGCGTTTTTCTCTAAATTCCATTTATATTATTATATTGTACATACATAGCATTCCACAAGTAGCAAACTTCCAAGCATAGTAGTGGAGAAACCACTTATTATCGTTTCTCTTTACTTATTTACTACTAAGAGTTTCTTTTCGTATGAAAGCTTCGGCATCCCTTTAAAACAACTGAAAGAATTTACTCGAAACTGCCGCGGTTAAAGGCTTTACAGTTCCAGGAACATTTACTTTTGAAATAACTGTCTGATGGAGTTTATTAGTTCGACGTGGGACAAAGCGTTATTTGCTGTAACCGTCCGTGTGCCGGTATTGGAAAATTACTCCACATGCAAGTTTGATGAGTGCATTTTGAAGTCGTCTGTTCCAGTGGTGTCTCGCATCAGGAAACGAAACAGTTTCGACAATTTTCATATAATGGAAAAAGGGACCTCGTGAACATGTTGATAAACAATATTGACATCGATGAGAATTTTGCTCGCATGCTCAATTCGAATTTTTCTGTAATTAAAGTCTTTAGACTTTGACTTTTTGACACGGTAACGCTGCACCATTCACGGTTAGTTGTAAATGGCGCCTCTTAAGATGCCGGCCACAGACGCCTGCGAAACGTCAGGTTACAATATTCTGTCGTAATTCTTCGATGGAATTAATTGTTTCTTTGCAAACCATGTCCTGCATTTGTGACCGTATTGAGAAGTCTAGAGGCTTGAAATCTGGACTTCTAGGTGGGCAAACAAATTCACTGCCACGCCCAATCCACCGGTGAGGAAAATGTTCATTCAGGTATTGGCGTACTGGCAGAAAAAAATGTGGTGGTGCCCCGTCTTGCATAAACCACATGTTCCGCCTTTTGGCTAGTGGTATCTTCTAGAAGTGTGTTCAAGGAAGTTTAAATAGAGGGGCCCGTTCAGATTAGGAGGAAGTTCAAAAGGACCTATCAAAAAGCAGATATCACACCACGCCAAATATTTACCTTGAATTCATGCTGAAAATGTCGTTCCTTTAGAGCATGTGGATTTTCGGAGTCCCACAAATGATTGTTTTTCCAATTAAAAACCTAGTAAACGTCGCCTCATGGATGGAAAGGTTATTAAGAAAATCCTGGTTTTCAGTTTGTTTACCTAGGATAAATTGAGCAAACTGTAGGCGAACTGGTAAATCTTGAGGTAACAAATTTTGGACAAGAGTATAGTGATATGGATGGAGATTATCTTTCTTTAAAATTCTCCAGATAGACGATTAGCTTATTTTTGTTGCCGCACTTAACCGACGAGTACTGATTTTCTAGCACCATTTAAGCTTTTAGGACGAAAACACCTTGTTTCGCCTAGGCGGAACTACGTCTGAACAGTTTGTGATTGGGTTGTCTTCGATTTGGGTATAATTCTAAATACCTTGTGGCTGCAAAAAGTCCACTATAATTTGACTCAGAAAAAACACAAATCATATCACGCATTTCACTGTTAGAAAATTCATTGTGTCGTGGCATTTTCTTATTTTACAACTTTTACTACAAATAATATTATGTAAATTGGAAAATTACAATAAACACTCTTACTTAGTGACAGTAAAATTGTCAAATATTACACGAAAAATTGATAAGTACTGACACAAGCTTACTTTAAAAAAAGTCAAAGTAATAATGGTGGCTTAGGAGTCTTTACACTGAATGTTTAAAATGCAAATAACTCAAAAATTGATATAGTTACATGAAATAAATAAGAGTGCCTTTTTTTATTGAAAATAGAACTGCCTTTTAGATTTTCTAGACATTTTAGCAATAAATCGTTAGACAAAAAAGATGTGTTGTAATTTACTTAAATAACAGTGTGCAACTAGCATTAAATTCGTAATTCTCTTGCCAAAAAATTAGGATTTAGGATTCGATTAAGAATCGAATGCAGTGGCCTTGATCTTGCTCAAGTAACGATCAAAGCGGTTTGGTTTGAATCACGAAACCAAAGTACTAAGATTTTTTGGACTCCCTTGAAGTTCCGCCGCCACTGCCGGACTCCTACACGAAGCTATGGCAACAGCCCAGTCGGGATCGGTTTTTCGACCTGTCCATTGTTTCCGGCGGTGAGTGTCCCGACCATTTTAAATTAATTTTCCGATACTCCGAACTGTACAACGGACGAGAGATGCGAAATGGCCTCGGCGGAAGGGCTGTTTGCATTATTTAGGCGGCCCGCCGGTTTATTATATCTTTCACGTAGGTGCCGGGCTTGCAGGTAGGTGTTGGTATCCCTTGTGGTCCTTTTACGCTCGCTATAATCCATTTTACGACTTCCTCTTCCTGTGTGCGTACAGCCGTCCTATCGAGTTAATTCCCTTTTAAAATGATTGGATATTTCAGCTGCGACAGGGGAGGCCCGCGCTTTTCCTGCAGTCGCGGCCGCCTTATGTGCATTCGCCCTGCAGGGAGGAACTAATTCCGTTAGAATGGGATGCGGATGCCGTTTGATGACAGCGCTGAAATTCAAAGGAATAACGGGCTCCCGCTTTGACGGTTGTCCTGCTGGTTTTGAATTACGGACATGTCCGGTCGGGTAGGAATTGGCTGTCGACGGTCAAGTTTAGCGCGTTGCAATACAAAATTGTTGGCTGTGCTAATTGCAGGATGCTCTTTTGCATTCAAAACTGCCCTGATAATTCCTATTCATGTACTTAAAAACATGCAACTGACACAAACTTAAAGTGCGCTGAAATTTTCTTCTGTATGTTTGAAAATCTAATAGGAAGATTTTGGTGACCTAGTAGATTTGGAAAGCTAATATTCTTGGGTCTAGCTTTGGTTTTTTTGGCACAACTAACACATTCATCGTAGTCCTTAAACTCGGTAATACAGGATGTTTCACGAATGATAATGACCCTGGCGAAATTAAAAATGCAACCCAAAATACATTCTCATAGCCAATGTGGTTATTTTACATAATGGTATTATTTTAAAAATAAATTGGGAATCCATGACGGCTATGCGCTATGGTTCCTGTCACTGTATTTATTAAAAGTCAAAATGTATTCAAATTATGAAAAAAACAGATATGATATTGATTTATGGTGAATGCAAGAAAAATGCTTCCGCTGCTGCCCGTTTATACAGACGTTTTCCAAATAGAAGAGCTCCTGCCGATACAATTTTCAAGAGACTTGAATTAACTTTAAGGACAAACTGGCCACCACTGAAAAAGTCAAGAGAAAGAACAGTAAAAGGCCCTGACAATGAAATTAGAGTATTAGAAATGATTGACGAAAATTCTCATATTAGTCAAAGGGTAGTAGGAGCAACCGGTATAGTCTGTCTTCAGTACACCGAATAATTAAAGGCAGTCTATTTCATCCGTATCACTTGCAGTTGGTTCAGGCCTTAAAGAAGACAGATTATCCTAAAAGACTGGCTTTTTGTAGCTTTTTTTCGGGAACACCAAAATTTGAATGTGAGATTTTATGACAACATTTGCTTCTCAGATGAAGCAAGAKTTTCTAATAATGGTGTGGAGTTAACAAACATAACATGCATTATTATGMGCAAGAAAATCCACGTTGGATTCGAGAAGGACATTTTCAAACTATCTACTCGACGAATGTCTGGTGCGGAATATTCTGGAATCAAATTGTTGGGACTTATTTTTTTCGCAATAGTTTAAACGGCAGCATTTATCTAAATTATTTAAGAAACATTTTACCGGTACGGTAAGACAAGATCTATGCTTCCAACAAGATGGGGCACCTGCGCATTATCATAGCATAGTGCAAAATCATCTTGATTTGGTTTTGCCTAACCGATGGATAGGAAGAGGTTCAATTAATCCTTGCCCGCCGAGAAGCCTGGACTTTACTCCTTTGATTTTTTTCTGTGGGGAATGGTAAAAGAGCAAGTATACCAAACACCAATTGAAAGTGTAGAACATTTAGAAAACAAAATACGTGATGCATGTAGATCCATCACTCCAGAAATGTTAATGCATGTTAAAAGATCGTTTTGGGCACAAATTCAAGCTTGTGAAAACAGCGGAGGGCGACATTTTGAGCATTTCTTACATTAATGTTATTGAATAAACATTTTTCAAAAATAAAATTTGTTTTACAATACAATACGTTATAAAATATAGGCATCTAGCTACTTCTAGCATACCTATACCACTCAAGCTACTTTTCTCACTCGTAGCAACCTTTGGACGCCCTGGTTTTTTACGATTTTTAACACCGTCGATTTCGTCAAAACGTTGCAATATTTTAATAACTGACAATTGGTTCACGATCTTCATGATTTGTATTGTAGAGTGCAACTACTTCCGAATAACTTCTATCTTCATAACCAATCATCATCAATTTTCGATGCTATCATGTTCAGTTAACTGAGGCATTGCGATTGCAAAAGACAAAGTGAATGAAAATTATCACCACTCACAAGGAAAATGGAGACACCTGGAGTTTTTGTTCTTACTTAGCGATCCCGAAGTTTTTTGCAAGGCCCAAGTTTGTTATCAAACTTTTCTCAACTTAGAAGCAATAAATTTTATAAGTGTGATACATTTTTGAAATAGGGAAAAATATCCTTTTCATTGATGTGCCTTTTGATCCTCCTTCCCATTTAAAAATATGCAGCTTGCGCCCATATCTCGGAAACGAGAGCAGAAAAATTTTAGAAAAATCGGTAAACAAAACCTGAAATTTCCTGCTGGTTCCATACTATGTAGCGGCCCTGTAGATCTATATTTCTATTATTATTTCGCATTAACAAAGCTCAGAATCATCGAGTGCAAAGCAACTCTTTATTAAAGGCCTATAAAATTCTGATACTGCCCTCACTTACACTGACCTTATTAATGCATAAAACAAGTTCCCATCAAACGAGGGAAGCGGAACCAAATGAATAAATAAAGGGCCGTCAAATATACGGAAAATGAATGGCGAATTTCAGGTATCCGGCGGGGAGTCTCAATATTTATTTAGAGAGAATTTTTCCGAAGGCCAGCATGAAATTTTCCCGCCATCTCACTTCATGCGCTTTTATTGAAAATAAATGATGCGCGAAGGCACCTGACACGTTAATCGTAGTTCTTTGCCTTCCCTTTGTGCTGCCTCCGGCGAATGGAAGAAACGCTCCTTAGTTTATAATATACACAGCGAAGAATTGATATATTATGTTACCATTCACACGGGCGTGGACGCGCGTGAAAAATGGAAATGTTATGAATAGTCGCAGATTGGGGATGGGTTTCGCGGAGGTCGGAATTGACATTCACGGCCCGTAGAATGCCGATTCCGGGGCATTTTTCAGTCTGTCTGGAGAGCAATAGAACTAACCGATCTGATAAATCGCTTACGTTCTGGCACGATACCGCCATTCGTCACGGCCTGCATTTTTCAGCGGATGCTCTCGCTTAAGAACAGTTTAATTGCACCGGCGTACGCTTGCTTCTCTCGTTGCCTCCGATTCCGAATAGCGAAGTCGTAATTGACAGACAACTGCGGATTTATTGGTTAGGATATTTGTTAGCAAAATAGCACGGAAACCTTTGTCTAACTAAAATACCAAAGTTATCGCTTGAATTCTCAAAATCTCCTATAATGCAATCGAGATGTACCCCTCCAACCCAGCGTAGACGTAGCTGGCACGGTGGTCTCTCTTCTTGAGTATTAGTAATACTGACCGTACGCTGGTTCAATTCCTAGTCAGAGTAGTATACAGGGTCGCTAAAGGTATGGAGCCAGCAGAATATTTCAGGTTCTGTTCGACTTAAAATGCATTTTCTGGAATTTTTTCAACTCCAGGCGTCTCTAATTTCCTCGTGACTGGTGGTAATTTTCATTCACTTTCTTATTTGCAATCGCGAAGCCCCAGTTAACTGAACATGATCGCATCGAAATTTTGATGATCATTGGTTATGGAGATAGTAGACGAGGTTATTCGGAAGTAGATGCACTCTACAATGCGATTCACGAAGATCGTGAACCAATTGCCAGATCAATAGTTATTAAAACATTGATACGTTTTGACGAAACCGGTGGTGTTAAAAATCGTCAAAAACCAGGACGTCCAAAGGTTGCTACGAGTGAGGAAAGTAGCTTGAATGTTCTTTTAGATGTGCAAGAGAATCCCAAGTGGTCCGTACAACAGCGTGCTCTCATTCACCATATTACGAGGCATGTTTTTTAAGTAAGTACCGTTTTGTGATTCCGCCGCCGCAGCGCTACGGTCGGCGTTCCGCGCATGCGCGCAGGTTACCTACATCTCTTGTCTACGCACTGACGCCATTACAGTTTGATTCTTCATTGTATACGTTGTTTACTGAGTGTTTAAGATGCCTCCGACAATCGTGAGTCCCGCCGATTGTGAAGTACGGGCTGTTTGACGATTTCTTAGTACTAAAGGCGTAAAACCGATCGATATTCACCGTGAGATCTGTGAAGTTTACGGACAAAACATTATGAGTGATGGAATGGTAAGGAAATGGGTGAGAGCATTTAAAGATGGCCGCACAAATGTGCATGATGAAGAACGGAGTGGACGTCCTTCGGTCGCTTTACAATTTCATCATTGTGCGACTGCTTTCCTCAATATTCTCGTAGTGTTTTGTATCGCATTGTGACCGAGAACTTGAATTACCGGAAATTGTGTTCACGTTGGGTTTCGAAAATGTTGACGGATTTGCACAAAACCCAACGTTTAAGCAGTGCATTGACTTTCCTTGAGCGGTACCACAATGAAGGTGAAGATTTTTTAGACTAAATTGTTACTGGTGACGAAACATTGGTGGCCTACGTCGCACCAGAATCGAAACAACAATCCATGGAATGGCGACATTCATCATCACCCAAAAAAGTGAAGTTTAAGCAAACAATTTCTGCCCGGAAAATCATGTGCACAGTATTTGGGACAGAAAAGGAGTATTGCTAGTGGAGTTTCTGCCTCGTAATGAGACAATCAATGCAGCGTCTTATTGTAAGGCATTGAACAATCTGCGTCGTGCAATCCAGAACAAAAGACGTGGCAAGTTGAGTAAGGGTATCGTTTTGCTGCATGACAATGCCCGTCCACATGTGGCTGATCGGACCAAAGATCTCATCAAATCTTTTAAATGGGAAACTCTAGATCATCCTCCATACAGCCCTGATCTGGCGCCCAGCGACTACCATTTGTTCCTGCACTTGAAGAAACACCTGGGTGGTCAGCGTCTTCAAGACGATAACGAAGTCGAAACATTTGTGATACAGTGGTTAACAAGTCAGGCGGCAGAATTTTATGAGGAGGGTATTCAAAAACTGGTGCCACGTTATGACAAGTGCCTCAATATTCGCGGAAATTATGTAGAAAAGTAGATTAAGGTTCAGGCTTTCATGTAAGATAAAATTATTGCGATATCTTTGCACGTCTTTTTTTAATTCCAAAACGGTACTTACTTAAAAAACATGCCTCGTAGCAGAAGATCTGTTCAACGTTTGTGGATATTTGAATGCAATATTTCCGGACAGATGGATTGGTAGGCGCGGAACAATAGAATGCCCAGCACGTTCCCCTGATCTTACGCCGCTTGATTTTTTCCTGTGGGGGGTATCTGAAAAATCGTATTTTTACACCAGCAACTTATCTAACTGTTTAAGTTTTTGTGAACCTCACTATTATGCAGACGACACCCAGCTATGTGCTACTTTCTCTATCAGAGATATAGATAATGCTAGAAATAGTATCAATAGTGATTTACAAGCACTGCAAAACGTTTCTTCTAGTCATTCATTGCATGTTAACCCTGCAAAGTGTGTCGCTATTGTATTCTGTCCGGAAAGCTGCAGAAAGTTTATTTATGACAACCTGCAGCTACGTTTAGGGAATAGCGTCCTGGAATTCAGTGAAGACTGCAAAAGTTTGGGCGTGATTATTGATCATAGGCTGAGGTTTGATAAACACGTTACCTATATATTACGTAAAGCTTATGCATCGTTGAAACAGATATATAGCCAAAGACACTGCTTGGACGTTGGTTTAAAAAAACTACTTTGCGATTCTCTTGTGCTCTCTAATTTAAATTACTGCGACGTTGTTTATGGTCCCTGTTTGGATAGCTTCAACATAAAGCGAATCCAGAAGCTGCAGAATAGCTGTTTGAGGCTAATTTACGGTATACTCCGCAGATGTCGCGTGTTCCACAGATTGGTGGAAGCTGGTTGGCTCAGTATGATCAACAGGCGTCACCTGCATATGTCATGTTTTTTCTACAAAGTAATAAAATATAAATCCCCGCCATACCTATATAATAGACTGACTTTCAGGACTGACGTACACAATGTTAACATCCGTAGAAAGGATTTACTTACTATTCCGCAGCATAAAAAGCAACTGTTTAAGCGCTCATTTTCCTACAACATTGCGTCTGTCATGAATGGCCTGGATGTGGCTGGGTTTTCGCCATCCGTCAATGCTTTTAAATTACAGCTTAAACAACAACTGCTTCGATCGCAGTGACATTTGTTGCTGATATTATCATCACGTCATTCTGGATTGATGGTATACATTGGATGACTTTAACATCTTGGCTCTTTCTGTCTCTGAATTTCACTTTTTCTTCCTCTTCCTTTCCTTTCTTTCTTCTTGATGTTTCTTGCGTGTTCTCACTGTCTATCTATTACTGTTCATTTTCCATTTACATTTCATTTTCTGTTAATTCCTTTTTCTAGGTGATGTGTAATTTTAGGATAGTATAGTTTTAGTTTATGAGTGGGCACTGTGGAAGATCAGAGCTGTTACTTACTGGTTTCAGCATCTGAACAGTGTACCTTTTGTTGTTGTTTAGAGTCATATTTTAGTTATGTTAACTTTAATGTAACAACAACAATAAAAACTATTATTATTATTATTATTATTATTATTATACTGATCGGCCACATAATGCAGAAGATTTAAAAGGACGAATCAGGGCAGAAATTGAGAACTTGCCTCCAAATATGACCAAAAAAACATTGTAATCCTTTTCAATAATGTGCTTCCTATTTAAAAAAAATGCAACTTGCGTCCATATCTCGGACACGAAAGGTGACACGGAGTTGAAAAAAAATCCGGAAAATGCATTTTAATTATCCATAGGCGCATACACAATTTCAGAAAAATCGGTCGATCAGAACCTGAAATGTTCGGCTTGTTCCATTCTTTGTGCGACTCTGTATATAATTATGAATTTATGAAAGATAATTATCGCCTGAATTCATTGTAAATGAGCATATGCGACATATTATTGGGTTTTGCAGGCATAAGATGGTCAAGGCCAATACTTTTTCATTTCATTTTATGCCCGCAAAACCCAATAAAATATCACATATGCTCATGTAATTATGAAATCTATATCTGTAACGCTATTTTAGTTTTTTTTTATTTATTGTATGGCGATCGACAGATCATATAACTATATAAGTACAATGATTCAATACTTTTTTTCACTAAAAATGGTTTTCATTTCCAATTCTGTCGATTTTGTGTGGTGGGATATCCTCAAGGAGGTCCAGCAGCCACGTTGTAGACTATTTAGGTGTCATACCACGTTGCCCAGGGTGCACCATTGTGAGGTTGTCTACCATGCACCCCCGTATTGGGGGTGATAATTTTGGATTTAAATTGATCAAACTTCTGACTTCAGTTTGACGCTATTGGAACGCCATCTGATAAAATATGCGCCTAATTTCAAAAATAGACGAATGATCTACTTTAATGAATAAAGAACTTGTTATGTTATGCTACAATTTTCGATGTCATTAGCACATTTTTATGTCTATTCAAGACGTACGAGTATATGGAAAATCTAGCTACCGCAGTAGTAGTATAAGTATAACGTATGATGACATGTTGTTTTCCGGGCTGGTTCCCACGTTGGTTATTAGACCGTGACGTTTCGACACTCATGTCGGTGTCTTCCTCAGAAGTGAAACTGAAACAGTTTCAGGCAGCTACTTCTGAGGAAGACACCGACATGAGTGTCGAAACGTCAAGGTCTAATAACCAACGTGGGAACCAGCCCGGAAAACAACATGTCATCGACAACAACCACGGAAGCCTTCAAACCAAAACTATAACGTATGATGTAAATCTTCCCAATCCTCCGATGCAACCGGCAATAATCCCAACCAAGTGGGTAACGACTTATCGGAACAGCCGCAAGGAATTGGGTTAATTAAATTGACTGAATTCTCCACGAGTGTTTACAATTCCAAATTCCAGCGTTTGCCCGGTGCATAACCTTTGTTGTCCGCAAATGTTTTATTAGCTGCCGTTGGAAATAGTCCTCGGATGGAGTGGAGTGTATTTCGCGCGGCGTTTGACACTGTTTGTCCTCGACGGTTGTGTAAACAGTTTTTAAAAGTAACTTGTTTGCGTTTACGTACAACAGGTGCAATCTTGAAACAATCCAAGGGATCAGCGATGAATGAAGCAAATACTAAATCACTCAAACTTGCAATTTTACTCGATTGTAATTGTGAAAATGTGGTGTATTCAAATATTTCTGTACTGCAAAAGCGTAAAAATCTAACACGATAAGGCCATAACACCTTATGTAATTGGTCTACAGTATGATGCTCAGAGACTATAAATTTTGCAGTTACTCTGTGTGGGAGCACGAGTACATTTTTTGCATTAGCTTGTAACTGCGCCGATGAGTCTTAATAAGCCGAAAGTGCAGTCCACGGATTGGTCTGATCAGACGGTGTGGAACAAACTTCGCTTTTCACATACACCGTCGTTGGAGACTACAATCGGTAAGACGGGCTTCAGGCAGGGTACCGGTCTCCACTTAAGACGGGTGGATGACAATCCCTGTAGATTTCGTTTGTATCGCGTATATTACGTTGAATGTTGGTATGTTAAACTGAGGAAGTGCACGTGGAGTATGACAGCATGACAGCGGTTAGTTGCTTGGACAAACAATCTTGGTGTAAAAGAATGATGACAAATTCTAAAGAAACTGCTAGAGTACATGGATACCTGAATAATTTGTAAATTGAGGTATTTTTTGTCGCAGCCTAATGTAGACTAAACGGTAAAACAATTGTGGACTCATTTTATACATATGTATTCACAACATTACAGACCTGACAACACCGTTTTCGCCGCCACTGCTTTATAATCGTGTGTGTGTTCGGAAGAGAGCGCGTCGGCCTGACCTGCTGGAATATTCTCGAGAGCATAAAATATGAATTTGAATTTTAAAGTCGGATTGAATTTCAGGGAACTATTCGGATTTTTCATACATCCACATTTTATCACGTAAGTTGAGTATAAAAGCGGATTTGGGCTGTTGAATTGCCGACCAGATTTACTGGCATATTTGGGGTTATTTATGAATCAAGTGGACTTTTATTGAAGCTGTATGTGCAATATTACCTTCCATTTCGATTGCCGATTGGTTGCGCTGGAATTTTAAACTTTTTTTACAGCTTTGAAATTTTACAGCGATTTTATTATTCGATAATACGATGGAATGTGTGATCCCGCTTTATATGTTTCGAACATTGTGTAATTTGAAACAGAAATGTTTACTCTATAAAGCCCGATAAAATGGTACTAGCTGTCCCAGCTATTATTTTTGTAATACGGTAAATGTAGATAAGTTAAGATCATTAGAGTACTCTAAAATCTCACATTTTATGCCAGTTAATTTGGATTTTATCATCTCCATTAGCAATAACGCGTGTAGACATGGAAACGTGTCATCATATGCGAGCTCCAAAAACACGTCGTGCGAAAACAAAGCCCTCTCGCGCGATTGCATTAAAAAAAAGTTCATTGTCTGTTGTTTGCCTGCCCACCGGTCGACCTTTGATGTGCCGGCATCAAACGGTACGGAATGGGGCAGTACAACGCGCATTTAGGGTAAATACAAACACATCCTCGAACTTCAAATACATATGCACACATGTCCGTTGTGTCAATGCTTTCAGTTTATTTTATCGCTGAGTGTTTGCTTTAATGTCCTTTTTATGAGTATGCTTTTATCGTTTGTTGTCTTTGTGCCATTACTCCGCCGTTGAAACTAATTTAGCGCCGGTCCGTTCTGTGCTGAAATTATGCTTTAAACGACCGGCTAGAGGGCCATCGTGTAAAAACTGTGCCGGTGATGTTCGGGGTTGCTGAGCATAGGGACTTCTGAAGAACGTTATAAATTGCTTGAAATAATGGTACAAGACATGCGCATTTTTTACTGATATCTCTTGTTCTACTGAATTAATATTTTTGCTAACAACAGGCATTCAGCCTTCGAATACATCTTGAAATAAGCAAAGCTTTTATTCAGATATAAAAAGCTTCAGTTTTCAGTAATTATTCAGACGGTACTTCATCCGTTATCAAACTTTTATGCACTTTTTGCCCTGGTTGACAAGACTACTACGCTGATCACCCATCCAGATCCCATGACTGGATTTTTTTTCTTATTTGGGCTCATCAGGTAATAACAGACAATGAGCAACCATTGCATTTACAAACAGGGACTAAACTAGATGCTTGGGATCTAGATTAGTATGATATAAAGTATTTCCCTCTTCCTGTATCTGCTGAGCTCTAGACCTACTACTTTTCCTACTCTTTGTAGCTTTCTTATAGCTTTCTGACTCTTGAGACGTTATTATCCATATCATAGCAAGCCTTTGGTATATAGGCAAAACCGGTTCTATGCCATGCTGTGTGCACTAGACCTAAACTGCACTGATGAGCTTATAATGATAGCGAAATATGTAGATCTATTTCAGTTGGTTGCAGTGCAAACAGCATAACAAAGACATGCATTTTAATTATTATCACATCATGTGCATATTCGCAATTCATTTTCTCTCAGTAAAACAGTTCTTCTATAATACTCACACTTTTTAGGATGTCTTCCTTCTCAGTAGAAGTAATTGGCCCTTCCCATCTACTGGATTTTTGGGTATTTTAGCCTTGTTTTAGTAAAGTTATAACCTGGCACGTAGTTTTTCTCCTTCCACTTTTATAATTTCAGCTTCTATGCCATTCTCTCCCTATCATCTTTCTCTTTCAAAGTAAATATGACTTTTTTTCTTCCTTTCCTTCATCGTGCGTGTTTTTTGTCTCGTCAATTGAAGTGGCATTAAGTACGTTTTCAGTATTGTTTATCTCGTTTCCTTTTTCTTCTGCTTTGTTTTACTGTCACAAAATTTATGTATAAATTTGGTATTACAATCAATGTAAACTTTATAACTGGTTGCACTTAAACTCTGATATATGCGGTTTCCGAAATAACAGACTTTCAAGCTTTTTTTAAGCTTAATCGTCTTCCATAATCATTTTTGGGATTCCAAAGCTGTTACACCCCCCTTCCGGATCCCTCCAAATCTTTCTGCCTCCCCCGCAGTATGGCATATAACCCGTATTTTCTAGGCCCATGTTCCCAAACGCCCTCTATTTATTTTAAGGCTGTGCGCGCCTGTTTGTGAATACGCACGGCGTTTACCGAAAGTAAATTACTTACTTTACATAATTCCTACCTTCCACATAATGTACTTGCTCAGCATTACGCTAATTCAATTCGTTCCGGTAGTCCTACGTGACATAAATCAAAATTCAAAAGTGTCGCACTAATTGCTGTTGTACAGTCGGTGAGAGATGTCATGCGCTACTAGGGAACCCGTGCTCTTGCATATAAAGACTTGTAGTACAGACCAACCTTATTTCAGACTAGTGTATCTGTTCGATCAACGATATTAGTTGTCAGTGTCAATTATTTTTTATTATTTTTTTTAGCTAACCTAACATGAACTTTTACAAATCCTGTTTAAATGTTCGTCATGGGCTGCCTCGTAAATACCCATGTCGTATGTGTTTCTAAATCTCGATAGTCTCTTAGAAATCGTTCCATTGTCATTTCAAAATTATTCCCCAACTTGAAACGAATACAATTATCCACCGTGCACATGCTGAAATGTTACATCCAAGTTTAATTGCTTTGATTAAAAACTCGACCGATAATGTGGTGGTATCATTTCCATTTTTGGGGATGTAATTAGCATTTCTTTATGATTCTCTGGCTTAAATCATCAAACATGGTAGCCTGATATGTAAGGTGTGTAGTGCTTAGAACCCTTTCCACAATAACGTTGACTCCGACATGTTTATTTTCCCAAAGCGTAGTATGCTTGTTCGCTGTGGAACTTAAATAGTTTTTGGTCTTATGGAAGATCTCTTCAGGTCTCATCGACACACAAAAACAGTGTAGTCACGACAAGAATAATAGGAAAATAACGACAAAGTCGTCGTAATAATTGACCCGCACAACTGATATCGCCGATTGCGTAGACCAGAGCATCGTCACTTTACTGACTGCATCAGTTTCATATTTGACTGGATGCGTAACAGAAACACAAATTTATTCCAGAACAACATAGCAGGCAGTTATTTTGATGCCTTGGGCTATAGTTTGACATGTGTTCATTACCACGCTCGAATTTTCCAGCGGAGCATGCAACTCCAGAATAAATTAGAATAAAACCGTGTTTTCTCCTCCTCCGCACATCTCTACATTCCTTATTAATTCGGCTTCTCCATCTAATTACATTTGGAACACGCGACTAGATCATTTTACCACTGGTAATATTTACCTGCCGTCTTATGATTAATTGCCTCTAGCAGCGGGACTCCCACACGCCGGCGGGGCACTTTAACGTAATTTACATATTGGGAAATGACTACTGTCAGCGGCTGGGGTCTGCATTTCGAGGAAACGTATCGCTTTTTAAAGTCGGCGGCCCCGATTTGCATCTTCTGGAAATAGTCTGGTCGTTTTTCATTCGAAATTAACTTCGTTACTGCAAAATTTTGCTGAATCCTCGGTGACACCGTCTAGATGAAATATGTCCAACTATGCAAGAACTGAATGCAAGTCATGAATTGATTTAGGGGGCATTTTACGTGAAAAAAATAATTTTCAAATTCGTTTTTATTTGTACTTGTTGTGCAGCTGTAGACTTTGAACTTGGTTTGGGCCAATGCTTTTGAAAAGCTAAGGATGACCTTGTTGAGACGGAGCAATAAGTTTTTGTCTGATACATATGCTACATCTCATATAAACCTATGGTTATAAACAAAGTCAATATTTCGCATTTTGTAAATGATATGTATTAAACTCTCTGAATTTTTAATAGATCTGTTCTTTAATAATACATATAATAAGCTAAACTGCAGTTTATTTTATTCTTGCCTATGTAATACGTTAAATCAGTAATAAAGTTCACATCTGCAGGGCCTAGCACACACACAATATATTTCTCGTGGAGCTGCTGACGATTTGGAAAGGAAAGAGGTACAGTGTAATCCGAACAGAACYAAGTACTTGGTTTAAGAAGATTCCTGTAGGAAATTGTTTTTTTTTAATAAGTTTAATCAGAGAAGACATTAATCTTTTAATAGAGTAACTATCAAACCTATTTTCCCTGAAGCTTCCTAAACTAAGTAAATGGTGTTCCAAACTCGATGCATTTCATGCTAAATTTTCACGGACTTGTTGCTAAAAGCATTATACGAGAAAATTATTGGTTATTTCTATTTAAGAGTTTTAAATAGAGAACATAGTCAAACTTTTATTTAAAGACTAAGGGCTTCGTGTCCCCTTCAAGTTAATTTGCCTCAAGCAAACGTTATCGAAAATAGATTGGTGTCCACAGTAGTTTCCATTTTCAATGAAGTATAGATACTGCAATTGAAGTTTTTTGTACATAACAAATTGACTGCAACTTTTGACAATTACTCAGCGTTGCCTTTTTTTCAAATACAATTTTCGTAATGTCTTTACAAGCATTATTGTTGATGTAAAATCTTGATATCTCAAATGCTTGTAGTATTACTGAGATTGGCATTAATTTTCGTTATAAGTAGATTAAATCTTCCAGCAACCTAATTTATTCTTTGAATACATCGCTAGCGAACTATTATAATATATTTTGATTGTTTCGAATGAAATAATGTGCGTGTAAATTAAGCAGGTAATAATAAGACCACCTTGTAGCGTCGAAAAAAGTATGCTATACTCTATACTATTGCTTATTGAATATACTACAACATCTGGGCTTCACAGTGTGAATTATACAACGGAAAACACATCCTTCTGCGATTTTTCCGCCTGCAGTTCTATCCCTTTTAAAAATCCGGCGGAATAATGCGCTCTTTTTGTTAAATTCCGCCGCTAATCCTACTCTGCACTAACTAAATTTCCATCATGTGTATAATGATGCCTATGACCCCAGCAAAATGGCGAGTGCATCGTACGGCGGATTTCTTTCGATCACTGGTCAATTCCGCCTGCCGATATCAACAATCTTCGCTGTTGCAGTGAAAGTAGCAGTTAACCTTTTAGCGCCTGGCGTTATTCGGCGTGTTTGTTCCCACGTTTATTTCCCTTTTCGCTTCGACGTTTTTAATACCCCGACGTGCGGCGCTGGACCAACTTGTACCGTTTTTAATTCCGGGCTTATTTTTTCCAGTTGTGCATTAACGAATCGCTTTCATACAGCGGGATCACTTTTCCATATAAATTTATTTTATAAATCTGGCAGTTGACGCTATCAGTTTTAATCCTGCCATCGGGCGTTATCGCAAAAAGCCCAATTTCACTCGAAACATAAAACAGTGTTTTATTTTAACGCGCGGACCGCGGCAGCTTTTATTCCTGCCATTTACGCGATGCCGTTGATATCGTTGCGCTGGCAGGAACGTGCAAAACTATTGGAGTGCCCCGATAATGGCCGTTCGACATGTTTAAAAGCTTTCCTTGATTAGATAGTTTTAAAATTGTTTTGTCGCATATTTTTATCCCTTAATTATTACTGTCGTTTTGACCGTAGCAATTATTTATCTTTATTATTTATTTTATACTCAATATCAATATTATAATAAGTCCTGGTATCGGGGCCTAGTAGAAACAAATATATGTCAAAGTGACATAGTGTGACAAGTTCCACTTGGATCCAGAACAAGCATGAAAAATCAAGATCCTGGTCCAAAACAAGCATAACTATTACCATTGACCTCGCTAGATAAACTAATCATTATTTCTCTAACTTTGAAAAAATAAATTTGTCATCAATTGAAAGACTTTTCCATGTATTTTGAAATTGTTCTGAATATGGAACGCATTCATTTACTATATACATGTCATTATCCTATTCTTAACCGTTTAAAGTTCTTGACTGAGCGCGATAAAATTGTGATAAGGAGAAATTAAAAAGAAATATATGTAACTTAAAATTTAAGAATAGGATAATTACATTTTAAGGATGTTATTCGCATATAGTTTTTCTATGTTCTACATATATATTTATTATTTGCCACGTTTTTAGTTTGTCTTTTTCTGTTCATATTTGGAAATAACTCCTTTTTGTGCATACGAACGCGTCAAATTGGATTTTTTTTAAACTAACATATCGGTAAAAATACAGAAATTTTACTTCACGAGCGTTGGCGAAGGAAGGGCCATCTCTAATGAAACTTTTGCACTTTTTCCGAAGTGCCTTTATTAAAAAAGCAAAAATAACCACTTTTATGTGCCCTTTTGGAGAAGGGTCTATTTAACAGAGATGGAATTGAAATTTTAATGACACACAAATCGGATAACCGAGAACCAATCACACTGTCAGTGATATCTAAAACTTCTAAGAGATTTGGAGAAACAGGTAGGGTAAAGTATGTTCCAAAACCAGGGCACCAGAGACTAGCAACAAATTATGGGAGATGGTTAGATGTACTGCACTGCTCCCAACGAAATACAGTTCCGAACACCCAACGATAATTGCAAACAATAGCAGGGCAATTTAACATTATTTCGTATGGAATACTATACTTGAGCATCTTTGCGATCGATTGGACCATTGTCTATAATAATAATGTTTATTAATGCCCGGCAGACATATTTGTCTATATGGAGCACAAAAATACAAATATACAAAATCAGAAAAAAATACAATCATATTATACATGCGTGAGTATACACCAATAAATCTTATAAAATAAGCAAACAATTGAAATGATGTTGAGTGGACGGTACGCTGTAATAAAAGGGAACAGGCGATCTGCTATTAACACTGGGGACATTTATGCTTATCTTATTCAGAAGAGTACTACTAACTACTTTACCGCAAATAAGTTTCTGCAAGAAAACAATAGATGCCAGTTTTCGTCTACTCTCAAGAGAGACTTCATTCACAACATTTAATAACGCGCTCTGATCACAATGTCTTGTAGGGTAAACATTAAACATTTTCAAGTAGAGATACTTGGAAAATTTTCTTAAAATATTTTCCAACAGATCAATCCATTGCTGCTGGTAAGGACTCCAAATTACACTGCAGTATTCAAGCTTAGATCTAACAAGGCAAAAAAACAATAACTTTATAGCATAAACGTTATTGAATTCAGAAGTATTTTGCATAATAAACCCCAGAGTGTTAAGTGCAGCAGCCGCAACATTTTCAATGTGCTGAACAAAAGACAACTTACAATCAACGATAACACTCTAATTTCATCACATCTGGAAAATACATTCCCTGAGATGTTGTTGAAAAAGTTAATGCGTACATTTTTTCTGCCGAAGAACACTATTCAAGTTTGATCTTGTAACACCATCTATTTAAATTGTCAATATCCGGCTTCAGTATTTGTAAGTCATCGGCACACATATAAACATTACATTTAAGCGATTTCACTACATCGTTAAAAAAAGCAGTGTACACAACGTCGACCTGTAAACGTTCATCAAGAGATTTAGATACAATATGTGTAAACTCGCAAAGATTAGAGGTCGTTGATTTTCCCTTAACAAATCCGTACTGTTCCGGTGCTATATAGGGCTCAATATGTGGATAAATAACTTGAGACAAGATGAACTCAAATAACTTAGCAAAATTGGCCATAAGAGCAATAGGTTTATAATTGCAAACATCCGCTTTATCACCGTTTTTAAAAACTGGAAATATTCGTGACTTTTTCCATACATCGGGAAAAGTTGTTTTTTTCAAAATTAGATTGAAAATGTGATATAAAGGCAACACTAAACACTTGATTTATTATTAACCACAAAGAAGCCCGGAACATCRTCAGGACCCGAAACAAAATTACATTTAATTTTTTAGCAGCTTTCAAAATGTCATTCTCATCTATATTAAACATGTGTTAAGTAAAATAATTGTCACTATTAGTAGATTGATGGACTTCGTTGGCATCATCTTCATAGCTACGCACATACGGGCAGCCGTGAATGGGAAACACTTTGAGCATTTGTGGTTTTACATTGGTATTAGTTTCGAATCTGGATTAGATTAGTGTAAGTATTATTTATTACATAACATTGGCAAGTTTGACACACAAAAATGTCAAAATTTTCATTAGACATGGCCTTCTGTTTGGCAAAGCTGTTGAAGTAAAATTTTTGTATTTTCACCGAAATGCTAGTCTTTCTAAAGCAACTCAGTTTGCAATTTTACATGTTCGTATGCACAAAAGTGAAAAAGCAAAGTTAGGTGTAATGGCAACGAAATAACTGCCTCCTAAAAGGGTGCCAAAATGTGCAAAAAAATACTAAAAAATTTTGTCTACAACATTTTTTTATATGGAGCGTTTTTAAAAGATTTGAATATTATTTCGTACACACCCATATCATCTCTTGCATTTTTTTAAGAGAACTACTTGGAATAACGTGACAAAGAAAAAACCACAACTTAAGCAAAGCTTCTTCAATTGCATAATCAATTTCAAACCTGTTTCACAATAAATGCACACTCGAAAATACTCAGTCTATTAAGCACTCGCTCAAACTAACGGAAGCTGCCGCGGTTTCGCTAAGAATATTGCCCATACCGCTCTACCAGGTCCGCTTTTTTCATTTGAATGAACAGATGGCCGCGCACGCCTGTTCGCCATTTTAATTGCTGCGTTTGTTCCAGATCCCGTCGAGATTACGATGAAACCGCGAAATCAACAGGTCAGGGCTGGTGGCATCGCCGCCTTCTATTGTGCCGCCAGGGGGAACCCCACGCCTGTCATCCAGTGGAAGAAGAATGGCAAAAGGGTGTCAGGTCAGTTCAGTTTTGTCGCTGCTTTCAATTTTAATAAACGTCGCCCTGAAAGTAATGGCCTTTTCGTCGTGCACGTTTGCTCGGCGACGTTTTATGTTTATATACATTCGAACCGAATAGTGTGTCGCCCGTTTTTGTTTTTCTTGTGGGACACGTGAAATTGAATAGAGTCGCGTGGCAAGTAATGAATGAGAGCTTTCGAGGATTGCTTCTAGAACTTTTAGTGATATCTAGGTACTTTTTGAGAAAGCTCTTGTTACGCCTGCTACTGGTGAAATTTAATAAACAAGAACACGAAAATTGTCACTAAATTTTTCACGAATACTGTATCTAAATGAATCACAGTCAACTGCGAAGATTCTTTATGATATGTTTATTGTTACGGAGTTATTAACAAATATCCAATTTTTCTGTCAAACATTTTTAGACAGATCGGATCATTCGATCCCCAAATCTATAGTTAACGTTATCGGTGTAATTTCAGGACACATTATATTTCTTTTCATGGTATACAGGATGTTTCACGAATGATTATGACCCTGACGAAATTAAAAATGCAACCCAAAATACATTTGCAGAGGTAACATTGATAATTGTTCATCGTCTTAAATAATATAAAACGTAGAGAGCTGTATAAAATCGTAAATTTTGACATAAACTTCAATCAATTTTATTTTTGAAAAATGTTCATTCAATAACATTAATGTAATAAATTCTCAAAATGTCGCTCGCCGCTGTTTTGACAAGCTTGAATTCGTGCCCAAAACGATCTTTTAACATGCAGTAACATTTCTGGAGTGATGGATCTACATGCATCACGTATTTTATTTTCTAAATGTTCTACACTTTCAATTGGTTGTTGGTATACTTGCTGTTTTACCATTCCCTACAGAAAAAAAATCCTACGAGTAAGGTCCGGGCTTTTCGGTGGCCAAGGATTAATTGAACCTCTTCCTATCCACCGGTTAGGCAAAACCAAATCAAGATGATTTCGCACTATTCTATGATAATGCGCAGGTGGAACCATAGATCCTGTCTTACTTATAAATTTACATTTTAGAAAAAGCACCGGTAAAATGTTTCTTAAAAAATTTAGATAAGTATTGCCGTTTAAACTATCGCCAGAAAAACAAAGCCCAACAATTTGATTCCCCAATATTCCGCACCAGACATTCGTCGAGTAGATAGTTTGAAAATGCCCTTCTCGAATCAAACGTGGATTTTCTTGCACATAATAATGCATGTTATGTTTGTTAACCCCATTATTATTAGAAAATCTTGCTTCATCTGAGAAGCAAATGTTGCCATAAAATCTCACATTCAAATTTAGGTGTTCCCGAAAAAAGTTACAAAAAGCCAGTCTTTTAGGATAATCTATCTCCTTCAAGGCTTGAACCAATTGCAAGTGATACGGATGAAATTGATTGCCTTTAATTATTCGGTGTACTGAAGACAGACTAATACCGGTTGCTCTTGAGACTACTCTTTGACTAATATGAGGATTTTCGTCAATCATTTCCAATACTCTAATTTCATTGTCAGGGCCTGTTGCTGTTCTTTCTCTTGACTTTTTCAGTGGTGGCCAGTTTGTCCTTAAAGTTAATTCAAGTCTCTTGAAAATTGTATCGGCAGGAGCTCTTCTATTTGGAAAACGTTATTTGTATAAACAGGCAGCAGCGGAAGCATTTTTCTTGCATTCACCGTAAATCAAAATCATATCTGGTTTTTCATCATTTCAATACATTTTGAGTTTTAATAAATACAGTGACAGGAACCATAGCGCATAGCAGTCATGCATTCCCWATTTATTAAAAAAAAATTCCTTATGTAAAATAACCACATTGGCTATGAGAATGTATTTTGGGTTGCATTTTTAATTTCGTCAGGATCATTATCATTAGTGAAACATCCTGTATATGGAGGTATTTGTAGGTATACCGGGTCGCTACCAAGTATGGAACCAGCAGGATATTTCAGGTTCAGTTCGACCGATTTTTCTGAAGTTGTGCATGGGCCTATGGCTAATTAAAGTGCATTTTCCGGAATTTTTTCAACTTCGTGTTTCTGAGATACGGGCGCAAGTTGCATTTTTTTAATGGAAATGGGGGTCAAAATGTACATTATTGAAAATGATATTTTTTCCCGATTTCAAAAATGTGTCACACTTGTACAATTTATTGCTACTGAGATGAGAAAAGTGTGAAATAAACTTGGGTCTTGCAAAAAAACTTCGGGATAAAAACAATATTCGTTATCGCTAAGTAAGAACAAAAACTCCAGGTGTCTCCATTTTCCTCGTGACTGGTTATTTGTTATTTGCAATTGCAATGCCTCAGTTAACTGAACATGATCGCGGTGTAAAAAGTCGTGAAAAACCAGGACATCCAAAGGTTGCTACGAGTGAGAAACGTAGCTTGAATGCCCTTTTAGATTTGCAAGCGAATCCTGAACGAAGATGATTTCGATCGTAGGATGGAATTTTGCGAAACTGCTATGATTATGATAGATGAAGATAGATAGAAACATTTTAAATTGGATTATGTTTTCTGATGAAACGACTACATTTTGAGCATCTCCTACAATCTGAAAAAATATTGCATTTTTACGGAATCATGTTTTTTTTTGTGTACCCGATTCGCAATAAATTCAGTCAAAGAAAAATGGTAATACCTGGCTTTTTTGTCCATTTTAGCTATAAAGAAAACCTGCGCCCATATCTCGAAAACCAGAGCGGACACGGAGTYGAAAAAATTCCAGMAAATGTATTTTAATTATCCATAGGGCTCAACTTCAGAAAAATAGGTCAAACAGAACCCGAAATATCCTGCTGGTTCCATACTTCGTAGCGACCCTGTATATTACCAATATCGGATTTACAATTAATCACCTGAATTCTGTGCGCAGCGATGCGCACCTGTATTAGTTTCAATATGGTTTCATTGAATAAATTATCATAAAATATTCGCTTGTTCTATCCGGATGAAATCACGATTTATGTTGTTCGCGGTGTTCCAGTAATAGTAAATTAATAAATACTGCAGATCCTGCAAATTTAATAACCATTGCATATTGGGAAGTCCCAGTTGTCGGTTGAACAACAAACGCCCTTATACGCTTAATAACGATGCTAAAATAATGTCATATATAACTATAGCGTTGCGGTATTAATTTATCGAATATGACAAAGGCGGAATTTTATTTAATATAAATGTTCAGAACGTAGCTCAATAATTTACTTTGTTTATGTAAATATCACATTTTAATGAGTGTGTTTCTGAATCAAATAACATTGACTATACAATAGACGCTAGTAAAATATGTGCAGTTGTCCTTTTGGACTTCACTAGAGCATTTGACAGTTTAGATCATCACATGGTGTTAGCCGTGTTACATTACTACGGTCTGTGGAGAGGTTCTTTAGGTATGTTCAAAAGCTACCTAACTGACAGAGAGCTCAAACTGTTAAAATCACTTGTGGCGTGTCACAAGGATCGGTAATTGGCCCCTTACTTTTTGCTCTCTACTAATTTGTTATTGAGAATATCACTTCTATACAGATGATACACAGATACCTTTTGCTCTGATAAAAATGACTTACAAAAAATGAAAATAAACTTGTTGACTTGAATGAGTTATATAATGTATCAGCCAAGCATTCTCTATGTTTAAAACCTTCAAAATATTTTAAACTGCACATAAATGTCCTTTGGTAAGCTCAGAATTATCTATACTGTAACAAGTTATTGATATCACAGCAAAAGATCTTTTTATGCTTATAGTTTTATCCTTGTTCAATTTTGCTGATACTATTTTGACGATCGTAGGATAGTTCAGGTTGTTCTGAATTCATGCTTGCATCTGATATTTTATATTGCTAGACGACAGCTTATTAGTTGTAAACTAAAACAGATCTTTGGCTAAACATGGAAGAGGGAAGTACACTTCATTCTGTTTATCTATTCCATAAATTGATTTTGGGCAGTACATCTCCTTATTTAGCTGAAAAAGTTTGATACAGAACAGATGTACATAGCATTAACACTAGTAGGAAACCCTTTCTATTTCACCTTATAAATTAACGTCTTCAGACGCTTTTTCTCTTATAATATTGCTAAGTTGTACAATTTTCTTCCGAGATACAACAATACAACTCAATTTCTGCATTTAAATGTCGATATTTATTCTCCGTCATTAATTTTGCTCGCTATGTATACATATGTCAAGTTGATTTGTTAGTTTGCTCACCAGTCCTGTCTAGTGTTCAGTGTCTATAAGTATATCACATGTTAATACAATTACAGTCAATACAGTGATTTTGTGGTTAAGTGGTAGAACAGTGGCTCTGTGGCTAAGCAACTGATCTTCGCTATTTTCCTGGTTTTGGTGCATCACAGTCGGAACAGAGTTCATTTCCTTTTTCTTTCTCTAATTATGTATTGAGGTCTGATGGAATAAAGTCCTTTGTTGATGTGTATTCAGGAAGAGAAATATATTGTTTGCTTACCCCTTTTTTAATGAAAGGACAGTTGCATCTACATGTACTTTGTTTAAAATTTTAAGTTTGGGAAACCAGCATTAAATTTTATAGTTTAAAAAAAACAAACAGTCCCGAAAGCTTGATAGTAACAAATAGGATTACCGCGTCACCAAATTCTCCTTTACGCTCATTGCACATTATCATGTACTGTAAGCTTTAATCACCGCCCCCGATCATCTTTTTCCCGTCCACTCATGTGCAAGCGGGCCATGTTTTATTCAAAGGGCTGACAACGCGTCCCTTATTGCTTTTAGGTACACAATCTCGATATCAAGTCAAGGAGTTCCCCGACGGCGGCGCCCTGCTCAGGATAGAGCCTGTCAAAGCTGGTAGGGACGACGCAACGTATGAATGTGTTGCTGAAAACGGCGTGGGTGACGCCGTCAGCGCAGAGGCGACCCTGACTGTCTTCGAGGGTGAGTCGTGTTTAATATTTGCCGTAGATTTATACTGACAATGCGCCGCGTTCGGCGTCATTTTAAGTATTTGCGGGTCGCTCGGATCTTTCTGGATGGAATGGCGATACGAAGACGCGATTTAACACGTTAAACGACGGCAGAAATGTCCCAGAAATGCGAACGAGGGTTTGCGAGCGGGTGCTCTGTTTTCGGTGCGTGTACGCAAGATGCTCCATTTTCTGTCCGCAAATGGAGTTATCCTTCGCTAGTGGATGAGGATGTATATTATCCGACTCTTTTGATAACTGCATCCGTTGGCATTGAAAAATTGTATGCAAATTTTTCATTTGCAGCTGTGGAAATGGAATATAATTTCAGGAAGGCAAACTTCCCACAATTGTATGAACATTTGGTCCAGGGTATGCTGCATGGTATTTTTGATCTATTTGTTCCTCGTTATAGAAAACCTCGCAAAAGAAAGTATCCTCGATGGTATAATACTGAAATAATTAAGTAATTTCAGTAAGACGTGTGATCAAATAGATATGGTGGGGGTTAGTGCACCGTTATTATCGCTTTTTAAGTCGTATTTTCTAAACATGATGCACTATGTGTGTTACGGTGGTCTTCACTCTCATTCATTTGTCCCTACCCCTGGTGTACCCCAGGGGTCTAACTTCGGGCCCCTAGTGTTTTCAATATTTGTTGACGACTTACCACTGTTCATAAGATGCTCTTAAACTGTATACAGATGTTAGTACTTTAGATGACTGCGTATTATTGCAAAATAAAATTGATAATTTATATACCTGGTGTATAAGTAACAGCCTAAAATTGAATGTTTGTAAATGCAAAGTAATTTCGTACACTTATAAGAAAACTCTACTAGTGTATGAATATGTGACGAACGGCCAAATCTTAACAAGAGCAGAATCTGTAACAGACTTAGGTATAATATGGAATGTTTTATGTACATTTAGTGATCATATTACTACTCTGGTCTCGGAGTGTTATAAAACATTGGGATTTGTTATTCGTAACACCAAGAATTTTAGTAATATCTTTGCATTGAAATCTCTCTTTGTTGCACTTTTGCGATCTAAAATTGAGTATGGAGCACTGATGTATTATCCAGTTTATAGTTGTTATATGCAGGCGTTAGAAAGGGTACAGAGACGGTTCTTAAAGTACTTATTTGTTTTTTAAAATATATGGTGTATACCCTGAGAGGGGTATAGAGCATGGTGCTCTATTAAATATGTTTGATTTCGAACATCTTTTGTACAGAAGAGTTACAATAAGTATAGCATTTCTTTATAATCTATTACATAATAACATTGATTGTTCTTTGCTACTGCTAAAATAAATTTCTGTATTCCGCGTATTTCTAGCAGACATACACCGCTTTTCTATTGTACTGTGGGTAAGAGTAGTATTATGACGAGGGCTCCCGTGAATCTCATGTGCAATAACTTTAATTGTTATGGAAACTCTGGCGATATTGATTTTGTATCACTAGACAGTTCTTGAGAACTGTATTCTGTATTCTGTATTTACACATGTAACTTGTTGTCTTGTGTTCAGTACGGTAATTCGTATGTATATGCTGATGACACCCAGGTCCGTTTTTCGTTTCCCTTTAGTAATATACATTTCGCAAATAGAATGATTAATGAAGATTTAAAGCAATTGCAACAAACTTCTTTGCAACATCAACTTAGTTTGAACGATTTAAAGAGCTCTGTAGTGGTATTCGGTAAAAACAAAGAACTAGCAGAAGTGTTATTAAAGATTAAAGTTGGTAATAGTATTTTGCAGTGCTCTAAAGTAGCGAAAAGTTTGGGTGTGGATCTAGACACGGAACTACGTTTTAGTAATTTCATTACTAAAAAATTGAATGTTGCATACATTAGCTTGAAAAAGTTATATCCTTATCGCCATATCTTACCCATTAACTTAAAAATAAAGCTGACGGATGCAACGGTCTTATGTCATATGAACTATTGCGATGTCTTGTATGGCCCATGCTTAACCAGGGTAGATGTAAATCGCATTGAACGTTTGCAAAAGTCTTGTTTGAGATTTATTTACGGAATTCGAAAATTTTCTCGGATTTCACACAAGTTGATTTCTGCAGGATGGTTGAACATGGCCCATAGACGTGAGTTACACGCGGCGTGCCTATACTTTTCAATTATGTTTTTCAAATGTCCACCCTATCTATGCAACAAAATCACTTTTCGTACTGATGTGCACTCTTTGAACACTAGGTTTCGTGGACTCTTGTCACCCCCTAGACACTACACTGCTTTATTCACTCGGTCTTTTACCCACAACATCTACAAAATATTTAATAGTATTCCAATTCAGATAAAAGGGTGCAAAGTTTTTAAATTTAGATCAGAGTATCGTCGTCTTTTGATGTCTCGCCAGTTCTCGTGAATCCAGCATCCTCTTATTTGTCAGCTTTGCATTGAACCCATTGCTTTCTTGCATTGCGTTTTCCCTGTAATTATGTCCCGTCTATAAACTGTTTATTTCTTTTTTAATAGCGCGGTCGGAGAGACCAGCACTTTGGGTATTTTGTAATTAGATTGTTTTTTTTTCTGGACTAAGATTAGAAATCAGGTTTCCTGCCTTCTTAGTCCTTTTTGTAGTAGCGCCAACTATTTGTCTTAATGTAATATATAATCCATCTGAATGTAAAGTTTTATGTTGACCGATACCACAAATAAATTTATATTATTATTATTATTTATATTATTTGTTTGGACTTATAGAATTAAGAGTATTGTTATTATTATTATTATTAAAACCTTGAAATTCAGTTTCCCATAGGAAATTGACGTGTTAGTAAAACGAGCAACATGAATTCCCCACGAATATTACATTTAAATACATTTAGATGATTTTTTCTGTTAATCATAACAACTCTTACTGATTTTAACTAAATTAAACAAAGTTTCCACTAAACGTAGTATATTTTTTTAATATTTTTAAAAGACGTTTGGGAAATGACTCTTTTGTTGCTCTTTCTTTGGTGATAAATTTAAAAATACGTCATTTTGTGCTGTCAGGTTATAAACCAATAAATGATGACTTAACTCAACATTTGAGTATGAAAAACTCATTGTCTAAATGAAATGATTCTGACCCGTTTGGTCGAGGTTTTGTATAGCTATTGGCATATAAAACGTAAAACTGATTTGGGAATATGTACGTCATCTGAATGAGTGTACGATTTTTATATTTTATATTTTGATGAGGTCCCTACAGCCCAAACCAGCGAGTCGATCCTGCGGAGGTTGCGCTAGGTGGCGCAGCGATTTGAATTCGTGCTATTGTTCCGCGGCCGCAAACAACCGTTTAAACATCAACCCGGAGAAGTTGGTAACAACCCCGTAGGAGGGAATTGTGTTACACTATTAAGTCGACCGTCCGCGGTCGCCGATCCGGGGACATCGCGTCCTGAATGCGAATGGGATTACGGCCCTGAACGTACCTTATTGTTTTAGAAGTTGACAATTGGTGCGAAGTGTCGCCGCGATCCGGTCTAATCGTGCCGCATTACTTGCGATTGTTGCGGCAGGGGTGATTTGAGCTAACAGTGTCATAACATCCGTGTACGACTGGCTTGCTAAGCTCGGGCTCAGTGCCGGGGTAAAGCTCGTTCCAATAGCGCAGCTACTGTTTAATTACGCGAAGAAGACTCATCTTTAAGCAGTGATTTGAGAACAAACATTATAGTCCGGTCAGTTTAGATGTGCAAGGGTATAAAAAATTGCATAGAGCTAAAAATTGGTATGAATGTTCGGAACACCATTATAAATGAATGCTGAAAAGTCCTGATCGATCCTGTACCTGGAAAAAACTTTATTCAAGGTTAAAGGTCTCAAAAATGGGGTTTTCGCGTTTTTTTTCAGCAAAACATAATTACCGTAAACTAGGGTTACTTTGCTTTGCATTATTGAGTTCACTGGAATTAATCTTCTAAACCATGATTTAAAATGAGTAAGAAAGATAAAGTTTTTTTAGAATATAATGAATGGACTACGTATTCAGTAGAAAATAGAAAACTAGTATATAAAATACGTTTTAATGTATTTTTTTAAATGAGAAATCGCGCAAAGTCTACCAATTGATGGGGTTATTTTGCACGATTATATTAAATACGCTGTAACATCCTAAGGAGTAGATAATAGAAAGTTTATACTAAATTTACCAGATTTGGAATCAGCAATAGAATTATTATATAAACGAAAACAAGACAGCAAAGCGGAATTAAAATGGTGGTGTGTATGGGGTACAGAATAATAAAATGTTGAAGAGCACGTACTTGTGACCTTTTTTTTTCAAAACAAGGAAAAAATCAAGAAAACAAACTAAATGACAATTAATGAAAAATTATAACCCGAAAGATCAATTAATATGTGCGCTTAAGCGGGCTGCCAGCTTTAGTGGAGATGGGCGGGGTATTAACCGATAGTAAAAAAACAAGGGCGCCACGTGATTTAACCGCTAAGTGAATATCCGCCAATCACGAACCGCGCGTGAAAGATGTCAAAAATTCTGTGATCTAACAGGAATATCTCAACAAAAAAATTCAACGATTGTTCAACAAACTCTATTCAACAAAAATACAACCCAAGTTCTTACATGCATCCAGCGGTGTCCTCGGTATACGTATATCGAGGTATGCACTGAAATATCTAAAAATTAATTACAAAAAGGCTGTTTCGGGTATCGTGAACCGAAACAAATTGAATTTAAAAATTATAACACTATTGAACAATCAAAGCAAAACTCTACCGTTGTAATAGAAACAGAACTATAAAGGCAAAACATTAATGCAAAATACTAACGAAACTAGTCAAAAGATTGAAGTTAATGTTAAATAATACTCAAGTACTTGACAATGAGAAAGAGATTTGAAAGTACAATATAAACTGAATTGATTTATATACAATGAATGGACGTGAATCAGAACGAAATATTCAAATAACAAGTAGTATACACAGCTTAAGTTCGGCGCGATCTCTTCAGGTCACAAGGAACTGGTGAACATCAAAAGTAAGTAGGTGCGATGACGATAGGCTCCCTTAGGCTAAGGCTAACGGTGAACGGCTGTATATGGAATCCCGTGCCCCGCGATATCACCAGAGATAAGAGGCCCTTGAAGAAACTCCTCGACAAAGAACGACAGTACCTCATCGTTGTAAATACTATTCGGCACTATAAACGATAGTAAAACACTAAAATATCAGATTCTTTAGCTAGAGAGCATTTTAAATGAAACTTACAAGTAACCTCAGCTGGTCGAGGGTCAAATCACAATGCAGAACCGGCGTAGAAAGTGTGATTAAACAATCAAACAAATGATCGACTAGGCTTCCGAATCCCCTAGGTCGGGCGACATTTACTAACGCACAAAAACCAAACTAACGTGCGAAATTTCAAGCAAATATATGTGTAACTAGTCAAAATAATCCCGAAAATCGGTGAGTACACTATAACCACTCAAAATGGAACTAGCTACGAAGCTTTTACTAGATTGTCATTTATTTCTACGTTAACACGAGAACGTATCGCCGTTTAATGATAGATTTTTCCAGCTGAGAAGGCGATTCTTATCAAGATACAAAAAGAATGGAGCAAGAAACTCTCGAGCAGGACCGGTCGAGGTAAACCATGAAAAAAGCGAAGCGACGACCTGTTCTATTAAACCAATACATATACCAATGAATGATTGAATAAATCTAAAAAACTGTTTAGTCGAGGCACCGCAAACCTAACCTGGCTCAGTAGAGTAGCATCATCAATACATCCCCCAATGAGTTTTTGCAAAAATATCAGACTGGGTGCAGCTCTGCGAGCAATGAGCGAGTTCTCACCAACAGCGTTAAGAAGGATTTTTTGACTACAATGCCTTACAGGATATGAATTGAATTTCTTCAGGTATATATATTTAGCGATTTTKCGGAGGACATTTTCAAGCAGGTAAATGTAAATCTGGTGGTTAGGTTTCCAAACAATTGCACAATATTCAAGTCTAGATCTTATTAGTGAGTAAAAGAGAAGCTTTATACATTCGACGTTTGTGAAATCTCTGGTATTGCGAAACAGAAATCCCAGTAGTTGCATGGCGACATTACAGATATGCACTATATAAGGAACAAAGGTCAGACCAGTATCCATTATCACACCCAAGTCAGAGACTTGATGACAATCTTCTAAGGGAGTGCCTTCAATATCGAATGTGATGCATACGCCTGGAGAAGGTTATCCTCTTGCATTAAGTTACATTAATCTGTAAACCGTTAAGACCACACCGGCCTACCAAAGAATCTATGTCCCCCTGCAGTGCCAAACAATCATCAGTACTCCGCACAACAGTACAAATCTTGAGAATGTCCGTGTACATGTAGGCATTGCAAGATAGTTGGGAAATTACGTCATTGTAAAAAATTATAAACAATAAGGGACCCAAATTTCAGCCCTGAATTACACCACTTCTCACTCGGTAAAAGTAGGATCTGACCCCACGATACTCAACATACTGCACTCTTTCCTTCATCGCGGAGTAAATCAAAGCAATGAAACTCACACACAGTCCAAAGTTACGTAGCTTTTTGAGGAGGACACAATGATGCACCCGATCAAAGGCTTTAGTCAGATCTGTATAAATAGCATCCACCTGTCCACAGCCAAGGAGACAAAGTGGGTAAACTCTAGCAGATTTGTCACTGTAGACCGGCCTTTAATAAAGCCATGCTGCTGCGGTGCAATACCACACTTAACATGCGAGGAGATGGCTTCTGATAATATGCATTCAAATAGTTTAGCAAAATTCGACATGATAGCGAAGGTCGATAATTTTTGATACAGTTTTTTCAGATCGTTAAATCGACTTCGAGAATGGGGTTCATCCGATATAATCTCTTAAAATTGCTTACAATAATTGGAACGTTTTAATTTTATTGTTTGGATGTAACCTGTGATATATTTAACATATACTGAAATGAGTGGCACCAAGATTCATATGGTTTTAGTAAAAAAAATAGATGACGTCATATAGACATTATAGTAGCAGTCTGATATGTGTCAATCATCTCAGAACATTTCTCTTTTCAAATCTGAAGTTACTTGTTTCAGCGTTAATTTTGGAAATAACCCTTATTTTTAATATTATGCATACCTTTATCGACACTCCGTATATTCATTCGAGGTGGCTTTACTATTACCCGTGGAATATCATTAATAACTATGTAATTTATAGTTTTCAAACATTAATAAGAAATGTAAGTTTTTATATACCACCCCAATCAAAAATGTATCGCCTGATAAAACAGTACTAATCCTTAAAAGTTAGAGCTAAATCTAAACTATCATGTACCTCATTCCACCGTTACCTACTTAACGGTCATTTTATACCTCCTTCTGTTGCCTCCCCAAGCGTTCTTACCAGCTACTATGCCGTGGAAGGAATGCTTTGACTTGGTTCAGGTTTATTCTACGGGATATCTGAGTCACACCTCTGACGCCAGCAGGAACTTTGAAACATGAGTAATGGCCGCTTTTGTCCTGTAACACATAATTACACAGTAGTCCGGGTACAACGTCGTGTGCTTTGTTTTCCGAATGCGCGACCACAATCTGCTTTATAATGTCCTATTTCATTGTTAAACGTGACTCTCCTTAAATACATGGAACTCGGGAACGTAAAGGCAATCCGCTCTTTCGTTTGGGCTATTTTAAAATTGAGGGAATTTTCGCTGTGGTGTCATAATGTGGTATGGCATAAGGGAATTAAAAATAGTGCATATAGCAAAATATACACAACAATACAAAATTGTCAATATTTTAAGTTATAATATAATTAGGTCCTGTACCTACAAAAAAAAATACAATCCAACACCCACATTACACCAATTGTTCTGGATCGATTTTTATAGTTAACTCTAAACATTACTTTTACAGCGGTGCTCGAATTAAAAGCTGTACAACTAGAACGAAACGCTTGTTGCTTACCAACACACGACTCCACTCTGAATATTAAATATCGATTACAGATTAACCGTTGTAAAGTAAATATCGGTACGTTCAATTTGATAAAGTTTTACGTGGTCTACATCGCGAATTAGTAGTATATGCCATCTACTTTAAATATATTCTTTACTGCCAACATTTGTCATCGTCCTCAATAGCATCATTCTATTTTTAACGCCAATAATCTCAGATGCTTACTAGCATCTGATTTTTTTAGGCGCATCTCTTCTTCAACTTTAACTCGACATATCTTATGTACATTATTTTACTTATTTTCAAGACACGAACGCTTCAGCATTAATGTCCACTAACCAACACATGGTAATTGTCAGTTCTCTAGATATAGGGTGGGGTGTAGAGAACATACTATTTTGCCTGTTTCAATGTGAACATGTTTAAAACGATAATATTATGCTTATGTGACACTTTTGCCAGAGTCCAGTAAAAATGTATTCTGATTAGGAGCATTTCATTAATAACAAATGAGGAATATCCATATATTCAACATACGCAGACTCGTTTTACTAAAAAATAATAGCAAAGATTCCAATAGTTAAATTTAAAGAAACAATTTTATCTATGTTTTGTAGGTTAATCTTCTACATCTCGGACAGATTGGAAGCATGAATTATCAATGTTCCAGATAACAAATCTTGTTTGCTGAAGATAATGTCATGCCGATTTTCATAGGTTTTTTTTTCAAAAACAAACTGCGCTGCTCAAAATGGTCTAAGGACCTATTCTAATGTTAACAATACTTACAACTTCAACTTGCAATAACAGCCGAAAGATTGTATAAAAAATTGGACAAGAATTAGTAATTTTATTGGTAATTAAATACAAATTAACTAAAATTTTATGGAAGATACATTTTATAATAATAAATTACACACGAACACAACAAAATTATAAAATACAGAGTTCTCTTCAATTCTTAGTGAGCCTAGTACGCTATGTTACCACCTCAAGAATTAATAATGGCCTGACATCTCCTAGGCATGCTCAAAATGCATCGATCAATGGCTTCTTGTGGAATTAAATTCCATTGCTCGCCCAAGAGATTTTCAAAATCAGGACGGTTATGGATATTCGGCATAAATGATGTTAACCTTCTTTGGAGCATGCCAGACACATGCTCAATAGTATTCATGTCTGGCGATTGAGGAGGCCATGGAAGAACACGAATCTGTTCATCAGCCAACCAGTTGGTTACTCTTTGACCAATATGTGGTCGTGCATTGTCATACATATACAATAAATCTGGCCCGGCAGCCAACAGGTTCTAGAAGTTGCTCAATGTATCGATCCTGGGTCATTGTTCTGTCGATGCAAACGAGGTCTGTTCTATGGTGGAGAATGATACCGCCCCAAACCATGACATATGGGCCTCCTGAAGGTGCCTGATCCTCTCTAATTCACCCTTTCCACGCCAAGCCCTTACTCTTCTGCTATCTGGCCGAAACAAAAACCTAGACTCATCCGTGAAGAGAACCTTACCCCATTGTGGTTCATTCCAATTCACTTGCTATTGGACCCATTGTAAACGACGGTCGCGATTGCCCCTGCGTAATGCTGTGTAGACCTGCTTCACGTAGACGGTTTGACAGTTAGGTATGAAACTGTCATCCCATCTAAGTTCTGGAGATGAGAAACAATCTCCCTTGCCGTAGATTCTGGATGACGCCTGGCCTCAATAATAATGTTTCGGCCCTGGGCTGGTGTTGTAACGCGCCTAGGACCTGTGTGCCTTTCGGCCACATCGTCTGTTTTTTGGTACCAATGAACACGTTATTATTGCACTGAATACACCTTATCACATGTGTCGAACTTCAGTTTAAAATAAATGAAAGCAAAACAAGCCTGGTGCAGGAGCCTACTATTTGACATCGAGGCATGAATACTGAAGTTAAAGTCAGAATTTCTGGTCCGAAATCGGTGGATTTTGATTTATAGTGATCCAATTGATCAAAAACTAATTTGAGAAATCATTTGACCGCGCCAGGCATGAAATTTCTAGATGAAAAGATAATAAAGTGTATGTTCCTTAGGCCATTTTAAGCAGTGTATGTTTGCTGAGCTATTGGCGATGTCTGATTTGAAGAACTTGGCTGCTTTAGTTTTATGAATACTTATTTACTAATTTTCGTAGTAGAACCTTCATTACGAAGAATTATTAATGCAGTGCATAGTTTTCTACACGAATTCCTCTTAAAAGAGCTGTGACATCCATATAGATAAGGAAGGAAGGTTTGCAACTTGAACCTCGCATGGCTAATGTTAATTTACTTGATCCTTATTAGTAAATTCGCAGATGCAGTAAGCTAACAATAATTTGCCTTTCCTGTTGGACGATCAAAAATAACGTGACAAGAACTACATGTGATTGCGTTCGCAGATCCTCGAGTAACAGTAATCGCGTTTGTGTAACAAGTACAGTACGTATATATCTTTATGCAAAGAGCGACTGTAACAAATAAGTGCCGAGCACGCAATTCGGAAAGAAACACAATGCGAGCCAGAAGTAAATCATTACCGATCAAATTAGAACCGCTGGCCTAACTACTCGGTTATCCAAACTGAATAATATCTTGGTCCGGAAATTTACGACGCGCAGCTACCGCAGTTATTCATATAAAGTTTTGGAGTGTTATCGTGATAAATGGTAAGAGGAGCGTTAGAATAGTTACTACAGAGTGCCGAGCTTGAATTATCGATAAGCCAGACGCAGAATTCTAACATGCCCTGTGGATTATTCTTTGAAAGTCCGAGGGGCCGACTTTTTGTTCCTGCGCAGTTTTCAACTTTTGTATAAACTCGGTTGACTGAGAAACTTCTGACGTTTATATCAGATAATATGAAAGTTGGTTGGAACACCAAGGAAACACACTCCTTCAAGTGCGAGGTAAACTGTCGGCTTTTGTCCAGAATGTCGCAAGATACTTCTATACTAGGAGTGGTCATAAGTATTATTGTTTCAAAAGACAAATCTATCTGCCCGATATTCCACAAAATTGCAGATAATGTCATTTGTAGAATCTTGTAATCTTCCGAAAGATCAAGCGGATAAGAATAGATGCCACGCCATTAAAAATGCAGGTATAGTAATGCAACTATCTTACCGTTATTACAACCCTGCAATAAAATTTATCTTTCATCTCGAACGGCAGGCGGCCCCTCACAAGTTACCGCAAGTAACCGGATTACCATAAATTTAGGTCCGATTTTCGGAAGATGGTTAAGCAGGGTCGTATTATTTAAAGTTCACTACCGGTCAAACCAAAACTAGCATTCAGTCTTAGTATTTCTATGCGCGAGACAAGAGAAGCGAAAAATGTTCCGTCCTTGGGAAAAAGCTGCTCCAAGTACCGCTCAGAATGAAGTTGCTGACGCTGATATGGAAGTGCATATTGAAGAAAACAAGAGGAATCGTCGTTACCTTACCCAAGATGCGAAAGAATTCATAAAAAATGTATACAATTTTTTGATAGAAAAAGAGTGCAGTGCTCCGTTAAAAGTGACAAGTGAAATGGTTGGTGTCCCCTACACGACTGTGAGAGATATTATTGAAAATAAGGGCAATTCAAGAAAATCACGCAATTCGGAGAAATTTCTAAATATATAAAGAGCTTGGGATGGAAATTAACAAAGTGATTTAACAAATGTATAAGGAAAATAAAGTTCCAACTACGGCAAGTCTGAAATTAACACTTAACAGTTATTGCGAAGAGTGGTTCAGAAAATACTTGAGGAGCATCGGTTTTAATTATAGTACATTAAACCAACGTTTGTCCATAATGGAATCAACCCGACTAAAAAGAATGAGAAGGAATTATATAAACGGAATCAGAAGGTACCGCCAAGAAAATCGTAATATCGTATATTTGGATGAAACGTGGTACGACACCCACGACTTGATAAAAAAGGTCTGACAGATAGGACAAATAACTGCGTTCTGCAAACGCCATCTTCGAGAGGAAAAAGAATTATAATTCTTCATGCGGGAGGAAGTGATGGATGGGTGGAAAATGGCTTATTACTGTCAGCGAAACAGATCCAAAATTGTTCTGCTGACTACCATTGCGACATGGACTCTGCACTTTTTGAAACTTGGTTTCAGCAGCAGTTACTGCCAGGGCTACCGCCAGGATCTGTTATAGTCAAGGATAACGCGAGTTAAAGAACAAGGCGCCAACATCAGCTACAAAAAAATAGAAATAATTGATTACATGAAAAAGAATAAAATTACAATTCCGGATGGAAAAGTTACCAAAAAAGATCTGTTGGCAATAATAGAAAATCTCAACATACTTAAACAATATCGATTTGATGAACTAGCGAAAGGACATGGACATATAGTTATGCGTTTGCCACCGTATTATTGCGTCCTAAACCCAATTGAATTAGTGTGGAGTACGCCTAAAAAAGGAATACGAAGAAACAACACATGTCCGCGTTTAAGTTTTGGAGTTGTAGATTTAGTGCGTCGAGAGGTAAGTAGTATAACAAAAGAACTATGGAAAAGCTGTATTAAGCATGTTATTGATATTGAAAATAGCTATGTATCCCCAAATTTTCAAAATTTTATAATACATGTTAATGATGATGCTAGCAGTGATTTAGAATTTGATAGTAGTGATGATGATGATAATAATTAATATATTTAAGTTATGTCGGTGTAAACTTGTTAGACTTTTTTGTAAAAATATGATAGATGTATGGAATTATTTTTTGTATTTAGAGCTTTAGATAAAAAATATATATTCTTATTATTCTCTTTTAAAATACTTGTCTTTTATTTACATATTTAGTTATATTAACCGTTAACCGTATGTTTCCAATAGTTATAAGATTGTAAAAATATTAAAATGTATTGTTTATAATTTTCGGCTAGCGCAGCATTCAACATATTCACAGGATATAAATATTACAGGAACGTTAAAAATCAAAATCAAAATATCTAGGAATGCGAGATTTTTCTTCGCATATTAAAAAATGCTCAGATGTGCATGTTGTCTAGTTAGATTACAAATTTCGTTATAACTAGATATACTTTGCTTGTGCAAAATAATGTTGCTACTCATCTAAAACTACGTACAATTCATTTTGAGACGCAAATAAAAACGATCGATGTAAAACCTCTTATTAACCGAATGATTAAAAGCTGCTTAGAATAATATACACTACACAAACAAAAAACGAGTTTTAAAACGGCTTAAAGCCGGCACTGGAAATTCGCAAAATCACAAAGAGAGGGTTTGATTTATGAGGGGTCGCGTGCCGTTCCAACTGTGCCTGTAAATGAAAGGTAAATAGTATTGCAGGGTTGTAAAAACGGTAAGAGAGTTGCATTACTATACATACGTTCAATCAGCTTGTTTCCAAACTACCTATTTGATTACGAACGTTTCACAATGAATGCACCTTTAAAAGCATTCAATTTTTATTTAATTTTTTTCGATAAACTTACAGTCAAGCGTTGTCTGTGTAATTTGGGGACACCCTATATATTCACCAAAAACTTTGGCATAAAAAGCATTGAGTATTGTTTTTTATACTTTTTTTAACCTCCCACGTCCATACCACATCGATTCGGCTTCTATCGCCTGGTAATCCCTATGGGTTGTTTGCCCTACAGGCGTGTTTTCGGATTTCCACCCGTTATCGCGGAACTGCGTCTATTTATCACCGTCTTTTTTAATTTTCTCCTCGCTCTATTCGATCCCGAATTTGATTAAATTATGCCGGCCCGATAAGCTAAGTAATTAAGGGAATGATCATCACTCCTTGGCGATCCAATCAGACGCAGAAGTCTGTTCCAAACACGGTGCCGATCTCGGCGAATTCAAACTTGCTATTAATCAGTCTCACTGTTTTCCCGATCCTGGACGGCTTTGTTTCGAACGGCCCTGCCGGTGGCTTGTTTCTTTTCTTGTTCGCTCGTTAAATAAAAAAACCGTTCCAGGTGGATCTGATTGTGGATCTAATGATGGCCGGTTATTTCTAGGAACCGGGTCGGAAAACACGCTTGTTTTCCAAGTGGAACGTTCCTTATCGGCGCGGTCTTGCATGATCGGTCTTTCGCGTCTAGCAGATATTTGTTTGGTTGTGTTGAATGAATTAATTTAGTCCTTTCATACACGACTTAGGTAACTCAAGGGTTTTATATTACATTAGTTACGAGCCCTGACACAAAAATGTTCGGACATCAACTGATTTTTCGTAAAAGTTTGAAAATTTCCATAAGGGATTCAATATCATGTTTTTCTTTTATAGGACACTATAATATGTATTGTTTTACATCATATTTACGACATTGTTTTGAAATAACATAATATTTATTTATAAAACTAAACTAATCTTGATAACAATACAATATTTATTGACACATAAATGTTCGGACAATACATGTCAATAGCTGGTTGCGTCTCCTTTTGCCTTAATAACTGCTTTTATTCTGGCAGGTATAGTTTTCACAAGCTTTTCATAATCTTCTGCGGTAAAAGAATCCCATATATTTTTCAATTTTACTCGCAAATCAGAAATGTTGCGCTGCGGATCATTTCTTAATTGCCGCTTCATCTTGTGCCATATAGTTTCGATTACATTTACATCAGGACTGCTGGAGGGCCAGTCTAGGACGGAAATGTTGTTGTCTTGCAGCCACTTTCTTGTTGTCTTGGCTATATGGCAGGAGGTGCCATCTTGTTGAAAAGTAAAATTTCCACCAGGTGACAACATTGGAATTGACACCAACAAATTGGTTTCAAGAATATTCTGATATTTTACTGCGTTTACAGTTCCGTCTATGAAGTGCAGTTTTCCAACACCATTAGCAGACATGCTTCCCCATACCACAACACCTGATGGAATTTTTTTTTCTTTTTAGGCAGTCTTTGTGGAAGGCTTCATTTTTGTTTCTTATAACACGTGATCGATGGTCACCCACGCAAACATCAAATTTTGATTCATCACTAAAAATTATCCTTTTCCAATCTTCGAAAGTCCACAACGCCCGTTCCTTCGCCCACGCTAATCGTCTCTTTTTTTGTTTTTCCGTGAGGAACGGCTTTTCTTTTGCCTTAAGCAATGATAATGATGGATATGAAATTTCGCTTAAACATAACATACGTACCTTATCAAAATGTAAACCAGAGTTATGAATCCAGCGACGACACGTTTCTTGTGAAACATTTCCCATTGTTTCTTCATTCCATTTTGCTGTTATTTCTCTTAATGTACAAATCCGAACAAGACATCTTTGCATTCTGGAAGTGACTTTGTGTGGCCGACCAGCACCATGTCTTGAAATTTTAATTGAACTCGTTTCTCTATACTTTATCTGACACCGTGGACTTTGCGACATTTATTTGCTTAGCAATATCCCGAAACGTTTTTCCTTGGTGAAACAGTTTTACAATTAATTCTCTGATTGCACGATTAGTTGCTTTATCGCGTGACATTTTGTAGTCAATTGATATCTAATCGACTTAATTGTCAAATTAAAAAATTGAAATGTCTTTGAGCCTGTCCTTGAGAATGTGTCCTTTAGGTATAAAATGTCTGTGAGCTGTTCTTCAGATATAAAATGTAAAAAATACGAAATCATATTCCTATCACACCTAGCATAAAGCCTGTCAAAATAGCGCTTCTACATAAAACACATAGTTGGAAGCAGTTCCATGGCTAGAGAGGAAGCCAGAGTGGCCATGGCTTAATAGAAATAATACAAGAAATAGTGAGTCAAAAGCCAGCCCTCAGAGACGAAACAGAGATGAAGCTTAACGGGAAGAAACTCGTTTTCAAAATTTAACAATAAGTGGTTTGAGGAACGAAGGAATTTACTGACACATCAAATTTCGGAAAAGTTTGCACACACCGTGCTAACACTAACAGTGCAAAACTCGTAGAACAAATTTATAAATCGCATAATTTAAATGTACCGTCTGTCGCACACGGGAAAAAGTTTGGAAACATAGCCAAATGGGAATTTGAAATTATTTTCATGGAGAGTGTGTCAGTTCAAATCTTTTTGTTGTCCCATTTTTAAATTTCTTGGGAACTTGACCGGATGGTGTTATAGGTACAAAAACAATAGTAGAAATTAAGTGTCCTTATAAAATCCAAAAGGATTACATTTTGGAAAAGAGACAAAATAATTAGTACATTATAAATCGAAAACATGATTGGTATCACCAAATTCAGTGACAATTGCACATCACGCATTCTGATAGTTTTTTTTTGGTACAGCAAAATGGAAAATAAACTATCATTTTTTTATACATAAAAATGCATGCTATACTTGCAAGCAACGATCTATGAGACTGACATATGCAGAGGGTTTTACAGCTTGATGGTCGGCCGTCGTAAACTATTGTATTGTAAATTAGGGTTTTTACAACCTTACGGTCGGCCGTCCTAAACTATTGGGATTAGTGGCACGCTTCAAAGTTTCTAAATGGGCCGCATTCAAAAAAATCTTGTTGCCTAAAATTTTAACTTTTCCACTATAAATTTTTGAGATTTGTTAGTTGTGATAATTTAGCAATCAATAAAACATAGAAGCTTTTATAACAAATTTTATTTAATGCAGACCTGATGCTTACTGACGCGACCCGCGATCTATTTGTATGTGATACTTTATTGGGTTTAAATTTTCCGATGTATAAAATAAAAGCCTTTGCACGTCATAACGAATTTGTACAAATTTAATATAAAAACTTACAAATTAGTAAATAGAAAATTATTTACATTTGTTAGAAAAAAATTTACAGTAATGCACAATAAAATTTATACACGGTATGGATTATGTTTATTACAGTTTGTTAATAAGCAAATTACAAGTCACAAACTAAAGAAATTTACTCACTATCACTTTCACTGCTAAAATCACGATTAACTTCTATTATTAATTCTTGTACATGATTCGCTCTGTACCGATTTTCAATGTCCAGTACATGCTGCACTGAATTTCTCCATGCATCGACACTTGTTATTTCAGCTTCGTGTGCAATTTTTAGCAGCATTTCATTGCTAAATTTTGCACCGGTGTTCCCTCGTCGAATTCTTTGTTTCAACTGCCCCAATATCATTTCAGTAGGGTTGAAATTGCAGTGATATGGGGGTAATCGTAGAATGGTGCGTCCACATTCAGAAACGAGAATGTCAATTTTAAATTTCTTCGAAAAAATTTTTGTGCCATGCACTTCCAACAATTGTTTTTTGTGTAGTCCTCTTCGAAATATAATCTTCTTTTCTTAAACACTCTTGAATGGTTGCCTTATTAGTTGTTGTATTTTTATCCAGTTGCTCCGAATGGTAACTAGCGTTGTCCATTACTATGACGCTGTTTGGTGGCAATTTGGGCAATAAAATGTTTTTGAACCAATTTTCAAACACTTCCGCATTCATATCAGAATGATAATCGGTTTAAAATCAGCAATAATCTGTTTGACCAGTTGCCGTACGAAAATGTATTTGTCACAAACGCCTCTTAATAAGTAACTAAATGTAAGCATATATGTAGGTATGATTGAATAAGTAAAAAATATTGCACTTGGTATGCTTATATGCTGTAAAACTTTAAAATATAAGTAAACACATATGCTTTCAATACCGTTTATAGTAGGAGTAGAATAGTTCCGATTTCTTCTTATTTCCAAAAAATATACAGGTAGAAACTACGTTTATGACCCTCCGGATTAAAGGAAAATTTTAACCTGTGAATGAACAGGGCAGAGGACGATTGCACACCGCGATCAAAAATTAGAAAGTACGGGCTGCCGCATTGAAATTGGAATGTTTACCATTCATGGTTATAAAAATAGATAGTACTCATTAAATTAGGAAGAATACGATTTAGTCATACATTAAAAGCTATTAGATGAGAAATATTTGTAGTTCAAATAATAATACCAAATAATGCTCATTGATTTATGTGTACGGAAAAAAATCTAAAAAAGCCTAAATACAATTTTTGGATACGGTTCACTCCGCTGCAAAACAGTGGAACGTGCCGAACCCGTCTGTTATTTACGACAGCTTCAGGTAATACTTGTAAACCATTGTGAGCGGTAATCGGCTGTTCGTATAATGAGTCTCCTAGATCGTTGCTTTCAACTATACCATTGACATCGTCATTCTCAATCTACTTGTATCGCTATTAAATTTTAGGTATTTGTTATATTATTTAAAACAATTCTCCGCAATTCACCCAACTCAAATCGACATATCCATCCAGTTTTAAACAGGAATTTTCCCAGAGGTGGACGAGGAATCAACCATTCTAAATGGAAAATGCACCCGCGTCCCAAGATAGAATTTCCTCGCCTCTGTTGTCTTTTATTACGCACACTTTATCATTTCTCTGTTTTGTATGCCGTCAGCGCACGTCAGTTCAAATGCGAGTATGATTCTCCCTTCATTTGATATTCATACGAAAATGTAAGCCAGGCCCGGCCGAAAATATGAAAAAAGTAAACCGCCGCTTAGACAAATCGGCAAACACTATTAGCATTTCGGGCGCCATTATTACGCAGCCGGAAAATTAGATTATGCCATTACGAAATACCGAATACGGAAAAGTAATCAATAACACCTCACCGCGATGCCTGACGTTTTATGTAGATGCTGCACGGGAGAGTCGGGTTCGCAGTGTCGCCTTGCATTCTCCTAGCAGCAGGTGTCGACTCTCACAGTCATCAAATTTAATATTGTATACTTACAGATAGGAAGGCGGAGGTGTCTTCTTTCGGAGGCCGCGTCGCAGTTTCTAACATCGTTACGTCTTGTACTACAAGTAATTGCAATTGCACCGCCAAAAATATCCTGCGTTGAGGTACAAAGTAAATTTTCTCCTATGACGAGAAGCTAAAAATAAAATGTCAACAAAGCAAACACTGCTTTATCAAAGACGGAACTTTTAAGTCGCAAGATTTAAACCGCCAACGAAGCAGCGAGCCATACTGATGAAATCTAAAGCGATTGATTAAAATGAGCTGGACCTAGATATACGCAAACTACTTCATAATAAAAAAAAACTACAAAATTACCCATTGTATAATTTTTATTGGGATTTTTAGAAATTTCTATATTTATACAAGGTGTCAGGAAATGATTAGCCAAATGATATTTCCAGAAACCCAATGTGTGATTTTCTCTCAAGTGTCTATTGCAAGTACAAATATATTTGTAAACGTTTGTATTTTAAATAGAACACGCGTATATTTTGGGTTCTATATAACATATTGTATGAATTAATATAAATTGCGGGTTTGAATGAGCTAGGCTATTTAATAGTATGTTTATTTGATCGCCAAAGTTACGAAAATGTTTACTCCCTCCGTCCGGGCTTCTAAATTACAAATAAAATAATGTACAACTCACCATATGCGAGGATTAAAAAAAAAACTTTTTCCTTAATCGACAATATTGTAGATTCTTCACAATACAAAATATAAAACATAAAGCAACATTCAATGTATAAACAACACTGTATAATTTTTACTTATTATTTTATTAATATATTGGCAGTTGTTTTATATTTTAAAGAATTTATATTGTCGATTGTGGATAAAGTTCTCACATTTGAGTTTTGTATTATTTATATTTTACATCATTTTTTTATAGTTATGTTTTGTAATTTAGAAACCCCGATGAAGAAAACAAACAGTTCCGAAACCTTGGCAACCAGATAAAATGATTATCAAATAATCTAACTAGGTAGTAACCTAGTCGATCCAAATCCAAATCCGATTTATATTAATTCATAAACACCAGGGGCTTGTGAAGAACAAATATATTTCATGTGATATATATAAATTTAAAAATTTCCAAAATACAGTAATTTTTCAAAATTTTTGACGGCTGCCGTTTGCCTCACAAAAAGAAAATTGGAATCAATAAAATTAATTAAAAAGGTTCAAACTTCATTTGCATTAAGTTATATTTTGAAAGTTGTATATACAGCAACTTAATGTCATAGTCGCACAATAGAAAGTCAAAACTAATGATTTTTATGAATTCTGCGGAGAATTTCCGTCTGGATTTATATCCATCTTCTACATATTAATTGAAAATTGCAGAAATTTTTCGTTATTTACTTAATTTGACAGATATTAAAACGGTGTGACAGATCTTTGCAATTTATACTGCGTTTGCAATTTTTATGTATTCAAAATGTCAAGTCTAGGATGTACAAACGAAGATTTTCTTTAAATTTGATGATAATTCATGATGAATTCAACAGAATTATAGTAAGAATAGGTCGAGTGCTTGCAGATAGGTTTCCAGACAAAATAAAACCAAATTATTTTGGGCATTATTATTCCATTCGATAATTGAATTAATTATTTTTATTAAGTTTTCCGTGTGTTTAAATAAGAATCATGTTATTATCTGCAGCATTTAATAAATAATTTAGAAAATTTATATAGGGAAATGCGAGAATTTGTCTAAATTTCTTTATCAACTTGATGACTGCAAATATCTATCTCATATGTTTGTTTCAGTATCTTTTAAATTAAGTCAAACGCACTCAAAATGTTACATAAAAAGCAATTTCAGCAAGTTTCACGAAAAGTTAATTATCAAAGAATCGCGATTTACTACTAAAATTTTCCCTAGATTTCAAATTTAATTTATTTCAGTTTTGACTATACTGGTTAGTGGATATGTAGTTTGATAAATATGTGTCTGTGAGTGGTTTTTTGTAGACTTTCTATTTTGTCTTTTCTGCCCATTATCGTAGTAGCTTCCTTGTATTAACGTGGGAAAGACAATTTCCACGATTTAATCTCGATTACAGCCAAAAATTACCCGGCATTGTTCCGAGCGCAGTTCGCATGCCGTCCGGTTCATATTGGAATCAGATATGCGATTTGGAGAGATGGCCTGCGGGCATTAAGATCGCACGTGGCCGATATCAGGCGCGTTTGTTAATTAATTACCTTCCCATACCATCACCTGCGTGTTCCATCCTTGGTCCTCATACGTGAACATCGGCATTCGTGTTCCTTGTCAGGGCTGTGCCACCTGACAATGTGGTAGTGCTATTAGATGATCGTTAGCACTTCCTTAGCAGAGGGGGGGAAGATAAGAAAATGGATGGAGGGATGTGTAGGGGAGTTCGGAATTTGTTGGGTTGTATGGACGAATTTGATACACGGCGTGGTAGAAAAGGCCCTTTTCCTATTTTAAAAACTACTATGAAATGTAATGAATATACTTTTTCCGCTACATCTATAGTGTTTTTTCGTATACTATATTTTCTGCTTGCGTTAAGGAGAGATTTTTCTTTTTAACTTCAACAATAGCTCTTTGACGTTCTTCTGAAAAATCGTCATAATTCGTTTCTTGCATTTACGTGTTTCTATATTGGCTGCTTCAAATTTGCTATATATTTATGCAATGTCTGCAATCTTCAAAGAAGTGTGAAATATCAGAATAACTATTGCGCAAAGGTTTCCCAATTTGGCTACTTTGCACATTATTTGTTTAGAAATCAGTTAAACAAACATCAGAGGCGGAGCACCCGCGACCAAATAGACATCATTCCACAAATATGTAACTGTTTTACTTTACGTGCATGATTTTGAATCCCTGTTAGTCATTTATGTTAAATTTAATACACCAATAATAAAAGATTAAAAACAACTTACATGTTACACCAATAATAAAAGATCGAGAATACACATGTCAAACAAATTAAAAACTGCTTAATCGATTTGTACCATAAATTCAGACGAACTGGTTGGTCAAATTTATCAAGTTAGAACGTTTACAGTGCTGCGTGCTAATGAAATGGCACATTTGACTAATTAATTAAACGCCATCGACAGGTGAGCAGTCTAAAATTTTACGCATTTCGCGTTTCACATTTTTCGTGTTTCGAAGATCTGGAATGAAAATTTGACGGAGCCGCGCGAAATTCCAAACTAAGGCAGACAGCGTGATTGATACAGCGTACTCGAGCACGTAGCGTTGCTTAGAATTAGCTTTGTTCGTAAAATGCATTAAATTTTCAGCGACGCGGGTCGTACGCTAATATCTGTGCTGTTTAATAGTTGATGAACACACAGCAACACCGAGGAAATATTAAGACCGAAAAATGCCGCACCGGAAGCCATTTGCGGAACTATGGCTAATCCTGTTTTTAAGAGGATAAAGCCTGTGTGACTATATTAATTAGAAAGGTGTTCGTGAATTCCGTATGGTTAATAATTACTATATGTTTTAAGCAATTAAAGTAGACATAGAGTAGATACACAGTGTGTCCACATTTCAGTGCTCACCACTAGTATATCGGTTATTAGAAGAATCTAATTTCATTCTGACTTTTTTTCATTTTTGAGATATTTTGAAAAACAAAATTTACCTATTTCAAGTTTCTTTAGTAATTCGATAAAGTCTACGACCGCTATTTAACTTTTACATTGCTTAGACATTTTTTAAATTACTTCAAAAATGTTACTTAAGATTTAAAATAAGAAATAAAATTAACTGTAATGCTAATTTAGAGAACATGAAATTAAACGCCAGTGTGAAACAAACGACAAAATCTGTCATTATTAACACGCAAAAGTGGAATTGGTAAGAGTTTTAAAACTTTGTGTATCAATTTATTATCGTTAGGTAATTACCGTTAAGTATTGAGATTAATAAGGACACATGGTGACACAAATTTACAAATGAGGTGTATTTTAAAGCAATTAGAAACTGAAAATGTCGAACAACTTTTTTAAGACATTTTTTATTTGTTTCCTTTTATAGCACTATTTTCGTTTTTCTTATGGCGGTCATATTGCATTTGCAAAAAACTCAAAAAAGGTTCTACCAATCACTCCACGCCGGAGATTATTAAAACCAAATCGAACTCTAAATCTTTTTTGATTTACCAAGTGTGGATTTTCTGTAGCCTAATGAAGATTCTTATGCCTATTGAACACTGCACAGTTTGTAAACTGCTTTTCATCTGTGCAAAGTATTTTCCTAGAAAAATATGCATGATATTAACATTTTTGCAGATACCAGTTGCTCAATTATAGACTTCGATATTGTACAAATATGCTCCTTCCTAAACTAACTAAGACCATTCCCAAAAATACGTACATCATTAAAAAAACTAATGAATTAAAATTTAATGAAGGTAGAGATAGAGAATAAGAGGTATAATCAGGTTATAATACAAATTATAAACTGTGTTAACAACATTAACAAGAGGTATTCTCCTGCTGTAATGTAAAAATTGACTATAAAATTATCTATTAAACAATAGAACAAAGTTCTTTTATTCTCAGGAAGCATTCTTATTTTTCTATATTTTTTCATGTCAGCCTTCAATAGTTCCGAAATTATCTTTAGATCTTCAGTTATTGCTTTTTATTACCCGTATATGGTAATTTCAAAGTCAAGTTTGTCCTGGGGGAAATTCAAAAGAAAATCCGCTGAGAGAGGCTCAAAATTTCGTTATTATGATTATATTGAAAAATTCTATGGCGATAACAAAAGTGCGTAGACTTGAATGTTTCCCGTTCATATATAAACCCTCGTAGTATATGTATAGAGGCGAATACCCCGAACCAGGCCAAACATATATAGCCCTCTACCTCAACGGCCGTAAACATCTTAAATTTCAGTCTCAGTGGTTTAGCTCCCGACGTTGTGTCTACACTGAAATCAACTAAGGCTTGGTGTTTTATTGTAATGTAATACTGCTCTTATTAAAATTATAGATGACATAGTGACTGAAACTGATAAAGGAAAACTTACTGTTTTAATATTACTCGATTACTCAAAGGCCTTTGATATGATTTCGCACAAAACTCTGTTATGTAATCTGCATTACATTGGTCTCAGTAAAATGGCAATTCAGTTGTTGGCAAGTTATTTAAGCAATCGTTCTCAGGTGGTGACACTGAATGGAAATGTGTCCGATGTGAGATACGTTAGAAGAGGTGTACCGCAAGGTTCTATTTTAGTCCCTATATTATTTATGATATATACTTCGTATTTTGAGACTGTTATAAAGTCATGTAACTTTACATTGCTACGCAGATGATACTCAAATTTATACATCTTTTGATTTCAAAAATATAGAGTCTGCATGTCGTGATATCAACAAAGATCTGTCTAGGCTGTATGATATATCATGTGCTCATGGCTTACTTTTGAACCCGTTGAAGTCAAATGTTATAATTTTTGGCCATAAGTGTGACAGACTTGCGTCAAAAGACACAATTGATATACAAATTAATGGAAATTCAATTCCAATCACTGATGTTGCAAAAAATTTGGGAGTGTATATTGATTCTGATCTTCGTTTTGGCACTCACGTTTCTAAGACTACAGAAAGCTTATTACACCTTAAAGCGTATTTATCAAAACCGTTCACTTTTGCAAGGAAACATGAAAAAGATCTTAACGAATAGTCTAGTTGTTTCACAATTCGACTACTGTGACTCGGTGTATGGTCCGTGCCTAAGAGCTATTGACAAAATTAGGATTCAAAGGTTGCAGAATGCTTGCGTTAGGCGCATCTATGGTACAAGAAAATATAATCACGTATCTCATAAGATAGCCGAGCTTGGTTGGTTGAACATGTCAAACCGGAGATTGTCGCATGCTTCTTGCCTATTGCATAGAACTTTACTTGACAGAAGACCATCATATCTGTGTAATAAAATTCGTTTTCGCACCGACGTCCATAATCTGAACCTGAGGCATAGGGGGTTGATAGATATGCAGCTATGTTACACTGAGATGGGTAAACGACGTTTTCTTTATGAATGTGCTTCGTTTTATAACTCTTTGCCTCAGAGCATTAAGCAGTGTACTCTTTTATGTTTTCGAAAACATTTGCATAAATATTTGCTTCGGGCACAAGTCAGTTAGTCTTGAACAAAATAAATTTAAAATTACAATGTTTAACTAGGTGCTGGCGTGCATTTGGGTGTCTCGATTAGAGCAGTGTCATGTAGTATGAATCTATTTTTTTTTAAAGAACAACCGCAGATAAATAACGACCTTTAATAATAATAATAATAATAAGCGGGGATATTTCATGAACCTCTTAAAAGTATTCACCCCTTGACAAGAACAAGAAAATCGTATTTTGATTACAGTTAATGTGCAATTCAAAGACAAATTTTAACGCCTTTTTAATGCTGTTCCTAAACTCATCCAAAAGTATTTTTGCGATTTTTCCTGTTCTTGCTATGGTCATGTCGCGTAAAACATCATATTTTCGTCAGGCTATGGATGTTCTAATATTACTGAATTGAATTATGTCCGTAATTCCGAAAACAAACTTTTAGGTCTTGTTCTTGAATTCAAATGTTTTGATAGATTGACTACTAGTTGCATGTGGCGTCATCTACGGTATATGAAGGACACTGATCACCTTTCCATCATATCAACAAATAGTTCTTTACCCAGTAAATTTTTCAACAATATAATATAAAATAATAACTTACCGAAGCTCGTTTTTATCAAAATTTAGCTTTTTCTTAGTCACGCCGTTTCTTAAAATTAACAGTTTTATAACATTTGGACTCTTGGATGCCAAATTTTGACAGCGTCTTTATAAAACAGTATATATCAATACGTCATGGTACTTATAAGCAGATGACGAGCCCTGTCCGCAAATTCCGTACCCCAGCGGCATCTCTCGTCGCCCAGAAATTATTTATTTTAAACCTCACGCCCAGCATATGCCGGACCACTTCCATCCCGATAATTTATTTACGCAAGGAGCCCGGCAAGACGTGAAACGCGCGTCAGGGCCCCACAAATACCTCGGGGAATTTCTGCGGTTATGAGGGGTCAATTAGGGGTTCCTACTGACAGCGGGCCGGCAAAACTATAAACCAAGAAGCTGCTACAAAGACGGAAGACGCTAAGAGCTTTCTTGGTTGTGTCTCAAAACTGAATTTAATATATAGGAGACGGGCCTCCAGCCGGGTCCGGCGTAATTAATTTTACATCTAATTACGAGCAGTGAATGGGAGCAGCGGCGTGTGCAGTTGAAAATTTTAATTTAGATTGCGATACCTGCACTCGCGCCATTTGCTGTCGGTGTGTTGTTCGAGAACAATTCGGGTTTCTGTTGATTATTAAATATTTGCGCTGGGTAGGTACCTCTGGCGTTAAATGAAATACGTATTTATTAAAATTGAAGGCTTTTGATTTGGTGCGGGACTCCGGCTTTTTAATTACAGGTGGTGCAACAGAGGGCGGAATTCGCAATATTAATTGTTGGTTTAAGAAATTATTTGCAAGAGGTCAATGATGATAACAAAAAATTACTCTTAGAGCCGTTAGCCACTACACTTATTTAAGTACTGAAATAAGGTCTTAAAATTATTATACTAAAAATTAGATGCGCGCGTCGTTTCAATACAAGAAATAAGCGTAGGGCTTTGTTCTCAATTTGTAATTACAAATTCTTTTCAGTAAGTATTTCAATACGTGCGCGTGCGCCCTTTTGTAGTTCTAATCGTGATTTTCTCAACGTAAAGCTAATCTAACCGTAATCTATTAAATTCTGTCTTTATACAATAGCAAATGCAATGTAAAATCTATTCTACTGCTAGAGAAAAGTAGACCTTAGATATAACCCACTCATAAACAATTACTTTTATTGTTGTTAGTGTTTGTGGTCACCCTGAACTACCACAATTTGTATTTAAAAATAAAAAAAATGCCTATTGACTGAAAAAAATTATTAAATGCATCAGCGTTGATACTAACAATGATATTGCCAGGAGAATGAATGTTCATGGCTTCTTAAATGTGCTGGAAGAAGAGCTGCTAATATAAGATCAAGCAGCATATAAAAATTTTCTACAAATGGTAATGCTTCATTTAAAAAATTATTTGAACTTGTCCATAACAAAATAGGGAAACAAGGTACACAATTCCGTGAAAGCATTCCTTCCGTTTCATTTACAAAAGCATGACAACACATCACGTTCCCGGGGTTGTCTAAAGTGTACTMACACCAATACATATATTTTAAGAGTCCTAAAACTGCATTTCATGTTGATGTATTAATTAGCTGGTAGTAGGTAGTCAGCCCAAAATAACAGATAACCCCTATTCAAAAAKTTATTTCGCCGATATCAGTATAAAAGCTTCCTAATCTCACAACCCTGCTTATTGCGTAGGTTCGAAAAGTAGGTTCTATGAACKTTTTGTTTATAAACGGCAAAACAGGTTAGTGCTCATCGTTCTGCGCAGTTTTAACACGAAGTATGGAAAATCAGTACAAGAAAATAGAACGTGGGCTAATTTCTTGTACTGAAACGGCGCGCGCATCCAGTTTCCGTATAATAATTTTAAGAACTTATTTCAATACTTAAATAAGTATAGTGGCAAACGGCTCTAGTAATACGAGAGTCATATCAAAATTCCTGCACACAACAACACAACAGCTCGCAAATGAAACGCATATTTCGAAAAATTGCAATAAAGACGTTCAATATCTCTTGCATATCCAAAACACGTTAGGACGTCCGGAAATTTTTCGTAAATTGACCCTTCTACTCTAGGCCACTTTTCAGACGAACCGTCGCGGCTAGAGACCAAGTGACACCACTCCGAAATGCAGCAGTTCCACATTAGTAAATGAACATAAAATTAGCGTAATCGGAGACCATCAAGTTTCAAGGTGAAAAAACAATAAAGGGGTTGTTAGCCTCTGCTTTTTCACAATTTTCAGTGGCAATTATTTTTCGCTCAAAATCGGCATACTGATGTATTTTGATCTCCAGATTCCAAAAATGCAGTCAKAAGTAAGCTATGACGTCCGGAAATTTATTTTTCTCAAATTAACCCATCTACTCTAGGCTACTTTTCAGACGAACCGTTGTAGCTAGAGACTAACTGACACCACTCCGAAAGGCAGCAGGTCCACATTAGTAAATGAACATAAAATTAGCGTAATCGGAGACCATCAAGTTTCAAGGTGAAAAAACAATAAAGGGGTTGTTAGCCTCTGCTTTTTCACAATTTTCAGTGGCAATTATTTTTCGCTCAAAATCGGCATACTGATGTATTTTGAGCTCCAGATTCCAAAAATGCAGTCAGAAATGAGCTATGACGTCCGGAAATTTATTTTTCTCAAATTAAGCCTTCTACTCTAGGCTACTTTTCAGACGAACCGTTGTAGCTAGAGACCAACTGACACCACTCCGAAATGCAGCAGGTCCACATTAGTAAATTAACATAAAATTAGCGTAATCGGAGACCATCAAGTTTCAAGGTGAAAAAACAATAAAGGGGTTGTTAGCCTTTGCTTTTTCACAATTTTCGGTGGCAATTATTTTCCGCTCAAAATTGGCATACTGATGTATTTTGAGCTTCAGATTCTAAAAATGCAGTCAGAAATGAGCTAGGAAGTCCGGGAATTTATTTTTCGCAAATTGACCCTTCTACTCTAGGCCACTTTTCAGACGAACCGTTTCAGCTAAAGACCAACTGACACCACTCCCAAATGCAGCAGGTCCACATTAGTAAATGAACATAAAATTAGCGTAATCGGAGACCATCAAATTTCAAGGTGAAAAAACAATAAAGGGGTTGTTAGCCTTTGCTTTTTCGCAATTTTCGGTGGAAATTACTTTTCGCTCAAATTCGCAATATTAATTGTTGATTCAAGAAAAGATTCTATGCTGTTTTCTCGTTATGAAATAATCTCTGTTAGATATTTTTAACAGATATTGCTTTCCTAATGTTTCTCATTGTTTTATGACAATTCACCAACATAAGTTTGAAAATGAAAAAATACAAAAGAAAAAGAGATAACAATTTAATTACGGCAGAGCTAATAAGAAAGCAAAGCAGAACAGAACAGTCGGAATAACTGACATGGACAACTTATATCGCCGATTGGTCATAAGTTAAAAACGGGTTGTCTGATTTACATTTTCTAAGCGCGAGCTCGTACAGTACTTTTAAATGCCAATTTCCCGTTATTCGTGTTGGTAATACGTGGATTGTACAAAGCGACACCAGAAAACTTGTGATCTAACACATTTTGCGCATATTCCAAACTTTAGTTGTCTCGAACAGATACAACAAGAGCGTTTTTCTGACGAGATTATTTATCTGCCGGACACATGTCTCTCGTAGATCCCTCGCAGAGAAACTTTTATCTCCCTCGACTTCGGCAAATGTACTGTAATGCATTTTATTCCGGTCTATTTTTTCTCACTAGGGAGAGCAAACATGTTGAAGATTTATACGCCCGGCCTGAACCGCATGTGTATTTATTGCCACCCTTAAATCATCCCCGTATCTCACAAATTTATCTAGACAAATATTAATTACTTAATACCAGACAGCATCAGGTGGATGAATTTGCAAGCGCAAAATCTATTACCTTTATTTTATTGGCTATTTATCTTTGGGTTTAAACGCCGCTCGCTGGTCCCGACGTTTTTTCCTCTCGCTTTCAGCGAAGATTTTCTGGCTGTCACTCAAGGCGGTTAATTCACCCTGTGCTCCCACTACCTGTTCGTTCCATTTCCTCGAGGGGTCATAAAATTAAGGCATAAATGGCTCCCCGCCCTCCGATGCCTCTGTTTCCCGTTTAGGTTTATTACGATTGGAATTAGTCGCAAAAAGCGTTCGAGAAAAAATATCTCGAATATGCTAAACGAGCTTTTGGATTACGTAGGCACAAGCAATAACTAAATTGAAATTATTTTTTTAATTTTCCTGTTTTCTTGGTTTCTCTTTCTAATAAATTTCTGATTTTTTCTGCATATTTTCGATGTCCTTCCTTCCACGACTATATTAGTTCGGTCATATAAACCTTTGCATAAATTTCCAAGATGCTGAAAATTCACATGAACCTTWTTAGCTTTAGGTATACCATTGTTAATGAAATTGGAAAGAGTTCGCATCGATCCCATGTATGCAAAAAGTTTTATGCAGGTCAAAGTTCGCAATTTTTTTTATTCTTAGCTAAACGGTCAGTTTTATGATTAATATAGTTCACTATGACTTKACATTATAAGTTTGACAGAAAAATTTGGTATTGTTTTATTTTTGAAATGTKTCATCTAATATAAATTACAWGGAGAAAATTTACCAAAGGCTACTAGTATATGTACGAGCCCAGGCTCATAATAGTTCGGCCGGCTGGTATTTTCAGTTACATGCTTTAAAAAATTCTGATACCAACACGGACTGTGACAAATTACTGTGAAACTGTTTCTACTACATTAAAACACAGTCCTTGAACTTACAAAAGCAAACAATTTGATTTCATTTACGTGAACGGCAATAATTACAGAACGAAAAATGTAATTCAACTAACAGGTCATAATAGTTCGGCCACATCAACTGACGGGTCATAAGAGTTCGGCCAACATTTAATACTGTGTAACACCACCTTTGTTAGCAATAACGGCTTTAATTCTGCTAGGCATTGTAGCCACGAGCCTTGCACATTCCTGTTGTAGCATTTTGTCCCATATAGCCTGCAAGGTGGCTTTTAATTCGTTGACGGTACGCGCTGGAGTTTTACGAAGCTGTTTCTTCATATTATGCCACAAGGTCTCAATTGGAGATAAATCCGGACTGGAAGAGGTCCATTTTAATACCGGTATTTTATGTTCTTGCAACCATGTTTGAACTATTTTTGCCGTATGACACGGCGCTCCATCTTGCTGGAACATAAATTCGCCTTCGGCCGTTTGACAATTCGGGATGGAGGGTAAAAAATTTTCTTCGATAATGTCTCTGTATTTCTGCGTGTTAACAGTGCCGTCAATAATACACAGACTACCCACACCCCTAGCAGACATACAACCCAAACCATCACAGACCCTGGGAACTTAACTTTTTTTACCAAACAGTCATTGTGGTATGCTCCTGAAGATGTGCGTAAAATTCTTTTTCGCGTGTCACCCACACATACCTCAAATTTCGACTCATCACTCCAAATGATACTATTCCATTGCATTTGTGTCCAGTTTTTGTGTTCCCGCGCCCATTTTAGTCTATTCTTCATCTGTAGTTTGGTCAAAAGGGGTTTTCTTTTGCCTAGTAGAAAAATGAAATTAAATTATAAGTGCTTGTACTCCAAAAGAAAAAGTAATAATACCTTATAAAATTTGTAACCTATTTTTTTTATACATCTCTTTGTTGTGGATAATGAAACGTCCTTTAAAATGCGAGCCCTGCATAGTACTGTTAGTTCTTTAGCATTGCACCGTCGGTTTGTTCTGATAATTTTACGCAAAGCTTTCTTATCTGCTCCGGTAATTTGACTTGGTCGGCCAGGTTGGTTTTTTTTATGGACCCCGCCAGTTCTTTTGTATAAATTGATAATGTCTTGCACTGTAGAGCGCGGAACTGAGTGCGAAGCAGATATTTTACGCCCCGAAATGCCCTGGTCGTGGGCTTTAAACATAGAAATACGCAAATCTTCACTAACAGGCATGCCACGAGGCATTTTACTTGAAAACTGTTGCAAAATAAAGTATAAGCTACGCTTGACAGATAGTTGTTGATTTATTCCGTATATGTTTTGTTTTGGCAGGCCGCCCCGTGTTTCCATGGCTAATGGGATACATGGCCGAACTCTTATGACCCGTCAGCTGACGCGGCCGAACTATTATGACCCGTTAGTTGCATTACATTTTTGGTTCTGTAATTATTGCCGTTCACGTAAATGAAATAAAGTTGTTTGCTTTTGTAAGTTCAAGGTATGTGTTTTAATGTAGTATAAACAGTTTTGCAGCAATTTGTCACAGTTTGAGTTGGTATCAGAACTTTTTAAAGCATGTAACTGAACATGCGAGCCGGCCGAACTATCACGAGCCTGGGCTCGTATATAGGTGTATGTTAGAGAACGTGTTATGCGTTTGTAAAAGGCTGTGTTAAATAGTCTGTAATTTACAAGTGCTGTTTTTACAGAAGCCCTGACGAAGACTTTAATAAAGTCGAAAGCTTGGCAATAATTAAAGAGTTCACTCTATTATAAATAACAACAAGGTCGATTACCCCCTAATTTAAGAAAATATTTATATAAAAATTGTGCGACCGCAAACTTTTATCAAATTGTCACGTATGATGTATAATAAATTTAATTTTCGATTTTTTACCTAATATTTGGTTAATTTATCAACATCCACTGTACCTTAAGACTCAGATTATCCAGTTAACGAAGCGCATTTGCTTCCTTTCGACCAAAATAGATATTGTTCTCTATAATAATGTAACGATGGTGCCCGAGTACCGTCCAGTGCCAGGTTTGAATCTGTTCGGCGAACTTTTAAAGTTGTTCCTGCTAACGAGCTTTTCTTCGGGGGTAAAAATATCGCTCGAGTCAATCGATTAGTGCAAAGAACTGAACGCGGACCGTTATAAGTTTTTTTCGAGAAATAACGTTGCAGACGTTCCGAAATACTTTCTCAGCGTCAAATTCGCATTTACGTAATAATGCAGTTATAGAACTAGTTCGTGAAGTTTCCGCTGAATACAAATCTGTTGCAGGGTGCAGGACAGGAATTTTCCTGGCTGCATTGTGCATTGGTGGCAGCTTTAATTATAGTTATCTTTATCGATGGGAAATCAGGGTCGCGACTGGATAATTAATTAAAAATTTATTGGCAACACGCCAGGCGGCGTGTAAGCAGGCGGCGGACTTTTTATATGAGTCTTATTATGCTTGGTGTTGCGATGCTTCTAAAGATTGTAAGCTGCTGTTATATTGACAATATAATCTGATTATTTAATGTTACGCACGGTGAAAGGTTTATAGTCTCATAATGATTTCATGATGCATTCGTCAGCCTCTGTTTCAAGTATCTTCATCCTCTCGTAACGCCCGGTACAACGTTACTCTTCTGTCTAAGGAACATACACTTTATTATCTTTTCATCTGGAAATTTCATGCCAAATGCCAAATGCAAATGCTCAAGTAAGCAATGGAATTTGATTTCACAAGAAACCATTAATCGATGCATTTTCAGCATGCCTAGGAGATGTCAGGCCATTATTAATTCTCGAGGTGGTAACACAGCGTACTAGGCTCACTAAGAATTGAAGAAAACTATGTATTTTTTTGTTGTGTTCGTGTCTTGTAATTTATTATTATAAAATGTATCTTCCGTAAAATTTTATACAATCTTTCGGTTGTTATTGCAAGTTGCAGTTGCAAGTACTGTTAACATTAGAATAGGTCCAAATTTCATGAAAACCCAGAAAAACTATAAGTTCGTTAGACCATTTTGAGCAGTGTAGTAGCTGGGTAACTTGTTAATTGTGCATTTAGACCAGCAATAAAACCGGTAACCTAGAAACCATCCGCATCAGTATTCAAAACGAGCCGCCGAACTAGAAACCCTGACGGGCCAGCGCAAGAAAGACGCGAATGGTGTATTTTACGATTAGGAGGGTAAATATCTGTCGGGTAAAAACCGGCGGGCACCGTGCAAGCGACTAGCAACTCCATTAGAGTAATTGCCGGGATTCAGACCCAACCGGTATTGCGTTATTAGTGAACGCTGTTAAAAACTCTTCCGGTAAGCGTGTTTTAAGGCGCCCTCGCCGACGTCTATCTCTGGACGGTGACGTTTCGTCGAATGCACTTTAGAATAAGACGTGGAATTGCTGCCTCCAGTTTCAGCGGCGTAGTTTTATTTCCGGCGCTGACCGCCCAAACGTGAAAATGTTTGATAAAATTTCAAACGACCGGGTGCAGCTCGACCGCACGTTCATCTCGTACCGATTCCGGTATTCGTCGAATTGAAAACGAAATTGTACGCCAGCGGTGCGTTGAAAAGTGGTCCGCTGGTTTTAGTTCAGTGTCTGTTCAAAAGGGCATTGGGGGGAGAACCAGAAAAAATTAAATATTTGTTCATCTAGTCGTCATAGACTATTCTCGGTAGTACGAGGCATGTTTTTTAAGTAAGTACCGTTTTGGAATTAAAAAAAGACGTGCAAAGATATCGCAATAATTTTATCTTACATGAAAGTCTGTACCTTAATCTACTTTTCTACATAATTTCCGTGAATATTGAGGCACTTGTCATAACGTGGCACCAGTTTTTGAATACCCTCCTCATAAAATTCTGCCGCCTGACTTGTTAACCACTGTATCACAAATGTTTCGACTTCGTTATCGTCTTGAAGACGCTGACCACCCAGGTGTTTCTTCAAGTGCAGGAACAAATGGTAGTCGCTGGGCGCCAGATCAGGGCTGTATGGAGGATGATCTAGAGTTTCCCATTTAAAAGATTTGATGAGATCTTTGGTCCGATTAGCCACATGTGGACGGACATTGTCATGCAGCAAAACGATACCCTTACTCAACTTGACACGTCTTTTGTTCTGGATTGCACGACGCAGATTGTTCAATGTCTTACAATAAGACGCTGCATTGATTGTCTCATTACGAGGCAGAAACTCCACTAGCAATACTCCTTTTCTGTCCCAAAAAACTGTGCACATGATTTTCCGGGCAGAAATTGTTTGCTTAAACTTCACTTTTTTGGGTGATGATGAATGTCGCCATTCCATGGATTGTTGTTTCGATTCTGGTGTGACGTAGGCCACCCATGTTTCGTCACCAGTAACAATTTGGTCTAAAAAATCTTCACCTTTATTGTGGTACCGCTCAAGGAAAGTCAATGCACTGCCTAAACGTTGGGTTTTGTGCAAATCCGTCAACATTTTCGGAACCCAACGTGAACACAATTTCCGGTAATTCAAGTTCTCGGTCACAATGCGATACAAAACACTACGAGAATATTGAGGAAAGCAGTCGCACAATGATGAAATTGTAAAGCGTCTGTTTTCTCTCACCTTTTCGTTCACTTTCTGCACCAAATCTTCATTAACGACCCAAGGACGCCCACTCCGTTCTTCATCATGCACATTTGTGCGGCCATCTTTAAATGCTCTCACCCATTTCCTTACCATTCCATCACTCATAATGTTTCGTCCGTAAACTTCACAGATCTCACGATGAATATCGATCGGTTTTACGCCTTTAGCACTAAGAAATCGTATAACAGCCCGTACTTCACAATCGGCGGGACTCACGATTGTCGGAGGCATCTTAAACACTCAGTAAACAACGTATACAATGAAGAATCAAACTGTAATGGCGTCAGTGCGTAGACAAGAGATGTAGGTAACCAGCGCGCATGCGCGGAACGCCGACCGTAGCGCTGCGACGGCGGAATCGCAAAACGGTACTTACTTAAAAAACATGCCTCGTATATTGATTTCGTTTGTTGAGGTCCACTGGAAGATAAAGAGACTTTTTTATAGACACCATACCAGAGAAAATCTTTGAAAAGTCCAACCCATACAAATTTCGGGTTTCGTCTACGCCACTGGTAAACTGCACAGGCAGTGTACCTACATACCACATGTAGTTTTATTTCACTTCAAAATGAAACAAAGACATCTTAGAAAACATATTTATTTGTAGGTATCAGGTAAAACTTATAAAGGTAATAATATAATTATAATTTACAAATTTATATATCAATATGCAATAACACACACAACAGAATACTAAACTGGAAGAAATATTATCGTGTGTGCTCCAAAAACAGGCTACGTATGTAAGTTACTTTTGACCCCAAAATTCTACTTACAAAATATATTCATTACAAATTATACATTAATGTATATACGAAAACAGAGACAATTTTTGAACACTTACACATTGAATGCCATACTTCTTAACTAATCAGAAATGTTTATACAATCTTACATTTGGAATGAACAGTTAATTATAACTGAACATAACATAAAATTAGTTTCACACAGATAGACATTTTTTAATCTCGAAAAGGCTATCTTCATTACTATACACTATAACAGTCTGCAATGCAGCCAAAAATAGCTCAGGATCTGTATTTAAAGCTCCTGCTTGTTCCATACTTGTTGATGTGTGAATGAGTGTGTTAGCTTGTTTCTTCAAAAGCCCAGTAATGCACAATGCAGTAGGTTAGCTATTAGTGCATCAACTTTTTTCTGCTTTGCTGGAAACGCAATATATGTAAATATTCAAAAACTGTTCATCTACTGAGCTGTGAAGATTAAAAATATCAATACAAAGGTACGCTAAATAAATAAACTATGCAAATAATGATAGCATTGGCACCATATTGTAAAGTATCTGGTTGCAATCGTTACCATATTGTTAATAAGCATTTAAGATTACAAAGTTAAAGCATAAGCATAAGCCCGTGTAAAATATTTGAATTCAAAACAAATACAAAGTGTTTACAATACAGGGTCGATTTCATTTGAAAAAGGCTAAATCAAGTCTGCTTCGAATGCTTGCTAGACAAAATGCGGTCGACTATACAAGTATTTCTTATTCAATTTTACATTGTATCAACCTTACACTATCCTACTGGGTCGCAATTGGTAGTCTACACCCGATACATTGTGCGAGTTTGTAGTAAATTCTTTCTTACCTTCTGATTTAGCTAGCGTTGGGTACATATCATCTTTCGAAAATTTTTGCTGTGAGATACTAATTGATACTGTTGATGTTTAAAAACATAAATGGCAACGAAGATATGCCTACAGTTACGTATAATGTAAGTTGACTTCTGTGGTCCTAATTTATCAGGTAGACCCATTTGTAAACAAAATCAATATCAAGTGATGAAATAATTTATGGTCCAGTGTGTGTAAGTCCTTCGTATATTCAAAATACTTATTATGACATATTATAAACGTCCTCTTTCGCTGTTGTTCATTTAACTCGACTTTGCCGGTATCGTGCTCCAATTTACTGCTTTCCCGCTCTTCTGAATAAATTCCATTAACTGCGTGTTGTTTATTGAGACCCTAATTACAAATACTCGTCTTTGTAGCTCTGTTTATATAACATTTCATTTGAAATCAACTAGCGATGTTCACTGGCATCTAATTGCCCGTATTCTCTCGAAATTTTGCATGGTCTTTCGTACGCATTTAATTTAAATAGCTTCCCATTTCTAACTGCTATAATTAGGCTAAACTTTTTTTTTTGTTTTGAACGAAGTAAGAAAATGTGAAAACTTAAAGTGTGTTTTGTGAAGAAGAGAAGTTTAGAGAAACGCAGTTTAGGCGATGTATCTGCGAAAATGTCGTTTAACAGCGCGGTTCATCATTTGTGATCTGTAAACGTACGTATTTGATTCAGAGTTAATTGGAAATTGTTAATCGGGTTTTATTTCGTAAAGTAAATAATAATATATAATAATAATCTTTATTTAACGCCCTCAAGCAATTTACAAAATATCTAAACATATAATATACAATAAAAAATGAATCAAGAAGTAACTACTACAAAACATGGAGAATAGGAGTTTAAAATTTTAGAACTCGTTTTAAATCTGCTTTAAATTTGCAATTTTTAGAAAAAAGATCTAGGTTATTACAGAAAAGATTAACACTTAACATCTATTCCTTGGGCAGTTGCAACCATACAACGTTCTGTGGGTAGAAACCTGCAGTAACGGAGTGCTACGAACTATGCGTTGAGGTACATGCAGTAAAAACATTTCCACAAGTTCCACACAGTTATACTGCCCACTGAGAACCTTTTGAATAAAGCAAATGTCGAAATAAGTGCGCCGAGTTGATAAAAAATGAAGACCAAAATAGTTCAAAAAATAAGAGTACAATTCGCTTCTGAAGGTAATTTTAGACTTATAACATAAGTATTTTACAAATTTTTTTTGAACATTTTCCAATCTAGTTACTTGAAACTCAAAATAAGGTGACCAAATTAAACTACAGTAATCTACAATGCTACGTACAAGACTAGAATATAAAACTATTAAGGAACGAATGCTTACAAAGTCTTTTGTTGACCTTTTTAAGAATCCTAACATTTTACTGGCTTTGGATACGATGCTATCAATATGGTAATTAAATTTTAATTTGGAGTCAACAATTACCCCAAGGTCTCTGAAAAACTGCACATTCTCCAACCGTACGCCATTTAAAAAGTATGGATAAACAGTGAAAATGCTCTTCCTGCAGAAACAGATTGATTTACACTTATCTGGGTTTAATTCAAGGCCGTTTCTAACACACCACCTATAAATACGATCCAAATCACTTTGAAAATTGACATAGTCATTATAACATTTAATATTTAAGAAAATTTTTAGATCGTCGGCAAATAGCAGAAATTTTGAAAATTGTATTTCATCTTTAATATCGTTTATGTATAACAAAAACAACAAAGGGCCTAAGTGGGATCCCTGAGGAACTCCTGACGTTGAATTAAAAGGATCTGACCTATAACCATTGACATTTAAGATGTGAGCACGATTAGTAAGGAATGATTCTATCCAAGACAAAAGCGGTCCACACAAACCGTACCCACCCAATTTACATACCAATCTTTCATGGTTGATACTATCAAAAGCTTTGCTGAAGTCAGTGTAAACAGCGTCAACCACAAAGCCCCTCTCTAAACAATTACAGATAAAATTTACGTATGAAAACAAATTATAGTTATATTATAATAAAACAATAAGTTTCCTTAAAAATAAAAGATAATTTGGTAGTGACAAGTTTGTCAAGAATTTTAAGAATACATGACTGAATAGTAATCGGTCGATAGTTTGTCACATCAGACCTATCCCCCTTTTTAAAAATAGGAATAGAATAACACATTTTCCAATAGTCTGGAAAGATGCCTTGAGGAAGTGAAATATTATAGATTATAAAAAGGGGGAATGCTAAAGATTCAGCACAACTTTTAATAAAAATAGGAGGAATTAAGTCAGGACCTGCCATACCATCAACCGCCAATTAATAATGTAGCAGAATTGTAGCGTGAATGTTGTACAAAGGGAACGGGATTTTATACTTGGAAACTGAGTGTAAGGAGAGATTCGTTGCATTCACATATTCAAATCAACGAAAGCTTGCGCCAAGAAATACGGTTATGACAGAATCTCGAGAACATTCGAATAAAGTAGGGGCACCTCGCGTCGTATTTCAGAGAAACTTTTTCGGGTACCAACAGGATAAAGGCGTCGACGTTTGGCTACGAAACTTACACCATTAAATTCCAATTCGCCGTAATGGATCGTCGACGACAGTCGCGCAGGAACCAACAATCCCATTGGCCATAAAAAGAAACATAGCGGCCCCAGACGTTTGCGTTTGGCAAACAAAATTATTTAGTAATTTGGCGAAACGGACGAAACGCCGAGTTTTAACTTCAATTATTTGTCTTAGAGCTTAAATTCTATTGTATTTTTCCATCACAATTTCGAAATCTCTTATTTCCCCGGGGACCGTGACCCGCCGGCGGGAATCGGGAAATTCAATTGTTGCCTTTTTATTTCTACGCGGAAATTATACACTTAAAAATACAATTTTTATTTTTGCGAGGGCGACCAGAAGTTTCTTTAATGAAAACAGAGCGCTCCGTCAACCGCCCCAAAGCACGGAAACGGATAATTATAATTAAGCAAATTCCTCGCGGTAATTAGTTCCATAGGCTCTACGGTTTCATTTGTTGCACGAATTTCTCCTCGTAAATCCGAGTAGGCCTATAAAATTTTCGGTGGAGTGCCGCTACTTGTCACTGGATTTTATTATTATTATTATTACATCTATATATATAAAAAAATATAGTAATTGGGACGAAGTTCAGCCAACAGCCCTCATATGAAAAGCTGCGGTTGTTCTTCCACTTAACCCCCAGCTGAAAAAAAATAGATTCATACTACATGAAACTGCTCTAATCGGGACACCCAAATGCACGCCAGCACCCAGTTAAACATTGTAATTTTAAATTTATTTTGTTCAAGACTGACTGACTTGTCCCCCAAGCAAATACTTATGCAAGTGTTTTTGAAAACAAAAGAGTACGCTGCTTAATGCTCTGAGGCAAAGAGTTATAAAACGAAACCCATTCATAAAGAAAACGTCATTTACCCATCTCAGTGTAACATAACTGCATATCTATCAACCCCCTATGCCTCAGGTTCAGATGATGGACGTCGGTGCGAAAACGAATTTTATTACACAGATATGATGGTCTTCTGTCAAGTAAAATCCTATGCAACAGGCAAGAAGCATGCGACAATCTCCGGTTTGACATGTTCAACCAACCAAGCTCGGCTATCTTATGAGATACATGATTATATTTTCTTATACCATAGATGAGCCCAACGCAAGCATTCTGCAATCTTTGAATCCTAATTTTGTCAATAGCTCTTAGGCACGGACCATACACCGAGTCACAGTAGTCGAATTGTGAAACAACTAGACTGTTCGTTAAGATCTTTTTCATGTTTGCTTGCAAATGTGAACGGTTTTGATAAATACGCTTTAAGGGGTAATAAGCTTTATGTAAAGTCTTAGAAACGTGAGTGCCAAAACGAAGATCAGATTCAATATACACACCCAAATTTTTTGCAACATCAGTGATTGGAATTGAATTTCCATTAATTTGTATATCAATTGTGTCTTTTGACGCAAGTCTGTCACACTTATGGCCAAAAATTATAACATTTGACTTCAACATGTTCAAAAGTAAGTCATGAGCACATGACATATCATACAGCCTAGACAGATCTTTGTTGATATCACGACATGCAGACTCTATATTTCTCAAGTCAAAAGATGTATAAATTTGAGTATCATCTGCGTAGCAATGCGAGTTACATGACTATAACAGACTCAAAATACGAAGTATATATTGTAAATAATATAGCACCTAAAATAGAGCCTTGAGGTACACCTCTGCTAACGTATCTCACATCGGACACATTTCCATTCAGTGTCACTACCTGAGAACGATGCTTAAATAACTTGCCAACAATTGAATTGCTACTTTACTGAGATGCTAATTATGATCCTGCTTGAAAACCGTAAGTAGTATGTTGTCTAATTTCAATTTTGCATTACATTCTTATTCAGAGATACAAGTAAGCAAAAATATATCGGTATGTTTTTGTTTTAGCTAGTTTAGCTATCTTCATCATAAGAATTTGTATTCCATAACAAATACTGCAGCTTTTGATAATGGATTGTTAATCGTATTTATATAAGTAATATCATTTGTCCGCATAAAATATATCGATGTTTATTTGATATATAACGACATATAAAATTTAGGCATCTTCCCGGTTGTTTTTTCTGCCCCCCTTTAGCTAGTGAGCTGGCGACGCCCTTACTGTTTTATAATCTGAATACGAGTAAATACGCATAACATAAATTGCAAAGAAAACTAAATATTTGTCCTATTTTTCGCGACGTATCCGCTCGGAATCACTAGCTTAAGCCGCCAAAGCTTCTGAAAATCTTCGGAAACTGCTACGGAATGAACACCAGCATCGATACACACACAACGGCCTACGATAAGCCGCGGCCCGGGTCTCCCCACGGCCCGGAGCACAAAGCCCCTGACGAGCAAAAAGTCTCCTGACAAATCTAAAGCAATTCCCAGTTCCAAACAATGAAAAGCAAATTACGCGTCGGTTCTAAATAAAAATGAGCTTAAACCGCAATTTAAAGTTATTTTCGCCATGTATCTTGGGCACTGTATTGCGGAGGAAGGTGGCGGTATCTCCGGGAGCACTAATGTAAAATAATTGCAATTTTGTTTGCCCCGCTATTAGGGCGAGAAGCAGAATTAACTGGAGCGCATTACTTTTATTCAGGCACGTACCTTTTCACTTTTTATCTTACTTATTCTGTTATAAATGCCGGCGATTAATTGTTTGCCTTGCCGAAGGGAGGGAAAAATTTATCTGTTTGCTCACCATTGTGTACGTGTGTATTTATTCTCGCTGCCGCTTATCCTCGAACGATTCGGAATTCTAGGTGGGAGGCAACTTTTAGCTTGAAAGTTTTTAACCTGGCGGCGTTTTTTTATGTGTCTGTGTTATACATAGCTACGCTAAATATATTCGATAAAAAATAATAAGGTTGGTCTAAGCTCAAAATTAAGGTTCGGTGCAAATATTGAACACTTAAAACAAACGAGAAAATCAAAGTAAATGTTCGAAATAAAGGTTCCAAGCATTTCTTGGCTATATCCTACAGGCCCGGATTCAGAATTGTGTTTTAGGGAGGGAGGGTCCAAAGGGTGATATTAACAGTAAATGATGCATAAAAGTTCTCATAAAAAAATTAATTAGATTGGGGATAGATACTGTTGCCGCAAGACGAGAGAAGACGAGATGTTGTCAGAAATAATGCTGTTCTATTCTCTAGTACAATAATATAAGTTATTATAAGTTTGCTTAAAATGCACTCTTAAGTTTGTTATTGACTTTTTCAGTGTAGAAGATTGTGAAAGTGTGAGAAATTTAATCAGTAATTTTGGCAATTTTAACCCGCCATGCTTAAGTGTCAATTTCGACAATTTCTTTTGTAATACCAATATTACCAATTTGTAGTATTCGTTATAACGCTCATATTTTACAACAGTAACAACAGATGGACTGAAAACTGCGTTAATGTTTTCAACCCTACGGTTACTTATAATTTATGAGATAGAATAGTGGTCAACAGGCGATTGAAAAATGAGAAAACAAAATGCTGCAAAGCGATACTATGTGCGGTGATCTACTTTCAACTGATCGAATTTTCTCGGTCCAAAAACAAATCTTCAGTATCTCCTACAGTCCATATTTATCAAAGGCATCCAGCAGGGTTATCGTCCAACAGAAGATTAGAAAATGTATTAATTAATCAGCAAATCAGATAGGTTCACCCTAAATTTTACGATTTTACGCAGCTGGTAGCAATATAATACTTATTAATTGAGGAGGAATTGGAGTTTGAAAAAGAAACCAAGCCAAAGTTTTCGTGTGAATTTTCGTCTATTTGTTCTATAAAATCTTTCAAGGCTCTTAGTGCGAAAACGCTTGCGTAGTATAGATAATGTATTATATCACCATTGCAACAATTTGGTTTAAAATAAAGGATTTATGGTTATAGTGTATATTGCAAGAACTACAAGTAATGGCGGCACATAAGCACTATTGGCGATCTTAGAAATACACTCGATCGACCAATGGAACAACTTATTTCTAGTATTCACATTAAAAATGTCAAAAACAGGATATATTTCGCTAATCTCATTATAAATGCGAACAAGCGACAACATTGGACAATCGAGGCAGTGGAAAGTGTTGGGAGGCACGTATGTAAATGTCAAACAATTTCTGCTATACAGTCTAGGAACAATCAAATTAAATTTGGGCAGCAACAGTGCTGAATATAACCTTCCATTAACTAGTTTTTGCAAAAATATTATACTAAGTACTTTTCTTCTGGCAAGAAGCGAATTCATAGAAGTAACTTCCAGCAGATAACTGTGATCAACATGCAGAGGTGGCCAGGAATGATGTTCTTTAAAATAAAGAAATTTAGGAAATTTTCGTTGCACGTTTTCAATACAGTTTACATAAACTCGCTGATACGGTTGCCAGCAAGTACAACAATATTCCAATCTAGAACGCACTAAAGAATAATAAAGCAATTTAATGCACCGTATATCATTAAATTCTGTAGCATTGCGGAATATAAAATCCAACGATTTTAAAGCAACATTACAAATGTGTATTATATCCGGAGCGAACGTTAATTTGCTATCCATAATTACACCCAAGTCTAACAACTTGACTGCAACTCTCCAAAGGCGTACCACAAATGATATAATTAAATATTACTCTGTCATTCCTTCTGGCAAATGTAATCTTTTTGCATTTTTATAGTTAATATTTATCATCAATCTATACAATCTTGCAATTCCCAACTGTCCACCGCTGTATCAACAATCCAGGCTTAAGGTCAGGTCAGGTCAGGTCATCTGCATTCATAAACGTTCGAGAATTGCTTAAACATTTTACAACGTCATTGTAATATTTAATAGGGTGGAACCCTGTGCCACACCACTACACACATCATACACACGGGATATATAGCCTCCAAATTCTACATATTGCTTTCTACCAAAAACAAGAGACCTAAACAAAAACAGCATACTGTCGCTAACTCCGTACTGATGCAATTTATGAAGCAAAATACAGTGGTGAATACGATCGAACGCCTCGGTTAGGTCTGTATAAATCACATCAACTGCAGCCTACGATCCAAAGCAGAAGAAACAAACTGCACAAACTCACACAAGTTTGTAGACGTTGACTTGCCATTGACAAATCCATGCTGTTCATCAGATATTTTACATTTCACATGAGAATACAAAACCTTCGTTGAAACAGCTTCAAAAAGTTTAGCAAAATTACACCCCTATGCTATAGGCCTATAATTACGAACATTCAATTTGTTACCAGACTTATAAACAGGTATATATCGAGCAACTTTCCAGCAATCAGGGTACACTGATGATTTTAACAATAACTTATAAATATGACGCAAAGGTAATAAAAATTATGCTTATTTTGTTGGGTTAAAGTATTACTAATATTCCAATATGTATTTATTTAGTTTATATTGTAGTCATAACAATGTGTTACACTTCATGTTATTTTTCTGTTATTGGGTGCTAAACCTAAATATTATTATTATTATTATTATTATTATTATGAAGAGGATTGCATGCAAGCTACTGAATATTTCAGTTTCGATTCATTTTATTCAATTAACTCATCTGCATGCTACATCGCAGTCAAAAATGATGCTGATTTGCAGAAAGAAGCTAAACAAGTATGAGAAAATAACACAGTCCGGAAATTTATAACGTCTCATATTTCCTGTTTTAATTAGTTAAATTGCGCTGCGCCCGAAAACATCGCAGCATGTCATCTCCTCCTGCAACTCAATTTAATTGCATTTTCCCTAAGTCATCTGACGAAATGTAAACTATACTAGGAGCCCGTTCGTTCGGCCGCTAGGGTTAATTTGTGCTCGGTATACGTAATATTTCAGTACACGTCCAGTTTATAAACCGTACGTAAACATGTCTGCTATGGCCAGTACTTTAAATCAACCGACTCTCCAGCCAGCCAGCGCACAGACGGCCAGGCTGAAAGCCGAATGCAATTTCATATAAACCAATTTTCCGCTTATTCAACGGTTCTTCGCTAGAGTATTAGGTATATCCCGAAACGCGATTTTGGTTAACCTACCGAAGTGGCTGAGAGTCATCGTGATCAGATTTCCTCGTAAACAGCATTATTTCAACAATGGACCGGATATCCAGCGAGCGGAAGTAAGCTGAAATGTGTGTTTTAGCTTATTTGTGCCTAATCTATACTACTTTGTGAGCAAAAATCGCAATGGCCCGCCGTTCTTTAATTAAATCGATACACAGGGCCGCTACAAAGTATGGAACTAGCAGGATATTTCAGGTTCTGTTAAAACCATAAAAAAACTATAGAGTTGGTTTCTTTTCTCTTTGTTAAAGTTGATGTTAAGCTAAAATCAACCCAATAATCATGACAACACCTTAAATTGAGGTATGTGATTGATTCAGATTTTAAATACAGAGTTGATTTTAGCTTACAATAGAGAAGAGTTACCGGCCAATATTCATTATTCAACTCCTGGTGTCTCCATTTTCCTCGTGACTGGTGATAATTTTAATTCACTTTGTTATTTGCAATCGCAGTGCCTCAGTTAACTGAACATGATCGCATCGAAATTTTGATGATGATTGGTTATGGAGATAGAAGGCGTAGTTATTCGGAAGTAGTTGCACTCTACAATGTAATTCATGAAGATCGTGAACCAATTGTCAGATCAACAGTTATTAAAACATTGCAACGTTTTGCCAAAACCGGCGGTGTTAAAAATCGTCAAAAACCAGAACGTCCAAAAGGTGTTACGAGTGAGGAAAGTAGCTTGAATGTCCTTTTAGATGTGCAAGAGAATCCCAAGTGTTCCGTACAACAGCGTGCTCTCACTCACCATATTAGCAGAAGATCTCAGAAAATTTTTAGAAAAGAGAAGTTTCATCTATACAAAATTCACTTATTACAAGAACTGAGCGCAGATGATTTCGATCGTAGGATAGAATTTTGCGATACTGCTATGAACATGATAGTTGAAGGTAGAAACATTTTAAATTGGATTATGTTTTCTGATGAAGCGGCTTTTTACCTCAATGGTAATGTGAATAGACATAATTGCAGATATTGGTCGGACACAAATCTATATTGGATGGAACAAGTCTACATGCAAACCCTCAGAAAGTGAATGTCTGGTGTGGTATTATCGATGAGCACATTATTGGGCCATTTTCCATCGATGGAAATTTAAATGCGGTCGAGTAGTGTTTAAAGATCTCGCGCGAACACACCATACCAAAACTTATTCCCTAATCGTGAAAATTCTGCGCGTCTTTCTGAACAGATATGGTTTCAGCAAGATGGCGCAGTCAACGTTCGCGGATATATGAATGCGATATTTCCAGACAGATGGATTGATAGGCGCGGAGCGATAGAATGGCCGGCACGTTTCCCTGATCTGACGACTCTTGATTTTTTCCTGTGGGGCTATCTGTAAAATAGTATTTATGCTGATCGGCCACATAATGCAGAAGATTTAAAAGGACGAATCATGACAGAAATTCAAAACTTACCTCCATATATGCTACAAAGGACATTAGAAAACTTCTACTCAAGGCTGCATTACTGCCAGGAAGTAAATGGGGAACATTTTGAGTGAAGTTTTGAGATTACATTCTTATCATTGTTACCCAAATCCAATTGAAGTGGTGTGGGGAATAACGAAGTCATGTTGTAACAAGAAAACTCAAGGAACAATTCTAGAAGAGGACGTTTTAGGTGTATATACCTGCTAAAGGGCATTTTTACCGATATGCTTTTCAAGAGGACTGGCGATCTGGGGTGTTTCTTTACCTGCTTTGGCCCTTAAACGCGCTCGTTTTGCCGTGCTATTCCCCGGAATGTCGAAGTTAGTTATATAGGAAGAGAAATAATACAAAGTCGCTAGTTACGCACATGCAACATGCGCAGAAATTTTTACGTTAGTATGTTAGTCATTTCTCTACTGTCTTATCTTATGTTAGTTCCTGTTGTGGGTTGTTGATTAAGCTCTCATGTGTGGTACAGGTAAAGGTACAGGTGCTCCAGTAGTTAAGCACTTTCACCACGCTAAGCACTTATCCCCACTTTATAACCGTGCAACACTCACTTAGTATATAGTTTAGTTGTTTATTAATCACACACACGCAGAACTGTATTGCTACCAAGGTCCAAACCCATCTAAATAATCTTTGTTAGGAGTATTAAAAATGCAGATGTCTTTAATGCGTTTCGCACTTCTAAGACATGAATTTATTGGCGAAGTTTGAGTTCATCGGTTGGTTACGAATCGAACTTTTTATAGTGAAAAATTCCACTGTAAAGAAGCCGTTAACGTGCATATCACAAAATAAAAAATTGAATATGGATGATTTTTATCCATCATTATCACTACGTGCCACTGTGACAGCGAAGCTCAATTATTCGTATTGTATTTTGTGGAATATTTCCACTGTTTATGACCACTCCGCACAAAGTCAATGGCAGCTACCACAGCAACTGGGGTCCTTAATATAAATACCCCGTTCCACTATAAGCCCTAGGACCGCCAAACACAGGTGGTACAAACAGAAAGTTGCTGCCTTTAATTCCAGTTTGTTTTGTTAGGTTCCGCACATCGAGGAGTTACTGCAGTCCCAAGGTCCAAAGTTGTGTTTTAGTCTCAGGTCAACGATAGCACGCTTATTCGTTGTGGGTGGCCGAAGTTGCAAACTGAATAAATATATCCGTGGCAACCGGTAATAAAAAGCTCCGTTTCGAAATACCCTGCCGCTTCACAAATACGCAAAATACTCGGAGGAATAAAGGAAAAAGGAGGTTATACCTGTTTGCTCTAACCAGCGTTTGTTTAGGATTCTACTCAAACAAAATTAGCGTTGGACGACTTCAATTTTTACGGTATCTTGATATGAAGTTAGCCTGCAAGGTTTGTGGTGGTGGTGTAATTTATAAATAGTCTGAAACATGACATTCAATTGATCAAGCTTTGGTGATATACAAAAAATAGTGAAGTATTTATTTTTTCTAAAACTGTCGTCAAAAACTGAGTTTTTCAGTTGACAAAGGGATTTTTTTTTCATCTAGCTGCGAAATACTTTTAGTTCTGGGTGTTCAATGAGGCTGCTGCTATAATTGTTTAAGTTTACTGCGAACGCTATATTATTGCTAAGTTCTGTAGGCGTTGCTGAAGATGGTAACAGCTTATTTGCGACAGAAATTTTATTTTAAATAGGATCTTCTATATAAGTCTGCGCTACCGTACTAGAGAGTCCCCCCCCCCATGTCGTTTAATTGTGGTAATATCGGCGCCTGCGTCGGCTAACATAGTGGCGGAAGAACATCTGAAGCAAAGCCCTGTATATGTTTCTGGATGAGGCAAATTGAGATACGTTGCTATTTCTTTTGGTACATTTCTTATTTTGTTGCCGCCAACCACTTGGTTAACACATTTTTCTTTGACATTCTTAACAAAAAATCTTCGACGTGTAGTAACTGCCGGACGTAAAGCACAGTATTTGCGGACTTGAAATCACAAAACATCTCGGAGTATAAGTTTTGGAATCAGGAATTCTTATAATAATAATTGAATTTTTGTCTTCTACATCATCTGTCGTTATTTTCAGTAGCTCATTTCTTCTCAAAGTTCCACAAACACCAATAATTAAAATGACCTGAAAAGTTTGAATTGCCTTTTCTATGAGAAATCTACTATCAGGCCTCTTGTAAAAATCTCTCAATTTCCTTTTTCTTTAGAGTTCTGGACTTTTTTGGACGGTATCCAACTGATTTGTTTTTTGGTATTAGTTTCGAAAATTTCCTGATTTACATTTTTAGCATTCAGTGTACATTTTTATATTTATATTGTCGAAATAATCGGCGTGGACAACTGATAACGCCCATAAGAGGGGTTCGGGCATGCTTCACTTTACCAACTTTAGTGCAGTTGCTATCTATTTATTGAGTTGAATTAACGCGTTGAAAAATTAAGGCGAAGGGTGACTAGAAACGCTCTGGATGTGCCATTGAATAAAAGTAAAATTTCATTGTTAAACAGTCGAGTATTCATCACTAACTAGTTCATTCTTTGCATGCCCTATCGATCCCAGCCTAGTCGACCCACATCTTAAAATATACAAAGGAAAACAAAAGGTGAACGTAGGCTGGGTAATATCCATTTGCGGTTACGTAAAACTTCTGATGATTGTGTTAGGCGAAAAAAGGCATCCCGAGATCCCGCAGCCCACAATAAACCAAATAAACCAAAAAGCCCGGCCTCTGTATTTCAGGCAAGTTTCGGTAAGTGAATTTTATTGGAAAAGTTTGCTGAAACATTTCACTGGGCACATCACTATCCCCACGGGGCGACTGGAGGCGCCGATTCAAAACAAGGCTAGTAATCCTTTATTTTGTTGTATAAGTGGCGTAAATCAGGTTACCAAACTGAGTTACTGCTCTTGCTGTATGGGCACAAGCTGAGATTTGATCCTGTACCTACTGCTAACGATGTATTAGATATGTAAATATTATTTCGTTTTCAAAGTACATAAACACAAAATATTTTAAATTGTAATGGATTTAGGGATACTAACTTATTGGTTTGATGGCTTGCCATGCAGATTATTTATCTTTCGTTACTAAATAACGGAAAAGTGTATCTCATCTGCGTTAAAGGGGCATTCACTGCGCCAAATGGCACAAGCAAGAACTGGTATACACCATTTTTGAAAACGCAAAGTTTTAGAGGTCGATAATTCTCGTTTTAAAATTTGTAATCACTATACTGACGTGACGCAATTCGGCAAAAGCACGCCCTTCACACTCCGCGTTACGTATAAGACCGCTTCCGCCGTAGAGGCCGCCAACTGCGAAACAGTCGCGGCAGCAGTTTTTTGCCGGTCTCCCCGCTGCTGTACGTTTTAACTGTGTCAGAGCGGGTCCTGCGACCCGGTAAAATGCAAATGACGAAAGAATAGAATGAAAGATGGTATATTGAAATGAAGCATGCGGCGGGAATGTCAGATGTAGGCGGCAGATATGAAATAGTGTCGGCTCCCTACTTATGAATGTAAAGTAAAACAGTGTGCAGATCGCCCGCGGCGACGGACCCGGCTTCCCGCTCGCGCCCCCTGGCGGTGAGCTTTTCCGGGGACCCGGACTACCGCGTCTTGCGCGGTTGTCAAATTGTCTCACGATGGAAGGGGAAAATGCGTGATTGGTATATAAAAAAGATGAAAATATAATTGCCATTTACAAGCAAAGTTACATTGATCAAGGTTGCTAGGTTAGATACCGAACCCTAAGCGAGACTAGCAGGGATGACGTCACTAATACGTCAAATAAGAATAATAATAATAATAATAGGACTTTATTGAATAATCATATACTCAGGCAAAGTCTAGCAAAACTATTCTACTTAACCTGTGTACAGAAATGTGTAAATTTATAAGTAAGATAACAAAAAAGAACCTTTCAATCATAAACGTAAAAAATATTGCAGCTCAACAAGTATATTCTTGATAGCTTTACAGAAGCTGCTGATATTGAACAGCAGTAAGCCCTTACAGAAGCGGTTATGTAATGTTACAGCGTTATACGTAAAAGACCTGAAAAATAACGAAGTACAATATTTAGGCATTAGGGTTTCTGCAAGCTTTTTGCGAGTTTTGAAGTAAATTATATCCATGCTACTGTATAGCAATTTGACAACGAAATAACATTTTCTAATGAGTAAAGAGACGTGGGTGTTAAAGTGGAGGTCTTCGTCGAAGATTAAACCAAGGTTCTTAACTTCAGATCATATATTGATGGATACACCTTCAATAGCTATACTCATTTGTGATTTAACCAACTCAGATATTACAGCAGGCGCAAAGCAATATGACCGTACATTTATTAGTATTTAGTTTAAGATTGTGGTCTATACTGTATTTAGAGATAGAGTCGAGATCGCTGTGTCGCACATCTTAAAGGATAGGTACAGTTGGGTGTCATCAGCATATCCTAGAATATTTGAAAAACTTAACACGGCACAATATATCGGAAGTATGGATTAAATATAGAAGGGGTCCCAGTACTGACCCTTGGGGCACTCCACTAGTAACGCGCAGTTTATCAGAAAGAAGACCATTAACTCGAACTATTTGAAAGCGGTCTTTGAAGTAAGACACAAAAAATCTACATGCGATTGCATGAAGTCCAAAGAAGACAATTTGGCATACATTAGCTCATGATCGATTGTGTCAAACACTTTAGAAAAATCAAGTAAAACGAGAGCCGTGCCCTTATTACGCTCTCTTATTATATCGTCCAGGACTTTCAACAATACCGTGGCAGTACTTTTATTTTTCTGAAAACCTGATTGAAACGGTGAAATTATATTATTCTCTAACGCGTAATTGTAAAGTTGCAGATATACAACTTTCTCAATAATTTTCACAAACGTAGATACTAAACTTATGGGACGAAGGTTACTAAAGTTAACCGGATTGTTTATTTTTGGAATGGGAATAATAACGGAGGTTTTCCATGATACTGGGAAGTAAGCGCTTTCTAGGCAACAATTAACTGTATGTGTGATATGAGGGGCAAGCAAAAATTGATCGTCTTTGCAGAAATGTCATCCCACCCTGGACTAGAAAGCTTAAGTTTAGATATTATATTTTTAATATCGTCAATGTCAGGAAATAGAAAAGAGAATACCGAGTCTTCTTTGTAATGTCGTTAGGTTTACGATGGTGCAAAGGGATATCTGTACAGTGATTATTTTTAATCCCTAAGTGCTTTACAGTCCTCCAAAGCAGTCCAGGGTCGCGAGATCGCTCGGCCACTGAGATGTAAGACTGTTTCTCACTCCTAATTGCTGAAACCGTCACGTTACGCATGATACGATAGTGATTCCAGTCTAGTGCGTCCCTAGATCTTTTAAACCTTGAAAGCGCCCGATTCCGTTTTAACATCATTAGTCTGATATTATAAGTTAGCCATGGAGCATATGGCTTAGTGACACGAGAAGAAATGTAGGGTGCATGAAGATCAAAAAGATTTTTAATGTTACTCGTCAAAAAATCGACTTTGCTATCAATATCACTGATGTAATAAACGTCATCCCATTTTACACTCTTCATGTCTCTCAGAAAATGATCATATGCGAATTGTTTGTAATTTATATAAGTAATCTGACTGGAGCTCAGCTGAAATTCAGTTTTATTATGATCTTTATGATAATTATACCAGGTGTAATTATTTTACACGCTGCAGGGATCAAAGGATAGGTATCAAAAGGTATCCTGAAAAGTGTAGTGCAAACTCTTACTAGGATGCTATATTGTCACTATTTGAAGAGTGGTACCTTAAACAGTTATTTCCTAATGGACAATGCACCATCTCGTTCAAAGCTAACTGTAAAATTTCCTAATATGTCAACGCGTAAGTCCGAATTTATACAGTTTTTATATTAAAAAATGTGGCCATTCCACCATCGGTAAAAACTAAAAAAGATCTTTACACATCAAAATTTACTTATGCAATTGATGAAGTGCCGAAGCCGTACGATTGTGAAATTTTATGGTTACCTCCATATTTTTGTTTTTAATCTTATAGGGGTGGTATTGAATGGAACGGAAACACAACAGACAAAAATACTATTCGGAAACAAGTACATTTAATAAGTTCGCAAAAATGGGAAAATTGAACGTAATAAAAATTGCAAAAAAACTTTAAAATTCAGCCTCCTGAAAATATAAAATCCCCGAACCTGCCGATTGTTAGTCACAACCGACAATCGCGCGTGTCCCCGCGACTGACTCGACTTTAAAATATGATTCAAACGCGACCGATATTTCTCGACCCGACACATATTAACTCGGGGGCGAACAGAGGAGGTTTCGCCCTTTGTGGTATTAATAATCCGGGGGGTGGTAGGTGAAACGTGCAGAAAGCTCCGCGATGGCTCAGGGCGGAATCGCCGAGAAGACGTCTGTGTCTTTTTGGCACGTTTTTCCCTCAAACGGCCCGAGCCGCCGATGTCGATAGCAGAAGTTATCCGCCGGCCCTGGGGAAACTTTGCTTTATTGTGGGCCGTAATCGTAATTTTATAGTTGGATTTTTGTTTCTGCGCGATTTCCGAGCGTGCTTGTTTGGAATTGTTCGTAAATTTTGTGAAGGTAGTTGTTACGTCAAGCAGTATTAGATATTTCACATTGCGAGAGATTAAGTATAGAGATCTGTATTGAAAGTGGACATTTTTAAATCGAGCGCACATGTTGGAGGGAAGTAAACTGACGCTTATGGTGGAGGCGCCTGTTGCTCATAATTTTGGTCAGACTCACCGTGAGAAGTTTGGGTTTTAAATCAAGCACACATGTTGGAAGGAATTAAACTGACGCTTTTGGTGGAGGCGCCTGTTCTGTTCGACCGCTTTTTCTGAAATTGTGTATGGGCCTATGGGTAATTAAAATGCATTTTCCGTGTCAGCTCTCGTTTCCGAGATATGGACGCAAGTTGCATTTTTTTTAATCGGTATGGGGTTAAAGGGTACATCATTGAAAAGGATATTTTTCCTGATTTCAGAAATGTATCACACTTGTACAATTTATTGCTTCTGAGTTGAAAAAAGTGTAAATATAATAATTGAGCCTGACAACGAGCGAAAACAATTTTCTTTATAAATATGTCCATTTTATTTATTTATTAAAAGCTAGGTATTACCATTTTTTCTTGACTGGTGATATTTTCGTCTAGTTCAAACAATTTATTGCGAATCGGGTACCTGCTGTATTTTTTCGGATTTACATTACAGAAGATGCTCAAAATGTCCCACATTTACTTCCTGGCAGTAATGCAGCCTTGAGTAAAAGTTTTCTAATGTTCTTTGTAGCATGTTTGGAGGTAAGTTTTGAATTTCTGCCTTGATTCGTCCTTTTAAATCTTCTGCATTATGTGACCGATCAGCATAAATACGATTTTTTAAATACCTCCACAGAAAAAAAATCAAGAGGCGTCAGATAAGGGGAACGTGCTGGGCATTCTATCGCTCCGCGCCTACCAATCCATCTGTCTGGAAATATCGCATTCAAATATCCACGAACGTTGACTGCAAAATGGGCGATGCACCATCATGCTGAAACCATATCTGTTCAGAAAAGCGCGCAGCATTTTCACGATTAGGGAACAGGCGAATGTCTTCGCGCAAGAGCTTTAAATGCTCGACCGCATTCAAATTTCCATCGGTGATAAAAGGCCCAATAATGTGCTCACCGATAATACTACACCAGACCTTCACTTTCTGAGGGTGTTATGTGTGGACTTATTCGATCCAATGTGGATTTGTGTCGACCAATATCTGCAACTATGTCTATTCATATTACAATTGAGGCAAAAAGTCGATTCATCAGCAAACATAATCCAATTTAAAATGTTTCTATCTTCAACTATCATGTTTATAGCAGTTTCGCAAAATTCTATCCTACGATCGAAATCATCTTCTCTCAGTTCTTATAATAAGTGAATTTTGTATGGATGAAACTTCTCCTTTTTCAAAATTTTCTGAACAGATCTTCTGCTAATATGGTGAGTGAGAGCACGCTGTTTCCTTTCCTCACTAGTAGCAACCTTTGGACGTACTGGTTTTTGACGATTTTTAACACGCCGGTTTCGTCAAGACGTTACGTTTTAATAACTGTTGAACTGGCAATTGATTCACGTTCTTCATGAAATGCATTGTAGAGTGCAACTACTTCCGAATAACTTCGCCTTCTATCTCCATAACCAATCATCATCAAAATTTCGATGCGATCATGACCAGTTAACTGAGGCATTGCAATTGCAGATAACAAAGTGAATGAAAATTATCACCAGTCACGAGGAAAATGGAGACACCTGGAGTTTTTGTTCTTACTTAGCGAAAACTAATATGGTTTTTATCCCGAAGTTTTTTGCAAGACCCAAGTTTGTTATCACACTTTTCTCAACTGAGAAGCAATAAATTGTGCAAGTGTGAAACATCTTGAAATCAGAAAAAAATATCCTTTGCAATCATGTGTCTTTTAACCCCATTTCCCGTTAAATAAATGCATTTTAATTAACCATAGCCCTATAACAATCACTAATCCTTAACCTACACCGTGCCCATTACAGGACCCTCTGAAAGCAAGAAAAATAGAGCTTCAGTGGCGATTACTCCTAACATCGGGGACAATCGGCGACAGTGGGACTAAGAAGCGTACAAAAAAGAACAAGGCGTCTTTCGCGTCCCGACCGCCGGTTTTTGCCGTAGACAGTTCGCGTCCGAAATGGCATTTCTTTGGGCCGCGGGACGTCATCGCCGGCCGGTTAATAACCGGATAACGAACACAAACGCGTTCGTTAATTCAGCGGATGATTTGTGCCAGAAGTCCAAAGCAAATGTTACATGACGCAAGCAAGCAAGGATGCACAAAGAGACACTGGTAACAATGGCGTATGATAAACCTATTGTTACCGCACAATAGTCTATCAACATGACACTGCCAGGCGACCTGGCCGGGTCACCCTGCCCAGGAGAAAACCCTCTCCGAGGCATTCTCTTGCGAGCCGTGAAACAAACGCAATCCCGATGCTCCGCTCATCGTAGCCGAGAATTACCGCTCGCACAATTTGAAATTTGCGCCCGTTGAACAGGTTGAATCGCGGCTGCAATGCAATTTTTACCGAGATGAATTGAGGCAAAACGAAAATGAGTCCACCTGACGCGGCATTGGAAGATTTGATCGTTATAGCTTTGTGCCGTCTGATAATCGTTTTTAACAACATCGTATAAATATAGTACCACGTTATCTAAATAATGTGTAATGCGTCCCGCTTGACGAAATTGTCTTACTCAAGTGACATATATTTTTCATTCGGTGCTTTTGAAGTCATGGTGTTGCGATTATGGCCATTCTTTTATCAAGAGCTTTATAATAAAATCCAATACGTTATAAATAAAGTCTGAATGATTAGTTATCAAAACAGTTTGATGTTTACAATTGCACTATATTTTGTTTATACACTGTATATATAACTTTCTATTCCTAACTAGTAAAAGAACACATGCTAATTATAAACATATTACTTATAGTGACTTGCTTACCCAAATTTTCCTCGATTCTACTAAAGGTTTTCTTCTTTTCACATTTTTTTCTTTCCGCAAAACATATATATACTTTTGCCATTGGAATAAGGTTATATGGAGATAAGTCCATTATAGTTACTAAAGCAGATAAAGGTTCAGCCACAGTAATTTTAGATAGAACTGATTATAAGAATAAAGTTAGAGAATTGTTAGATGAGGAAACATATCAAAAATTATCCCGAGATCTTACCTCAAAAATTTCCAAAATTACTAATGATCTTAATCAAAAGTTCAAATCTTTCGAATGAGGAGAAGTCTCTTTTAACTGTTTCCGATTGCAAGGTACCTAAATTGTATTGTTTGCCCAAAATCCATAAAACCAATGTCCCGTTAAGACCCATAGATTAGCAAAATTTTGTGTTAACTATTTAAAACCTTATGCAGAAAAAACCAGTAGTTTCATCAAAAATTCTTCAGACTTTATTGATATTATAAAAGGTTTATGTATTTGAGAAGGTTATATTTCAGTTTTGACGTGGTTTCTTTATTTACGAAAGTACCCATCCCTGAAACGATAGATATCATCAAATACAAGCTTAATAGCGATACCCTAGGTGACACGATAGCCAGATTATCTGAACATTGTTTAAAATCTACTTATTTCTTATGAAACGATAATTTTTATGAAGAAAAATCTGGTTGTGCAATGGGTTCACCTCTAAGTCCTGTAGTAGCCAATTTGTTTATGGAAAATTTTGAACAGTTTTCAGTTTAAACCAAAATGTTGGTATAGGTAGGTAGATGACACTTTTGTTATTTGGCCCCACGATATAGAATAGTTAGATAGGTTTCTAAATCATTTGAATAGTCAAAATACTGACATTTACTATGGAATTAGAAAGCATTTGGATGTCCAAATTTACAGAATAGACACTGGACAGTTAGGACACAAGGTTTACAAAAAACCAACACACACAGGCAGATATTTACATGCCACATCTCACCACCCTCCCTCTCAAGAGAATAGTCTTATAAGGACGTTATTCGTTAGAGCACAAAGGATCTCAGACGAAAATTCTTTACAAAAAGAAATATATCATTTTAAATCAGCGCCAGTGAGAAATGGTTATAGCAATAAGAGTATTTGGTCAGTTTTTAATAAAAGTGCTCATCCAAATCAAGTAAATTCTCAACCAGGACAAAATAAATTGAAGTTGAGTTTGCCTTATCTACAGGTCTTTCGGAAAAATTAAAGAGGATGCTTAGAAAACACAATATTTTAGATGTTGATAGTGCACGTACATATAATAATTTAAATGAAATTTTAAGTTCTACCAAAGATAAAGTACATTTAGGGAGTGAAGGTGTTTACCAAATTACTTGTTCTTGCGGCAAGTGTTACATAGGTGAAACTAAAAGAAAAGTAGGTACGCGTTTGAAAGAACACATACGTGCTACTAGGCTGCAACAGATAGATAAATCTTCCGAAGCTGAACATTCATATTTGACTAAACACATGATTGACTTTGATGAAACAAAAATTTTACATAGTGAAAAATATTATCACAAACGTCTACTAAAAGAAGCTTTAGAAATTTGAAGGAATACTAATAATGTTAATAGGGATTGTAGAAATTATGAGTTAGGTGACATTTGGAAGGCTATTTTGTAGTTATCTTTTATCAAGCAGTTCGTGTATATTTAGTAGATAGGTAATTCCTTTTTCGTCGTTAGGTTCTTTTTCATCAGGTTGACACGTTGTTTCTATGACGTCTCGCTTCCTTGGTGATTTGTTTATTTCTTTCAAAATTTTGTATGAACTTGTGTCAGGCAAATTTTGAGGTTCTTCGTCTTTGACAAAGATTACAGGTGTAATCGAAAGGTCAGACTAATAACTTTTTGTCAGTGTTTTCAAGAGACATCGATCTTTTGTTCTGCTGACTATTATCAGAACATGGATATACCATACAGATTCTACAATTTTTCCAAAACTTATTAAAGAATTATTTAAAAAATCTAAAATTTAAAACCCTGTATCTTTCTTAATATTCGCTTTTGGACTAAAATCAGCAAGGTTAAATCTTAACATTTTTGCGCAAAAAATATGTTGGATTACTGTTTACCATTACCTTATAGACCTCCCTGTAGATAAACACAATTATTAGGTAACAAAATTATGGACTCGGAAAATTAGGGTTGTTTATCAGAAGTTGGGCAGTGTTTTACATAATACGTTTCCATGAGTTATTACCTACATCAGCAGCCAACCTGTAAGCTCTCTGATCCCGCTAGCTCTCGCACAACGAAGCATCGGCAGCCATTTCTATAACACAAACAGAAAACGCTCCGCAGCAGTATCCGACGCCCCGATGAATGTAATAGCCAATTAAACAATCACCGGCCAGCCAACTAACCGGATATTTGCCGGAAACAAAACGAAACGGCAAAGCAAACAAGTCCGACTTGATATGCATATTTTGCGCGGCACCGACTCGAAACTTACCGTTCCGAGGCTGGGAGGGAACGGCAGGAGCCGAGATTACGTCGTTCTGTTCTGTTTGCCCTTTGCGCCGAGCTTATGTAAATTATAGTAATCATATAAAGCGAAACTTTATGGCCGGGCCAGCAGTATCTTTTATTGTAGCCGTATTGCGCGCAGGAACCGTCGCGGTGCGATTTTTCTGTCTCACGACCGGGGATTCTTCTGACATTGCAAACCTCAGATTTGACGCCCTGAAAGCATGCAGGATAACACGGAGAATCCGAGCATTTCACGGAGTACGACGTTCCCACAAAGCATTGCCGTGCGCCGCTATGAAATAGGGACTTCCGCATTTTTTCTGATATTTTGTACCTATTCGCTTCATTAGTATAAACATTAATTTGATATCTTAGTCTTTTTGGGTTAGACCGCGTCTGAAGCTTCATCAGGACTATCAAACCTAACGCGAAACCGAACTGAGCCAAATCCCAAGGAAGAAAGAGAATGAAAACGATAGTTAACGTTGTACCTGGCGTTACGAGTGGTTATTACTGTAGCCAGATTTTGCATATTATGGTACTGAATGTGAATGGTTTGCTGAAAAATATTAGTACTAATACGTGTCATTAATGCAGTCCATAAACGAGGATAGTGTTACACTGAACTCGACTGTGAACATAATGAAATGCGTGACGATGACGCTAAAATTGTCGATGTAGATGTAGAACAATTGTCCACTATTATGTTCTTTCAGATCCTTTTTGAAAAGTCTCAAAGTCTGTAGACTTAGCGAACATTGTTTTTATTTCATATGGACACTTAATACACTTACTTATATGTTTGCCAAACTTAGTCGCATTTTTGTAACCATATACATACTATAGTTTGGTATAATTTGTAGAACTCTTCTGTAATCTGTTATGGCTTTTTATTTTTGTCGGTACTGGTACCTGGATTAATTGGTCAATGCAAATGTTTATTTTGAGACGTTTCGCCCTCTTTTTCGATCTTTATTATAATATTATTTTGGCAATTTGAAAAATATGACATTAATTAAAAATTACATTTTGTTTCAATGTACCTTAGAATTTTTCCATCGAAACTTCCAGAATTTTTCTTTTTCGTTTATGTTCTTATGTAGCAATAATTTTGGTGTTATCATAGTCGAAAAGGTGGTCTGTTTGTTCTTGATGTTTCTTTAGTACAGTGTAGTTACTATTACGATTTTTTAATGTACCATGACCATGTGAAAGATTTCTCCACTATATCGTAGATTTCCGTAATTTTAAATTAGGCTGTACTTTCCCTATTCCCATGGGTGTACCCAGCTTTTGGTCTAGGGGGGAGGCAAAGCAGGAACGTCCTGTAGAGTATAATTCAACATAAATAGGTACTTAAGTAATTAATGAAGTATTTATTCCATGAATAACCTTCGTGGATTTTCTGCAAGGTAACTTAAAACATTGTTATTACTAATTCCGTTATTGATGAACGCGCATTCAGTTGCATAGCTCTCGCATTTAACAAAAAATGAGTTTATGTATTTTATTTGGGAGAATTAAGATCCGCGATCCACATACTGTATAATGATATCATACCAAAGAAACATAAATATCACCTTAAAAGTTCTACTAATAGGAGCACGATGTCTGATTCAGAATTAACACATATCAAAGGTTAATACATTAACCGATGGCTTTTAGTACATTTTCAACTTCTCGCACCAGAAGCTTTAGAAATTTGAGCTGGGAGTTCATATGTATAGGTGCTAAAGATACAATTGTAGTAATTTTTACTACCCAGGGAAAGAGACTCGATGGATATTTAACATTGTTAAAACTCAGAATGACAAATGCTTCAGCATTATGCGTCAAGCCAACCTTCTTAGATCGCCAGTGCATTGCTCTCAAAAATTAACCGACTACTTAATATTTTAAGCATTTAATAATTTAAATAAACCGAAATATACTTAATTGCATTTTTAACAACACCCCGGGTTTTAATTTGTGCTGATAATGCTTTTACTGGATTCCTAAAACTTATATTAAATAAATTGACTTTCATAAACGTGAGTTTGGATGGATTTTTATTTTTTTTGTATTAATTGTTAAAATGTAATGTGAATTAAGAAATTTGGTACAAAACTTGGAGTTATCACCGAATATAAGACATATTCTGATGTGATTCCTTATTACAGTAGTTAGTTGAACAATCTTAATAGGAAAAGGCAGAAGAGCTGAACTAAGCAGAAATTGTGTTATGACTCATCCTGACCAAGATAGTCTTTTAAAGCTACATATATCCGCCCTAAGACAACGATTCGTAACAACTCGTACAGCTTCAAAACGCACATGGCATCGATTAAGCTTGGCAACCATTCGACAACGACTTGTTAGAGAAGGTCATTTGCAAGGGTCAAATATGAGTTCTGGAAAGTGAAATACACTTGCGTACAAATTTTACTGTATTTACAATTTTGCAAATAAGACTATTTTTAGGTGTACACACATAATTAACCAGCTAAATGTATGGGAAATTGGAAGGGCCCGGAGTTGGCAACCCAGGTCCAGGTCCAAATATTGCTCAAGATAACTCTTTGTTGTTGGCCTTTGTTAACTGTATGACAAAGTGTTCCCTAAAACATCCAAATTACCACTTTTCCTTCTCTGCTAATTCCGGTTTTTATGCTAGCCCGTAAATCTCTAGGGTATGTTTTGCCGATATTAAAAACTTGATATTGTGTTGCAGAATTAAAACAGTGAAGCAAGTTACGTTTTTACACAAAGGCTTCCTTAATAAGGCTCTCGTGCAGCAGATTGGGGGAAACTTTAAAATCGAGCAGTAATATCGGCTTAATTACACGGCGTTTCTTACTCAGCGGAACTTTTATTTCATCAGCATAAAGTTGGTGTAGTTTCTGATATTAGCTTTCATAGAACCTGTCGGTATAAGGAAGGAAATTAACGAGCAATATGCATTATTTATGCATGTAGAAGTACGGGGCTCGGGCAAAGCACCGACAGAAAATGAAGCTGTTAACGTACAATGTTGAAAGTCTCGTAAAAGGGAAATCCCTTCGCGCCGGAGATATATACCCTTAATGGTTTTTAATGCACTGAAAGCCCAAAAAACGTAAAATGTTTCCACGTCGCCTAAAACTTAATAAACTCTTGTATCTCCGAGAATACGGACACGCTCTTGACGAATTCGCGCCGCCATAGACGAATCTCCGCAGGGTAAGCCATTCGCGCCAACTCCGAGCGGTCCCTAGGGACTAAAAGCTTCCCTAATAGCTTCATATTATTCAGCACATAAAAATGCCTTTAAAATATAAACACGCATAACCTTTTATAAGACCTGATCTAATTTTTCATTTTGCCAGCTGCATACAAAGTAGGGCGACAGGGTTAAAATGACACAGTGGAGGGAAACATGAAAGTGCAATAGTGATGACACTCGCATCTATAGTAAAGACACTTTCGTTGTCACGGTCGAAAACTTTTTTTGTGGGGTGACCCCCAATAAATCTTGCAGTGTACCAAACCTCGACAGCCAGGTGTAGATCGGGCAGAACCGGCTTAGGCTATTTAACATAAACCAGATCAGCTAATAGATTAGATAACTGGAGTAAGCGAGCAAATTTGTTGGAAATACGAGGCATGTTTTTTAAGTAAGTATCGTTTTGGAATTAAAAAAAAAGACGTGCAAAGATATCGCAATAATTTTATCTTACATGAAAGCCTGTACCTTAATCTACTTTTCTTCATAATTTCCGTGAATATTGAGGCACTTGTCATAACGTGGCACCAGTTTTTGAATACCCTCCTCATAAAATTCTGCCGCCTGACTTGTTAACCACTGTATCACAAATGTTTCGACTTCGTTATCGTCTTGAAGACGCTGACCACCCAGGTGTTTCTTCAAGTGCAGAAACAAATGGTAGTCGCTGGGCACCAGATCAGGGCTGTATGGAGGATGATCTAGAGTTTCCCATTTAAAAGATTTGATGAGATCTTTGGTCCGATTAGCCACATGTGGACGGGCATTGTCTGCAGCAAAACGATACCCTTACTGAACTTGCCACGTCTTTTGTTCTGGATTGCACGACGCAGATTGTTCAATGTCTTACAATAAGACGCTGCATTGATTGTCTCATTACGAGGCAGAAACTCCACTAGCAATACTCCTTTTCTGTCCCAAAAAACTGTGCACATGATTTTCCGGGCAGAAATTGTTTGCTTAAACTTCACTTTTTTGGGTGATGATGAATGTCGTCATTCCATGGATTGTTGTTTCGATTCTGGTGTGACGTAGGCCACCCATGTTTCGTCACCAGTAACAATTTGGTCTAAAAAATCTTCACCTTCATTGTGGTACCGCTCAAGGAAAGTCAATGCACTGCCTAAACGTTGGGTTTTGTGCAAATCCGTCAACATTTTCGGAACCCAACGTGAACACAATTTCCGGTAATTCAAGTTCTCGGTCACAATGCGATACAAAACACTACGAGAATATTGAGGAAAGCAGTCGCACAATGATGAAATTGTAAAGCGTCTGTTTCCTCTCACCTTTTCTTTCTGCACCAAATCTTCATTAACGACCGAAGGACGCCCACTCCGTTCTTCATCGTGCACATTTGTGCGGCCATCTTTAAATGCTCTCACCCATTTCTTTACCATTCCAACACTCATAATGTTTTGTCCGTAAACTTCACAGATCTCACGATGAATATCGATCGGTTTTACGCCTTTAGCACTAAGAAATCGTATAACAGCCCGTACTTCACAATCGGCGGGACTCACGATTGTCGGAGGCATCTTAAACACTCAGTAAACAACGTATACAACGAAGAATCAAACTGTAATGGCGTCAGTGCGTAGACAAGAGATGTAGGTAACCAACGCGCATGCGCGGAACGCCGACCGTAGCGCTGCGGCGGCGGAATCGCAAAACGGTACTTACTTAAAAAACATGCCTCGTATATTAGGAAGGAAGTTTTATTCAGTGGTCAGTAGGTATTATCAGTTTAGTTTCGTTCAATTAAGTTTGTGATCTCAAGCAGAAGTGTTCGCAGTGAATCAAAATGGCTTTTTGGCGTCTAGTAGATTTTAACAAAATGTCCGCAGTTGTAGAACAATCTGCATCTACTAGTGATGTGGTGACGATGTAGTTCGTGTCAGTTCGCAACTATTATTGTTATGGATAATGCGCCATCTCATTCAAGACAAACCGTGAATATTCCAAATGCGTCGACAAGAAAGTCAGAAATTATTAATTTCCTAAAAGATGTAACCATTATAGTTAAAGCGAAAACAAAAAAAGACCTTTTAACTTTAGTTGCCAGTATAAAAGGTTCAGAAACTTACACTGTAGATGAAATAGCAAGGATGTACCGCCATATTTTTGTATTTTTAATCCAATTAAGCTTATAAGTATAAGAAAATATAATACTCACCCTGAAAGCTCTGCAACTATTATAAATGTAATTAGAGAGCAAACAAATTTAATAAATGTCCAGAAATGGGAAAACTGCGTTAAACATGTTGTGAAAGTGGAAAAAACATTTAAAAATCAGCCACCTGAAAAGATTATTATTAATGTTAATGATTATTCAGATTCGGACACAGATTAATCAAAATTATTTTTTTTTTGTAATTGTAATAACTTATAAGACTGTTTATGTATGTTTGTTTGTAAAATAAAAACTTTGTTTTGACTTGTGTTCTTTAAGTTTTTTGGGTCCGATCCTGGAATTTTGCCTGCTTTTACTTTAGGGCGCGTGCCGTTTTACAATAAGCATTGTTTGGAACCGACCCCCAATAATCTCACTAATAGCTGTGGTGTGCCATAAAATTTTATTATGTGACAACGAACTTGTCTTTACTATACTGTATTCCGCACAGCAACTATGGAGATCTTGATTCAATTTTCGTATGCAGCGCTGTTAATTATTACATACCTTTCTCTGGATAATTATTTCGTAATAAATGCCTGTGACTTCAATGAAAATACTTTTCCTTTTAGTTGTGGTGCTTGTGCCCTATTAGTGAATCAACCTTGTCTTTTTCTGACCTCATTTTGAATGCCTGCCTGATGAGCCCCAACAGGGCGAAACTAGTCGTAGGGTGAGAGTAGACTGACCAGGGCAGATGATTTTTATTTTTTTAGGGAAGTACCCCAAATGCTTCATAAACGTTAATGCTTTTCAAAAGCGGTTGGCTAAAATTTCACGAGCTATAGCACAGCCATGTTCGTAAGTGGTTCAAGATCACTTCAGTTCGACAGATTACAATGTACTACACGTTGACCAGCTTTCTAATAAAGTATAACATCAACGACTGTGGCATCATCTTGGATTTTGAGAAAAATCTGGAGAAGGAAGGTTTTTTCTTACGATATCAGCCACATTTTATCGGAACCTTCTAACTTACCTTATTCAAAAGTTAACAATCTGGCTTCTGTTTTACTATCTTCGTTGTTGATAATTCCTTCATGTGACATGTTAATGAAATCTTTAGATTTAAATAATTTACAATATAGACCTTCAATTAAAGATGTAATAACAATTACGTGCAATAAAACTAGTCCAAAACCGTTGCGTATAATGGACCGATAGCTCTGTTTTCGGTACGTGTACGTTGCAGTTTCGTTCACGATTATTTTTATATAGTGCATTATTAATTTTTGCATTAATACTATCATTTATTGTAACAATTCGCTCATTTTTCATCCGTTCCCCTTTTTTTATCAAGTATATCCCATCTCTCCCGATTACGTAACCTATAAGAATATGAGCCGTTGTMTACAGTTACTTAACGAAATTTCTTTTACGTCAGATCGCATTTTCGCTTCCTAATAATGTGCGGCGTGAGAAGACGTGCTAATGCCTTTCAGAAGCCAGGTGTATATGCGGCTGTATAAAACGGGGACGTACTTAAATTCGGTGTTTGGGGAATTCTTGAGTAGCAAAGTGCCGGGGCATCACATGGCGCAACGGATAAACTTTCAATATCGTTTACTCGGCTGATGCCTTGATGGTTTTTTTTACTTCGTGTCCTTCGAAAACGACGCGACAGTGGCGGCGGGTTCTTAATTAAAAATGGGGTACATAGGTAAAAATGCTTCGGTAAATTCGAGCTTGATAAACATCAGTGTTTTGCAATGACTTTGCTGAGATTATGGATTTGTTTGATGTTCACGTAAAATTATATGACAGCATTGGAGGCATGACAACACGTGGTGAAGGTAATAATGAAGACGTCGGAGAAGTGAAGTTGGAAACGACAGATTTTGGAATAAGAAAAAATCGCCAAAAAGGCTTCTTGCTTTTTAGACGAGACTGATTACTATTATGAAGACAACTCAAACAGATTATGAGGCGTGCTAAGCATTGCCCCGGCAGCTTAGCTAGCGCATTAATCTCGAAAGACGTGTGTTTCTTCCCAGGGGGCGCTGCCCGCCCGTCCTCATGGGAAAGCCGCCATAAAAACGAAGGGGGCTTTGGAAAAGCTCCTCTGGTAACGCCCGCCGTCGCCCTAATGACGATAGAATTAGTGAAAAATAGCCGGAACATAATAAAGCCCACGCTGCGAAAGAACTTTAATTTCACCTGATTAACTGCGTTACCTGTCACAGTCCGCCCCGTCCTGCCATTGGACGGTGCAGTTTTTTCCCGTCTACCGTGATTCCCACGTCGTCGTCGGTTTTTCCGCTAGCGACAACACTCCCGTTGCTCGGTGGACGCGAGAGCCCAGTCTTTCGGATTCGCTATGAATAATGACGCGGCTCGTTAACTTGACTTCCCGCATAAACGGCCTTAATGGACGGCTGTGCCGCTCCCGCTACGTATGTGTATTATTACGGCGGACGCCGCGGCGCAGAAATTAGTATTTTAGTATCCATAAAAATGGTGGACCGGAATTAATTAGTTTTATGGTGAAGAACTCGTAAAGTATTTACGACGGCCAGAGTGCGGTCAACACTCGGTTTATTTACGTAAAGCAAGGTACATTTTTTCAACGCGTGCGTAATTTTCAACCCTACAGACCAGTTCTAACAGCCAGAAAATAAAAAAATGCTTTGAATGATACTCGTTTGAAAAATTCGGCAGTGCAGATTGTTCAGGAACGATTGAAATAATCCCTTTTTTGTAGGTTAATTGACGACGTATTGTGTTCAAGTATCACACAGATTTCACGAATTAAACAATTGGAGAGTAACTGTGACTGCTTAGTTAATAATACAAATAAAACTCAGTCGTAATTTTTTTTACATTTCTCTGGTTCTGTCTACATTTTATTCACTGCGTATGTAATCAATTTCTTAATAATTAATAAGTATCCCCCATATTCAAGTTTTTGATGCATAATTTTGCTAGTATACAATTTATACAAGAATTTGGATAATACCAGTATACTTACTGTAGTTTTTGTATATGACGGTTCACAGTTCATACCTGTAATACCTATAAGCCAATGTTAAAACGCCTGCTTTTGTAAAGGCACCCCATACCATTAACGTACCACCTCCAATGTTCTCTCCTCAAATCTCGCCTATAACAATTGAGTATTATCACTTTTTTTTTAAATTACGTAAAGTGAATCTTGAAGTGCATATATATCGTACGTCTAGTTAAAAAAAAGCAAAATTTGTAAGTAGAGAATTTCAAGTCTGAAATTCGAATCTTAGGAGTCACCGCCAAAACGCTTCTATCCAAGGTTATTCAACTCGTGACGTCAAGTGTCATGTAAACATTACCGTGCTGTTTAATGGTGTAGTATCAGTCTTGTATTGGAAAACCTTTTGTGTGGTGTTTATTGAAAGGACGGTGTAAGAGGTCGCACCAAAAAGTTATTTGTGTAGTTTTACAAGCATCTCTTATGTATGGAAAACAAACCAAGTGTTGTTTTGTACATGGTTATAAAAGTACTTCAGTCAGTACAGCTAACAAAACTTTTGTAACCGTTCCTCGAGATTATCAACGTATGAAAAAGTTGTTTAAGGCCCCTAGACGTGACATGCCGAAACCGCAGTTTGTTTTTCTGTTGTGAAGATCATCTTAATTCTTACTGTAAGTTTTATTATTCTTTTTGGGGTTATAAGTGTTTACCATCCAGTTTCCATTTTGTTATAGCTTGAAGAGGATATGAAAAATTTTATGCGTTTTAGGTTGATAGAGCGAAATGTTCTAATAAAGAACGAGGTTGTTCCCCATATATTTGACTGTTAGCCAGACCGGAAACGAGCCGCAAGAGCCCCGAAAATAAATGGCAATTTATATTTATTCTAAACTCTAAAACAAATGTCAAGTTTAGGGTACTCTTTTTATTCTTACATTTTTATGTTTACAAATGGTATGTTTCCAGCAACCCACTGTGATCAAATTATCAATGCTACGTTAATTTGATAAAAAGTTCACTTATGCTGTTGCTTTTATGATCTCCGCCGCGTTGAACCGCTGTCGCTGTACACAATTTCCATAACAATGAACATGCCTTCGGAAGTCATAACTCATAAGTATTTCACTGTTTCTTGGCGTATTTTAATTCGCTTGTCACAAAATGAACGCAAAGGACAAACTGATAAATTGACGGGCTGAGGCTGACGCGTGACGCGCTGACCCCAGATGTAAACAAGCGGCCATTTACAAGACACCTGACGTCACGGCCAATATGTTCGCGTTTTGGCGGTMCCTTTAAATATTCACATTTTTAGTATTAAAAATACACCTTACGATCCATTTTTTTCGAATTTATAAGCTGTCACAGCCGTTTTGTGGATTGGATGCTACATCCTTTTAATATGCAATTTAATAAAATATAAATACATGGCAAATACCCAATTGAAACCATCTGGACGTGAAATCAGCGAAATTGAGGCGCGATATTGTTCCTAAATTCAATGTACGAATAACTACCACAAACAAAATATAATTCAAGCTGAGAACAGCGCGTTTAAATAGTGTCGCTTCTCAAAAACCGCAGCTGAATATCCATTTTGATCGCAGCACATCCTTTTCAGGCACCAAAACGAACGTTTTCGCAGATCCAAGCATAATACCCGCGCCTAATATCCCCACAATGCCCAAACGGCGCCGTGGAAGTATGAATAAAAAGCCCCTGATAAAAACTGGCGTATCTTTCAGTCAAGTAAGAGGCGAAATGCAATAAGCGGTTAGACGGTTCATTTCCTGAAAGCCCCGAATACGGCTCGTTGATTGATGACGGATCCATCTGGTGGTCGGGCTCGGGACCGTTCAGGTGAAAGCGCGCTCCCTCTGATCTCACTTAATCCATGGTGCGCTAGACGCTCTGTTATTCTCATTATACACCGGCGGGCATCCTTTTACCGTGCTGATCGCGCCGTTCTATTAAAGAATGCTTGCTCCGTGACCTTTGCAAGTTGAAGGGTGGATATGTTCACACTTTTTGAAAAGCACTTAAACTGACTGGTTTTGTGTGCTGAATTTGAATTGGCGCTGAAAGAATTCACCCTCGTATCAATATGCAATTATTCACATTACCATTGATGCGAAAAGTCGCTTCATCAGAAAACAACCCAATTTAAAATGGTTCTATCTTCAACTATCATGTTCATACCAGTTTTGCAAAATTCTATCGTACGATCGAAATCATCTTCGCTCAGTTCTTGTAATAGGTGAATCTTGTATGGATGAAACTTCTCTTTTTTCAAAATTTTCTGAACAGAACTTCTGCAAATATGATGAGTGCAAGCACGCTGTTGTACGGAACACTTTGGATTCTCTTACACATCTAAAAGGACCTTCAAGCTACTTTCCTCACTCGTAACAACTTTTGGACGTTGTGGCTTTTGACGATTTTTAACAGCGCTGGTTTCGTCAAAACCTTGCAATGTTTTAATAACTGKTGATCTGGCAATTGGTTCACGATCTTCATGAATTGCATTGTAGAGTGCAACTACTTTCGAATAACTTCGCCTTCTATCTCCATTTTACGATTTTCATTCAAAACTCATATTTGACCCAAGCAAATGGCCTTTTCTAATAAGTCGTTATCAAAATGTTCACAAGCTTAATTGATATCATGTGCGTTTTGAAATTGTTGTTTCAGTGCGGATAGCCTTAAAGCACTATCTTGGTTAAGAGTCATAACACGATTTCTGCTTTGTTCAGCTCTGTTTTGCCTATACGGATCATCGTTCAATTATGCATGAGTAATTCGGCGATAACTTAAGCTTTCTTCGTTCCAATTTTTTAAATGCGCGTTACATTTGAACAATTAATACAGGAAAACGAACCAAAAGTTATGAAAGTCGCTTTGTTGATTATAAATTTTAGGGATCCAGTAAAAGCATTATCAGTAGGAATTAAAATCCGGTATGCTGATGCAAGTCTTCTGAGAAACTGATTAAATATGTTTCAGTTTCTTTAAATGAGACTTAATTTGGTTAATGGTGGGTTAATTTTTGGGAGCAATGCACTGGCGGCCTAAGGAGATTGGGTTAACTTATAAACATAATAGCTATACGCAAAATGTGGTCTGTTGGGTTTTAATAAATCTCTTATTATTATTATTATTCTTATTCTCACGTCATTCCGAGATTTCGGAAACGAATATTCATGCGGGAGATTTCAACGCAACGCAAACGCTTCGCAGAAACCATTAAATGTAGCCACTTGATATCGCACGCGCCGGCATTCCCACACAACTGCAACCCTTAATAAGAGAAACCCCATCCTCGCACCGACATACCGGAAGCCGCAGCAATTCGTGTTGGGCCAATTTTAGCGGGGAACGCATTGTGCGAACGAATGCACGACAACCGCACCATGCGGACCACTTGAATTATCGACATTTTCCTTGTTCCAGCCGATAAGCTTCCGCCTGGATTTCCGCAAATAACTCGATCGCCGACCACCAACAGAGCGGTCGAGGTCGGACAGAACACGCAGCTCCTCTGCGAGGCCACCGGAGATCCGCCGCCGAAGATCACCTGGCTCAAGCACATGCTTCCGGTCAACACCAGCAGCACGCCTAGGTACATCGTGCGAGACGACGTGAAGGGTAAGCAGCCCATTGTGGTATAGGTATACACCGTAACTCTCGTCTCTTAAGGCTTCTAAAAGTTCCAGAATAATGCGTAGCCTCAACGAGTAAACATAGCACGTTTACTCGTTGAGGCTACGCATGTTGATCATTGCTTGGTGGTTGCCGTGATGTAAAGACGCGACAGACCCCTCTTTGAGGAAATGAATAAAAGTTCGCTCAGTAAAACTAATTAACTCAGGTATTATCATAAACATAAATTTGTGCTCGAGGAGGTTTTCAAGTTCAAGTAAAACAAAGTTCAGAATCAAATTCGGAAACGACACCCATTTGTGTTAAAACTGGAAATGAGTTTTCTTCTGTCCAGGATAATATGACAAGCTGTAAACTGTTTCAGAGATAAATTAAAACAATACTATTTGCTGCAAAATGTCGTCGAATCTGTATCTTATTTTAATATTATTGTTTTAAGAAAAGAGTACAGGATTGAGATTCAAACGGCCATATTTATTTAACAACATTTATTTACTAGTTGCTAATACTCCTGCTAACATCATTATTTAGCATACAACTCGGGTCTAGTAGGGAGTTATTGGTTTACAACTAACTTTATACTACCAAAATCTCCCCTTCACAAATGAAAAATGAAATCTTAAAATACATGCACAATAAAGTATTTCTTATGTATAGATGAAATAATCGATACGTAGATAACAATAAAGGTGGTCAAACTAGTTCATATACAATTTACATAATGGCATGTTTGTTACAAGCCAAAACGTTTAGATTTTTTTACTTTTCTTTTAGTTAAGTTACGACCCGTTAACATTATCCCTATCAATTGACGTTTATTGATTGTTGTTGTTTGGAAATGGACCGTTATTATCTCTTCTTTAGGATTTGGCGATTCCAGCATTAAATTTGTGCTATGTTGCCCTTACCTACCTGATGATGCCCCTTACGACAGAGGGCGAAACGTCCACCCTATTCCCAAAATCGACACGATTTAACAAAAAAAGGCTTTTATTTTCTACGCTTCTCTTGCTTGCTTTTTTTTGTGAAATTCGCTCCATTACGTAAGTTAATTCGGCATTATAGATCCTTTATACCAATGGATTGTTTTTGTACTAACTCAATGCCACCAGGTACAAAATCTCATAGTTCTGTGGCTCCTCGAAATCAATTGTAATACTGTTCACTTTGCGTTTGTCAATTATCATTGTATTCTTCCTGTATAATGTAACCCATGTATTCAGTTTGTTTTTGTGTAGTTTTGCATATCAAAATATGTTTTTAAAACGGTAGTGAAACACTTCAGGTACAGTTTTAATGCTTCATGGTGGGCTTTAAAATTCGGATATACTGAATGGGGACCATCTAATTTGATAAAACATGTTAGGTGCATCACTATGCTGAAGAATTTACTTCCTGTTAATTTGTTAGTTAATAACGAAATTACGTTTTGTGTGTTTTTTTTGTTATCTTTTTGACAATGCAGCCAACAAACGCCTTTGATATCTAGTTTTTAACCTGCATATGGCCTGAAAGTAATTTGTGTTAATTCGTAGACTTTTTGGCAAACATAATTTATTAATAAATTTGTAAAGCAACGGCATTTTATGCAATTATAATGGACAGTAACCAAGATAAAAAAGATACGCTTAGTACTATTATGAGATTTGTTAAACTTTATGTAGAAAAAAACCGGTTTCTGATGTAGTATAGAAATAAGTGAAAGCTTTCTAGCTTTTTCTGATTTGAAAGATCACTTTGTGTCAAGCATGTTTCTTGAAATTTGAAAATTTGATGTATTCTGTATTGACTTGTATAAATGTTACAGTTAGGAATTGACGAATACAATGGAGTTAAAAAAAACAAATTAAGGACATCCAGTCCAACGTAGAATATGTACATGTTGTTGCCACGTATAGAAATTTTTTTCACTATTTCACAAACGTTTACTAACAGTTGGGACATTCTGGCAAATTTTACAGACACATCAGACGTTTTATTGTATGGGAATAATTGTGAAGGCATTATCAAAATTTTAAACAAGTTCAAAAGCAATTAATGAAGAGCATGGAAAATTTTGAGTTTATTTTCACTTGCCTACTGCTTCAAGACATACCTGTACTAAGTAATTCCTGGCCTGACAATGAAAGAGGCAAAGTACAACAAGCTTTTAGGGCTTCTTTTTTGACGGTTGTTCTGAATTGTCGAATAAATATCCCAGTGTACTTTTTAATAAGTTTATGGTATATTTCATCAATATGATAAAAACTGTAAAAGACCATCGAAAGAAAGACACACTGCTTATTTTCTGCTTTTGACATTATCTGTTTGTCACTTTAGTAAATTAAAAATTATTCACATCAATGTCGTTAAATCGATTACAAGATTTAGCAATTTTATCAACATATCTACATTTTGCAGAAGCCAATGTACTTAGAACCTGTTTTATTTACTATTTTTATACATTTATTTAGAGAAATGTTATTTGGTTTTTTGCCAAAATAATATTGGAGTTTCACTCTATTTTAACATCATTAAATAATGAGGAAGGGGCCATTCCTGCTTTTTGCTCAGGTACCCTGTGTTCGTTTCCTAAGCCACTAATTTTTATACTATTTTTCAACTATTATTGATTTGTAGTAGTAAGCTTCATTGTTACAGCATGTCATTTAGCAACTGGTTTCCTGGGTAGGTAAATGTTCTGCTTTCGTAAAGTTAAAAATATAAGACTAGCAGCTCATCAAAACCTAAAAAAAGTGGGCTTACGTTGCCACCAAGAGGATATTCGCATTGCAATTCCAGCGTTTCTCCATTCATCAATCTGTCCCGCCAAAAGAGTGGTAACGGCATCACGGCCACAACAGTTAATTAAAAAGGTATTACCGGGGGTAGCCTGCGTAATCCATGCGTAAATCCAGCCGGCTGTCTGCGCTATAAAGCACGCCGAATAAAAATGCTTTATGGCTGCGGGTTTGTCTTTCGCATCCAATCATACCTAATAAATGAATTCACCAAATCCACCATTGTGTGTGCGGCTGACTGCAACGTCTGTATTATTGCGCTTTGTTGCACGCTCACCGAGTAAAAAGTAATCGTATCGATTGCATGTAATTGCCCGAGCTCACGATAGCTGGCAGGTTAGTTTTGCGCGAAAACATCAATAATCGCCGTCTGAAACAATAAAAGATGCAGAGGATACGAGTAATAACTTTCAGTCTTATATAACTTAGAAATAAAGAATAAATGTCCTCGGGCAGGTCAGTTTTTCAGTTTAAAAAGGCGATTTTGGTTCTAAATGCCTGTATTTATAGATCAAATGTTGTATTGCATTGGTGTTTCAGTCGCATTTTATCCACTTAAGAAAATTCTTGCGTGGTAACAATAAATAAATATTATTGATTTGTTTTCAAACAACAATGGACCTAGTATAGATCCCTGTGGCACACTACAGTCAATTTTGGTTTGAAGGCTTCCGTGGTTGTTGTCGATGACATGTTGTTTTCCGGGCTGGTTCCCACGTTGGTTATTAGACCTTGACGTTTCGACACTCATGTCGGTGCCTTCCTCAGAAGTAGCTCTGAAACTGAAGTGTCCTAGTCCGCTCGGGCATTTATACTCGTCCGGGTCACTGACGTAGGAAAGACAGAGCACCACGTCAGGAACGCTGGAGACCTTCTTGAGAAAATGAAGAAGATCAGACTGGACCCAGAGGACATCTTAGTAAACTTTGATATCACCTCACTCTTCACAAAGATACCATTGGACGATGCCTTAAGGGAGTTGAAGAAACGTCTACAAGAAGAAGACTTCGATGAAGAACTAGTCCAACTTGCGAATATCTGCCTGAAATCTACTTTCTTCAAGTTCCAGGAGGAATACTACGAGCAGACAGAAGGTGCTCCGATAGGGTCACCGCTTTGTCTGCTGATAGCTAACATTTACTTGGAAGCCTTCGAGACAACTGCATTGGCATCGGCACGGCTTAAAATTAAGTATTGGTTTAGATACGTGGACGACACCTTTACCATCTGACCGCATGGAGAACAGAACATAAAGGAGTTCCTGGACCATCTAAATAGTATCCATAGCGGCATACAATTCGCGATGGAGATGGAGACCAATGGCGCCCTACCCTTCCTGGATGTAATGGTGACAAGGAAACAAGACGGCACGCTAGGACATCGGGTCTATAGGAAGCCAACCAACACGGATCGCTACCTGCATGCAGATACACACCACCACCCCGCCCAAAAACAAGGAGTCATCAACACGCAGATACAGCGGGCGAAGCTAGTCAGCGAACCACACCACCTAGAAGAGGAATTAGAACATCTACGCAGAGCACTACAGAAGAACGGATATCCTGAGGCACAGATTGCGAAGGCTATCAACAAGCAACCACGGAGGAAGGAACTAGAGGAGCACATCGCTGCAACATACCTGCCTTACGTCAATGGATGTACAGATAAGATCGGACGGCTGCTGAGAAGACATCATATAAACACCATCTTCACCGCCCCGAGAAAGTTAGCTAACGCCTTTCCGAAATATCGCTCGACGACTGAGGAGCTACAAACACAAGGTGTGTACAGCATCCCATGCAGCTGTGGGAAGGTTTACATCGGCCAAACCGGAAGGCACATCAGCACGAGGATCAAGGAGCACATGAGGGACACCAGAGACCGGCAAGGTGATACGTCGGCTGTAGCAGAACATCGAATGGAGACTGGCCACATCATCAAATTCGAGGAGGCTCAAATGCTGTCGAGGGAAGCGAGACTCTGGCCGAGACTGTACAAGGAAGCCATCGAAATCCAGAAGAACCCGCACAATTACAACCGAGACCGGGGTATCGAACTGCCTGGAATCTGGAAACCGGTCGTGCGTAACAACGCCCACGCGTCAGTGACCCGGACGAGTATAAATGCCCGAGCGGACTAGGACACTTCAGTTTCAGAGCTACTTCTGAGGAAGACACCGACATGAGTGTCGAAACGTCAAGGTCTAACAACCAAAGTGGGAACCAGCCCGGAAAACAACATGTCAGCTACAGTCAATGTTTCCTCCTTTGAAACTTGTTCCTACTTTAACGATCTGAGTTCTATAATTTAAATACAATTTGATTAGTTCAATACTTTTTGCATCTAAATTATACAATTTTCACTAAATCTTCCTTGTTGCATCCTAGCAAAAGTTTAATGAGGATTAGTATCTGACCTGTAGTAATTGTTATTTCTGTCAAGAATAGTTTCACTTGCCGCCTCGTCAGTCCAAATAATCTTCTAAGAGAAATTTCGATTGCCTTATTTTTTTATGTACCAGTGGCAAAAATTTCTAATTCTTTCTTGATCTTGATCGCCCTTACTTTGTATACTTTGGAGTTGCGCTTTTGAATACTCTTAACAATTTGCTGCAACTGATTGGAACTTTATCTTCTGCTTCTCTGCTCGAGACACCTACTGTGACATACACTATTTGACAGAAGTAGAGCAACCTTTGTAAAATAATCAAATACTTTTGTCTGTTTTGAAGAAAGAACCAAAAGTGCACAATTTTTTGCTGTATGTGACACTTGCACCCTTTAACTCATAAAAAATTCCTTTTTTTTGTAATGTCAACAGAGAATTAATGCTCCATAAGAAAAAATTACTTGATTATTACAAGCTTCCGAAAAATTGTATCTTAAAAATTAAAAAATATTTTTTTAATAATAGAAAATATAATAAACGTTCAAGAAAAAAATACATATACTTACCAAACATCATAAGCATATAGTTAATGTTCACAATCTGTACATAAAATTATCTTTACAGCAAAATTATAAATGTGTGTATTAAAAAAATATGAACAAACATAGTGTAGATGGTCTACTTTTTACACAAAAACGTCGTCTATCTATCCTCCCGAATCAGCATGTTTCTCGTGTGACGTGGATCAACTAGTTCTGGCAAAAGAGAACGGAAATAAAATCTTTGAAGTTTTGGAAGCAATTTTTCACTCCAAAAATGATCTTTTTTAACTATATATAACTATAAACTACTAAACGGATTTTTAGAAAAATACTTACTTGACGGTGTTTGATAAGAGAACCAATATTTCCCGTTTCTTTTTTTGAAGACAAAGTTCTTCCATCACCTTTTCGTCTTGCCATCTTTACTAATGTTCTTTCAGATAACGTAATACTAAAAGTCACACAGTCACACAAAATCTCAAACAGCATAAATGGTAGGTTTGGAAAATTCTGAGGCTTTATATTAGTGAACCCCCTCTTTCATTGTATGGGGGCGGTTGCCACGAGTCAGTGGAAAAAGTTTTCAGGTTTAGAGGTACAAACAGTTTCATGCAGATTGTCTTCAATAATACATATACTTACCTTTCTCAAAACTGATGTTTAGTTGGAATTCCGGATTAGAAATTCCAGCAACTCAGACTTTCAGTCGTATTGAAGCGATCGTCAACCCTTTACCTGCCAATATACAGTTTCGTCATATCTATTTTGGTCCTAGGTGCTTTCGCAAAATTGATTAAAATTGTTTACGTTACCAGTTACCAGGAAACTGGTGTCCAATTTATCCGAGAGTCAGGCGCCTGACAAAACTATATTTGCTACCTCGACATGGAAATATATTCTTTAATTTATGAATAAAAGTGTTCCGGACGAATCCGCAAAAGCGGATAGCACATAAGATATAAAAAGAACACTTTGATTTTGATTTTTTATAGTTATCATCAAATTATGTTAACTTATTCATATGTAGTTCATATATGCATAGCGCAATTAGTGTCGTATTGATTTTAATTGACTTTGTAAATATGAACTTTTGGGACTACACGCCCTGTATGCTTTCTATGTGTCCCAACGGCATAAAGTTGCAGAGCAGAACTTAACTCCTTATCTAAATAACTTTCGGCATGGACAAATAATAGTGCATAAATATAAAAGCAGTAGTTCGAAGAATCGTTTCGTCATCCCCAGTACCTGCGTTTTTCTACCATCCATACCTGGGTTACCCTCCCGCCATAAACTGCAATGGCTGTTTACTCAAGTGCCGTCAATTGGTATGTTGTAAATCAACACTTGGTTGGGCCGAAAAGTTTAGCAAAAGTATTGAACAGATATTTTCATTATTATTAACGCTATCAAAAAAACTAAAAACAACACCATACTCAGAAGACAAAAATCTATCATTCGGCCGAAAAAAATTTTCAAATAAGTCATTTTTACGTTTTTGAGCATTTCGCGTTCTTAAACAAATCGTAATTATTTTTGCCGTAAGTTTTTAAAATTTTTGATTCGGCCATTTTGTAGATAATAATTGTCAGATTACACTGGTTTTTGAATAAAATTAATATCTCTTCAAATAACATAGTTATTTATTCAATACTTTACATTGGAAACCCCATAAGAGAAATTCCTTTAACCTAGCCTTAATGTGGGTAAAAACTTAAGAAATGAACAGGTTTTTATAAGCGATAAACTGTACATTTCCGGCTTTGAAAACCTTTGTAAAAAGATGATTCCACTTACTCCAATAAACCAAAACGATTTGTGTTGTTTTGTTCGAGTAAAACACTTCTAGCTGTAAAACTTAGATTTCTATTTATACCACCTCCGCCGGAAAATAAACTGCCCCTATAAGCTCCATTTTGTTCTGAACCCTAAAGGGCAAAATACGACCGGTGTTCCACTTATCGGTTAAAGGAAGTAAATATTGCTGTATCGCATTTTCTTCCCGCTCGCGTCGGACTAACGTAATAATTTGTTTACCTGACCCAACACCGATTCTAATCACGTACCTGATCTAAGAGCCACGGATATAATAGGGTTTGATTTTATTTGATAGCAAGCATTCGCTCTTCGGCATCACGAGAGGGAGAACCAGCTTGTGAAACATTGAATGGATCGGATGTATTTATGAGGATGTGTTCGATTAAACAAATCCTTATGCATTTTGGTACATGAAAAGGTTTACAAAATGTTTGCATGGATAATACGAGGGCTGTTTTTTTTTCAACCTTCGATGGATTATAAAAATAAGATTCCTTGACTTTTTATGTAAACTAACTTATTTTTATAGTCCATAAGGGGTTTGAAAAAAACAGCCCTCGAACAAATGTGAGTGTGTCTTTTTATATTATGGAGGCTTCAGTTTTACTGTTCTTTATCGACATAGATGAATCCAGAAAATGAAAAACTCCATGCTTTTCTTTTTTCTATGGTGAACTGAATCTGTTTATTTATTCTATTTAAGAAAATTTAAGAATACGTCCAACTGCCTGTCACTTTCCGTCCAAATACAAAAAATATCGTCAACATATCTGGTTCAGAATAATATTTTTGATAATCTCCTTTTTCCTAGCAAAAAGCTTATCTTCGAAATATTCAATAGATCAGTTTTTCTGTGTTTGTTAGATGGCAGTTTTCTATTTTATTATTGAGAATTGCTAACAGTTCATTTAGAGAGATAGAAGTTAAAAGATTAGACACAAGAATAGCATTATTTGGTACTGATAATCGTTTTACCTTGTTCACGAAACCTACGGAATTCTTCACGCTGTATTTGGACTGGTATTTTGTTTGATATCAAGTGTTTTGAAGATTTTAAACTGCTGTTAACGTCTTTCTGGAACTGGCCTGTAGGATCTGAATTAAACTTAAAAAGCTGTTTGTGTTTGTGTATTTAGTTTAGTCTGTTACATCGGTTTTTAAATTGACAATGGTACTGTCTTTATCAGTCTCACAAATATTTAGTGAGTTTTCTATACTGAATTTAAATTCGCACTGGGAATTGACTGAGTTGATTTTATCTCTATTTTCTATTTGATGAATCCGCAGATTTTTTAATTTCTTAAATTGAGTAACGTATTGTCTACGAACCAGCATTTGAACATCACTGTAGATATCGTTAGTTATCTCATTAAAAATTTGTTATGCAGTTTTTTATGCAATTCTGTGTGAATTAATTATAAATGCTCACCCAGGTTTTGGTGACGTGTGTGCCACTTTTTGACTTTCAAATCGATTCAAATAGTTTTTGCTTGATGTATGGTCCTTTTTGCTTCGAGTTGTGACACTTAATATGCATGTAACCCGGAGTAACACCATAGAACTTATTAAACCAAACATGATTAGAGATGTTTTGAGTTTAAGTAAAGTCATTTTGAAAAGAAACACCAACTTGCCCGCCATGGCATTATAAATATGTTGAATGATTTCAAAGGTGTGTGGTATTAAACTTTGCGGGGTTTGTTACGTGCTTGGATCCAAAAATAAATMATACGACTCTTGAGTTTATCTCGCGGTTTATTGAGAGTATGTACAAAAAGCTTGAGAACCTGACAATCCCGTTGCCGAGCTAAGACTAACTATGAATAATATGTACAATTGCGGCCGTTGAAAATGTCCCGGTCTCCACGGGTTAGGTTTGTCGAATATCACCTGAAAATTAGGCAACCACTATAATATCGTCGTATTGACTTTTATTACTTTAGAACGAATTGACGAATTTGAATTTTCTCTATTGTCACACCGAATGAACACACTTGGCTAAAAATTCTGTATACTATACCAGTCATCTGCACGTTTTTATTATCTCTCGTTTGCAACTCAAAATGTATCACAATTCGCTAATTTATTTATAATAGTCAGCTTAAAATAATTAAGTACTGGCCTTCACAAAACTGATTAAATACTTATTTATTTAATGGTGGTCGATTCAAATTCATTCCACTATTACTCAAATCCGAATGATACGAAGTTAGCCAAAATAAAGTTATGTTCATTTGTATGCATTCCTAAGGTGCAAGCTGTAAATAAAGTGTTCCCACGTAACACGAGCCGTCCAAATTTACCGTTTGGGAGCTTAGACATGCTCGAGCGATAAAATGTTCGCATTCTTAGGCACGTTATAGTGGTTGTCTAATTTTCAGGTACAATGCTTACAAACTGGGTAAAAACGATAGTTAGTTAGTTAGTACAGAAATAACTGGGAAATCCTGAGCCCTTTGTCGGCGAGTTTTAGTGAGATAAGGGCAGTAAGCACAGCGAAGTATGAATTTTAAATGAGCAAGATGGTTAGTTTAGTTTATTGCGGAAACGTGCAGAATAGAAAGCAATAGAGTCTATAGATAGAAATAGAGGTTTTGTCCGCAGGTATAGTAAATTGGAAGGCGGATTATTCGGCATGCAAAGAATTAGGAAAAACGCGGTGTAAGATGTCAAATAGAAAGGAAGGCATAGAATTTTACAAATATATACATTTAAATTATGAAATAACAAATTACTAATATTTACACCTTAATTCGGGAATATATACATATGTGTGACGGATGTCACCACAGATGCATTTATTGTGAAACATCTGAATCAATAGGTATCATGGAAAAAAGCTGATTGAACAAATTTATTATAACGCTGTTATCTTTTTGACAATGACTGTTAGGTCGAAACGATCGTCAGAGTGAAGTGATAAGTCTTTTAATATATTCAGTTGCAGTGAATTTTAGTAAAAACCCAAATCACTAAATCGCCGAATTTGGGTTAAACGGGTGCCTTAAAGACACTAGTATCAAGTCGGCGAAACCCACACACCCGTAGTCTATAACCATAATTTCCAAAAACAATATCCCCTGCACCGAGACGGCATCCAACCGAAAATTCCCCCACGCGAATTGAATAGCAATATGCAAGTTTTGCTCTCTAATCTCAAATCGATTCCGGCGTGCCGATAAGGCATCTCTTGTTCTCGCAAAATTTCACCTTCATAAATAATTTTATATGCATGCGGCCCCGGAAGGTGAAGGAGATCTAATATAAGCTCCTATGTGCCCGCCTGGTGTGCATATTGATTTCTAAAATCTGTGTAACACCCAAGAAACAGGGGATACGTGTCTACAAGACGGCGGGGCTTAAGGCTTATCAGCATTCGTGTTGTTGGGGTGTGATATTATGAAGGATAATTTTGTGAGAAAGAAAAGAACGGAGATATAAATGAAATCAAGCAATTTTGTTGTCTTTAACGCTATTTTAACATAATGCATTTCCTGATTTTTTTCCAATTCCGTGTCAGCTCTCGTTTCACAGATAAACTCAGTATCGTCTTCAGTACCTGTAACATCCGGTGTACCGCAGGGCTCTCATCTAGGTCCTTTGCTATTTCTTATTTTTATTAATGATATTGGTAATTTTATTCAACACTCAAATTATCTACTGTACGCAGACGATATGAAAATCTACAGAGAAATAACTAACTTACATGATGCACTGCTTTTGCAAATTGATTTAAATAACTTATACTTATACTGTACCAGAAATTATTTATATCTAAACCTAGACAAGTGCTATCACATCACTTTCACGAGAAATAGGCTGTCGGTCCCCACTAAATATGCAATAAACAACCACACCCTTAAATCTATTAATAAAATAAAGGACCTGGGCATCATTGTGGACAGCAAACTAAGATTTGAATTGCACGTTGAAGAAATAATACAGCGCTCGCTCAGAAACTTAGGTTTTATTTTTAGAACCACAATTAAATTTACCAATATAAAATCATTTAAAATTCTCTATGATACCTTGATGCGCAGCCATCTAGAGTATGCCAGTGTCGTCTGGAATCCGTTGTATTACAAATACATTAACCGAATTGAACGCGTACAAAAAAAATTCATTGGTAAGCTTAATTATAAGTTTAACAGGGATCTCCACACCTTGACATACGAATATAATAAAAGTACAATATGACAAGCTTAAGCAAACGACGCGAGAATTTTGATATTATCTTTCTGTACAAGGTAGTTAACTCATTGTTGTCAACGTTTTTAATTAGTCACGTAAATATTAATACTCCTCTATACCCTCTTAGGACTTAGAATATTTCAGGTTTACACTTGTAAGACAAGTGACTGCCAAAAGTCACAGTTATATCGTGTAATTTACACTTATAACTCGGCTTATACTCATCTCGATATTTTTTCACTGTCATTAACATCTCTTAAAAAGATCTTGAAAGAACCATAACTATAATTGCTAAATTGTTAAAAATAACATTTCAGATGTAACTTATTCAATCACAACTCCTCTCAACCCTAATTACTTCATTTAAATACGCTACCTAGTGCTTTCCTGCTTTTGGATTCTCTGAATCTGTTGGAAAGTCAATGTAATAAATAAATAAATATGGGCGCAAATTGCATTTTAATGGGATAGGGGGTCGAAGGGCACATCATTGAAAAGGATATTTTTTCCTGATTTCCACAATGTATTACACTTGTAGAATTTTTTACTTCTGAGTTGAGAAAAGTGGCGGACTAAGTGGGGGCGTCCGCCCCGAGCCCCACTTGTAGGGGAGGGGCAATTTTCAGCTTAAGGCGGGAGTCTTACAAACTTAAAAATTATTGTTGGTGAAACCCGCAAAGTTCTGAATAGGATGCTAAATGCGATTCTTTAAGAGGACGTATACCCAAATATGCTGACGTGTCTATAATAAAACTGCACTATAACTGTCATTGAATAGCGAACGAGGAGCGATTTATTGTTTTTACACTGTTATGCGGAACGCCAGAAAAAAGGGTACCACGATATGATACACATCTGCTCAAGAAAGGAACATTATGCTCAAATTGACTCTGATGAAATTTAGTTAGGCAGGCACTACTAAACCCACGGTGGCGCTAGATTTTGGAAAACGTTTTCATATTGACGATACATAGGTATTTACGAACAATTGGAACTTAGTGTGTTCTGATAATCCCCAAAAAAACAAATCAAAATTGCGGGGCTAAATGTAGCGGTCACAAACGTATGCACTTTATTAATATTTATTTTATACCGCACCGTAAACTACTATTACGTCTTAGAAACTGATCCAACAATTTCCGTATTCGTTTCTTAGACTTCAAATGATTCCTAAGATTTACACTATGTAGGTATATCTGGAAAGAACCGTAGCTTAAAAGTAATATATAAAAAACAACTAAACAATTAGTGCAAACCAGTAATAACACCCGTGCTTTTACGTTCTCGTTTCTCGATAATCATCACTGTAGCTGTAATAGATTTATTAGGTTTATTGAAGTTAAAATTCTTTAAATGAAACAGTATCGTATGGCGCTGAAAATGACAAAACAAAGCCGAAAACGTTAGCATTTTTCATTAAAATAAGAGAAATAATTTAAAACGACGCGCGTGTTGCGCACCTGCCTTCATTATGTTATAATTTTATTTCAGATTTTAGATCTCACATATAACCGGTTAACAAACATTTTGAATACTGATAGGTACCAATAGAATTCAAATTGATTGCATAATACGATAGATATAGGTAAGCTCTGCATTGTAAAATGAATAATGGAATAAAATGTAGACATTTTTGATAATGAACAGTAGAGTTTTTTGGAAGTTATTAAATAATAATTATAAAATACTTTTTTATCTCATTTCCAATTTTTATTTTTGGCAAAGCCAAATGCCAGTATTCAATCGCCAACCGGCCTTCATCTACGCACTAAATCTACAACTCCCGAACTTAAACGCGGACATGTATTGTTTCTTCGTATTCCTTTTTAGGCGTACTCCATACTAATTCATTTGGGTTTAGGACGCAATAATAATAATAATAATAATAGTGTCCTTTCACTAGTTCATCAACACGATATTGTTTAGGTATGTTGAGATTTTTTATTATTGTCAACAGTTCTTTTTTGGTAACTTTTCCATCCGGAATTGTAATTTTATTCTTTTTCACGTAATCAATTATTTCTATTTTTTTGCAGCTGATGTTGACTCCTTGTTCATTAATTTTGAATGATAACTCGCGTTATCCATGACTATAACAAATCCTGGTGATAGCCCTGGCAGTAACTGCTGCTGAAACCAAGTTTCAAAAAGCGCAGAGTCCATGTCGCAATGGATCTGTTTCGCTGACAGTAATAAGCCATTTTCCGCCCATCTATCCCTTCCTCCCGCATGAAGAATTATAATTCTTTTCCCTCTCGAAGGCGGTGCTTGCAGAACGCAGTTATTTGTCCCATCTGTCAGACCTTTTTTTATCAAGTCGTAGGTGTCATAGCACGTTTCATCCAAATATGCTAGTTTTTGTTTGACCGGTAGTGAACTTTAAATAATCCGACCCTGCTTAACCATCTTCCGAAAATCGGACCTAAATGTATGGTAATCCCGTTATTTGCGGTAACTTGTGAGGGGCCGCCTGCTGTTCGAGATGAAAGATAAATTTTATTGCAGGGTTGTAGTAACGGTAAGAGAGTTGCATTACTATATAATTAAAATAKTTTTTCCAAAAAATAAAAAAAGTCGTTGGCCTTATGATCTATCGACTGCCTGTATCTAGAAAWCCAGGTATACGGKGCTATGTTTATATGAAAGAATCTTCTTATTTTTACTCATAAAATGCGTGGTTATTGTTGCATGCTCATTTCTGGACACCCGGTGTGTAGTTAGTAACAAAACGCTGTTACGAATTTAGCCTTTTACTCAAGAACCCGGCTCGCAGTTATTTACATTAGCTGCTCTAATAATCTTCTTCCTTAAAACGTACCTGCTCATAAAATATGGGGGGCCGAAGTAAACGCGAAGAGTATAATTATGGGCGTGTTCATAAAGGAGACGAGAGTGCGGCTGTGTAGGTTTTACCAGCTTTATTTACGGCGTTCGTTCGTTGCTAATTCCCCAATTTATTTCCGCGCCGCCCGACCCCATAACGAGCATTCGTTTGTTGATTTATGCGGTTTTATACTGTTGCAGGTGCACTACAGATCAAGGTTAGCGAGGAAAAGGACCAGGGAAGATACGAGTGCGTAGCCGAAAACAGCAAAGGGACCGAATATTCCAAGGCGGCTCAACTGTACGTTAGAGGTGAGTAGCCGTGGTTGAGTTGAGTTTGAGTTGATCCCAGAGATCTTCAAAAATGTCAGGCAGCGCTTATATGGATGTTGATGGAACCATTTTGAAAAATGTACAATCTAAACCTGATGTAATTTTCTTTCTTACGCATTAAAAAAAGGTTTTGAAAGGCCTTAAAATGAAGTAAGACCAAAAGTAAGTGAGGTATTATTTGAACTCTCTTCCCTATTGAAAATTAAGGGCACCTAATAAAAATAAGAACTTGATATGGACTTTAAATATACTCCATGAAAAGCTGGGTCGACTCGATTGCGTCATATCTCAAATTGACAATAGTAATTGGGTATTTGCCATATATTTATATTTTATTAAATTGCATATTAATAGGTAGCATCTAATCCACAAAACAGCTGTGACAGTTTATAAATTCGAAAAAATAGATCGTAAGGTGTATTTTTAATATTAAAAATGTGAATATTTAAAGGGACCGCCAAAACGCGAACATATTGGCTGTGACGTCAGGTGTCTTGTAAATGACCGCTTGTTTACTTCTGGGGTCAGCGCGTCACGCGTCAGCCTCAACCCGTCAATTTATCAGTTTGTTGTTTGCGTTCATTTTGTGACAAGCGAATTAAAATACGCCAAGAAAAAGTTAAATACTTATGAGTTATGACTTCTGCGAGGCATGTTCATTGTTATGGAATTTGTGTACAGCGACAGCGGTTCAACGCGGCGGAGATCATAAAAGCAACAGCATAAGTGAACTTTTTATCAAATTAACGTAGCATTAATAATTTGGTCACAGCGGGTTGTTGGAAACATACTATTTGTAAACATAAAAAGGCGAGAATAAAAAAAGTACCCTAAACTTGACATTTATTTTAGAGGTCAGAATAAATATAAATTGTCAATTATTTTCGGGGCTCTTGCGGCTCATTTCCGGTCCGGCTAACAGTCGAATATATGGGGAACAACGTCGTTCTTTATTATAACATTTCTCTCTATCAATTTAAAACGCATATAATTTTTCATATCCTCTTCAAGCTATAACAAAATGGAAACTGAATGGTAAACACTTATAACCCCAAAAAGAATAATAAAACTTACAGTAAGAATTAAGATGATCTTCACAACAGAAAAACAAACTTTGCGATTTCGGAATATCACGTCTAGGGGCCTTAAACAACTTTTTCATACGTTGATAATCTCGATGAACGGTTACAAAAATTTTGTTAGCTGTACTGACTGAAGTACTTTTATAACCAAGTACAAAACAACATTATTTTGTTTYCCATACATAGTAGATGCTTGTAAAACTACACAAATCACTTTTTGGTGCGACCTCTTACACCGTCCATTCAATAAACATCACACAACAGCTTTTCCAATACAAGAATGATACTACACCATTAAACAGCACGCTCCTCGGTAATGTTTACATGAAACTTGACGTCACGTGTTGAATAACCTTGGATAGAAGCGTTTTGGCGGTGACTCCTAAGATTCGAATTTCAGATCTGAAATTCTCCACCTACAAATATTCTTTTGTTTTTTTTTTAACATGGCGTACGATATCTTCCAGTTATTTCATTACCTATGCATTAATAATCGCTGTCTTAAATGTCATAGTTCGTCGAGTTACGCCCCAGTTTTCGATCCCCCCTCCCCCCGTCAGTGAAGTCATGCTGGGTGCGAACCTGAATCTGACCTGTGTGGCTGTGGGTTCTCCCATGCCCTTCGTCAAGTGGCGCAAGGGTGCCACCCAAGAACTCACTCCGGAGGATAAGCTGCCCATCGGCATCARCACCTTGGAACTGACTAACATCCAGGAGTCAGCAAACTATACTTGCATAGCCGCCAGCGTGCTTGGAATCATCGAGGCAACTGCTCAAGTGAAAGTGCAATGTAAGACACTTAAAATAGTAGTTGTTAGAAAACATCTTAGCTAAAATCATCAAAGCATATACAGCAACAAGAACCTGCAAGCGATATAAGAAGAAAACCTTAATCAAAGGCCAACAATGTCGTATCGGTTGCAATTTTCTCAAATAAATACTAAACACATCATTTTTAATTGTAAGTACCTTGAAATGAAATTCGAACATTTAAAGAAATAATTTATCAAAAACACTATTAATCTACTCACTAGTGAAACACATCAAGGTCTGCAACAGAATAACAGACCTTTAAAGAACATTCAAGACCAATTGCATTTTACCTTTCCAGTACAAATCAATGATGAATTTATAAAACATCAAGAAGAATTTGCAAAAATATCATATCAAATTTACTACAACAAAATACAGAAATTACACAAAATAATACAAAATGGATTAAAAACATGTCAAACACAACCATTCCTAAAGAAATACACAGTAGCACTTGGACACATGAATTCAATCAGGTACAAAATCACACAAAAAATTAAAAATTGTACCTACCAAATAAAAGCAAATTGCAGTAACCACAACAAAAAATATTAATTAAAACCGCCAACCCAGTAAAAATAAAACTCACTAACCACTTATTTCCAAAAACTAGAAACAGTAAATCTACAAAATGACAATATTAAAATTTACACCTTTTGTTTAGATTTAACCACATTATTAAAACTATATGTACTGTTAGTAAGAATTTAGATGGCAATGCCATCTGTCAGCATTACGCTTTGGTATATAGGCAAAACCAGTTCTATACCGTGCTGTCTACACTAGACCTAAACTACACTGATGAGCTGTAATGACAGCGAAATAGATCTATCTGCAGTTGGTTGAGGTGCAGACAGCACAGCATAGACATGCATTTCAATATATGTAATGTTGATGACCTAAATGAAACCAAATTTCTATTCAAGGTATTTCTATGTATTTTACATTTTGAAGATAAGAATATTATTAAGCTTGATAAAAGCTGGAATGAAATTACCAAAACGATTTTTTGTGCTTAAATATTAAATTAAACACTTTAAAGCATCCAACGCCTAGCAATACAGTTAATTTATTAATTTACAGAGAATAATGATTGATTTTTATTTAGCATTACCGGGACCACCAACGAACGTGAAAGTTTCCGAAATAACGGCCACATCAGTGCGGCTTACGTGGTCTTACAATGGGCCTGAAGACCTCCAGTACTATGTGATCCAGTTCAAGCCTAAGTACGCAAATCAAGCCTTCAGCGAGATATCTGGAATCATCACGATGTACTACTCCGTTCGGAACTTGAGTCCGTATACCGAGTATGAAATGTACGTCATTGCAGTCAACAACATAGGGAGGGGGCCACCCAGTGCTCCGGCAATCGTTACCACTGGGGAGACAGGTAAACTACTTAGTGCGCCTTGAATTACCCAGGTCTTTTATCTCTTTGTGTCGATCATTTCTTCTACTGTCTCATGTTTAGTTCGACATTAAACCATTTGTCATTTTTTCATGCTAACAATTTTGTCATAACTCATGTGGAGTAAGGCTTTGCCTTAAGTAAGTTTTTGAATTTTTGTATTTCTACTTGTATTTTTGTTGACACACTCACAGTAGAGTAGCTAGTCTTTCACCATCTCATGTGTTTCTGCACTCTTGTTTAGAATCTTTTCTTGCTATGTTAAAGATTATAGTGCCTGCACTTTCTATTAATGTTTTAATTGTTAATATTGAGTAGCTACTAACAATCTTTTAACAGGTCTAAAATAACAGGAAAGTCTTGATTTCACCCAATAAAAAAGTAATACAAAATTGGTTTGGATATTAACCAACCTTTATGTTTGGAATCATAAATTTTCATGATAAGTTATATATAGTTTTTTACATTTTTCTTCAGTCAAGCGTCTATTTTGTTAAGTGTTATTAATTTTGTACATTATTATTGTATTAATATACAGGGCCCTTCATTGCTCAGACATTCTTCTTCATTTCTTGTGGAGCAAAAATAATTTAATTTTTTATTTTACTTTAAATGTAACACCCTGTATGTTACTGCATTTTCGATTGTTAAAAATAAGGGATATTTTCTTAAACATACCTACAGTTGACCAATTCTGTGTTATTCCACGTTTTTTGAAAAAAAAATGACGTTTGCAGCACACTCAAAAATTACTAATAGCTCGCAAACTGAAATAGATAAATAGATACGATTTTCGTCATTCGATTTAAAGACATTTCCAAAGTGCAGATTTAAATATTGAATTACCAGAATTACTAGAAAACGTTTCTGATTTGTGCCCTGCAAGATCGCCAGACTTTAACATTATGGACTTTTTTGTGGGGTTTTGTTACAAATTTCATATTCAAAAAAAAACCTGCTACCCAAGAGGGACAGAAATATCGAAAATGAACTGCATTTGCTAATATAAAAAAGAAATTATTAAATTTGTGTCAATCTCTGCATGAAAAACTTGAGAAGTGTTTGGAATTGAATTTATGGAATTTTGAACAGTTTAAATTAAAATATTTGTTCTCGCTTCCTTTTTTTCTAATAGCCGTACATTGTTGAATTGAATATGATTTACATAACAGTAAAAAATAAATGAGTTGGGGTTCTTTTCATTATTTTTCTGTTACATGGCTTCTACATTATAGCTAAAAGAAAGTGCAAAATAGAATCTAATTCAGTAAAAAGTACTAAAAATAGGCCTGTATGTGGATTTATAAAATCAAAAGAGAAAAACTAGCGAAGTTTAAAAATTAACATGCAAAAATCTGTTCTTTAAAAACGTTTTTTACACATTTTGGTTGATTTTTTTTGTGTTCTGTAGGTAACATGTACGCTTACAAAGTGTCCCTCAATTTCAACAATTAATTCAAAAATGCAATAATGTATAAGTGTACAAGGACCCTGTACATACAGTCTTAAGAACTAATGTTTACTTTTTATTTTGGTATCACCAAACGAGAATGTCAATACTTAACTTCTTAAAAAAGTAATTAATTTTCTACGTATTTGTTGCTGTAATTTTTGCTTTACTAATTTGGCTCTAATTTAAAAATTGCTTAAAAGGAAGTATTATTATGTGGTAGCCATCTAGTGTACTAAACAAGTAGACAACTATTTATTAACACTAAATCTTCTTGCAGCTGATTCTTCTTTTGGAGGTGCAAGTAAGTTTAAATTCTAAAATACTAAATGTGATGTATGGGCATTTTATTGTGTTTCAGTTCTTGTAGTAGTTCCCTTAAAGGTGGCTAGATAGCCTTGTCATTATAGCAGTTTGTCTGTTATAGATGGCATTGCCATCTAAATTTTCACTTATACCCTTGGTACAGAGGCCATGCTGTCTGCACTGGACTTTAGTAAAAGCGAAACAGATCCATGTTGTAGTTGGTTATAGTGTAGACAGTGTGGTATAGACTGAAAGAAAAATCTCACAATTTTATCTTAAGTGTATTTTCATAGATAAATGTGTTTATTGTGTTTGTGATTATTTGTCTACAAGAATGAATAAAAACTTTTTTCATTGACACTAATTTTTTTACCTAGAACCTGGAACTGCGCCTAGGAATGTTCAAGTGAGACCACTGAGTTCAACAACTATGGTAATACAATGGGATGAACCAGAAACCCCAAATGGACAAGTTACGGTATGTTAAACTGTAGAAAAATGCATGAACCATATCTAACTTATAAATTGGCATTATCTACTCTTCATTATTATATTTACAGGGCTACAAAGTGTATTACACAACAAATCCCCAGTTACCAATGACCCAATGGGATTCTCAAGTTGTGGACAGCAATCAGCTAACAACCATCAGTGACCTTACACCGCATACCATTTATACCATTCGAGTTCAGGCTTCGACATCTGTAGGACCTGGACCTTTGAGTGCCCCAGTTCATGTCAAGACACAGCAAGGTATTCTGTACTGTGTAGTTTTTATAAGCAAGAGAAGATATTGGCTAAATTTATTTCAAGTGTGGTAAGATGACCCTTCTGCAGACAGACAAGATGGCTGATGTAGAAGTATAATCTGACAGTAGACCTCATTAATATTAATTATTATTGAGTCAAAATCTGCTCATAACTATTTTATACAATCGAGATACTAAAGAACTCATTAGGGATTTGATGATCTGTACTGTAATAGTTTTACTATTGCATTTTTCTCAATCAAAAAATGCAAATGTTTAAGCATTTTTTAGGATCCAATTTGTGGAATCATTGTACTGATACTGGTAAACCTTATTGAGAAAATTAAATGTTGTGGTTTCGGTTGCTTTTATCAGTCATCTGAATGAGGCTGTTTTATGTATTATAAAATGTCTCTCTTTGGAAAACTACTTCATTTAGAGGAATCAAGATACTGAACAGAAGTCTAAAAACAGGCTCTGTAGAATTCGCTCTATAGGATGTATTTTTCAATTTTTAGTTTGTATTTTTTGATCATTGTATGGACAAGGGTTTTAACTATATATCCCACTGAATGAAATGACCAAGGGTTGTAGTTTCCATTTGCCTTATTCTTAAAGACAAAAGATAATAAATGCACAGTTGGCCTGACGGATAATGAGATGGGTGCTATGTCTCATTACCTGTGAAGCCGAGTTTTCCAAATTTGAAAATCGAAGAATCACCCTTATAAAAGCAAAGCTTCTTGCAAAATTATTTATTTGTTGGGTGAGATGATATTTTGTCTGAATTAATATTTGGCTGAGAATATTGATTGCCTAAACTCAGAGCCATTTTTTGAGGGAACACTGGATGGAGTGTAGTACTAGTTTTTTCACCTTAATCTTGTTTCTCATTTGATAGGTAGGAGAAAATTATGGTGTGAATTAACTAGGAATTGTGATTTAATCCCACTAAAACACATAACATAATTATAATCCACGTGGACGTGACAAAGCCTGTCACTATAGGTCTGCAAGATAAGTTATGGCCCCTAACCTGTCACTCTAGTATTGACAGCATATTGCACACAGACCAACCGTTTATGAGCACGATAATTTGTCATTTGGGCAAAAGTTACTTTTTCTGGTGAAAATCTTTTTAATACAATTGAATTACGTGTAATTAATTTTACATCAAGTAAATTTATTACATTCTTACAACTCTGACTTGCACCCTTTACTCCCAAGTGAAACTTTTTTGACGAATAAATACTTTTATCAAAATTTAAAAAAGTAAAGCTAGTAATGGTATGTTTTATTATAAAACACAATCAAGATAGATTTTGTTTGTGAATATATTTGAAAAACTCAGAAACGTGAATTTTTACTATTAATAATACTAATCGCCGATTTTTATGTACATAAAGAGAGAAGCCGGTTAAAATGTAAACTCAAAATCACAAAAAAATTATTTTTGTTTCGGTAAAGTAATGTATAAAAATGACAATTACCGTTAATATATTTATACAGTAATGTTTAATAACTATTATGGAGCTAGGATATTTAATTTCTATAATGGCAGTGTCATTGATTGGACTGGCAGCAAGAAATTGGTGATTGCAGTGCACAAATAAACCAGAGTTTTTAATTTTAAATCCAGTTAAAGTTTCAACTTTTATGCCAAGTCTTCATTATCACTGCCCCAAGGCATATATTTATTGCCTTTGAAGGGAGAATGAAAAAACTTTTAGCAAGAATGTCATAGGTATTGGGATTCCGGCGAAATACAACACGACCAACATTGGAAGCAGTTAATCTATATGATCGTTCTTGGAACCACCTCGGATTAGCAGATTGACTTATGCTACCTTTTTCTATTTCATCAAGTCCTGTTGACGTTTTTGGAAGCAGTTCTCCCATTTGCTGCTTTTTAAGTCATCATCGATGGTTCATCCGATTCACTGTTGACTTGGCCATGATCTGAGTTGGTACCAACGGACTTGTTTTTCTTTTTTTGCGGTTGATCATCTGCGAAAAGTCTTCTACAAGCTTTATCTTTTGGTTCTATGCAAAAGTAATTTTCACAATTTTTATGATCATCAAATACATGCCTTAGGCAATTTTCAGTGTCTCTAGATAATCCTGCCAATTGTTCATCAAACGAAACATCCTCTGTTTTCCCGGAATTTAGAGCTTTCCTTATTGCTCCTCTCATTCTCTCTATGTTAGATTTCAAACTTTTCCGCAGCTTCACAGGTAAACCTTATTTTTTGTCGAACTTAAACGACTTTTTGCCATTTGATGCAATTCTGAGACAGTTTCTCAGAAGACGGTTTGTGCATTTGGGGAACTAGTTGTGGTCCGTAAGGTTTTGCGGTCAGAAGTCTGTCGCTGTCACCTACCAGTTTTACATAACTCAGTCTGTGCATATCAATACTTTGAAACTTTCAGCAATTATATCGGATTCCATTCAAGTAGATATTCCTTTCCAATTTTTTGTGCATCTGTGCTCTGCACTGGGATTGTTCTCTGCCTTTGCACAATTGATGCAAAATTTATTTCACACACCTAATATGTATAGTAATTTTCCTTTTTTAACCCCCAAAAGTACTCTTTCCGCGTGTGTATTCAAAACTAAAACCTTCGAGTAGCATCTAAGATTTCCCTAGTGATAAAAACAAAAGTGGTGACAGTTTTAAGAAGAGACAATAAATACAGATAATTTACGACCAAAATGATCCATCTGCAAATTATAAAAGGATTGCAACAAGGGGTACATCCGCATAGTTTACGAGCGCGAAGCTCCGCCCCGCAAAACATTGAAGGTTAACTCCCTCAGTGCTAAAATTGTTCAAATTTGATGCAACAAGAATTCATTATTTTTGCTGCGATAAAGAAAAGAACAAATGTTTTGCGTATCAAAATTAAATTTTCTCTGGTGCTCTCATCTTATTTTTTGTTTGTTTTAATCTTAATTTTTTTTTTGCAAAAGTCAGTGTGAATTTCGAAAAAATACGATGACAACTCCCGAGAGATATGATGAAAAATACGGATTTTATCCTGCATAAACCATGTAGAGTAGTACGTATAAACAGCCTTAAAGAAGAGAAAATGCAGTATGGTGACACCACCATGTTTCTGTTGCCTTTCCTTATTAAGAATGAAATAGTAGTGTGAAAAGCGACACATTCAAAAAAGAAAATAGCATATTTTAACACTGAATTTGAGTATTAGAATAATATGTTAAATTTGGTAAAAGAATTTGATAGAGGAGCAAAATTAATCCAAGATGAGGCAAATAATGCTAGAATTGTATTTTTTTAGAAATTCAAGTCATAAATCAAATTCTCCTCTAAGATATAGTTCTTTAATATCTTTCTACCAGGTGTCCCAAGCCAGCCTAGTAATTTAAGAGCGTCAGACATAGGAGAGTCAACGGTAACTTTACAGTGGAGCAAGCCAGCGCACTCTGGTGAGAGCATTGTGAGTTATGAGCTTTACTGGAATGACACGTACGCCGAAGAGAAGCACCACAGACGAATTCCCATATCGGAGTCGTACACACTGACCGGATTATATCCGAATACGCTTTATTATGTTTGGTTGGCAGCACGGTCGCAGAGGGGAGAGGGCGCCACCACTCCACCGATACCGGTGCGAACGAAGCAGTATGGTAAGAACGAAACACCGTAGGTTCGACAACTAACCTAAGATTTTGAACAACTAAACGATTTTCAATTTTTAAGAAATTATGGTGTGTGCGAGTAATAAACAGATGATGTGAGTGTGTGAGATGCATTGCATGCAGTATTTAGTTGTCGGTGGATATTAATTTTTCTTTTTAATGAGCACTGCACTCGGTATGCATTTTTAAATACTTTTTCGTTTGTTTTGGTTTCCGAGTCGTTACCGAAATTGATTTCTTAATATCCACACGTCGTAAAGTAACGTTTGTTAGGCTTTGTAAGCTTTGGGCTTAAGTTTAATTGCTAACGCCGCCGTAGTACCTGGTGCTCCGCCCCGCAATGTCACTGCTGAAGCGGTAAGTCCTACGTCGATCAGGGTTAGCTGGGAGCCGCCGCCGGCCGAACGCAGCAACGGCAACATTATTTACTACAAGCTGCAGGTGGTCGAGGCGGGACGATCGGACAGCGAGGCCACGATCGTTAAGTTAAATGGGACTAGTATTGTGCTTGACGAACTAAAGCGTTGGACCGAGTACCGCATATGGGTGCTGGCAGGGACGTCCGTGGGAGACGGACCCACCTCATATCCGATCAGTGTGCGCACCCACGAAGATGGTACGTTCTTTTCATTGCCATCTCTCTGATTGTCCTGTCACAAACACTAAAATGTATCAGTGATTTGCGGGCATCTGCCGTAAAACCAAAATTTGGTCACTTCTAACAGAAATATTGGTCAAAAAGAGTCTTGAGAATACAAATGGAATGAGTGCATGTCCTTATACCTTCTCAATGTAAATTGAGCTAATATTTTGTGTAAGAATACCAATTAATTGTAACATAATAAAAATATAGTGTGTACCTTAAATAAAAGAAAATGTGAAAATTGAAAGAGAAAATATTCGAATTTTTTGAACTAAGGTAACTGAAAGTTTTGAACTTAATAAACGGCTGATTCTGCTTTTCATATGGTTTTTCTCTATTTTTGAACAATAAACAGTATTAAAATCTTATTGTTCCAAATACCTACAGGTACCTAATTGTTTAATGGGTTTATTCACAAAATTATGAAGCTATTCCAAATTTAATGCGATAAAAGATTGTAATAACCAATAAATATTTGTGGGTTTACAACTCATTAGACATTTAAAGTGTCAGTAGTTTAAACAATTGTCAAAAAAAGTTAAAAACATGGCTTTTTCCGTATTTTTAGGTTCAGAATTAGAAATTAAATAAATGCATAAATGAGCCCATTGACAATTTAAGAATCAGTGGAAGACATTATTACAAAATTTCTCGTGAATCTTTAGAACTATAGAAACGAGATAACAATATTATTATGTAGACTATAACTATATTTGCAATGACCGTAATCACACAGCTTTAAATCTCATCATTAAAATATAGGCAACTGGATGAGTTCAAGCATCGACACTTGACAGAATCATCCGATTTTTTGTTCTGCAACATTTAAGACAATTATTATTAATTAATGTATTCACATTAGAAGTGGTTGACTTTAAATTTTTGAATTTAGAAAGTACAAGAAAAAGTTGTTTGTATTATTTTTACTAAATTGGTTTTAAAAAGCGTGTAACTAAAAAATTGACATTTGAAGACATTAGAGCATTTTTGTTAATATTTAGGTAATGAGAAGTGTCAGTATTATTTTTGGTTTCAACTATACTGTAATTACAGGTCGTATATTTCAAATTTTCTAAAAAAACATATAGATAATTGAAATGATTGAAGTTTGGTGACGATGTTAAGAAAGTGCAAGTATGAATTTTAAGAAAATCTGCTACACTTGTATTTATGACTATCCCTTTTCACTTGGAGGTTCTTTTTTGTATATCATATTCAACATTATACATCAAATTATTTAGTGTTTTAGAATAGGAGCAATATTTGTATTGTTTGGTGAAGGTTGTTTTATTTACTTGTGTATGTAACAAGCAGAACATGAAGTATACATATAAATACTTTTTATGAGACTCAAGTTTATTGTAGCATTTCCAAGTAAACAAATGTTTCATTATTATAATTTTGCATAAGCTATAGAAGTTATACTATTTTTCCACCAATTAATGCTAATTAATCTTGCATCCAGCGATGCCAGTTTTACCATTTAACAGTAGATTCCCTGTTTTATTCTCTACATTGTATTAGTATCGAATCAATTTATTACACAAATTACATAGTTGTTTTATTTTATTAATGTATAAATCACGTTATTTATACAACTTTCAAACTGATTTAGAAAACATTTACTTGTTGATACCGTTTCCCAACCCTGTTGGCATCAGTGTTGCCATATTAGACATTTTATCAGTAAGTTAATGATTTAGTTAAAGCAAAACTAAAGACGGGGACTATTGTGTATACCTGCTTTTAGTACATATGCAAATAAATTATTACAATAAAACCAAATATAAAAAACAAATTTTGGTTTTACGCACGATGACCATGTTAAAATATCCTGTTATAATAATCAAAGTAAGCTGCAAATATTAAGTATTGGAAAGGGACGAGTTACACTAATCCCCTAACCTTAATTTGAATCCTGTTCTGTATGATTTGTTATATTTATTTTTCAAGCAAAATAACGACCAGTTATTCTGTTTGATGCGTGATGGTAGATTTTTGGCATATCCCCTGTGATATGTACTAACAACATGAAGTGTTTTTTTTTACCATTGCAGCCCGCCCAGGAGGATTTTTGAAGCTGGTGTGATATATTTTTGTAACACTTTTTTACAGCGTTTTTGTATTTTTCCCAGCGGAGGCCGCCTGTACTTGTATACTAAATATAATAACTGACATTTTTAATAACTTTCTTCTGTCTACAAAAGCGTTTGCAGGAGCAAGAGGTTTTTCAACAATTTTTATAACTGTTTTTGATCGGTATTACGCAAAATTTTAGTGTACTTTTGTTTCCTACTTTTGTTGTTTCGTTGTAATTGTTTAGCTACTCACGTTCACATGTAATGATTGCTTTTATTATTCTCACTGGCACAGAGTTGCATTGCAATGGCACAATTTTTTGAGTCACAAACGGCACCGTTTTTATATCTATTTGTTTTTCGAGCACCGTTTTATTTATTTCTGTATATTAGATTACACTTCCAAGCATGCACTACTTGACTTCCCGTTCCTCACGGGGAAGCCCAGTTTCAGCAGTGATCCCGGAAGGGTGTGCTGGAAAAACTGGGTTTCCCCCTCCATCCGCCTCCTTCCTTGAACGTTCGCTAGGCAGCACCACTCACAGTAGGTGATATGGCGCACTGTTTTCAATATGGCACCATAATTCACATTTCACTTTTTGTATATTACACTTGCATTGTTTATGTGTGTGACTGTGTGAGAGTGATTAACAAGCATAATAAATCTGCAAAAATTTTGTACATAAGGCAACTAGTTTTGGAAGAAAATAATAATAGAGAAGTGTGATTCACATTTGTTACGTTGGCAGACTATAAGAAAAAGTAATTTTATAGTCTGTTAACTAGATTTAGGAAGACAGTAGTTTTTTTTACATAATAATCTTATGCAAAAAGGCACATGTATTTTTTGGCTGCATTTGAATACCAATACCCACACCTGTAGTTAATAGAGGTTTCTCTATATTTGCCAGGCATGCAGACCGTTTTACAATAATAATTCACTAATTAAATAATAAATTGTATCTAGATGCGTAATAATTTTGGTAGTTTGGAAGTACTTTTAGCATGCTGCCATGGTATCTCGCTATTGATTAAGCGAAACTTTACATATATGTGCAAGGAAGGACCTACTAACAACAACATCTAACACTAGGGTTAGACAACACCATTTTTTGACACTTTTTAATCTCCATTTTTCCCATAATAGGTTTTTACACCACGATTTGTTTTTAGTTTTTTTAACGCTTACGGGGAATTTTTAATCACTACATGTGTGTGAGTAATTTTTTTACTGCCTCCAAGCATTTTTGTAGCGGAGATCATGTTTTTTGAAAACCTGTACATCCAGAATTTACATAACGTGTTTCTATTTTTATGATTTTTGCCTTGACATGGTTCTCTCTGCAGACATAAGGAGTGAGTATCTATTGTCTGTTGTGTGCTAGTAGAGGCCGTTAGTGAAATTTTTTTGCTATCTTAAACAATGCATTTCAAAATCAACCCACAGTGAATCATTGCCTCAACCAGAAAGTAAAACAAAGTTGATTTTGAAATGTACCTTGTGAAAATATTTTTTTGTATTTCCACTTATTGATGACCAAGCAGCTAACGGATGATATCTACGATATTTTTTTTCATAGCAGATCGATGTGTAGTCAAATTAAGTTGTTTATGTGTTTTCTATTGTCAGTTGGAATGAGGTAACTATACGCAGTGATTTTGTCACGTGTTGGTATTCAAATGTTTACATGAAAACTAATCAGTTTTATGTGTGAATGAGGTCTAACGAAAAATTACTAAAAACGTGCATGCATGTATTCTTCAGTTATAGACTTGTCAATACCTCGACATACTCTTCAATAATTATGTCTTCTCAGTGCCCGGGGATCCACAGGATGTCATGGTGACGCCCCTAAATTCTACAACGATAAAGGTAAACTGGAAACCCCCTCAGGCCAAAGACAGAAACGGCATCATCCGTGGCTACCACATTCACGTCCAAGAAATTAAAGAAGAGGTAGATTACCTTCGTGTAATCACTTAACATCTTTTATGGTGGTCCTCCTTTTTTAGGGGAAAAACCTATTGAATGAGCCAATGCGTTTTGATGTATTGGAGGATTCCGTTTTGGAGTACAACATTACGGGGCTCCAACCTGACACCCAGTACTCTGTTCAAGTTGCTGCCCTAACTAGGAAAGGTGATGGAGATAGGAGTCAGCCAGTTACTGTCAAGACACCCGGTGGAGTTCCAAACAGGCCCGCCTTGTCTATAAAGTATGTATCTTTTGTTATATTTACTATTTTGAAGTTTTATAAGACTTAAGTAAGAATTTAGGATGGCAATGCCATCTGTCAGCATTACACTGACATGATGACAAAGCCACCTAGCTGCCTTGACCGGTACTACTTCCTAAAGGAAGTGACCTGTAGCCTGACAAATTGGCATGCAACTGCATACTTTAATTTGACAGCAGGCCCCCACGGCACTTTTTGCTAGCGGGCAAGAACCGACATACATTAAAATGCATGTCTATGCTGTGCTGTCTACACCTCAACCAACTGCAGATAGATCTATTTCGCTGTCATTACAGCTCATCAGTGCAGTTTAGGTCTAGTGTAGACAGTACGGTATATAAGCAAAACCAGTTCTATGCCGTGCTGTCTACACTAGACCTAAACTGCACTGATGAGCTGTAATGACAGCGAAATAGATCTATCTGCAGTTGGTTGAGGTGTAGACAGCACAGCATAGACATGCATTTTAATTTTTTATAAGACTTGTAAGATATACAAGAAGCCTATAATACTTATGTACATGAGGTACAACATTTCGTAAAAGTTATTATTACTAAATGTCTAAATGCCATTTTTCCAGAGTTTTGGAGAGAGAACCTACTGTCACGATTGAACTGGAATGGTCAAGGCCCACTCAGACTTACGGTGAACTGCAAGGCTACCGACTGAGATACGGCGTGAAGGACCAACTTTTAAAGGAAGTAAACATCAAAGGTAAACATTTTTCATGCCATCATTCACATTTCACTATCATGTTATTTATCTTTTAGGTACTCACACAACTAACTACCGAATCAATGACCTAGAGCGTGGAGTCGAGTACGAATTCAGAGTCGCTGGACAAAATCACATCGGGATTGGCCAGGAGGCGATAAAATACATGGAAACCCCAGAAGGACCTCCAACCGGGCCTCCCACGAACATATCTTACCACTTCCAGACTCCAGATGTGATCTGCATCACGTGGGATCCCCCTACAAGAGAACACCGTAACGGACAGATTACCAAGTACGACATTCAAGTGCACAAGAAGTCAGACCACACAAACGTGATGGAAAGGAGTGTTAACGTTACGAAAGCGGTTTTCACAAATTTGGAAGAAAATACGGAGTATATGTACCACATAAAGGCGTATACTTCTCAGGGAGGGGGTCCTTTCAGCGAGAAGATGTCTTTCCAGACTGAGAGAGATATAGGGCGAGCTCCAATGTCAGTTAGGGCCGTCGCGACATCGGACTCCAGTGTTGAAGTGTGGTGGGAGCCGGTGCCATCTAGGGGGAAGGTGATTGGTTACCAGATTTTCTACACGATGACAGCTGTTGAAGATTTGGACGAGTGGCAGCAGAAGAGTGTTGGATTGACGGAATCGGCTGATCTGGTTAATCTGGAGAAGTTTGCTCAGTATGCCATCGCAGTGGCAGCGAGAATGAAGGCGGATCCAGTGCCTCGTTTGGGTCGGTTATCAGAAAAAGTTACGGTGAAAGTGAAACCTGAAGATGTGCCATTGAATTTAAGAGCACACGAAGTAACTACTCATTCAATGACTTTGTCGTGGTCTCCCCCAATCAGGTTAAATCCGGTGAATTACAAGATTAGTTACGATGCAATTAAAGAGTTCGTGGATTCTCAGGGTATCACTCAAACACAGAACATACCGAAAGTGGAGATTCCGGTGAAGGCGACGGAGAAATCGTTTACCATCCAGGATCTCTCGCCTTTTACCACTTACAACGTTAACGTCAGTGCAATCCCTCCTGATCATACGTACCGTCCACCAACTAAAATTACCGTCACTACACAGATGGCGGCACCTCAGCCCATGGTCAAACCGGATTTTTATGGTGTGGTCAATAACGAGGAAATTCAGGTGATTTTACCGCAGGCTTCTGAAGAATACGGACCTATTAGTCATTATTATTTGATTGTCGTACCTGAGGATAAATCGACAGTCAACAAGAACCCTGACCAGTTCTTGACCGAGGAGATGATCGCTAATAAAGGACAGAAGCCGGAAAATCCTAATGCTCCGTATATAACCGCGAAATTTCCGCAGAGGAATATTCCCTATACTTTCCACTTAGGGAGTGGGGAAGTGTATGATGGTTTCGTGAATCGGAAACTCGAGAGGGGGAAAAGATACCGGATCTTCGTTCGTGCCGTCGTGGATACTCCCCAGAAGCATCTGTATACCAGCAGCCCGTTTTCGGAGTTTCTGGCGCTCGATATGCGAGAGGCACCTAAAGGGGAAGTACCGAAACGACCAAATCCAAACGTCACAACCGACAATCACTTGAAGATCGAATCGAAGAGCGAGGAACCGGGGATGATTTGGGTGGTTTTACCCATAGCCGCGGCGTTTTTGCTGTCGATAATCCTGGTGTTGTATTTCATTATCAAAAAGCACCGCCAACCGTGTAAAGCTCCGGATCAAGCTACCGTCACGAAACCGTTGATCACGGCCGACTTGAATAGCAGTGCCGCTCCCTCTGATCCCGTGGAGAWGAGGAGATKAAATTATCAAACCCCTGGGATGGTTTCCCATCCACCGATTCCGATTTCGGAGCTCGCCGCTCATATAGAACGTCTGAAAGGTAACGATAATTTGAAGTTTTCTCAGGAGTACGAAAGCATCGAGCCTGGGCAACAATTCACGTGGGATCACTCCAACATGGAGGTGAACAAGCCGAAGAATCGGTACGCGAATGTGATAGCCTACGATCATAGTAGAGTTATATTGCCCCCCGAAAATAACCTCCTAGGTAGTGATTATATCAATGCGAATTACTGCGACGGGTATCGCAAACACAATGCTTACGTTGCGACTCAAGGCCCTCTACCCGAAACCTTTGCGGATTTCTGGAGGATGTGCTGGGAGCTGCGCACCGCTACGATAGTCATGATGACGAAGCTGGAAGAAAGAACGAGGATTAAGTGTGACCAGTACTGGCCGACGAGAGGGACGGAGACTTACGGTGCCATGACCATCACCATCACCGATGTACAAGAATTAGCGACATACTGCATTCGCACCTTCACAGTTCACAAGCAAGGATACACCGATTCGCGGGAAATAAAACAGTTGCAGTTCACCGCTTGGCCCGATCACGGCGTCCCAGACCATCCCGCTCCATTCCTCCAGTTTTTAAGAAGGGTGCGCAGCCTAAACCCACCAGATGCAGGTGAGTCCAACCAAATTGCATTTAGAGAGAGAAGAGTAAAAAAGTTGTAGATAGCGAAAAAATCAACATTTCTCTGTGTGTCAACTTTTTTCTGGTTTTCTAGTTTTGTATTTTCCATCACTACAAAAATAGGCCAATTTTAATTAAACTTAGTGAATGTATACCTTTCTGTGGCTGAAATAACCATAATTATTTCAGATTAAAGAAGTAAAGGCATTTCAGAGGATTTCTTATCCAAAACACTTTTATTTTTCAAATACTAATTCTACTAGACTCACTGGCGCGAAAATGTAATATTTTATTATTATAATATCTTAAACATAAACATGACAACATGTTTTAAGTATTTTCTAACAACAATTTCACTTTTATTTGAAGAAAAAATTGTTTTTAAATAAAAACTCACAAATATCAAAAATTCCACAGATCTTATTTAAAAGTGCATAATTGGCCATGAACCCACAGTAACAATGCTTTGTTTTTATTGTTTTTGTTATGGCTGTTAATCCCGAAACCGCGGCTGCTATTGTTGCATTGCTTCAAGACGGAAGAACTGAGCGATCTGTTGCCCAACAGTATCACATATCCAATAGCATTGTGCTCCGTATTTTTACATGTTTCTTGGAAACTGGAACTGGTCCCCAACAAAGAACTAATGCTTATGATGATGGATTTATCGTCTTTCAAAGTCTTCGAGATCGTCGTGCTACGGCTGTAGAGATCAGAAATCGACCTCATCACGCCCAGAATACCAATGTAAGCGAGCAGACAGTTAGAAGAAGACTTGGAGAAGCCTGAAGAAGACCTGCAACAGGCCCAGAGCTTCTTAGGCATCATCGTGTTGCACGACTTCAGTTTGCCAGCAATCACGCACTGGGATGAAAATAAATGGGGACACATTTTGTGTACTGATGAGTCCAGATTTAGCCTGCAGTCTCCAGATGGTCGTGAGAGAGTATGGCGAAGACAACAATAGCATTTTGCAGAATGTACCTTCAGTCCCAAGGTAGGTTACCAAGGGTCCAAGCGAACTCATTATGGTATGGGCAGGAATTTCTCTGGAGGCACACAGAATTGTACATCCTTCCAAGGATTTCACATTAATGAAATTCTCCAAGATCTTGTTGTCCCGTGTGTTGATTTTATTGGACACGACTTTATTCTGATGCATGATAATGCCAGACCGCACACTGCAAGAATCACACAACAGCAACTAATTAAACATTCCTGTTATGGAGTGGCCAGCAATAAGTCCAGATGTGAACCAATTGAACATGTTCAGGACATGCTTGGATGAAAGATGCGAAGTCGTGTTCCTGCTCCTTTAACCTTAAATCAGATGCATCAAGCTCTTTTAAAGGACTGGAAACGTATTCCTCAAGAGGACATTCACCATTTTATTTTAGGCATGCCAAGGAGAATACATTCATTAATTCGAGCACGTGGGGGCAACACCCGTTATTAAAAATGCATCTTTCCAGCTTTTGATAGCAAATTTAACGTCATTTTGCAACAACATCAATTTGTGCATTTTCGTCCTCATTTATTAATATGCAACAAAACAATTTTTCTTTTTAAATAATCGTTCAATTGTTGTTAAATAATACTTAAAACATGTTATTATGTCTCTGTTTAAGATATTATAATAATAAAACATCACAAAGCGTCTAAATTTTTAATTTGTTTTATAAAATTCAGCTGCTCTGCTCATATACAGTTCAGCTGGTGTTAATTTTTTATATTTTGACAAACCTATAGTCACAATTTAAGAATGTGTTTTGGGGTAAGTAGGGTATCGGGAAGGGGGTGAAATTTGGGCGTAACTACCTTTTTCGCAATTTTTTTTTTCGTTTTAGTATGTGATTAGTAGTAAGTATAATTGTGAGTATTATTCGTCCCTATAAATTTTCGGTACAGCAAACTGTTTTGAAGATATTAGCAAAAAAGCCTTACTTAAATATCTCTGAAAATACATACGAGAACCGTTTGTCTTAGATAAAAATGTGTAGAGAGAAAAAATGCTCAATACCTGATTACTGATTGTATAATTTAAGATATAAAAGCGTAAATGTCATTTTGACAATTGGATGTGGAAATATTGATTCAATTTGCAGTGGTTTTTTACTAATTAATTGATATCCGTTGAAAAATTCATGGTTACAAGAGTCATCTTTTGTTCTTTTGCATCTTTGAGCATTAAATCGTGGCTCTAGGCTTCTTTATTTATGTCAAAACAAAAAATGAGCACTGGCAGAGAATTTTTTCTAGTAAAATTAGTTTTTGAATAAAAGTGTTTTAGACTGGAAAACATGTGAAATGCTTTTTTTTTTAATCCCAAAAAATTACGATTAATTCAGCCTTAGAAAAATATTCTTTCACCAAGTTTCATTAAAAATGGAAAAGAAGAAGTTTGTTCTAATGTCACTGTTTACATTTTCATTAACTACAACTTTTATATTGGGTATTTTTACTTTTGATGTCGACTTTCGCTGAAAATCTCAGACACGATTTATGTCACCCTTTTTTTTCATTTATTATGTATGTGCCCCTTTATCACTTCCACCTTAGATTATTTTTACCCTTTTATTTCCTTTAAACCGAATTATTTTGATAAATCTAGGTCCAATCGTCGTCCACTGCTCGGCCGGAGTCGGTCGCACCGGCTGCTTCATCGTCATCGACTCAATGCTGGAACGCATCAAGCACGAGAAGTCCATCGACATCTACGGCCACGTCACCTGCCTCAGGGCCCAACGCAACTACATGGTCCAGACCGAGGACCAGTACATCTTCATCCACGACTCCCTCTTAGAAGCCATCATCTGCGGTCAAACCGAGGTGCCCGCCAGGAACCTCCACTCGCACATCCAGAAACTGATGCAGCTCGAGCCCGGCGAGAACATCACGGGGATGGAGTACGAATTCAAGAAGCTGGGCAACATTAAGACTGATCCGTCGCGTTTTGTTACCGCCAACCTGCCTTGCAACAAGCACAAGAACCGTCTGGTCCATATATTGCCGTACGAGAGCACCAGGGTTTGCTTGACGCCGTTAAGGAACGTCGAGGGGTCGGATTATATCAACGCGAGCTTCGTTGATGGGTACCGTTACCGGAAGGCGTACATCGCTACGCAGGGTCCTTTGCCTGATACAGCAGATGACCTCTGGAGGATGTTGTGGGAGCATAACTCGACAATTATTGTGATGCTGACTAAGCTGAAGGAGATGGGCAGGGTAAGTAATAATAATAATAATAATAATAATAATGAACTTTATTAAACTCTACATATGATACTGATTACATTTAGATATGATCAAACATTATAACATATAGTATGTAAACTTAAAAGGAAAGGTTCTCGGCATAGCCGATTTTCAGGATTTCCTAATAAATACACGACAGTTTAATACATAGTGATACAAAAAAGACAATATTCATTGAAACAATTAACAACTGAATACTTCAAATTCTAAAATATACCTCATACAAAGTTACACAATCATATTGACTGTTCACACAACGAAGTACTTAAGAGTTTAGCTCTAAAATTTTGTGGCGACGTAACACTGACAAACAAAGGACTGTACTTGTTCAAAATTTTTGGAGCCATGAAATCAAAACTGGCTTCAAACTTTGTAGTTTTATGTACGGGAATTGAGTAGTTCTGGACATTCCGTAAATTTAAACTATGTTCAATACCTCTAGTACTCAAACGATCCAATAAGTAGACTGGTGCCTTGTTTTTTAGTAAGCTATACAAAAAACAACCGTATTACTCTAAAATCTATCTTTAGTATACCGAGCCTTATGTAGTGTGCTGTAACATGTTCTCTATAGTTTAGGTTATAAGAATATCTMAAACATGAATTTTGTAACATCTGCAATTTTCTCTTAAATTTTTGATTCAAGAACGGGTAATAGACATTGCTGCAGTAATCGATGTGACTTAAAATAAGGCTATTTCAAAGTTGCCATTTAAGTTTTTGTGGTAACACATTTTTATATCGATATAAAGCTTTGAATCTGAAATATCCTGTACTAATAACTTTTGTGGAGTGATTCTCAAAACGCAGTTCCTTGTCAACTATCAGTCCAAGATTCCGTGCATAATCACTCAAAGGAATTGCACATCCATCCAACTTAACACTTGCAGTCATTTCTTCGCCCACKTTTTTCACAACACTTTTACTGCCAACACACATTGCCACAGTCTTMTTAGGGTTGACAAGTAGACAATGACTTCTTGACCACTCTGAAAGTCTCTGTAGGGCCTCATTATGTTATTATTAAAAACTGCCTGTAGGTCTGCTGTGTATATTGAGAACAGTTGAGGACCCAAAATACTGCCTTGCGGAACACCATGTGCTATACACACTTCCTCAGAAACAGCGTCACCAATGCAGACCTTTTGCTTCCGATCCAGAAGATAGCTGACAAACCAGTCCAATGCATTTCCAGAGACACCAAAATATTTTAACTTGGCCACAAGCAGTCTATGATCCAACATGTCAAAAGCTTTGCTATAATCGATCAGCACAACAATTTCACCACAAGATGCATCAATAGATTGCTGTAGCATCGCTACAAATGTTTAACAAAGCTGTGTTAGTGCTGTGATAATTTATTTTTATTTATTTATTTATTTATTTATACATGACCCCAAAGTCAGTACTACAGTACTGGTAACAGGACCTATCAAAAATAAAAGACAACATATGAAATAGATACAATAGAAATTAGTGAATACTGCATAACAGTGTATGTTAACAGAAGTAACACTTTTCATATGTCATACATTACAAAATTCTTAAGGCTATGACAAAACTTATTATAGTTTGTACTTTGAAGGATATTTTTTGACAAATTATATACCATAACACTGCAATAAATTGGCGATTTCTGCGCTTTAAGAGTTCTTACAGATTTTTCCTTATATTCATTTTTCATCGAACATTATAATTGTGAGTCATTTACATGGAAGAGTTGTGTATTGCTTTTTAGCATTAAATGTTTTAACTTATATATGAGTTTAGCTTGTTCTGTTAATTTTAATTTTCTCTATTTAGGTATTTTTGTGTTTTTATATACTAGTTCAGTTGAGGCATAATAGTTATTTGAAAAAGAAATTTTACAACTTTATTCTGGCATCTCTGGATTTTCTGTATCATATAATCTTTGTTTGCCAACTAAAATGTCAAATTGTTAGAGTGACCCTCTTTATCACCTGACATGAACCCGACTGAAAACATTTGGGGTATCTTAGTTCAGCAAGTATATGCGGATAACGGTCAGTATGCCACCATAAATGAACTCAAAAATTCATTATGGAGCTATAGTTATGCGCCTCAGTTAATTTAAAAAAAACTGTTAGTAGCAAGTAAAGCAGTATTTCATTACAAAAGGGTTAAATATGAAACTAACACCCCAAAATGTGTTGTAATCGTACAAAATAAGAAATGACTTGAAAGCTGATTTTGTTTAAATACATTACTTTTAATAACAGTATATTTTACAATTTTTCTTTCGTAAGCAACTTTTATTACTCTCTTCGCAATATTTACTTCCATCAATATTATGCTTTAACAAAGTGGAACCAAGTTCTTTTAAATGAGTTTCATCTGCAACAATGCTAAAACTTTTATTGATAGTAGTTTTTTCTTAATTAATGAATTGCTACATTCTTTTCAATTGTGACGTACAGGAAAAATGCCATCAGTACTGGCCTAGCGACCGTTCAGTTAGGTACCAGTGCTTCGTTGTCGACCCCATAGCCGAATACAACATGCCCCAATACATCCTGCGGGAGTTCAAGGTAACCGATGCCCGTGATGGGTCTTCGAGGACCATGAGGCAGTTCCAGTTTACCGACTGGCCTGAACAGGGTGTACCGAAGTCTGGCGACGGTTTCATAGATTTTATCGGCCAGGTACACAAGACGAAAGAACAGTTCGGGCAGGATGGCCCCATCACTGTGCACTGCAGGTAAGTTTCTGTGCGCAGAAGAAGATACGGTCAAGAGTGAATTTAATTTTTGTTTCCTAGTGCTGGCGTTGGTAGGACTGGGGTGTTCATTACGCTGAGCATCGTTCTGGAACGGATGCAGTACGAAGGAGTGGTGGATGTTTTCCAGACGGTGAGGATATTGCGGACGCAGCGTCCCGCCATGGTCCAAACTGAGGTAAGCCATAATATCCTTTTTTTAAAATTTTCTCAAAATTATCAAAGTCTGTTTTTACATTTGTATATATGTTTAATGTATAGACTTATTTTCATAATTATTCAAAATAAAGCATAAAAAAATGACATTAAAAGTATAAAAGATATACAAGATAATAATAATAATGTTTATTAATGCCCAACAGACATATTTGTCTATATAGAGCACAAAAATACAAATATACAAAATCAGAAGAAAAGAAATAACAATCATATTATACATGCGTGTTATTGAATTCAGAAGTATTTCGCATAATAAACCCCAGAGTCTTAAGTGCAGCAGCCGCAACATTTTCAATGTGCTGAACAAAAGACAACTTACAGTCAGCGATAACACCTAAGTCTTTAATTTCATCACATCTGGAAAGTACATTTTTTCTGCCCTTTGGTACTATTTTGCACTTATTAATATTTAATTCAAGTTTGTTTGTGAAATACCATCTATTTAAATTGTCAATGTCCTGCAGAAGAAGCGAGCAGTCCAAATAAGAACTTATAGCCTTCAGTATTTTTAAGTCATCAGCATACATGTAAACATTACATTCAAGCGATTTCACTACATGGTTAAAAAATATAACGAATAATTGTGGGCACAGGATCGAACCCTGAACCACTCCACCAGTTGCATAAAAAGTGTTAGATTTTAAACCATCATGCTCAACAAATTGCCGCCTATCCATCAAAAGAGACTTAACAACAGACAAGCCCATCGCAAAAACCGAAATTTCGCAGTTTATTCAATAGAAAGCAGTGATTAACATGATCAAAAGCCTTTTCCAACTCAGTATACACAACGTCGACCTGTAAACGTTCATCAAGAGATTTAGATACAATATGTGTAAACTAACAAAGTTTAGAAGTCGTTGATTTTCCCTTAACAAATCCGTGCTATTCCTGTGCTATATAGGGCTCAATACGTGGATAAATAACTTGAGACAAGACCAACTCAAATAACTTAGCAACTTAGCTTTATCACCCTTTTTAAAAACTGGAAATATTCGTGACGTTTTCCATACATCGGAAAAAGTTGCTTTTTTCAAAATTAGATTGAAAAGTGACATAAAGGCAATACTAAACATTTGATACAATCAACCACAAAGAAGGCCGGAACATCATCAGGACCGGAAACAAAATTACAATTAATGTTTTTAGCAGTTCTCATCTATATTAAACATGTGTAAAGTAAGATAAGGTGTCCCACCAGATGTGTCATTTAGAAAAAAATAATCTGCCTTTTCCCGAGAAAGCGACAAAAGAGCAACTATTCAAAATAACACTTGAAAGTAATCAAAATCTTTTTATGTTGAGAAAACATGGCCACACCTTATTATTGTGTGTTGAATCCCATAGAGCTGATTTGGAGTCAGCTGAAACATCACATCAGGAAACAAAATAAAACCCCAAATATAGATGCAAGTGTTGTAAAATTAGTTCGAAAAGTCACAAATGACTTAAGTGAGACATTATTTCTCAAATAGTTTTATAAGAAATAGTGAACTTCCACCAATAATTATTAACATTCTTTAGACTCCGAAGATGAGTTGTAATTATGTTAAAAATTTGAATATGTAAATTGTGTAAATATATCGGTTCTAGTAATTGAAATCTTTTTATTCCTAAATTGCAAAGAGCATGTACAAAATGTTTCCAGGACCTGCTACCTGGTGGAGTCGTTTTGTATCTGATTTTACTTTTTAAGAACTATACTTCGCCAAATACAAAACTTTCACATAGTTATCTAGATCTTTGATTGCAGGTGATAAGTATAATGCATGCAGTTTACTATAAGTTATTACCCAAGATTTGCTCTTGTATGGTCTGTAGAAAAATTTTAACTGTAATGTATTAATACTGCATCCTTTTAATCATGTTCATATGATCAGTGGCTAATTTTTCGCATTGTAATTTTTAGGACCAGTACCAGTTTTGCTACAGGGCAGCCTTAGAATACTTAGGTTCTTTCGACCACTACACCAACTGATACAATCCTCTTCGGGGTAAGGAAGTGCTGGCGCTATGAGCATGCTGTACGTTGCTCACAATCCCCGTAGCCACCACAGCATTATGTTCTTTTCGTGCGTCTACCCCTTTACTGCCATAACATGCACTTTACGTGATGCTCCGCTGAACTCATAGTGAATTCAGATAGTGTGCAGATGTGTGTGAACTACGTGCCTACCATATAACATGTTGAAATAAATTCAGTATAGAGATTGTTGTATAATGTGCACAACTACTGTGGATACTTAGGTGTTAAGGTTAGTTAATGAGTTCCTTTATTTTCTAACACTGTCGTGTGCAATTTTTTGGAGGTGAGCGCCATTATTTTCGGCAATAGGACATTTCATATCCATTTCTATGAAATTTTGATGTGAATTTATAATGTAAAGGTGTGTTTGTATGTGATATTGTTTGCGGCAATAGAAGAATCGGCATATCCTTTTTTACGAATTGTAGATTATGAATTTGAAGGAGTCGGAACAACCAGGAATATTCCGCTATATTATGGAATAAAAAAGCATCTCGTTTGATTATGGTAGTTTCTCATAAAATTGTGAATATTTTTTCAGTGTGGAAAGTAAGTGATGGCGGAATCATCATTTTTCAAATCAAGAAGACAACATTTTCGGTTATATTATCGCAATAAGTGAGAATAGATTGAAAACAATTTGACAGAACTGCTGTCTAGCAACAGTCGTGGGAGCCATTGACTAAAGTGGGTGTTGCAAGACCATAACAGTTCAAGAAAGTTCTGGAGGATTATTTTTTAATTTATTCTCACTCCAGTGTAGTATTCGATAGAATATTTTTTTACTTTCTATTGGTTTTTAGGCTGTCAAAAAATAATCTTCAGAATCTTTTTGAAAAATTATTGACTACTTGCTTTCTGTACTGTAATATTTAATTTTTTATATACAATTATTTTCGATTATATATGAATTGCTAGCTATTTAATTTTTATGGATGCAGTGATCACCAGAACTTTTTGTTTACTTAGCATATATTCGTGCACTCAACCTGTTGAAGGTCACATATATTTAGCAAGTCCACCGGCCTCAGGTTAATTTTTTAAGTAATCGATCTTCGCATATTACTGCTGTACTTAAGTTTATAAGAAAGCAACAATGCCCTGCATTAAATCGTGACCTAACAAGTTGACTGTATTTTTTTAGTAGAATACTCTATTTAGACTGATATCTCACATTTACTTACTTTTTTAATGTGTTGAATAATGTTTTGTAACAAATCACAACTGTTGTAGCACATGATGAATAATGAAAAAATAAAGAAATTTAGATATAATTGCATAGTGTTTAATAATTCTGCAAATTTTTTTAAAATCTGATCAAGCTTTGTTTTCTTTATCATCTAGTCACTAGATGTGGCGGTTCTCTTTGGAAGTGATCTAAATTAGTTCACATGTTAGTAAATTTTTGCTTAAAGAAAATGGTTAGTTCTAGTGACCTGCGGTTAAAAAAAGGTTAATTTCTCTGCCTACGATGGTGATTTTTTAAAGAGCTGCGTAATCTGATGCAGACGCTATATAAGCACCTTCCTGAAGGTTGCTCATTGTAAACAAAATCAGAAAAAAAGTCCCCGAACATCCTAACTAATTTCTGATGACACTTTTGGATCTAGAAACTCAGTCTGGATATAAATACAGCAAAAAAAAAATTTTCAACTTCAGTTTAGTATAAACTTTACTTTAAACAATCATAATAACATAACTGCTAGTCCTGGTGATCTACAGTTGAGAGACTTAGAAAGAACATTCAATTTTATGCTTGAATGGAATTTTTAATAAGCCATGTCATCAGATGATAATGTTGTAGGCATCTTCGGAAACCAGAAAAAAAGGAATCAAAGAAATTCCATTTTTATTGTATTCTGGAGCTCAAAATACATTAGTATGCTGATTTTTTGAGTTGCAAACCAGTAGCATTGAAACAAGGAATTCTTCAGCATCGGGGGTAACAATTCAGCGAAAAAATTTCAATGAGAGGCAGGAGATTTTGTCTGTTTCACTCTATGATTAACCGTTTTTAAGATATATGCGTTGGAAGTTTTCTGTGGCTATCTTTCCAGAACCAGGGAATTTTTTTCAGAGGACTTTTTTGCTCTAACCCTTCACATTCGGAAAATTGAAACTATCTGAGAGCCATTCTGGAGAATGTGCTACAAATCATTTTTTTCAGAATATTTCACTTAATGTGAAATAGTCATAATTAAAAAAAATGATTGCAGTATCTGTAAACATTGCATTAACTTTATACTAAAGAGAGAACTGTAGTTTTTTTTGTTGTAAATGACATAAAAAATGTTATTTATTTAAATACAAACTTCAAATTCTGTAAATTGAATTTTTTTGGGAACATTCTAGTTTCAAAGGTTTTAAACACAAGGTAACTACCGGGTTCAAAATGAAATTTTCTTTCACTTGATGTAAAAAAATTATAAAACAACCATATATATTTATAGTAAATATATTTAAATATTCTATATACAATCACATACTTTTTCTAAATTACATCCCAACTTTGGCAATACACCTATTAGATAACATGTATAAAAATTACATTACAGCATTACACCAACAATATATAATAATAAAATAGGCATTAAACTATAGCATCCTTTCATAATTTATTGTTGTCAATTCTTTCCAAGACACTATCAGCCTACAAATCAATAAGTTATGCACTTTTATAATCTAGAAAAATCTATACTTACTGTAGCAAACCACCAAGTATTTGGCTTAAAAATCATCCTACTTAAAAACGACATTTCCGATGCTGGAGCAATCAGGTGTAAATGCAGATGTCGTACCGAGTTGAATGGTGGGCAGTGAAAACCTAGTCTAACGTCGTTTAAGTCACAGCCCTTCTCTCGTAACACTTGTTTCCCAACGGCGATTAGTTTTTCCACTAAAACAAGTTGTTTAAAATTTGGGCCAAGTTTGACTTGGGACAATCATACGCAAGGACTTATGTTCTGTCGTCAGTTTATTTACATCTTGAATGTGTTCAAACGGAACACAAAGGTAGTGGTTCGGAGCTGCAGGTTTTATATCCTTGAAAACCACAACTTGGTCATCCTCGTAGATAAACTCTGCACTTTGCTCCTTTTTACATATCTTGCAGAATATACAGTCACTGGACATCTGAAATACATTATTTGACAAAATAAATATATATTATAGCTAAAAACAAGCCAAAAGCACCTTATGATTAATTTGACTTGTCAAAATAGTAGTTCTTTTACTCCACAATACGCGTAATGAACCGTACATTATAACTACCTGATCGATAACCTAACCTAAACGTCAGATTTGAGGATTTGACATTTATTTGTGATGTGAAGAAGCATATAACACTTGTACTTTTTATAAACAATGGAGCCCTACTTGGAACTTTCGAGTAACCCCGTACGGTTTGAGCCCGTAAACCAGTTCACCAATGTTTTTTTCGACGATACCAACAAACACGTACGTATAACCTCAAAGAAAACCCCGGCAATTTCAAATCGATACCCTTTGAAGGTTTTTGGGGTTCGCTCAGGCGGTGTCATGGGCGTAGTGGTAAAGGGACCTTCTGAGGAGGATACCCCTTTAAACTTCCGAATGGAAGACCACGGAGCAGTTGTATCTATAAAGTTCAACTTGGATCGACGGATACTGGCCGTCCAGCGTACGCAAACCTCCGTGGAATTTATGAACTTTAACGGGGAAACTTTGGATGCGGAATACTCGCAGAGCTGCAAGAAGAACTGCTATATTTTGGGATTCGTTTGGTGTCAAAATAACGAGGTTGCATTCATAACGGATCACGGTGTTGAATTGTATCACGTTATTCCGGAAAAAAAGACTCTGAAACATCTCAAAAGCACTTCGGCAACAGTACAGTGGTTTGTGTGGTGTTCGCAGAACAAGATCGCTCTGTTAGCTTCCCCACATGGATCACAGTTACTGCCTGTGATTATCAAACCAGGAACGATCAGTAAACTGCCAAAAGTAGAAAGTATGTGAATTTTTCTTTTACATCTGTGAATATCTAGTTTGTAACATTTTTTGGGGATGTCATTTAATAAACTCAGAATTTATTTGCTTTTTTCTCAGTCTTGTATTGTAATAATTCACGTGATAATGTAATTTGAACTACAAATTCTTATTTTCAAATTCTCTTAGCTGAACCTGGACGCATGACTTTAGAAAGAGATGTAACACTGGCCACATTGTACGACGTGCCTGCAGTTTTAATATTAAGGCACCAAAGTGGACCGCAAACGGCTGAAGTTCATGTACACACTTTAAATGGACCAGGACAGGCTCCCGTAAAAAGTCATGTATTGAGGCTCGGTTTATCTGGAAGATTCGCTATGAACATTGTTGACAATTTAATATTGGTTCATCACCAGGTACATTAACAATCAGTGCAACTCGATGAAAGATAAAAGGCTTTATTTTAGGCTTCTCGGAGTTCTCAGGTGTTCGACACCGCTTTGCCCGGAGAAAGTGACGGTTCTGTCACTTACCACACTGCTGTTGCGCCCGCCCGCTCCTTACGATCAGCAAGTTTTGATCTACCAGGGCTGGTAGAACCGCAAACTGTTGTGTGTGAACTATGTATCCTTCGAGATAAACCGCAGCAAAAGGTTTCAAGCCTTAACTTACAATAGATTCGCCTAACTGGGTGTTGTTTCAACCGAATATCGTTATAGATGCGAAATTAGGTTGTTTGTGGCACATTAAACTATGCTTGCCGGAATTATTACAGCAGATTCCTGATTTGGGAGTTTGCACGCAGCTGGCTTTGAGAAGAACTGGTGGCAAACCTGTCTTATTAAAAGTAAGTTTGCTGTGTTATCTACCTTATTTCCCATCTTGCTTGTTAGTTTTTTTTTAATGACCTAATTCATCATATTTTTTCAGTTTCTTCAAAAAATAACTTTGACTAAATATTTCTTTACTTATATTTTTGTCCTGTACATGATTTTTTTGCTGTCGCTGTACATACTGGTAACTTACCCCTTTCCTGTAGTTTTTTAATTTTTCAGCTGCTATTTTTTTTATGCTTCCAACTTCTAATTACTTTATTTTTTTGGCTCGAAAATAGAATTTTTTGTTTGTTTATATAATTTCAATTTTTTTTTAAGAGATTATTTGTTGATTATATTATGAATCCTGCTTTTTTACGTTCTATTTTGGATCTACTCAAAACTAAATAATTTTAACAAAAGATTCTCTATATCAGGACATAGTGAAATCATCTTATGGACAAATTTTTGCTGTTATATTCTGTTTTTATCAGAAAGAAATGAAATTATTATATCAGTTTTTMTGTGAGGTAAATTGAACAAAAATTGCATATTTTATCATGAAAATGGATAATTTTTGTCTGAAAGAGACTGCTGCAAAAGGCATGATTGTTTTTAAAATACGACAAAACTCAGCACGCTTTTTTCAAAACTTATTATCCACAATATTTTATAATTTGACTTGTTTTCAAAACGAATTTTTCGAGATAGGCTCAAAAAATTTGGCATAGTTTATTAGTCACACTGTATTGATGTCATTGCCTATTTTAAGCCCAAGTCAAGGAAAAAATCAATGAAAAAAATTTTAGTTACTTCTTCAACATATGGAGCAACCAAAGCCTCCGTTAGAAAAGCTTCAGGAGTGTTTTAACTACATCAACGCCGTTTACCGCACTTGGGCAGAGGCGGAACTGGCATCTCAGACCGCGACGCCATCTGGAATGTCTCCAAGCCGACAGCCAGCACAACCGCGAGTGCTCATAGATCAAATGGACATGTACACGCAAGTTTTTCAAAAACTGGACTCCGACGATATGTTGGAGAACCTAGAACGTTTGCTCATCACCTACATCACATCGTTGTCGGAGAACAACATTCCAACCCAGCATAGTTTGTGTGAAGCAGTCGTAACGACGGCAGTAAGTGGAGTTTCTCACGCAACCGACATCCTTCTTCCCGTTTGACTGTTCCAGGTTAGGCAAAATAAATTCACCGCACTGCAGCAGATGCTCCAATACGGCGTCATCTCGGATTCCAAACCATTGGCTTGCCTCCTTCTTTCCTTGGCAAATCTTCATCCTGCAGCATCACAGCTTGCTCTGGACATGCTGGCGAGGCTAGGTAAATATGACCGTCATCTTGTCTGATCATGTTAAGTTGGTTTGTTTGAAGGTGCGGACGAGGAGATCCAAGAAATCTTGTTGAGTCAAGGACAGGTTATAGCTGCACTGAAGCTGACCCAAGAGAATGCGAATCCTAGGAAGTACCTGCAGGCCGCGCAAGGCACTGGTGATCCGATGACATTCCACAGCACCTACCACTATTTCAAGTCGATGCCGCAGTTTTCTAATTCTTTTAAAAAAGGTACAAGGATGGGGATGTTTTCACYKCTTACTTAATTGGTTGTTTTAGATGAACGCTTAAATGCTTTTGTGCAGCATTACAAGGAGCTGTTTGCAGATAAAGAAGACTGACCAAAGAATTTGTTATCGTAACTAAAATTATTATGATCTGTAAGAAAATGCCTTTTTATGTAAGTAATAAATCTTATTATACGACTATATTATTACACGAAAGTTTCTGAATGATCATGAGCCTCATTTGGTATTATACAAGGTGTCCTCGAAATACACCGACAATGTTTGACAGAAAACGCAATTTTAAAAACTTTTTCAAATAAAAAAAATTCTGAAAAATACCACTTTTTTAATAGAATTGTTAGGTCTGTTGATTTTTAGACAAAGCTAATACAGTTTTGTAATCTTTAATCAATTCTAAATAAAACATGTCGCTTTGAAGCTTGCCGTAAAACTACTCTTTACTCAATTAAACCATGTTATTTTTTTAAATTCGGATTATCTGTTCTGATCAAAAAAAATTAATCTTGATGGTCCAGATGGTTTCAATTGTTATTGGCGAGATTCAAGGAGATTCAAAAGAAGAAGGAAGGGGTGCCTTTACAAAAGCAGGTGTTTTAACATTGGCTTACCCATCAACATGAATAAACAGTCGAGACAAATTTAATGCTTTTTTTAAATAACAATTACGACGAGATTTCATTTTCCAACAAAATAATAATGTCGAATTATTAGAGTGCCCCTCTTGTTCACCTGACATGAACCCAATTGAAAAGCTTTGATGTATCTTAGTTCAGCTCAATAAAAGTTGCCATTTTCACTCCGACCTGTCCACAAATGTGGTGCAATCAATTGTGGTATCAATGAATCTAGGGATGATGATCTATTTCTCAAATGCTTTATTTAGAATATTATTTGACAATACAGGTACTGCTTAATACTTACAATAACTTCAATACTAACATATTTATAAAAATGATTTCTGTAGGTACAAAATGTAGTGTCACATGGAGAAAAGCTATGCTTGCTACAAAAAAAAAAGACGGGAGATAGTGATAAAGCTAGGCCAAACTCAGGTTAGTTTGATACACCAAGTACTAGTAATCTATGAGTACCTTCGACAAGTTATTCAAGTATAATATTAAGCAGGCCTAGTTAAGAAAGTAGTCTAATTGTTTACTTTGCTGTTAAGTACTTGAACTCAAGTGGAGCGTAGCTTTTAGATTTTTCACGAAATGATCACAGAGATGTGTTTTTAAAACAGAACTATAACCAAATGATTTTTCACACACATTGCATTTGTATGGCTTCTCACCTGTATGCACCCGTAAATGCCGCGTTAAACTTGAACGGTCGGTAAAAGATTTACTACACAATTTGCATTTGTGTGGTTTCTCGCCAGAATGAATTTTTAAATGATCCGTTAGATGCATATTACGACTAAATGATTTGCCACACAGGTTACATTTGTAATGTTTCTCACCCGCATGGCGGATCTTTAAATGGCTTGTTAATTGTGATTTTTGACTGAACAATTTGCTACACAAACTGCATTCGTATCGCTTCTCACCAGTGTGTATGTTCATATGCCTAGCTAAATTATATTTATCATAAAATGATTTTCCACACACACTGCATTTGCATGGATTCTCGTCGGAATGGGTACTGCTGAAATGAGATTTTAAACCTGAATTGAAACTAAAGGATTTGTCACATAAATCGCATTTATACGGTTTCTCCCCGGTATGGATTCGCGAATGCAGTTTTAGATGTACAGCTTGGCCAAACGATTTGTCACACAAGTCGCATTTGAATGGTTTCTGATCAGAATGGACACTGTTAAAATGTGATTTTAAACTTGATCGGGAACTGTATGATTTATCGCACAAATCGCATTTGAATGGTTTTTCGCCTGAATGAACGATTGAATGTTGCTTTAAATGCATATTTTGTCTAAACGATTTACCACACAAATTGCATTTATATGGCTTCTCACCAGAATGAATCCTTAAATGTCGTGTCAAACTTATACTAGCAGTAAATGATTTACTACACACTTTACATTTGTACAACTTCTGACCAGAACTTGAAATATCACTCAATTTTAACTTTTTTTGCTCCTGCGTTGTACTGGATGAGTCAGAAGAATGTTCTTCCAAACTGGAATTGTCCACTTCCTCTTTCAATTCATTTTCCACTGTGACAACATACTCTCTCATTTCTCGTTTATCTTTGTTGATATCATTATCTTCTGCTTTGGAATCTTCTTCCACCGTGACAATGTAATAAACTTCAATTTCCTGATCACTTTTTGAATTTTCGTCTTCCATGATGTCGTCTGTTTCAGTTTTTATATATACAGTTTCTTTCTTATCTTCGTAATTAACCTGTTCATCCTTGCAAATGCCTTCCAAATCGTACTCTTCAATTTCCTGTTCGACTTTGCATTTTTCAGTTTCTGATTCATTTTTATAAATTTCGTATTCAACCAAGGAATTTTCTTCTGCCATGGTGTCGTCTACTTCACTCTTTATATATACAATTTCTTTCTTAACTTCATGATTATTTTCTTCACTTGCAGCACAAATTTGTTCGGATTCTTCCAGTTTTATATCCATTGTTTTGTCGTCCAGTTGTTTCTCCATGTTCTCAGTATTACTGTACTGAAAAATAAAACTTATTTCTTATTTTTTTCTAATTTAAATATGATGTACCTACTTGAGAAGAAAAAAATAAACTATTTGGAACTACATAATGCGCACATTGGCTGCATTGATCGTCCTATATGAGTGTGTTTTGATGCAAATTTAGGTGTTGTTTTTTTACTGAGCGCTTTTTTTTGTCTTATAGGTACCTATAGTTTCGTTAACAGTTTTCTCAAGTATAATCCTCTATTGAATGGTGCAAACTGATAAGAATTTTATCCATGTTTCTTGCATTATTCATTTTGATCTTTAGAAATAATTCTACTGTTTTCCCTTTAATGTTACCTATTACTAGAATATGTTACGACGTACTTACTGTCTACAACTCTATTATGTTTTTCACAAATCAACCACTAGTTGGCCCAAATATATGAAAAACAAGAAATATAAACATTAAACATAACCTTTTCTTGTTCTTCTTGACAGTAGGTCCATGGAAAATTAGGTTAATCCTTAATCATATCTTGTTCTGGATATTTTTCTGCTAAAAGTGTGTTTGTCTTGTTCTTGGATTTACGGTTGATAATGTCAACGGAAAAAAAATGTTTTGTACCAGCATGTGTAAACAGTAATATTAATGCTCCAGAAAAAAAATTTGTAATTGTACCTTTTGCAAAATCTAGAAGAAAAGCATGGTGTGATGTAGTAGGTGTACCAGTAACAGCAAGCCATAGATTATACTGCTGTGAGGATCACTTTAAGGTAATTTTTTTCCATTGCGCAGTCTTTTTTTAATTGCTACGTATGTATAAATTGCAGTTTGAGGAAGATGCGGAAAACTGGATGTATTATATAACAATTGGCGATCAACTGAAACTGAAAAATAATGTAGTTCCACATTTGAATCTTCATGGAGAAAATACTGTAACCCCACAACTACATCAGATTACAAGTTCTGCAAAAAAGCGGAAAATGGAGGTGAAAAAAATGTTGAGCGAGACACACAAACATTTCTCAAGACAACTGGTTTTTGACAGTGAGCCAAGCATCAGCTTTCTTACTCTCTTACCTATGCAGCCAGATGTAGGCCTGGAGCTTTTGCCATCAGAGAAAATTATGCAAATGGTAGATGCAAGTGTGCAAGTATGTGTAGCGGCCAAAAGTATTTTAACCCAAACTGAACTGAGTCCATCATGTGTATCAACGAATAGTGATTTCGTTCCAACAAAATCAATTGCAAAAAGTAGCAGCAACTCTGGAATGCCACATGCTTCAAGAATGGAGTGGAAAGTGGAAAGGGAAATCGAAATCTGCGACATCATCACAGAAGGAAATATTAAAACTGAAGAAGAAACTAAAGCGTATGGAGTCAAAGTGGAAAAGGAGATTAGCAAAAGTGGACAGGACATTGAAGTGTGTGATATTAATTTCGAGGACAATTACAAAGATGAATTTGAGGAGAGTGATTTCTTAATTGAAGAGAATTGTAAAACAGAAGAAATTGAAGTACATGAGATCAACTTGGACAGCATTATCAAAGTGGAACAAGAAACCAAAGGGTGTAATGATATAATGAAGGACAATTTCGAACCTGAAACAAGTGAAAAAAGAAATCTAAAGGTTCTTTTTAGTGAGAAACCATCAAACCAGTGTAACTTGTGTGGCAAATTATTTGATCATAAATATAAAGTAACACGGCATTTAAAGATTCATCTTGATGAGAAGCCACACAAATGCAATGTGTGCGGAAAATCATTTATTAAAAGATCAGTTTTAATAGGGCATTTGAAAGTTCATGTTGGTGAAAAGCCCTACAAATGCAAATTGTGTAGTAAATCATTTACGGATGATTCAAATTTAAGGCGACATTCAAAAACTCATTCTGGTGAGAAGCCACACCAATGCAATTTTTGTGGCAAATCATTTTATCACAAGTCGTATTTAACACAACATTATTTAACAGTTCATTCTGATGAGAAGCCATACAAATGCAAATTGTGTAGTAAATCATTTGCTAAAAGTTCAAGTTTGACATACCATTTAATGATTCATTCTGGCGAGAAGCCACATGAATGCTTTTTGTGTGGCAAATCATTTAGGCAAGGTGTACAATTAAAACAACATTTAAGAATCCATACTGGTGAAAAACCATATACGTGTGATTTGTGTGACAGATCATTTAGTTGTAGTTCAAATTTAAGGTCACATACCAACAGTATTCATTCAGGTCAGCAGAAATCATACAAATGCAAATTATGTAGCAAATCTTTTTGTCACACATATAATTTTGTGCAACATTTACGAATACACACTGGTGAAAAATAAGTCATACAATTGGAGCATTCCATGCAAACTCATCTAGCTGGAAATCTCTCACTGCCTTAGATTTGGATTAAACTTTCTTGGGACGTTTGTTTTGATGTAAAAAACTAAAATAACGTACCATTTGCAGAAATATAAAAACTTAGCAACAAATTTTCATTTTTCTTGAACAAAGCTTTTAGACATCTTCATATTTTTTGATGACCCTCTAGTATCTTTCTAGTTGAATGTAGTGAGCTAATTTTTTGTGGATATTTTATTCTGTTCATACAAGTATTGGAAGTCGATAAAACATTCAGATTGTTATTTGTAGTCCCACCGAATGAAAACAAAGCTCAAATCTTTGAATTTTGATTTGTAAAATTTGAAAATATTTTTCTCTAAACAAAAATGGTTAACACATTTCTGATGTTTGTTGAAAACAGAATAAAATGGCCACAGAAATTTAGCTTATTCTCAACTAGAAGAAAGCTAAAATAGTATAAATTACAAGAAAATGTCTTCTGAAAGCTCTTGCTCAAGAAAAATAAAAGTTTGCTGTAAATTGTAATATTTACGTTTTTATAAAAAGTATGTTTTCTTAGCCAACTCATAAGTTCAAGAATGTAATGATATCTCTCTAGATATCAGGAGAGTCGAAAGATATGTATTTTCTACATTTAAAAAATTAAATAACGGTACATTAGCTTCTTTGATACCAAGACTGACCTGTCTACAGTTTTTTTAATGTGGAAATGGTGCGGCCTCCAATTTTATTTAGTTATTTAGTACAAATATAATTATTGTAACAATTCATTTAGTTGTAAATCTAATTTAAAATATACAATATGGTGAACAGTATATCTTGTTTGTTTTGTTTGAATCTGGTACCTTAACATACCACAGCAAAATGGCCTACATCTACGTCACACTAATACAACTCATTATAAGAGTAAAAGTAGCGACCTTAAATAAGCATTTGATTTAGCCCATATCCCGAAAGTGTTACCAAAACGAATGACCGAACAGAATCAGTGGGTAGGTTCCGATCCTATTCTCTATGTTAAAGTTGATGTTAGGTAAAATCAATCCAGTAACCATAACAACGCCTTAAATTGGGGTATGTGATTGGTTTAGATTTTAAAAATAAGAGTTGATTTTAGCTTAAAATAGAGAGGAGAAACCGGCCTGATGTAATTCCATATAGTTTAGTTGCAAAGTGAATTCAAGAAAAGTACTATACTGTAGGATATTTGACTTTTTTATGGACAATATGRCCGCCATTATAGTGACCCCAGGTAAATCTGACTGCTACAGAGCYCTATACAAATAATGACAGGGCACTACAGCACATTTCCATTCGTATTGCTTGATTGAAAACTAAAAGGTTTTGGTAGTTTCGTACTACTGTGTGCAAAATAGGTAGTCTTCGAAACAGTCAAAAAAGAAATATATAGGAATCTGAAGCAACTGCCAAAAATATTTTTTGCATCGACCTGGCAACACTGTAGCGTTGTCTATGGTCTATATAGTCATCATTCATTGTCTGTTATGGTCCTGGTATTGATATTTTTTTGTCATAGTGCACTTATAAAAGTATATATAGTCTATAGTAGCTCTTTTCATATTCAATGTTAACCAGTTTAAAATATGTAAGTACCTTCTGATTTAGTGTTTTAATGTTAAGTCTGAATATCTGTAGGTCAATAAAATTATTTACTCATGTAGGTCAGTAACATTAAAACTAGGCTTCCCAAAAACATTGTTCCTTTTGAAAAATAGTGCAATAATTAAATGAGATAATATTTATATTTTCAGTAAACATGGAGATGAAAATGTGTATCAAGGAAATGAAAATAAAATTGGAAGATCTCGAAGAATTTTGCGTAGAAAATACAGAGCAATCACAATCTTTCCAAACAGTCAGCTGTGCTGCTAATGAGCAAAATAATTATGAAGTTAAGAGAGAAGTTATACATATAAAAACTGAAATAGATGGCATCACAGAGGAGGAACCGGAAACTCAAGTGTATGATGACAAAATGATGGAGATTTACAAAAATGAATCGGAAATTGAAAGTTGTATTAGTTTAAACAGAACTTGTAATAACGAATCGGATTTCAAGGTGTACAATCACAAAGATGAAAAGGTTTTCGAGGAATGTGATGTCAAGATGGAAGATAACTGCAAAGTAGAAGAACCTGAAGTACATGAGATCAATTTGGATAGCAATGTCAAAATTGAACAAGAAACTGAAGAGGGTAATGATGTTATAGAGAAAGATAATTTTAATGCAGTAACAAGTATAAAAAGAAACTTAAAAATTATTCAGAAACCATACAAATGCAAATTGTGTAGTAAATCATTTAAAAAAAAATCGATTTTAGCACAACATTTTAGGGTTCATTCTGGCGAGAAGCCCTACAAATGCAATATTTGTGGCAAGTCATTTTCTCAAAAATCAAATTTTACACTACATTATTTGAGGATTCATTCTGATGAGAAGCCATACAATTGCAAATTGTGTAGTAAATCATTTGCTGATAGTACAACTCTAGGACGACATTTAAAGATTCATTCTAATGAGAAACCACATCAATGCAATTTTTGTAGCAAATCATTTAATCAAAAATCAAATTTGACACAACATTATTTGAGAATTCATTCGAATGAGAAGCAACACAAATGCAAATCGTGTAGTAGATCGTTTACTGATAAAACAAGTTTAATACGACATTTAAGGATTCACACTGGTGAGAAGCCATATAAATGCAATTTGTGTGGCACATCATTTAGTCATCATTCAAGTTTAGCAGCACACTTAAGGATTCACTCGGGCGAGAAGCCGTACAAATGCGATTTTTGTGACAAGTCATTTGCTCAAAAATCGAACTTAACAATACATTTAGGGACTCATTCTGATGAGAAGCTATACAAATGCAAACTGTGTAGTAAGTCTTTTACTACTAATTCAAGTTTAACACGACATTTAATGATTCATTCCGGCGAGAAGCCGTATAAATGCAATTTGTGTGAGAAATCATTTAACCAAAGTATGCATTTAATACAACATAGAAAAACCCATTCCTCCGAGAAACAGTATAAATGCAATCTGTGTGAGAAGTCATATAGGTGTAGTGTAAGTTTAAAATCACATTTAAACAGTATCCACTCTGATGAAAAACGATTCAAATGCAATTTGTGTGACGCAACATTTAATCTTAGTTCAAGTTTGAAAGTACATTTCAATTCCCATTCTGTTGAAAAACAACACAAATGTGACTTGTGTAATAAACTATTTAAGCAAAAATCAAGTTTAAAAGTGCATTTAAGATGCCACAATGGTGAGAAGCCATACAAATGCGAATTATGCAGTAAATCATTCAATCTGAATTCAACTTTAAGAAGACATTTAAAAGTGCATACTGGCGAGAAGCCATACGTATGCAGCCAGTGTGGCAGATCATTTTATAACAATTATCTTCTTAAACGACATTTAAGAATACACAGTGGTGACAAGTCCTAGAATATGTGTAGCGTAGAAATATACTATTAGTGCAACAATTCATTTTATTGTAAATCTATTATGTAATAAAACATTTTTAGAGTAAACAGTATATCGTGTCTTTTTGTAGTCATTATTATTAGAAGTGATCAGTGGTGGTTTGTTGAGAACTACAGCACTAGCAATGAATTTCAAAAATAAACAGTTCTTATGGATGTGTGTGTCATAAGGACTGTCTCGAAAAAAATTCGAAAATTTTAGATGGCTGTGACGTTTTAGAAACGTCAAATATTTGTCATTGTCATTTTGTGCTGGTTAGTACGTAAGTTTAAAAATCTAGACGAAAGGTATTTCATTGGTACTTTTTGCAACGAAAGGCACTTCATTGCAAAAAGTGCCAAAACTTACAGAAAAGCAGGAAAAAATTATTAAAACCCAAGCCCGAAAGCGGCACAATTTAATTGGGGAAACACGTCCTTGCTTGATTCACAATATTATACTGCTTTTAAGCGAGAGATTGTTCTCGAGTCTGAAACAACTATCAGTGTAGAAAAATTTAGGAAAAAGTTTCTTGTGTGGCAGGCAACCTGTCAATGCGGGTATCACACTGAGTGCTTTGTTACCACAGGAACAATTAATACTGAAATTTACATCAAAGAATGTTTGAAAAAATGCTTGCTTTTTTTTCCAAGGAAGCATGAAGGAGTCACATTATTTTGGCCAGATTTAGCTTCTGCTCATTATGCAAAGAATGTAAAAAATTTATTGATGAATAGACAAATTTTGTAGAGAAAGAAGTAAATCTACCTAATGTGCCAAGGTGTTGACCAATTAAAAAATATCGGGCTTTTTGCAAAAAGAAGTTACAAAAAACTGAAGAAGCAGCCACTGGCACCAAAGATTTTGCTTTTAAATGGAAAAGGGCAAGTAGGGAGATTGCTGATAGAACTGCCAGGAATTTAATGAATAACATTTGAAAAAATTAAAATGTTACTACATTATGTTAAACAAAATTTTAGAAAGTGTATTTTTCTATATGTGTAATAGCTTGAAACAAAAAAATATATCCAGCGGTACAAAATTTCCGGATTTTAAACGAGATAAGCCTTACATGCATGCACAAATACCTATTGAAAATAATCCCTAATGTTTTGAATAATAGTATAATTTATAAATTTCCCTGGGAGCAGAATTAGTGCAAAAAATACCAAGCAGAACTATAGACGTCATATGTTCACATAATGTGAATGGCTACTGCTGATGTGAATGTGACAGGTCCAGTGCTGCCTCCTTTAAATTTAAAACTGTGCTGAGTCACCACCAAAAGTGTTCTGAATTAGAAAAAATTGTGCTGAAAGGCAAGAGTTTCAAAAAACAAGTATACAGGGTGTCCCAAAATTAGCTTGTCAAACTTCAGCAGTAGAGTCTGTGCTTAAAAATCATGTTAAAAAATTTAATAAACACATATCAAGAAATGCTTTCTAAGGGAGCTAGTGTCCCTTAAGGGGGTTATGATTAAATATCTCTGAAACTAATGATGGTAAAGGGTGAAGTCCCTTGCCTCCCTGAATTATCTTATCTGTGCCAAGTGTTGTTGTTCTGAATTATTGCAGATTCTACCCTTATTTTAGTTAAGTCATAAGAATTAAGTAACTCGTTTATGTGTATTACTAGTCTGGATGAGTTTTGAACGAAAGTATTTTTGTTTGAACATTCATTTTATGTCGTGGTATATAGGTTAATAATAAAAAGCATTGCAAAATAGTTCCATACTTAAGTGAAAAAACTTCTATATTTTCAGTAAACATGGAGAAACAACTGAATAACAAAGAAGAATTTTGCTTAGAAAATGCGTCACAATTGCAAACTTTCCGAATGTTCCACTGTCCTACAGATGAGCAAAATAATTATGAAGTTAATAAAGAAATTGTATATATAAAAACTGAAATAGACGGCATCAAGGAAGAAGAAAATTCTACAGAAAAACAGGAAATTCACATGTATAATGTCAAAACGATTTACAAGGATGCATCAGAAATTGAAAGTTATATCAGCTTAGATAGAACTTATTATAAGGAACCGGAAATTAAAGTCAACGATATTAATATTGAAGATATTCATAAAGATGAACCAGTATTTCACGACTCTGATGGTGTGATGGAGCAGTATGGAAAAGCTGAAGAAATTCAAGTGTATGATAATAATTTGGACAGCATTGTCAACGTTGAACAAGAAACTGAAGAGCATCATGATGTTACAGAGAAAAATAATTTTAACGTAGTAACATGTGCAGAAAGTGCGAAACCACACAAATGCATTTTGTGTAGCAAATCATTTAATAAAAAATCAGTTTTAGCACTACATTTAAAGATTCATTCTGGTGAAAAGCCATATCAATGCAATATTTGTACTAAATCATTTAATCAAAAATCAAATTTAACACAACATTTGAGGGTTCATTCTGGTGAGAAGCCACACAAATGCAGCCTATGTGATAAATCATTTAGTCAATACTCAAGTTTAACAGCACATTCAAGGATTCATTCTGGTGAGAAGTCATTTAACTGCAATTTTTGTAGCAAATCATTTTATCAAAAATCGAACCTAAAACTACATTATTCAAGGACGCATTCTGATCAGCAACCATACAAATGCAAACTGTGTAGTAAATCTTTTAGTGATAATTCAAGTTTGACACGACATTTAAGAACTCATTCTGGCGAGAAGCCATACAAATGCAATGTTTGTGGCAGACCATTTACTCAAAGTGTACATTTAAAAGAACATTTAAGGATCCATTCCGGTGAAAAACCATATAAATGCGATTTGTGTGACAAACCATATAGTACTAGTACAAGTTTAAAATCACATTTTAAGAGTGTTCATTCTGAAGAGAAACGATTCAAATGCGATTTGTGTGAAAAATCATTTACTTTTAGTTCAAACCTAAAAGCTCATTACAATTCCCATTCTGCTGAAAAGCAATACAAATGCACTTTGTGTTGTAAACTATTTACTCACAAATCAAGTTTAACAATACATTTAAGATGCCACACAGGTGAGATGCCATATAAATGCGAATTATGTAGTAAATCATTTAATCAAACGTCGACTTTAACAAGACATTTAAAAGTACACAGTGACGAGAAGCCATATAAATGCAATTTCTGCAGCACATCTTTTAATTGCAAGTATAATTTTAGGCGGCATTTGAGAATACATGCTGGTGAGAAGTCCTAGAATAGAAGTTTATGTAACAAATATTTTTTCATGAATGATGTAATATTTAATACAACAGAATGGTGAGATACAAATGCAATTAATGTGACAATTCATTTAGTTGTAAATCTAATATGTAATAAAATTGTCTTGTTTTTTTTGTAGTATTTTAATTATTGCCGTTGTCTCTCAAATCATTATTATGCCTGACAATAAAAGAATTTTTGTAGTGTTTTTTTTCTTTTTGTTCTTAAAGGTTTCCTTCCAAATGTACTTCAGTTACAATGTCATCTGACTCATATGGCATTCTTGCTTTTGAGGAGTACAGTACTCAAACTATGGTGTTTTGAGACTACCTGCTGAAGTTTAATTATTATTAAGACCAAAAGTAAGCGGGATCTATCCAGCTAAAATATGACTGGTTTTTAAGCATGTCTAAATAAATTTAATTTTTGTGGAGAAATTTCTAGTGCTGTTTACGCTACTAATAATTTCCTAGTAGAGAATCCACGAATGGTAATAAAGGAAGTGACAAAAGCTACTTAGTACTGAAGTGCCCACAATTGACAAATGCTGCCTGACAAGCCTGACGGTTGTGTTTTAACATGATTTTAGTAAAAAAAGCTGTAAAGTAGAAGCAATGAAGTTTGAAATTATAAAACTATTTACTGAACCTAGAGAAAGGTAATACAAAAAAGTTAAAACATTTCAAATCATCTTAATTAGAAGAACGAACCTGTTGTGGTGCTAATTGACTATTTGCAGTGGGTTTCTTTTTTTGTTATTCAGTTACTCATCCTTCCCAAATGCATTTGTAGCCATCACTGCTCCCCTAGTTCGCTACAACGACCACCAGGGGGCGGTGGCGCTCACTTGGGAATCACTGGTGTATCGCATCGTTTCGGATTCAAGGTCTGTCTCTTTCGTTTATATTTGTATAACAACGTGACTAAAACTTCCATAAAAATGAAAACATCGACGACTTTCGATGTCAATACATCGATGTTGCCATCCCTAGTCAAGCAATATCGTTGTCAATGGTGGGATTGTCTATATATTAAACATCTATGGTTGTGGTATTGAGATTTTTGTTATTTTTTGTCACGAAATCACGCTAGTATTTATACAAGTACATGTATAGTCTATAGTGGTTTTTGCAGTGGTCACATCCATACTTTAAATTGTTATTAAGTAAGTATGTATTGGTTTAGTGTTAATAAGTCTGAATATCCGCAGACCAATGGTCATACACATATTTTTTTTTTGTAATAATAAGGAATGTCTATTGTGTACCATTAAATGTTTTAAAGTTTCTCAATTATTGTATTGGTGTTAAAGTAAATTATTTTTGTCTGATTGTTCATTTTATTTCATTGTAGCATCATTCACTAATATTATCTAGGTTAATTTTAAACAAAATCACAAAAACTTCCCCCTGTTGAAAAATAGTTCCATAATTAAGAAAAATAACTTTTATATTTTCAGTAAAATGGAGAATCAGCTGAGTAACAAAGGAGTAGATATAAAATTGGAAGATCCCGAACAATTTTGTGAGGAAAATATAGCACAACTACAAAGTTTCCAAAAATTCACTTGTGCCTCAGATGACCAGAATAATTACGAAGATAAGAAAGAAACTGTATTTAAAAGAACTGAAATATATTATGATGTCATGGCAGAAGAAAATTATAGAGCTGAATCAAAAATTGAGGTGTACAATATCAAAGTGGAAGAGGGGATTTGCAAAAATGAACCAGAAATTAAAAGTTGTATGAGTTTAAAGATAAATTATAAAAACGAACAGGAAATTGAGGTGAATAATATTAATTTCGAAGGCATTTGCAAACATGAAAAGATCTTTGAATATGATAATGATATTTGTGATGTCAACGAAACAGAAGAAATTGAAATACATGAGATCAATTTGGACAGCATTGTCAAAACTGAAGGCAATTATTGTGAGAAACCATACACATGTAAATTGTGTAATAAATCATTTACTGATAGTTCAGGTTTAACACAACATTTAAAAATTCATTCTGCTGAAAAGCTATACAAATGCACTTCTTGTAGCAAATCATTTTATCAAAAATCAAATTTAATACAACATTATTCAGGTACTCTTTCTTCTGAGAAACCATGCAAATGCAAACTTTGTAGCAAATCGTTTCCTAATAGTTCAAGTTTAACACAGCATTTAAGAATTCATTCTGGAGAGAGGCCTTATAAATGCCATTTGTGTAGCAGATCATATACTCACAATTCAACTTTAACACAACACTTGAGGACCCATTCTGGCGAGAAGCCATATAACTGCAGTCTTTGTAGCAAATCATTTTATCAAAAATATAACTTAAACCTACATTTAAGGACTCATTCTAATGAAAAACAATACAAATGCAAATTGTGTGGCAAATCATTTACTGATAAATCAACTTTAACACGACATTTAAGAACTCATTCTGGTGAGAAGCCATATGAATGTAAAGAGTGTGGTAGATCATTTAGTCAAAATTCAGCTTTAATACAACATGCAAGGATCCATACTGGCGAGAAGCCTTACAAATGCGATTTGTGTGATAAATCATGCAACACTAACACAGGATTAAAATCACATTTGAAGAGTGTCCATTCCGATGAAAGGCCATACAAATGCAATTTGTGTGATAAATCGTTTACTTTTAATTCAAGTTTAAAAGCACATTTCAGTTGCCATTCTCCTGAAAAGCAATACAAATGCAACTTGTGTAGTAAACTGTTTAATCACAAAGGAAGTTTAACAGTGCATTTAAAATGCCACACAGGTGAGATGCCATATAAGTGCAAACTTTGCAGTAAATCATTTAATCTAAAATCAACCTTAACAAGACATTTAAAAGTGCACACGGGTGAGAAGCCGTATAAATGCCATGTGTGTTGCAAGTTGTTTATCCAAAAACCAAATTTAAAAAGGCATCTAAGAATACACACTGATGATAAGTCCTAAAATAACCATTTTAGCAAATATTTTTTCTTAAATCTAGTTTAGGACATTTAAACATTCAAGGAACAGAATGGAAGTGATACAAATACAATTAATGTAACAAACAATTTAGCTGTAAATCTAATATATTATATAATAAAAGAGCTGTTCCCAATGTAGAAAATAGTGACAATAAACAAATTTTTGTACTGGTTTACTCCGTATTTTTATTTTTTAAAAGGCTCCCCCCAATAAATGTATTTAGTATGAAGTTTGAATACTGACAGGTGAATGGTTATAATTTTTGTAATAATAAGCAGATGTCTACTGTTATTTGTTTTCTGAATTGTTATTACCCTAATTTAGGTAAAATCAAGGATTTAACTCGTTTACCTGTACAACTAACCTGGAATAGTGTTAAAGTAAAAAGTAAATAGCTTTTGTTTGATTATTTATGTCGTTGTATTACCATTCACTAATATTATTTAGGTCCATTTGAAACATCAAAGCTAGGTGTTGTAAAAACTTTCTGCTATTAAAAAACAGTTCCACGATTAAGTGAAATAAGACTTATATTTTCAGTTAACAAACACTGGTAACATGGAGGAGCATATCAAAAAGGTGGATATAAAATTAGAAGATGGCAAACAATTTTATGTAGAAAATACTCTACAGACGCAAACTTTTCAAATGTTCAAGAGTGCTGCAAGTGAGCAAAATAATCATGAAGTTAATAAAGGAATTGTACACATAAAAACCGAAATAGATGACTCCGTGAAAGAAGAAAGTTCCAATATTGAACAGGAAGAAATGTACTACAAAAATGAACAGGTATTTAAAGAACAGGATGTCATGATGGAAGATAATTGCAAAACAGAAGAAATTGAAGTACATGATATTAATCTGGATGGCAGTGACAAAGTTAAACAAGAAACTGAAGAGCATAATGATGTCACAGCGAAAGATAACTTCAAAACAGAAGCCAGTGTAAAAAGAAATCTAAAGTCAATTTTTAGTGAGAAATCGTATAAATGCAAACTGTGTAGTAAATCGTTTACTGATAGTTCATGTTTAACAGTACATTCAAGGACTCATTCTGGCGAGAAGCCGTATAAATGCGATTTGTGTGGCAGGAAATTTAGTCAATGTGTGCATTTAAAACAACATTTAAGAACTCACTCTGGTGAGAAACTATTCAAATGCAGTTTATGTGACAAATCATTTAGTGTTAGCGCAGGTTTAAAGTTACATTCCAGCAGCGTTCATTCTGATGAAAAACCATTTAAGTGCAATTTCTGTCATAAATCATTTAGTTTTAATTCAAGTTTAAAAGCACATTTCAACAGTATCCATGCTAATGAAAAGCCATACAAGTGCAAATTTTGCAAATCATCATTTAATCAAGAATCACATTTAACAGTACATTTGCAATGCCACACTGATGAGAAGCCATACAAATGTGAATTGTGTAGCAAATCATTTAATTTAAAATTAACTTTAACAAGACATTTAATAGTACATACTGGTGGGAAGCCATACGAATGTAATTTATGTAGCAGATCATTTAGTCGCAAATATAATTTTTTACGACATTCAAAAACACACACTGGGGAAAAATGATACAAATGCATATATTGTAATTCATCAGCTGTAAATTTAATGTTAAATAAACAGTCGCAGAGTACACAGATCTTGTTTTTTTTAGTTATCTGGTTTCATTATCAAATCATTGCAAGACCTGAAACTACAGGGTCGCTACAAAGTATGGAACCAGCAGAATATTTCAGGTTCTGTTCGACAGATTTTCTTGAAATCATGCATGGGCATATGGGTAATTAAAATGCATTTTCTGGAATTGTTTCAACTTTTTTTATTTTTTTAATGGGAAGGGGGTCAAAAGGATATTTTTTCCTGATTTATAAAATGTCATACTTGTACAATTTATTGCTTTTGAGTTGAGAAGAGTGTAAATACCATAATTGAGCCTGACAAAGAACGAAAAGAATGTAAAAAATTTTCTTTATCGCTAAAATGAACAAAAAAGCCAGGTATTACCGCTTTTCCTTTACTGGTGATAATTTTCGTCTTATTTGATCAATTTATTGTGAATGGGGGATTTTAGGCTTACAGACTATAAGCCACCATGTAGCGAAAACTCGAGGTCAATCGTACCCTTAGGAGCCGAGACCTCACTATACAGGGTCGGACAGACAGGCAGAGCCATTTTGAGTGGGTTGCACTAAAAAGAGCATGCTTTTTTAAGACAGTTTATTGTTACCCTGAATTATATTACAAATTACAACACTGTAAAATCTGCTAAAATAACATAAAACTTTGAGTTTCTTTTTTAAATGATCACTTTATACAAACATTACGTAAAAATATTATTAAATAAATTACAGTTACAAAATTATAATACAATACAAGGGAATGATTGTGTTAATAAATGCTTAAAAATGTAATAACAATACTTTTAGGTAAGTATATTGTGCCGAGTAAAATATCCCCTGGAATGTTTAAAATAAAACCTATTTTTCAAAATGGAATTATTGTTAACGATCATATGAGGTGACAGTAACTGTTTTAGTGATATTTTTTGTATTACGAGAATTAATATCAAATTAGGATAATTTAGTGCAGTTAGAAATCTATTAATTCAGTTATGTTAAAAAAAAACAAAGATAACAAATTACGTATAACTAATCTGCAGTCTTAGTAGCCCTTTTAACAGTGGCAAAATATATTGGACCGTTCGTTGTTACAACTACCATGATTTCTAACACTTGAAGGGTCATTCATACTTTATTGAAAAATTTGGAAATTATGAGGCAAATATAAAATCTATTATGTTTTTAATTGTGACTTCAAACTATTGCGAATCACAACAAATAAATTCTCAAAATTGGATTCCAAAAAAATTTAGTGCAACATTTATTCACAAATTTACCTGGTGTACCCTAAAATAACAGCCACGATTCTCCTAACTGTTGATATATGTTTATATAAAGCCTCTTCTCTGGATAAACATGATTATACTCTGTAATATTTGGCGAAATTTGACTCTAGACTCAGACCTTATACTTTCCTTTCTGGCAATTACAAACGATTAGATCATGAAGATTTCATTGTGGTGTTGCAGCATGAACTGCGTGAACATATTTATGGGTCCTATCGCCGACAGCGACATCGACACATTTTCCGACCACACCAAGTTAGGCCCGAAAACGACAGCAAGATTCTGCGCCGTCATTTTGTTCAAATCGGCACGCTCCGTTACCTAAAAAGAGCGATTAAGCAAAAAATATTTTTTTTTTTAATGAAGTACTCACCCTAGATAAAAAACTCACGATGTATTTCAAAACGTGGTAGTTATCTTCGGGTAGTTTTTCCATCAATAATATCGAAACTTGTCGCAACACTTCATCTTTGTTCCAACCTGGAATATATAAATTGTGAAAAATGCACGAAGGTAATTTTTTTAACCATCTTACTTTGAAAGAGCACAATTTCATCGTACAACTCAAAAGTTAACAGTGGCTCCTTTAATTCCCGCAGAAATGTTTTTAACAAACATGCAGCTTCATGTGCATCATTAAAAGTGAGCGATTCACCACGATTTGCAGACTCCTTCAAATCCTTAATTTTCACAGTATTCGCAGATCTCCTGAATATGCCTTCCGTTTCTAGGGCTGTAATTATATCAAATTTTAACCAACAAATTCCCGATGAATCGGTCATTGCATACYATCTGGTTTGTCTAGATATTCTATACAYTGCCTGACTACTGGAGGAATGACTACGTTGTAATGTTGCTTTATAAACTGGAGGGTGACTCCAAACTGCTGTGTGGGAGACTGAGGTATGGAAGCATTGTCACTTGTTGTCTTTGTAATGCCACCTAGTTTCCTGTCATGCCTAAAACCAACGGCAAAAATTCCCATTACATCTTGTGTAAAAGTTGAACCGGCAACCTTATAAAATTCCCTAAATCTAGGGAGACTTAAGAACGTGGCAACCATGCAGTCAGCTGTCAAAAAGGAATTCTGCACTACTGCCAACTTCTTATATGAAAACTTACCAAAAACATAAGCAACGTAAAATCCTAGAAGTTGTTAACACAAGCGTTAGTAGCACTGAAGTCGTCACTTGTTAAAAAAAAAGTACCAATTCTTAAATCTAGGGAATTTTGTATGAACATAGCAACATGTTGCATTGTGTGTGTCAACTCCCAAAAAGCAATTTTGCAGGATTACCAACTTCTTATATTAGAAAACGATAGAACATAATTAAAATGCATGTCTTTGCTGTGCTGTCTGCACCGCAACCAACTGCAGATAAATCTATTTCGCTATCGTTATAGCTCATCAGTGCAGTTTAGGTCTAGTGCAGACAGCATGGCATAGAAATTACACTAATGTTAACATCAAAATTTAAATAAATAAAACAAATTTGTTATGTAAATGTGTTAGTCTAAGGTAGCATGTAGCAATATTAACACTTCTTTAAAACTGTCGGAGTTTTTCGTTTCACATACGTCTAAAATATCTCCAGATCTAGCAGTTACAATTTCTACATTTAAATATAATATACTGCAATTATTAAATTACCTCTCTTATGAGATGGCGATATTACTAAATTTTGAAAATCTGGGTTATAACTGCATTGCTCTTAAAACTAATTAATGCAGTGTGAGTGGTTGTTTCTAAATTTTCATCGCTTAGCAGATTTGTCAGAAGTTTTATAAAACTTTGCTAACGTTCTAAAATATCAAGTTTTTTCAAAAATTATCAATGGCTGCAAATAAATGCTTTGTTATATGAAGTATTGACAATGTTTTGCTTTTTTTAGATGGCAGCTAAAATTCCAAAGACTAACATGGAAAAATTATAAAACATTCTTCTGCACTTTTAAAACTGAACAAGACTATAAAGGATAATCCAATTTAAACATACAGCAGAAATGAAAAAACGATAGTGATTACATATTAATTAACACTACAGGTCAGAAAAGGTTAAAATGTAATGTAAAAATATATATTATGCAGTAATAAATACTAAAACAACAGTGTATAAAGAACATACAACAGTAGTGACAAAAAAGGTCGATGAGAGTTAATCCACATTGTATTTCCAGTAAATAATGTATCAAAAGTTCTTAATAAAGAACACTACTTACCAAAATTTTTCGATTCTCACTTTTACCATCAGCATTATTAAATGAAGTTGATTCAGGGTAGAGTCAGACAGAAAACTTTTAGAACACATATTTCTAGTCTACGGGAAAGTTAAAAAAGCCTGAGCCAGAGAAACATTATTCTGACTAATGTCAAATAATTTTCACTCAACATAATGTCAGAAACCTCAAAATTGCAAGTTTATACTAATATGAATGCACTTACTCTATAACTTCTGGTGGTACAGCTAGTTGTTCTAGAGGTATGTGTTCTGCTAGTTCCTTCAGTGTGTTGATGTAGTTGAGCTTCCTGCCAAACTTAACGCTGATTACTGGCCTAAACACCTGCGAAACTATCTTCAAAAAACTAGTCGGATGCACGAGATAGAGAGACTTGAGATTCTTCTTGTATTTCCTATCGAAGGCCTTATATGCCTGCCACAGCCAAGCTATTGACGGTTTGTTTTTACTGTTCAACCCGTAATGGAAGTAAACTAGACTATAATCTTGCTCTACGTATTTGTCCAGTGTGCAGATGAGGTACCTGCAAAAGGTGGGTGCATTGAGTATTTCAGAAACCGATATTTTAATTAGTGGCTTCTCAAACTTAGAAGAAACACTCTAGTTCATACTGTAGCCAAATTATCTAAGCAATATTTAAAATCAACTTATATCCTATGGAATGGTAATTTTTATGAACAAAAATCAACGAATGCAATGGGTTCACCTTTAAGTTCTATAATGGCAACTTGTGTATGGAAAACTTTATTCAATTTAAATGTATATGTTGACAACAGGAAAAAACATAATATTCTTAATTGTTCAACAATATAACGATAATAGTTACTGAAATATGCCTTGCAATTCCAATGAAAAGCACATAATTTGTAGCACTGATGCGACGATGAGGTAACATTTTACCTCGAAACCAGTAACCAAATAAATAAATAAATAAAATTTAGAGCTGAAAGATATTATTTTAATAACTGTTATTGTCATACTCGTATATTCCAGTTGGGCCAAATTTATTATTTGTAATAATTTAAATGTAAGACACATTGTGTATTTAAAAATAAAACAAMAATAAATCATACAATTACCTTAATAACTGACCATGATCAATCTGCTTCACAGGTGGCAATTTATGCGCATAAACGACTATAATCTTCCGCCCCAAGGGGTCATCTCCTTTACAATCGACAATGCCATGTCGTGCTATTTCCGTATACCGACCACTTGCAGGATCATCGACTGCGGGATACGAATTCGAACAAAACATACTGTCCATATTGTCCTCGTATTCTACAAGCTCCTCAAAGTTTTCGTCCGTAAAATCCGATACAGGAGAGCCCACACTGTTCGATTCGATCTCTTGTATTAAGTCGACTAAAGAAAATAGGTTACAAAGCCAGCTTTGGCAAGACAGCGATGTTTACCTGTATGTGCGATAGTATCTGCAGTCTGATGTAGCTCTGTATCATCAAATTCGAGATTGGGTTCGTAATCATGGTAATCTGATAAGCTGGGGTACGGCTCTTCGCCATCGCCAAGATAAGCTATAGAATTGTAAGATAAGATACTACGAGCATTATTTAAATCAAATTTTACCTGGCAAATTCTTAACGGGGCTCATTTTGTTTGTATCCATTTCACTGGGTGGATTAGCTCATTTCAGTTTGACAACACTTTAATAACTGCTCAATGAAATCTGTGGGAGGTATATCCCACAATTTATAGGTTAATTTTGCCACTTAGCAGATTAATGATTAACGTTTGAACGGTTAGTCATATTAATTCAAAACAATACTTTGCTACGATGTTAGACAAACGACGAATATTAAACGCACTTCCTGCTACTTGTTAGGTTGACAAACTGGAGTCGTAACAGAAGACCTTAAATTTGACGTTTAGGAACAATTTTCTATTGTCCAAATCCGATCTGTCATAATCGAGATTTCACGCCTCTTTTTGCTGTGGAACAAATTTTGGTAACAAACTAGGATTACACAAGCACTTTCTTTTCACTTTTAATGAAAACGATGAAATATTTAGATTTGATTGGCCCCGGAATCCGTACGAAATGCGTCGTTCGTATTTTTGCCAAAAAAGCTTAGGTATTATCTACATTTTTCATTTATTAAAATAATACTGCAAAAAGTTTTATATCCTACCCCAAATCTGTAAATAAAATGTGATATATTACAAATAAGGGCCTAGTAGTTCAAATGTATCACGACTCTGGTGGATAAATAACGAACTAAACGAACCCTTAGGGAATTCATAAATTTGCATAAGTATGCGCTCTTTCCTTGATTAATACTATAAATAATTCAAGAGCGCACAATACGGAAATGTTACCGCGGCATTACAAGCTAATTTGCTTAGTCATTAGGTAATAGCAATAATACTACATTAAAATAATTACGTTTTTCGGTATCCACTGGTTCTTTGAATAAATTCAATTAAACCGTTGTTTTTTATGTATCTATATACAAAAACTTATTTTTATGTATTTGTATTGGAGATGTGTAGGTAATACCTACCATACTTAAAATGGATTTCAAAAATAAAGGCTCTTTATTAAATCAGAATACCTATTGTAGGTAATTGACCATAATACTTGTTTAAAAGATTTGTGCCTAGAAAGAGCAACATAAGGTGTACTTGTAGTCTTAGTCTAAAACTTTAAATTACTCAGAAATATAACTATATTGTTACAATTGATGAATGTTTTAGTATCATCCAATTACAAGCTACCTAAATACTGATAAACGTAAATATTAGACGTCAGTTTTACAAAAAATATACCTACCACAAGACTCTTTATTAGGGAAATAAACATTATAATGATCTCATACATTCCACCTATATTTACCTTGAATTGCCGGTTTGCCGGTCAATCATAATACTTGTGTAGTAATGGACAAAGGTGTAGTTAATTCAAATAGGCGCAATAAAAATAAATAATAAGTATAATTAGCAATTACCCATTAACTATAATGTCAACGCAGTTTCCTTAATATACATCTAAAGATTATCATGGAAAGTTGTTATAAGTTCAAATGCACAGATTTACGCTTAGTTTTAACAACATTAAATGAATGGGGATTTATTACTGTGTAGTCACAATATTACTTACTTGATAAAGAACTAATTATATAAAATATTTAATCTCCATTGCACAAAAGGTATATCACAACTATAAAGTTTTCCATGTAATATTATTATCCATTATTATTGTCTCATGGAGTTTGAGAAATCTACATCCATCTAATTTCCATGCTCTCTGGCATAAAGTAATTTAAGTGTACAAAAATTATGTAAAATGTTGCTCCAGTAGTTCGTTTGCGACTTCTAATAGCATCCAACTTCAATTAATTGATCAGCCTTTTTTGAATTCAAATTCTCAAATGTTTGAGCATACTCCACTATTTTTGACAAATTCTACCATTCGTAGGGAAGTTTCGCTCCTGTTGGAATGATTTAACATCTTATAATTGGTTTTTAAATAATTGAAAAATTTTGGGAAATAACTGTTTAATTCAAGATTTAGCTAATTTTAAAATTTCAGCATAATCTGCAACTACTTTTCTGATAAAAACCTGCACATTCTGCATTTACCTGTAACTTTTTAATGTATTTTTTTTAAATTGGAGTATAGGCTTAATAATTTTCATAAAATGTAGAAAAAAACGCACCTCCTGTAGTTTTTCACATAGAATTTTTTGAAAATCTTAACGTCTCACAAAAATATATCAAAATTTTATGCCTTTCGTGAGAAAAACACAGGGCCTTCAAGGAAAACATTTTTATTCAAATCACATATATCACAATTCAATTAAGTTTCAAAAAAATTTAAATAACTGTACATGGTACAAATTCTTAATGGGTTTTTTAAGTACACCCGGTTTTCTTGCAATTTGAAAATCGTATTCTAATTTTCACTTCATTGTTTAGTGTTATATAGCTGAAATGACTAGAAAACGAGAAAATGCAATAAGTTTATTTCAATTATTAGGGTTATGTAAAAAGGTAAAAAATAATTAAAAGGGATAGGAAATAAAAAGACAGAATCCACACACAATTTATTTTTCAAACAACTTATTATACCCTATTAAGCAACCAATTCTACATTATAATTTAGATATATTATATACTTAAGCATACTCATATATATTAAATATATTAAAATCTATATAATAAATCATTTATAATATTCAACGTCTGACGGAAAGATACATTATAGGTACTTCTATCTTAAAAGCTCAAGCTTGTAACTTTGAAGTTTTCATTGACAAATCAGGACGTACTAGGCACTATTCATTGTAAATCCTAAAAACAACGGTTCCGATAAAAATAGTCATGAAGTAACAAGTCTTTAGGCTAGGATAGGATTTCTTTTTAAATGCATCAGTATGACAATGTAAATGTTAGCATACCTTCACCGTTACTAGCAATCACATCATTCAGCTGTGTAACAATATTATTAAAACTGTGCTGTAAAATCGCATAAACACGATAAATATGGACTATCACTAAGAACTCACAGATTGTACGATTGGTCGAAACAGTCTAAAACAAGCGAAAATTGAAATCACTGCGCTCGAATCACTGATTCAACACGGCAGTCACTTACAGTAAAAAGAAATTTGAGTAAAGTTTTTAAAGAAAGTTTGATTTGCTTGCTGGATTTAGTTGTTGTGTTGCTGGTATTCTGAAATCAAAAATAAATTTGATTATTAAACCTTAAAAACTGTTATAAAAGTGTACCTAAGCCTATGGTATAATTAGAAAAAACGACCTTGCACAGTGCTGGAGATTTAATTTTTAACATTTAATAAATGCTCATGCAAGTAGTTATTGAGATTAAATGATTCCATCATACATATATCAGGTGATCTCTTTTATTAGGGAAATTGTTTTTGTCATAAACTTTCACAAGAAACAGATCATTTGTGAGTGACAAAAATCTTTTGGAGAAACATATCAATTTTATGATTTTATTACATTCAGCAGAGTGTGGATTTACCACAAATTTTGAGGTATTGCTATTTGCTTGAGGTATTTTTTGGTGTATATATATATAAACTGAGGGAATTAATTTATTTTATTTATTTGACAGTAAATTGTAAACAGACAAATAACACTAACTGAGTTACCAGCAGAGTATTATACATTTAACGAATTTAAATGTTGATTAACTGTGTGTGATGTCCTGTCATTTTTAACAATGTGTTGAAAAGCATTTTTCAACTACATTTAGGGTAGGTTTTTTTGGAACAAATTATTAAACTTCATTATAAATGAAGATAAATGAGACTACCAAATGAAATAAGGTATCAAAAAAATATTTCTTGTATTAGTTAATAAGGTTATTAACACCTGTAAAAAGTTAATTTTCTTTTGAAGTTTATGAAAAAACTATTTTTCTGAAGAAAGAATCACCTGGAAACTAAATAAAACATAATAATCGTGCAATCGCTACAAAATAACATTAGTGGCACAATAAACATTAACTTTGGTAATCATGTGGTGCAGACGTACAAGGCATTATATCGAAAGTGACTTGCAGCATAATTTAAATAGGTACCTAATAAAGATTATAGCATACAAAACTTTTGTAATGAAATCGATTTAAGTATATCATTTCTTTTGTACCTTACTGTACATTGATAGCTTAATTTTTGAATATGTAATGCCAGAAATGCAGGTCACATATGTTATTTTATAAAGAACTCCCTCCATAAAAAAATTTCAAAATATTTTGGATGTACAGCCACTTGCAAAATTAATGAAACGGTGACTAATTTTTAATTACCTCTACTAAACAGATTACTTCATTATTTGTGATAAAAATGTACAGTAACAATCTTGTAAGTAAGTACTACTTTCAAATATATAAAAATCAACAATATTTTTGACTCTGTCATAATAGTTTAACCCAATGTTTAAAAGCAGACATTGCATTTATTTGGGAACTAACTATACGTATAGCCATTTCCACAATTAATTTCAGACGCTTCAAATGCTATTTATTAACATTCCTTTGCTAATAGTGTAGAGGTATACATTTTAGTAAAAAGAATTGTTAAAAGTGGTTTATATTTTCTGACTGTTTCATTCATTTTGAAGCTCAGTGTACCTTCTAATGTTCATTTCTAACCACAGGCAGCAAAAATCAACTGGAAACGTATATTTAATGTTTATTTTACAGGAACACCCTGCATACAACTACCTTTTTTAGTTTGAATATACACCGTACAGTCGATATCGAAAATTATGAACCACCTGCCTCTGAGAACATGGCAGTAGCAGTAGTAAAAAATAAATTTTCTGAGACTGTTTTATATGTAAACCTGACTTGACTTAAACTTTAAAAACCGTGGACTCTTATTGGCTGCCCCGTCGATAAGCATACACTTACTTTTAATCATCACCATGTAAAGTAGAACTCGTATTGGTGTTCTTAGGTCCACTCGAATGTCTTTCTACTGTACGTGTTTCTACTTTATACACCGTCCCCGAAGGATCGCAAATAGTTTCACTTGTTTCTACAATATGAGGTTGATCGTTGGGATAGAAGTCATCTAAAAAACATCAGTGGTCACATTAACGTCCACTGTAATCTGATTAGTGCATTAATATGAGTTCCAACAACTGTACGAAAAGAACTTATGTTAAAAAAAGTAGTGAAAGCGGCTAGAAGCGGCTTGGAAAGATGTCAAGCATAGCAAGCAGTTGTTTATAGTTCTTTGCATACAGAGGTTTTTTTTTGGTTAATGCAAGCATGTGTAGTGTAAGGTGTTGTTAAGTGTTTTAATCGTGTCCATGCCTCATTTTAATAATGTTAATTCTCGTGTAGTGTCAACTAACCATCTGGAACAGTGTCTTTTTATGCAATACTACAGATCACCTGAATTTCAGAGTTTTCTTAAACTGAATGGACCCGATTCGCTTTAAATTATTATTAAAATATGGCAATTTGAGGCAGGAATTTAAAAGATCAACAAGTTGTTTACTTTGGTTTTGTTTGTTTCATGACACAGGACAGATTTTAATTTTTAAAAATATGACAGAAGTCACTGAATGAATTTGGTAACACAGTAATCAATTCAGTTTAAGAAGACGTAATCCCTCTAAAAAAAAAGGCTGTGTGTTGTATGTACGTAAAATGTAAATAATGAGTTTATTATCTAAGTATTGCATACCGTAAATGGTCAGTTTTGTGCGAGCAGTGCCAACAAAACGATCATGCTCGTCGCCAATGCGACAACAGACCAGACTAGACGGAGGGTTACAACATGCCAGGAATCTAGATTTTTTGATGCTATATGCAACAAGACTTGTTAAGTATAATAATTGGGGGCATTTGAACCATTTCAAATTGACATTAATGGGGAACCCATTCACAACAGTTGGAATTATTAATGTGTTAATCGGTTAATGTTAATTTAAAATGGTTACTCGTTAAATAAGATATTACAAAAAAATAAAAAAATATGTAAACACAGTCACATCATCAGCATGCAAAGAACCATGAGCAGATATGTTTAAAATACAATCGCACATTTTGTTCATATGACATATTCTAAATACAACTGCTATTTCAGTATCTGAGAGTATTTTATTCCCTAAGTTTTACATAACTGTGAAATATGCAAATTAATTTTTAGTTCACTGACAGACAAAGCCACAAATGAGAAAGCTGAAAATTTTACATTGTTAAAAGAATGTTATGTAAATATATTTACATGATGTACAAAATAACATTGAATAATGTGCCTTTGTACAGGATAAAAAAAAATGTTTTTTAAAATGAACAGCAGTTTAATTCATATGTGGATGTTTTCAGTTAATGTTTTTTCAAAAACAAATTCTTACAAAAAATGTACCAGGAATATTTCATTTCTAATGATATTGATAAACTTTTACTAATGATTTTTCAAGTGCTTTTGTAAAATGTTGCATTATATATTAAATTGAATGAATGAAAATAATCGAAAAACAGTTTCTATTGCCAAAAAGTTCACTTACATCTAATACAGATATTATACATGTATAGAAGTTTTAATAAAAATCCACAATTTTTTTATAATTAAAATAATTATAGACTTGTTGCATCTGAAATATATGAAATAATTTAAGTGATTCCAATATTCGCAAAGACAAACCAAAATTTTCATCAGCATCATTTTTCCATGTATTTTTAATTTTTGTAGCAGCATTTTGAAAAGTCAACCTTGTTGTTAAAAGGATGATGACAGAAAAAGACTGAGGGCCATTGAAGATAATAGTACTGTATTTTTTTTGTTCAAAAATAAAAACAGTTTTGGAAATGTTTTTAGCAATTAATTTCCAAAAAACTTTGGGAAATACTTTATTTCTATAGGTTCAATGCCTGCCATGTAAGTTGACAGCAAAAATCATGCACCTCTCAGGTAAGACTGCATGCTAGAAGGTTCCTTAATAGCTTTCCATAAGTTACAGTATTGTCTTGTCCTGCAGTTTTATTTACTACACTGGGAGGTGCATGATTTTTGTGATCAACTGTACATTAAAAAAAGTTGAATAAGTCTGAATTAAAATCTTATCTAAAAACTTATATTCTGTGGTGGTATTTTCAATTACTCATTTTTGTCCAAATAATAGTTTAGTGTTAAAAAGTTAGCTTGCAATTTTTCATCAATCAAATGCAAAAGGCAAGCTGCTAAAACCCCTAAAAGAACTAGCACAAGCATCGAAGCCAATCATTAATCAACAGGAAAACTTACCCGAATCACTATCACTAAATTCAGCTCCACCCTCGTGCAATGCTACATCAGATCCACTCGAACTTCCAACGGTCCTAACATTATTTCTCTTGAGTATGCCCTGCAGGGGAGGACTTTGTCTGCTGTCGTCGGAATCAGAATCCAACGTGCTACTCTTCGTGGACACCTTGGATCCCGGAGAAACTACGGTAGTTTCCACTACTTGGGTGGGGGATATAACTGTCCTTTCTGTGATGGTTTGCTCGGGTGACACTATACGTGTAGTTTCAGTAACGAGGATCGGTATTTTGCTCTTGTTAGGGGAAGTACCGGCCTTTTCTAGCGGTAAAGAATCGGGTTGTAGTATGGGGATTTTGCTCTTGACTGTTTCTGTCGTGGTTTCTGTTGTGGTGGTAACTTTTACTTCTTCCCCCGGCAATCCCTCGCTCGTTATCCTAGTAACTGTTGTTTTTACTATCGGATCAGCTTGAAAAGTTTCTAAACTGAAGGAATTATCATCCCAGTTCACGTTTTGCGACAGCGTCACGAACTCTTTAAGGGGATCCTTCGAGTGCTTCTTTATTGTTTTCACTTTGCCTTTGGCACTGACCGGTATTTTGCTCAGCAAATCACTTTCCGTGGGTGACGCAGTGTCTCTTTCCTCCTGTTTCTCTTTCTTACTCACCGGGATTCCACTTTTCCCGGGACTTACATTTTCCGGTTCTGGGGAGTACAATTCTCGCTCCCTCTGAACGAAAGTCGCAGTCTCCTCGAAACTGGGCACCCTGTTGACGACGGGACTCGATGCTTCGTTCTCGAGGAACCTGAAGGCTTCCTCACTCTTCTGCTGGGCTTTGGTGATCGAATCGTCCCTGGGACTCTCCAAGCCGTTCTCGAACTCGTTCGCCTGATCGAGAAATTCGTTCTGTTTTATTTCATTGACGACTTCTTCGGCTACTTTTATTACATCGGCCACTTCGTTCTCCACGGCCGATCTCAAGTTCTCTTCGTCCAAGTCGTTCTGAAATCGGACTGGTTCAGATTTTCTCTCTTTTATGGGCGGTATGCTATCGAGATCGATTGTTTTGGAGACATGGTCGTCCTTTCTGCTGGGAATTATGATGTCGTCTTCCGGGAGAAAATCGTTTCTTTCCTGGTGCAGGAACTGTAAGGTGTCACAAACGTTTCTCTTCAAAACCTCGATGGGATCTTCTACTGGTTCAACTGGTGCTGCTTCTGCTTGAGTGGGTTTTATCGGGGTGGATGTGAGAATTTCTGGTTCGCTAGTTCCTTGGAGGAAAATCATTAGGATTACGTCAAAGCTACACTAGAAGACGTGTCCTATTCTAAAGTGCAGGCTACAACTACTTATTAAAATGGGCATGAGTTGTTAGTGCTCGTATTTACAAAAATACAATGCTTGCAATTTGAACCGCACACAAAAAAAAAAGCATTAAAACACGTGTGCTGGATTTTAGAGCCTTAAAACCAGCAAAAGAAAATGCGAAATAAATTCCTCCTGCTCACAAAAATCCCTCATATACCAACGAAAAAATGAACATGAAAGCATGATTATTACCTTTCTCTTCCCTCCCCACATCATACTGGACCTCTGCGGGACTTGGTGGTGGAGTTTTCAAGGTTTCCTCACCAACAGCCGTGGGTACAGTCTGCAGTTCGTTCAGGTGCTGTGATATTTCTCGGAGAGTCTCCTCACTCGGAGTGGGGCTGCGAATGTCGCTCACTTTGGAATCCGTCTTGTCTTCTTCTTTTGTGCTCGATTCCTTTTCTTTGTGTTCTAGGAAGTCGCTGATTAGGTCCGTCATTTCTTGATCAGATGATTTCGGAAGGGATTCGTCTGTGATGGCAGACAAAAAATTGAAATAATGAGGGAAGGCAAAATCAACCTCTCTTGCATACAAGTTAAATAGGTTCCAAATTTTGTGCAACACTTTGGAGAAGTAACGAAAAAGAGAAGTGAGAGAGAGACAAGATGTTAAAGAGACAGAGGAAAGAAAAACGAGCCCAACAAAAAATGAAATACAAATAGAAGGGAGCAAATGAGTGAGATGATAAATATAGGAGATAGGAGAGTAGAGAGAAAAGAAAAGAGACAAAAGACAAGAGAGGAGAAAAGAAAGATAAAAAAAGGAGAGATAGATAGAAGAGACGATAAAATAAGAGAGAAAAAGAAGAGAGAGAGAAATATGAAGAGTAAATTAAAAGAAAGAGAGGAGATGGACACAGAGACGGTGACAGATAAAGGAGAGAAAGATGAAAGTAAGAGAAAAGGGAGATAGAGGAGATAGATTTAGTATACATATAAAACGAAGATAACAGACAAGAAGGAAATTGACATTTAAAAAAGTAAGTAGACACAAGAAAAACAACAGAAGAAGCGACAACAATTGAGGCAGACAAAAAAAGACAAATATGGAAAGAAGCAAAGAAAACATTGAAAAGAATATTATTAAAAGAAGAGAGAAATAAGTGAGAGGAAAGTGGTTAGAAGAGTAAATAGTGGTGATTGTTAAAATACATCTTAAGTAACACCTAAACACTAAGAACAATGTTATTATATTATTACTATTAGCAATTATGTAAAATCATGTCAATTCTACTAAATAATTGCTTACCATCCTTTKTATTCTTATCAATGTCCTCCCTTGTTTCCTGGTACGACTTTTCATGCACCGATCCATCTCTTMTCAAAGAAGAATCCCTAGATGGTCCCAATTCGTCCTTCAAAGTGTCAAAGCCCGACTGATCTATCCTAACTTTAGCCAAAGCCTTCTCCATGTCGTCCGTCACCAGTTCAACATTACAAATGCATTTTTCAACTATATCTGGCCTTCCGATCTTGTGCAAAGCTTGTTCCAGCTTGTTACCTACACAAACCCATTGAAAAAAAAAACTGAAAGAATGGTTGACAAAAGATTAAAGTACCTGTAGCTTTGTTTGCTTTCTGCCTGAGCCACAGGCGGAACATTACCATTGCCTGTTGGGGATTATTATTGGGATACTCTTCTTTTATCAGCTGAATGTCTGACGGGGGTATGTCAAGTTCTGCAGCCAAATTAACCCAGTCTTCGTCTAATAGGTTGCAGATGTCGGAAAGACGGAAGTCGGCGCGATGGATTGTGTCTGGCTTACCTACATCCAACATTTTTCGATTATAGAAGTTTGGTGCAAAAAAAAAGTTTAGAAGCATTTCATACCTGTTTTTTTATTCATTTGTTACATTTAAAACAACTAAAAATCAGCATAAATAAAGCATGGGGAATATTTACCAAAACCTTGCTTTGTATACGAAAAACTGATACAAATTACAACAGTGAGATAAGTTTGTCAAAGTTTTATCAAAGTTTACAAATCAACTAAAAGATTTGCAAAAAGGAAAGAAATTTCATGACATGCTGATGCCTCAATGGTGCAAATAACTGATAAAGGGAGAGGAAAGAGGGCAAAGGAAAGATGACAGAGAGATAAGAGAGAGAGGACAGACCAAGAGAATAAAAAAACTGAGGGGAGACAGAATAGAGAAGAGATAAGCGAGAGAAGAGAGACAGAAGCCATAGAGGAAAGGAGAGAGAAGGAATCGAGAAAAAAAAAGAGAAAGAAGGAAGAGAGGTAGAGGAAAAGAGACCATTAAAAATCAGCATAAATAATGCAAGGGGAACAATTACTAACACTTTGCTTTGTAACTGAAAAGACTTTCCCCTGTTTGTATCCATCTAACTTATAAGTGATAAAGTTTTGTGACTTACTGATGCCTCCGTGGTGCAAATAGCTAAGATCCTTGTCCAAAGCCAGCAGATCGGACTGCGAATCACGATCAGGGATAATATTGCTGGGCAACACCAAGTTGAGAGTGCACATCGGCGTCTGGTTCGGCTCCCCTCTAGCCACTTTCGGATCGTGCATGAATATTATTCGTCCGACTGCCTCTTCATCCTTCAAATGACCGAAAATCATCCACTGGTTAAATCCCGAAGGAGTTACTACGACTTACCGGGTCTCTCAACCTCATGTTGAAAGCCAACCTGTTTTCCCTGAACGCTCTAAACCGCAACCTGGGCTGGTCGCCTGACTGCAGGATCGGCACTAGATTGCCGGAGAATTCCATGAACATTTCTCTTCCTTCCAAAACCTGAGTGCAAACCGAAAGTTCAGGAGATAGTTCGAGAAACACCAGTATCTTTCTGGTAGATGCTGCCACTATATAAATTGTAAAGTCTCTACTTTTCGATATTAAATCCAACCTTGAGGAAGTTTAGAGAAAGATGGACAGATGGTGCCACCATGAGATCTTTTTGCTGGCAGGTGGAGCCACTATATAAATTGCCACTTGACATTTACTTTCTGCTGTTCAACCACAACTTTAGTCGAAAAATGAAGCTTTGTTTTTTCTAGTAGATGGGCTACTTATATTGACACTTAAAATACACATAAACTTCAGTTAGTTGGCAGAAAGATGAACAGATGATGTTATGGCAAAATTTCTTTCTTGTAGGTCCTACTACTATACAAATTAGAACTTAATATCTCTTAAAATCATTATTAAACTAAAGCCTGAAGAGATGGTTTACAGTAAGATGCTAACATGCCATCATGAGATTTTTTTATACTTATTTTTCATTATTAAACTAAAATCCAACCTAATTCACAAAAAATGATCTGATGTTGCTGGCATAATATGTTTTTTTTCCTTTTGTTGTGGTGGCTTACAAATTTTAACTTAAAACTTAATTTTCCCTATCAATAAACTCAACTCTTTTGTAGTTATCAAATAATTTTGACAGCCTTTTTCTGGCTGGTAGATGGCACCACTATCTACTTTGCAACTTCTCTACTTTTTACTACTACACCAAAACTTAAGCGGCTTTTTATTCTAGTAGATGACACCACTACAGCATTAGCAACTTAAAGTCTATTTCTTACAATTAATTAAAAATATGAGTTAGTGATCTCTTTTTCGCTGGTAGGTGGCGACACTATCTGCTATGCAACTTCTCTACCTTTTGCAATTAAACCAAAATTTGAAGAGCTAGTCAAAAAAATGTCATGACCTAGTTTCTTGCTGGTAGATGGTGCCACTACCTACTTTGCACCTTCCCTGCTTTTCCCTATCATACCAGAACTTGCATATTTGACCAACAGATGKTAGATGACACCGCTATACAAAGTGTGACTTACCTCGACATCCCTACTTTTCGCTATTTCCGTGAAATGTTCCTGCTGCTCTAACGTCTTGTCTTCTTTGTCGTCTGTCATACTAAACACTCGTATTCTTGCCTCGTATGAACTGACTCGTTTCGCAAAGACTACGAATTTAGCCATAAACGGAACTAGAGCTGCCTGTGAAAGTTACAAAATTGAAATGGAAAATTAAAAAAAAAAAATAGAGTAGTTACGTGTGTGTAAAGATCGGTGGCCATCCTGGCTGCATCAGACACATTACGGCAGTCCATGAGCCAAAACCTGGCAGACACTGTCGTTGTAAAGGAAACGCAATCCTTCACGAAGGTCAGCGGCGTTGAACCGGTGACGTCTTCCCATACGGCTTTGTTTTGTCCTCCTGTTGTCACGAACAAAAAATTTATCCAGCTGCCTGTGACTTTTCTCGAGTACTAACAGCAAGCAAGCGATTATTTTCAGCCATTGTGTTCGAATAGTAACTCAAACAGCAGATGAAGCTAGTAGATGTAGCAGGAACCAAATTTACCTGATTTAGTTCCTTTTTGAAGCATGGATACCAAAACGACAGTKTGCAAGAGTACACACAACATTTAGAATGGTAAACAGTCATGCCAGATAATGTGAAAGATGAAAGGTTGACAATTTACAATATGATAAATAAACGAGTTATACAAGAGATACTACCATGGTTGGAGATGACTAAGAAATCATCCAATGAAACGCAATGTACAAATTTACTAATTTTGGTTCGTTAAAATAAATTTCATGAACTGTTGATTGTTAATTTGTAATAATTTTAAAAACATTGATACTCAGCAAGTTTTTCATACAGGCAGATGAAAAGTAGAAAAAGTACAGAAAAACAACTGCCTTATGTGCTGCACAACAGGTGCCTTATGGGGTTACCCAGGGCTCTACCTTAGGACCACTTTTATTTACCCACTATCACTTCTTAATAATTATAAACTTCAATACTAGAAATCGAAATTTCGGGAATTTAATACTGACATATTTCTCTTCAATGTCACATTTGAACCTTAAAAAATTCATTAGTGTTTCATTATTTCATAAAATAGTAAGTACAAGTGTCATGATGATGTAGTAAAGAAGGTAACTGAATAATGAACTCTTCTTTTACCTGTGATGGAGCACAACAATCTTAAGGTGGGAGCGGATCCGGAATACTGATTGATCATTCCCTGCGAATGGGCCTTAGGTACTGGCATGCTCAGCGTGATTGCTTTGTGGAATTTTCTTCTACGAGGTTCTACCGTAACCACTGGAGACACAGCCACTCCGTGGCCCAGTAATTTGGAGACTAATTCCGGATCCATCGCTTGTGCCTGGAATTAACAGTACAGTACCGACAAAAATGACCAATTCTAAACATGAACAAACTTTGATTTTAAAAGTTTGTGAAGTGTTCCTTAACAAATTTTCTTCTTCATTTTTAACATTAAAAAAATACCTGTAACCCAACCCTAATCTTCTTGGTCAGAGCATTCGGTGGGAACACGGCTTGCACCAATGGCACAGCAGTGCTAGACACAGTACCGCCCTCCGGGCCGATGGCGTGAACCTCTTGTCTGATGCGTGACACGACGGCAAAGTAGTGGGGGAAGTCGTTCGTTAGGATTCGAGTTATTCGGTTCGTGTGCAAGTCTTCCAGCTGACTTAATTCTACGAAACAAAAAAAATTGAAAATGGAGTTGCGGAAAACTTGTTTTTGCGAGTACCTTCGCCGTCAAAGCTGTGGTTCAGGACGTCTTGTATCGCTTCTTCGTTCGCTTCCAGCGTGTGCTCTTTCCATGTCTCTCCGTTGTCCGAGCGCAGCACGATTATTTCACGTTGGTTGCCGCGGAGAGAGGCGAAGTGGRGTACTTCAAGGATGMCGGGACTGTTTTACAAAACAATAAAGTATGAAGCTACCAAAAGGTATTAAAAATCATTGATTCATTTTTGTTTTTCAATAAAAAATCGTGAAGACTTGTACACTGGGGAGGATAACTTTGACTTGAAACTTTTAGTGGATTTATTCATGGCTAGATGGCGGCACCCATGGATAAAAAAATGCAAGTTTTTTTTACTCACCCCAAAAATTTGGCGCCGACAGGGCCCAGCTCCAGGAGCCTGCTTGCCAATGCTTCCCCCTCCATCAGAGGGGGAGGATGGGGCGTTCTCTGCGGCCTGACGTATCTGCATGTTATGCGGGTAGGACTCGACGCACAACGGGGTGGTACGATGACACGTACTCCAGAGTGTCGACAGCCCCTCATGGCACCACCTCTTGCGTCCACGAGGAAGGAAACCAGGAAGCTACACGGAAAGAGCTCGCTCAAAAACGTGCGACGAGGAACGAACGATTCGTTTATGTTTCGTGAGGCAGATCAAAATTAGTGAGTAGAAAAGAAACTATTTTACCATGAAAACCCTGGCAAGTGTGCTCACGGTGCCAAAATATTTACTCTACAATGATGAAAATGTTAGTGTTAATAGTTACAAATCTGTACAAAATTATACAAATCTATTCTACAATACTGTTATTAAACCAACAAAAATAAAAAACATGGGGATAGTGAGTTGCCTATTACTACTTACACATCGCAAATGTATGCTGATATTTGCAAGGGGAACTTACTTTTTCCAACTGGGTACACTGAAGCAACAACGAAAGCAAAATCAAGTGGAAATAGTTAGTTTTCAAACAAATATTACGTAAGTTCAAAAAGTGTTAAGTAAATTACACCCAAACTATACAACATATTACAATCTTACATTGATCATTTTTGCTGTCTAAAAAGCTATAAAAATTCATAATAGGTCATATTTACAATTTGCACTGTAATTAAATGTACATTTAAAAAGTGCAACTGGATATAAAATAGATACGATTTACAAAAAAATTCTTGTTGATTCAAGCTATATAAGAGCATTTATCAAACGACACCAGTAGGCAGAAAACAGTATAAAAGATGACGTGTATAGAAAAGTGACCATAAAATTTGACAGTGCAGTAATAAACACTGTTGAGCACTGTACCAAAAACAATGTTGTCAAATAAAGAATATAAGAGCTGTGGAAGAATGATCTGTAGAAAGGAACACACGGCATATTGGAAAGAACTATTTTCAAAATTCACTGAATAACAAGATTTTCTTTAAAATGATTGTGCTAACAAATAGTTCATTTTTTCCAAATACCAATTGAATGCCTAAAAGTTGATTAGTTGTCACCCCATTTTTGTTTTTGAATGATCCATATTCATGAAATTTGAGAAAAAGTAAAAAAAAGTTGCTGAATATAATGTATATAGGGTGTATGGAAAAATTTCAAGATTTCAGAAAAAGATAAAATTGTAAAGTTTGCAATTTTTTGTTTGATAACTTCATTCTTAACAAATCACATGTAAATTTTAATAAATTTATCTCAACACAATTTTCAGAAGCTATAGTTCCTTTAAGAAGCATTGCCAGAAACTTTCCCCTATTTCAATCTCTCCCTATAAATTTTAAATGCTATTGTTGCCATAAATTTTTCAATCAAAAATAGAGTTTTAAGGATACTAGCCCATTGAAAAGTTACATTTGAGGTCAGGTCAAATGTAATGCTAATGCTACTGGTTTTTACATTATATTGGACAAACCATTCGTCGCACAGAAAATTTGTAAAATTATTTTTGGTTGCAAATTAAATTCTCTATAACTTTGGTGCCATAACTTAGTCATAGATAGTCATAGAACTTAAAATAAGTAAGTTATTAAAGAAAATAGATGCCATTATAACTTTTTTTCTAGTTAAATTAAAAAAAAATTTTGATAGAGGGGTTTTCAAAGAATAATTCCCACATAAACTGTTCAAATTTTATTTATTTATTAGGGTTTTACGACAATGCGAAACACACTATTCTTCAGTATTCGTAAGTATACATTTGTATGAATGATTAGGCATAGTTTTTTTTCGTCGTTTCATTATTTTTATATGAAACCTTTAAATGATTGCCATTTTAATTGTGTTAATAGTTAATTATTGACTCTTTTCCGTAGCCCCTACAAGGTAGAGTAAAATAATAATAGTAATCTTTTGTTTCCAAACGGTTACTACTTTGATCTTTTTGACCTGCACAGGATTCTTGAAAATGTACGCTCTGATTAGAAATTATTGTAAAAACCAATAATTTCAAAAGCTTTGTGGTAGAAAGTAAAGTTTATAACTAATTATTAACATTAGAATGTCAATAATTTAAATGCCTAATCATTCATACAAATGTAATACTGGAGTAAGTTACACATTATAGTAAAACCATAATAAATAAATAAAATTTGAAATGTTTATAAAGGGAATTATTCCTTGAAAACCACTCTATTAAAATGCTCTGATATCATTTTTTTGTAAAATACCCTGAAAAAAAAAGTTATAACGACACAAAGAAAATTTTAATCTATTTTCTTTAATAACTTTGTTATTTTTGGTTCTACTACTAAAAGTTATGGAACCAAAGTTGTAGAGAATTTAATTTGCAACGAATATAGTTTGCTCAAAATAATGTAAAAACCATTTGCAGCCCTTTTTACAAGATGGCGGCCGCTGGTTGCAACCTTACAAATACGGATTTAACTTCACACTAACCCCTTCCTAACATCGAAAAAATAAAATTACGTGCTCTGACTTTAGCACGCTGAGCCCAAAAAATTGTAACATTTCAATGGATTATAATTTGATTACTTTAATATGTTGATCATTATGGAAAAATTAAAGTGAAGTTAGGTAGTTTATCATTTTTCGTTTAGCAACCCCAAACAATGAAGCATCACCGACTTTGTACACGTTACAATAGTTAGTGTGGTGCAGCATTCGGTGCATTAAGTACGGTACGACCGCAGGCAGTACCGCGGAAAGGTACCTTTCTCTGCACAGCCCTTGTCCGCGGCAAACAGGACCCAGCAGGCTCAACGAGTATTCTAGTTCCGACCAGTTGGCACTGCATAAGCACACTAGCTACAATACTCCTTCCAAAAAGTCGTTAAATAATAAAACAGAGTAAAAAAGAATATAGCTTCTACCTAGCAAGCTCAGGGACACTGTTAAGCACATCGCGCTCAACCAATTAGCACAGTTTAAAAGTACAAGAGTGATCCACTTACCCCACTGTTATCGGGTGACGGTTGATGTCGATGTTGTCCGGTACGGTGTAGGTGTTCGCGGTATAGTAATCCTTCACGTGCTGTTGGTTGATTATGAGGTCATGTGAATGTGCTAAAAGGGAAAGTTTGTGACTAGATTTTATTTTGTGGTTGTAGATTGATTACCCGTGGAATTCCTGTAGTCACTTTTTTCATCGCTAGTGACGTCCATTCGCATTGAATCATCTCCTAGTGATTTCATGTCGTCTACAGTCATATATCTATATTGCTGTTGATCGCCATATACTGGCTCTTCTCCTAGATGAGTAAGAAATGAATTTAAGCAACAACAAAACAAACTTTAGTGATAAAAAGATAAGATTCAAGGAAAAATAGACATATTGGGAAATGCACATAACTCCTATAACACTGATAACACTTAGATGGTATCAAAAATATATTTTAAAGTTAATTGTGTTATAACTGTTAATGAGTTCAAGGGTAACATCAACAAAAGGTGTTAATTTTTGTTGTGGTGAAGGTATGTCTTCCACACATTAAATAGTAAAAAAAATTCTTGTCTAAAGGGTTTCCACAGATCATAACTTACTCGATTCACACGGAAAATTGATTTTTTTTTTAAACACTATAATTATTTCTGCGGGGCTAGATGTACAATTACATAGTTTTGGCAAAATTTGCTACAAACTATTTTTATTGTGTTTTTTAATATATATCAAGCTGCTACTTGCTACAGTCAAAGCAGAGTACGAATACATCATGTCTTAATTAAATTTGTTCATTTTCCTCGGTTAGAAGCACTTTCTGGCAATTAGATGGGGTACACGCTATATTCCCGTGGCAGTAAATTCCTTTTTTAAGTTTTTGAAAGCTTAAGGTTTAGAATGTCGCCTCTCCATATATTTTTGTTTATAGTCTTGCCACTATAAAACTATTACGATCGGCTACACCGAGGGTGAATACCATATCTATTAATTCATATTTTGAAGAATTAATTACTGTAAACTACCTATCCAAAAATCCACAAATAAAACATGAACAGAATTAACAGAACTGACTATGTCAAACCATGTGGTATCAAATAAAACACAGAGAAACAGTATGTTCTGTAAATTTTGGGAAAACTCTATGTAGGATGTACCAACAACCTTATATCACATGAAATGGAACTAAATTGTTCATCTAATCACACAGAAACAATTATAGCATTCTATTTAAAAAAAAAATCAAGTTCTCTGTGTTTGAAATTGTCTATATTGTCGGCCTTATATCATGATAACCTCTGATGAAGAAATAATTAACCATACATTATAAAATAAAAGATTCTTACTGTTGTCAAAGGTGAAAACCCTATTGTTCTATCTTTTTTAATTTCAATGATATTCTCAATTTTCTAAAACATTGTAAACGTCAAATTTTTCACATGATAGATAACGTCGAAACAGCCCAAGACAGACCCATGTACGGCTAACAAAGTCACCCTAAATTAAGCGGCAAATTAAAAAATGCAATAATATACAGGGTGTTTCATTAAGTTATGGCCTGTGGAAAAGTGAATACCATGTAGACAAGAAATTATTTTTAAAGTTGCCATATTATGGATGGTAAAATCCTTGAATTAGGATTTTAAAGTTTACATTTTTCAAATACTAGAACTGTTAGGAAGTTAAAATACTAAAACACCCTAGGCTAATACAGTCCAATTTACGTCTTGATTACACAATACTTTTCCAACATACTCCAGATACGAAAAATATGCTGTTTTACCAATTGCTACACACAGAACACGAAACACAAGCACAAACACGTGATTAGAGTAATGGAGATGTGGAAGGCGTTAGTTGACTTACGTGTATAGGTCATTTGTCCCTGGTAGAATGGCAGATACACGTGCTGAGCATGCGCCGGCCGGCCATAAGCTACAGGGGGTTCGTCCACTCCGCCTGCATGCAACAACAACCACCACCACCCTTAGCAAAGTCACTCAACAAACACACTGAACCCCTAATCAATAATAGTCGTACTGACGTAGAGTAGTTCAAACGTACCATGCAAGATGGCAAGTTTGAGCAGTTCAAATGAAGCAATCTTGCCATTGGATGACAAGCCTCGAGTAGTTCAAATGTACCATTCGATTTAAGGCAATACTTTTTAAATGAGTAGTTCTTTCACTTAAGTTATAGGAAGAGATTAAGAATTGAAAACTGCTACATAAAATGCGTTAGAGTATAAGAAGAAAGAAATTGCAGGTTTTCAAAACAACGTAGAAATAATAAAGACATGTATTTTTATCCTGTTTTCTACTAAGAATCTGTCGAGCTACCATATCCATTATAAAGTTAGATAACTTAAACTTTTTTCTAACTTAAGTGTAAGTTATAATTTCATACCACAAACATTAGTATCCACAAAACTAAAGCACAGCAGCGACACAAAAGCACTGCTAACGCGCTGACAAAGATGAGAAAATGATATCGACTTATCCTCCCTGATTAATTAGTATTGCTGACAACACTGTAATATTTAGTAAGCCGTGTTAACTAAACGATTAAATAAGGAAACACTCACCCCCCTCGTCCTCTGAATCTGACATGAAGGTCTCTTGCATTGCCTCCGGTGCCATTACTTTGTATTTTTCTTCGATGCTCACCGTCGTGGTGGTGACAATGTTGGTTTCCGTTACCACCTTCAGTTCCTCCACAACGCTGATGTAGCCTAATTTGCTGGCTATTCCCAGGGCTGTTTGGCCGCTCTGAGTAGAGAAATCCGTTTACAAAGATCAGTGTTGCCAAAAACTTAATAAAATAGTGGGAAATCTTTAGCTCTTACTTCTTAAATGCATACCATAAAATTAGCGTTGAAAGTTGTGCTCCATTTATTTGTTTTTCTGCTTAAATTTCAGCAAATCGAATGTTAAACAACGAATTCAGCAAAATTCAATCTATTATAAGATAAAAAACACTTAAAAGGTAAATAGCGTCGCATAAATGCCACATCCTCCTGGATAAGATGATTTAAGATAGAGCAAAAAATATAAAAATCATGTCTCGCCCTCTACCAGCTACACTTAAAACCTCTCATCCATCCCCTATCTACAAAAAGCCATTTTTGTAGCATCATAGATGGCAAAGATTGTTATCCTTTTTAAGTGTAGTTATCCATAGTTTTAACGCAACAAAACAGCAAAACTAACCCCTGAATGTGGTAATTACATTAACACTGATCTGTCAAAGGCGGCTTGTGTCAAAAAAAAAAATGAAAACCATAAAAATTTGGATATTACGACATTTGTAAAAGTACACACACAAAACTTACGTTCGTGACAGCGTTAGGATCCGCACTGTTCTTCAACAGCAGCGTGATGACCAAAGTGTGTCCCTGTTGTGCGGCCTGATGCAGTGGAGTGTACCCCGCGCTAGTTACCGGGTTAACTTCGGCCCCGTGTTCGATGAGGAGGCGCACCATGTTGACGTGTCCATGGTGACAGGCCACGTGAAGCGGCGTGTAACCCGATTTTGTCGTGGCATCTTTCTTGGCACCAGCTCGAAGGAGAAGCTGGGCGACGCCGACGCGGTCTTCTTGTGCGCAGAGATGTAGTGGTGTGAGGCCGTTCTAAAGAGAAATGATGCTAAAGTAGCCCACAAGGTAGAGTGGCCAACGTGCAAAGAGACAGGTATAAGGAAAAAGCAAGAGAGGGAAAGAAATAGAGAATGGAAGGAAAAAGAAAGGAGTAGGAAGTTTAAAAGTGAAAGAGAAATACAGAAAAAGGAAAAGTAAGAAAAGAAAAAGAAAAGTAGTAAGAGATAAATTAAGTGAAAAAGCAATGATGAAAGAGAGAGAAACAATGAAGGTAAAGAAGAGCCAAAAGCAAGAATAAAAGTATGAAGAAAGGAAAAAACAAAGGAAAGAAAAGAATGAAGAATGGAAACAACAAAGAAAGAATATTCTCTCATTAATAACTGGAGTTCCAGAAAGAACCAATCCTAATCAAAATTGAAATAAAAAAAACAATGCAATTTATGGAAAACATCTTGTATAATACAAAAATGCAGCTTTATACAAAAGAAAATAATAAATGCAAAGAACACAGATCAATAAGCAATGGATGCACAGCTTGCAATTTTCTTACCTTGGCAGCGTGATTTGGATCAGCTTGGTGTTCTAGAAGTAAGGAAGACATATCAACATGGCCTTCTTGTGAACTCAGATGTAAAGGTGTGAAGCCAGCTTTAGATTCAGCATCAGCCTGTGCACCATATTCCAGTAATGTAGTTGCTATGTCCATCTGAAAAAAATTTTTACTTGTCTACAAACCTTTAAAGCTAACATAAATCCATAATAATTAAAATTATCTTAGATATAGGAATTTAACTTTTGCAATAGTTACTGTTGGGAAAAGCTAATCATATTAGGCACAAAACAATAAAAACAAATTTGTCAGAAGGAGCTTTCTTTGGCATTACTTTTGTGCTACTAGCTAAGATATTTAAATCCATAGTTTTTATGTTCTATTTGATTCCGCAACAAAAAAGTAAGAACTTAAATAAATGAAGAGAAAAATTAACAGGAAGATTTATTAGTATCTAGATAAAGTACTGAATGTGATATATTTTTATGCCATTTGGACGAATTTTCTGTTAAATAAGTAAGTCAATCAAACTTCGTTAAACATTAAAAATCTCAAAGTTCAATAAAAAATAACAAAATATTGTTTATGTTGATTTCGATGTCATAAATGGTGGAGGTTCCAAATGAAATTGCTAGAAACAATCTGAAAAAGAAAATCAAGTAGATCCTTTTGAATTTTCTGAATTGATGTCTGGTAAGCTTCAAGTTTAGAAAAAAAAAATGTTATTCCCAAAACTATAGCATGTAGCCCAAAGACCGGAACTTATCAAACGTTTTTCAGCGCTGGACAGTAATAATAACAAGAAATTTTAAATTTAGTTCAATTTTTTGTTTTACCATAATCTCTTCATTTGTATTAAAAAAAAAAACATGATGAAAGATACCGCACCTGATTCTTTCTGGCAGCAATGTGTAACGGAGTGTGTCCATTTTTGGCAGTGGCATGCGGAGAGGCACCTTTGTCGAGAAGAAGCAACGCAACAGGCTGGTGGTCGTAATGGGCGGCTACGTGCAGGGGGGTAACTCCGTTCTTTCCCTGGGCGTCCGGAGGGGCGTCCCTCTGCAGTAGCAGCCTGGCCACGTTCAAGTGGCCATACTTGGCAGCCAGGTGCAGAGGGGTGAAGCCCTTCTTTGTTGTGACCGTCAGGTCGGCACCGTGTTCCAAAAGAACAACAGCAACCTGTATAAAAAAAAATACAGCAACAGATACAAATTGCAACACAGAATAATTCAAGTAGCATGCTTTGGCTAAAGAAAGAAATCAAAACTTTTTCTATTCTATAGCAAGTGGAGGTGCAATAGAATGCCCTGTTGTATCACCTGATTTAACACCTATGGACTACTTCATATGGGCAACAGTAAAGACATTATAAAGCAGAAAACTAATATTCTGCAAATGAGAATAACCTTTGTTCTTAATTTGTACAAATTAATGAATTTTAATCCCAACTTAAAAATGTTTGTGGTATAATAATAAAACCAAAAAAGGTTCTTGAAAGATTTTGAAATCAGGACAGAAATTAACAAGTTCCTTACCTCTTCTTGGCCTTCTTTAGCTGCTATGTGGAGGGGGGTATACAAATCTTTCGTGGTGGCGTGAGGTTGTGCACCGTGTTGCAATAGCAACATGACAATGTCGACGTTTCCTAACCTCGACGCCACATGAAGGGGCGTTTGGTCTTCACGTGCTTTGGCATCTACGTTGGCACCATTGCGGAGTAGTATCCTTATTATATCCGTCTGTAACATTATTCACCACGAATGACAATACAAATCCTTCAAGGCAGTATTAAAATTTTTGGGGTGCTTTAAGAGGTTTGTGGGGATTTAAAATATGCATTTTCTATTTAGAGTTGCTGCTTAGAAGAGAAAAACAATGAATTTCTTTCTGTTTATAATATAAAAAGTCCATTTTTAAAGTTAAGGATTTAACACTGAAAGGATGTTTTTTCAAGTGAGTTGTCAAGAAAGCTATTTTTATATTTTATTGAATTAACATTATTAAAAATAGTTACAGGTTACCTTTAGGCTGAAAAAAGGTTTCAGGTAAAAATATTAAAATTTTAATGGAATAACGTCAAAAATTTTTTTGGCTGTGACAAATTTTGTAGTTCAATTGGAAATACAAAAGTTTATATTGGTAAAATTGCAAGTAAATTCCAAATAAATTTGATGACACTGCCAATTAATTGTTTTCATAATGTTTCACTCTTTATTCTCTCTTTATACAACAAAATGTTTACAAGTAGCAAATCATTTTAAGAAAAAGATAAAATTGGAGATGTTCTCTATATACGATTTTTTCAGTTAAATGAGCTGCTAGGTTTCAAATGTATTTTTCCCAAAAATTTCTTTACTAATTAACACCTCGGAAACAAAGAAAGCCAGAAAAGGGAACATGCTTGTTTTTAGACAAAGTATCATCATATACATGTTTACTCGAGGTTTCCACAAACAGCCTGTATCAACATAACGGAAAACATCAATGCAGGTAATGGATATGTGGTGGCTCTAACGGACAGGTGGTCATAAACAAAAGACAAACCTTTGCAGCCAAGATCTCTTTGAGTTCAGAAGGATCAGTTCTCTGAAGAGATATAAATAAATCAGTCGGATACAGTGACTGAACAAAACAATTAGAATAAGAACAAATAAAAACATGTAAACCTACATTTTTGTTTTAATTTTTAAGATTAAATTTTTTTAATTGACTTCGTTTTAGTATTGTAACTTCAATCTTACCTGGTTTGCTCTAGCTGCTAAATGTAGGGGCGTTTCACCCCTCACAGTTGGTACATCTGGACTGGCATCATGTTGGAGTAAATATATCACTATGTTCATGCAACCCATAAAGCTGGCCACGTGTAAAGGTGTCAAGCCACTCTCTGTTGTAGCGCTGATACCTTGGAAATTCATTAAATACAGTAAGAAAACATTTTTTCATGACAACAGCACAGTACAAGTTATAAATATTGGATTTGGCCTTGGTTGTTGGTTTTAGATTAAATGCAATCATAGCAAATACCACAAAAAACAGCGATTTCAATATTCAGTGTAATTTGGTTAACTGCACATGTTAGAAGTTTAACTGGACATGTAGCTCTTGGCGGCACTAGTGAATATGGTCCTAATGTTACCTATCCAATATGATAAATTCAGATAATGATAATTAAAAATGCATTAAACATAGAAATATACAAGTTAACTGTCAAAATGAATAACAAAAACAGCAAACAATTTAACTCGACTTACAAATATCTTTATGGATGATAAAGCTTCACTTACTTGCACCATGTTTCAGTAGTAGTTCCACCATCTTAATCCTGTTTTTCTTGCATGCGATGTGCAATGGGGTGAAGCCATTCAAAGCTCTGGCATTCGCATCAGCACCTCTGTCTAAAAGGAGTTTTGCAACCCTCACGTGGCCACAATGCGCCGCTACATGAAGAGCAGTTAAATAGTCAACGGTAACTTCATCAACAGGCGCACCATGATACAAGAGAATGCGAGCAGCATCTACATGTTCACCCTGAGCTGCCATGTGTAGGGGAGCTAATCCATTCTAGAATGGTCAAAAGGTAAGGTGGTCAAGAGTAAAAAAGGCACTGAAAAATATTTTTCGATGATAAAACGGGTTTTTTWGATTGTTTCTTTTTAATATTTGGAGTTTCTAACTTCTGAAATTATTGGTATATGACTCATAGTTCATTTAATTTATATTCATAGATATTGATAGCAGAAAAGTAAAACTGAGTGTGAACTTTCATACTACAAATAACCTTATAAGAAGGTTAAAGGTAAGAAGCAAAGAAGACTTCAAAATATCAACGAAAACAGTTTGATACTGTTTTGACTTTTCCAATTAAAAACAAGCCACATCCTTCTGTTACCGCAAAAACTGTCAATTAACATCAAAGATAAGAAATCAAACAGGAATTTGTACAAACAGACTCACTGTCAGTCAACTGTAAAAAATTTATAATCAGCGTGGCTCTTGAACCGAAACAGATACCACCGAAAAAAAATCAATTTACCATAACAATCGACAAGCATAACATCATAATTATTTGTCGTAATAAGGAACTCACCTTCGTTTTTGCATGCATCGGAGCACCGTTTTCCAGCAGCATGTCGACAACTTGGTCATGGCCGCTGCGTGCGGCGCAGTGCAGAGGGGTCAGTCCATCCCTCGTTTTCGCCTGGATATCGGCACCCTTGGCGACCAACAGAGACACCATGTTGATCTTTCCCCATTTGCTCGCCACGTGCAATGGAGTAATGTTGTGTTTGGCGGAAAAGTTGACGTCCGCTCCTTTGTCGTACAGGAGAGATGCAACTTTGTCGTTGCCATAGTGAGCCGCTATGTGCAAGGGGGTGAAGCCACTCTTCGAGGTTACGTCGGGGTTGTGTTCGTTCTGGAAGGAGCGATGCACACTTTCAAATAATAATAATGATGCAGATTCGGTAATATGTAAATAATTTGCAAATTAATATTTATGACAAGCTCAGATGAATATATCTTTGTTACCGTCACTAAATACTTAGCACTGTTCGAATTGGTAGTTTTATGCACAAAGTTCCAATGGTGAAGAAATGATAATGATGAATCCATAAAAAAAACAAGGTCTTTAATAAAATTATGCATGATCCTAACAATAAGGGCCCTAAATTGGACCCTTGGTAAACTCCACTATTAACAGAATAATTACATGTCCTATTGGACATGCATATTTCAAATGTTATAATGTTACTGAAATGACAATAGAGAAATATCAAGTATTGTCCTTTGGAAAAATAGCAAATTTTATGTGATCATTATAAACTACATCTTAATTGCTTAAATTACAGTTATTAATGTTCGGTTTGAACTCTTTGGAAACAACTACAAGTCATGTCTTTATAGAAATAATTATACATGCAACAGTTTCCATATTTAGCATATATATAATTATGTAATATTCCCTCATTTAATGCTTACTAACACTGAACTTGAACAAACTATTCTAAAATTAAGTATTTCACATTAAATTCAACCTCTTTACTATCTACAATTTTTGTGTTCATAACGAATGTGGAGCTATGTTAAATTTGAAAGTCACCCTCTAAAGGGTCAGATCAGGTCATTTTTTCAGTGATTTCACCTGAATATCCAGCCTTTTTTTTTAGCCTAGTGTGTTGAAAAGTTAGGATTAAGAGGTAACTTTAGAATATACTGGCCAATTTCCAAACTTTCAAATGAAACTTTGGTGCCATCTTGGATTTTGAGAAAAAAAATTACATGTAAAATGAAGTAATTTTTCATCGACCTCACACACTGTTAAAATGAGAGGGGATAAATCATTAAAACATAAAACATAGGTATTTAAGTTTTGGCTTTAAATTATTTATTAAATCCGAATTGCTCAGGTTTCTGAAATATATATTTTATTATTTTCATACACAGATAGACTAACAGAACTGCAGTCCTTAAAGAGAAAGAGAACTATGCTCATAAGTGGATATATAGGGTGTATCAAATTTCGGTGAATTTTCTTCCTGAAGTGGTATTATGACAAAAAGTTTATATAAACTTGGGCCCAAAAATGCTTCGTTTTTAAAATACAGGATTTTGAACTTTAACTTTATAATTTTTGCAAACCTGTTATAATAGTTAGTACCTTTTTTGTTCAGCTTTCAACCCACTGTGAAATTATTGGTCATTATTTATTACTAGGTGTCCAGAATTTACAGTTAATAATGTCTATCAAATTTATTTTGTGTACTTTCAGCAACATCCTATACATAAAAAGTTAGGCATTTTTTGATCGATGGTTATATAAACCTTGTCATAATTTCACTTCAGGAACATGTACCAGAAGTTAGGACATCAAATTCTGAAACACCCTGTATAAATAAGAAACAACTGTTTTATACTGCAAGAAAAATGAAGATGGCAGTTTATTTATTACTGATTAATTAAAAAAATGCAATGCTTGTTCTAGATACCTTTCATGATTATTATGGTAATTTTCCACTGCATAACTCAATCAGCATAGTATTTAAAGCAGCTGGACTGAAAAATGCAAATTCTAGCTGTCAAATTATCATGTAATTTGGTTTATTGACTACCAGTTTTCATTTTTGGTTTGGGAAACAAGAAACTATAGTTAATAGAATTAGGCCTGCAACACACACAACAAATTATTTCAGGCAATTTAAAACTGTTGCTTACAGTTTCACTTTATTCCATCAGTGAGATGAGGTTTTGAGTTTTGATGTCGAATCACAACTGTGGTGGGACAAAGACTACCAAAAAAAGATTGAGCAATCCTATGAAAAAAGTTACGGAATGAGTTCTGAAAATGTTTAGCAGCTTTTAAAATTAATCAACAAAAAAGTCACTGTCTTTCTTGCTTTGTATTTATACCTAAAATATTCTACAGAATCATTAGACTTTGTCAAACATATATTTTTTGTTCATTTTGTGAATATGTAGATTAAAAAATTAGTCTGTTACTATGTGGAAGTGGAGACCCTTACCTGTTTCTGGATTTAAAATATTAGCATGCACATAGCTGTCAGAAAAAAGCAGGAATAGTAAATCACACTTGCTCATACACCTTTATTAATATTTGTTTAAAAGTACACATACTAAATAACATGTTGTACATTCCTACAACTACTGTTTAGTAAATACATAAGATTTTTTCATGGCAAAATGCGTTTCCTCCATAAAATTTGGGAAGAACGTATTTCAAACAAAACTAGTAAAGTTAGCTGCAGTGCATTAATTTTTGATAAACCGATCGAAAATCTTTCCGAATCGACCTACATTTCTCGGACAAAATTCGTTTAGTGGACTGATAAGCAGCTAACACATTAGGAAGTAAAGTCGCATAGACAAGCTGAACTAAAAAATCCTCGGTTTCACCAACTGCACTTAACTGCGGACAGTGGAAGTCCTTGAAAAATAAGCAGTCGATGAAATCGTCGTTCTCTCTATATGTGCCGGATTCTGATATTATACGAGTTAGTACTTTTACGTTCGCGTCCCACAGAGTTACAAATGCTCAGTGCAATTTACCTGTAGCAGAAAGGCAGCCGTCTTTACGTCGTCCTTTTTGGCAGCGATGTGTAAGGCGGGCAGTCGGACTTTACCCCTCGAGTCATTCTCGAGAAGAACGGCGACGACTTTGTCGTGGCCCTGTTGCATTGCCACGGCGATCGGGGTGAAGCCATCCTGAGGAAGATCGGGTTTAGTTGGTGAACACTGCACGGCGAGGCGATACTTACCTCTGTAGCCAGGCTTTGGTTCGCACCCTTGGAAAGGAGGTATTTAACGACGCTGTCGTGGTTCTCCTGGGCGGCCATGTACAGGGGGGTAAAGCCACTTTGGGACTGAACATTAATGGAAGCACCATGTTGAACGAGAAGTCTTACTACCTCCTCTTGACCAGCTGCAAATTTATCACATAGAAGTAGTTCTTAAAAATCTCTTGGGGAAAAAATTGAAAAGTAGTTAAAAGCAGGTTTGAATCCAGAAAATTTGGAAATTGAATAATGTTGATTTGATGAAATATCTTTCCTCTAAAAACGTTTTATTTCAGAGATAGAAGACCTTTTGATTTTTTTTCAGTTTGTCTACYTCTTTTCTGAACTGGTGTCCAATAAGCATTCGGTAATCATTCATAACTACCYTGCTACAAACTCTGAAGGKCCTATGAAACTAAATTTAAAGTAAAAAAAAATTTCAACATGTTACTTTTAAGATTTTAGGATGGCAATGCCATCTGTCAGCATTACACTGACATGATGACAAAGCCACCTAGCTGCCTTAACGGGAACTACTTCCTAAAGGAAGTGACCTGTAGCCTGACAAATTGGCATGCAACTGCATACTTCAATTTGACAGCAGGCCCCCACGGCAGCTAGGTGGCTTTGTCATCATGTCAGTGTAATGCTGACAGATGGCATTGCCATCCTAAAATCTTACGTAGATCATACCATTGCTTTGGTATATAAGCAAAACCAGTTCTATGCTGTGCTGTCTACGCTAGACCTAAACTGCACTATCTGGAGTTGGTTTTTTTAATGTTAATGTTACTTTTAATTTGTTAATGTTTTAGTTTTATATGTTTCTTTACTAAACCGGTTCAAGACCGCCTCAGAAGTGATTGTATTTTTTACTATTTCATTTTTTATATGCAGCAAAGAAAAATGCGAAAAACGATTTTATAACATAACTATATCCCACCTTGAATTAACAATTATCTTGGCCAAATGCAAACTAAATTTAATGCAACTTACAAGAAGAATAAAAGAAATAAAAAAATAGGAACTGGACTATTTAAAGTAATTTATTATCAAAACGAAAATTTGGAGGTGGTACGTTAATGGTACGCTAATGAACAGTCGAAAGTACATTCAAGTTCTTGAGGCAAATTTAATGCCTTTTTTAAAATAACAAATGGACGATGCTAATTGAAAAGGAACCAAGTGCCAAATTGCAAATATCTGGATAATGGTTCCATACTATAGTTTGGGATGTATTTTGCATGTATAAAAAGTACCAAGTGCCTACAGGTACGTAGCGACATCTATTGATTAAACTTCCAAGCGACATCTATCAGAAAAGCAGTTTCCTTTAATAGAAAAAGATCCAACTCATGGTGCTGTCTATGGAAAATGATTAGAGTTACTTGGTTCCATTTCAATTAGCATCATCCAATTACGAACGAGATTTCATTGTTTCAACAAGATAATGCGAGGATTCATGTCAGTAGAGAGTCGATGGCTTGGTTTGCCAACCAAAATGTCGAATTGTTAGAGTGCCCCTCTTGTTCGCCTGACATGAACCCAATTGAAAACCTTTGGTGTATCTTAGTTCGGCGAGCATATGGAGATAACCGACAGTAGGCCACCATAAATGAACTCAAAAATTCATTAGAAGAGGTTTGGGCAATTTGGAACCAAGAATATCAAATAAGATACTGTGGAGATTGCGAATAGGTTCAATAATTATTTTATAGAAAGTATTGGTTCAATTGTCAGTGATATAGATTACAATGATTCATGTCAATTTAAAAACAGCAATATGTATCCGAATTTATCAGAATTCAGCCGAGTGGACATGAGTCAACTAAGGAAAATAGTTAATAGTCTGGATAATAAATTCAATGTGAATGATTGCACTAACTCTAGAATCCTAAAAAGAATATTTAAAACTATAGGTCATGTTATTTTGAATTTCATTAACACTTCACTGTCTGGTGCTTGTGTGCCCAACTTCATTAAAATTAGTACTATATTTCCTATACCAAAGGTGGCAAACACTATTGAGTGCAGCGAATTTAGACCAATTAATACTTTGCCTATTGTTGAGAAGATATTGGAAATGGTAGTTTACAGACAACTCTTACAGCACGTAGAAAAATATGAAATATTGTTGCCTTATCAATCCGGATTTAGGCAAAATCACKCTTGTGAGAGTGCCCTCCAGTTGACTCTCAGTAAATTTTATGCCGATATTAGCACTAATAAGTATATTGTCTGTGTTTTTCTCGATTTGAAGCGAGCTTTTGAGACAACTGACAGGTCGATATTGCTCAGAAAATTATTTCAATATGGTTTTCAGGGAAAGGTGCACGAGTGGTTGGCTAATTATTTAAGTAGTAGAAAACAGAGAGTCAGGATTGGGGACGTAGTTTCAAAAGAGGCGGTGAGTGAATGTGGGGTACCTCAGGGGAGTGTGATAGGGCCTCTGTTGTTTACATTATATATTAATGATATTGATTTGTTTGTTGGTTGTGATTTTGTAAATTTATTTGCAGATGATACACTACTTGTTGAAAGTGATTGTAATTTGGATGTAGCAATAGCAAAAATGAATAAAACTCTTGCAAAGGTAAAGCAGTATCTAGCTTCAAATAGATTAAAGCTTAATGTATCAAAGACTAAGGGTATGATTGTGACTACTAAATACAAATATACATTTTTAGATATAGATAAAATAGATTTGCATATTTGCAATTGTAGAATTGATATTGTAAGGATATATAAACACCTAGGTCTCACAATTGACCCTTGTTATCGTTTGATGAGCACTTTAACTACATGCAAAAGAAAATATCTAAAAAGTTGTTCTTTTTATCAAAAGTGGGTAAATTCCTTTCTATGGAAACGACCATTAGAGTATATAAAACTATTATACAACCTCATTTTAAATACTGTGCATCGATAGTGTTCCAGTTCAACCTTAACAAGATGTCTTGCTTGCAAAAACTTCAAAATCGTGCAATGAGAATTATTCTAAAGTGTACCAGGCTCACGCCGATTAGTACTATGTTGATATTGCTCTACAGTGGTTGAATATTACGGATAGGGTGCTGTATCTTACGATGGTCTTTATATATAAAATAATAAATAATCTCATGCCACCTTACCTAACAAAAATGATAGTTAGGGCACATGATGTTCATCAGTATGAAACTCGAAATGCTGGTGATATTTTTGTGAATAGAACTTATGCAACTGCCTCTAAATCTCTATTCTTTAAAGGTTTTATAAAATACAATTCATTGCCACTTCACTTATATTACGGGCACTGGGTAGCGTGCGAATATTGTTTAATTTGTTTTGGGTTGTTTGTTTTGTGTATTCATGTTGAACATTAAATTAATAGATGTTATTTTCTAATGTATAAAATACTAGCCTTGTGCTAATTAATAAAATGTATTATTATTATAAGTTAGTTGGAAGCATGAATTTTAGAATTTTTGAGCTAACTAGGAAGAATGGAAGCTAAACCCATTATTAATTTACGAATGTAGAGGCTTTAAACTACACCTAACACTTTTAAAAATTTGTTTGATATGTTTATTAACCGGTTTAGGGTCACTGAAACTTTATAAATAGAAAAATTACTACCAAAACTCTTTCCCAGAACGATTCCTATCGTTGCAATCTCCGGACCCATTCATACTGCACATACTTTTGCGTAATCCAAGCCCGCTACCTGAATACTAATAAAACAGTCGTAACTATCCCATCAAAATGTTTACCATGAGTCACCCACATCTCATTTAAAATCGCTGTGTGTTTTCTTTCCCAATCCGCAAACACTCATGTTTGCAAAACACTTACCGAGGCAGGCTATGTGTAAGGCCGTGTTGCCTTTTTTGGTAGCTGCATCCACTATAGCACCGCGTTTAAGTAGCTCTCTGACTACTTCCACATGTCCATCCTTGGCAGCCAAATGCAGGGCGTTCAGACCGTTCTGCAACAGATGCAAACGGTTATGTTACTTCCTGGATCATATTAGGTCAAATCTCAATAAATTCTAGCTTATTTTCTTTTAGTATAAACCATCACTTTAACATTGTGACTAATGCCCATAAAGTTAAAAAGCTTGAGATGATACTGCGCTTCCTATTGATTGAGGGCGATTTTTGCATTATAATAGAATTTGTACATCTAAATTTTCTTCTTAAGAAGTTCATATGCATCTTTTCCGTACAACCAACCGTTTACACAACAGAAGAAAAACCATCATCAAACTCTATTATTGAAAAACATCTTACATTTTAAGGAATTAAACATCATTCTTTAAAATCTACAGGGTCGCTACAAAGTATGGAACCAGCAGGATATTTCAGGTTCTGTTCGACCGATTTTCCTGAAATCGTACGTGGGCCTATGGGTAATTAAAATGCATTTTCTGGAATTGTTCCAACTCCCTGTCAGCTCTTGTTTCCAAGATATGGGCGCAAGTTGCATTTTTTAATGGGAAGAGGGTCAAATGACACATTATTGAAAAGTATATTTTTTCCTGATTTCATAAATGTATCACACTTGTACAATGTTAATTATACAGCAATGAGGCAAAGCTGGCCGTGACAATCTCCACAAGGTATGAAGCATACGATGACTGTCGCCAAATGGAGTGAATACGGTCCTAAAGCAATAGCCTGTACCCTGCATCTGAGAATGATTCATGAGCTGTTTGTGGTAGGTTATCCCCCTTTATTGGAGTTAAAACACTTTACTGTGGCAATGTAACCTTATACAAGACTGGGAAATCTAAGCCTGCAAGTGTATCAAAATTGGAAGACTTGAGTTTGACAACGAAATACGAGTATGTATACAAAATGATAAATAATGCCAAATGCTTGGTTGTCAAGCCAGACCCAGTTACTTAGAGTTTCGCTGTTTTTTCAGCTCATCAGTCGGAGCATACCGACTTATCAACCAAACCAGACGGTCTTTTTGTTGTCACTTTTTAAAATACTGTAAGGTTGCTTCTTTTGGTTCCTACTAACTCGTTGCTCTTATTTGCAGCAGATCAGTTAGATGACATTGTGCACGTTTGTGCATTATTTATTGCGGTGAACGTTCTTCATGAAGCTTCACTATTGTCTAAACAGTTTGTTGTACGAAAAAAGATATTTTTAGAAATCCACAAATGAATTCCAAAACAACTGTAGGTAAGGCAAACATAGTATCACTTCGAACGTTTGGGCGCTATTCGCAATGATTTATATGGGAAAAAATGAAGTCAGGAATTGTTCTGAAGATTTATCTCAATATAATTATAACAGCAAAGTGCCTTACCGAATTTGACGTGTTGATGTCGCGAACGGTGCCAGAGTCGAGGTATTCCTTGATTTTGTCCAGTTGGCCCGCCCGCGCTGCCCTGAGGAACGCCGTGCTTGGGTCTGTCTGGAAAGGAAAGTTATATTTAGTTGATATAGCACATTTTCAGCGATGGAAGCAAAAATAAGATTGCTCGTCACTAAATCAACAGGTGAATACAATAAAATTGACACATTTTATTTTATTTATATATTATTATAAACTTATGAGCGAATGCAGCGAAGCCAAGTTGCGTAGACAGACAGTTTAAAGACAACTCCAGAACACTGTATTCTAAAAGTGATAAATTCCAAACAAACATCAGTTTGGGAACTACCTAACGCGAATTATAATTTCAGAAGTTAGACAATTCTGTACTAAGGCTCTCACTAAACGTCGATAAAGTTTATCCAAAGATATTAACCCTGTTTACGTTTTTTTTACAATTGTCATTCTTTAAAATTTAATGCCTAACATAGAAAACACCGTTGAATATTTTAATGATCAACATTCTACTTCAAACGATTCAAAGCGCTACTAGCTAAAATAATTATTTTGAATGAGTACACTTATTTAAAATCGTCGGAAGGTGAAGCTAATAAAAAAAAATGCTATATAACACCTTATGGGAGATTGCAGAAATTCACCATTTAGAGATCATTAGCCAGGGCGAATAAGATGAATAATATATGATGCATATAAGTCAGTCATCTTTTTACATTATTATTGTCAGAAAACTATAACTGAAAACTCCTTCTTTTTTGTTTTGTTTATAATATGCAATAGTGGTTATAGTGTTCAGAATAATAACCAACATATGCTTAAGTTATGGCAAGCCATTGTACGATTACATTAACATTAACGATGCATTAACATTTCTGGAGTGATGGATCTACATGCATCACGTATTTTATTTTCTAAATGTTCTACTCTTTAAATTGGTGTTTGATATACGTGCTCTTTTACCATTCCCCACAGAAAAAAATCCAAAGGAGTAAGGTCCGGGCTTCTCGGTGAGCAAGGATTAATTGAACCTCTTCCTATCCATCGGTTAGGCAAAACCAAATCAAAATGATTTCGCACTATTCTATGATAATGCGTAGGTGCTCCATCTTGTTGGAACCATAGATCTTGTCTTACTTGTAAATTTACATTTTGGAGAAGTACCGGTAAAATGTTTCTCAAAAAATTTAGATAAATATTGTCGTTTAAACTATCGCGAAAAAATATGGCCTAACAATTTGATTCCCCAATATTCCGCACCAGATATTCGTCGAGTAGATAGTATGAAAATGTCCTCGAATCCAACGTGGATTTTCTTGCGTATAATAATGCATGTTATGTTTGTTAACTCCACCATTATTAGATAAATCTTGCTTCATCTGAGAAGCAAATGTTGTCATAAAATCTCACATTCAAATTTTGGTGTTCCCGAAAAAAGTTATAAAAAGCCAGTCTTTTAGGATAATCTGTCTCCTTTAAGGCCTGAACCAATTGCAAGTGATACGGATGAAATTGATTGCCTTTAATTATTCGGTGTACTGAAGACAGACTAATACCGGTTACTCTTGAGACTACCCTTTGACTAATTTGAGGATTTTCGTCAATCGTTTCCAATACTCTAATTTCATTGTCAGGGCCTGTTGCTGTTCTTTCTCTTGACTTTTTCAGTGGCGGCCAGTTTGTCCTTACAGTTAAATCAAGTCTCTTGAAAATTGTATCGGCAGGAGCTCTTCTATTTGGGAAACGTTGTCTGTATAAACGGGCAGCAGCGGAAGCATTTTTCTTGCATTTACCATAAATCAAAATCATATCTGTCTTTTCATCATCATCATTTTTAATTTCGTCAGAGTCATTATCATTCGTGAAACATCCTGTATAGGTTTTCATAATAGTTTTTTTTACACAAATGTGTATCTTTTAATTTCAACGAGCAACCTTACAGGTCTGCTTGATTTTGTTATTTTTCAGTTTCACAATATAAAATACTATAGCTTTGGTACTACAGACTTGGTTAATCTGTCGTTTAATAAACTATAACACAAAGCCAGAGGGAATTACTGTACAATCAATCTTGCTATAGTTATAACACATAATGGCTAAATCATCATAGAGAAATTAGTACTCACAGCAACAAAATAGGACCGATATTCGAGTCATGTGGAATATTACAAACCCCTCAATAATTACACGACGTTAACAATGCTATCTTGTTTTATAAACTGATATCTTACTATAACAAACCCGTATAAAAAGTTAAAAAAACAGAACGGTTTATCAAATCCACTTGAACGGTCTTTTTTAGATAGGGAGACGTAAAATGGTTTCCACTAAAGTGAAGAAGGATTTGCGTGGCGGCTTATTTCATAAAAATTCTGAGAGATTCTATTAGATGCAACTTTTTTAGTGACCTAATATTGTTGAGTATCGTTAGTCAACATGAGAATTATAAATTATTGCAGACATCAAACATATCTATTAATATGCTGCAGCTTGATGGGCTTTCCCATGTGGTGTGAAAAACGACTGTAAGTGATCGACGAAATTCTGTGCTGGATTAAGATATTGCTCAACTTGTTACTTAAAAATTTGTTTTGCTCCTTATAATCTGCCAACTCAAATTTTCTCCCAAGGACGGATAATGTGTATTTGTTCAACATTCAGAGAGGGGTACCTACTAATTTAAAGACAATTCATCGCTGTCGTTTTGAGCAAACATTTCTAAGGAAACCCGAGCTCCAGAATGTACACAGAGACAGCGGAATTCCCAAAGGAGGTATTCATGGGGGAAAGCAAGGAATGCTTTATCCGGAACGAAAGACAAGCTTAAAAGAAACGTGTGTTGCAATTCCCTTACTGAAAGAGGCAGACTGGGAGGATTTTAAGAAACGACGTCATTCGCTCAGGATGTAAGATCTGCTGATCTGCAACGTCCTCGGATTGAGCTGACAGAACCGTTTTGTAAGGAGTTCTTAACCTTTTCTTTCAGCTTCAAGGAGGGATTTTAACTTTATAACCAGCGCAAATGAAAGAAATTAAAGATCTTTTACAAGTTATTTGGGTTATACTAACAATTGGTAGTAAATTAAAAACTAACGTACGGGAAAAATCTGGTAAATATTGAACAAAAAATGTCAAAAAATGTGGTGTCAATGGGAATATTATAATACATATAAAATAATTACAATGAGATATTTTATGTAAGACATTTTCCACCATAAAGCGTTTCAAACGCCGTTACTTTATGGTCTACAAAATTATATTACAACATGACCAAAGTTTAAGCAGTTTTTAATTAAGTACGAGCTTCAATCAATTTTTCATGTATATCTCTTTTTTATAAAACTACTTTATGACACTATTTTAAGGTGTCATTGCCAAGTGCAATGAATAATTTTCATTATCATACAAGGCAAGGCAATTACAGATATTTAAATGTGCATGTAAAGAATATTTTTTGACTGTCAGTGCGATAAAACAAGGTCGTAAATGGTAATGTGCGATAAAACAAAGGTTATAACGGCGTTGGTTATATTACGCGTACTTACAGCAAAGTACATAAAATAATATGCATGGAATGTTCCCGGTGTTATGTCTCATAGTTTGCCTCCATTAATCTGCTCGTGGAAATCAAATAAAAAGAGCCCTCCTGGACTTAATGGCATGAATTTGTTTTTACTTCCACTATAGTAGGCATGTATATTTATTTATTGATTAAAGGAATACAAACGGGATGAACCAAAACAGATAAAAAATAATTCAAAATTAGATCAGATTAAACTAAATTAAAAAGTCTCTATATGCGAATTTAATGAAAAAATACAGCAGCATAAGAAGTGAAATCAAGTACTGTAAAGCAAACTAAAAAGTACCGGTTCATTGAAGTAAATTTATCAGCAATTATAATAAGGGTATTTTTTTAGACTGAAATGTAATGTAACTATCATATAAAATGTTAAGGAGACAGTACAAGAATTACGACAGTTTCCATTATCGCATCAAAATTCTGATTTGTGGTTATTAATAGCTATAATAAGTTGTACTGCTCGATCTTTACTAAAATTAACGGTTTTCGACTTAAAACAGAAAGATTGAATGATAAAAAAAGCAGACCATTGACTTTGTCTGTATTGCTGAAAAAGTACATATCAGAATAAAACTGAAATCCATAAAATCACAATGTATTGTTAATTTAATAAATTAGATTGGACGACAGAAATTCAATAAAGAATGTAGTCTGAAAGAGTTGATTATTATGGTTTTCAGTGATTGCACATCTTTAAAATGGCCTAAAAGTCTGTTTTTTTCTTGAAAGCTGTTTATTTTACAAAAAATCGAAAAGTATACCATTTTTATAACACTCAATCGTTAGAAATTGGTATAAAATTTTATTGAAACCTATCTTTTATTACAGACAATGACCTCAGGGCAATTTCTGATTGTACACCATGGTTAAATTAAGCCGACTAGTATTAAGAAGCCCATCAAATTATTTCGCAAAATTTTACGCCCAGCACTATCATATTAATCTTTTACATACATACATTAGGTTTCACTTAGTTATACAAAAATATATCATTTAGAGTTTTACCATTTTCATTATCTACTACATTGTAAAGCTGTGGGTGTTTCAACCTGAATATGTTCCCGCTTTTTATGCTACTTCAACTGATATTTATACAGCTTTCTTTTGTGGTATAAAAATATATTATGTTTTAGCTTTAATCAGATGTGCATAGTTTAAATTTATCTAATGTCAGCGTCTGAAACTGGAGCCCTGTCTTGGGTACGCCCATGTTTTTGTTCATAAAAATCACCGTTCCATTGAAAATATTATACTTTAAACAGAGCTCACATAATTTTGCTAACGTATTACCTAGGGGAGTCTCAACTAAGTTTGGATTTGATAGCATCAATCATTTCAAGTATTATGCGTATGTTTATGAATAAAGAAGTCACATTAAAACAAACTAAATCCGTTTGTAACATCAACAAGATCTGAAGAATTTTTTGTTAATTTTTTTGCATAAGGATTCGAAAAGCACAAAATTCTACCTTGCCGTTATGAACAGTTAAAAATGACTTCTTATTTGAGATTTTAAGAGGGATACGAAGACCGCGCGTTGCCGTGAATTCGCGTTTCCAGACGCTGAACGTCCCCACCAATATACAACAGTAGGGGTCAGGGGAATACTTATCGCCGTAAAATCATAGCGCTGCACTGGCCGGTTTTGGCATGTGGACGAATATCTGTGGCGCGTCTACAGGATCAGTATTATAGTGGTTTTCATTTTTTTTTGCTGATGCCTAGCCATATTTCGGACTGTTGTGCTTCGCGCTCCACTACTAAAATGGCTATTTTTAACAGTAATTAATTTACTTTTTAATATTAAAATTAATTTTCTCAAACTGCATGATCATAAATTAGTCATTACTGCGAAATCTCTAGGGCTTGCGATACAGAAATTTGTAATATACCAAATCGAAGTTTATGAATACTGATATTTTATAAATATATATTGTCAAACATACAATGTTAAATATTTCAGCACAGTATGCAACTTTATTTTTAAACGCACATTTTCTGTAGCATATTCCGATGCACCACTTAAAATGTTGTACCTACATGAGTATTTGTTTTCCATTTTTATTGGAAGGTTGACCTATTGTCAAAGATTCGCTTACACAAAATTGCTTATTTCATTTATTACCAATAGTTACTTACCGGAGGGTGGCTATTTTTTTGTGTAACATTTGCATTTCTATTTCTACCTACAGGGTACTCGCCAGCGGTAATCAGTGTTTGAACCCTTCGAGTGCGTAGGTAGTTTTTGAAACTAACCAACAAAAATTATTAAAWCTTAAACAAAATGCGACCGTTGTTATCAAAACATTAATTTCATAAATCCACATATAAAAATGGTAATTTAACCGATCTAAAAACTCGGAAATGATTTTAATAAGGCCTTAGAATGAACTATATTTGCCCCGTTCTGGTTTCTTCTGTAGTATTTCTGATAAGACAATGTAATATGCATTGTTACATACATATTACATGTTATTTAGGGCAATGCGGTAATAGTGAAATAACACATACAAACCTAATTAGCTTTAAACTAAAAGGATTGCCCACGATTCTTATTAAATCGCATTCTGGTTTGAAATGAATCAATATTTAAAAAATAGTAAATGGTAAAATATACCCAACTTTGGAGCTTCATATCATTGCAAGATAAGTATGTATAACAAGACGTGTTATAGTGTTAATTCATTTTAATGTTTTGGTGCGACCAGTTCCGATATCTATATATAATGAGACCACGCTTCAGAAATAGGATGTATTCGACCTTTTGGTTTAATAAATTAAGTAAACTCTTTTCTCAGTGCCAAGCTTTCGTCTTTATTTAAGACATCATCAGAGCTTCTACAATAAATTACAATAGAGTAAACATATAATAACAATAATAAGTTTTACGTAAATCTTATTGAAAGTGAGGTTAATTTTAAGAAGTTTTATGTGGTTAATTATTTTCCCAATATATATCTTCTTCTTCCTGTGTTTCAGTAGTTCGTATTAAGAAGAAACAGATGAATTAATCGCAGAACATTAAAGTACAGCTTAAAATTGTACGTTTAAATTCAACAGAACAAAAAAAAAGTTATCAGAACTTTCAAATTGAACAGATTTTGAATAATTAACTGTATATAAAATACTAGAAAATGTTGCTGTGATTTTTGACGCCGACATATTGACACTGTCTATATTTCTGTCTTTTCAGTTGAGTTGTGTTGAATTTAAACGTAGATACAATTTTAAGCTGTATTTTAATGTTCTACGATTAATCCATCTATGTCTTGTTAATACGAACTACTGAAACACAGAAAGAAGAAGAAATTACATGGTACCTATATTGGGAAAATCATTCACAACATAAAACTCACTTAAAATTAATCTCACTTTCGGTAAGATTTACGTAAAACCTATTATTGTTATTATATGCTTACTCCATTGCAAATTTATAGTAGAAGCCCTGATGACGTCTTAAACAAAGACTAAAGCTTGGTACTGAAAAAAGGGTTTACTTAATTTATTAAACCAAAAAGTCGAATACCCCCTATTTCTGAAGCTTGAACAATCAACAAGTTGCCATCGTTATTTTTAATCAAAGTTATGATGAGACCTCTTCCTCAAATCACATCTTCATTTTAATAAAGCATAATATAAATAATAACTAAGCCATTAAACACAAAACAGTTATTAATGGAACTTAATTATTTCTGCAAATAACTTAAATTTTGATCATATAACTATTAGAAAACTTCTTATCGCAGTATTGAGCCTGTTCGTCAAACTCTCAAAAAAGCCTCATCAAGCTCGTGTTTTTATCTTTAAAATTTCTAGTAAGTTTAATACCTACTTTTGCTGAATATGTAAAATTTCAGTATCGGTATTATTTCAAAATTATGTCTTGTATCCCAAGACGTTTTGATATAACTCGAATAATTTTGTAGCAATCTTCATAATGAAGTAACCAGGTATGCCATCTTCAAATTTCTGTATTTTATTCATATTGCCTCTCAAATTGTTCAGTTTATATTTCGTATCGGTTTTGGGAATGAGGCATATTTACGACGTTCGAGGGGGTAGGTTCTTAAGTGGATGAGAAACAGATGCGCTTCAGTTTCAGTGTGTTCCTTCAACTGTTCACAGGTTAGTACTGTTTCAATTTTTAATTTTTATTGTTTGTGTTCCTTTTTCAATCACATTATGTAATTAGTTTTAAACAAGCACCATTGTCATTAAATAATTCAGTTGTTTAGCTGAAACAGTTATGTTAATTAATTAATTAGGATAAATGCTGTATTTGGAGTCCACGGTAACATTGTAAGCTATGCTGCTGTTGTAGTCCGGTTTTTTTTTACTATTTATGTCATTTTCTTAACTGTGTTCTCGCATTCTTTGATTAGCTGTATCCACGCAGCAATAGTTATACGTGATGGTTGAAAGTAGGATGTTAGAGCCTTGATGCATGAACTAATATTTTCTCCCGTGCTGGGCAAACATCTGGTAAAAGAAAAACCAAGATTTTTGCACCAAACCATTCAACTATATAGCTGAGTTGCCTCCCGCATGGGACCTCAGTACCTGCTGACCATAGTCGGCTATGCTAACAAAAATCTCTTCAGTTTTGAATCTTGAGAGTGAAAGTGATACCGAACACAGATCTAGAATTGGCAGTTCATTTATTGTTTTAAATAACAATTTTCAGCAGCATTGCTACAATTTGTTAACCCTCCAAATTTGATCTTGTTTAGTAATAAATTAGTTGTTTTGAGATTGTTTTCGTATTATTTATGATTACATCAAATCTCCCTATTTACGTGAGTAACCAGTGCATCGAAGGTAGGTTTAATTAAAATAACACAACGTAGGTAGGTACTGGACGATCACATTTCAATCGAAATCTCTACGAACCTGGGTATGTTACATTACAATAACTTGAGATGTTCTTTTACTCTCATTTTAACATTTCTGAATAAAATCCCTATAGACTCTTCCAATTGTTGCATCTTAATTCGTATATTCCACATCTTTCCAGCTTCCAGACTTCTTTATCAAAGAGAATTTTCTCGACCACTAAAATATCCATACTATTACGCACTGCAACCAATGCAATATACTTCAGCTATTTTGTCTAATAATTTAAATAAACTCTTATAACTACCTTAACATAAAACGAAATGTAATCAAGAATTATTATTACATGTAATAGAACAAATTGGTAATTTATTAAATAATACTACCTAATAAATGTATATAAAAATTAATTTACAATCAAATAAAAAATTCTTTTGCATTTCCTAGGTAACAAAAATAAATAACATTAGGCAAAATTCTTTTAATTAATAAAGATGATATAGTTCAGATGCCAGACAAAAATTGAATATTCAAATTAAGATGCAAATACTGTAACTTTGGAAACATACAGAAATTTAAAACGAGAATAAATGAAGATCTCAGGTCTTGGCGAATGGCACAAAATTAATCATTATCTGTGAAATATCTTTTAGATACACAGAACACAATTTTTAATTTAATATTACTGTTAAAATTTTCTATCTTCAGGCAATCATTAAACTTATTGGAAATATCTCAATAAGACAACTTTAAACACACACACTACTAATCTTTTACCTAAGTTATTAATTAATGACATTTTCGAAACGTGTCCAACATATTGCTAAAAAGAAAGTTAATGACAGGAATAATTATTTTTAAGTTGTATTAATGGTTATATTATGTATGTGTAGGCATATTTTATTAAATTATAACAAGTGGCTTGCGGATGAGGTCTCATTAGACTTCAAAACCGATCCCATTATAACAGTAAAACATTCATATTGTAGAGATTATTAACTAAATAAATATAATACTTGAGAACTTTGTTGAATACAGTATACAGGTACATGTGGAAGAACGCAACATTTTTGCTCAAATAGTTTAAAAGCTGACTTAGTAAACTATCAGTACAAAATGCAGCTGAAAGTACAGAACATAACAATAGCAAGGCCAACCATTTTTAGGAATTAACATTTAGAGCTTTTGGGAATAAATACGCTATAGCGACTTATTGGTTCAATAATATTATATTACCGGTATTCATTTCAGGCAGTTGCACGATCATAAATATGTGTCTGCATTATAATTTAATATGTTAGATTTGTATTACACTTATATCGCTATCGTCTATATATTATAGAATTCCTTGTACAAACTTCGTAAGCTATTTATTGTTTGTGACGTTTCCTTCATTTTTTCGTGTGTGATCCTTGCCGTACATTTGTTTTCGTTTTTACCCATATTGACTTTACAGTTGGCTAGATTTGTAATATCGCGCCAAAACAAGTAACCAAATCATGAAGTGATTGTTCACGCTCGGACATTTCCGATTCCCGTCGCTCATCGACAACACTGGCCTGGCAGCTGCCAGAAGAAAATAGTGGGGATAGCGACGGGCCGCTGAACACCAAAAATATCGGCATGTAGACCATTACTGGGTTTAACATAACTAAATTGTTCTTTTTTCAATCCCGTCCAGATTTGAAACATACGTAATGGAAACATTGAACTACAGTTTGGCTTGATTAAATTTTCATTAACTGTTGTTAAAAGCGATTTATGTGGCTATCAAATGTGGATATAAATAGTCAATTTCAATAATTTCTTAACGATCAGCTGTAACATTTATCAGAAATGTAATCAAGCCAAACTGTAGAACGTTCTTTCATCTTTCGACTAAGTCCTCGCTTGTCGAAATCGGTGCAAAACTGAGCCCTGTACAGTAAATCCCGTAAAGCTCTAAATTTCGGTACTTCGTATCCCTCTTAAGCGTTCATTGAATTCCTCTCCTCATCTTTAATTTCATGTGTTTTATTTAGAATTATCTTTGCTAATAAGCTTTTGCTGAAGCTTTCTCTGCTTTAGTGTCTATGATAGACTCATCTCTATTTAAACCCTCAAGACATTTCAGTTCATCAGATGAATGTTGAAATCAATTTGACAATTGAAGACCCTGCAGCAACAAGGAGGTAGCATGCTTCAAGGTTTATTGTAATGGATGGTAAGTGGAGCTGCCTACTTGTTGCTGTAAGGTCTTCAATCGGTGTTTTCATTCAGTTTTAAGTGTTAAAATTATCTCTGAATGTTCCACAATGTTGTTAAAAACATCCGGATAATTTTCTGCTGAAAATTATTGAGACGTCATTTGAAAAATATGAAAACTGATCACAAATGACATTAATTAGTTGTCACTGCTTTATATGAATATGTTTCATAAAAAACCTCTAGTTCTTGATAAAATTATTGCAGTTGACTTGTTAAAAACTATATTGCAGTTTGTTGGCAAATATTCCTTCATTTTTAAGAAAAACTTCTAACCTCCAGCTCCTGTTGCTGCTGGTAGCGTTCTTTTTCCTGCTTGTGCTGTATTTGCTGCTCCTTCTGTTGACACTGCTGTTCCTGTTGCTGTTGGCTTTGCTGTTCTTGCCCTTGTTCTTCTTGTCGTCGTTGTTCAGCCTTTGCCTTCCTGGCATTCTTGCATTTGCACACTTTCCTGCACAGGTAACAACAGGGCAGGTACTTCCTCACTTTTCTGTTGCACATGTACTGACACGGAGACTTCGGAGCCATGCTACCACTATTTCCACACGGAATACCCAACTATAGCGAAAATCCACACGTTTCGAACACTGCTAGCGCTTCGTAAATGACGATCACCGACATCTGCTATACATATTTATCGTAAACCGTTGGAGTATTCCAAAAAATAAATTAAAAATTGCCGGCCGCGTGCACAGAACGCACTTTATTGGTATAATGACTGTGTAAACACAATTCATGACGGGATGCGAATTGGTAATAATTTTTACGAGGTGTTATTTTCAGTGGCGCACGTAAAATCGTGTGGAACGACAGCGGAAAAATGCAGAGCGGTGATTAGTGGAGCATTTCTGTTTTTGTCTCTGCTCCGATCGCGATCGAATACGGTAAAATGTACGGTGACGGAACAACAGGAATTATTTTATTACTGTTACGTGTCACCTCAATTCCTACAGGTACATAGTCATCCTAAAAGAGCAAAACTTTTTTTAAAGGAACTTTGTGAAAAAACAGACGGAAAACTCTTGGAAGCTTCGGATCAATCGCTCTTTTTATCTTTCTAAAATATTTCAAATCTGCATGGAAAAAATAAGGTGAATTGTCTCAAAATCACCGGGATTACCTTTAAATAAATGTTCCAAGAGATAAACGTTAGTAAGACGACCATAATATTTAAAATTATTAATAATAATATATATATTTATTTTAAACAGGTGAATCACCCAATTACAGAAAATAAACTAATTACAATATAAACGTATATGTAAAATAAACATAATAATGGTGCTGCATGTGACGACTAATAAAATAAGAAAAGGAAAAAAAAGAAACCTTAAATTTTGCTTAAACACAAAAAATGAAGTATTTGATTTTTAATGTAATTAAATGAATGATAATGGATTTTACAACTACTGCTAATTTTGTTAAAATTGCTATACTTAACATATAAAGGTCATTTTAACAGAACTTTCGTATTGCAATTGCTACAGTAAAAAGTCGAGAACATCCACTTGTCCATTTCTATTAAAATAAAATAATGCAATCGATTTTGTGGCTAGACCATTTCTACTGAACTGGCCAGTATCTGTTTTGCATTTTAAATTTTATTGGCGTTTTTTTTATATCCGCCATCTTTTGTTCACATACCTTTTTAAGAGTAATGAGTCTTGAGTAAAAGTTTTCTAATGTTCTTTGTAGCATATTTGGAGTTCTGAATTTCTGTCCTGATTCGTCCTTTTAAATCTTCTACATTATGCGGCTGGTCAGCAGAAATACGAATTTTCAGATACCTCCACAGGACAAAAATCAAGCGGCGTCAGATCAGGGGAACGTGCTGGGCATTTTATCGCTCCGCGCTTACCAATCCATCTGTCTGGAGATATCGCATTCAAATATCCACGAACGTTGACTGCAAAATGGGGCGGTGCACCATCTTGCTGAAACCATATCTGATCAGAAGGACGCGCAGCATTTTCACGATTAGGGAACAGGCGAATAAGTTCTGGGATAATGTGTTCGCAAAAGAGCTGTAAATACTTGACGGCATTCAAATTTCCATCGATGGAAAAGGGCCCAATAATGTGCTCACCGATAATACCACACCAGACATTACCTTTCTGAGGGTGTTGTGTGTGGACTTGTTCCATCCAATGTGGATTTGTGTCAGACCAATATCTGCAATTATGTCTATTCACATTACCATTGAGGCAAAACGTCGCTTCATCAGAAAACATAATCTAATTTAAAATGTTTCTATATTCATCTATCATGTCCATAGAAGTTTCGCAAAATTCTATCCTACGATCGAAATCATCTTCGCTCAGTTCTTGTAATAAGTGAAGTTTGTATGGATGAAACTTCCCTCTTTTTCAAAATTTTCTGAACAGGCCTGTTGCTAATATGGTGAGTGAGAGCACGCTTTTGTACGGAACACTTGGGATTCTCTTGCACATCTTAAAAGACATTCAAGCTAACTTTCCTCACTCGTAGCAACCTTTGGGCTACGTTGCAATGAATAAAAATTATCACCAGTCACGAGGAAAATGGAGACACCTGGAGTTTTTGTTCTTACTTAGCGATAACGAGTATGGTTTTTATCCCGAACTCAGAAGCAATAAATTGTGCAAGTGTGAAACATTTTTGAAATCAGGAAAATATATCTTGGAAACGAGAGCTGTCACGGAGTTAAAAAATCCAGGAAATGCATTTTAATTACCCATAGACCCAAGTACAACTTGAAATATCCTGCTGGTTCCATACTTTGTAGCGACCCTGTAAAATTATACCCTTAATCAATAGGGCAACTCAAAACCGGCATTCCAAATTCCACTTCCACCGAACAACGTTAAATACCTATGTCACCTCCCACACGCGTTAAACTAATAAACGCCAGGAATGCACTTAACCTTGACTCTACCACCTCGATCTAATCAAGCGGAGATAATCAGGCCGCGATGAAATATTTCGGCCAACGGGAGATACTGCAACAGACAGTTCTGCACCCGAGTTGTTAACGGTGAAATATAGCGTTTGGCTGCACGAATGCACCAGAAATTAGGCGAATAAATCATGGACTGTCTCAGAAACGGCGGGTGAAGATACAGTTCGTTAGAAATGGAAATAACTAGGTCGATTTTGTTCTTTGTTGGAGAGCTGAAGATTAACTGCTGATTACGTTTAGAAGTTTGGCTTTATAAAGTTGGTATGATTTCAATCAATTCATTTAGATTTTAGAGTATACCCGGAGATGTCAATATATTTATGTCTTAACTAAAAAACTAGCCATTATAAGATCCTGTGATCTCCTCTTCTTATCCACTGGCCTGGACTCTGGACTGTGAAGATGTCCATACTCTTGGTAAAGTTCTTGCATAAGTTGATGTGGAAGTGACTATACAGGGTGATTTTTTGAAAACTTCACACCTTAAATAACTTTAAATAGAGGAAAAATTTAAAATTTTGCAAAAACAGGTAAACTTTTGTTTGCAGGGGGACAACTTTTGAGATAAGTTTTTAATGGATAGCGCTTACCCTCTTAACGGGGTAGATACCCCTTCAAAAATTTTAAATTAAACTACMCATCTTGTGATACATCATTTAAAAGCTTATTACACAAGGAGTCTTGCCATGTAATTAGTTTTACTATTTTTTACCCATTGACGGGGTAGTGGGTCAAAAAGTGCATTGTAGCAAGTGGCTTATAAAATGGAATATTTTGGACTTTTTTTAACAACATTTATTGTCTTGCAGTTACAATAAAAATTGTCCTTACTTAAGCCTAAAAAAAACTTGTTAAAAAATAATTGTTACACCTAAGCAAAATGCCAAAAATACTTAAAATTTTCTTTCGACATTACTTGATATTGCAACTCGACAGTTTATACTGAATTGGCTAAATAATTATCTACTTTGCGTTTCCAATTTTTTGTTTCAACTTTTTGGCTACTTCTTTGGCACGACCATCTTTTTGTTCACAATCCTTTTTATAAATCGCGTTAAATTTTAAAGTGAGAGTCCAAGTGATAATGGTTTATTCAACTGCCGAAAGGGTAGAAATAATTTTTATTTACGGTGCTGAGCATAGCTGTGCTCGTGCGTCAGCAAGGGTGTTTAACGAACGGCACCCCGATAAAAATGTTGACGCTAGGTACATTCTCGATCTCGTGCAGAAATTTCGAGACACTGGATCTGTAGTAAACAAAAAAAGGGCAGGGAATAGAGTCGTTGATGAAATGGCCCAACTTGAAGTACTTGGTCATTTTGCAATGGATCCAATTAGCTCTTTGCGTAACATTTCTACAGCCACTGGACTTTCTTATTCATCTGTAAGGAAAGTTACAAAACTGCACAAATTCCATCCCTATAAGATGAAAACTCTCCAGGAACTCGGCGAAGATGACTTCGATAGAAGACTGCAATTTTGCGAAATTATGACAGAAAAGATTATAGTAAATCCAAATCTAATAAAAAATATCTGCTTTAGTGATGAATGCACATTTTTTTTGAACGGCTCTGTAAATAAACATAACGTCAGGTACTGGAGTGACGAAAACCCTTATATTTTTCGAGAAGGTCATACACAAGTTCCTCAGAAGCTGAACGTCTGGGCTGGAATACTTGGCAACGCAATTGTAGGTCCAATTTTCATTGATGGGACGCTAAATGGGGGAATGTATTTAGAATTACTTGATAACGTTATTGATCCTTTAATCACAGAGCAATTAGAAAACCCACGCGACCCTGAAGGAAATCCAATGTTGGATGAATACGAATTGTTTTACCAACATGATGGAGCCCCAACGCATTAATGTGCGAAATTGGTTAAATCATAGATTTCCTCTTCACTGGATTGGTAGGCGTGGAACAATTGAATGGCCGCCACGATCACCCGATTTGACTGCTTTAGATTTCTTTCTATGGGGTCATTTAAAATCTGTGGTTTACAAAACACAACCTACTAGCCTGGACGATCTGCGAGAAAGAATTATTAACGAGTGCAGGAGGATTCCACCTGAAACTTTCCGAAAAGTGCAGCAGGAGTTCGAGAACCGTCTGTATTATTGTATGGAAAGAGGTGGTGCACATTTTGAGAATCTATTGTAAGGTTTGAATTTCTAGGGTTTTGTTCACACTGTTTTTGGAGTTACAAATAAATAATTTTTCTTTTTCGTGGACATGGACTTTCTAAAAAATTACATGATAAATACTTTAATGTTAATAATAATGTTAAAAGAAAATTTTCAGTATTCTGGGAGTTTTTTTTAAGTGTCATATTTTTTACAAGTTGTTTGTTTAAATTTTGGGTTCTCGTAAGGACAAATTTTATTTCCGCTCTAAAATAAAATACATTTTGTTGAAAAGAGTCCAAAATATTCAATTTAATAAGCAACCTGTTTCGTAGGCACTATTAATCTATTACCCCGTCAATAAGTTAAACGTGGTCAAACTAATTACATGGCCAGACTCTTTGTGAAATAAGCTTTCAAATGATGTATCACAAGATGGATAGTTCCATTTAAAATTTTTAAAGGGGTGTCTACCCTGCTCAGAGAGTAAGCGCTATCCATTAAAAACTTATCTTAAAAGTTGTCCCCCTGCAAACAAAAGTTTACCTGTTTTTGCAAATTTTTAAATTTTTGCTATATTTAAAGTTATTTAAGGTGTGAAGTTGTCAAAAAATCACCCTGTATACATGTCAATACTGGTAAAACATGTTAGGGTTGTCCTTCTGCATAATATGTAAAACATTTTCGAAAAGTATCTTTATAAACAAATCAATGCATTGTTACATAACTATCTGCACAAATTAGAGTTCCGCAAAAGGGCCCTGCAAATGACTAATTTAGTAAAATCTGAGATATCGCTGGCCAAATTAGGGTACAGGGTTAAAGCTAGAGGGATGAGGTTTGCGCAACCTCATTCTACTTTTTTGAGATAATTTAGCAGCACAAAACAGATTTTGATTACCTTTTTTAGTTCTTGAGCAAAGAACTGATGATACTTATCTTAAATAATTGATTAGAGGACTGTTTTCTTCAAAAATATTTGTAAAATAAAACATATTAAACCAGAAAACTATCGGTCGCCTTAGAGGAAGCGATGAATAAATTCGTAAATGGTTGTCGTGGTAACAGCTGAGAAAACAACCACAATACATCAGTGCAAACAAAAGAAAAAGGAGGTGTAATTACAGGTCACCGTAGCCAGGTGCGCTTCCTCTTTGCATTCATTGACTCTGGCTATATTTACAGTCGTGGGTACGCCTAAGCAGTGGCGTGCAATGGCAAGGCTTTGTTTTAGGCATTGCGGTCTTTTATTATTCCAAGTTTCTGGGGGATATGATCGTTGATTCCCGATTTAACAAGCACATGACAATTTTGAAAATATATAACAACTTCACGTAATTAGGGCACTGCTGCCATAGTTTGTGTTCGTGCATATAATAAATGAATTTATATAATCACATAACAAAAACTCTTTTGATATTTTCAATCATCCTTTTCATATTCACATGCTTTAAAAATCATAATATGAATATTTGTGTATAAAAACTACATCTCCCAGATTAAGAAAACGATAAATCCTCTTTTGAAAAAGAGCAATAGGTAAATTCTTCCCGTATTTGATACGCCTCTGCTTTTATAAGGCAGAAATGAAAGACTGTGACCCGTACGTGTTTGAATGCTATGCAATTCCTTCGACGGTTTTTTATACGTGTGGATTTCTTTAGGGCCACACAAGAGCTTAGCTGCGATTTTAAAATTCCGTGAAAATATTTATCAAAGTATACCGGCAAAGGGCATATTTAGCTGCTAAATCATCTGATTTAGCGAAAAGAACTGTAGAACGATAGTTAGTTAAAATGTTACTGATTTAGTTTGAAACTTTGTCTATTAAAAGACACCGTTCGGCCATTTATATGGTAGAACTATGTACTCATGCCATTGACTGAATTAAAAGTAAATCTTTAAAGAAGCAAAAAAAACCTATACTGCCAGTTATTCGAGTTATAAGAGAGATATAAACTATACGAAGCATTGGGTCAAAATCTGTGCTAGGCAATACTAAGGTTCCATGTATTTCAACAATATTTCCTTAAAGAAAGCCATATATAAAACTCCACTATTGTATCCATACATCTTCAAAATGGTATAAGTTGCAGGGCGCCAAATAAAAATAGTACTTTAATGGAGAGCGCATGTACACTCTTTCAAATATATTAAAGAAAAAAGCAAACATTGACAATATTCACTTAAAACCGCAACAGTTACAACAAAGGTCTGGATTGCTTGGACAAATTTTATAAACTTATTGATTTTTTTACTCTCCCTAAAGACAAAAGTGTTAACATAAAAAGATACGTGCGCACTATCCCTGAAAAAAAAAACCAAATGATTCTCAGATCGTTGTACCTAGAAACTTGTACAATGAAATAATCTTAATTCATTCAAACAACATGGAAGGATCAGTAGCTGCTGTGATAGAAAATACTCTTGAAATTGAAACTAGTTTTCAAACAAGTGAAGATGAAGGAATTATCTTATGCAGAAGACAAAGACACCGAAAATTTGTCATTGGATGAAGATAAAAATAATAGTGTTTTAGTATTATGCTTGAAAACTATTACAGTCTAGTTTGATGACCGCTGATATCTGGGTTGGAAATTTAAATCAAAGAAGTGTACTTCGGAAAATTACAGCAAAGAAATAAATAAAAAAAATCATTTTTTTATGTTCCAGTAATTTCACAAAGCTCGCAACCTTTTTGTCTGAAAAGGGTAGATCAGCAAAATATTAAAAAATATAAATCTTCTGAGAAACGAAATAGAGTGCTTTTGAACTATTGAACAATTCTTTTTCTTTATTATGTTATGTACGTTTACGATTTCTTTTCTTGGTATAATTAGACATATATTTTGTAAAAAAATGTTTATATATTTCTTTTGTCTATGATCTATTATTATTTTACATGTGCAAAAAGTAGTAAAGAGGGAGTCTGTAAAGTCTATGAAACTCAGGATGTGTAAAAAGTAATTCTTGGGGTTCTCTGTCTAAATAAGTGTGGATTAGCGTGAATAAGTCTTAATTTTGTAGGAGGTGTAATGGATGTGGGTGGATATATATGGATATGGGTGGATGTGGATGGATGTACACGTTTGTCCATGGATGTATGTGGATGTGTTTGAGAAAATGGATGAGTTTGTACAATTTTGGGTAGGTGATTTCCCCCTCGGGTAGCTTACCTAGCTGGCTTGCCAGGAATTGCTTTATACACAGTTGTCCCCGTAAGTATACCTTCATAATATGATGTATATAGTAGATCGAGCTTTTCCTCCCCGTACAAAATGCTGGACAGTAAGACCTATTTTCTGGTCGGCGTGATTGAATGAATAGTGCACAACAGTTCAAGTTCAACTCAGTCTTTTTGTGTTTGACAGGAGGGAGTAATTAATTTTATTTTTCGGAATCGCTAACAGCTCATTTAGAGAGAAAAGAAGAACTGAAGAAGAGCGTTATTTGTATTGGCAATTGATTTAACTTATGACGCAGCAACGTTAAAATATTATGTTGAACCCATAGGTTGAGTGCAACTCTTCGAACAACAAACCATCAGTCTTAATTCGATAAAAATGAAGCCAGTTAACTTCCATCCCACGTCCACAGCGTCTTCCTGACATAACAAAAACGACTTTTATCTCCAGAATCGCCGCACTTCGATGTTCTTAAGCTACAGCAGACGTGTTCACTTAAGTTCTATTGCTTTAAATTGGTATCAAATGTGGCGTGCTTCGAGCGACTCGTATAATACCCACATCACAAACAGAATGTTAATTTCGTTCTATTTTTAGTCGGTCATTTACGGAACAATAATTATCGAAAAGGAAAACAACTAGCGGTGCGTTTCCAGCGTATTAAAAAGCGACAGTAACATCGAATGGAAGATCTCGAATTATTTATTGGGAACGATAAAGTCGTGGTGTTTTATTAATTTACGCGTTTTATATGCAAATTGAGCTTAGTCTGCTTCAGTTTGTGATTGGGTTTTAGTTTAGTGAATACTTTAGCAAAACACTAGAGCCTTCGCAATGAACAAGAAAAGTAAGTTAAAAAATACAGTGAATTACTAGAATTTGCACGTTGCGTTTGGTTGGTATACCACGTAGTAACATCTATTTGTACAAAGGTTGCATCCAATTCTCTATTAATAAAATAACCTTCAAGTGACGTCTTTATTCTGAGGTTCACTGTTGCATTAGGTAATTTACTGAGAAAATTCAGTTGTATATTAACTGACTACTCTGGCCATTAAGTGACTTGAAGTATAAATCAGTCTACATCCATTTGCATTCAGATGCATTCGGAATATATTAAAGCAAAAAAACATTCTTATCTTCATGTTTTTTTAATAAGTATGTACACCTAAACGCATTTAAGGAATACTAGTAATATATTTATTTATGATTCTAAACAAATTTATAAACATAAACAGAACCAGGAAATCAGTCAAACACTATTTTTTTTTAATCCTGCCCTGGCAATATTTAGTAATAATCTTATCAAAACTCCAAATCTTTCGAATGAGGAGAAGTCTCTTTTAACTGTTTCCGATTGCAAGGTACCTAAATTGTATGGTTTGCCCAAAATCCACAAAACCAATGTCCCGTTAAGACCCATAGTCAATACGATTGGCAGTCCTTGTTACAGATTGGCAAAATTTTGTGCCAACTATTTAAAACCTTATGTAGGAAATACTAGTAGTTTCATCAAAAATTCTTCAGACTTTATCCATATTATAAAAGGTTTAATTATTTCAGAAGGTGATATTTTAGTTATTTTTGACGTGGTTTCTTTATTTACGAAAGTACCCATCCCTGAAACGATAGATATCATCAAATCCAAGCCTAATAGAGATCCCCTAGGTGACACAATAGCAGATTATCTAAACATTGTTTAAAATCTACTAATTTTTATGAACAAAAATCAGGTTGTGCAATGGGTTCACCTATAAGTCCTGAAGTAGCCAATTTGTTTATGGAAAATTTTGAACAGGTAGCGTTTTCAGTTTAAGCCAAATTGTTGGTATAGGTACGTAGATGACACTTTTGTTATCGGGCCGCACGATATAGAAAAGTTAGGTAGGTTTCTCAATCATTTGAACAGTCAAAATCCTGACATAAAATTTACTATGGAATTAGAAAGCAATAGTAGTTTACCTTTCTTGGATGTCCAAATTTACAGTATAAACACTGGACAGTTAGGACACAAGGTTTACAGAAAACCAACACACACAGACAGATATTTWCATGCCACAWCTCACCACCCTCCCTCTCAAAAGAATAGTCTTAGAAGGACGTTATTTGTTAGAGCACAAAGGATATCAGACGAAAGTTCTTTACCAAATGAAATATATCATCTAAAATCAGCGCTAGTAAGAAATGGTTATAGCAATAAGAACATTTGGTCAGTTTTTAATATAAGTGCGCATCCAAATCAAGTAAATTCTCAGACAGGACAAAGTAAATTGAAGTTGAGTTTGCCTTATGTACAAGCCCTTTCGGAAAAATTAAAGAGGATACTTAGAAAACACGATATTTTAGTTGTTGATAGTACATATAATAATTTACATAAAATTTTAAGTTCTACTAAAGATAAGGTACATTTAGAGAGTGAAGGTGTTTACAAAATTACTTGTTCTTGGGGCAAGTGTTACATAGGTCAAACTAAAAGAAAAGTAGGTACGCGTTTGAAAGAACACATAAATCTTCCGTAGCTGAACACTCATATTTGACTAAACACATGATTGACTTTGATAAAACAAAAATTTTACATAGAGAAAAATATTATCACAAACGTCTAATAAAAGAAGCTATAGAAATTTGTAGGAATACTAATAATTTTAATAGGGATTGTGGAAATTATGAGTTAGGTGACATTTCGAAGGCTATTTTGTAGTTATCTTTTATCAAGTACTTCGTGTATATCTAGTATGTAGGTAGATCCTTTTTCGTCGTTAGGTTCTTTTTTATCAGGTTGGCACGTTGTTTCTATGACGTCGCGTTTCCTTGATGATTGGTTTATTTACCTTCAAAATGTTTGAACTTATGCCAGGCAAATTTTGAGGTTCTTCGTCTTTGACAAAGATTACAGGTGTAATCGAAACGTCATACTAATGACTTTTTGTCAGTGTTTTCAAGAGACAGCGATCTTTCCGAGAAAATATTATCTTATATTATGGACGCTGAAAGCATTCACCCTCGTGCACTGTAACACAAAATTTTTGTATTTCTTTGAGCTGGGATATGCATTATTTAGTATCTAAAAATGAGGAAAAGGAATGATGCGGGTGTACTGTTTATTTGTTCCCATTGTTTAGCTGCAGTTATACATGCATTAGTAAAGTTTTTATATCACCACTATTACACGAGAGTTGGAGTTGGTAACATGAAAGTTCCCAAGCTTTTTCATCCATCTCTATTAAGTTAATTCCGTTTTTTTTATCTTAATAGCTCATAATTACATTTCTGGTGCAGCCGGGCTTTCAATTACAGCGAAAGGTTTCACAAGTGTTACGAATACTGTTTGACGAGCTTTATTTCAAAACACGTTCCCATTTCATATATTTTAGGCCGTAATATAACTTCATTTTTTATTAAAGAACGTGTGCATGACCGGTATTAATTCGTGCTGAACGGCGGAATGTAATTTGCATTACGCTAATAGGAGTTTTTTAGTTGACCTACATCTGTTAATTTAAAAATACGTCGCTGTAATTTTGAGATGTGCCTATTTTTTCGTGTGCCACTGTTTGTAACAGCAGTGTAATGGTATAAGTCACACCTATTTATTATAAAATTAACGTATGATTCGTAAGCTTTCGGAAAAACTTCAACGTCTTCTAATCATCATTAATTTCGGCTTTGCATAATGTCATAAAATTGATCTTCGTCGAGGTATTTATAAACTGATTGGACAAAAGATCAATTTGAATCTCACTAGGATCCATTTTAGTCATAATAAAACAGCTCTGAAAGAAACTGCCATTTAGATCTTACTTTTAATTTTAATTCTGACAAGGTTTTTTATGATTTATTCATATTTTAAAATTAAATCACGTCAAAGTGATTGTTTACCCATTGGAATAAGGTTATATGGAGGGTCCTTTCCAATGCCGTATTGACAATTATCATCATATTTAGAAATCGAAAATATGCCACCATTTAGAGCCACTTTAGATATGAATCTGCATAACATTCGCGTGGATATGTTTGCTTTGTTACCTGTGCAGGTACTTGTTTATCACGATTTACTCAGAATTTATAGCAATGCCTGTTCTCCATCTTTGGTAATGATTTATGAGCTCTGTTTCGGTATCTGCTAAAGGGACCTCCTCAAGTGGTAAAGTACCCCCTCATTATCAGAGTTAAAATCTTTTACTGAGGGCATATAACATTCAACAGTGGATTCTCACTAAATTTCGTACTAGGTATCGAATGTGAAATGGATACCAGTATCACCAGAAATGCGAATACACGATTCTGATGTGAATAAAGAAAACCCAAAGCATTTTCCTTAGACCGTTGTCCTGGTAGTCTCGTTACGCTAGACGGGACGACGACAACGAACCAAAAACGAGGCAGATAACGAGTGGAACGGATTGTTTCGGCACGGTGGTGCCAACTGAGCAATCATAAAGGCTCGAAACAGTTATCAATTTTTTTTCGATCGCCCGATCGTTTGAAACCGAGCAAGTAGAGCATCGGGAGCGGAAAAAACGTAACAGGACCGTCTCTTTCACCGTACTACTTGTGTGATTCCCGAGACCGCGGTAAAAGAACGATCAAATTAAAAATAGACCTGAATCGAGGTATAAAAATATTCGTGTCAAGAACGGCAATGACGTGGAAATGTTTACGCGATGAAAATGCCTGGCCTGTTTCTTCTCATCCTTCGGATTCGGGAGCTGCGTGGTTAATGGTGTTGTAAAAGGGGGCAGAGCTGTCAAGAACAATAGCACAAAGAATTAATTTTGTTGTTGACGTTAAAGGTCTTCTGGGGGTTGAGGGTGGAATTTTGAGCCTTTTTATTGAAGCTCCATAATAAATTTAATATTAATATTAATATTTATGAAACTTGTAATTGTACAACGCTTAAAATAAAAACGAGTAAGAAAAATGCTAGAAAATTCAAAAATACAATGTCAATTGTGGAACACAATCCTTAAATAAGCATATAGTAAAGAAATGTATATAAATTGTTTCACGAATGATAATGAGCCTGCTAAGGGAGGTATTGTATTCCCATTTCATAATGTTATGTGGTCTCAGTAAAAGATTTTAACTATAATAATGTACATCCATCCACATCCACCTATATCCATATATATCCACCCACATCCATTACACCTCCTACAAAATTAAGACTTATTCACGCTAATCCACACTTATTTAGACAGAGAACCCCAAGAATTACTTATATCACATCCTGAGTTTCATAGATTTTACGGACTCCCTCTTTACTACTTTTTGCACATGTAAAATAATAATAGATCATAGACAAAGGAAATACACACACATTTTTTACAAAATATATGTCTAAGTATGCCAAAAAAAGGAATCCTAAACGTACATAACATAATAAAAAATTTTAAAGAAAAAGAATGTTTCAATAATTCAAAAGAACTTTGTCTTCGAAGAATGTATATCTAAAAATACTCTATTTCGGTTCTCAGAAGATTTATATTTTTTATATTTTGCTTATCTGCCCTTTTCAGAACAAAAGGTTGCGAGCTTTGTGAAATTACTGGGACATAAAAAATGAATTTTTTATTTATTCCTTTGCTGTAATTTTCCGAAGTACACTTCTTCGATTTAAATTTCCAACCCAGATACCAGCGGTCATCAAACCAGACTGTAATAGTTTTCAAGCATAATACTAACACTTTATTTTTATCTTCATCCAATGACAAATTTTCGGTGTCTTTGTCTTCTGCATAAGACAATTCCTTCATCTTCACTTGTTTGAAAACTAGTTTCAATTTCAAGAGTATTTTCTATCACAGCAGCTACTGATCCTTCCATGTTGTTTGAATGAATTAAGATTATTTCATTGTACAAGTTTCTAGGTACAACGATCTGAGAATCATTTGGTTTTTTTTTTTCAGGAATAGTGCGCACGTATCTTTTTATGTTAACACTTTTGTCTTTAGGGAGAATAAAAAAATCAATAAGTTTATAAAATTTGTCCAAGCAATCCAGACCTTTGTTGTAACTGTTGCGGTTTTAAGTGAATATTGTCAATGTTTGCTTTTTTCTTTAATATATTTGAAAGAGTGTACATGCGCTCTCCATTAAAGTACTATTTTTATTTGGCGCCCTGCAACTTATACCATTTTGAAGATGTATGGATACAATAGTGGAGTTTTATATATGGCTTTCTTTAAGGAAATAATTGTTGAAATACATGGAACCTTAGTATTGCCTAGCACAGATTTTGACCCAATGCTTCGTATAGTTTATATCTCTCTTATAACTCGAATAACTGGCAGTATAGGTTTTTKTTGCTTCTTTAAAGATTTACTTTTAATTCAGTCAATGGCATGAGTACATATTTCTACCATATAAATGGCCAAACGGTGTCTTTCAATAAACAAAGTTTCAAACTAAATCAGTAACATTTTAACTAACTATCGTTCTACAGTACTTTCGCTAAATCAGATGATTTAGCAGCTAAATATGCCCTTTGCCGGTATACTTTGATAAATATTTTCACGGAATTTTAAAAKCGCAGCTAAGCTCTTGTGTGGCCCTAAAGAAATCCACACGTATAAAAAACCGTCGAAGGAATTGCATAGCATTCAAACACGTACGGGTCACAGTCTTTCATTTCTGCCTTATAAAAGCAGAGGCGCATCAAATACGGGAAGAATTTACCTATTGCTCTTTTTCAAAAGAGGATTTATCGTTTTCTTAGTCTGGGAGATGTAGTTTTTATACACAAATATTCATATTGTGATGTTTAAAGCATGTGAATATGAAAAGGATGATCGAAAATATCAAAAGAGTTTTTGTTATGTGATTATATAAATTCATTTATTATATGCACGAACACAAACTATGGCAGCAGTGCCCTAATTACGTGAAGTTGTTATATATTTTCAAAATTATCATGTGCTTGTTAAATCGGGAATCAACGATCATATCCCCCAGAAACTTGGAGAGTATTTTCTGTCACAACAGCTTTACTAATCCTTCCAAGTTGTTTGAATGAATTAAGATTATTTCATTGTACATGTTTCTAGGTACAACAATCCAGACCTTTGCAGTAACTGTTGCTGTTTTAAGTGAATATTGTCAATGTTTGCTTTTTTCTTTAATATATTTCAAAAAAATGTACATACGTTCTCCATTAAAGTACTATTTTTATTTGGGGCCCTGTAACTTATACAAAAAATACACCCATACATGGTCATTAGAAAKTTGAGTAATTTTTACACGGTTCAGTCTGTCTGTCAGTGCTTCAATTTTCATTAAAAAGCCAGCAAACGTAAAATGCGAAGTGAAACGCGTGGTTTTAAGTCAGATTTTAGCAGTTTAGAATTTTTTTTTTTGTGGGCTATGCACAAATCACACCCATCACATCCGCTCAACAGATCCAAATACATCCAGGCCACATCCGAGCAGTTGTACAAACACATCCACGGTGATTACCCCCCCCCCCTTGGGACCCTTGAGTAGATACCGACTAAGATGGTAAATAATTTTATTATTTTTTTTTGCAATCCCCATACAGTGAAGTAGTGTTGGGCGATACGTATCGATATTTCTAGTTATCGATACTTTTGCTTTCGATACCCGATATTTTGTTTCGATACTTGGTGTTGCGATATTTCGCTGGATCGATACCAATGAGAGTGGTATCGAATCATTTATTTTCTACCAACCATATGCTCGTTATCTTCAATTAAAATTTCGGAAAAAAATTGACGACTTTACTATAGAATAGCATTATATTTTTTATACCTACTTTGCCAAACCATATAGCATGATTACGGCTTCTTATAGAACAGCATTGCTATAATGTAAACTGTGCCGTATAAATAATTTATTGAAGGCTCTAATTTGTGTTTATAATTGGATTCTCATACGAAATCGTAAAAGTTAAAATGCCAGATTAAGTTTTAAAAACGGCTTACCTCTTATCAAGGTATGTGGATGTGCACTTTTTTATAATTAGTAATACAGTTGCAACATAAAAAGTCAGGTGAATTTTATTTGTGTTGGTTGGATGTTCCACAAATTAATTCTCGTAATAAATCCCGAATTGCCGTCAATCAGTTAGCAAATATGCCTATTTTAGTTCAGCTTTTTTCTTCCTCACCAATATTCAAATAAATTCAAATAAACGCAAACTTAGTTTAATAAAATTAACTTATTCAATTCACTGTCCTTGCATGGTGACAAATTATTGATATGTTTAACATGATGCACTAGTAACTGACGACGAATAGAAAGGTTTTTAGAAACAGTGATGTAAATTTTGTATAACAAGGTGTGTTTTAATTCACTTTATATCGATTTGCTATTTCCTGGATCGATATTAGCGGATACTACGAATATCGATACTCAGAAAACAATACGATACGTGCATCGATATACAGTATTACGATACGTACCGATACCGATGTAGTAGTTCTGACAAGCTTAAAGTTAATCCAAATCATTCTCTTTGTTATTAAATCATAAGAAATATGTTTTAAATAGATTTAACTCTAATTTATTTTCATTAAAATATGTAGTTAAATCCATCCACTAAGGATGCCATACAAAGTGGTGACAAACAGCAATGGATTGTTGCAATGCAAAGTGAAAATGAAAACTAAGAAGAAAAACTAATTCAGATGGTCAATTCACAAATATAAAGCTAGATTAATCGTCAAAGGTTTCTCGCAAGGAATGGCCAAAAACTTTTGGTGCGGTTACAAAATTAGCTTCATCAAGAGCTGTTATAAGTATTGCTGCTCCATCAAGCCCTGAATTGAAATTAAAGCAACCGGCAAGTAAAAGACTAGTCACCAATTACGTAAACAGCGGTAAACAGAATGAGTCACAAACTGATTTAAATTTGCCTGTTTATGCGGTAGCCACTATCGCGACAGGTCCGCTTAACACGCATTAGCAATTTTGCTCGACGTCCTTTGCAGTTTGCCTCTATGGACGATTTCCGTTCTCKCGGTTGCCCAAAGGCAACAAAGTCAGCTTTAATCGGCTTATGTGTATGCAACAAGTGCTATCGAACAGCCCGATCCATTTGGTTTTGTAATTGGGTCCGTCCCCAGTAAATTCCCGCTGGACCAACTTTATAAAGTCGAGCAAGCGACACCACACACACAAAAGGAACGGTCTTTTGACATGTTAATTAAAGGCGATTGGGAGCTTTTGAAGTCTAAAATGCAGTTTTTGGAAATCGATGAATTTTAAATAGTTACAGTGTTACTTTGTACAGTAAATCGAAGAATGCATTTTTTCGTTTCCTGTCGACTTATCATGTGCAGAAAATAAGCATACAGGTATCACATAAATGACAGTTAAAAGATATAATTGTCCGTTTTTATTTTTAAAGGATAGTGTGATTGGAAATTGAAGTTAAGAAAAATAATGCATCAAAACCTGTTCAACTGTTTGGTAATTATCAATCCGATAAATACTTTGTTAAATGAACACAAACTATTAATATCGAGTTGATTTTTCCTGGGTAAATTTAAATTAAGGACTTGTGGACAACAAAATATTTATTGGCAACAAAGTGCGTCACTCTTATAATAATTGTCAATATTGTCAACTTCTTGTCACTTTTATTCTTCCTACATAAAATTCAGAACAGTATTCTAAATCTAAATAATTAGAATGCACCGTATGTTACTGTTAGTGACAATAAAGTTTATTTATTTGTTGTGACACTTGTTCAATACCAGTCTTGTCATTCGGTATTCGTTGAAATAATTTAGAATATACGCGAAGGTGTTTGAATAATTTTCAACAGTGGAAAAATCTTAGATACGCGCAGTTATAAAATATTTGCAAAAGAAATTCATGAAGATATGGTGGGTGTATTAGGTGAGAGTGCTCCTTCTTACCAAGTGGTAAAAAATTTGTCTCAAACATTTAAATTGAGAAGATAAACGTGTGAACATGCAAAGGATGCCGGACGACCAGCAACTGTCACTATTCAGGAAAATGTTAATCGTAATCGTAATGGCAGATATGCGAATGACCATTCGTCGGATGGTGAAATTACAGACTTTTCATATGACACAATAGAAAAAATATTAACAGATATTTTAGGTTTTAAACAGTTATCTGCACGCTGGGTCCCTAGAATGTTGACGCCTGATCAGAAACGTTCGAGAGTCCTGCATTTTGAAGTCAGTTCGGCAAAGTTTTCAGCAGACCCGGGTGAGTTTCTCTCTCGATTTGTAACTGTTGATGAAACATGGGTCCACCACTTGACCCAGAGTCAAAACAACAGACTATGGAGTGGCGTCACAAAGGTTCTCCTCCACCAAGCAAATTTCGAGCTGTGCCCTCTGCTGGTAAAATTATGGCCACAATTTTTTGGGACGCAGACGGAATTTTAATGATTGATTTTTTGGAACGTGGACACACAGTAACAAGTTGTTACTATGCCAACTTAATGCTCATCAAAATAAAAAGACGGGGAAATTTGAGGAAAAGCCATATTGCAATGAATGCTATTCACCAGATCTAGCTACCAGCGATTACTTCTATTTCCGAAATGAAAGAATATCTACGTGGGACCAGATATGACGATGATTATCAAGTGATGACAGCTGGAAACGACTGGTTAGAAAACCAACCACAAGAATTCTTTTCTAGAAGAATTAGAGCATTGGAACATCGTTGGAGCAAATGCATCGAAGTTCAAGGAGACTATGTCGCAAAATAAACATATAATTATTTTCATGTTTTGTGTGTTTCTATATCAAGAGCAAGAGGCAACAATTATGAGGCGAATTCATTAAAACGTTTGTGGATGATAATAATTACAAAGGTTGTTTGTTGAGACTTCGGAAATTTATGAAAAAAATGGGGTTTCCATAGGTAAAGTAAAGACAAACCGTAGGATTGTTACGGAAAGATCCGATTTCGATAAAATCGATCGATTCGTCGTATGCACACCAAAAATGCTGAAATGATAATATAAACGAGACATTACTCCAATTACTTTTGAAAAATGGATCGAAGAGAAATTAATCAAAATTTACCATCGAGGATTAAAGAATTAATCTAATTTCTCAACGTATCATAAATTGAGTGTGTCGTAAATTCTACAGCTTATGCGCGTTCATATGATGGATCGAAGGCTGTTCAATACTAAATGGCTGTAAAAACAATACATTTCTAGGAAATCTTGTCGTTTGCCTCTTACAGCACAAGCAGTAAAATTGGATGAAATTACTTTAAGCTGTTAACATTTAATGCAACAGCAGCCAGCTGAATAACCGTCCAAAATAAAACCGGCCAACGCGTTACGTATCCCCAAATTACTCCATTATCAAATAAAGTGTGGCACACTAACTGGCTTGAATAGTGTATTCCACGCCAGCCCCATTTTTCAACCGGCTGTAAACATTTAACGGCCATATTTACGAACGGGCGTAATGTCAAGGCTGCTCCGATGATCTTCCATAATAGCGTTTTGATACTGATTGTGTAACCGCATAAAACTGGAGAGAGCATTCATCATCATCATCACGGGAGCGGATGATTTATAATATCACGGGCAATGCCGGGATGAAATTAGAAACCGTGTAGGAAAAAAGAGCCCATGGGGATGCATAATCAATGACAGCGAGGTTGAAGTAATCAATCTTGTGCGGTGTATGTTCGTTGTAGAGATTAATTCMATGAAAACAATCATATTATCAGGTTATACTGAAAATTTATCAGTGTTGGAAAACTAGTCATCGAGCCCTTTTCCAGGAGTTTCATAAGAATCGATGATCTGCTCAGCGAGTGCTTGTCGCTTCCAGGTCTGTAGCCACCTAATTTCAGACTGGGCAACTAAAATTTTTGGGTCAGCAAACTTTTCAAGAGACTGTAGATTTATTAAGAAACTCTCAACAAAAGTGGTACACCATAATACTTACTGAAAACCTTAAAACAGAAAAAGTAAAAAATAAATTATCAAAAACTTAATCATCTACTAATGGGACCACTTTTTATGATTTGGAATTCGCACATATCAAAGACTAATGAATTAACCGTTAATGTCAACTTTTCACATTACAAATTTAAATTAGGAGTGAATAGGAAGCTCGTAAAGATAAAAAATTATCAAAACTCAGAATGAGGAAACAACCTGGTCGTGAAACAATACCTAAGATGTAATGATTTAAGCTGCTGGCTTAGTTAATCTTTGTTAAACTTAAAAATACAAATTATAAGCCCCAGCATTATGCGTCAGCTGGCCAAACACTCCCTTCTTCTTCTATCAGTTCCGTCTCCTATCGGAGGTTGGAAATCATCATTGCAATTTTTACTTTGTTAACCGCAGCTCTAAATAGTTCATTTGAATTGCAGTTGTACCACTCCCCTAAATTACACAGCCAGGAAATTCTTCTACGTCCTACGTTTCTCTTCCCCCTGATCTTCCCTTGCATAATAAGCCTCTCACCCCTCATTATATGGCCTAGGTATTCTAATTTTCCTCTTTTAATATTTTCAATTACTTCGCATTCTTTTCCCATCTTTAAAAGTACATCTCCGTTAGTTACTTTCTGCGTCCATGATATTTTCCACATTCTCCTGTAGCACTACATTTCAAACGCTTCAATGTATTTAATGTTGGTCTTTTTCAAGGTCCATGCCTCCATACCGTATAATAATGTGGAGAAAACATAATAACGTAGCATACGCACTCTAAGCTTTAGATCAATATCTCGGCAACATAGGAATCCTTTCATTTTTATAAATACTTGTCGAACTATTTCTATTCCTGCTTTGATCTCTCTGGTTTGCTCGTTTGTTTCAGTGATCCATGCTCCTAGATATTTGTATGACGTGACTCTTTCAATCTGCATGTTAGAGATTGTTATATCAACAGGTACGTTCTGCTTTTTTGTTACAACCATTAATTTGGTCTTTTTAAGATTTAGTTTCAGGCCGTAATTACTACTATAGGTGTTAACATTTTCGAGTAACTGCTGTAACTCAGTTGCACTGTCCGTTATTAGAAGAGTGTCGTCAGCATAACGTATGTTATTAATGATTTCACCGTTAATAGTAATTCCAGCCATTTGCCCTATTGAAGCTTCTTGACATATGGTCTCACTATACACATTAAATAAGAGCGGAGAAAAAACACAACCTTGACGTACGCCTCGGCAAATTTTAATTTGTTCAGTTAGTTCGTTTTCACCTTTCACTTTGACTGTTTGATTCCAGTACAAATTGGTTATTATGTTAATATCTCGACTGTCAATATCTTTATTTTTAAGAATTTGACATAACTTGTCATGTTGGACCTTATCAAATGCTTTTTCAAAATCAATAAAGCACACATAAAGGTCCTGATTAAATTTAGACACCTTTGCATCAACACACTTATACCAAACAGGGCTTAGGAACCACTCCTAAATCCTAGTTGTGTGGAACTTATGTCTTCCTCAAGTTTATTAAAAACACCTTCAAGGTGGGACTCATTTAATGCTATCGTCCTATGTTCAGAACATTCTTTAGCATTGTTCTTCTTTGGGAGTGACACAAATGTTAATTGAAGCCACATTGTTGGGATTATACCTGCTCTGTAAATTGCGTTAAAAAGGTTCACCAGTACATCAATTGCGTCGTCATCTATAAGTTTCGACAATTCTACTGGAATGACATTGTGTTTCGAATGGCATACTCTACTTCACTTTTTAGAATTTCCCCAATCAGTATTAAATTAATGGTTGTTTTATCTCTAACAATTTTTATTCATACATCTAATTTTACTCAAAAAGTAGTTCTTTTTGCTTTTATGCCAAGACATGCTTTGTTATGAACACCATACAAAATATGCCATCTTTTTTTTAGACTGAGCATTTGGGTTTATTTGATTATCACATTTTTCGTTTAGCCAACCTCCGTAGTCCTCTACTCCTCCAGGTTATTCTCTCATATCTCTTTCAAAACTTTCTTTCTTGCCAAAACTCCCCAATTCATATAAAACCAAAAAAGCAGAGCTCTGATTTACGAAAAGCGACGTCCTTCCGAGCCCGTCGATGATCCTCCACAGAGAGCGAAACTAGGTTAAAGGGTGCGGGTCAGGAACGTTAGGGTGGTCCTATCGATCCGCGCTCCACGCTGCGGACGGACCAGAACACGCAGTATCATTCCCCGCCTTATCTGCCCGCTGAAAGCGTGACAATGGTGCATATGGAATGGGTTACATCCTTTGATGAGGCGTGGGCCCTGCCACCATCGGTCACCACCCACGTGGGCATTCACGGTAATTCATTCCGCGGCCGATTGTTCACCGATTTTTACGTGTCGGGAACGCGGCGGTTCGACCCGATCGGGGAGCGGCTCGGATGACATAAATCTGAAACGGAGTTGCGGTTTGGTGGACGGGATTGTTGGAAATGCTGGAGGTTGGATTTGGTCGCGCGTTGTCTACGAAATGGGCCACCTTGGTCCGCGGTTATGCAAGTGGAAGTTAGCTGAAGACTTTGGAAGGGTTAGAAGACTTCAAAATAGTCAACCAATATCTTATTTTATTCAAAATAAGCAAATTGTGTACCAAAATTTTTAAGAAATCTTGAAGAAGACGAGCAACCCACCCAAGGAAGAAGAGTAATGCAGTCAACATCAAAGATAGAAATACGAGGGCTGGTCCATAATATAACATAATAATTTCTCTCATGAAAACATTGATAAAAAGTTATTAGGTATACATAGATGACACTTTCGTTATTTTGCCCCACGGTATAGAAGAGTTGGGAAGGTTTCTAAATCATGTGAACCTTTCTTGGATGTTCAAATTTACAGAATGGACACTGGACAGTTAGGACACAAGGTTTACAGAAATCAAACACACACACAGACAGATATTTACATGCCACCCTCCCTCTCAAAAGAATAGTATTATAAGGACGTTATTTGTTAGAGCACAAAGGATCTCAGACGAAAGTTTTTTACAAAAAGAAATATATCATCTTAAATCAGCGCTAGTGAGAAATGGTTATAGCAATAAGATTTGCTCAGTTTTTAATAAAAATGCTCATCCAAATGAAGTAAATTCTCAGCCAGGACAAAGTAAATTGAAGTTGAGGTTGCCTTATGTACAAGGCCTTTCGGAAAAATTAAAGAGGGCTTAGAAAACACGATATTTTAGTTGTTGACAGTACTTATAATAATTTAGATAAAATTTTAAGTTCCACTAAAGATAAAGTACATTTATAGAGTGAAGGTGTTTACAAAATTACTTGTTCTTGCGGCAAGTGTTACATAGGTCAAACTAAAAGAAAAGTGGGTACGCGTGTGATTTCGTCGTTAGGTTCTTTTTTATCAGGTTGGCACGTTGTTTCTATGACGTCTCGCTTCCTTGGTGATTTGTTTATTTACTTTCAAAATTTTGTTTGAACTTGTGTCAGGCAAATTTTGAGGTTCTTCGTCTTTGACAAAGATTACAGGTGTAATCGAAACGTCAGACTAATAACATTTTGTCAGTGCTTTCAAGAGGCAGCGATCTTTCCGAGAATATATTATTTTACAAAATACACTGCTCAAAATCGTCTAAGGAACTTACAGCTTTTCTGGGTTTTCATTAAATTTGGACCTATTCTAATGTTAACAATACTTGCAACTGCAACTTGCAATAACAGCCGAAAGATTGTATAAAAATTAGACAAGGATAAGAAATTTTGTTGGTAATTAAATACAAATTAACTAAAATTTTACGAAAGATACATTTTATAATAATAAATTACAACAAACGAACACAACAAAATTAAAAAATTTCTTCAATTCTTAGTGAGCCTAGTACGCTGTATTATCACCTCAAGAATTAATAATGGCCTGACATCTTCTAGGCATGCTCAACATGTGTCGGATCCATGGCTTCTCGTGAAATCAAATTCCATTGCTCCCCCAAGAGATTTTCAAAATCAGGACGGTTATGGATATTCAGCATAAATGGTATTAACCTTCTTTGAAGCATGTCCCACACATGCTCAATAAGATTCATGTCTGGCGATTGAGGAGGCCATGGAAGAACACGAATCTGTTCATGAGCCAACCAGTCGGTTACTCTTTGAGCAATATGTGGTCGTGCATTGTCATGCATATACAGCAAATCTCGCCCAGCAGCATATGCGAATGGTTGAATAACAGGTTCTAGAACTTGCTCAATGTATCGATCCTGAGTCATTGTTCTGTCGATGCAAACGAGGTCTGTTTTAGGGTGGTAAATGATACCACCCCAAATCATGACAGATCCTCCTCTGTGCATATGGGCCTCCTGAAAGTGCCCGATCCTCTCTAATTCACCCTTTCCACGCCAAACCTAGACTCATCCGTAAAGAGAACATTACCCCATTGTGGTTCAATCCAATTCACATGTTCTTGGGCCCATTGTAAACGACGGTAGCGTTTGCCCCTGCGTAATGCAAGAACTGTAATTAGACGACGTCTATGTAGACCTGCTTCACGTAGACGGTTTCTAACAGTTTTGTCTGAAACTGTGACCCCATCTGAGTTCTGGGGATGAGAAACAATCTCCCTTGTCGTAGTTTCTGGATGACGCCTGGCCTCAATAATAATGTTCCGGTCCTGGGCTGGTGTTGTAACGCGTCTAGGACCTGTGTGCCTTTCGGCCACATCGCCTGTTTCTTGGTACCTTCGCCAAAGTCTACAGATTACGCTCTTTGAAATGGCAAATGCAGTCGCACCTTGAGTTTGAGCACAACCACCCTCTAACATTCCAACAGCACGTAACATTTCATCCCTAGTCAAATGCAGACGCTCCATATTCCAGTTTTATCAATCACATGTGCCAAACTTCAGTTTAAAACAAATGAAAGCAAAACAAGCCTAGCGCAAGAACTTACGATTTGACGACGAACCATAAATACTGAAGTCAGAATTTCTGGTCCGAAATCGGTGGATTTTATTTGAGAAATCATTTGGCCGCGCCAGGCATGAAATTTCCAGATGAAAAGATAATAAAGTGTATGTTCCTTAGACCATTTTGAGCCGTGTAGTTAAGAAAAGTTGGACTGTTCTTCTTAGCGACGCTTTTGTTGTTAGCAACACTTTTTTTCGTTCATTTATTGGGATAAATGTTAAGTGTACAATTGTGTGCAAAATGACTCAGAAACTGATAAATTGGAGTTCATTCCTCTACTTAATGTTTCGGATACTGTCGATGTTGACGAAGCACAGATGATCGAAGACTGCTGCTCAGTTGAATTAGTAAAAATTCTTTTAGAAATTTTTATTTTATTTATATGTCCCCACTAATAATAATAGTAAAAACGTGGTTTCAATATAATGGGGATGGTATTACACAATTTTATTTCCTTGTCAATTAATGAGAACTAATATCAGGTTCATCTTGTTATAGTAATCTGTGTTGTGTTCCTGATGACAGAGTTATTGTTGTATAAATCAATGAAAAATAACACTACCGCGCACCAGATAAGAGGATATTATTCTGGGATATTAAAAACGCCATCCTTGAAAACTAATTTAGCACAAACTGCGTTTCCCGCATTATTTTTAGTTGATCCAATTGCGTAATCCAATTATCCACCTGTGGCGCAGTTTGATAAAGAATCTTTTGTCACAGCACGATCGCAGACACTCGTTTCATGTGGATGTATCGATTTTCTGCCGGGCTTTTCACACAGTTCTGACTTATTTATTGTTCGTTATTGGCTTTCCCAATTATTACCACTCGCCGTATCGACGAGCCAATAATGAAACCGATATACATATACACACGTCTCTTTCCTCCGGTTAGTAATAAAAGTTGCATTAGCAAAACAGCGGAAATAAATAAATTAATAAAAACGAACGATGAAGTTTGCGAGTTTTGGCCACTTCAAAAACAAACACTTTTAGTTTAGTTTCTGAGTCTATTCATTATTTAACTTTTAGTTTTTACTGAATTGGCCCCATTTGACAGCACTGGCGTTTTTTGCAGACTGAACATAACTGTCGTGTTTTTTGTATTTTGTATCATCCAATGTCTAGCAATCTTTTTTTTTAATTTTGATACTTTAAAGATTATGAAAACGATCACTTAAAACGCAAATTTTCCTCAACAATAACATTATGCATCAATGTATACAGAAGGTTTCAAGAAGGTCACAGAACATCCTGAAATTTCATCGCAGAGGGAAATGTAGACAGTTCGAGAAAATCGGATTTAATTAGGAGACGAAATAATTTCCAAGTTATATATTATATTTTATATGTAATTTGCAGAAAAGTTATACCTCCATGATAAAAAGAACTAAAACCTCTAAGGCACCACTGTACCAAAAGCATTTGCAAAATCTGTACAGAATGTAGATAACGATAACCTGCTTTGAGAAAAAAATTCATTGGTTGAAGTGAGTGACAAAAATGCATGTAACAAAGCAGGTCATGGAATAAAATATCACCCTCCATGCCATCTAAATAAACAATGCAAAAGTGACTTCTGCTTTGCATAATGTATTTGATACTGTTCTCATTATTATCAAAACCAACGTATCACTTCCAATGTAGTTTTTTACTTAATTCACAATTAGGTAGAACGTATCTCTAAGTTGAACATAGCTCTCTATAACTGACCAGTTGGGAGTACTACTGGTTATGTGCGCATTTCCTCAAGCTTGTTATGGAATACATTTTTTTCTACACTCAGCGAAGACCGTAAAAGGAGTAGTCGGGCATGTGCCACAAACAAGATCTCCTACTTTCCTTTTTAGTTAGGCACAAGGAACGAGAATTACGTCGCAATTACGCAATTACTCCAGCCACTATGCTTTTCACAAAATTATAGATTCAAGTACTCTCACTGTGGTATAGTGGAGGCTTTTTTTTTAATCTCACCTCACTACATCAAAACTGTAAGTCCCTGTAAGAAATTCTTACGCAGTAAAAGTTTTTATCTAAAACTAAAAAATATTACAGTCAACTATATAACTTTGGATGAATTGTATCTTTTCTTGAAATAAATTATTACGATCAATAGATGTAAAGGTTTATTCTTAAAGTCAAAATTGCAATTACTTGAAAATTAGTATGCGTTTAAAAATAATTCATCAACTAAATTTAGCATAGCTTGAGTTGTACTAAGACGATGTATATATACAACTTCCCCATTGTGATTTTTCCAACCTTCAACAGATCCTGATTCAACAGCCTAAAAATGATAATTTCTCTTACTCCTGCAGGGATGCAGAAATAACTTTGAAACCGAAATAAATTTGGTACCTTTTCATACTAAAGTTCATCAGTTTCAGCATTTTTCCACATTTGCACAAAATCGCATATCAAAATAACGATAAATCTTAAAATGTTTTTATCCGATTATTATTTCAAGTTATGGCGAAATTAAAAACATAAATGAACGTCTAATTTTCTTTAAAAAAATATGGATACAAAGTTTGTTTCAATAGTTATACATATTAAAACATGATTATTTAAGGCTTAACTCTGTTTGTAACTGTCAACGTCAGTGGTATTTTTTTAAATGCCAAGAGTTTATTCTAATTTAGAGTGTGCTAATATGGTTTTTGTTTATGGCTTCTGTAATGGCAATACCACAGCTGCTGCAGAAGAATATCGACGACGTTTCCTACTCGAGAGGCCTCGTGACAAATACGTGTTTATTCGAGTTTTTAACGAATTTTGCGAGACTGGAACTTATCCAAGTGCTAAAATAACATGTGAAAAAGCTGATCGACAAACTTTAAAAGAAGTGGAAAGTATTTTGGTTCTAGTGCAAGAAGATGCAACGACCAGCACCAGAAGAATCGCTACTCACAAAGACGGGTAATACAAACACTTCACGAGCAAGGATTATACCCATACCATCTACAAAAAGTGCAGTCTCTACACCCCGAAGTTTATGCTAAAAGTGTGGCGCAGGGGTATTTTTAACACCTTATAAAAAGTCATTATTAAACAAATTTTACCGTTATATTGTATTTTTATAAGATTACGCTTTTACTTGAAAACAAATGAAAATGGAATAAGAAAATTTGAGTTTTTTTTTCATTATTTTGCTAAGTTATTTGAGTTGGTCTTGTCTCAAGTTATTTATCCACATATTGAGCCCTATATAGCATCGGAACAGCACGGATTTGTTAAGAGAAAATCAACGACTTCTAATCTTTGAGTTTACACATATTGTATCTAAATCTCTTGATGAAGGTTTACAGGTCGACGTTGTGTATACTGATCTCTTTTGATGGATAGGCGGCAATTTGTTGAGCATGGTGGTTTCAGATCTAACACTTTTCATGCAACTAGTGGAGTGGTTCGGGTTCGATCCTGGGCCCACAATTATTCGTAATATTTTTCAACGACGTAGTGAAATCGCTTAAATGTAATGTTTATGCCGATGACTTAAAAATAATAAAGGCTATAGGTTGTTCTTATTGGGACTGCTTGCTTCTTTAGCAGGACATGGACAATTTAAATAGATGGTGTTTCACGAACAAACTTGAATTAAATATTAATAAGTGTAAAATGCTGGCAGAAAAAATGTCAGGGAATGGACTTTCCAGATGTGATGAAATTAGAGACTTAGGTGTTATCGTTGACTGTAAGTTGTCTTTTGTTCAGCACATTGAAAATGTTGCGGCTGCTGCACTTAAGACTCTGGGGTTTATTATGCGAAGTACTTCTGAATTTAATAACATTTTTGCTATAAAGTTATTGTTTTATGCCTTAGTTAGATCTAAGCTCGAATACTGCAGTGTAATTTGGAGTCCTTACCAGCAGCAATATACTGATCTTTTGGAAAATATTTTAAGAAAGATTTCCAAGTATCTCTACTTTAAAACGTTTGATGTTTACCCTACAAGACATTGTGATCAGAGCGCGCTATTAAATGTTGTTAATGAAGTCTCTCTTGAGAGTAGACAAAAATTGGCATCTATTGTTTTCTTGCAGAAACTCATTTGCGGTAAAGTAGTTAGTAGTACTCTTCTGAATGAGATAAGCATAAATGTCCCCAGAGTTAATAGCAGATCGCCTGTTCCCTTTTATTACAGCGTACTGTCCACTCAACATCATTTCAACTGCGCCATGATAATGGCATTTCAGTTATGTCCAACAGTAACTTTGATATTTTTTATGACAACTTTTCAACGAGTTCAGTGAAACGAAAGTTGCCAGAATTGTTTGCTTAGTTTATAAGATATATTGGTGTACACTCACGCATGTATAATATGATTGTATTTTTTCTGATTTTGTATATTTGTATTTTTGTGCTCTATATAGACAAATATGTCTGCCGAGCATTAATAAACATTATTATTGAAAATGCTACTGATATATTCAATTGCTTAATGTCTAACTTTGATTCCGGACCAATAAGTCTTTTAATTCTTCAAAATATGACGCCTCTAGACAGCATGAACAAATAGTAAACTACGTGTCGACCACTTCACGCTTGTTAAAATATTATTTTTGTTGGGTGCTGGAGCACTCGCTCTATCGTCCTTGGAATAAACGGTCACGGCTTCTATGTATATGCAGGTTATTATTTAAATGCGCCCAACCAGCCATAACAACGTAATTTGTATGCACAATTTAAACCTGCTCGAATGATCTTACAGACCCACTGGATTATTTTTGACACATGCGAAGTGCGACCTTTACTAATGAGAAACGCCATAGGACCGGTAAGTTGATCATTAGCTTTTATTAGATCAGTGTCGAAAGGACGGAAGCATCATGTTTTGCTTGGGGTAGGTCGTTATGGGATAGATAAACATTTTCATTGCTTCACAGATTAGATAATACCTATGATATTAATGTAGCAGGATACAGTCGATTACTGACTATTATTGATTAATAATAAATCAAAACTCTTGTGGTTGATTACTGGTCGTTCCAGGTATAAATTCAATACTTTCACTACTTTATATAAAACTGAACAAATGCGACTCGTCATTTTTCAAAGCAATTGGAATCAGTTAAGTAACACGATATAGTTCGTTGCAGTTATTTCAATTCTATAAATTGCATTGTAAGATATCACTTTTTGATTTGCCTAGGTAGGTACCAAAATAGAACATGTTATGATTTAAAATGATCGAGTCTCTTCAAAAATATTATACTTTAGGTTAAATCCTCTTCGATAAAAGCAGGTATCCAGTATACCGAAAAGTATAAATCTCAAAGGTTTTAAAATTATAAGAAAATGCGCATCTACATTCGAAGATATTCATTATTTCTTCTTCTCTTATAGAACAAGCAAATATACGTCGTAAATTGTAAAATAGACGGACAAATTCGCAGCACACAACATATTAGGTTCTACTCCACACATAGAATACAACACAGCAAACTTACACAACTATGTGTCTGCTACAGTGAAACCAGGGGTCGGCATACTCCTTACCTGTAAAGAAAAAAAACATTATATATACAGCCAACGATTATTGGCAAAATTTTTGGAAGTTATTAAACAATAATAACAAAACACTCATCTACGATCCTTATTCATAACCTTTATTTTTGGCAAATACAAAAGCCAGCATTTCAACCGCCTAGCCGCCTTCTTCAGTGGCTTAACAACTATAACTAAATTAAAACAGTCAGTGATCAATTGGTGAATAATTTAATTTAATTATCTCCCTAACTTGTAACTTTGCGAAGGTTTTTGGTGGTATCGTCTATAAGCATATATATTCATATATTAAGTCTATATCTTCCGCCCAACATGGATTTATGCGTGAGAGATCTACTATCACAAACTTATCATGATTCTCGCGATTCGTTTCTGAAGGATTGGATGGACTTGGTCAGGTGGACGTTATCTACACTGATTTTCAGAAGGCTTTCGATCAAATTGATCTCTTTGTTCTTTTAAATAAGCTGGAATGGTTTGACTTCTCTTCCTTTTCTGTACGCCTTTTTTACTCATGTCTGGGTTATGCGAACTACATTTCTATTCCCTTCTTTCCTGCTTCCGGAGTCCCGCAGGGATCGCATCTGGGCCCTCTTCTGTTTCTTATGTACGTAAATGATCTTCCTCACTCACTTAAAAGCCTGAACATCATCTTTGCTGATGATCTTAAACTATTCAATACTATAACTTCTCCAAATGACTCCAAAATGATCTTAATTATCTAAATCTCAATCAAACACAATGTAGTTAACTGTCAATATAATGTTAAGGGTATGGTTTTGAACAGGGTGGATAAGTTCAGGGACCTCGGTGTTATCTTTGACCATAAATTTACCTTTTGCAGTCATATATTGAACACTATCAATTCGTTTTACAAATCCTATTTATGTATAGAAACTGTAGAGATTAGACGATTGGGTACCTTGCAAACATTACACTTTTACCTTGTTCGGTCTAAGTTGGAATATGCAGTTTTAATCTGGTTTTCAATATACAAGACGCTTATATTGTTCAGCTCGAATCTGTCTAGAGGAAGCTACTTAAATTTATGTTTTACTTAACCCAAGGATATTATCCTCCTAAGGGATATGATTATCAAACCTTATTGGACGGATTTGAGTTTATTTCACTAGAAATTCGTTGTATTTGTGCTGTGGTCTAAATTTTATATAATTTGTTGAATAGTAGGATTGATTGTAGTTCGCTGCTTGAGGAGGTTAACTTTCTTGTACCTGGTATAAACTCTCGACAACAACCGTCTTTCTATTGCAGCAATAGTCGTACAAATGTTTCACTTCAGTCGCCAATCAATCTTATGTGTTCTTATTTTAATCGCATTCCTAATTCTTGTGACATTCACTTTAATTCGCTCAGTTCTGTTGTTGGACAAGTGAATGACAATGAATGTCACAAATGAGAAATTTCAGTTAGGCTCTATTTATTTTCATATTATGCTTCTTTCATAGATTATTTTTCAAGTTAAACATCATTTTACATTAGGTATTTTCCTGTAATTGGGTGCTAACCTGTTGGAAATAAACTTGTGTGTCCAATAAAGGCAAAATTCACTTTCTTCCGAAGAAAGTTTCAAACAGTTACGCAACGCAGCAGCGTCCGTCGAAGGGAATAAAAATGCACGGATCAAATTTCACTTCTGGTTGCGCAATTCGCGCATAGTTTTCCCACATGGCGACTTGCAGGGTTATAGGTCCAACATATGTGTACGTGTTTCGCGAAAAAACCGCAGTGACAGATGACATCATCGCCGCTACAGAACCTTATTACGAACAAGGTCACTTTATTATTGCTTCTTTGGTTAAACTGTAGGTAGCCGGTCACGAATGCTATGAAAAGTGGCCAGTTTATTAATTCAGCTCGCGAAAGATGACAAGTGGCCTAGTTCTGTAATTATTTGGAATGCTGGAGGCAGTACGACGTAAATTTGCGCGTATGAACAGAAAATGAAAAATTTTATGCAACTGTTGCCATGTGAAACGTGTAGATGTCATTTTTTTAAGTTGATGCGTAAATAGTGCAGGAAATAATAGACAAAAATGTGCGTTTTGTTTCTTACACAGTTGGCTGATGTGATGTAAGATATTTTTAAGGGTAGATATTTTTTTATATACACAAATTTTAATTGGCGTCATCGGCATTTTTTTCTACAGAGAGCATTTTTCGTCATCAAAAGAAAACAGAATAATAATGCTAAAAATTATAACTGAAATCAACAAAACTACGTATAAACAGCAGAAAATAGTAAAAAAAAATGAATTATAAACAACATGAATGTAATAAATGCTTAAAATGTCGCCCTCCGCCGTTTTCACAAGCTTGAATTCGTGGCCAAAACGATCTTTTAACATGCATTAACATTTCTGGAGTGATGTATCTACATGCATCATGTATTTTATTTTCTACATGTTCTACACTTTCAATTGGTGTTTGGTATACTTGTTCTTTTACTATTCCCCACAGAAAAAAATCCAAAGGATCCAAAGGTCCGGGCTTTTCGGTGGCCATGAATTAATTGAACCTCTTCCTATCCATCGGTTAGGCAAACCCAAATCAAGATGATTTTGCACTATTCTATGATAATGCGCAGGTGCTCCATCTTGTTGGAACCATAGATCTTGAATTACTTGTAAATTTACATTTTGGATAAGTAGAAAAGTAGAAAATCTTGCTTCATCTGAGAAGCAAATTATGTCACAAAATCTCACGTTCAAATTTTGGTGTTCCCGAAAAAAGTTACAAAAAGCCAGTCTTTTAGGATAATCTGTCTCCTTTAAGGCCTGAACCAATTGCAAGTGATACGGATGAAATTGATTGCCTTTAATTATTCGGTGTACTGAAGACAGACTAATACCGGTTGCTCTTGAGACTACCCTTTGACTAATATGAGGATTTTCGTCAATCATTTCCAATACTCTTTAATTTCATTGTCAGGGTCTGTTGCTGTTCTTTCTCTTGATTTTTTCAGTGGTGGCCAGTTTGTCCTTAAGTTAATAATTCAAGTCTCTTGAAAATTGTATCGGAAGGAGCTCTTCTATTTGGAGAACGTTGTCTGTATAAACGGGCAGCAGCGGAAGCATTTTTCTTATATTCACCATAAATCAAAATCATATCTATTCTTTCAACATTTTATTTCTAACATAATACCGTTATGTAAAATAACCACATTGGCTATGAGAATGTATTTTGGGTTGCATTTTTAATTTCGTCAGGGTCATTATCATTCGTGAAACGTCCTGTATACAGGACAACAAAGTTGCTATCAACTGTGGCCAAAACCTGCATGAAGCTATAACCTACAAATTGTCTTTGAAGAAATATTTTTGTTTGCAGATAACTCAAGAAATTGAAATCGTAGAAATTCTTATAAAATCAAAGAACACACTACATGAGAAAAGTATAATATGCTTTATATGTACATATGCACGACTATTGAACAGCCCCGCAAGATTTCATATGAACTATAATAAGCTGAAACAGTATTCCCTGTATGAATGTATGCCCATTCTGTATCTCATGAACTTTATACGCATTTTTGAAACACACAAGTCTAATACTTCATAAAGCACTTACTATCCGAGTACGATAAGCGTTAATAGTCTAGATAAACACTTTTTAAATTGCACAATTACGTAAAACCCCACGCATTAATCATTTGAATATCTCTACCAAACGCCTAAATAGCTTTCTTGGAGAAGTATGACAAGGCAACCTTGAATCCTTAGACTTGACGGAGTTCAAAAATACGTCTTTACATGCTTCAAACGAGTAGATGCATTTAGCTTAATGTAAAAATAATGACATATCATTTTACAATAGGACTTTGCCTAACATGGTTGGCTGGTTGTGAGAAAAGTAGTAAAGGATGTAATGGCTTACTAAAATTAATCTTTAAATACGGTAGAAATTGTTTATAACGAAGGAAAACAGGAAAACCTTCCATTGTCACAATCGATACAATTGGCAAATATTCTCTCTGAAAAAGATTGGCAAAATTTTTACAGACGTGTGTAATAATGTAGAAATTACTAAAAACTTAAGTGGCAATGAAATATTGATGGAAGCCAAAGCATGTGCTCAAAAGATGCCGAAGAAGAAACCAAAATTGAAGCACCTTCAATGAATTATGCAATGGTGGTGATGCAAACATTAATGAGCTTTTTTCATTCAATGCAACAGGAATACAGCTGGATGGCAAACAGGGAAATATGCCATTTAGAGAGTACAACTGAAACCAGAATTACAGATGATAGCTTTCAATGTTCGATGKAAAAAATGACTTGTGATAAAAAATGGTCTTCTGTAGTTTGATAAATAAAAAAACCACCTGCTTTGTGTGGTCCTGTGGTTATCGCTATCAAAGATTACTACAATACTTATTTTACTATTAAAATACCTGTCCTTTTAATAGCATACAGGTTTAATTCTACCCTCAATGWTTTAAGAAACGTGCCKTGGATTAAGTATCATTTAATAGTGATTTGGGAGAAACAAACACTGCTATTTCACACTGTTACGAGGGCAATTCAAAAGGTAATAAAACAGTACCAAAGCCATCCACAATTCAAACAAACAGTACAACGTGGAACCGCGTATTACAAGTGTTAAAAAAAGCGTAAGAACATTGGGTAAGTGCCTATAAATAAACATGTCGGAGCGACGCCACTTTAGTGCATTATTATCGCTACCGATGACATCATTTGAAGCATAAATTTACATATTCCTGAGACGCGAATGCAAATAAAACGGTGTCACTGAGCCAGTTATTTATAATCATCGTCCGTTTTCATATTTATGTTAACTGTTTTACGAACAAAACCTAAATTTTGCTATTCGATATATCTCAAATTTTAACAATTTTAACGATATGTTTCGGTGCTACAAAGGACCTTGGCCTTCTTGGATACAATGGCCACAGAAGCAAAAGGTACCCGTCAAGGTCAAGGTAATTTCACAGACACATGACGCTGGATGAAACATGTGTTTTTAAAAGGTAGAGCAAAAATAAATGTGTCGCTAAAAATTGTTTCCACGTCGCAATTTCCACAGGTGCATGATCTTAAACATAAAGGATTTGCAAATTTCGTTAACAGAATAAACAAATGACAAGTTCTCCTTGGCCGCATTAGTAAATGCTTATGCTCTGCCTTCGCTGCAGTTTGCAATTATTTAATGTTTATTGTGTAGAGTTCGAGACACTCGCTTTTTACGCAAGTATTCGCAATACTTATCGCGCAGGTAATGTTTATTTGCACTAAATGTTTGCTATGTCTCGCCAATAATGCACTAGATAAATTTATGTAAATATTTAGCCTATAGAATTGCAGCTAAACCCTTGCAATTTCAAGCAATTATGAGAAAAAGTTACAATAATATTTTGGAAAGGATTAACTGCTGCTTTTACATGGAAGTTAATATTTTCGATTATAAATTTAACGACGAAAAATGCTATTTTGGTCTACTGCTCGTCGTTGTTTCAAAATAATACATTAACGCCTATTCCTAAATCGGAATACCTAACATTCTGTTAAACACTTAGAACAACATCTTGTCAACACTTTCATCCTTGTACATTGCAATGCAAAATAAACACGCATAGCTATGTTGTTAGCGTAAGAGAAGAGAATTTATTTATTTGTGTCACAAATTGAATACATTTGAATTGATATCGCAATTCATATAACGAAATCGAGCAATTACTGCAATGAATATTTGGTGCTACATATAAAATTACTATTTTAAGTGAATACCATTGGAGACCAGGCAAAATTTTTATTGTGATTAAAAAATCTTTTAAATAAATAGTTTTTAAATGCATTTTAGGTCAGTTCTCCTAAATGAACAGCTATCTTCAACGGACATTACCATCAGTAGTCGATTGAAGAGGGATTTGTCTTCATCTTCAAAATTTTTTTCAAAAGAGTGACATATTAATCCCGGTTTTCAGCAGTGTCTAAAAATTATACTGACAGAAAACGCGTCACTTAAAAATAATAGGAATAATACAAACTGAAGTGTGGTGTAAGTAGATCAAGGGAAGAACATGGTCGAAAAAATAGAAATGAACAAATTTATTTACCATTTATTTGAGATCGAACAGAACTTGCGAGTTCAAGTAACCTAATAATTATTTGAGCTAATAAAATATTATTTTCCACGGTCAAACAATTTATTCTAATGAGTTAAAATTTCAAATATTTAAATTAAACGCTTTGAAGAATTATATCAACAAAAGTAAATGCTTGTTTCTAACAAACATACCTTTCGTTAAATCAGTGTTTCTTTTCGTTATTCAACTATTTAAATGCTCAACTCAAGCACACCTGTTGTTATAGCAAACAACATGTATTTAAACAGAATATATGATGCTTTAATGCAACAATCTGTTTTTGGATACAAATAAATAATTGGTTGAATTTGCGCGTGCCATTAGCACAGTGGAAGTTTGGGGTTCCGCTTCTTTAGCCATGGTTGGACACTGGACAGATTCTATCAAGGTAAATCGGGAAAAGCCGCCGTTATTTGTTTCTTATTATTGTTAGTTTATTTCATTAAATTGTGAAACAAAAGAGGAAGATAGTCACAGATTTTAAAATTAAGTATGAAGCCTAAATAAAGTATTTGCTTAATATGATGTGAAAAATAAGGCATTCAAACAAGCACATGAGCGTTAACACAAGCTCTGTTACAAAATGACCATTTATGATTCGTAAGGATGTTAATTACGGCGTTGTTTCTCTACATCTTGAAGTAGGTATATGTTAGTAAAATCTGCTCAACGAAGTGCCCTATTTGTACCAAACTACTATTACAAGTAATGCGTTATTTATTCAGTATATTTGTAATACTAAAATGGAACACATTTATCACGCCATAGAAACCAGTAGATTTGTGATTGGCCTTTAAATTAAAATAAATATCATACTTTCAGTCTGCATTATATTCGTACATATAAGTAGCAAAATTTACCTTGTCAATGGACTTGTCTAGGTTAGGCTAATTTAAATCAGATGTTTTTTACTAAACCAGTTACAGTTTTGCGGAAATGAATTGAGTGACATATTGCATTTTTAATTACAAGAAACAACTTTGATTGGCTCTATAAAAAACAGGAAGCCACAGGAATATACTTGCTTAAAATACATAGACATATCGAAGTGGGTTGAACAAGATTTATTTCTTTAACTTAAAAACAATTTATGTATATGTTTAAAGGGCTTGTTTGAATGCAATATTTATACAATCTAATTAAAAATATATATTTCATTAAAATTCACATGCAGTTTGCTGCAATAACGGAGATAATGAATTGAGCATATGAATTCTTTCAATCAAACAATTGTTTGATTCCAGGAAATAGCTGTTTCATTGGACTAAATCAGTGATATCTTTACTGCAAAGAAATATTTATTTGGTATGCAGATAATCACTTACCTCTTCTCTGATTCCAAACAAATATTTGTTTCAGTCAAATTTAATCATATGTTTATTCCAAACATCTTCATGGTTTAGTGAAACAAATTCTTTGTTCTACAAAGGAAATGATTATTCTTGATTCAATAGTTTCAAAAGTTAATTTAAAGCTTTGTATATATTATGTTAAATAAATGTTATTTTAGCAGCTTCAAGAATTTTGAGGGTTGAAAATAAACAAATCATTTGTTTGCCGTAAATATATTTTTTTCTTCCAAACAAATTGTTCTCTCTGTGTAGAGGAAATAGAGCATTGGAACATCGTTGGACCAAATGCATCGAAGTGCAAGGACACTATGTCGAAAAATAAACATATAATTATTTTCATGAACTGCTTCACAACATGACTTCCTATAGCTTCGATCTGTTTTCACCATGTAAAGCATTTTCCATGTCGGTCAGTATATGGACCACCGCATCCAAGGAATAATCAAAGCCCATCAAAATGATCCTTAACCCCTGGATGCTTCGCGGTACCACCGCACAAATAATTGATTCGCCACACCAGTCGCCTTGTCTGTGGCGATTAAAGCGAAAAAGGAAGTTAATACACGGTGTCTAGGCATGTAGCAGTCATTGCTCCCGTTCTCAGCTAATTCAGACCACATATAACTGCAGAGCGAAGCTGTGCCCCGAGTAATTTGCACCACATGTACGTGGCGTTTTAACTGGGGCATCAGTTAGAAGTTCCAGTGATATACAGCAATTTTGAACGTTGGCTTAACACGAACGCGCTAATTTGAAAGTCAAAGTTTGGATGTATGCGGAGTAAAGGCGACAGCGTGGGTGGATTTAGCACTTTTGGATTTGGAACGGAACAATTATGATGGAAGGCATTTAAAAGAAACTTATTTTAGAAGGATGAGCTGAACGTAGTGCGAATAGATCACGAATCATTATAAATTAGTTAGMMAAACTACTTAGTTGCAACTCAATGTAAACAACAACATGTTGCGGCTGGCTTACCACTCAAATCTTCCCGGTTAAATAGATTCCTACTTACTATATTCCATTTTTTGTCACGTTACTATAATTTTCTTGAACGCCTTGTAAAAACGATAAGGCTTGTTTCATTTAAAATCTGGAAATTATGAACCGCTGGATATTCTCTTTTTGATCAAGCTATTACACATATAGGAAAAGACCGAGGGGGAAATCACCCACCCAAAATTGTACAAACTCATCCATTTTCTCAAACATATCCACATACATCCATTGACAAACGTGTACATCCATCCACATCCACCCATATCCATATATATCCACCCACATCCATTACTTCTCCTACAAAATTAAGACTTATTCACTCTAATCCACATCTATTTAGACAGATAACGCCAAGAATTACTTTTTACACATCCTGAGTTTGATAGACTTTACAGCATCCTTCTTTACTACTTTTTGCACATGTAAAATAATAATAGATCATAGACAAAGGAAATACACAAACATTTTTTACAAAATATATGTTAAGGATTCCTAAACGTACATAACATAATAAAAAAAGGTGAAAAGAAAAAGAATGTTTCAATAGTTCAAAAGAACTTTGTCTTCGAAGAATGTATATCTAAAAAATACTCTATTTCGGTTCTCAGAAGATTTATATTTTTTTATATTTTGCTGATCTGCCCTTTTCAGACAAAAAGGTTGCGAGCTTTGTGAAATTACTGGAACATAAAAAATGAATTTTTTATTTATTTCTTTGCTGTAATTTTCCGAACTACACTTCTTCGATTTAAATTTCCAACCCAGATACCAGCGGTCATTAAACTAGACTGCAATAGTTTTCAAGCATAATACTAGCACTATTATTTTTATCTTCATCCAATGACAAATTTTCGGTATCTTTGTCTTCTGCATAAGACAATTCCTTCCTCATCTTCACTTGTTTCCAAACTAGTTTCAAATTCAAGAGTATTTTCTGTCACAACAGCTTTACTAATCCTTCCAAGTTGTTTGAATGAATTAAGATTATTTCATTGTACAAGTTTCTAGGTACAACGATCTGAGAATCATTTGGTTTTTTTTCAGGAATAATGCGCACGTATCTTTTCATGTCAACACTTTTGTCTTTAGGGAGAGTAAAATCAATAAGTTCATAAAATTTGCCCAAACATTCCAAACCTTTTTTGTAATTGTTGCTGTTTTAAGTGAATATTGTCAATGTTTTCTTTTTCCTTTAATATATTTGAAAGTTAAAGTACTATTTTTATTTGGCACCCTGTAACTTAAATCAAAAATACACTCATACATGGTCATTAGAAATTTGAGTAATTTTTACAAGGTTCAGTCTGTCACTGCTCCAATTTTCATTAAAAAGCCAGCCAACGTAAAATGTGAAGTGAAACGCGTGGTTTTAGGTCAGGTTTTAGCAGTTGAGAGTTTTTTTTTGTGGACCAAATTTACAAATCACATCCATCCACATCCACTCAACAGAWCCAAACACATCCAGGTCACATCCGAGCAGTTGTACAAACACATCCACGGTGATTACCCCCTCGGCTGACACTGTGGTACATTAAGGAGATTTACTTACAAAATTAATTTGCTTTTCCATTAATAAATTTTTTACATTCTTTGCATAATGTACTTCTATGTAAGTAAATGTCTGGAATGTCTATATTGTTAATGTAATCTTTAGGGTAGATATTCGCCATATTAGTTTGAGCAGGTGTTATTTGTTGATCACCTGGAATGTCACTTGCCATTATTGGATTTTAAATTAATTTCCTGTTTTCGTTTATTCTTTCCCACATATTTCTGGTAAAATTACTGGGCTCTAAAATGATATGATCATTTCGTTTTCTTTTTGACACAATAATAAATCTTTTTCATCGGGATCAGTCCTACATATTTCATAGCGGTTTTTTCGTGTAATTTTTCTCTTAATGTCTATAAAAAAAGAACTTTTTGGATTCCCTGTCTTTCATAGTAATAACCGTTACGCAATCATGACAGGTGGGCGTGTTTCGCATGACTAACATCAACACTTGCCTCCAATAGGTATTCTTACGTGCCCGGATAGATAATTAGACAAGTGAATATCGGAGTCACTGGAAAGTCGGCTACAAACAGCCCGAGCAGTTTCATAACTGTACAGACGTTTAGCGTCCATTATCTGGCCCGGTTAATTTAATGGAATGTTCGAAAGATACCGCAAAAAATGACCTTCAACCTTTATATATGTGCATTTTGGGCAGGAGCTATATTTAGGAGTGAGTCACGATATCCGATCTAATCTGAATTTTAGCGCTAATGAGAATTTTTGGAAGTGGAACGTTACAATTTTTGATTGGCTGGTTGTTGCGAACCTTCGTTGCTATAATGATTCGCTGATAATCTATTTTTTTTTGTTAAATGGTATAATTTTAAGCAGGATGTCGTACTAAATACTTCCTTCCGTTTAAGAAAAACTGGGCGTCCAAAACTATCGATACACACGTTTGACGCATTTAGTTTTTATGAGATCTTATTTCAAATAACATTAGATAAAATCAACAGTGAAGCAAAACCAAAATTTTAACAGTTTGTGTAGCTTTTCCCTTAATTGATGCAAAAAGTTGATATCTAGCAGTTCTGACACTTACCATAAGGCAGGAACTGTGTTAATACAGTTCAACTTTTACAGTATTGCTGTAGGATACAAATTAAGCCCGGTGACAGATCACGAGTATACATATGCTACATTTTGGGACCTTGGTGACACTTATCAAAAATCACATAAATACACAATTTCTCCGAAAATAGTATGAAGTTTTTACGTGGTTATTTATTGGTTAAAATTGATGCACAGCTTCCTAATAAAATACAAATTAATAATGGAGTTCCAAATAGGTCAGTATTAGGAAAAAAATTCACAAAAAAACTATATTATCACTTACAAAATCACAAGATCAAGAAACGTCCACAGAGAATTCCAATGTAACAAACAAGCACATTAAACAAAGCATATGGAATAGTTAATATTAGTAAGTTAATTATTTTAATTTAAATTTATTTTAATTAATTTAAATTAAAGAGAAGCAGTTTACTTAACTAAATAAAATTTAGCAAGAATTTAATTTTCGGTTTGTGAGTAAAGTATGGAACCAGCAGGTTCGACAGATTTTTCTGAAATTGTGTGTAATTAAAATGCATATTCTGGAATTTTTTCAACTATGTGACAGTTCTCGTTTCCGAGATATGGGCACAAATTGCATTTTTTAAATGGGAACGTAGATAAAAAATGACAACATTGAAAATTATATTTTTCCTAACTTCAAAAATGTACCACACTTGTACAGCTTATTTCTTCTGAGCTGAGAAAAGTGTGAAAACAAACTTGGATCTTGCAAATAACTTCGGGATTCAAACCGTTATCGTTAAGTAAGAACAAAAACTCCAGGTGTCTCCATTTTCCTCGTGACTGGTGATAATTTTTATTCACTTTATTATTTGCAATCGCAATGCCTCAGTTAACTGAACGTGATCGCATCGAAATTTTGATGATGATTGGTTATGGAGATAGAAGACAAAGTTATTCGAGAGTAGTTGCACTCTACTATGAAATTTATGAAGATTTTGAAGCAATTGCCAGATCAACAGTAATTAAAACATTGCAACGTGTTTACGAAACCGGCGGTGTTAAAAATCGTAAAAACCAAAGGTTTCTAAGAGTGAGGAAAGTAGCTTGAATGTCCTTTTAGATGTGCAAGAGAATCCCAATAGTGTTCCGTACAAGAGCATGCTTTCACTCATATTAGCAGATATGTTCAGAAAATTTTGAAAAAAAGTAATTTCGAAAAGAAGATTTCGATCGTAGGATAGAATTTTGCGAAACTGCTATGAACATGATAGATGAAGATAGAAGCGTTTTAAATTGGATGCTTTGTTTAAAGGGTTTTAGTCTTATGCCAAAGAAACGTTTTTTTTCGTGTGCATAAACACCAAGGAGCAAGCTTAATAAGACGTAATCGGTCAAAAACAAAAGCCGAACCTATGGAAGCGAGGTAAACAACCCGAGTGTATTTGAAACGCTCTCTCACACAAAATTATTTCCGGACGTGCTTAATTGTAAAAAAGCGATGTGTCTTCTGGTAACACATGACTACAACATCTGGTGCATTTTACACGGATCCTAGCTGTTGACGCGAAGTGTTACAAACAAAAGATCGTCTTTCACGTAGACACCTGTTCCGAAGTTCATTATCTTTTGTGTTGTTCGGCGGTTATTTTAGCGCGACCACTAGAAAGCCACTTTCACTTTATTAATTAAGATAAAAATAATTTTCACCTGCCCGGTTGTTTGCACAGTTCACTAGGGAATCTAGTAACAAAAACTGGGAAATTTAAAACTCGATTGTACAAAAGAACGTGACTAAATCGTCCTGGATCCAATATCTCGTGGGGCTAATTTAGCTACAAAAAAACAGAAGCTTAAGTAGCATTAAAAGCTAATTTTATGCTGGCAGCGGTTAGTCTTGTTGCCAAATATTTGGACGCTTTATTGACACTGACTATACCAGTTCAGCGATGTAATGGTTAAGCCCAGACAAAGGATGGCCTATGTCTGTCTAAGGACGTAATCTACTTTACTATAAATTTTTTCCTCTGGGACTGCATCAATGAACACGTTAAAGAATTTCTGCTGGTATCGCACCACATAATACTCAATCAAAAATATAAGGCTTTTAAATGCACAGGCCCTAAGCTTCTGGAATTATTCCGACAAAACAGAGTGAACCCTCATCAACTATGTAAACACTCTCGCATAGCAGCAGCAGTACTCAAAAATCTATTGTCGACTTCCGGTTTCGTAACGCTAATGTTACTACAACAGAACTAACAGAGCGACAATTTGAAACACAATTATAGTGTGCAACGTTTCTGTAAATGTCGCTCTTACTTCCGTTGCACCGTATAACGCATTCCACGTCTGAAAGCATCGTCTATGGTGCAACTTCCCAACTGGAAGTTTTATCTGTACGAATCATCTGCAACTGTTTCACAACCGTACCACACTCCACATCTAGTTGCAGCTGTATCAGAAAAACAAATTCCAACCATGTTATCAATGTTGATGTGCATGTTCCATAAATCACGAGCTTTCTACGAGGCATGTTTTTTAAGTAAGTACCGTTTTGGAATTAAAAAAAGACGTGCAAATATATCACAATAATTTTATCTTACATGAAAGCCTGTACCTTAATCTACTTTTCTACATAATTTCCGTGAATATTGAGGCACTTGTCATAACGTGGCACCAGTTTTTGAATACCCTCCTCATAAAATTCTGCCGCCTGACTTGTTAACCACTGTATCACAAATGTTTCGACTTCGTTATCGTCTTGAAGACGCTGACCACCCAGGTGTTTCTTCAAGTGCAGGAACAAATGGTAGTCGCTGGGCGCCAGATCAGGGCTGTATGGAGGATGATCTAGAGTTTCCCATTTAAAGGATTTGATGAGATCTTTGGTCCGATTAGCCACATGTGGACGGGCATTGTCATGCAGCAAAACGATACCCTTACTCCACTTGCCACGTCTTTTGTTCTGGATTGCACGACGCAGATTGTTCAATGTCTTACAATAAGACGCTGCATTGATTGTCTCATTACGAGGCAGAAACTCCACTAGCAATACTCCTTTTCTGTCCCAAAAAACTGTGCACATGATTTTCCAGGCAGAAATTGTTTGCTTAAACTTCACTTTTTTGGGTGATGATGAATGTCGCCATTTCATGGATTGTTGTTTCGATTCTGGTGTGACGTAGGCCACCCATGTTTCGTCACCAGCAACAATTTGGTCTAAAAAATCTTCACCTTCATTGTGGTACCGCTCAAGGAAAGTCAATGCACTGCCTAAACGTTGGGTTTTGTGCAAATCCGTCAACATTTTTGGAACCCAACGTGAACACAATTTCCGGTAATTCAAGTTCTCGGTCACAATGCGATACAAAACACTACGAGAATATTGAGGAAAGCAGTCGCACAATGATGAAATTGTAAAGCGTCTGTTTTCTCTCACCTTTTCGTTCACTTTCTGCACCAAATCTTCATTAACGACCGAAGGACGCCCACTCCGTTCTTCATCATGCACATTTGTGCGGCCATCTTTAAATGCTCTCACCCATTTCCTTAGCATTCCATCACTCACATTCATAATGTTTTGTCCGTAAACTTCACAGATCTCACGATGAATATCGATCGGTTTTACGCCTTTAGCACTAAGAAATCGTATAACAGCCAGTACTTCACAATCGGCGGGACTCACGATTGTCGGAGGCATCTTAAACACTCAGTAAACAACGTACACAATGACGAATCAAACTGTAATGGCGTCAGTGCGTAGACAAGAGATGTAGGTAACCAGCGCGCATGCGCGGAACGCCGACCGTAGCGCTGCGGCGGCGGAATCGCAAAACGGTACTTACTTAAAAAACATTCCTCGTACTATTCAAAATGTTGGCCTAAAATTGTTGTTTCACGATCAACAATGAATTCCTGCGATGCCTCATCATATCATTTGAATTATGTATACCGTGTGTCGATAAAGTACCACATTTTGAGATGATTGAAAAATGCTGCACTTTCGAATTTCAAATTTAACGTGGTTGGAACACTTATGTCCCTTTGAAGATATTGGCCACCCGTTATTGACTTAATTTCCTTAAAAAATTGAAGTCAATGGCAAACTTAAGTATAGAAGAAGATGCCGTCACAAATGTCACTGATAAGTAACAAAAACAATAAAGGTCCTATGCTAGAACCCTGCGGGACTCCGGATGCTGGGGTAAATGACTTAGAAATGTCTATCAACCAGACAAGATTTGAATAATCTTATAAACGAATTGGATAAACTATATTAAGTCAGTGTAAGACACTATGGTTGATCGTATCAAATGCTTTTTCAAAGTCTGTGAAACTTCAGCTGTGAATTAGGTAAAAATCGTGAGATTGGTTATACTTGATCTGTTGGTCATAAACCGTTGCTGGTTGTCCGAGACATAACACCTGACATTATTTTCGATCTTTTTACCTCAAAAGATGATTTAAAATCAATTGATTCCGGTATCAGATGGATAACGGATTCTAAGTTTTAAGGAAATTACACAGGAAGGAAATCAATCTATAATTTTATACGCTGTGGGGATTCTTGGAGACCGCTAAGATTTCTGTATCCATTAAAGTGTTAAAAGGGCGAATGTCCCCAATTTTAGCAACTTTAATTCAAGGGTCCAAGGCGTTTTTGAAACAAGCGCTCGGTGCTGATAAAATATGAGTATAAATCAGATGGACTATTTTATAGACATTCAAAAAGGCTTTGATATGTTTCTCATAGCTACTTACATTTTTGCTACCATATCCAACGGTTAGGGGAACCTTGCAACAAAAGGATTAACAAACATACGTGTCATATACTGAAAGGCAGCAGCATGGGCGTATCCAACTTTTGGTCTAGGGGGTGTATAATTCAACATAAATAGAAACATGCGTTTATAAAACATAGGTAGTTAAGTAATTAATGAAGTATTTATTCCATGAATAATTTTCGTAGATTTTCTGCAAGACGACTTAAAACATTTTCTGTGAATTAACAACCCAAATTGTTTATATGTTCTCTATGTACACTGATCATACAAAGCCCCTTTATTACTAATTCCGTTATTGATGATCTCAGTTAGGTGATATATAGCGCATTCAATTGCATCGCTCTCACGTTTAACAAAAGATGAGTTGATACATTTTATTTGGGAGAATAAAGATGTGTGATCCACGTAATGTATAATGATATCGTACGAAGTACCAAAGGAACATAAATTTCACCTTAAAAGCTTCTACTAATAGAACCACGATTTCTGATTCAGAATTCACATGCACATATCAAAGACTAATGCATTAACCGATGCGCTTTTAGTACAGTTTCAAGTTTCAACTTCTCACACTAGAAGCTTTAGAAATTTAAGCTAGGAGTGAATATATATAGGTGATAAAGATACAATTGTGGTAATTTTTACTCTCCAAGAAAAGAGACCCGATGGATAACTAACATTATCAAAACTCAGAATGAGGAATGCCTCAGCATTATGCGTCAAGCCAGCCTTCTTAGATCGCCAGTGCACTGCTCTCAAAAATAAACCGACTACTTAATATTTTAATTAAAATTAAGCTTCATTTAAATAAACTGAAATATATTTAATTGGATTTTTGACAACGCACCGGGTTTTAATTCGTGCTGATAATGCTTTTATTGGATTTCTAAAACTTATGTTAAATAAACTGACATTCATAAACGTTAGTTCGGATGGATTTTTAGTTTTTTCTTTTTCTGTATTAATTGTTTAAATGTAATGCGAATTTAGAAATTTGGTACATCGAATATATGACAGATTCTGATGTGTATTCCATATAACAGTAGTTGAACAATCTTTATAGGAACTAAGCAGAAATCGTGTTATGACTCATCCTGACCAAGATAGTCTTTGAAAGCTATATCCGCCCTAAGACAACGATTCGTAACAACAAGAATGTTGCAGTCACAGCTTCAAAACGCACATGGCGTCGATTAAGCTTGGAAACCATTTGACAATGACTTATTAGAGAAGGCCATTTGAATGGGCCAAATATGAGTTCTGGATGAAAATTGTGAAATACATTTTACTGCATTTACAATTTCGTAAATAAGACAATTTTTAGGTGTACACAAATAATTAACCAGCTAAATGTATGGGAAGTAAGAAGTGCCCCCCTTCGGTACGCCCCTGGGCAGCAGTAATATCGATCTCATCGAAACAAAATCCCAAATCATCGTTTTTCCTGCAACCCCCTTTCTATAAAGGGTACAAAATATTGATGTAATGTGACGTAGTTTTACCTACCTTCACTATTGCGTACGGCAGTTCTTTTTTTGCGATGGCAATAAGGGGTGGGTTCACGTTATAAAAGAACAAACAATAATTAATATAGGGCGCCAGCTAATTTGTGAAAACGTAACTTAAATGCCCAAAATAGCAAAGCACATAAGTTAAAATTTAAGAGAAAACAAGATATCTTTAAAAGTACAAGTTTAATTAATAATTAGTCTTTTTTTACAAGGATGATGTGATACTAATAGCTCAAAATTTGTTGTGACATTGCATTGTATTAAGTTCAGGTGATACACGTGTATGGCCTTTACAACTGTTTGACAAGTAAGTATGTACGTGTCGAATATACACGACGTTTGTAAACTGCCGTAAATAGATAAGTATCGACACAAAAAAAGTCTGAAGTTGGATGTGATAGCAACGAACGGTAAGTATGACTTAAAATATAAATTTTTAATTGAATTACTTAAGTTATTAGCACAGTGTAGCTTATCTGTTTTTCCTTTTTATTGTAGATATCCCCTGGGATGCAATGATACRGCGGCTATTGATGAATCCATCTGCCCAAAGATTATTYCTGATAGCTCTCCCAGATKCTAAACAAGGTKGTCTACGGTCTTCGTGGCTGCTACGTGGATCTTGTAGGATACGTCGCAATGGTACTCCAAAATTGGAAAAAGGAAGATTTCTTACAACGAAAAATCGAACAACAAAAATGGCGACGGCGTTGACGATAAAATATTGGTAATGATACCGTAAAGGCCTGAAATCCACGACGGTAAATTAGCAATTGAATTATATAACTAGATTAGTCATACCTTAGGTGTTGGTTGGCCTAATATAATTGTAGTTAGGTGTTTAAATAAAGAGTAGCAAATCTTACTTGCAGTCAGTGAGCTGCTGATCACACGGATTTAACACCTCAAATGTTCCATATTGCAGCGTTATCAATTATGACCTTAGTGTCGGAGTAGGGATACTATACAGAAGACGATGAACTATGCTGTCAGATTGAAATGGAAATGTTTTTGGAAAATTAATTGTTACAGTAAACTTTAGTATACCACCTCAGGGACGGCATACCAAATCACAGCAGTAATGGTTTATTTAAGCAATGATCTTTCTCCCACTCCACCGAACCCGCTAGCGCCTTTACACGAAGGTTAATTTATAGACGTCACCCTTAAAGGGAGTCCCACAAAAGCAAGTGCCGCTTCGCCCATTTACAGTTTCCGAACTAGACCGTAAAACTGGGACTTCATTAGGCGTGTTGCCCTCGTCGTTAACCCAAAAACCGTTTTAATTCGATATTATTTCGAGGAAGTAAACAGCTGATGTTAAATTTGTAACGGCGTCGCGCGGAGGTCCACCCATGAACTCTACTACATGTTAAATTTAGCCGCGTGACAAATGCATTTTGACGGTGAAATGCAGAAAAGGTAAGTGGCGAACCTCACGTCTGGGTGGGTAAGGCGAGAATGACGAATTGGTGTCACAAAACTGCCAACTATTGCGAATTCTTTACGACTGTTATCACGGTTAATGTGAGAACGGCGTTTCTGGAGTAAATGTGGTCTCTCTTCATAAAGTATTAAAACATGTAACTTATACCTAGAACATAATCGCGGTAAAGGCCAAAGGGGCATCCCAAACATTGCCCTTGAACAATCCAGAGTTTCCAGTTTTTTGCAGATCTGTCTTCACTGATTTTGACCCTCTACCCTTATCCTTATTCACATCCCTCTGCCCCACAACTGACAATGATAACAGTGAAAGTGATTTTCACCTATTTAGACCCTTCAAAAGTGGATAATTTCACGAGTGATGAACAGGTATAGTTCTTAAAACTGAAAATGAGGATATAGCTTACAAGTGAGCCGTTTATAGCAGTCTTATCTGGAATTTTAAACAGGCAAACACACACCAGACCAGATAGGTCCTGCTGGAAACACTTTGCACCTGCACTTCGAACCCTAAGAGAAATCGGTTAACAGTAATTATTGCTGAAAATTTACTATTTCTTACAAAACTATTCTTTGCTTTCATCTATGGGATGTTGTTTGTAGTTGTTAATTTTGACTTCAACAAATTAGGCATTTTCGCTAATATAATTGTCCACTAAACAGTCGCAAAAGTTTCGAATGTTTTGACATGATTGGAATTAAATCGAATGCGAATGCGTCACAATCAAGAAACTAAAGTCCAAAGCAATATTTTATCATTTTGCCTGTAGAAGATGGAATCGGCATCCAGTTATTGTAGCTTCCTCCCGTGTATCCATGACAGCATTATGGACTACAGTTTCAAAATCAATCACAACACTTTTAGGATAAAATTCTAAGTCATTTTCATTACACTTTTGACACAACACACCAAAACATGTTTGATATGTAGACTGCTTTTTATCCGGTAGCTAATAAAATACTAATGGAAAGTAATGCCCATTCTTGTATCCATGGATTGTAAAAAGTTGTGTAAAAAATTTCTGACAATAATCATATACACAGTTTCAATAGAACATAAAAAGTAAATCTAGTACAATAAAATAAGCGCGAGGTGATTATATGTGATATGTAAAAAATGTTCAGATGTATTCTTAGAAGTAGAAAATATGTTTTTCCCATGTTAATACGCTCTTTACCATGAAAAGAAAAATATTTTGCCCAAAACAAAATATTTCCAAGTAAATAGATTAGAAAATTTGTTTTTGGTTGAAATAAACAGCGTTTCCACAGTAGAGGGGATAGGGTTGATAAAAACACCTATATAAATTAAAGAGGAAGTCTAATCCATCTAATATTCATACAAATTTTGAAAGAAAGTGGTAAAATGTGGCATCTATGGGAATCTGAATGTGAGGAAGACAACTTCGAAGTTAGAAATGCTCATAATTGCTTGAGGAATTAGTTGAAAATTTAAATAATTCATTAAATGATTTTGTATTTAATTTAATTTTAGATAAACTACCGGCAAGCAAAAGTGTCAGTGGGTACAAAAGTTGTTATACAAAATATACTCAACTTTTTCCTTGAAAAATGGATGAAAGGTCCTACAAATTGATATCAGAAGCTACAAGACAGTCAATATTCAACAGTTACTAGAATAATTGTTTCTGATGGAGAGATAGAATGGATGAAATACATTATATACGGAATGTATATAATAAACGAAGTACTAACTTTAAAATCTATCAAAGCTAAATTTAACAAAAAGGACTTGAATGTAAGTATAACATCGCAACTTTGACAAAAATTATTTAAAAGATGCAAACGATGGAGAACCGAATTTACTAAAAAATTTTGAAGATACCGAGATGATAATAGATCCTATGTGGTCATAAACAGTCCACCCATCGCAGCATGGGTCCTTTGTACAACTTTTTTCATTTATAAGCCGTTTTCTCATTTTCAATTTTAAGAACTATAACTCAAGCAGTTAGTAGGTACCGAACCATGGGGAGGGGTTAATCACCATGGATGTGTTTGTTCAACTGCTCGGATGTGGTCTGGATGTGTTTGGATCTGTTGAGTGGACGTGTCTGGATGTGGATGGATGTGATTTGTAAATTTGGTCCACAAAAAAAAACTCCCAACTGCTAAAACCTGACCTAAAACCTCGCGTTTCACCTCGCATTTGACGTTTGCTGGCTTTTTAATGAAAACTGAAGCAGTGACAGACTGAACCGTGTAAAAGTTACTCAAATTTATAATGATCATGTATGGGTGTATTTTTGGTATAAGTTACAGAGCGCCAAATAAAAATAGTACTTTAATGGAGAGCGTAGGTACATTCTTTCAAATATATTAAAGGAAAAAGAAAACATTGACAATATTCACTTGAAACAGCAACAGTTACAACAAAGGTCTGGAATGCTTGGACAAATTTTATGAACTTATTTTACTTTTACTCTCCCTAAAGGCAAAAGTGTTGACATAAAGAGCTACGTGCACACTATTCCTGAAAAAAAAACCAAATGATTCTCAAATCGTAGTACCTAGAAACTTGTACAATGAAATAATCTTAATTCAATCAAACAACTTGGAAGGATGAGTAAAGCCGTTGTGACAGAAAATACTCTTGAGTTTGAAACTAGTTTGGAAACAAGTGAAGATAAGCAAAATATAAAAAAATATAAATCTTCTGAGAACCGAAATAGAGTATTTTTTAGATATACATTCTTTGAAGACAAAGTTCTTTTGAACTATTGAAACATCGTCTTTCTTTACATTTATTTATTATGTTATGTACGTTTAGGATTTCTTTTTTTGGCACACTTAGACATGTTTGTGTATTTTCTTTGCCTATGATCTATTACTATTTTACATGTGCAAAAAGTAGTAAAGAGGGAGTCTGTAAAGTCTATCAAACTCAGGATGTGTAAAAAGTAATTTTTGGGGTTCTCTGTCTAAATAAGTGTGGATTAGCGTGAATAAGCCTTAATTTTGTAGGAGTTGTAAGGGATGTGGGTGGATATATATGGATATGGGTGGATGTGGATGGATGTACACGTTTGTCCATGGATGTATGTGGATGTGTTTGAGAAAATGGATGAGTTTGTACAATTTTGTGTGGGTGATTTCCCCCTCGAACCATGGAAAGAAAACTAGAAAAGGTCACTAGATAATTAACAATGAAATAGCCATTGTAATAATTTTTTTAAAATTGTAATTAATGTGTATTTACACGCACAAGAAACGATATTACTATGAAATTTTTTAACCTAATCATTAAATTCTAATAGGCGACTACCTTATTACAACCAGCCAACAAGAAAAGTATTAAATCTTGGCAGAACTATTGCCAATACTATTGTTAAGTTTGATACTATGATACTCTCCACATGAACTATAAAAAAAAATCAATAATCTGCACAGCATGCATAACCAACCCATTCAAGTAATAAACGGCTAGACAAACATCCTCATAGTAAATTTACATAACACGTTATCTTGTGAAAACAAAGGGGGGAGATTAACGCAAAACTAAAGCAAATGAAACCAGGTGTTACAAGCTACAAGCCTCTTCAAATGTTGCAATAAGAGATTATTACCTCCCGCGGAAAAGAATGCGGCTTATTAAAAACAAACAAGCCAGGTAACAAAAAAAAACGCCTCAAATGCTCGACCTGAACTATGCCGATTATGCAAATGCGCGGTGAGCGTCGGGATGTAGCTCGCCGGCGTACATCTGTTCGATAGACAATTTTTTTTACCTTATTTCCAGCCCTGGGCAGCGTTTCCATGTTGGTGCCGTTGACCATCGGGGCCTTCTCCTGCGTTACTCCCCCGTTGGCCGCACTACCGTTGCCTAGAGCCATCGCACCAAAGAAACTTCACATCAAAAACAAAACACTGCACCTGGGGTCCACACCGGTCATCCGAAATCGCGATTAGAGCAAACAAGCAAGCATTATTTCTTCTCTCGGAACGCAGCAAACACGGAACGAAACGCACACCACAGAACTCGGCGTCTGAATATGTTTTTTTTGACAGCTTACGCGGTTACCCGTGCGAACTTAGCCAAGAACCGGCCGGCCATTGGTCGTCTCTTTTCACCTTGCGGCAGTGGTTGCGGTACAAGGCACGTGGAAAGCTTTCGAGAAGACATGGGCTTCGCGCGTGCGCAGAGGTTCAGGGCTGCAGCGGTTCTCAACAGTTGGGATACATTTTTTTTTATTAATTATTGGTCTCACAAATAGAAACAATATAATGAATGGAATATGAATAAAGATATACCACAATTACATTTTGGCGCTATTAATTCCAATATCTTCTTCTGTTGCGTTTCTGTTTTTGTTTTTTTTCATTTTGCTAGCTTTCGTGATACTGAATGACGTGATTTAAGTGATTCATAAAAACAGGACTCCATTAACAATTCAGTTTCATAAATTTCATGACAATAGATAACAAGTATTGAACACATTTATAAATAATTAATTCAAGACGTAAAGTTTTTTGTTATTAACAATTATAAAACGAAAGCTTCTCTCTTCAACAACAAAACAATATTCTAAAAACTACTAAAGTCTTCCTGCATATTTCAAGCCAGCAGAATACAACGCTTATTTTTATCTGAGCCAAAAATGCACATTTAACAGAATAGATAGATTTAATTATATCTGTAATCAATTTTTTTCTGCAATTCAACGAACTAAATTCAGTCAAGGGACCTATTGAGGAATGGTCCGAATATATGTTACTGGTGTAGAGACTAGTTAATTTGATTAGAGTATATAAATATAAATAATAAAAGCTCATATTGAACATATGTACAACTGTCACAACTATTGCAAAGAATAGTTTAACTATACAAACAATTTTTTCTATATGTCCTGTACAAATTACAGTTTTATGGTATTCAGAGAACCAGTTTTAATTTAATCGACTTAGATATCAAATCTTAAAAACAGAAAGCAAAAGGCAATTTACAGTTGAACAAAAAAACTATCAAAAGTGTACTCCACAGTTCTGTCTTTAGTTCAATTCACGTTGTTTGCTGATGAGATTTTTAGTTTTTGAATCCAAAGTCTTTATGATGTAAATGTTTCTATTTCATTTTTATTGGAATTATATATTTTTTTAATTTTGTTGGAATGATTTGATCTGTAATGCAAGTATCTAGCTGTAGACGTAGGTTTTCTTCTATACCAATCTAATCTAATTGTGTTGTTTTCTTCTATAGTATAAAATTTAACAGATCTGTAAACATTACTATCTGTTTTAGTAAATTAAGTCATTCAGAAAATCCAAATTTAGCCCTAAAATAAACTAATTCATTGAAAGCTGCTTTCAGCAAAAAAAATCTGTGTAAATGAGTTCACTCATGTCTGGTCGCATCCTACTTAACTTTTTCGTCAACACCCGCTAATACATCCAGCAGACTGCCGACGAACCAATCAGCCAACCAGTTTATATTATGTTTCCCTTTCCATTTAACAATGTTTTACAACGCAAGGCCTTCACATCTAATTCTATCGTTTGATGCCTGTTCATTACGACTAATTTATCATTGCGCACACGTGGTCACAATTAGCATCGGKTTTTCGCTGAACCCGCACAAAAAGAAMACACTCATTATGCCGATTTTTGAAAATTCGTGCGGTGTAACGTTCCACGAAACGGTCAGCTTCGATTTCTAGTTTTCAGTTCTGCTGGTATCACGCTATGCAGACTGAACAGCTCTCATTATTATTAATGAATGCCGGTGTTGTGAATATTTCTGCGAATTATCTCTCACGATGACATAATTAGTGAGAATTTATAAGACAGTGGATAAATTAACAGAAATCCTGTTAGATATTTAATAGTTTCATATGTTTGCTTATCGTAGTCGATCCCAAATTGTAGTTTTCGGTGATAATATATGTGATAGCACTTCGGGTGTGCTGCAAGACTCAGTACTGGGCCCATTACTGTTTTTGATATTCAATTAAGACCTCCCAAACTGTGTTAAAAATTGTAGTATTCAGTAAGCTGTAATTACCCTAAATTAAAAGATACATGCAAGGACTAGGTGAAGAAGAATTAACGCTGCAACATAATTAACCTGCAGCATGAATCACGGTTTTTAATTACTCAGTTAAATTCGACTGTAACGTAGCTTGCTTCCGCCACAAATCGATATGTGGCTTCATGCACTTCGATGTCAATCATTTTTCTATTTTTGCTCATTATATCCTGCTTCGGCTGACTCCTTCGTGCACTAATTCAATGCCATCCATGCTTTAGGCGGAACACCGGAAGTAGGATTGATTGTGGTGGCATGATGTGGGCAATTGAACAGTGGAAACATGTCATTTTCGCCATTATATAACTTTACATTGTGAACGTTTTTCAGGGAAACCTGTGTGCGACATTGAAAAACTATAAAAGAACGACAACAACCTAAAAAACTGCTATTTCGATCCCGCTGTTTATTTAGTTAAGTCGCTAGAAAATCAGTGATAACGTAGCCAAGATGGATATCAAAGTGGTCGGCGTGTTAGTGTGTTTGTGTGTCGTCTATGAATTTTCAGTCTGTGTAAGTTTCATTCAATTTTTTTTCTTCCATTCATTTACAAGATGTCAATATTTTTTGTGCGGCAGACGCTCAAGAGCTGAACAAATCTCTCTTCCTATTCACAAATTTGAAACTGATACAAAATCGATAGGAAAGTGTAGCTTTGGAAATAAATGCAAATAAAAATTGTACTTTTTGGGGTTCACTTTCAAATTGTGTTACTTAAAGATTTCTTGTCAAAACACTTTCAAGTGTGTAAGGGTAAGACTATTGAAGACAATACTCCACTTAACTGGAAGCCACAAGTATGAAATCAACCACACAAAATGAAGTTATTCATTGAAGAAATCAAGCTTAATGTACTATTTGGCTGTTCAAAAAATCCTAAGCAACTGGCTAGCGATTACAAAGCTAATCTAATCCAATAATATCACAAACATTTCTAGCATTTGTTGAAGTAAAAGGTAAAATATATTATTTTTTTTCAAATTGTATTTTTACACCATGACGTAAATTTGAAACTTGGGAGTTAATAATTAAAAAACAATCCATTACGTCATTCTCAAAAGCGATGTAATACTCCATAATTTATTGTAAGTTACAGAACAGATTCCCATTGTATAGGCAGCTCTCAGTACTAGAAAGTGCATAAAGCTGTATTTAGCAGGCGTTTTGAAACCTAAATAAAACAATATAACAATTCTATCGCTTCATATACAGTCATCGATTAAATTAATGAAACCCCTTAATCTCAGACTTTCAATTTCGTCAGACTTTTGTTTACTAGAGCGTCGCTAATAACAAGACTATTAATATTTATATTTAATCAAAAATATTACAGCGCATCATTTGTTATAGGGGGTTTAATAACAGTGATTACCTGTTTCATTAATTTGACCATGTTTGTACGTAACTATATATGTAATTCATTTTAGCTTCTATCATGGATATTCAGAAAAATTGTACCTATATAATCGCAAAACTGATTAGACTATAAGTAAATATCTCAACGACAAGTATGATTTATCTACAACAACTAGAATACATCCAGTTTCATCCAAAGCCCAATATACTGGCAAAATCAGCTTCGTCTTTCTCAAAAATCCAGTCTTCTCTAAATTTGAGTGTTAATGCAACATAGCTACGAAATGCTACCTCCACGTGAAGAAAGCTTACTAAACAGAACCTTAAAAAGCAACTTCCAAAAATGTATTGTGATGCAAAGGCATTCTTCGGCGCAACTTTAGTAGAGAAGGCAAACAGTTGATAAAGAAATCAATTGTGTACCCTAAATTGTGTATTTCATGCACAAGAATGATGATTTTATGACCAAAATCGGCACAGACGGCGGTGAAAGGATCCTTGAAAGGATTGTTCATTTTCTCGGTTGGTATCCTGGTATCCAACTTTTGCTAATAATCTTGAGTACTGGCTGTAAATAATTGTTAATTCTATCGTTAATATAATCCTCTTTATTCTTTTTGAAATACTACACAATCTGATAAAGTACGGACGAAACAAAAGCCGGCAAAACAGAGGTATATAATATATATATATATATATATATATATATATATATATATATATATATATATATATATTTGTTGAAAATAGCGGTCGTACAATTGTTTATCTACAAAAGCTTCAATTCGGGGGATTTCGACCTAATATTATATTAAAACTTGACTTGTAAACTGTGATTTTTGTTTTCCTTGATACTTCTTTTTTACCAAGAAGTTTTTTGTAAATAGAATAATACATATTTGCTGCTTTCTGTATTCTGTCTGTTATTTCCAGTTCTTGGTCTCCTTTACAGTTGATATTCACTCCCAAGTATTTGACATTTTGTACCTGTTTAATGTGTGCTTTGTTCACAGTTAGCATTAGCCTTTCTTCGTTTTTTTTCCCGCTGACATCACTTTAGTTTTCTCACAGTTCATTCTCATGTTATATTTATTTAGCGTAATATTCCATAATTGTAGATTATATTGCATGTCCGTTTCATTTTTGGCAAATACAACTACGTCGTCTGCAAAAGCACATTCACTGATCTCTACGATTTTAAGATGTCTGTATCCTATTTGTAGTTTTTTCACTCTTCCCCCTATTTCCCTCATAATGTCATCCATCAATACATTGAACAGTAATGGACTTAATACACCTCCCTGTTTTAGACCTTCTCTGATTTCAAATTCTGCAGATTTAGCGTTGTTTGTCCTGATGTAGCTGGTGTTTCTTTTATATATGCTTCTTATTGCCACTATTAATTTTGGATCTATTCCTCTGTCCAATAAGCTTTTCCATATTTTTGTGCGTGGCGCTCGATCAAAAGCTTTTTCTAGGTCTATGAAGGCCATGCATGCTGATTTGCCCTGAACATGTAGTTTGTGTATTATATGTTTAAGGGTGAAGACGTGATCCTGCAAGCTTCTGCCTTTTCTAAAGCCGCTTTGAGGTTCCAAAAGTTGATGTTCTAGGCTATCATGCAATCTTGTGGCCAACACTCTTTCATATACCTTTTCTGCTATGCAGAGCAATGTTATTCCTCTATAATTTTCGCAATTCTTCTTGCCCCCTTTCTTGTGTAATGGCAAACAACGAAACAACAAAAACAGAGGTGCATAAAGAAAATAATAGTGGCCTGAGAATAGAGCCCTGCGGCACTCCACTCACCTCACTAACAGACCTAGACTCACTATTACCAAAACGATCTTCATGTATCTATACACTTTATGTAATATTGACACAAGTGCCATACCAATAATGGTATTCTAATAATTGAAACCTGCAAATACCCCTCAAACATATATTTACAGCATACAAAAAGGATAAATTCATAAATTAGCAACTTATTTCTTTGAAAAAGATTTGTAAAAAAATAAATTAATAATATGTCAGAAACAGTCTGTATATTTTACAACTGTTGCGTGATACCGTAGTTTCTGCTATTCAAGCGTTTTTGTTAAAAACCGTGTTTCTTCATGGGTCTTGTGAGGGGATTCTACCGTAGGACCTCCCCCTTTCCCATGGGCATGCCACTGCCCTCATTCTACCTCTTCTTTCACTTACGTGCATAATAAATCACCTACAGAACAAGAAACTAAATCCAGATAAACAATCGTTCTTTGCAGAATCCTGTCCCTTCAAACGACCAGCCCTTGACGAAACGAGACCTGATCAGGAAGTTCGTCGAATTCATCCACGATGACAAGGAGATCTCGGCCACGTTGGAAAAGCTGAACAATGACATGAAACTGGTGAGGAACCGGCGGCAGGTCGAAGACACCACGTCCGTCGAGGCAGTGGATCAAAACCAGGTGCCGGATAAAAATGAGGGATTCTTCGACAGGGCGGCCAAGTTCGTAATGGAAGTCCTCCAGCGATTTCTCAAGTGGATTAATACAGATAATTAAGAAAGGAGCTGTTGAAGCTGTGAAGACGACGATCATAGGGTATTTAGGATAGACCAAATTCGAAATCGACAAAAATGTGTAAATATGTTTTGATAGACGTGCGAAAATTTGTATTTTGGGAATGAATTGTAATTATTTGTTTGTAACCATAAATTATATAACTTAATTTCGTAGATGTTTGTGTTTTATTTGTTAATTTACCTTACGTTTATGTGAATAGGAGGAGTTGTAAATGACAATAGTTAAAAGCAATTACTAAATGTAAATGAATTTTTAAGATACTTACAGAAACTATACACAAGCTATAATAACATATCATAATTGATATGTTGATTTAATAATTGTAATAATTATATCCCTGATTATTTTATACCAGACATTGAGTGGCCGGAGATTTGATTCATTGATATCGCTTGATTTAGGAGTAAACCTGTGAGGATATAATCAATGGCACAATTTTAACATGTTCTTGTTTACAGAGCTTGCCAGCGTTGAATATTTTTCAACTTTTTAATCTTTTTTATTTTAAGTTTGCATGGTATGGCAATGTCTATTAAGTGGGTCCTTTGCGCCTGATATATGTTCAGTCTGTATGTAATGTTGTGTTTTCCAATAGTATCTCTGGATGGTACTGGTAGTATGACACTCTCTTAAGTGTAAGATGATGTTCAAGTGCTAGCCCTTGATGGATAATTTTTGTTGTGGAATAATGCCTATTCAGGTAGGCCGTTCCTGCAAGAAGTTTACAGTCATTATTTCCTGCGATTGGTGGCATCTTCGGCATTTATTTGTTATTGCAGTGGGAGCTTTAACAAGATATTTTTTATAATTTAAAGTGGCAATTACTTGGTCTTGCACTGCCAAGACAAATCCCTCAATCTATGAATGCAAATCTCGTACTTTTAGCCATTTGTTTGAAAGGTGTTTGTTTATGTATATGCCACTAAGATCCTTCTGTACCCAGTTATCCAGTTTCTTCTACTGCTTCTTAAAAATTGATCGGCCTTTATTTTTGCATGATGTAATGGGCTATTGCATTTGTTGTAGAAGGTTTTAGGTTTTTAATTTGCTTTCGTGTAATTCTGTAGTACCTATCAACCAGTCCTCTTTCTCCTTTATCCCTGGGTATAGTGATCCGATACAATACATGATTTTGTACTTTGTGAACCTATTAGTACGGTTTATGTCTTCCGTATCAGTTTTTGTGTTTTTATTATCGGGACTGCAAAACTGTTTATAACCTGAGTGATGTTCTTAGAGTCAAGGTGTGTGTATTTTGTAGTATTCTGTTTTATATGTATGTTTTGATATTCTTGTGATCAAGTGTTGAATTTTGTTGGATACCCAATTATCTATAATTATCTCCTACCTGTACTGGTTATTATTATTGTTATTATGAGCATGTCATTTTTATTTTTCTATTTTAAAAATTGCCCATATCGTCACTGCAACGCATTAGCTGTTATTTAAAACGCTCCACAACGAATGATAGTTAACATTCCTCGGTGAATATAAATAAAGACTTATAGAAATATCTCAATTGAAAATGCTGTATAACATGCCAGTTAAAGTGGTGTTCGTTGCCTTCGTTTTAATTAAATCTGCTGTATCCGTAAGTAATCTGTTACACAAGTTTTGGGAAAATATAGAGGGTAATATTTAAACTTTGAGAAATGTTTATTCAGTAAATATAAGGCAACGATAATTAATTAATCCTATAATACTAGAGGACTTCTATCTCAGGGCTTGAACGCTTTCTGGGTCTACTTCTCCATTTTTTTTTAAATCTTTGACACTGGTGTTGTTCATTTTGAGTTGCCTAAACCTTATGACACCATTCTTGCCAGTAGGGCAGAATACGATGTAGCAAGGTTACGCCAAAACGTGTCTCGCCCTTAACATACTGCTAATTAATAAAAACAATAATTTGTGATAAGCAATCTCGTGTATATACTTCAACATTTACCACAAAAAAATATTTTGTTTTTTTTTGTATCTTACGTTGATAGGAGTGTCTTCAATATTATCAATAAAGAAATCTGCATTTCCAGAAACTTCAGCGTGGTCAAAAGTAAAATATTTCTCATTGTCCGTGATTATGGTATGGTTGTTGAAGTGTCCAAGTGTCAAAGTTTGCTAGATGTGGACTTGTTTTTGACAGGGGTGGGTCGCTAGTATTAAATATGTAAATTGTAAGTAACATATTTCTCAGTAGACGACTAGATATAATGTTTTTACTATTTCACAGAGAGAGCATTAAAACTATACCCCAAAACTTGCGTAACCTCTATTAGAGCCTATGAAATATAGATTTGAGCTAAGTTTGTTTCAGCAAGTACCAAATCAGCTTTGTGACGGAGCAAATGTCGCGGAACGAAAAAATCCAGTAAGCATATTCGCACTCCTTAACGATAATTATGCTGACACTACAAAAAGAACTGAGAAAGCACAAACCAACAATTTTACGCCAAATAACCCAAAGATGCGCAATTCTACCGTTTCATCAACGAACACAGTCGCATCTAGTATCATGGGAAAAGCACACCAACGGAAACAGTTTATTAAGTCCCGTGAGAAAAGAGACGATCACCTTGACAGTATTGATAGGAGTGTGCTGATGGATGTTTTACAGTGGGAAACCAATCAGAATGCCAGGAAGTTATATAGGCAATTATGGTTGAAAGAAAAAAGCTCCAGAAATCCAGTTGGTTGGTATATTGGTAGTTTAAAGAACCGCATGTTTTATAAAGCGAAAAGCTGGTGCCTGCGCTTTGTAACCCGCCTGTGGGCGCGGTTTAAGGAATTGATTGATAAATAAATATGTATGTGTTTTGTTTTTTTATTTTTTATTTAAGATTTAATAATCTAACCCATTTTGTTTCCAAGCTTGATGGACTTAACTAGAGAATCCATAATTGGATTTTATTACAAATTATGACGTTTTCAGTTGCTCAACAATGGAAATTATGTTTAATATAAATTCGACATCTAAAAACGTTGTCTCATTAGTGCATAAACGCAGCGAAGCCGACCTTAAAAATGTTTTCGACAGTACACTTTTTCTATGACCCAACAATAATCCTAAATTATTTTTTATTTAAACATGCTATCTCCAGAAACTTTCTGTACCAGTGCCAAGGGTAGAAGGCTGTTCTGACTACTTCAGATTCAGGATTTTACTCCCACAAGAATGGCTCGTTTTCATTGAGACAACTTTTATTACTATTGAAGATTATTCCCAAAATTCATCTTATCTACCAGTCAGTTGGTTGAATAAGCTACACAACCCGAACACACAACTTCTACAAAATCTTTTCACTTTACTCCATAGATAGTATCTGAACTTGTTGAGGCGCCAACAAATGGGATTGCTATCCTTGACTGCTTCTCTTTTTAATTCCCTCATCATATCAATGACCTTCATTTGTTTTTTCTTGTTTAGGAAATCCCACACTTTACTTTCCCCTCGTTTTTGGCGGATTTTTGGGAACTGTATTTCCTCGTTCAGTTTCTGTGCGTTGGTAGTCTCAGCATCATTTTCCGTAGCAGTGGTTGGACTTGATGAATTTCCACGGCTGGTATTTGATGAAAATGCAGATTCTTGAGCTTTTTTGTTCTTTTGTGTCGTTGAAAAGTCGGGTGCAACATATCGTGCACGTTCAACATCAGTAATCGTCAATATTTTTACTTGATTTCTTGGATGGATGGCATCTGTTTTATAATACAACCGATTTGGCAACTGCTGAAACTAAATGGTTAAGTCATCACAATATCTTGTAGACTATTACGTACGGAATTAGCGATACCAAAAAGAGCGAAAGCGAAGATAGATAACTTAACTTGCATATTCGGCAATTTTCAGCACTGAGAGAATTATTTCTGCAGCAACAGCCGCTACTTATTGATTTATTTTTGAAAAGGAATGTTAACTACTATCTGTTATTCTGTATAATGTGAAAAAAAGGTATGGTTTGGTTAGTCATGGCTCGTTTGTACTACGAAAGTATGCTCATAATTATTTTATTCGTTTCGCTAAAACATGCTCATTTCTAATTTATTTTAGACACCCACAGTGAAGAGAATCCACCAAAATGTCAAGAGCGAAACTGGTATTAGACGAGTGATGAAGAGAATGGGCTTTTGATGGGTAGGATAAAAGAATATCGTCGAACAAATAGACCAATAATATACATAGACGAGACATATATCCAGTCATCCCATACTTATTTGAAGGAGGAACACGGACTAATTTTTTAAACGCAGGGAACGAAAATTGATTTATATCAAACGCTCACCTGAGGTTTAAGTGGTGATTACCATAGTGAAATGAACTTCCAAAACTATAAAAAATTGGTGAAGGTAGAATTATTACCAAATTTGCCACAAATAAGTGTGCTGGTGATCGATTGTTGCTAAATGACAAGCGCATCTGACTTCCACAATATCACCCCGACTTTTACCCCACTGAGATGGTTCGGGCTGCAATGAAGCACTTTCGCTGCTAAGTAACCTTTACTGGATCCCATTATGTAACAGTATAATCAGTTTTCAAGTCGACAGTGACAGTAAAAGTGACTTTAATTCGACTGATTCGGAGAGACTCGATAATGAATATTGACATTGTGTAGAACATAGGTATAAGTATGTGTCCATGTATGTATATTATGTATGTACATACATAAGTCCATTAATACATTCAGGGGCGGATCCAGGGGGGGGGGGGGAACTGCGGGAGCGTTCCCCCCCATAAGTTGTACGTTATACATTTTTTCCAATGAGACACCGAAAATCGTAAAAAATCAACAATTGAACATTTAACAATAAAATTATCGATAATGTTTTAATATATAAGTTACCACATTTTCATCATAAATGACGCTCTGCGAAGAAAAGGACTTTGAGTTGCTAATCAATTTCATTTACCCTATAAGGATTCATTTGAAAATAAGCGTATTTCCGCGTGGGCGCGTTCTCAACAAAAGAGATAGTGGTAGATTTGATACTATGAAATACATGTTGAAATATGTATCAAAAATAAATCTATGGTTTACATTTGCACATTTCTTAAATAAAGTACAAAATTATGTAGTTCCCCCCTCAAAATCCTACTCTGGATCCGCCCCTGAATACATTCGATCTTAAAAAGTGAACACCTCATTATGTGTCGAATGGTAATGACAGTTATGTACGACAGTACCACAATGTTGATGATCTTAAACCGCATATATTAAAATTAGATCAGGATACAATTAGTAACCACCTAATTATTATTACTTATTTAAAATTGAAGGATTACTTGCATTTTGGGATTATTTATCAAAATCGGACATTAGATCACTTTCTTCAAAGTACCTCATTGATTCATTGAGCCACCCGGTAGGTATTTACAAGGCAAACTTATTTATTACCATTAAAGATTATGCGTAAAATACATTTTATGTACCAATCAGTTGCTTAAATAAGCTACACAAGCCGGTCGCAAAACTGCTGCAAAAACTTTTCGCTTTTTCCCATACTGTGTTTCTAAACTGCTTCAGATGCCAACCAATCGGGTCCTTATCTTTGATTTCCTCTTTTTTTMGWTCCCTCATCAGATCAATGACCTTCATTCTTTGTTTCTGGTCTAGGCTATCCCACACTGTACTTCCCTTGGACCCACGGTAATATCTTTTTTGGCGGGTTTTTGGAAATTGTATTTGTTCGTTCACTATCTGTGCGTTGATAGTCTCAGTGTTTTTTCCCGGAATGATCGTAGTGGTTGTTGAATTGCTACGGCTGGTATTTGATGAAAATGTACGGGCTTTTATGTTGCATCCACCTGGAGAGCAACCATTTATTTCAGCTTTTTCGTTCTCTTGTGTTTTAGAAACATCGGGTGCAACATGTCGAACACTTTTGACATCAGAAATTGTAAATATCCTTACTTCGTTTTTTGGATGGACGGCATCTGTTTCATAGAACAACTGATTTGGCAACTGCTGAAACTTAATTAAGTCAAGTCATCACAATATTTTGTAGATTACTACGTACGGAATTAGCGATTCCAAAACAGGCGAAAGCGAAGATCGATAACTTAACTTGCATGTTCGGCAATTTTCAGCACTGAGAGAATTATTTCTGGAAGTACGTCCGATACGTTTTGATTTATTATTGGAACGGAATGCTAACCACTGTTTGTTATGGACCGAGTAATACAGGGTAGATTAATTGTGTTTTGAAGGATATAAACTAGAAGAGTAAAGCAATTAAAAAGATGTATAATTATATTGTTACGAATAGGAGGTTAAATAACTGCGGATTTTTTACTAACTTCCAATTATTTAAAACACTTGTTTCAAATACACTAAGTCTAAACACAACTAGTTCCAAACACTACTGTCTTAACACTTCTAATTCACTAAATCACTGTATTGCACACGCTACGCTTGAAGATTCCCTCGTCTTCTACCAAATCTTCCAGAATATTCTATTCTATTCTACTTCCCCCTGCCATAAATTTTCCAGAATGTTTTTTTCATTTTCTATTGAACGCTCTGTAATGTTCTATGACCTCGAAACGTCTATGTTAGACAGATACACCGCGTTTTTTAAGGGTTCTTTCGTTTGCTGATGAATTTTCCAGAATGTTCTATTATACAGGGTGATTCATTGAGAATGGGCAATCTCTGAACTGGAGATACTACACACCAAAATATGGCGATTGAGCTTTAACATGCCTTATGCAAATGTTGCAGTTTTACGAGATATAGGGTGTTCACAGTTGCAATTTTAATTTGAAATTTCTCAATAATTTTGTGATTTTAAGCAGTATGGCCTGGAAAATTAGCAACTTTATGTTTTTAAACATTCAGTGTAAAGACTCCTAAGCCACCGTGTGTCAGCACTTGTCAATTTTTCGTGTAAAGAAATATTTAACAATTTTACTGTCACTAAGTAAGAGTGTTTATTGTATTTTTCTCATTTACTTAGTATTATTTGTAGTAAAAATTCTAGAATAAGAAAATGCAACGACATAATGAATTTTCTAACAGTGAAATGCGTGATATGATTTGTATTTTTGCTCAGACAAATTATAGTGGACTTGGTGCAGCCGGTTAAGYGCGGCAACAGGAATAAGCCAATCGTCTATCTGGAGAATTTTAAAGAAAGATAATCTCCATCCATATCACTATACTCCTGTCCAAAATTTGTTACCTCAAGATTTACCAGTTCGCCTACAGTTTGCTCAGTTTATCCTAGGTAAACAAATCGAAAACCAGAATTTTCTTAATAACCTCATTTTCACCGATGAGGCCTTGAACTTTTGAACTTCCTCCTAATCTGATGGTCACCTCTATTTAAACTTCCTTGAACAAAATTTAAACACACTACTAGAAGATGTACCACTAGCCATAAGATGGAACATGTGGTTTATGCAAGAACGAACATTTTCCTCACCGGTGGATTAGGCGTGGCAGTGAATTTGTTTGCCTACCTAGAAGTCCAGATTTCAACTTTCTATACTTCTCAATATGGTCACAAATGAAGGACATGGTCGATCGAAAAATTACGACAGAAAACTCAAGAAGCTGCTTTTATTATTAACAATAATCGACAAATGTTATTTAATATTCAAAGGTCTTTAAAGATACGCCTTACAAAGTGTATTGAAGTCAAATTGTCTACAATATTCCGTGACTTCTCCTGTAGTAAACAATATAAGTCCAACACAAAGCCTTGAGGGTCACCACAAGCTAGCTACCGTCAGCACATGAATTACCATGTAAATTAACAGATTAATAATGTTAAAGCTGATTGCTCATTATTACTTATGTTAATAGTATCAAAAGCACTGATCCTTTATCGCCAAAAGCTGAGAAGATATCATTTCTTATACTTAATAAAACAGCAGTGCAGCTGCATTTTTTTCAAAATCCATGTTGCAATTATAATATGACAAGACAGAACCTCGAGGCTGACAACAGACACATAAAATTTGATCATTCTGAATGACCCTTGTAATTTCAGTTGTCCCATTATAAAGTATTTATTTTAACGCCAGTTTTTGTATTGCTGGTTTGAATGTTGCCGTTCGTTTTGAGTTAAGATTGCTTGTTTAGATTCATGTTAGTAATTGGGTATTTGCCATCTATTTATATTTTATTAAATTGCATATTAATAGGTAGCATCTAATCCACAAAACAGCTGTGACAGCTTATAAATTTGAAAAAATGGATCGTAAGGTGTATTTTTAATATTAAAAATGTGAATATTTAAAGCGACCGCCAAAACGTGAATATATTGGCCGTGACGTCAGGTGTCTTGTAAATGGCCGCTTGTTTACATCCGAGGTCTGCGCGTCACGCGTCAGCCTCAGCCCTTCAATTTATCAGTTTGTTGTTTGCGTTCATTTTGTGACAAGCGAATTAAAATACGCCAAGAAAAAGTGAAATACTTATGAGTTATATGCCTTCTGAAGGCATGTTCATTCTTATGGAATTTGTGTACTGCGACGAGCGGTTCAACGCGAAATGAGGAACGTAAAAGCAAGCAACAGCATAAATGAACTTTTTATCAAATGAGCGTAGCATTGATAATTTGATCACAGTGGGTTGTTGGAAACATACTATTTGTAAACATAAAAATGTAAGAATCAAAAAGGTACCCTAAACTTGACATTTATTCTAGAGGACAGAATAAATATAAATTGCCTTGGGCTTTTGCAGCTCGTTTCCGGTCTAACTAACAGTTGAATATATGGGGAATAACGTCGTTCTTTATTATAACATTTCCCTCTATCAACTTAAAACGCATATAATTTTTCATATCCCTTCTAAGCTAAAACAAAATGGAAAGTGAATGGTAAACACTTAAAACCCCAAAAAGAATAATAAAACTTGCAGTAAGAATTAAGATGATCTTCACAACAGAAAAACAAACTTTGCGATTTCGTCATATCACGTCTAGGGGCTTTAAACAACTTTTTCATACGTTGGTAATCTCGAGGAACGGTTACAAAAATTTTGTTAGCTGTATTGACTGAAGTACTTTTATAACCATGTACAAAACAACACTTTTTTGTTTTCCATATATAATAGATGCTTGTAAAACTACATAAATCACTTTTTGGTGCGACCTCTTACATTGTCCTTTCAATAAACACCACACAAAAGCTTTTCCAATACAAAAATGATACGACACCATTAAACAGCACGCTCCTCGGTAATGTTTACATGACACTTGACGTCACGAGTTGAATAACCTTGGATAGAAGCGTTTTGGGGGTGACTCTGAAGATTCGAATTTCAGACCTGAAATTTTCTACCAACAAATATTTTTTTTTGTTTTTTTAACATGGCGTACTATATATATGCACTTCAAGATTCATTTTACGTAATTTTCAAAAAAAGTGTTAATTCCTAATTTGTTTGATTTATTTATATCTGCGTTTACCCATTACACCATTAATAAAGATTTTTAGGTCCTGGCCTTCGATTGCTTCATTTTCAAATCTGTATTGTTTGGTACTGACAATGGGTTATTTGAAAATAAAGTGGATTTAAACTTGAAGAAGTTTGTTATGCAGGAAATCCACGTTAAACAAATGAATCTGCTTTCATTGCATAGTGTATTTATTTTAGCGCATTTAAAAAATGATTAGGTCTAATGTTGGAATACTGTGGCGTCATCCTTTGTCTCCTCTAAATGACAGTGTTATCATAGAAACTCATCGTTAGTCAAATCATAGCAAACCTGCGTTATCTAAACAAACCAAATTATAGTCAACATTCCTACTCACAAATAAATCAACGCGTTTATCAGTTATTCCCCTGAAATTATATCTAACCAAGCATACGCGCTGGATTCGAAAATACGGCATAACATGCTTGCTAAGGAGTTTTTTCTCGTCTTATCCCTATTGGCTGTAGCTCATTCCGTAAGTAATCAGTTGTAGTAAGCGTTCGCTTATAACTGGGTTATTCTAGCAGTTACCACATCAGTTGAATTATGGAAGAGATGCAGCGGAAGCAAAGATCCCGATAAACATATTCGCGTTTTCTCAACGCGTTCGGTTTGCTGTACCTGAAGACAATGGCGTGGATGTCGAAATTCCTACCACACGGAATACAGCAACGACACAAACGGATGCCGCCAAAATCCTTCGGAAGCGTTACAGCGATCCTATCAGGCTTTCAGAGTTAACAGAAAGAGCCAAGCAGAACCCGCAGAAATTCATGAAGCTGATGAAGTTAATGTTGAACCAAATCCGACAGACCACAACTACAACCCAAGGATATTCTGACGCCGGTAACCCTAGCACTGATCCTGGTTCGGGGTATTTCGATCCCATCGAAAGTCCCGATCAAGAGCAGGGATTCTATTCGAGATTCAGGGATTCAATAACGGAAGCAGTGAAGGGTTGGTCCGAAAGGTTTATGTTCTGGATGTTGACGGTGTTCTTATGGTTCAAGCAGATGATTGGAGAGTGAAACGTATTTGGTTTCCAACAATCAAGGCACTGAAAGTTCAGCATGATGTTTGTAATGTGGTACAGTGAAAATGTCATTCTAGAAAGCAATGTGATGTAGTTATTAAACATATATGATTTCTCATTTTTATGAAGCTTTTTTAGTTATTACTCAATTGCCTTCAACCTACTGTTCTGTTCTGTTCACTCTTCTTTGCAAAACACAACCATATAAGTAAGGAATTTCGAAATGTCAGAAGAGATATCTCCACACTCAAATAATAAACATGTTTCTTTAATATTTAAGTTAGGAGTTACCTCTAACCTAAATAACAGAATCACACGAATAGGCCCAAGAAGCTTAATAAAAGAATAACGTTAGATATATCCTTTTACAAACAAAAGATAAATAATTACTCTTTCTTAATCACATAAAGAATGTAATTAAAGTTCTATTAAAAGTGTTGTACTTAGTGATTTTCAGGTGATAAAATGCTGCATATGATTTGCTGCCGATCAGTTAATATGAATTCTAGAAATGTGAGTTTTATAAATATGAAAAAAAAAGATGCTACTGAATTGAATGAAATGATTAGTTTTCATGGCATTGCTAGCATGTAGAATAAGAGCTGAGTGTCGTTTTCTATTGTAATTAAACTATAATTAAAATGATATAGTGAAACCTGAAATGAGCTAAATTCTCTTTAAATCTAACTCCTTTGGTGCGCCTCGTCTGCTCAATATATTTAAGATTATATCAAGCAACGATCTATGAGACTGCCTTATGCAGAAGGTTTTACAGCTTGATGGTCGGCCGTCGTAAACTATTGGGGTTAGTGGCACGCTTCAAAGTCCCTAAACGGGCCATATTCAAAAAAATCTTGTTGGCTCAAATTTTAACCTTTTCACTATAAATTTTTGAAATTTGTTAGTTGTGATAATTTAGCAATCAATAAAACATAGATGCTTTTATAACAAATTTTATTTAATGCAGACCTGATGCTAACTGGAGCGACCCGCGATCTAAAAAAATTACTCACTATCACTTTCACTGCTAAAATCAGGATTAACTTCTATTATTAATTCTTGTACATGATTCGTTCTGTACCGATTTTCAATGTCCAGTACATGCCGCACTGAATTTCTCCATGCATCGACACTTGTTATTTCAGCTTCATGTCTAATTTTTAGCAGAATTTCATTGCTAAATTTTCCACTGGCGTTTCCTCGTCGAATTCTTTGTTTCAACTGCCCCCATATCATCATTTCAAAGGGGTTGAAAATGCAATGATATGGCGTGTCCACAAAATCTTCTTTTCTTAAAAACTCTTGAATGGTTGCCTTATTAGTGGTTGTGTTTGGAATTGCATGCAGTTGTTCCGAATGGTAGCTAGCGTTGTCAATTACTATGACGCTGTTTGGTGGCAATTTGGGCAATAAAATGATTTTGAACCGCATTCATATCAGAATGATAATCGGTTTAAAATCAGCAACAATCTGTTTGACCAGTTGCCCTACAAAATGTATTTGTCACAAACGCCTCTTAGTAAGTGGCTAAATGTAAACATATATGTAGGTATGACTGAATAAGCAAAAAATATTGCATTTGGTACGCTTATATGCTGTAAAACGTTAAAACATAAGTAAACACATATGCTTTCAATACCGTTTATAGTAGGAGTAGAATAGTTCCGATTTCTTCTTATTTCCAAAAAAATATACAGGTGGAAGCTACGTTAATGACCCTCCGGATTAAAAGAAAATTTTAACCTGTGAAGAAACAGGGCAGAGGACGATTGCACACTGCGATCAAAAATTAGAAAGTATGGGCTGCCGCATTGAAATTGGAATGGTTATAAAAATAGATACTTCTCATTAAATTAGGAAAGAATACGATTTAGTCATACATTAAAAGCTATTAGATGAGAAATATTTGTAGTTCAAGTAATAATACCAAATAATGCTCATTGATTTATGTGTACGGAAAAAAATTCTAAAAAAGCCTAAACACAATATTTGGACACAGTCCACTCCGCTGCAAAACAGTGGAACGTGCCGAACCCGTCTGTTATTTACGACAGCTTCAGGTAATACTTGTAAACCATTGTGAGCGGTAATGGGCTGTTCGTATAATGAGTCTCATAGATTGTTGCTTGCAACTATACTACTTTATCCCTTGGATTTAGTATTATTGACAGTAAAAGCCAGTTTTTAACGAAAAGGTTTTTGGATCACAACCTCTTAATCATTAAAAAAAATGAATCTTAAAGTGTCCTAATAAAAGGTAAGGTCTCGCAACATATTTCGGAATTTTTACATTTTGGGGTGCCTCAGGGCAGCGTCTTGGGCCCGCTACTTTTCCTAATCTTCATAAATGATCTTAAATTAAGTAATATCGCTTATATCATTTTTGCTGATGATGCATCAGGCTCTCTGTTACGTCATCCAACTTAGCAGCGTTAAGCTCCTTCAGCAATACTATGGTTTTGCTCTTATTGTACTTCTACAGCAGCAGTCGTGGCGTCGCTCACATTTTGAAATTTCAAAAAAGAATTATTCGTACCATGACTTATAAGAATTAATTTCCGGCTATATCCTTGAGTGTGCTTGCTAAGTTAAAGGAGTTTTGTAGTAATAGGGTAGACAATATTAATTACGATCTCAGGATAAACTATAATTTTTTATTACCTCAGCATCGCTTGTCTCTTACAGCAAGAGGATGCTTTATAATGTTTATATTATTTCTGGCATTTTTAGTACTTTTTAAAATAGTTTCTGGTTCCCTTTGCTGTTTTCCTCTATACTAGTTCCAAATTCTTCCCGAAGCTCCCCTTTTAGCTTCTTTAACATTTATTCTCTGGTCTTTGTGTCTTGTGTGAATCTCTTCTGTTCGCTTTGCAATATATTGTTTCCATACTTTGCTACTTGACCTTTTATCTCCTGATTCCACTAATGTACCTGTTTTTTCCTCCTATCTAGGTACTAAGATTACTCCACTTCCTTAAATTTAATTTTTATTATTCTCCCAATTTTATTAGCTGCCAGTAAACTAAATCCCAACTGCAGTAATTTCGAAAGATCATACAATGCCCCGCCGTTTTTGCCCACATTTTGCAAAATGCATGTGTGACTCTGATAAGCACAAAACCAATTATTGCCGCATTCTAAATTGTGCAGTCGATTAAACGTGCTGCGGTAAATTAGACTTTCCCTAAAAAATGCCGCTGCGGTTTCTCCGTCTGTTCTTCTGAGCGTAACGCTGCATCGTTCAACCAGACGACATTATAATAATTAACGAGCTATGGTTTATTTCATGGGTGCTTCGTTAGTTATGGCTTTTGTTGGCCCATGCACACCGAGGACTGCCTGCTATAAAAAATGTACCCTCTATCAAATGCACTGACACAGTTAGGCAGATTTCGGAAAAAAGATATGGCGGGTGAAGGTCGTGCAAATCTACTATCAGTTTTACGTATAAAAGGCATAACGAACGTACCTAACTGCCCGTAATGTGTGTGGTTGTACCGTGCTAGTGTCGTGGAAATCTTCGTCTCAGGTGAGTTGGTTTTCCAGCTTTGCGATAAACAAGAACGAGAATATATTACAGTTAGAACGGCACGTGTGTTTCCAAACGAGCATTTATGGTAATTCAATTCAATATTGTAGGTTTATAATCTTGACAACAAACATCAGCATAGAATACAAAAAAATGTTGGAGATATGCTTGTGCAATATAAAAACTGGCTAACGTATTATAATTACATGTAGGTACTCTATTCAATTATAGCATTTCATTTTCTTATGATGGATGTTGTGTGGATATTGTGTACTTAGTGTAAATTGTTTGAATGAATGTTACATCTCTTTACTGTTGCCTTTGTGGCTCTAGAAATTTTCAAAGATCTTCTGCATAATCAGAAATTGTTTTATAATCCTTCAAATGTGTTATTATTTAACTCATAAACTTCGTTTTTTTTTTTAATATTGCCATAACAGAAGATATCTTGGAGGTCATTTGTTTATACACTCTCTACCAATCCACTTCTCATAAAACGCTCCTAGAGCTGGAGCTCCATCTTGTTGCAACCATATACAGGGTCGCTATAAAGTATGGAACCAGCAGGACATTTCAGGATATTTTTCCTGATCACACTTGTACAATTTATTGCTTCTGAGTTGAGAAAAGTGTAAATACGATAATTAGGCTTGACAAAGAATGAAAACAATTTTCTTTATAGCTAAAACAGACAAAAAGCTAGGTATTATCATTTTTCCTTGATTGGTGATAATTTGGTCTAGTTTAATCAATTTATTTAAATATAAAGTAAAAAAGAAAAACGTGATTCCGTGAAAAATGCAGTATTTTTTCGAATTTACATTACAGAGATGCTCAAAATGTTCTCCATTTACTTCCTGGCAGTAATGCAGCCTCGAGTAAAAGTTTTCTAATGTTCTTTGTAGCTTATTTGGAGGTAAGTTCTAAATTTCCGCCGTGATTTGTGCTTTTAAACAGTGATGAGCGCGTAGAATACGCCATGTAGATTACGCTATTATCTACACGTAAACTATGTGCTATTAAACTTTGAAAGTCTACTGCAGAAAATAGCATTGTGTAGATAAAAAGAAATCTAGAAATATTTAGTGTTTTAATGGTTTTTATTATCAGTATTGCAGAAAACACCTCAAATGTAATAGTATCATGTTTTTTGTACCTTAACTAAACAAATACTACCCTGTTATAATTAGGTTAACTAGACAAATCTTCAAACAACAATAACTTGTTTAGGCATACGTTAATTAAGGCCAGAAGACCAGAACAGGACAAACGTGTTGTCAAAAGCACTTGTTCACTTTCTGAATTGTGCTTATTTTTATTGTCTTTCTTTTCTATAAATGGAAATAAACAGGCAATTTCATACGCTACCCTTATTTTTTATAGCAATCTTTTTAATCGCAGGTCAATTTTATTGTGCTGTATCAGGCGAATATACACAGAGTTCTCATTTGTGAACTAGGTAGGTACATTGATATAAAGAAGCAAGTAGCAAGTGATAATTAGTTATAGTATCTATCTAAAATACGCGCTTCACAATTTGATAGCATGTAAAATATAAACTTCTTAGGTATATACTGATATAGTTATGGAAGGAAAGACTTCGAACCATGCAGGTATGCTTTGTCTTTTTTTGCCACACAGACGTAAGAAAACGTATAAACGTATAAAGTAGACCAAATTATAATACATGCGAATTGTCATAATATTCGAGTGCAATACGAGTATGGTCTATCATACACAAATTAAATGTGCAATAATATACTTTATGTACAACTGTATACATAATGGCCCATTGAAAATTAAGAGTATTTTTAGAAATGAAATCAGTTGTAGATATAGCATATAGTATTAAATTCGTATATTATGGACCATATTACACTTGAATCTGGTATAATAGACAAATACTGTGTAATATTCTCTTTAGTGTAATAGGTACTGTGTTGTGTTTCTACAGATACTATATAATACATCCATGTAATAATAGTTGTAGATAAAAATATACTAAATTTAAATAAAAGGAATTCAACACCTGGAGAAGGTAACAAGACAAAAAAAAATATAAAAAAATAATTTCTATTCCGTTTAGTTTTAGTTTGTACTTAGTACACTTTAGCCATAATATACCAGTCTTATATTTTCTACGCAAAATCTACGCCAAAGTGCTTTATCTACATTTTCTACTCGTGTAACGTAGAAAATTATAATTTACACGTAAACGCCCCTCACTGCTTTTAAATCTTCTGCATTATGTGGCCGATCAGCATAAATACGATTTGTCAGATACCCCCGCCCCCCACAGGAAAAAATCAAGCGGTGTCAGATCAAGAGAACGTGCTGGGCTTTCTATTGCTCCGCGCCTACCAATCCATTTGTCTGGAAATATCGCATTCATATATCTTACTGAAACCATATCTGTTCAGAAAGACGCGCAGCATTTTCACGATTAGGGAACAGGCGAATCAGTTCTGGTATAATGTGTTCGCGCAAGAGCTGTAAATAATTGGCGGCTTTCAAATTTCCATCGATGAAAAAAGGACCACTCACCGATAATACCACACTAGAAATTCACTTTCGGAGGGTGTTGTGTGTGGACTTGTTCCATCCAATGTGGATTTGTGTCCAACCAATAAATGGCAATTATGTCTATTCACATTACCAGTGATGCTTCATCAGAAAACATAATCCAATTTAAAATGTTTCTATATTCATCTATCCTGTTCATAACAGTTTCGCAAAATTCTATCCTACGATCGAAATAATAAGTGAATTTTGTATGGACGAAGCTTCTCTTTTTTCAAAATTTTCTGAACAGATCTTTTGCTAATATGGTGAGGTTGTTGTACGGAACACTTGGAATTCTGAACCTGAAATATCCTGCCGGTTCCATACTTTGTAACAACCCTGTATATGGCGTTCTATTAAAAGAAATCAAATTATCTTCTAATGTTGTGGAATATCCTATATATTAATGACTTTTTCAATTAATTCCACCATTCTACAGAGCAGTATTCAGAAGAAGAAACCTACTAGACCATTTTCGATTCATTTTTTTCCATCACTACTAGAATTGCTACGATTTGAAATGTTACCTTCAAGATATGTGACCCTGGTTACACAACAAAAGCAGCTAATTACCAGTTTTGAAAATTGTAATAGCCTTTTAATGTGTATCTACAACAGACGAATGAATGAATGTTGAGGTCACACTTTGGTAAAATATATTTACATAAGTTTCAGGAACATGTCAACCTTTGCAACGCTCCTATGCGTCTGTCTAGTTTTCATCAACACAGTCCAAGCGTTCAATCTAAGATTCAAAAGAGAAGATAATTACTGCTACAGCAAAGACCCAGAACACTACGTCTATGCCAGTACACTGACGGGATACGAGTTTGTACGCAAAGATGTCAGGAACTTGCAGATTCCAAGAGGTAGGTTTGAAGGAGTGCGATTTTATCGTCTAAAAAAGTATGATCTTCCAGCTTGCAAGCCGGTCATGTTTTGGCACCTGAACAGGCACGGTACAAGGTATCCCAGCGAGTCGGAAATCAAGACCTTTTCGAAGTTGAAAGACACGTTGGCACAGGTGCAGGAAAACGTCAAACAGGGCAGAGGGGAACTGTGCGAAGAGGATTACAAATTGTTGCAAACGTAAGTAGTATTAAAGGCAGATCTATCGATCATGGTAAGAGTAACAGATTGTCAATACGAAAAGCTGGCATAATTTTGTTGAGTTTATGCGCTTCTTCGCTATTTTTCATTTCGAAACCAGTAAGAATACAACACGCAATGTAACCAATCACCAAACATCAACCAATAATGGATAACTATTTAAGAAAAACATACGAAGAATACTTCAATATAAACTATTTACACGCAGGGATTTCAACAATATTATTTCTCTAAATAAATCTTTACATCAATTTTATGTATACAGGGTGATTTTTTGAAAACTTCACACCTTAAATAACTTTAAATAGAGGAAAAATTTAAAATTTTGCAAAAACAGGTAAACTTTTGTTTGCAGGGGGGCAACTTTTGAGATAAGTTTTTAATGGATAGCGCTTACCCTCTTAGCGGGGTAGATACCCCTTTAAATGAAACTACCCATCTTACGATACATCATTAAAAAGCTTATTACACAAGGAGTCTTGCCATGTAATTAGTTTTACTATTTTTTACCCATTGACGGGGTAGTGGGTCAAAAAGTGCATTGTAGCAAGTGGGTTATAAAATGGAATATTTTGGACTTTTTTTAACAAAATTTATTGTCTTGTAGTTACAATAAAAATTGTCCTTACTTAAGACTAAAAAAACTTGTTAAAAAATAATTGTTACACCTAAGCAAAATGCCAAAAATACTTAAAATTTTCTTTCGACATTACTTGATATTCCAACTCGACAGTTTATACTGAATTGGCTAAATAATTATCTACTTTGTGTTTCCAATTTTTTGTTTCAACTTTTTGGCTACTTCTTTGACACGACCATCTTTTTGTTCACATTACTTTTTATAAATCGCGTGAAATTTTAAAGTGAGAGTCCAAGTGATAATGGTTTATTCAACTGCCGAAAGGATAGAAATAATTTTTATTTACGGTGCTGAGCACAGCTGTGCTCGTGTTTCAGCAAGGGTGTTTAACGAACGGCACCCCGATAAAAATGTTGACGCTAGGTACATTCTCGATCTCGTGCAGAAATGGCAAGACACTGGATCTGTAGKAAACAAAAAAAGGGCAGGGAATAGAGTCGTTGATGAAATGGCCCAACTTGAAGTACTTGGTCATTTTGCAATGGATCCAACTAGCTCTTTGCGTAACATTTCTACAGCCACTGGACTTTCTTATTCATCTGTAAGGAAAGTTACAAAACTGCACAAATTCCATCCCTATAAGATGAAAACTCTCCAGGAACTCGGCGAAGATGACTTCGATAGAAGACTGCAATTTTGCGAAATTATGACAGAAAAGATTATAGTAAATCCAAATCTAATAAAAAATATCTGCTTCAGTGATGAATGCAATTTTTTTTGAATGGCTCTGTAAATAAACATAACGTCAGGTACTGGAGTGACGAAAATCCTTATATTTTTCGTGAAGGTCATACACAAGTTCCTCAGAAGCTGAACGTCTGGGCTGGAATAATTGGCAACGCAAATGTAGGTCCAATTTTCATTGATGGGACGCTAAATGGGGGAATGTATTTAGAATTACTTGATAAAGTTATTGATCCTTTCATCACAGAGCAATTAGAAAACCAACGTGTCCCTGAAGGAAATCCAATGTTGGATGAATACGAATTGTTTTACCAACATGATGGAGCCCCACCGCATTATGCCATTAATGTGCGAAATTGGTTAAATCATAGATTTCCTCTTCACTGGATTGGTAGGCGTGGAACAATTGAATGCCCGCCACGATCACCCGATTTGACTGCTTTAGATTTCTTTCTATGGGGTCATTTAAAATCTGTGGTTTACAAAACACAACCTACTAGCCTGGACGATCTGCGAGAAAGAATTATTAACGAGTGCGGGAGGATTCCACCTGAAACTTTCCGAAAAGTGCAGCAGGAGTTCGAGAACCGTCTGTATTATTGTATGGAAAGACGTGGTGCACATTTTGAGAATCTATTGTAAGGTTTGAATTTCTATGGTTTTGTTCACACTGTTTTTGGAGTTACAAATAAATAATTTTTCTTTTTCGTGGACATCGACTTTCTAAAAAATTACATGATAAATACTTTAATCTTAATAATAATGTTAAAAGAAAATTTTCAGTATTCTGGGAGTTTTTTTTAAGTGTCATATTTTTTACAAGTTGTTTGTTTAAATTTTGGGTTCTCGTAAGGACAAATTTTATTTCCGCTCTAAAATAAAATACATTTTGTTGAAAAGAGTCCAAAATATTCAATTTAATAAGCAACCTGTTTCGTAGGCACTATTAATCTATTACCCCGTCAATAAGTTAAACGTGGTAAAACTAATTACATGGCCAGACTCTTTGTGAAATAAGCTTTTAAATGATGTATCACAAGATGGATAGTTCCATTTAAAATTTTTAAAGGGGTGTCTACCCCGCTCAGAGAGTAAGCGCTATCCATTAAAAACTTATCTCAAAAGTTGTCCGCCTGCAAACAAAAGTTTACCTGTTTTTGTAAATTTTTAAATTTTTGCTATATTTAAAGTTATTTAAGGTGTGAAGTTTTCAAAAAATCACCCTGTATATCATACACAAAGCAAATGCTTGCAAATATCTGATCATCTTGTACAGATACTTATTTCCAAACCTGGACGACGATTTAAAACAAGTAAAGCTGTATCAACAAGATGAATTAGCATAAGAAACACCAAGAAATTTTGTGAAAAGTTAACACACTTAGAGTTGACGGCCATAAATTCCACATAATGATGTTAAAAAAATTCGAAAAGTGCTTTCCTTTAATACAAAGAAAAGAAAGAACCTCAAACGAAAATGCTCTATGCGTGCAGTGATAGCGTGAAAGCATAAGAAATGTATGCAAAATAAAGGCTTAATAAAAAAGAAAATCTACAGGTTAAAAGGTTTCATGGTGAAGGAAACACTAAAGAATGGTAATCCGTAGAATCAAGCATTTCGCTTGTTCTAGGGGCTGTATTGTTCCTCATGTTCCTCACATAAGAACAGATTAAAAAAAGGCCACTGTAAAAACAGAATTGAGTTTAGAACAAGACCAAAACTATGAAAATTGGAAGCCAATTGTTCATTTTCATTTTTATTTGCAGGTGGGTGTGGAACACAACGATTGATTCCTCCAAAGCGAAGTTTCTGGCTCCTCAGGGCTATGAAGATTTATACGGCATAGCGAAAAGGTACAAGAAAAAGTTTCCATCCTTACTGGGTGCTAAATATTCAGATGATTATTATTACGTAAGTGAAATGTTTACATGTAATTCTACTTATCATTTTAACATGTTTTCGTTTAGTTTCAGAATACTAAAACCGAAAGAACTAAGAACAGCTTCGCTTCTTATGTTCGAGGGCTATTCGGAGACGATGTCACACTGGAAGGCAAAGAATCAGATCAAACAATCAGGGTAAGTAATGTGTTCTCTACTTGAAATAAAAATCTATAGTTTAACTTGTAGATTTATTGGCTGGAAGCTATAAATTATAGAGAATTTAGCTTTCGATATAAAACCATTAGTTGTCACCTGTACCATTATTACGCACTTGCATAAAAAAAACATAAACCCTATTTTATTTTTGCTGCCATATGCTTTAGAACCTCTTATCACAAGCAATTATAAAAGTAGAAAATTAACTAGTGCAGATAAGCCTCTATCACCTATAGTAACTATGGTACATATTAAAACTAACAAATGGCATATGTTTCGTTATATATTTGACAAAAATGATATTTATAATCAAAGCAATTTATAGGAGTTTGCTAGCTGTAAGAAGTGGACTGAAGAAGTTGCTGGCAACAAAGACAAAAGAGCAGAATACATCAAATTCACCAAAACAGCCCAATACGAAAATATGAGACAGAGAATTTCCAAACGGCTTGGGTTCACCACCACATTGGAGGGCACCGTCATATTAGCCATGTATCTAGATTGCGCTTTTGAACAAGCATGGTAAGTATGAGATGATGTCGTCTAATCTTTTGTTATTCATCCGTTTTCATCAGGAACGTACATGGGCCATCAAAATGGTGTACTGCATTTACCAAGGAAGACTTGAAGTTTATGGAATACGGAGGAGATCTCCTAACTTATTACAAGAATGGGTATGGTTCTGCAGAATATAACGGGAAATTAGGTTGCCCAATCCTCAAAGATCTATACGACAAATTGAACAAGAAAGTTACTGGTAAGAACGCAAATTTAGTCGTGCTTTTTTATATTTATTTACAGTTCGTCAATTACTATCATTAATATGTAATATCACTGCTCTTTCTCACCTTTTATAGACTCTAAAAGCAAACAACCAAAAGTAACAGCTCTATTCACTCATTCTACCGCTTACCAACAATTCATGGTGACACTGGGACTAAGAAAAGATGACAAACCGTTATTAGGAACAAATTTCAATGATGTAGGGAACAGACTCTGGAGGGTATCAGCTTTTGCTCCATTTGCTACGAATTTCGCAGCAGTTCTTTACCAGTAAGTAAGCTGTTTAAAGTAACTAGCCAAATTTCAAGAGTTCTTTCTGTTCCAGGTGTGAAGACTACAATAACGAATACAAAATCCAGTTTCTCGAGAACGAGGCACCACTAGAACTATTTGAAGAATGCAGCAAAGGACTTTGCTCTTGGAGAGCCTTCAAGAGAAAATTTAAGACTCTGGTTGAATCGTGCAGTCTAGATTTCTGTGATAAATAAAAAACACAATTATTTGTGTTATATTTGCCAAACGATTGGCTACATAAGTACCTGTAGAATGTATACAATGCTTGTATATAGGGTCTCAATAAATGCAACGAAAGAAGTTGATCCAATAACAATTAATTACATAAAGTGGAAAGTTTATGCTTTTAAGGTACTGTACTTGTACTTATGTAGAATAAAACTACATTTAAAAAAAGTCAGGAAATAAAAAGTGTATTACGAACATCATAAGTCGTTTTTTATTTTGTTTGTATTATGATTGAAACATGAAATATATTCCTTGTGAAACTAACACGGGTAGTAACTGACTATTTCATTTGAGAAATAGCACACGTAATTTTTTGCGGGCGTTTTTTTTTGCAAGAATCTCCAGAAAAAAACCGTTCGGCATATTTAGAAAGAGCAAAGGCAGTCACATGTGTTGTATGTTAATTGAAACAAATATATCTACTGGCGAGCAATAAAATATATGCAAAACAAAACTATACCTAGAAGTTCGAAGTAATAAAAAGTTAGAGTAAAAAGAGAATAATACAGGATGTTTCACGAATGATAATGACCCTGACGAAATTAAAAATGCAATCCAAAATACATTTGCAGAGGTAACATTGATAATTGTTCATCGTCTTAAAAAATATAAAACGTAGAGAGCTGTATAAATTCGTAAATTTTGACATACACTTCAATCATTTGCTTTAAGTAAATTCGGTATTGTAAAACAAATTTTATTTTTGAAAAATGATTATTCAATAACATTATTGTAATAAATGCTCAAAATGTCGCCCTCCGCTGTTTTCACAAGCTTGAAATCGTGCCCAAAACGATTTCTTAACATGCATTAACATTTCTGGAGTGATGGATCTACATGCATCACGTATTTTATTTTCTAAATGTTCTACACTTTCAATTGGTGTTTGGTATACTTGCTCTTTTACCATTCCCCACAGAAAAAAGTCCAAAGGAGTAAGGTCCGGGCTTCTCGGTGGGCAAGGATTAATTGAACCTCTTCCTATCCATCGATTAGGCAAAACCAAATCAAGATGATTTCGCACTATTCTATGATAATGCGCAGGTGCCCCATCTTGTTGGAACTATAGATCTCGTCTTACTTGTAAATTTACATTTTGGAGAAGTACCCGTAAAATGTCTCTTATAAAATTTAGATAAGTATGCCGTTTAAAATATCGCGAAAAAAATAAGGCCCATTCCCTTATATTCCGCACCAGACATTGGTCGAGTAGATAGTTAAAATATGTCCTTCTCGAATCCAACGTGGATTTTTTTTGCGCATAATAAAGCATGTTATGTTTGTTAACTACACCATTATTAGAAAATCTTGCTTCATCTGAGAAGCAAATGTTGTCATAAAATCTCACATTCCAATTTTGGTGTTCCCAAAAAAAGTTACAAAAAGCCAGTCCCTTAGGCTCATCTGTTTCCTTAAAGGCCTGAACCAATTGCAAGTGATACGGATGACATTGATTGCCTTTAATTATTCGGTGTTCTGAAGACAGACTAATACCGGTTGCTCTTGAGACTACCCTTTGACTAATATGAGGATTTTCGTCAATCATTTCCAATACTCAAATTTCATTGTCAGGGCCTGTTGCTGTTCTTTCTCTTGACTTTTTCACTGGTGGCCAGTTTGTCCTTAAAGTTAATTCAAGTCTCTTGAAAATTGTATCGGTAGGAGCTCTTCTATTTGGAAAACGTTGTCTGTATAAACGGGCAGCAGCGGAAGCATTTTTCTTGCATTCACCATAAATCAAAATCATATCTGTTTTTTCATCATTTGAATACATTTTGACTTGTAATAAATATAGTGACAGGAACCATAGCGCATAGCCGTCATGGATTCCCCATTTATTTTTAAAATAATACCATTACGTAAAATAACCACATTGGCTATCAGAATGTATTTTGGGTTGCATTTTTAATTTTGTCAGGGTGAAACGTCCTGTATATAATAAATTAAGCGTACATTGACACAAGATATAGACTGCCTGTAAATCAGTTTGCAATATTAACTTCTTATCCATTTATTTAATCTGTACATCTATCTACTGTTTTTGACATTTAATTTCTTATCTACTAATACGTTTCGTCAAGTTTAATAATTTCTTGGTGTCTTTTCTTTATCGTTTGCTTGTATATTAGTAGCTCTCATTGATTCAATCATGTTTATTTGGAAGTCTTTCAATTCTAAATTTGCATTTTACTTTATTTTTGTTGTTCCTATACAGGGCTATTATGACTTTTCCTGCTCCATTTTTTTCTAGACACTTCCAAACATTACATCTTTTTATTCTGTCGATGCTCTCCAGTGAAGTAACTTCATTTCTTCTGAACTTTATAAATAAGAAAATGCCTAACTCAGTTACGCATTTGTACATTTACATCATACTACCATCACAGCTACAATCAAAGTTTTTATGGTTGGAAGCTTTCGGGCTAGATGGCCGTGGTAGATGTCTTCTTCTTCTGTGTCCAGGCGTTTCACCTACTACCGTGATGGGCATCTTCAATAATAGGCTGTGTTCACCGCTGCGTCGACGTTCACGATCTCAAGCTCACTTTTGAAGATGATTGCCACAGTAATAGGCGAAACCTCTGGAGACAGAAGAAGCTTCGCACCATCATTTGAAAGCCTAAGCCCAGACTTCAGATTGCAGCTTACTGTTATAAAAAATTATTAGAAGGTATGGTCGAATATTCTTCTTTACGCAGTCTGTGAAAATGATTGTCAACTCTACTAAAAAATTCCTGTACAAAGGTAGACACTACTGACTTTATAACATGGTGGCCACTGTCTCTCAATTGAATTACTTAGCAGAGGAGTGACACCAGAAATATACAACCATTTAGATAAGGCTGATAGTTGCATGACCAGAGTCAGTGAATTTCATGATGCAGCTGTAAATACTGAGGGTGGTATTCAAAAATGAAATAATGAAATAACCTATATACGTTCAATACCTGTTTGAAATATAAAAGTCACGATTTGGAATTATAATGCAAGCAAAATAAAAAACCTGTAACTCACAGGACAACTAGCGTTTGCTAATAAAATAGTGTATGAGCTATTCATCTTTAAATAAACGGAACTGTTTGACATATTATGCAATCAAAAGTTTTTTCACTTTCTTGGTCTCGACGTTATCTCGACAAGTCCATATAAGACATTCGAGATCAACTCAAATTACCCATTTTTCAACTTTATTGTCACCTTATCTCTTCAGATACGTTTTCTCCTAAACATGCCTCAATACTTACACAACGAGACAACCAGAAAGTGCAAGTAATGAACCGTATTACAAAAGGGAAATGCAGTATAATAAAACTCTCCTCGTTTCCGTAATATTAGGGAGTTTCGCAAGCGCCATCGATCATCACAAGGAAACTTATTGCTATACAAGGGATGAGCATCCATATCTTCTCTTCAGTACAAAGAGCGCTTACGATTTGCTGCACGGAGATCTCTCCAAAGTTTCGGACCACGAATGTAAGTTGCAGTTGTGCTTTTACAACTATACACTAACTGGTAGCTTACAGCCTGCAAACCTATACAAATATGGTCTCTAATCAGGCACGGGACTCGATACCCTAACGAGGAAGAAATTAGAGACTTTGGTAAGCTCCACACAACTTTGGAGGAAATCAAACAGAACTTTGCCCAAGGCAGGGGAACGTTATGCAAGAGCGATTACGAACTCCTGATGACGTAAGTACGCATATGAAATTTTCAATAAAGTGCGTAAAAATAGAATGACGAAGGCGTTGTCAAAGTAGGCTGTTCCAATAATTTGTTTTATCTAGGGATATTCCAAGGATGGTCGGACGGTGAATGTTAGGGTAGCAGCTTTCAAAGGTAACTGTCGTTATCTTTTAAGACAGTAGTTACTAAAGTAAAGCTTCAGCTTCTTTAAATGTAGAAAAGACATAACTGAAATAATTTCATATTTTAGTTACGTGCTAGTAAATCAATCATTCTTCTTTGTTAACCAAAATGAAATATTAAGGCTGTCTCACATTTGTTCTCACGCGTTTGACAACTAGGACATTCTTGTAAGTTGTTATACAACAAAAAACTATTTCTTCTTCATCTCTTAACCCATTGAGAACAGATTTTTTTATACAGGGGGTAAAAAAATATTTCTGTAGCAATTGTATCATGTACTCGTATATAATCGTTGCTGTCTTTTTTTGAAAAAAAAAAATTATGTTCATGATGAGGTTGTTGCCCTTGACAGTAAATCGTTATTATAACACATGTGCGACTTTGCCTGGACCTAATGAAGTTAGAAGCTGGCAATAGAAAAAATATTTTTAATGTTTTTGTGTCTTATTTTTACCTTTAAAGGTTTACCGCCAAATTCAAATATTTCGTGATACGTCACCGTTCCTGGAGACGCACTCCGCTATTGCGCCTATGCGCCGGATGCCCTGTTGCATGCTTGACACCTTTGTCGCTGTTGAACACGCGTATGTTCTGTGGTTCTGTGCCTTTGTACCTTTGTTTACGTTTTGGTTTGAGAATGGAGGACGCGCTAATGTTTTGTTTTTATTTACTTAGTACGGTGTTGTTCAAACATAGACTGTGCAAGATTATGCGAAGGGATCTTCGGACAATTTACAATTTACCAAAAATTGACTTACACATGATTGACGAATTTTACATGAATGGAAACTCGTGTGGCCAGATCGTTCGATTTTACGCAAATTAGGCGATTTTGCTATTTATAGGTTGCGACTTGAATAAAATGATGTAATGGCAGCTATACATGCTGTAACTCAGGTTTAAACAAGTTTACCTACTTAATAAATAGTTGTTCCAGTTTTAATATCACTTGAAATATGAACTTATCCTTCGGCTACCATAAAATGAATTCTGTTTGCGATATATCCGCTGCAAGTTATAATTTTATTTTAATATATTTTACATTTTAATATTTACAGTAAAACGACTAACAACGAATCGCGTTTAACACATGCATTCGCATGTAGGTTTTTATAATTCATAATTATGGTTACGAGTTTGGAATAAAATGGCAACGCTGCTGCGACTTCGATTTCAGAAACCTCATGTCGGCCGACAGGAAAGCAACGATCAGAAAATGGCGTGGCAACATCACACAATTACACCGCACTAAGCGCGCCAGGGAACGCTGACGTCAGAGATTCAAACTTTAAACATACACAATCTTTTTTTAAGCATTAAAGCATTAAGCAATAAAAAAAATGGGGGCAGCAGGCCCATTGCGCAAAAAAAGTTTTAATAGAAGTATTGCGTTTTTCATCGTTTCCCTTCTTTCCATCAAGACGTGGCAAATGGTCGATGGAAGTTGGACTTCTGGACATGGCCCGAATTCTTCATTTCTTTTTTGAAATTGCTTTCTTCTTCATCTAAATAATTCCAGACTATTTTAGAATTTTGTAATTCACGTTTACACCATTTTATGTCATCCTTTTTAGTTATAATACTCTGGAACTTGGGCTCATTTACTGGTTTTAGCTTGATAAATAATTTGGGGACAAGGGCCTGCTAAGTCTCCTGATGTTACTCCCTTGAAAATTGCGTCTGGCTAAAAGCCAGAATTAGGTATGAATATCACGTTGGCATTCAAATGGTTTGATATACAAAAACAAGTAGTCTAAGAGATGAAGAATAAATATCTAAACATCTAAACAAAAAATGATTAACGTGTACTTTGATAACTGATTTGTTGTTAGTTATAACTTTGAATATTTAAATAATTGAAGCAAAGATTTTAGTAAAAATATGTGAAGCTGTATTAAAGACACACTGTAAAGCAGCAATATGAGCTGGAATCTTCGACGTAAAATACGTTTTTTTTTTAACTTTAAATCAAAAAACCATATCGCTCTCAAGCAGTTGTGGAACCAGCTAAAGTATCGCGTAAAAGTAAAGTGTATGTTATGTAGTTTTATGCTTTCGCTAAGGTGGAAATGGAACTTCTCCATCAAGCCCGAAATGTTCAAAGAGCTGCATCCGTACTGCATAGAAGAACTCAAGGGAATAGGTGAGAGGTTTAAGAAGAAATATCCTATGTTGCTGGAAGAGTACTCCAAAGACGACTTTCATGTAAGCTAATCCAACTGCACAAACTATCTACGTGTAATGTTCTCCTATCCTGCTGTGTTTACAGTTTCAATATACTAAAAGTGCAAGGACAAAAGCCAGCTACGAAGGATACGTTGAGGGCCTCTATGGAAAGAACCACTCCCATGTACATGTCATTGAATCGAATGATGTAATTAAGGTGAGATTTTTAAATGTAAGTTTTGCTTCCGGACTGATCAAAAATATGAATTCAATCGATGATGTATTATTCAGCCACTATTTACAACAGCTTCCAGTTATCTGGTTTTAATGCAACCAATTCCCCACCCCCACCCCCAAATAAGACCAAATAATGTTCCTTCCAAAATTGTAACGATTGCGAGTATATTCCTATTTTCAACGTCTTTCTTTGTTTGTTATAAACTTGTAGTACAAAAAACGCGTTGTTAGGTATAAATAAAGTGACCTATTATTTATTGTCACGATTATATACTTGGCAAGGTTGTATTTGAGGATTATAAGAAGTCCGCGATTCTAAGATTTATATGAATAACTGACATTAATTTGAGTTCAACTGGACATCTGAAGTGATTTCCGAAGTAAGAGAGGGTTTTCTGTACGGACCATAATTTGCTAATCTTCTGAAAAAGCGTTTAAATTCCGCTCACAATAAGAAATTTTGACTGATACAATAGTTGTTGTGTAACCCCTAAACCCTGAATTTAATTTCTTTGAGATTCACTGAGAACTAATACCATATCAACTGATGTATTTTATTTAATGTTTTATCACACTAATATTAAAAGAGGTCTGAGATTGTAGTGACGAACAAAATACCATACTATTTTTGGCAAAACTTGTATTGATAAAGATACTTAAAATTATGGCACTTCAAGTTACAATATAAGTAGCCTACCAAATTATTAACAGATTAACATCTAAACGTGACACTTATTATACTGATAAGCTGACCACAAACTTGAAATAATCTTCAGATAAATCTTCAAAGAGCGCAAATGTGTATTAAATACGTCTTTCACATTAAAATGTATGTCTTTGATGTGCTGTCTGCACCGCAACCAACTGCAGATAGATCTATTTGCTATTATTATAGCTCATCAGTGCACTTTAGGTCTAGTGCATAGCAAAGCAATGGTATGATGTAAGTAAGAATTTAGATGGCAATGCCATCTGTCAGCATTACACTGACATAAAGGCAAAGCCACCTAGCTGCCTTAACGGGTACTACTCGTACTTCCTAAAGGATGTGACCTGTAGCCTGACATCTTTAAGAACAATTTCTAAACACTAATTCCCGTCCTATTCAACAGCAATATAAATCTTGCGACAGATGGCAAAAAGAGCTAGGCTACAACGAACCAGTTGTGCTCAAGGAATACTACAAGTTCGAAAGAACAAAAGAATATCAAGACCTCGTAGCCAGAACATCTAGACGCCTAGGATTCGTCCACAACATTGACACGCCTCTGATCGAAGTCATGTATCAAGAGTGCATTTACGAAAAGAGTTGGCAAGTAGTATTCAGAAATAAGGGTCGTTTGTTTCTTTTCTTCATCGGCATGAAACAGGTCAGTTCACGAACCTTCCAAGTGGTGCACGGCTTTCGAAAAAGAAGATTACCCTCTTCTTGAATACGGGCAGGACTTGCAAGTGTATTACAAGTCGGGTTATGGGAGCTACTACAACCCCAGGTTGGGGTGCGCTATGGTGGAGGACTTGTATAAAAGGATGGAAAGGAAGATCGATGGTAAGTGCACCAAGTTTTGAAAAGATAAACGACGGTTCATAGAGACATAGTTTCCTCATTACAATGTACTTTCATTCGGCTATTACCGAAACAGAAAAAATCTTAAGATAATATATTCTCGGAAAGATCGCTGTCTCTTGAAAACACTGGCAAAAAATTATAAGTCTGACGTTTCGATTACACCTATTAGAAATGCACGTACGCCCAAACCTAATGTGACATCTGAGGCAATGAAGGCTCTTAAGGATTTGAATACAAATAAGTCCATTATAGTTACTAGAGCAGATAAAGGTTCAGTCACAGTAATTTTAGATAGAAAAGATTATGAGAATAAAGTTAGGGAGTTGTTAGATGAGGAAACATATCAAAAATTATCCCGAGATCCTACATCAAAAATTTCTAAAATTACTAATAATCTTATCAAAAGTTCAAGTCTTTCCGATTGCAAGGTACCTAAATTGTATGGTTTGCCCAAAATCCACAAAACCAATGTCCCGTTAAGACCCATAGTCAATACGATTGGCAGCCCTTGTTACAAATTAGCAAGATTCTGTGCTAACTATTTAAAACCTTATGTAGGAAAAACCAGTAGTTTCATCAAAAATTCTTCAGACTTTATTGATAATATAAAAGGTTTAAGTATCTCAGAAGGTGATATTTTAGTTAGTTTTGACGTGGTTTCTTTATTTATGAAAGTACACATCCCTGAAACGATAGATATCATCAAATCTAAGCTTATTAGCGAGCCCCTAGGTGACATGATAGCCAGATTATTTGAACATTGTTTAAAATCTACTTATTTCTTATGGAACGATAATTTTTATGAACAAAAATCAGCTTGTGCAATGGGTTCACCTCTAAGTCCTGTAGTAGCCAATTTGTGTATGGAAAATTTTGAACAGGTAGCGATAAACAGTTTTCAGTTTAAGCCAAAATGTTGGTATAGGTACGTAGATGACACTTTTGTTATTTGGCCCCACGGTATAGAAGAGTTGGGTAGGTTTGTAAATCATTTGAACAGTCAAAATCCCGACATAAAATTTACTATGGAATTAGAAAGCAATGGTAGTTTACCTTTCTTGGATGTCCAAATTTACAGAACAAACACTGGGCAGTTAGGACACACGGTTTACAGAAAACCAACACACACAGACAGATATTTACATGCAACATCTCACCACCCTCCCTCTCAAAAGAATAGTCTTATAAGAACGTTATTTGTTAGAGCACTAAGGATATCAGACGAAAGTTCTTTACAAAAAGAAATATATCATCTTAAATCAGCGCTAGTGAGAAATGGTTATAGCAATAAGAATATTTGGTAAGTTTTTAATAAAAGTGCTCATCCAAATTAAGTAAATTCTCAGCCAGGACAAAGTAAATTGCAGTTGAGTTTGCCTTATGTACAAGGCCTTTCGGAAAAATTAAAGAGGATGCTTAGAAAACAAGATATTTTAGTTGTTGATAGTACATATAATAATTACAATATATTGTAATTCTGAAATTACTTTTTCTGACAAACAATGCCACCGCACCTAAAATGTTTTAACTCAAACAGTAATTTAAATGATTTCCAATATAAATTAAATTGTTTTAGATACAAGTATCTTATTTTATTGCAGTTTTTGAAAAAATATTGTTTGTATCTAGAATGCGAAATGCTTCCTGCTCTACGTTTGTAATATAAAACCTTTCAAAGCTCTTTCCAAATATCTAAACAGTCGAAGTCTTCATCAGATGAAAAAATGTAATTTTCAGGTACACTGAACGAACCTCGAGTGATTTCAATGTTCACGCACTCGACTGCAATGCACCAGTTTTTTGAAGCTATGGAATTTTTTAAAGACGAAATCCCACCTGCCGGAGATAACTATCCCCAACAGAAAAACCGAAAGTGGCGAACTTCTCTGTTTGGACAGTTCGCAACGAATTTTGTAGCGGTCCTTTACAGGCAAGCGACTTGCTAAGTATATGCAGTTTAATTGTCACTGGCTTCTAGGTGTGAAGACGACCACAGTGATGAGCATAAAATCCAGTTTCTTCTGGGAGAACATCCGTTTGACGTGACTGATGACTGCGTAAACGGTTTTTGCCCGTGGAGTTCGTTCAAGAAGAAATATTACAAAACTGCTCATAGCTGTAATATTGACTTTTGCAATGCAGGAAGTAGGCAGATTTCTGTTTTGTTGATCATATCTATGATGTTGTGTCTGAATTCTATTCTATAATAAAGTGTTTTTGTACAGAGCTTGTGGTTTTATCGTCAATCGAAAACAAGTAGGTTGATAATAGACAATGATTAAACCGTTCATTCATTATTCACGTGTATTTAGTTCAATACACTTTTGTATAGCCTTACACCATAAGTGAACGTTACATATTAGTACTTATGTACGAATAATTAGGGTACAATTGGGTATTTGCCATGTATTTATATTTTATTAAATTGCACATTAATAGGTAGCATCTAATCCATAAAACAGCTGTGACAGCTTATAAATCGAAAAAATGGATCGTAAGGTGTATTTTTAATATTAAAAATGTGAATATTTAAAGGGACCGCCAAAACGCGAACATATTGACCGTGACGTCAGGTGTCTTGTCACGCGCGTCACGCGTCAGCCTCAGCCCGTCAATTTATCAGTTTGTTGATTGCGTTCATTTTGTGACAAGCGAATTAAAATACGCCAAGAAAAAGTGAAAAACTTATGAGTTATGACTTATGAAGGCATGTTCATTGTAATGGAATTTGTGTACAGCGATGAGCGGTTCAACGCGGCGGAGATGAGGAACGTAAAAGCAACAGCATAAGTGAACTTTTTATTAAATTAACGTAGCATTGATAATTTGATCACAGTGGGTTGTTGGAAACATACTATTTGTAAACATAAAAATGTAAGAATCAAAAACGTATCCCAAACTTGACATGTATTTTAGAGGCCAGAATAAATATAAATTGCCGTCTATTTTCTGGGCTCTTGCGGCTCGTTTCCGGTCTGGCTAACAGTCGAATATATGGGAAACAACATCATTCTTTATTATAACATTTCCCTCTATCAACTTAAAACGCATATAATTTTTCGTATCCCCTTCAAGCTATAACAAAATGGAAACTGAATGGTAAACACTTATAACCCCAAAAAGAATAATAAAACTTACAGTAAGAATTAAGATGATCTTCTCAACAGAAAAACAAACTTTGCGATTTCGGCATATCATGCCTAGGGACCTTAAGCAACTTTTTCATACGTTGATAATCTCGAGGAACGGTTACAAAAATTTTGATAGCTGTACTGACTCAAGTACTTTTATAACCATGTACAAAACGATACTTATTTTGTTTTCCATACATAATGGATGCTTGTAAAACTACACAAATCACTTTTTGGTGCGACCTCTTACACCGTCCTTTCAATAAGCACCGCACAAAAGATTTTCCAATACAAGAATGATGCTACACCATGATGCTACACCATTAAAAAGCACATTGGATAGAAGCGTTTTGGCAGTGACTCCTAAGATTCGAATTTGAGACCTGAAATTCTCTACTTACAAATATTTTTTGTTTTTTTTAACAAGGCGTACGATATATATGCACTTCAACATTCATTTTACGTAATTTTCAAAAAAAAAAGGGATAATACCCAATTTGGTCAAACAGGTATATTGGATGTACTTTCTAATTGGTATAGATTGTAAAATGATGATAAAACTAGGTCCTAGAATATATTTATTTGTTTATTTATTTAAACCTACTGCATAAAGAGAAACTGTATAAATTATTAAAAAAAAATTATATTCCTCTTAATATGTTGACCAAATTATTGGTAATTCTCCTGAAATTAACAATCAAAATTCAACGAACACTAATTCTAGTTTAAATAAATAATATTAGATATGTAGTTATTCCTAATATATATAGCTTGATAGAAAAATTAAATGTTTTAAAAGATAAATATAGTAAAACTCCCTTACCATTATGTTCAAATGTAATTAATTAATTAATTAAATTGTAGAAATTGCCCAAAAACAAGATCTACTTTAGCAAATCACGTTTTTAGATTTTTCCCACAGTACTAATTTTGAAAATACAAAAATGTTATCCGCATAATCAGTATATAATAAAAGTCATGAAAGAAAACCTTTTTAAGTGACTAGACATGTCATTGAATAAGTTGAAAAAAATTTTAAACATTTCGAATTAATTAAGTACCTAATTGAAAACAAGCTGATTGTATGAATACGACTTGCTTTGCGAGTTTTATCAGATAGCTCCGACGATTGTAGTACAACTGTCAGTTATGGTGGAAACAATCGTCACAACTATGTGATAAAACTCATAAATAGCACATTCAAAAAATCAGCTTGTTTGCAAGCTACTCAAATAATCAAAAAAATATTTTTGTCTAGGCATTCCTACATGAGGTTTAACTATTCTTGCCCTAAGCATTTAGTTTTAACATACTGAATATTAAACGGATTTTCTTCAAAAAAGCTATATAAGACAACAAGCTAAAATGTAAACCAACTTTACATTCCAATAAGACGACCACCATATTAACGCACCTATAGAAACTTTACAAGTATATAGCAAAACACCGAACGTATAAAAATCTTTGATTTATGTAACGTCCAATCTAAATGGTTGACTGCAAAGAATTGGAGCAAATTATTATGATATTGAAATACGTTACAAAATAGAAGCGACCTTGTTTTTTTATATGCAGCTTGTATTTGTGTCCAGTATAATGCCAGAAAGTAACAAGTACATACAGATAGATATACAAATCATTTCTCAAAAACCCATCACGTGTTCTTATTCAAAGAAGTACACAGTAGGCACTTGACTGGAGTACATCGTCACGTGATTCCCGACACATATGTAATCACGTTTTGCGATTAACTAGAGCCCTATAAATACAGAGTCAGTTGGCCATGAATTTTAATAAAGGTACTGGACACAAGGTTTGAACGTGGTGAGTAAATTACCTACTAAGATAATCCAATAAAAAGGCCAACTACCTGAATTTCATAATGCAATGAAACAAGAGTCGTATTCAAGGCTTCCCTCTCGTTTATTTCAAGATGAATCTACGCTTTGTCCACTTGTTGCTGGTAGCAACCGCTTTAATAGTAGCTGCCGAGGAAGAGGAAGACAGCTACTGCTATTCTGATGATGACGAGCCTTACATTCAGTTTGGGACAAAAACTGGTTATGAACTAATCCATGGGAACCTGGAAGATGTGGAGATTGAACCCAGTAAGAAGTTTTTGTACATACATGTACATACTTAATCCTGGTATTTCAGATTGCGAACCCGTCATGGTGTGGTCATTAAACAGGCATGGCACAAGATATGCAAGTAAAAATCAAATCAAGGCATTTAAAAAATTGAAAAAAACACTTAAAAAGGTCAAGTCCAACTACGAGGAGGGAAATGGTAGCATGTGCCAAGGAGATTTTGATCTACTGATGTCGTAAGTAGCACAGTCAAGTAAATTTGAGTCTTGAGCTGGAAAGAAGCATGAAAAATAGTGAAATCAGTGGGCAAATAGAAATTGTTAAAAAAAATGGCGGCATTTTTCCATTTACCACTGGTCATCTTCAACATACTTGCAAAGTTTGTACTTAAAAACAGTGGGATTCTCCAAAATCGCCAAGCAGTACTTTTAGCTGTAAAATGCAAACAAATTTAAAGTAAAATGAAAAAATCTAAAAAATTTCCAGTGATACAAAAGGCTTCACTCGAAAAACAAGCTCTGCTAGCTATCATTAATTATTTTCTATTTCTTTATTTAGCAATACGAGGGTGAATGCTTTTAGCGTCCATAATGTAAGATAATATTTTATCGGAAAGATCGCTGTCTCTTGAAAACACTGACAAAAAGTTTTGATTACACCTGTAATCTTTGTCAAAGACGAAGAACCTCAAAATTTGCCTGACACAAGTTCAAACAAAATTTTTAAAGTAAATAAACAAATCACCAAGGAAGTAAGACGTCATAGAAACAACGTGCCAACCTGATAAAAAAGAAGCTAACGACGAAAAAGGAGCTATCTACCTACTAGATATACATGAACTACCTGATATAAGATAACTACAAAATAGCCTTCCAAATGTCACCTAACTCATAATTTCCACAATCCCTATTAAAATTATTAGTATTCCTACAAATTTCTATAGCTTCTTTTATTAGACGTTTGTGATAATATTTTTCTCTATGTAAAATTTTTGTTCTATCAAAGTCAATCATGTGTTTAGTCAAATATGAGTGTTTAGCTACGGAAGATTTATCTATATGTTGCAGCCTAGTAGCACGTATGTGTTTTTTCAAACGCGCACCTACTTTTTAGTTTAACCTATGTAACACTTGCTACAAGAACAGTCTCCAAATGTACTTTATCTTATGTAGAACTTAAAATTTTATCTAGATTATTATATGTACTATCAACAACTAAAATATCGTGTTTTCTAAGCATCCTCTTTAATTTTTCCGAAAGGCCTTGTACATAAGGCAAACTCAACTTCAATTTACTTTGTGCTAGCTCAGAATTTACTTCATTTGGATGAGCACTTTTATTAAAAACTGATCATATATTCAAATGATTTAGAAACCTACCCAACTCTTCTATACCGTGGGGCCAAATAACAAAAGTGTCATCTGCGTACATATACCAACATTTTGGCTTAAACTGAAAACTGTTTTCCATAAACAAATTGGCTACTACAGGACTTAGAGATGAACCCATTGCACAACATGATTTTTGTTCATGAAAATTATCGTTCCATAAGAAATAAATCAGGCAAATTTTGAGGTTCTTCGTCTTTGACAAAGATTACAGGTCAGACTAATAACTGACTAATTGTCAGTGTTTTCAAGAGACACCGATCTTTCCGAGAAAATATTATATTTTATTTAGCAATGTCTAGGATTAGTTGCTTTGGTGTTATTGGGATTTTTTGCAAAGAAAATTACGAATTCGATGTTTACTCAAATTAGCAATACATTTAAAACTAAAAAAGATCAAAAATGCGGTAGGTAAAGTTTGACTTCGTCACCCATAAAGTTACGACCTTGTAATCATCAATTTGCTCTACTCAAACACGACTAGCTTGACTTGTGTGGTTAGAAGATGACAAAAATATACTAATATTTTAGTAAAATGTAACAGTTGCTTGCAACGTTTTCGAAAACTCGTACTTGACTTTGAAAATTTAAGTCTTAGGTACTGCTATGGGTATGTAGGCATATTTTCTACTATAATAAGCTGATAAACCAACACTTCAAAAACTCTTAAAAAAAATAAATTCAGTAGAGTTGAGTAAATGGTATCATCATAATTATAATGATTCTGGAAATTTCAATAGGTGGGAATGGAATTCTACCATCACTAAGGAGTTAGCCAAACATCTGCACCCGCAAGGATTTAAAGATCTAAAAGAAATAGCCCAGAGATATAAGAAAAAATATGAGTCTTTGCTAGGCAGTGAATATTCTTCGGATAACTACTACGTAGGTTTTCAGGAACTACCAGTGAAGTAAAAATTCTCACCGTTCTATGTTACAGTTCCAACACAGTATAAGTAGTAGCACAGACAGAACCAAAGACAGCTTCAAAGCCTATGCAGCGGGACTTTTTGGAAGTGATGATGGTGTTGACGCAAAGGAATCGAACTCCATTATCAAGGTCAGCCTGCTATTTTATTATTACTGCACGTAGCCTTACATTTAATTTAAAGTTACAAGATGTACTTGTTCACCTCCAATTATTATGCGCCATCATTGGATGGAGTTCGGCCAGTAGAACATTACCTATGCTAAATTTTATAGTCTGTCAGTAGCTACAGTAAACAGTTTCACGGGAAACTAAATTGAAATACATTCGTACACAAAAAGGATAACAATTATCTTCTCCGTGTTAGGAATACAAGGACTGCGTAGCGTGGGAAGACGCTAGTGAAAAACTAGAAGATGATGTTTACTCTGAATTTCTGGAATCGCAAGACTACCAATACGCTGCAGAAAGAATCGCACAGAGATTGGGTTTTGATAGTGATCTGGATGACGAACTGATCAACTATATATACATGAACTGCGCTTTCGAAAAGGCTTGGTAAGCACATATGCAACCGTCATTGATGTGTTTTGATTATTAATGAGCTATTCAAAATTTCTTCTTGACAGGTCCCCTGAGAAAGAATCGAAATGGTGCACAGCATTCACCAAAGAAGACCTTAGAGTTTTAGAATACGCCGAGGATTTAAAGTCATATTACAGCAGCGGATACGGTTTAGACGAATACAACCGACAATTGGGTTGCCCTATGGTTAGGGACTTGGTTGAAAAGTTCAACAACGTATCTGAAGGTAAACTAATTTTGCTAAACAATATCTAGACAACTCGAGAATAAAATGTAACAGTGCGCTTTTGACAGTTTTCAGCCAGAATTTTTAATGGCTTGACTCAGTATTTCGTTCTATTGTTTAGAATATAAATATGTAGAAATGACAATAACCGTTTTCTAAATAATCTCCTAAAGAATGAAACATCCATAACAACAATGATGATCAGAACAAACATTTCAAGTTGCTTGCTAACAAAACACTTATTAATAAAAAAGAACAAACTAAAGAAAAGTCAGAAAACAATCGTTTTTATTAGGAAATGTACAACAATCATTTCAGGTGGAAGTCAACCAAAACTGGTAGCCTACTTCACACATTCAACAGCCATACAACAATTCCAAGTTGCTCTAGATTTGTACAAAGACGATATTCCGCTGACCAGCAACAATTACGTAGATATGTCGAACAGAAAATGGAAAACGGCATTGTTTGGAATGTTCGCAACCAACTTTGTGGCAGTTTTACACAAGTGTAGCGACGGAGAAACAGGAGAAGATACATATAAAGTGCAACTTCACATGGACGAAACACCCATCGACCTCAATGGTGCTTGCGAAAACGGGTTTTGCTCTTGGGAATATTTAAGCAAAGTTCTTGATGAAGCATCTTACTGCAATTATGACTTCTGTAACAGTGGAGACTGAAGATTACAATAATAAATTTGATAATAACTTCTTCATGAGGATTATTATTACGTACCATAAATTGAATGCCCATCATAATGCTATTGCAGTATTAACAACAGACTATAATAAAGGGTGTAGCAAATCTGGCTGTTTTTATTCTATTTTCCGCCATGCAATCTACGTGCTTGTTCCATTTTATTTTTCTATTTGGCACCAAATCATTGATGTTATCTATTCTACACATACATATTAATATAATAATAATAATATATTTATTGGTGTCATTAATACAGAGTATTTTACACAGGTCAAAGTACCGAATAATGTACACAAGAACAATTACGAGAAGTGGCGTGAAATCACGCGCTGTAGAAGGCATGCTCGACTGATTTTTGAGAAAAATTTTAAATTGCTTGAAATCGATTTTCTTTACGTTGGGTGGTAAGAAATTATACAATTTAATACAGAAATATTCAATGCTGTTTCTAGTGCGGGTCAACCTTAGAAAGTTAGCTTTTAGCAATTCCCGATACCTAGTGGTGTGGTCAAAAGAATTATACTCCTGTTTATTTTGATGAGTGGAAAGAAGACATTGCATAATATAAATGCAACGTACTGTCAAAATTTTTAACGTTCGGAACACGTTTTTACTTCCTCWGATCTTTAAAGACCTCAGCAGCATGGACAGAGTGTCCCCATGTGAAAAYTGCATAAAAGAGATTACACTATGAAATATGGCGTGATAGGCAGTTAACATTGTTGAAGTTGAGACAGCATACACCAATTGTCTAAACAAGTACAGCTGTTTTGAAAGTTAGTTGTTATATAGTCGGCATGAGCTTCCCAAGTGAGTCCGGAGTCAAGAAATACGCCAAACATACGATTTCTTGCGTTTTATCATTATTAATTGTTAATTTTTTCTTGATAAATCAGTTATTTATTCGAGTCTGGACCCATACCATCCAAACCTGGGCTCTTTCTGTTTTTGGTCTTTTGCAATGCTGTTACATTGTCATTTTCCTCTATATAAACATTGTCATTAATTTGTACTTCTGGTGTATTCCCACGTACTTTTTGTCACAAATATTCAAACAACAAAGAACATTTGATTGATATTGTAATACAATGTTTTATTTTATTTTACCAAATAGATTTGAACTTTTATTGATATTTTTAATGCTATTCTAATATCCTCATTTTGAAAACCAAAAAAAGTTTTGTTGTCAATCCTGTAATCGCAAAACTTTCTTGTAGGTGATTAACTGCAGGGGAAAACGCATTTTTTTTGTTTTGCAGTTATAATGTCAAGCAATATATTTGTTCGTCGCCCATAGAAATTTCACAAGTATACAGCGCAAACTCCGAATGTATAAAAATCTTTGATTTATGTAACGCACAATCTAAATGGTTGACTGCAAAGAATTAGAGCAAATTATTACGATATTGAAATACGTTATAAAAGAGAAGCGACCTTGTTTTTTATTTGTAGCTTGTATCTGTGTCCAGTATAATGGCACAAAGTAACAAGTACATACTGATAGATATAAAAATCTTTCCTGAAAAACCCATAACGTGTTCTCATTCGAAGAAGTACCCCGTAGGCACTTCAGCGAAGTACATCGTCACGTGATTAACAACATATATGTAATCACGTTTTACGATTAACCAAAACCCTATAAATACAGAGTCAGTTGACCATGAATTTTAATAAAGTTATTTCGGCAGAAGGTTTGAACGTGGTGAGTAAATTACCATTAAGATTAGCCAATAACCTGAATTTCATAATCAATGGAAAAACCACAATGAACCAAGCGTCATGTTCAAGGCTCCTCTCTGGTTTATTTCAAGATGAATCTCCGCTCTGTCCACTTGTTGCTGATAGCAACCGCATTAACGGTAGCTGCCCAGGAAGAAGATGGCAGCTACTGCTATTCTGATGATGACGAGCCTTACATTCAATTTGGTACGAAAACTAGTTACGAGCTAACCCATGGGAACCTGGCAGATGTAGAGATTGAACCCGGTAAGAGGTTTTCGTACAAGGACATTTACATACTTAATCGTGGTATATTTCAGGTTGCCAACCGATCATGATGTGGTCACTCAACAGACACGGCACCAGATACGCAAGCAAGAATCAAATAAAAGCATTTAAAAAGTTGAAAAAAACACTTGGAAAAGTCAAGTCGAACTACGAGGAGGGGAATGGTACCATGTGCCAAGAAGATTTTGATCTGCTCATGTCGTAAGTAGCCCGGTGGATCATCTAACAATAGTCAGCCATCATACTGTCGTCCCAATAGTCTTGATATCTTCTGTTCATATCTTTAATGTCTTGGTGAAAACGTTCCCCTTGTTCTCCATTATAATCTCCAGATTTTACGGAAAATAGTCAATGTGGGAATATAAAAAAAGAATTTTCAAACTCATGTTGCAACCTAAATTCTTATAACAGTTTACCACTTCTTTGGCTATGTTTTTGTAAAAGGGATCTTTAACGTTGCCTAGAAATATCGGGATGACTTTTTTAAAGGAGATGCAAGGTTTTTTCTGAAGGCGTGAGCCTCATTGCTCAAACAAAAATAGCAATCGCTAGTATGATTTGTTTGCTCCCGTTACACCGTAAGAGTTCCAAATGGCAATGAGTTTGCTGTACCGTAAATCCATTGTCTCAATGTTTCAAGGCAAAAACAACATGCTTTATGTGGTACTCACTGTTTATCTTGTTGTCCTAACCGTATTTCGAAGTAAGCAAAATAAGAATCTTTTACAAAGTCTGTTATATTTTTTCTTTGTTTCTCTAAGGTATATTGTCCACATAACAAAAAACATCGGGACGGGAAAGAGAGAGAAAGTTGTAGAGATGATGTGTAATCGTTGTAATTTAATAAATATTAAATTCAGGCGTGACATGATACGCAAAAACTCAATTCGTATTCGGAATCAGCAGCCCAAAATCCATATGTTTCATGTAAAAAACTTTTCATCGCTAACCTGTCTTATTTACTTTAAACAGGTGGAAATGGAATTCTACCATCACAAAACAGTTAGCCAAACGTCTGCACCCGCAAGGATTCAAAGATCTAAGAGAAATAGCCGAGAGRTACAAGAAAAAATATGAGTCTTTGCTGGGCAGTAAATATTCATCCGATAATTACTACGTAAGTTTTCAACGATTACCATGAAGTATATACAAATTCTCAACATTCTGGGTTACAGTTCCAACATAGTATAAGCTGTAGCACAGACAGAACCAAAGACAGCTTCAAAGCCTACGCAACGGGAATTTTTGGAAGCGATGATGGTGTTAGAGTAAAAGAATCGAACGAGATTATCAAGGTCAGTCTATTGTTTTTATTATTATTGCACGCGCGAGAAAGTTTTACTTTAACAAATGTGAAACTAAGACCTCGTACTTATATTGAATTTATCCTAAGTTTTTTTAATGGCCCTAATAAATCTCCTGTTTAATCGCTAGCCAATATTATCACTTACATCAATGCCATCAAAAATATTTCAGACTACAGTAATTACTCAACTTATTTAATTTTTAGCCTTAGACTTCTCTTAGTGGTTACCCCCTCGTTAACAGGGAAACGTCTGATGCATTGCAAAAAACTCATGGCGTATTTCTCTTTAACTTGAAAACTTATATGACTAACTCGTTATCATGAAATGAATTTCAGCTTAAGATATCCTAATACACGTTTTAACAGTGGTGAAATTAAATCAAATCTTCCACAACACTCTCTAATTAAATGTAGTAATATAAAAACGCAGGTTAAAAGGTTAACAATTGTGTTTTCCGCCATTTAGGAATACAAGGACTGCGAGATATGGGAAGATGCTAGTGATAAACTAGAAGATGATGTTTACTACAAATTTCTGGAATCGGAAGACTACCAGAACGCTGCAGAAAGAATCGCAAGGAGATTGGGTTTTGATAGTGATCTGGATGACAAGCTGATCTACTCTATATATATGAACTGCGTTTTCGAAAAGGCTTGGTAAACTTATTATTAGTAACACATATTATGCATACTACTGCAATCTGAAAAAAAATCCGCAGATGTGTTTTGATTATTGTTAACTACTCAAACTTTTTTTTTCAACAGGTCCCCTGAGAAAAAATCGAAATGGTGTACTGCCTTCACGAAGGAAGACCTTAGAGTTTTAGAATACGCTGAGGATTTAGCTTTATATTACAGCACTGGATATGGTTTAGAGAAATACAACCGACAACTGGGTTGTCCTATGGTTAGGGACTTTGTAGAAAAATTCAACAACGTATCTAAAGGTAAATCAATTTTACTAATCAAAACTAGGGTGTAAGACAACTCAAAAATAAAATGTAATAGTATAGTATTCACAGTTTCCGTTTTTGATAGTTTTCAGCACAAATTTTGCTAATTTCGTCTCGGATATTTTTGTTTGGATCACTCCAAATAAGTTCAAGTGGATTTAGAACGCAATTTGCAGTTTTATCTGTCCTATACTGTCCACATTTTGAAGCTGATCATTGGTATATCGATTATTAGAAAAGATAGAGCAACGATTAAATGCAGAATTAAATGTCTGTAAATTCAAATTCATTCTGACTTTTTCATTTTTGAGATATTTTGAAACACCGAAATTTGCTCTGTAACGTCTAATGCGATCGCTTTTAAACTTTTACATTCTTTAGGCACTTCTTCAAGAAGAAATTTTTGGCGTTAACAAAAACCCCTGATTTTCGCTTGTTTCAATGTTATTAGCGCTATCTTTCTTGTGACGACTATATTGGATTGTTAATTACTTAAGTAGTCTTTAAAAATGTATAATAAATCTTTTGGGAGTAGTGATCGGTAAAGCATTCTAATGTATGTTTTTGAGCCCACGTATGTCCTTAAAATATTTATTTTATGGCAAAAAACATTTGTTGAAAACGTGTTTGCGATATTGGCCATCGGAAAGCGTATAGGATAAAAATTCAGAAATACTAACAACTTTGAGCGTCCAGTGCATTATCGGAGTCACGATAATTAAACGTGAAGCAACTAAATAATAGCTCTGAGTATGTTCTTTAATTTGAGACCAAGTGGAGCCTTTTCCAAATCTCAGCTTTACTAAAATATTCTTGGGTTAGGGCGATTTTTAACATTAAAATCCTTGGCTAAATACATTGGTCTCCCTGGTCGACAGAAAAAAAAAGAACAAATGAACAAATTTAGGAAACGCCAGAAAATAATAGTTTTTATTACGAAATGATGAAGAAATTTGTTAAATGTGCAACTATCATTTCAGGTGGAACTCAACCAAAACTGGTAGCCTACTTCACACATTCAACAGCCATACAGCAATTCCAAGTTGCTCTAGGTTTGTACAAAGACGAGAAACCTCTGACCAGCGATAATTACGTAGATATGTCGAACAGAAAATGGAAAACGTCATTAATTGGAATGTTTGCTACCAATTTTGTGGCAGTTTTACACAAGTGTAGCGATGTAGAGAAAGGAGAAAATACGTATAAAGTGCAACTTTACATGGACGAAAAACCCATTGACCTTAATGGTTTGTGCGAAAACGGGTTTTGCTCTTGGGAATACTTAAGCAAAGCTCTTGACAAGGCAACCTATTGCAATTATGACTTCTGTAACAGTGATGACTAGAGATTAAAATAATAAACTGGATAATAACTTTTTCGTTGGCATTATTACTACCACAAATTAGATGCAAAAATATTCATCTTAATACTATTCAACATTCAATTAAATAAAGATTGCGTCAATCGGGTCTGGCTATTTTATTATCTGTGAAATGAAATCTAAATACCTAAATATACATCAACAAAGAATACCTTTATTTTCAACGTTTGTTACCACAGCACATGGAGTCGGCATAGCAACCTACTATGCGTTCCTACCATGACATCTTATTATCCATGAAGCTAACTGTTCATTATAGCACATGTAAAACTGTTTAACAAACATACTGTGATGGAAGTTTTTGAGAATGTGAAGCATAATTATTTCCACATCCAACCGATGAGAAGTACTGTATTGCGAAAAAAAAATTATTTGCTCATTCGCTTTAAAATGGTCGAAAAAGTAAAAAAACAAAATTTGAGCAAAAAATTTCTTGTCTGTGTGTCAGTAGTTTTTGTGTGTGGACGCGATAACTTTCGAAGGACAACATAGTTTGACAACTACCCACAGCAAACTATTGTTTTTGGGGGAAGTAGGGTATCGGGAAGGGGGTGAAATTAGAGGGTAACTTTATGCAAATTTTAATCTTTTTTCGTTTTAGTATGTGATTAATAGTATAATTGCGAGTATTATTCGCCCCTATAAATTTTTGGTGCAGCAAACTGTTTAGAAGATATTATAGCAAAAAAGCGTCACTTAAAAAAACGGTTTTTCCTGTAAATATCTCTGAAAATACTTAATATATTCAAAAAATTAAAATACGATCAGATAGGAAATAAAATTTGTTTTGAAAATGATTTCCAAAATTTTGACATTTTCTACATATTTACAAAATACGTATTTTGGACTCTGTCCACCCGATTTTTATAGTATTATATTGAAAATCAAATTTGTAATCAGAAAGCACTCTTGCAATTTTTTTGTTAAGTTAATAATTTTCGAGTTATTTAGTATAAACCGATTTTAAAAATTTATGTATTTTTGCTATCACGGCAACCATTTGTCTTAGAAAAAAATGTGTAGAGAGACAAAATGCTCAAAACATGATTACTAATCGTATAKTATAAGAAATAAAAGCGTAACTGTCATTTTACAGGTGAATATGGAAGTATTGATTCATTTGCAGCKGTATTTTCTTATGCACGAAATAGATTTAAAAGCCCTTTTTACCTTTATAAGTAATATAAACTCATTTGTAATAAATATACCCAAACGAAGAGCACCATCGCTTGTTTATTAGACAGGCACAAATATTGTTTTATTAGAAACATTAATTCATTTTCATTTAATTTTTCATCCTCTTTTTATATTCCTATGTTACTACTTACTAGTTTCACAGCAAAAATAATATAACTGCCGTAGTTAATATACATTTAACTTCACCTTGTTGTATGCTCCAAAAAAAATTAACACTCCAAAGCCCACCAGATTTACATATATTGTGTTGCTTGGTTTGTTTATTCAATCAAAACATGTAACCCAAGTTTGAGTATAGTATATTCTAGATTTTCAATGTTCAATTTTCATGTTGCAGTACAATTTTATAAGTTATTCTAATTACAGTAAAAAAAAAAACCATTCAAAGCACCTCAATAGATCTTATTTATTGTGTAACCATACAAATAATACAAACAAATCCTGGATAACATATGGAACACAAAGAAGTGCCTGGCCACCATGACGTTACTGAAAAAGAAAAAAACAAATGAGCATCATAAACCATCATTTTTTTTGCAAATTGTTAAGCAATTATCTACTCTGCACAACTTAAAACAGGTGCACAAACTGATGAACAGGTGTAAACATTACTACACGCAGAACGAACTATTTCTCGTTAAAAAGCTGAGCAAACGTAACAGGGTTATAAAAACTGTTAAAACTACGAAACGAGCACCCAACACGGTATAGATACCTAAGTTTGAATCACTTTTTGCCTCCCTAGAAACATCAACATCGATCATTATACAAATCGAAACGTAACGAGCTCAAACATGGCAAGACTGTTTTGAAGCCTGCCAAATTTCAGCTGAGAATCAAAACAGGACTAACCTTTTTGGCTGCAGCACCCACTTTCGCCTTCTTCGTCCCTCGTACCTTCTTCATTCTGTTCTTACGTTCTTTGCGCTGTTTACGCGTCTGCTGTTTCTTTTCGTACAGTCCATGTCTGGCTAACCTGTGTTTGGGTTCGAATTTCTTTGCGAAATCTAGTGTGTCGTATATTAACGCGAATCCGGTAGATTTACCACCTCCAAAATTCGTGCGGAATCCAAATACGAACACTACATCTGGTGTGACCTTAAAAAAAAAGGTGACAATGTACACCATCGCCACGAACACAAACTCTCATCGTACCTTATACATCTTTGCTAGTTTTTCCCTAATTACTGTCTTCTTAACTGAGGGCTGGCCTGGATGCAACACATCCACAACCATCTGTTTTCGGCATAGCAGCCTATTTGTCATAAATTTACGCGTACGAACGGTGGCTGTTCCTTCCGTCTAGAAAAGAAAACATTGAGGTTAGGACACCATATACAGCATAAAAAGTTGATTATTATGGAACAAAAGCAACGAAGTACATGCTCCACACTATAGGTAACAAACATTCGTTTAGTACAATGTGTTTATATTTGATTATACACACAAATTATTAGGAAATCATAATCAACATGACATGCCACCGTTAGTTAGTGTTGGTTAAGTTTTTCGATGCACAACTCACAATTTTCGGTCCAATCATGCTTAATACATAAGCGATAGAGCAATTTAAAGCATATTTGAAATAAAACAAAAGGGATGGAAACACGATGATTACAAAAAATTAAGATTTATTTACATACCATTTTGATGTGGATATTTAATCCCTCCGAAAGACCGGACCAACTGACAAGTGACAGAACTCTAACCTAGCAGTGTAACCAACAACTAAAATTCCCTATGCATACGTTCTAAAAATTAAAAGTTTAAAATACTGCAGCGATGGATAATGATTACTAAAAATACGTGTATAATCTAACAAACCTTTGTTGTTAACTACTTTAATACAGATTGAAGCTGTTTTAAAATCATCTGCCTTTACAAAGAAAACTAGGTAGGTATGATAAAATCGATCTACAAGTAAATTTTACAAATTTTTGTCTATTTGTTACAATATCATTACAATTACAATATTAACATGCCATTGCTTTGGTATATAGACAAAACCAGTTCTATGCCGTGCTGTCTCCACTAGACCTAAACTGCACTGATGAGCTGTAATGACAGCGGAACAGATATATCTGCAGTTGGTTGAGGTGCAGACAGCACAGCATAGACATGCATTTTAATTAACATAACATGTCATCCGCTATTATTAAATTTAACAATATTTAACAGAGTGCTAATAACAGTGGGTAATTGTTTAATTTTTCCACTATTGTCATTTGTATCACATTCCAGAACAACCTTTTGCGTTACAAGTGTTAATAACCCTTGCAGATCGTATGTGCCGGCATAATTTTCGAAGATTTCACAAAGGGATTGTATAAACCATGTACCACGCACAGTATTACGGTAAGATAGATCACCTGCACAAAACATATTTTTCAGTTAGTACATAGTAATTTATTAGCAATAATTAATACCTGGAGCTGTAGAATACATTACAAGCACATCAGGATGAATAGGATGATATATTTTTTTGTAGCTCCTCGACCGCCGAAATGCAAATTTCTTTAAGATATTATTACTTTTGGGTGGATCCAAACAAGATTGAATGAAAAACAACTTTGGCTTGCCTGCATAAAAACATTAAGATATTATAGAGCAAACAGACAATTTATTTTACCTTTCAGTGATGGACATTTTTTATCGGTGAAGTATTTCCATAACATTTCAGTTTTATACGTCTTATTTTCGGCATACAATTTGTTCAGGTGACCATGTGATAGGACAATCACCACAATACAGGCACCCTCAGAATATTTTGCTTTAGAAACTGCAATTAGAATTTTTATAAATACCACTAGACTACAAACAATCAGTCACTAGCAAAACTAGGTAGTTTTCGAGTCTTACATTTTTTTAATTCAGCCTTAATTTCACTGACTTTTAAGTCGTGATACGTATGCAGGGTAAACCCCAGTTTTGTAAATGTTAACTCCAATCTGTTACAGTCTACATCAGTTCCCCACCTTGGCTCAATACCTTCTTTACTAATATTAAAATGGTTGAATATAATTGCAGTACCGTTCTGGATATTATAAACTGACTTCCTCTCATTATTATGCGATCGAACATTTATTCTGTGAAAAAAGTATGTAAAAATTAATGAACAGTAAAAATACATACAAGTATTTAGTATTTAAAAAATCTGGGGGGAATATATAGTAGCAGGTACCTACTTACTTACCTACACCTATGACAGACATAGGTATAATATCTCATCACTTTTATATGTGTCATCTAATAATGTTAAAGTAAAAAACGTTTAATGCGGAATAAAATGTAGGTAATCCTGAAGATGCCAAGCTTACTGTGATTAAGGTGGGATAGAATTTGATTTCAAAAAAGCTTGGTAAGTATATTTTGGCTTAGAATTTGTAATATTTTGTACAGTGCAATATCATGATTTTTATGACCAAACTACATTTTTACTATACTTACCAGAAAATCTGATTTATTGCATGGATTTTCTCATGTCTGAGTAACATTTTGGTTATATACAACTATGTTTGAAGTCTAAATCTTAAATATGTAATAAGGTGAAGTAAGAGAAATCTATTGATGGGACATCTAACTGCATGACGTTGCAACTTAGCACGTGTAGCTACATTTAAGAAAAACCTAGAGTAAATTTTGCTCAATGACTATAGACTTAACTTGATACTGGTATCACTCTTACTAAAACATTTGTCTGTCATATAAAACACATGAAATTGGGACTACAAATGAAGAAAGCATCGTACTTCCAATTCTGTTACCTTTTAAATCCAGTAGTGCAGCTACCTTCATTTTCACTAATGCCGGGTAGGAAACCATTCATTATTTTTCATTCTAAATTCTACCAACAAAATTATGAAACGCTAATTACGTGATTTTCGTAATGTTCATAACATAACAAGGAATCAACTACTACTAATGACTAATAAACTTATAATCTGACTAAAGATAAGATTATTGCCTTGTAGGTATGAGATAAGTACAAAACTGCATCATATCCAAAAATTTTAATGATTGATGCCAAAGATAACAATAGGTGTGCATTATCATACCTTCCTATTTCTCAAAGGTCATTTCAAGTCCGTTGTTTAAATTCTGCGTGAAAAATTAGTGACACAAATAATTTTTATAACTTTTTAATAGTTCTGTTTACCAAGGATAAATGCAAAAGTGCTGATTTTCAGTAAGTCTTTTAAAACGCACTATTTTGGACTCCTGGTGACGAAATGGAGTTACACTAATAGAACGCTAATAGCAAGCAATATTAAACGAGGCATTGCCAATAATGGTACCGCATATCTGACCATATGGTTTGGATAAAATTCTAATCTGATGTTTTCATTTAATAACTTACTTTAAAAGGCTTTTTGCTTTGTGTTGCGAGAAACCAGCTTCAATAACGGCAATACATTGTTTTGAAGACTTCACAAGGTACATAATCCCAAAATTAAGTGTGAGAGTTTCTGCTATTCGTAACGTTTCATTATGAATATTAGTTGTTGGCAAATTCTTTTTCAATATTTTAATACTTCCATTTTCCTCCCTGTGAAGAAACTGACAACATTACACGTTTTCTAAGGAACTACTTTTTCACCTCTAGAGTGAGATTTAGATAGGCAAGAGTTCGCTAAACTATTTTCTTATGAAATTAAAATGTCTGTTAGTAATTGAAGACTTTGGTGCAAAAACAGGGCAAGTCCACTTTTTGTACTGGTTATTATGTATTTTCAATTAACCCTGATCACTTGGTGCCAAAATCAAGAAAAGTACAAAGGGTTTAACAAACTTATATGTTTATGTTTTCTCACAAATGTTGATTTGGGACTTGGCTTGTTTTTGCACTTACACAATTTTTAAGGATTATAAAATTTAAATAATTACACAACCGTGAAATATTGAAAATTTATTAAAATACAAAAATCAGGAACAAGTATAGGTACATCGCTGAGCAAGTATACATCATATCATATGTCAATAAAAAATCAAGTCACTATCACTAAAGATGTTTCTTATTATATAGGAAAAAAGTAACAAATAACTAACAATAGTGGGCAGCTGTTTGTTCTTTTCGAAGTCTCCTTTGTCTCTCTGGTACTCCACAGCAACTTTATGACACACATAAGTCAACAGCGTCAAGAGATCATAGTTATAACCATTTTCATTAAAAACATCACATGTATGAACCATGAACCACGGGCAGTATTACGATGAGAAACGTATCCTGTAAATTATACTTTTTATAAATGGCGTAAATTTGATTAAAATCAATACCTGGAGTAGTTGAATACTTCACCAGGAAATCAGATTCGTTAGGTATACTGTAGGTGTCATTATTGCTATTACCATCCATCTGAGTCCTTGACAAAATTACCGATTTTCCAGAAGCTGTACCCATGCAGGCTTGGATGAAATACAGCTTTGGTTTACCTAAATATAAATCAAAAATATTATTATCAAAGGCCATTGTCATCAAAATAAAGGTATCAAATACATAAGACAGTAAAAAACCACTTCAAAAATTTTATTCATCAATAAAAAAAATATTAAGTGTCAGTGAAGCGAATAATGATAAACTCAAAAATAACTAACCTGCTAATGACGGACATCTTTCAGCAGTGAAATATTTCCACAGCTTGCCGATTTTGTAACTTTTGTCCTTTGCATACAAAATGCTCATGTCTCCATGTGACAAACCGTCACCAAGAAGCAATCATTTTGGAAATGGTCAAGCTGCAAAACAAAAATATACATTCAAAAACAAATTACCTTTTTTTTCTTGGATATGTTGATTTTTACTTGAGCTAGATTTACAAGACAAAACAGATTTTAAAAACCGTCCTTATGGTGTAATAATAATACACATCTAGCAGAAAGGAACAAAAATACAAAACTAGGCCTAGAGACATAGCTGTCCCTACAAATGAAATTCAATTTTTTTCAATCTTTTGTTTCTTACAACACAAACTAAAAAAGTTACCCAAAATATGCTTCATCCTGATACTTTATCCATTCCTAAGGAAACATAGTTTTTATTTAATTTCTCTGAAACTTCTAGGTATAATTAAATGAAATTACGTGCATTTACCAAACTTTATGTGATAAATAATGGTCTATAAATAATTTCAAAATTTTATGTATAAATAGGTTTAAATGGAGGGGGTGGGGGTAAAAATCATTAAAACTTTTTTGTGTTTGTTGATGAGAGCAGCTTACAATTCATCTGAAGGGGTCCAAGTACAGTCAGTCTATCAGTTGAAGTATTATAGTCAATGCTATCACAAACCAGACTTAACCGTCATATTTGTATTTCTGTTCTTTAGGTTTAAAAGCATATGCAATCGTTTTTACAAATAAGTTGCCAATGCCTGCTGTGTAGGTATGTAATGATGTTCCTGCTAACAGTCTGCAATAGCAAACCTTCAATAGTGGTTTATTAAATTGGACAGTTCCTTTATTTTCCAAGAAAAAACAGTTGAGCATCAACTATAACTGTGTAATTTACGAAAACTTTGTTATTTGAAATGGAACGACCCTATTCTAAATACAGTAGGGAAACTTCCCCATTTAAACAACTATTCTAGACTTTAAACAAAAAAGTTAGCCATTGAACACTAATTATTCAGCATGAAATATTTAAAAAACAGATGATTATAAAGTATTGGTATATCAGTATTTTTTTGTTTAATTCAAAAAAGAATTGGGAAACTTCCTTGTTTGCACCAGTATTTGAAGACCTCAGATAAAAAAGTTAACTATTATAGATAGTTTAATGTGAATAACCTGTAATTTTTAACTTTTAAAATTAGCTAACAACCTTTATTTCACACAACCCTTTATCAATGCTATTTTATTTGTTGCTGATTTTCTTCAGCAGAACCTACCTCCTACATGATGCACTATAGTATGACCAACAGGGTGGGTTAATAAGCAAAATCTTGTGTTTCTGAAATTGCTTCTTAATTTTTTAATGCACCTAAATTAAATATGTAATAATAGTTAATTATTATTGCATTTATGGTAATAATTTTTAAGTACAACACTTTTTCCTAAGGTTGTCGACATGGGACAGCAAAAAAACCTTAAGAAAATGTGAAATATATATATAGCATAGTTAAAAAAAACTGGTCATTTTTGTTCACACCTACATGTGGCAACCCTGGGCAATACATATTTCCATTTAACAGTTGTAAGAAGTTTTTATTTTATTGATACGTGCTACGAGACGGCCGAATTAAATACAAATAGGTAATATTAAAAATGTGTGATTAATCGATCGGCGCGGTGTATCTTTAAATCCAGTAGTTTTTTTTGTAGTTGTCCATCATTTTTTTCAAGTTTATTAGAAGACTGCTCTATTTAGAATGATGAATGACCATCATACGCCATCTTTTTCTTTTGTTTCTAACAGTAGCCATGATTTCTTAGTTGGCGCGAACGATATAGGGGATGTGTGATGGTTTATAAAACATATGCTAAGTAAGTATGGTTTTTGGCCCCTAATTAATGCTTAAACGTGGTAAAAAATGATCTGTAATGCTTGTAATGAGAAGATCCAGCAATTAGCGCGGTAAACCTACTATGATTCATTGAATTTTGTGACCCCAACCTCACTAAAGCACCGATAATCGTTGTTACGAGTTTTTTGCAACATTTTAACACATCTAAGTGGTGTAGTGCTCCAAATCATTAGCTCTTAACACCTTTTTTGATATTTTCAATCGATTAGCGTGCGATCGCAATCGAAAAACTCGTAATTTGTATCGATTGATCGGCGTGATGAGTCAGCACTATTTGATACAGGTAAAATTAGCTAATTTGTTGTTTTAACGCGTTTGTTACTAAATCCGGTCTAAATAGCACCACTGAAGTACATTGAGGGTAGCAAGAGTCATATTCACGGTGTGAGTGTTGCAGCGCAGATATTAGGTTTTCCAGCTTTGTGGAAGCTTCGAAGCAGGTAGAGTCAACTTCGGAAAAGTGACTGCGAAGTGTATTAGAGCCATCGTTGGGTGGAATCGACTTACTATCTGTTGAAGTTTTACAAATCGAGTTGTTTAATTTGTTATTATAATGTGATGATTATGCGATACTTGGAAATGAAAAAAAATGTCAACTCAATTCTTGTTGTAAGACAATAGTATTATATATTACGCTGTTTTATTAAAACATCATGCATTGTGAGGGCTTTCAAACAAACTCCTGATGGTTATTTGTTACTCTGGTAATATTCTATTCCATAAATGATCAAAATCTAATAAATATTAATTAAATATGAGTGCAAATAGTGTTCAGGTCTATACAATTTTTCCGTTCTTTACAGTTTGAAATGAACAGCTCCTCATCAGAAGTGGTTAGGTTGTAAACTGCCGTAGTTTGGAGACACCATGCAACAGGCTTTGGTTACAGTGCAACTTCGTATGTTGCAGTATAAAAGGTAAGTGGAGTATATTACTGGTAACTAAAAACTAACAATCAATTTCAAAATTACAATTATACTTACACTGAAGGTGGTGTTAGGTCAATTCCATTGTTGTAAATGTTGTTTCTATCATTTGGATGGGAATATTCCTGTAAATAAGAAACTGTGTTAGAGCTAGAGCACTGATGTATTTTTTTTTGTGCAATTGAATTTACATCTTAGTAAATATTATCAAAAGCCTTTGTTTTTTCACCAAGTTGCTTTTACTGTCCGTCCTACAAAATCAAATGTAAAAAAAGTTGAATTTGTCAAAGAAAATCTAGTTATATAACAAAAAATTAAAGTCACCAATTCAACAAAGTTTTATATCTGTGCTATGTAGTTATGGAATTTCTATTTTAGTTATACAATATGCAATTATTATGCTTTCAATGAACATAATTTAAATCTGTTCATAACTGTACATGAAATAAATCAACAAGTAAAACATGCTACTGTGTTAATTATTACACAGTTTAAGAATTAAAAATTTTTTGTACAGCTGTGTAAGCATATCCAAACTGTCTTGAGATTTCTAACACTGCAACGAGCACTGACATTAGTAAATTTGGTGGATAATAATCATTTATTGTAGTTCAAATTGGAAAATTAATATTTTAATATCTTATACAAATAATTATATATATGAAGTTCAGACTTTCCTGAAGTTTTACAAAGGATACAATTTATGATGAAAGAGAATAAAATAAAGGTAAGGAAATCATTCTAAAGCATATAGTTAATGTGTATAAAATACATGATTACTTTATTTATTTTAATCCTTGTTGTGGTTTCTTTATTAATCGTCTGATTTACAAGACTGATCACTAGCTACCTACATGTAAGTAGAGTGCAATGGTGGATCTAAAGATTTATAAGCAATATGCCTGAGTTTTTTTGATGTTCCTCTCTCTATATTTTAGTAACTAGTGCAGTTAAAGCAACTGTTACTTGTGATACAATCATTAGATATAAAAGGTTTGCTTTTGCAGCTTCTTTGTATGACTAATAATTATAAAATTAGAAGTTCTTATGAAATCAGTTTTTCTGCCAATAAATACCTACCTATCCATATGAGCATTTCACAACACAAAAATTGTATGAAACTGCCCTGATAATTAACAGTTGCTCTAGCCCAGCTAGTTACTAATACTGATAAGAAAAACTAAAAATAATTACACCTGTATAATCATCAAAAGGAGATTGCTAGAAAATTGCTATATATTAGAAATTGCAGGTGGCTATTCTATTTATTTAAAATTTAAGGGGACAGATATGTACTCAAGCCTTGTGCTTAAATGCCTTTTGTTGATAGTTTAAAATTCTACAAAATGAGCGACTTCTTTCTGTTTGTTTGATGGTAAAGGTTTACTTAAAAAAATCAAGTTTGGGTAACATCTATACTGACTTTAACAAATTGAAGCATTAATAATCTATATATTTCATGCTGTCTGCATTATTATTATTATAGACACATACATGGCGGTTTGGATAATATTACTAATATTGATAAAAATATAAATTAGACCCGTACTAGTCAAATATAACCCTTTAAATATTAAAAGTAAGTGTAAACACAGTTAAAGTTAAATCAAATTAATTAAAGAATGTGTTACAAAGAAATATAGGTATATACAGTTAGTAAACAAATTGACAAAAAATATAACTTTGCAATTTCCTGTGAATAAATAGTTCCTCCTCTTTACAAAACTAGAAAAATACTGCTCATCATAATTAGGTAAAGCTTGAATATTTAAATATGTAACTATTAGTGCTCTGCTAAAAGTTAACAAGTTTTTGCTAACAATATAATAATGTTATCACCGCAAATAATTCAACATGAGATACTTCCAGCGAAGTGATTCACCAAAGGTAGGTTTAGAGTATAATATCGTGCCTATTTTAAAACAGATATCGTCAAAACATACTTTACCATATGACCCAGTTGACTTAAGCAAATGCTGGATATTGAAAATGAATTTGAAAGTGAAGGTTCAATTGTATACATTTTAAAATAATATCAAAAGAACAAAAGAAAATATKATACATTTGAGGTATTTCAAATGTTSGAAACCATTGAAAATAACCATCTATTCCGGATATCAACAGTTGGCAAGACTTCCTAAGAAGTTTTCAGTTTTGATAAAAAGATTGCATTTACTATTTATATAAAAGAGTAGCTTAAAATTCATCAGTTTATCACTTCAAGTTTTATAATAAATGCTACTACAAACCAGACCCAACTATTTATATTTGTCGTTCTGTTTTTTAAGCTTAAAAGCATATACAATTGTTTTCTCAAGTAAGTTGCCGATGCCTGCACTACAGTTATGCAAGAGTGTTCTCGCTAACAGTCCACAATAGCAAACTTTTTTATTTGAAGTTATAGAACAGTGCGGTTTATTAAATCGGACAGTTTATTTCCAAGAAAAAACAGTTTAGCATCAACTAATTGGTAATTTACCAAAACTTTGTTATTTGAAATAGAACGACCCCATTCTAAATACAGAAATGGGGAACTTCCCCATTTAAGCCAGTATTCTAGGACTTTAAACAAAAAAGTTAGCTATTGAACACTAATTATTCAGCATGAAATATCTTTAAAACAGATGACTGTAAAGTATTGGTATACTAGTGCTTTTTTATTTAATTGAAAAAAAATTGGGAAACTTCCCTGTTTGCAGCCGTATTTGAAGACCTCAGATAAAAAAGTAACTATTATAGGATAGTTTGCGTGAATAACTAATTTAAAAAGAATCGAGGCGTTTTCGAGTAATTTTTCCTGTAGAATTGAATAGTGTAATCAGTTTTTAGTTTTAACACCTACATGTGGCAACCCTGGGCAAGACATATTGCCGTTCGCCGTTGGCAGTTGCAAGAAGTTTTTATTTTATTAATACGTGTTACGAGACGGCCGAATTAAATACAAAGGCTAAAAAAAGTGTGTTTTATTGATAGGTATGATGTATATTTAAATCCAGTCGTCTTCATTGTAGTTTTCCATCATTTTTTAAGTTTATTACAAGGTTGCTCTACTTAGGGTGACGAATGACAATCACAGGCCATCTTTCTCTTTTGTTTCTAACAGTAGCCAAGATTTGTTAGTTGGCGGGAACGATATAGGGGTTGTGTGATGGTTTATCAAAAATATCCAAAGTAAGTGTGATTTTTGGCGCCTAATTTATGTTTAAATGTGGTAAAAAACGAACGGTAACGTTTGTAATAAGAAGATCCAGCAATTAGCGTGGTAAGCATCAAATTTTGCGACCCCAACCTTACTACAGCATTGATGATCGTTGTTACGTGTTTTTTGCGACATTTTAACACATCCAAGTGATGTAATGCTGTAAATCATTAGCTCTTAACGCCTTTTTGATATTTTCAATCAATTAACGCGGGATTACAATCGGAAATCTCGTAATTTGTATCGATTGATCGGAAGATATTCGTGATGATTCAGCACTATTTGATACAGGTAAGATTAGCTAACTTGTTATGTTTTAACGCGTGTTTTTACTAGATCTGGTCTAAATAGCACCACTGTAGTACATTGAGGGTGGCAGAAGCCATATACAAGGTGTGATGCTGGTATAGCGCAGAGTATAGGTTTTGCAGGTTCGTTGAAGCTTTGCAGCTGGTAGGGTCAACTTCGGAAAAGTGACTGTGAAGTGTATTAGAGCCACTGTTGGGTGGAATCGACTCACTATCTGTTGAAATTTTGCAAATCCAGTTGTTTCATTTGTTATTTTAGTGTAAATAGTTACTGTGATGGTATAGCGATACTTGAAAATCGAAAATATGTTAACGCAGCTCATGTTATGGTAAAATTAAGCTACTACTACTTGGTTTGGTTAAACTATTAAGAAGTTTTACTCATTTTGAAACAATGCAAGCTCCTGATAGTTATCAAATATTCTGTTAGGTCATATTATGACAATATTTATATATATTTATGTAATCGTAGACATCACTTCAATGTCTGTTTTATGTAAAAAGTTTTGCATTATTTGTGATGCTTGTGATATAAATTATGTACAAAATTCACCATTAAATGGTATATTAGCTAGCTAATGTGTTTCTAAAAATGTAGATTTCGTTGTTAATTTCTTTTTTAAATTTAAACTCTGGACCAAGCGCAAATTGTGTAAATTCTTATGAGATGTACGAATGACTTAGATAGATAACTGGATACCTATTTGTACACGTAAAGGCTTCATTATATTATATTCATTAATATTAAGCTAAAATGTCTTGGGGGAATTCGACCTGGTGGTAAAGATTAATGGGTACTCTTTATTTTGACCAAGCTTTCAATTGCTTTATTACAATCTTCTTCGATTTAAAACTCAAATTATAAGCCCCGAAGAAGATTGTAATAAAGCAATTGAAAGCTTGGCCAAAATAAAGAGTACCCATTAATCTTTACCACCAGGTCGAATTCCCCCAAGATATTTCAGCTTAATATTGACAAGTAAACAACCGCAAACAATTTCATTCATTATATATATTATAGTATTATTACACCATAAGCTGCTTTATTGTTTTTCTATAATAGTATTTTAAAGTGTATTTATTTAGTAGCTGAAATTTTGGTCACCCTGCAGAAAGTTTGGTTAATTTGCAAAAATTTTGTTGTGAAGGGCCTACCTGCTAATTAGATTTGTTCCATAAATAGTTCTGGCACAGGCCTATACATTTTTTTTTTGTTCTTTATAGTCCGAAATGCTCAGCTGCTTGTCAGAAGTGATTGGGTTGTAAACTGCCGTGGATTTGAAACACCATGCAACAGGCTTTGGTTACGGTACAACTTCGTATGTTGTAGTACAAAAGGTAAGCGGAGTAAATTATATTACTGGTATAGTAAAAACTAACATTCAATTTCAAAATTACTATTATACTTACATTGAAGGCGATATTAAGTCAATTCCATTGTTGTAAATGTTGTTTCTCTTGCTTGGATGGCAACATCCCTGTAAACAAGAAATTGTGTTAGAGCAGCAAGTATATATTATTCAAAGCTTCTAGTTTTTTCTCCAAGCTGCTTTTACTGACCGTTGTATTTGTAAAAAATATTAAACACAAAACCATAGAATAACAGATTTGACAACCCAGTTATATGAGTAAAAAATATTTAAATCACTACCTACTTTCCCAATTCAACAGTTTTATCTTCAAAGTGAACAAATATGTTCTATGTAGTTTTAGTTGTGTATGTAATTATTATGATTGCAATGATCATTTAAATCTGTTTATAACTGTACATAAAATAAGTATTGATTGTCATATATACATTATTAATTAAAGCACAAAATTTTCGAACAGCTGTATAAGCATAACCAAAACTACATATGTTTCTAACACTGTAATAAGCACCAACATTAGCAAATGTGGTAGAAAATAATTATTTATTGTAGTTTAAATTAATATTTCATATGAGATACAAATAGTTATATATTTGCGTTCCAAAAACTCCTGGAGTTCAACAAAGGATACGATTTATGATGAAAGAGAACAAAATAAAGTTAAGGAATCCATACTAAACCATGGAGATATCGTGCATAAAATACATGATTGCCTTATTCATTTTAACCCTTGTTGTAGTTTCTTATTAATCGTCTGATTTATAAGATTGATCACTAGCTACCTACATGTAAGTAAAGAGTGCAGTGATGGATCTAAAGTTTTATAAGCAATATGCCTGAGTTTTTTATATTCCTCTCTATATTTTAGTAACTAGTGCACTTAAAGCAACTGTTACTTGAGAAAAGATTTGTAATTGTGATACATTTATTAGATTTGGTGTTAAAGAAGTTTAAAAATAACTGAATTGAATTGTGATATTTTCTATATATGGATTTTTTTGCACCCACAATTGAGTATTATAAAGACAAAAACTTAAATAGGCCTAACCAACTACAAATTTCCATTTGAAATGAAACAAAAGTTTGTTTTCTAATTCAAGGTATGCCTTATACCATTATTACTTACATGTTTTGTCTGTCCAACTTTTTTGTATGACTAATAGTTATAAAATTAAGAGTTCTTATGAAATCAGTTTTTCTGCCAACACCTACTTATCCGTAGGAGCATTTCACAACACAAAAAGTGTATAAAACTTTTCTGTTAATTAACAGTTGCTCTAGACCAGCTAGTTACTAATACTGATAAGAAAAACAAAAAATAATTACCTCTGAATAATCATCAAAGGAGATTGCTAGAAAATTGCTATATATTACTAATAAGTTGAAAATTCTACAAAATTAGTGACTTCTTTCACTTTATTTGATGGTTAAGGTTTAGAGTGACATGGCTATAGTTTACTTTAAAAAAATCAAGTTTCAATTGGAGCATTAACGATCTAAATATTTCATGCTATCTGCATTACAATGCTTATTTATTATAGGCCCATACATTTAGTTTTGGATAATGTTAATATTGTTGATAAAACTATGAATAAGGCCCATACTAGTCAATATATAACCCTATAAATATTAAAAGTAAGTGTAAATACAATTGAGGTAAGTAACAATACTGTCAAACTGAATTTAGTATTGTGCAAGTTAAAATCAAATTAATTAAAAATGTCCGAATATTTGTTTTTTCAACGATGAAGTTAAAAAAGGTATTCTATTTGTTACAAATATATATATATACAGTAAGTAAACAAAATGACAAAAAAATATAACCTTTTGCAATTTTCTGTTAATAAATAATTCCTCCTCTTTACAAAACTAGAAAAATACTGCTCATGATAGTTGAGTTTTTAAAGAAACTTCAATATGTAACTCTTAGTGCTCTGCTAAAAGTTAACAAGTTTTTGGCTACAATACAAATAATATTATCACCGCAAATAATTCAACATGAGATACTTCCAACGGAGTGGGTCACCAAAGGTAGGTTTAGAGTATAATAGTTTGGGTACTTTATGGCAGGCAACAGCAACTTATCGCATGACCCACTGGCGTTAAACTAATGTTGAATGGTCGAGACTTCCCAAGAAATATTCAGTGTTGATTAAAAAAATTGCCTTTGCTTTTTATACAGAGTGTCTCATGATTCAATGGCCAAACTGAAACAATAGATTCTAGGACAATTGGACCAAAACCATCTACATCCAAATTTGCTTCCTGAGGGAATTTAATTTCTCTGAAACTTCACTGTCTAAGAATGATTACAAAATTTTATTTATAAACAGATTAAAATGGATGGGCTGGGGATAAAAATCATTATAACCTTTTTGTATTTGTTTTGTGATTTGCTTCCATTAGGAAGAATTTGGACATACATACATACGAATTTATGATTTCAGTTTGGCCTTCAAGTATTATAATCAATGCTACTACAAACCAGATTTATCTGTCATATTTGTCATTCTGTTCTTAAAGTTTAAAAGCATTTGCAATCGTTTTTTCAGATGAGTTACCTATGCCTGCTGCATAGCTATGTAATGGCGTTCCGGCTGTCTACGATAGGAAACTTTTCTATCTGAAGTTGTAGAACAGTGGTTTATTAAATTGGAGACTTTCTTTATTTATCAACAAAAAAAAACAGTTCAGCATCAACTAATTGGTAGTTTACTAAAACTTTGTTATTTAAAATGGAACCACCCCATTCTAAATACAGAAATGGGGAACTTCCGCATTTAAGCCAGTATTCTAGGAAATTGAACACTAGTTATTCAGCATAAAATATTTCAAAAACAGATGACTGTAAAGTATTGGTAACTCAGTACTTTTTTGTTTAATTCAAAAAAGAATTGGGAAACTTTTCTGTTTGCACCACTATTTGAAGACCTCAGATAAAAAAAGTTAACTATTGTAGATAGTTTGCGTGACTAACTTGTATTGTTTAACTTTTGTGCGTCTTAATTTTCTGATGCACCTATGTTAAATACGTAATATTAGTTATGGAAATAATTTTCAAGTCCAACAGTTTTTCCTAAGGTTGTCGACATGGGGCAGCAAAAAAAACGTTAAAATTTCTGAAAAAAATATGTGGAAAATCAGTTGTTGTCTCGATTCGTGTCTAAAGGCTGTCGTCGGTTGGAATTGCCTCCTAACGTTTCGCTAGCACGAGTGGCAAGCTTCTTCAGAGGTCCTTCCATCTCTGGTGCTGGACGTAGACTGACTACGTCATTACCTGGCCATGAAAGCCTTAACCAATTCGTGTAAAAAATCTATTTTTTAAAATTGTTTTCTGGTTTTTGTTTCTCCAATAATATTCGATTTTAGTGAAACTTGGTGAAAGTACCTCAAGTAATCACAATTTTTTCAAATTAAAAAGAATCAAGGTGTTTCCGAGTAATTTTTCTTGTACAATTGAATGATGTAATTACTTCTTAGTTTTCAATAATTTTACCAATTTATTAACAATCACTGAAAAAATGCATGTCTATGTCCGRATCGCAACCAACTGTAGATAGRTCTATTTCGCCATCATTATAGCTCATCAGTGCAGTTTAGGTCTAGTGCAGACAGTACGGCATAGAAAGTAATCACTGAAAAATTAAAGGTTGCAAGTCATTTTTCCTCCTTTTGTATTTTTGGGCTGCGGTGTTCTTGAATTGTGACAAGTTTTTTAATTTATCAAACACTATTATGTCAAAGCGAAAAGAATGGGCTACAGCAGAACTCCGTATGACATTTTTTTCTAGTGGATTTAGGCTTTAAACTGGAAAACATGATAATTTTGGAAACAACTTGATTTTTGAATCCTAAAAAATGTCGTTATTTCAGGCATAGAAATGTATATTTTCACCAAGTTTCATTAAAATTGGATTATTTTTGTGGAAATGAATAATAACATAGAAAACAGTCAATTTTTGGTATATTTTCCCGGAAATTTAAAGGTTACAGTAAAAACTGACCAAGCAGAAGTAGATTTTGTCATCATCTACAACTTTTGTATTCAATACTTTTTGTTTTGACGTCGGGTTTTGCCGGTAATCGCAAGAACGCCATTATTTTTTCGTGAAATTAGTCCACAAAACTTGGACAATTTAACACACATTTTTCCCTTCGTAATGTGTAAAAAAATAACCGTTCGCGAAAATGCAGACAAACTTGAATCGTTTGCATGTTATTTTAATAGCATAGTCGAAATATCTGGCAACTGGTCATTTTTGTTCACACCTACACGTGGCAACCCTGGCAATACATATTTCCGTCGACAGTTGCAAGACGCCAAGACGGATTTTATTTTTTTTTAATATGTGCTACGAGACCGACGAATTAAATACAAAGGCTAAAAAAAGTGTGTTTTATCGATAGGTAAGATGTATCTTTAAATCCAGTCGTTTCTATTGTAGTTGTCCATCATTTTTTAAGTTTATTAGAACATTGCTCCATTTACAACGACAAATAACAATCTAAGGCCATCTTTGTCTTTTGTTTCTAACAGTAGCCAAGATGAACTTAGTTGGCGGGAACGATATAGGGGTTGTGTGATTGTTTATCAAAAATATGAAAAGTTAGTATGATTTTTGATCCCTAATTAATGTTTAAATGTGGTAAAAAACGAACAGGAATGCTTGTAATGAGAAGATCAAGCAATTAGCGCGGTAAGCCTACATTGATTCATTGAATTTTGTGACGCCAACCTCACAATAGCACTGATAGTCGTTACGTGTTTTTTGCAATATTTTAACACATCCAAATGGTGTAGTGCTCCAAATCATTAGCTCTTAACGCCTTTTTTTGATATTTTCGATCGATTAACGCGTGATTGCAATCGGAAATCTGTTACATTTGTATCGATTGATCGGAAGATATTCGCGATGAGTCATCATGATTTGATACAGGTAAAATTAGCTAATTTGTTGTGTATTAACGCGTTTTTGTACTAAATCCTTTCTAAATAGCACCACTGGAGTACATTGAAGGTGGCAGAAGTCATATTCACGATGTGAGTATTGCAACGCAGAGATTAGGTTTGCAGGTTCCTTGAAGCTATACAGTCAGTACAGTTAACTTCGGAAAAGTGACTACGAAATGAATTATAGCCATTGTTGGATGGAATCGACTTACTATCTGTTGAAATTTTGCAAATCCAATTGTTTCCTTTGTTATTTTACTGTAAATGGTTACTACGATAATAAGGCGATACTTGAAAGTCGATAAAATGTTAACGCAGCTCATGTTAGGGTAAAATTAGGCTATTACTACGCGGTTTAGTTAAAATATTAAGATTTACTCATTTTGAAAACAATACAAGCTCCTGATGGTTATCACATATTCTATGATATTTATATATATTTAAGTAATCGTAGACATTACTTCAAAGTCTGTTTTATGTACGAAGTTTTACATTATATGTGTGGTGCTCCACAGATACTTGAATCTCTGAGTTTTAACGTACCTAAATATATGTGACACTAGAAATACTCCTTATTTTATATAAATGCTTGTGATAGAAATTATTTACCAAATTGGCCTTTAAATAGTATGTTAGCTAGCTATAACTAGGTTTCTGGAAATGTAATTTCTTTATTAATTCCTTTTCTAAATTTAAACTATGGGCCAAGCAAGAATTGATGTAAATTTTTATGAGATGTGCGAATGACTTGGATAACTCGAATAGTATCTTATGCTGTATTTCGTTACTAGCTGAGATTTTGGTTACCCTGCAGAAATTATGCATTGTTACCTACCAATCTGCAGCTAAAAATGAACCATATTCTGATTTTGTTAGCAGCCTATGGTTTATAATTAGATCATGGCCTGAACTGCAGAAATTTTGGTTAATTTGCAAAAGTTTTGTTGTGAAGGGCCAACCTGCTAATTAGATTTTTTCCATAAATAGTTGTGTCACAGGCCAATACATTTTTTCTGTTCTTTACAGTTCGAAATGCTCAGCTCCTCATCAGAAGTGGTCGGGTTGTAAACTGCCGTACATTTGAAACACCATGCAACCGGCTTTGGTTACGGTACAACTTCCTATGTTGTAGTACAAAAGGTAAGCAGAGGTAACTAAAAACTAATAATCAATTTCAAAATTACAATTATACTTACATTGAAGGTGATGTTAGGTCAATTCCATTGTTGTATATGTTTCTCTCGCTTGGATGGCAACATCCCTGTGAACAAGAAATTGTGTTAGAGCATTGATGCATTTTTTTTTTGTGCAATTGAACTTATATCTTAGTAAGTATGTATTAATCAAAGCGTCTGTTTTTTCTCCAAGCTGCTTTTACTGTCTGTCCTGCAGAATCCACTGTAAGCCCAAGTTGAATTTGTCAAAAATTTTAAACACTAAACCATAGAATAACAGATTTGACAACTGTTATATGAGTAAAAACAAATCACCACCTTCCCAATTCAACAGCTTTATCTTCAAAGGAACAAATTTGTTCTATGCAGTTTTATTTATATATGTAATTATTATGTTTGCAATGAATATTTAAATTTGTTTATAACTGTACATAAAATAAGTATTAATTGTTATATACACATATTAATTAAAGTACAAAATTTTTGAACATTGCATAACCATAACCACAATTACTTATTGTAGTTTAAATTAGAAAATTAATATTTTATATGTGATATAAATAATTATATATTTGCATTTCAAACATTCCTGGAGTTCTACAAAGGATACAATTTATGATGAAAGAGAACAAAATAAAGGTAAGAAAATCATACTAAAGCATAGAGGTAATGTGCATAAAATATATAAGTTGTGGTTCCTTGTTAATCATCTGATTTATAAGATTGATCACTAGCTACCTACATGTAAGTAGAGTGCAGTGATGGACTAAAGTTTTATAAGTAATATGCCTGAGTTTTTTTATGTTCCTCTCTATATTTTAGTGACTAGTGCAGTTAAAGCAACTGTTACTTCAGATACAATCATTAGATTTAGTATTGAAGGTATGTTTTATACCATTGTTACCTACAAGTTTTGTCTTTGCAGCTTTTTTGTATGACTAATAATTATAAAATTAAATTTGAGCAAACACGAAAAGTGTATGAAACTGCCCTGATAATTAACAGTTGCTCTAGCCCAGCCAGTTACGAATACTGATAAGAAAATTTTTCCTGTATAATTGTCAAAAGGAGATTGCTAGAAAATTGCAGGTGGCTATTCTATTACTTTGAAATTTAAGTAAAATGAGCGACCTCTTTCTCTTTGTTTCACTAACACCTACACTGATTTTAACAAAATGGAGCATTAACGATCTAACTATTTCATGCTATCTGCATTACAATGCTTATTTATTATAGACACATACATGTAGTTTCGGATAATGTTAATAATGATGATAAAAATATGAATAACACCCTTACTAGTCAATATATAACCCTTTAAATATTAAATATAAGTAACACAATGAGGTAAGTAACAAAACTGTTATAACCAACAAGAGAGCGGTTACTCAGTATCAATTCAGTTATTTAAAAAAAAGCTATATTATGCTGGTGTTATAATGGTTCTAAATTTATGTATATAAGTTGATTGTATGCGATTAAGTTATGTTAAAAAAACACATTACTACATAAATAAAGTGTATCTCCCCAAGAATTAAAGTTGTAATTATGATTATGCTTTTGTTGTCTACTGTCCGAACTATTATGAACTCGAGCTTGTACTTCTTGTATGATCCACTATAATATAACAGGCAAAGTGGGTAAATAAGCAAAATCTTGTGTTTTTGAAATTGCGTCTTAATTCTTTAATGCACTTATGTTAAATACGTAATAATAGTTAATTATAATTGCAATTTTAACATTTTTTCCTAAGGTTGTCGACATGGAGCAGTAACAAAAACCATAAGATTTATGAAAAAAATGTGAAATGTTGACTTATTTATTGTACCCAAAGTAACCACAATTTTTTCAGATTAAAAAGAACCAAACCATTTCTGAGATGTTCATGCTTTCTGGTGCAAAACACTTTTCAATCACTAATTCTACTAGAGAAAATTGCCATAGAGAGTTCTGTCTGTGCTCATTTTTTTCATTTTGACAGACACTTTATAAAATAAAGAAATTTGTAGTCATGTGTTGAAGAACATGGTCAAAAATGCAAAAAAACCAAAAAATGACTTGCAACCATGAATTTTTCAATGACTGTTAATAAMCTGGTAAAATTATTAAAAGAAGTAAATAACTAATTACACCATTCAATTAATTGTAAGGAAAAAATAATAAAGAAACTAGTTTTGTTTGTTTCATCAACAACTTTATTTTTTTATAGCATAGTTATATTCATTCATTCAATATTATCAATAAATAAAGTTTCTGATTAAGCAGAGAAACAGTTTATTTAGTACAGTTCAACATACAAATAAATGGAATGCCTAATCAGTTTGTATAATTTTACCAATTTATTAACAATCATTGTAAAATTATTGGTTGCAAGTCATTTTGTATTTTTAGGCTGGGCTGTTGTTGAAGCACTGCCAGAACTCTGTATGATATGATAATGTCTTGAACTGGAAACACCTGGGCCATTTTAATCCCAAAAAATTGTGTTTATTTCAGGCATGGAAAGGTATATTTTCAGTTTGTACCAAGTTTCATTACAATTAGATTATTTTTGTGGAAATTAAAAATAACAAACGAGAAAACAGAAAAAAATGAATTTTTCGCATTTTTTTCTGGAAATTTCAGGGTTACATTAAAAAGTGACCAGGTAGAAGTTGATTTTTTTTATTATCTAAAACTTCTGTATTGGATACTTTTTGTTTCGACATCAGCTTTTGCCGAAAATCGCAAGTAACAAAACTTCTTACATTTTAGTACACTTTTTTGCCACTGTAACATGTAAAAAAAACCGTTCGCAATTATACAGATAAACTTGAATAATATTCATGTTTTTAATAGAACAGTTAAAAAAAATATCTGACAACTGGTCATTTTTGTTCACACCTATGTACATGTGGCAACCCTGGGTGATACATATTTCCGTTGACAGTTGCAAGAGGGTTACTGAAAATTGTTTTTATTTTATTGATACATAAGTGCTACGAGACGGCCGAATTAAATAAAAACGCTAAAAAAAGTGTGATTTATGGATCGATCGCGTAGGTGAAATTCAGTTCAACACCGGGTATGTATTCACGCGAAATACGATGATTGCGATGATGTCTGGATAAAAAAATGTAATTCCAGTCGTTTTTTTGTAGTTGTCCATCATTTTTCTTGGTTTATTTGAAATTGCTGTACTTAAAATGACAAATGACCATCATACGCCATCTTTTTCTTTTGTTTCTAACAGACGCCAAGATAGCTTAGTTGGAGGGAATGATATAGGGGTTGTGTGATGATTTATCAAAAATATGCTAAGTAAGTGTCGTTTTTGTCCCCTAATTAATGCTTAAATGTGGTAAAAAACGAACGGTAACGTTTCTAATCATACAATCCAGCAATTAGCGCGGTAAGCATACTTTGATTAATTAAATTTTGTTACCCAACCTAACTTCAGCATCGATAATCGTTTTTACGTGTTTTTTTCCAACATTTTAACACATCCAAGTGATGTAATGCTGTAAATCATTAGCTTTTAACGCCTTTTTTGATATTTTCACTCGATTAGTGCACGATCGCAATCGGAAATGTCGTAATTTGTATCGAATGATCGAAAGATATTCGAGATGAATCATCAATATTTGATACAGGTAAAATTAGCTAATTTGTTGTGTTTTGACGCGGTTTTTATACTAAATCTGGTCTAAATTGCACAACTGAAGTATATTGGGAGTGGCAGGAGCCATATTCACGGTGTCAGTATTGCAGCGCAGTGATCAGGTTTTGCAGGTTCGTCAAAGCTTCACAGCCAATAGAGTCAACTTCGGAAAAGTGACTGCGAAGTGTATTAGAGCCATCGTTACGTGGAATTGACTTACTATATGTTGAAATTATACAAATTCAGTCGTTCCGTTTGTTATTTTAGTGTAAATAGTTACTGGAATGATAAAGCGATACTTGAAAATAGAAAAAATGTTAACACAGCTCATGTTATGATAAAATTGACCTATTACTATGTGGTTTGGTTAGAATATTAAGACGTTTTACTCATTTTAACACAATACAAGCTCCTGATAGTTATCAAAACTCCTGTTAGGCCATATTGCTGCTTTACTGTTTTTATATTGTGGTATATTTCTCTACTAGCTGAAATTTTGATCACCCTACAGAAATTTTGCATTGTAACCTACCAATCTGTTAGCAAAGATTTTACATTGTGAACGGCCAACCTGCTAATTAGATTTGTTCCATAAATAGTTATGCCTCAGGCCCATACAGTTTTTCTGTTCTTTACAGTTCGACATGCTCAACTGGACATAGCAAGTCCTCAGCACTCAGAAGACGTTAGGCTGCAAACTGTGGGGGTTTTGAAACGCCACGCAACAGGCTTTGGTTATAGCACAACTTCGTATGCGGTAGTACAAAAGGTAAGCGGAGTATATTAGTGGTATTCTACAAAACTAACAGTCACTTTCAAAATCACAATTAAACTTACGTTAAGGGCGGTGTTGGGTCAATTTCATTGTTGTAAATGTTGTTTCTCTCTTGGATCGTAACATTCCTGTGACCAAGAAACTGTGTTAGAGCATTGATGTATTTTTTTGTGCAACTAACTCACATCTTAGTAAGTATTATCCAAAGCTTCTGTTTTTTTCTCCAAGCTGCTTTTACTGACCATCCTGCAGAATCCACTGTAAAGAAGTTGATTTGTCAAAAATTTTAAACACTAACCCAAAGAATAACAGATTTGACAACCCAGTTATATTATTAAAAAAATTTAAAACACCACTTTCGCATTTCAACAAAGTACTATCCTCAAAGCCAATATATCTGTTCTAGGTTTGGTTTAAARCATGCTACTGTGATTAATCATTAATTAAAAGAACATTTTAAGAATTAAAAATCCTTAAAAAATTTTGTACAGCTGCATAAGCATATCCAAAATATCTACATTTCTAACACTGTAACAAGCACTGACATTGTTAAATGTGGTAGAAAATAATTATTTATTGTAGTTTAATTTTGAAAATTAATATTTGATATATAATACAAATAATTATGTTATATTTGCGGTTCACATATTTCTGGAGTTCTACAAAGGATAGGATGTATAATAAAAGGGAATAAAAGAAAGGTAAGGAAATCATACTAAAACATGGAGTGAAGGTGAATAAAATATATGATTGCATTATTCATTATAACCATTGTTGTGATTTCTTATTAACCCCCTGATTTATAAGACTGATCACTAGCTACCTATATGTAAGTAGAGAGTGCAGTGTGGATCTAAAGTTTTATAAGCATTATGCCTGTATTTTTTTTTATGTATGTGTCTATACTTTATTAACTAGTGTAGCTAAAGCAACTGTTACTTGGGAAAAGATTTTTAATTGAGATAAAATCATTAGTTTGGTACAAAGAAGTTTACAAATAATTAAATTACCCTTGTGTAATTATTAAAAGGAGATCGTTAGAAGATTGCTATATATTAGAAATTTCGGGTAGCTATATTCTATTAATTTGAAATTTAAGGGTATAGATATGTACTCAAGCCTTGTGCTTGAATGCCTTTTGTTGATAGTAAGTGCAGAATTCTACAATATCCCTTAGCTCACATATATAAGGGTCATTTTTGCAGTTACTTGTTAGGGGTTGCGTTCCTTTGAAACCAGCGGCTCTAAACATATTTCTGATTACACCTTAGTTCCTGTTCAGCTTTCAACTTGTAAATATGTCTGTTTAGTGTTATCGGTGCATAATTTTTTTCAAGAGTAAAACGAGGTCGGTTGCATTTATGAACTTTTGTTGTAGCAATGAAAATTAATAACTTTAAAACCTTTTAAAAGGATATGTTCTTTTATAAATACACTAATTTTCACTTACAGTTTCTTTATGATTTCTGGCAATTACATTTGAAAGAAATGAAAAATTTTTTGTAGCTTTCAATTATTACAAATTTAATCATCCTGTAGGTTATTAAAATATAATTTTTGTATAAGTTTTTTTATCATAAATCATTTTAAACGAGATGTCTTTATTTTTATAGGCTCCCTCAGAAAATGAACATAATTTAGCAAAATTCATGCATTATATGTATTCACCGGCAGTGGAAACAAACTTATTTTTTCCTAGAAGTATGAAAGTTTGTTACGTAAATATTTGTTATATAATCACATCAGTTGCAATCAAAATATTCATACATTTTCATCCTGGATGAATTCCTTGTAAAGGTTCGAACAAGACTAAACTAAGACAAATTTGCTTCTATCTGAAACTCCAGGTGGCCTTTAAAATGTTTGTATAACAAGTAACTGCAAAAACGATCCTTATTTATGGTACGCTAAGGGTCAGTGACACAATATAGCAGATTATATTAGGCTAGATCTTTCCCGGAGAACGGATATTATAGTTTCGCAGAATATTACTTGTAAGCGCATTTCTAACGGCACCACTTTTGCACTTATCTAAAAATATGTAACATATTTTAAAAGCTCATATTATTGACAAGTCGTTCCCCTTTTATTGCTTGATCACTAAAAGTCAAGTGAAAATGCTATGGATAAGACCTGTTCTAGTCAATATGTAATATGTAATCTGCTAAAAATTATCAAGTGTTTGGCTACAATACAAATAATGTTATCACCGCAAATAATTCAACATGAGATACTTCCAGCGAAGGAATTCACCAAAGGTAGGTTTAGAATATAAGTGTGTGTATTTTAAAAACGGATATTGTCAAAGCATACTTTATGGTAGGCAACCGCAACTTACTGCATGACCCACTTGAGTTAAGCAAATATTGAATGGTCAAGACTTCCCAAGAAGTTTTCAGCTTTGACAAAAAAATTGCCTTTGCTATTTATACAGAGCGTCTCATGGCTTGACGGCCAAACTGAAACCATAGATTCTTAAGGACAATTAATTGTAGGTCGATTGAAATTTTTTATTTAATGTCTCTGGGTATAATTTAATGAAATTACATACATTTACCTAGCTTTATGTGATAAATTATATGGGCTAATAATGATTATAAAATTTTATTTATAAACTGGTTAAAATGGAGAAGGGGATAAAAATCATTATAACTTTTTTTGTTTGTTTGTTTTGTAATTTGCTTCCCTTAGGAACATTTATTGTTGGTCCAATTGAATTGTCTGTAGAATCTATGGTTTCAGAATGGTCTTTGAGTATAAATTAGTGCAGTTAAAAATTCATGTTAAGCAGTCCAAATACAGTCAATTTATAGTATTATAATCAATGTTACCACAAACCAGATTTAACTTTCATATTTGGCATACAGTTTTTTAAGTTTAAAAGCAAATCCTATTGTTTTCTCAAATAAGTTGCTGATGCCTACTCTATAGCTATGTAAGGGTGTTTTCGCCAACAGTCTACAATAGCAAAACTTTCTAGTTGAAGTTGTGGAACAGTGGTTTATTAAATGGGACAGTTTCTTTATTTTCCGAGCAAAAAAAAAACAATTGGKGATTAACTAGCCACATAATTAACTAAAACTTTATTATTTGAAATGGAACGACCCCATTCTAAATACAGCAATGGGGAACTTTCTTCTTTCAAGCCACATTTCTAGGACCTTAAGCAAAAAAGTTAGCCATTCAACACTAATTTTCAGCATTGAGATATTTCATAAATAGATGACTAAACTATGGGAGTCTCAGTACTTTTTTGTCTACTTCTAAAAAAAAAGAATTGGGAAACTTCCCTGTTTGAACCACTATATGAAGACTTCCGATAAAAAGTTAACTATTGTAGATGGTTTGCATGAATAACCTGTATTTTTAAAATTTTAAAAKTACCTAACCACATTTTTTTTCACACGACCCTTTATCAATGCTGTTGCCAAGTTCTTGCGCGATTCAGTATAATATAATCAACAAGCGGATAGATAAGCAAAATCTTGTTTTTGAAATTGTGTGTCTTAATTTTTAAATGCACGTATGTCACTGATCTTTAACTAACTGGATGTCGTTATTCAAAACTGTGACAGGTAGAAACTCATGTGCTACCATGCCGCTGGTACTCTACTCGTACCATCAATTTAACAGCACATTCAAATTTTAGGTTAGCTCTTTAACTAAATAATATGGTTACGAGTAAACGTAACGTCCAGTTTGTTACATGTTTCCCACTCAACGATCATCTTTTGGAAATCTGCAGACAGGTGATGAGTTGTATTGACTGCACACAATTACTATAAAGATAAGGAACACTTACAAGTGGAATGAGAGGTGCTTCGACGTAGTAGATCTTTATTTTACAAAATTCGCAATGCACCGCACCTAAGTTATATAATCACCGTGGGTGCCGAATATGCAACCCAGTAACAAAAACGAACATGCTTTGTTACTTACAGAGAAAGGAGTACAATGTTAATGCGGACTTTTATAAAGCTTCACGATTTTAACCGTTAATCATTAAGGTCAGATTTATCGCAGAAGCGAACCTTTGTCAAAACTTTAGTAGAAGGACCAGCAGCTAGAAGTGCTAAGGTGGCTTAAATCTGTGATAATTAATTTACATGCATTTTGGTATGTAAGCGACATCCAGTTGTTTAGAGATCAGTGACCTACATTATATACGTAATAATAGCTAATTATCATTGCAATTATGGCAATAATTTTCAAGTCCAACACTTCTTCCTAAGGTTTCTTATGTTTTCTCGTTTTCGTTAGTCCAAATAAATCAGTTTTTAATCAAACTATTGTGAAAGTATACCTTTCTGTACCTAAAATAACCACAACCTTTTCATATTAAAAGAATGAAAGCGTTTCTGAGATATTCATGCTTTCAGGTCCAAAACACTTTTCAAAGTTAATTCTGTTCTGACTGTGTTCATTTTTATCGTTTTTACATACACTTCTTGATAAAATAAAGAAATCTATAGTCATAAATAAAGAACATGGTAAAGAATGCAAAAGGACTGAAAAATTACTTGGAACCATGAATTTTTCAATGATTAAATTAGTGAAGAAACTAATTTTCCTTCAGAAACAATATTTTTTTTAAGCATTGCTACAAACTGGACTATAATATAAGAAATTTCTTAAATAAAGATATTTAATTTTTAATATCTGTACATTTTACATGAGTATGAACAAAACTTAATAATTCTAGGCCAATCTTGGTCTCATTGGCAAGATCTGGATTTCATTTTCATAATCTGATCTCCTTCATATCATCTTCTACTTTTTACGATTCATCCATTCAATATTATAAAAAAATAAAGTTTCAGATTGAGCAGTGAAATACAGATTCTTTATTAACTATTCCTGTATAATTGAATGGTATAGTATCAGTTTTTAGTTTTCAACAATTTTACCAATTTATTAACAATCATTGAAAAATCAGTGCTTGCAAGTTTTTTTTGTATTTTTGGGTTGAGATATTCTTGAATTGTGACAACAGGTTTATTTATTGTATCAAACAGTATTATTTCATAGTGAAAAACTGAGCACTAGCAGAACTCTCATGATAATTCTTTTCTAGTATATTTGAAATATGAAAAAAATGTTTTAAACCAGAAAACATGAATGTTTCGAAAAAATTGTGTTACTTCAGGCACCACCAAGTTTCATTAAAGTTAGATTATTTTTGTGGAAATGAAAAATTACAAACGAGAAAACAAGAAAAAAAAGTCAATTTTTCACATTTTTTCTGTAAATTTTAAGGCTATATTAAAAAGTAATGAGGCAGAAGGTGATTTTTTTGTTATCTACAATTTTTGTATTGAATATTTTTTGTTTTGAAGACAGGTTTTGCCGAGAATCATAATAATGCGTTATTTTTTTCGAAAAACTAGTCCACAAAACATTTTAACACACCTTTTTGTGTGACATATGAGAAAAAACCGTTCGCGATTGTACGGACAAATTTGCATTTTATTTTAATGGCATAATTTACAAAAAAAAAACTGGCAACTTGCCATTTTTGTTCACACCTACATCTGGCAACCCTGCGTAATACATATTTCCGTTGACAGTTGCAAGAAGGTTATTGAAAATTGTTTTTACGTGCTACGAGGCGGCCGAATTAAATAAGGTCGTTTTATTTTGTAGTTGTCCATCATTTTTTTCAGTTTATTAGAAGATTGCACTGTTTACAATAACAAATGACAATCATAGGCCATCTTCTTCTTTTGTTTCTGACAGTAGCCAAGATCGCTTAGTTGGCGTGTTGGAGGGAATAATGTGACGTGTTGGCGGAAATGATGTAAGGGGTTGTTTGAGGTTTTATCAAAAATATGCAAAGTAAGTGTGGTTTTTGTCTCCTGTTTAATGCTTAAATGTGGTAAAAAACGAACGGTAACGTTTGCAATCAAGCAATCCAGCAATTAGCGCGGTAAGCATACTTTGATTCATAAAATTTTGTTACCCAACCTAACTTCAGCATCGATAATCGTTTTTTTACGTGTTTTTTCCAACATTTTAACATATCCAAGTGATGTAATGCTCGAAATCATTGGCTCTTAACGCCTTTTTTGATATTTTCACTCGATTAATGCACGATCGCAATCGGAAATGTCGTAATTTGTWTCGATTGATCGRAAGATATTCGAGATGAATCATCAATATTTGATACAGGTAAAATTAGCTAATTTGTTGTGTTTTGACGCGGTTTTTTATACTAAATCTGGTCTAAATTGCACAACTGAAGTATATTGGGGGTGGCAGGAGCCATATTCACGGTGTCAGTATTGCAGCGCAGTGATCAGGKTTTGCAGGTTCGKCAAAGCTTCGCAGCCAATAGAGTCAACTTCGGAAAAGTGACTGCGAAGTGTATTAGAGCCATCGTTACGTGGAATTGACTTACTAKATGTTGAAATTATGCAAATTCAGTTGTTCCGTTTGTTATTTTAGTGTAAATGGTTACTGKGATGATAAGGTGATACTTGAAAATCGAAAAAATGTTAACGCAGCTCGTGTTATGGTAAAATTAAGCTAATACTATGTAGTTTGGTTAGAATATTAAGAAGTTTTTCTCATTTTGAACACAATACAAGCCCCTGATACTTATTAAAATTCCTGTTAGGCCATATTGCTGCTTTATTGTTTCTTATAACAGCATCTTACGGTGTATTTCTTTATTAGCTGAAATTTTGATCACCCTACAGAAATTTTGCATTGTAACTTACCAATCTGCAGCTAAAAATGTATGATATTATGAGTTTGTTAGCAGCTTTTGGTCTATAATTACACTCATCGGCACGAAAAACGGAACAGATGAATTTTTTTAAACCAACTTAAAATTTTAACGTTGCGTGATGTTTTATTATTATAATATCTTAAACGCAAACACGACAACATATGTTAAGTAATTTCTAATAACAATTGAACCTTTATTTGAAGAAAAAGATTGTTTTTAAATAAAAACTCACAAAAATCAAAAATTGCACAGATCTTATCTCTTAAAAGTGCATAGTTTGACATGAACCCACGGTAACAATGCTTTGTTTTTATTGTTTTGAGAAATCTGACAGGTGTAAATCACTTTTTAAAGTGGTGTTATTATGGCTGTTAATCCCAAAACCTCGGCTGCTATTGTTGCATTGCTTGAAGAGGGAAGAATTGAGCGATATGTTGCCCAACAGTATCACGTATCCAATAGCACTGTGCACCGTATTTTTACACGTTTCTTGGAAACTGGAGCTTAACTATCGCTCATCATGATCAGTTTATTGTCTTACAAAGTCTTCAAGATCGTGCTACGGCTGTAGCATCAGAAATCGACTTCATCATGCCCGAAATACCAATATAAGCAAGCGTACAGTTAGACGAACAATTGGAGAAGCCAATCTTACCAGTCGTAGACCTGCAACACGCCCAGAGCTTCTTAGGTGTCATCGTGTTGTGCGACTTCAGTTTATGACAAATCAGAATACTGGGGTGAAAATGAATGGGACTCTCCAGATGGCCGTGAGAGAGTATGGCGAAGACAACAAGAGCGTTTTGAGAATGCACCTTCAGTCCCAGGGTAGGAGGTTACCAAGGGGGCTCAGTTTTGGTGTGGGCAGGAATTTCTCTGGAGGCACACAGAATTGTACATCCTTCCAAGAGGCTCCTTAACTGCGGCTAGGTACATTGGTGAAATTCTCTAAGATGTTGTCCTCTATGCTGATTTTATTGGACATGACCACACACCGCGAGAATCGCACAACAGTACTTAAACGAATAAAACAATCCTGTTATGGAGTGGCCAGCAGTAAGTCCAGATGGGAACTCTATTGAACATGTTTGGGACATGCTTGGACGAAGGATGTGAAGTCGTGTTCCTGCTCCTTTAACTTTAAATCAGATGCAACAAGCTCTTTTAGCGGAATGGGAACGTATTCCTCAAGAGGACATTCGCTATTAGATTTTAGGCATGCCAAGGAGAAGACATGCATTAATTCAAGCAAGTGCGGGCAACACCAGTTATTAAAAATGCAACTTTCCAGTTTTTGATTAATTTAATGCCATTTTGCAACAACACCAATTTGTGCTTTTGCGTCCTCATTTATTAATTTGTAACAAAACAATTGTTGTTAAATAATACTTAAAACATGCTATTATGTCTCTGTTTAAGATATTTTAATAATAAAACATCACAGCGTCTAAATTTTTAATTTGTTTTCAAAAATTCAGCTGCTCCGTTTTTCGTGCTGGTGAGTGTAGAATACAGTCTGACCTGCAGAAATTTTGGTTAATTTGCAAAAATTTTATGTTGTGGACGGCCAACCTGCAAATTATATTTTTCCCATTTATGGCACAGGGCTAAACAATTTTTCTGTTCTTTACAGTTCGGAATGCCCAACTGGACGTAACAAGCTCACACCATTTAGAAGACGTTAGGTTGTAAACTGCTGTAGTTTTGAAACACCATGCAACAGGCTTTGTGAACTGCGGAGGTTTAGAACATCATGCGAGAGATGACAAGCTTTGGTTATGTGCAACTTCATATATTGTAAGACAGAAGGTAAGTGCTGTTATATTTAATGGTATAATTCTATATTCACCCGTTATTACCAAGCTTATGTATCAAAGGCGATGTTAGTCAGATGTTGAGTGGTATATATGACTAGAAAAAGTATTTGCTCTTTAAGTATTATTGAAGTAACATTAAAGTAAGGAGCAGAAGCAGTAACTTCATACTTTGGTAAAAAAAGACAATACTACAGCACTAATTAATTATGTCTAGTGTCTACTTCATTGTGAAGTGTTCGTTGTAGTTTATTCTATAATGGGAGAAAGCCTATGGTAATTTGTCAACGCAGAACATACAGGGATGATTTTACCCGGAAATATTTAATAATAAATACACCTCGTTCAGTATAAAATTGGCACTATTGCCAACCCTCACTAAAGAACTGAAGAATTAAGATTCTTGTAATATTGCTTTCTGATGTCAAATCAGAATACAATAAACAAAAACGAATCTATATTTCAGATTTTACAGTCCTCTTAAAATCTATAATATCTTTTACTTTTGTTTTCATAAAAATTAGGATGTTGTAACATCTAAGAAAAAGGCAGTTTATGGTTTTAGTTATTTTTTCTGTAGGCTTCAGCAGCTGCTTTAAAATCCTTAAACAGAATGATAAATGCCATATAGATTTCTTGCGATTTAACAACCGGGAACATAGTAATTAAAAGTGATACAATATTATGTCCACCTAAAAGATTATATTCCACAAAATACTTCTACTTCTACTAGTAGTAAGAGTGTATACTCTTATTAATCATACCACTCATTAAAGCATTTGATGATAAGTTTTAGAGTATTTTTTTGTGTAATTGAACTTACATGATAGTATTGCATTAAGGGTTATTCAATGCTCTTCTGCCTTTCTTTCTGGGCTCGTTTTGTCATCCATTCTGCAGAATCCACTGTAAAAAACGTTGAATATGTCAAAATTAATAACAGATTTGACAACCAAGACTGGCAATCTAAATTATTACTGACGGCGTCTGACGCTTCCAAACACTACCACGGACGCCATTTTGAATCTTATTATATTATAGATCACAAGAACGCAGAATATTTAGTCCTTTATTCTTAAATTTTGCGAAAGCAGACATTATTTAGTAATTTTCGCAAAAGCAAAGCAAATGAGCTAATGCAAAACAAATTAACCAGTATTTTCTTCACTGAATTATATCTACCTAATTAATAGAGTTCAGTGGCCTTCACCTATGATCACACAAAAACAACACCAGACAAAAGACTACCGAATGTAAAAATTATCTTTGAGTAAGTTCCCAAATATCATATAGGCATYTTCCGATCATATATTTTACTGCTCCTCGCCAAAAATGTATACTTTTTACAAATAGATAGTACGTGACGTCACAATAAATGGTGCCTCGCCAACGCCTTATAATACAAGAATTACGTGTCCCTTTCAATATTTAAAAGCGTACCTGATGTTTACCCACGTGTTCTGCTGGTCTTTTTCTATTTTCCACATAATTTTCTTCCATTTATCTGGAAAAATCGGCGGTTTTTCGGCACTCGCGATTTGCTACGCGGCAAACGCGTTTCCCTATGACGCACAAACGCGCAATGTCAGAAGTCAGATGAGTAATGTAGGATGTAGGAAATCCCGAGGCATTGTTGCCGTTTTCTCGTAAATTYTCAAATACYCAACTKCAGAATTGTCATTTTCAACAATCTTATTTTAAGTCCATCTTTCCCTAAAGGAATGGTGCTTTTTCCACTCTTTATAAAATTATATAGGTGAAACTGTACAATCAAATCGTTCAGTTTTATTGTATCGTGATGAGCCATGTGATCTAAAATTCTTAAAGAATCGAAAGATTTAAATATTTTACAGGGCGTATTACCTAGTTTTGAGCCTCCATCGCATAATTCTCTAGATTTTACGGCAAAACGCAAAAATTCCCTTTTTTTCTCCTAAATGCTTCGAAACTATCTAGTACTAGGATAACATAATATGGCAATGCTGTTTATCGTAGCTGGTCGATAGTGCAACATCAGTGCCATCACGCGACAGTTCAGCGAAGCTTTGGTAGAGCTCTAAACCTTTAGCTATTTGCATAGCTTTTATGTTCATAGGTCGAATGTTTCGTCACTATTAATTCAAATTACACATCCTACTATCTAGGCAACCGATGATACAGATTAAGTGAAGGAAACCTTTGAATATGGAATAAATAATCAAAGAGGAAACGAATCAGTATTTGCCCATTGTATTTAAACAGTTGAGTTAATAAGTTATTATAGTTATTGCGAAAGACTCCTCAATTTGATGAACTGATTATGATTTTATGAAAAGTAATGGTTAGTATATAGTATGTTCCCATTTTTCTGTTGATTTTGGACTTGGTAATACTTTTCTCAGCTTTTTAAATCCCAACACGTTGGCGGTTTTATTTTTTTGGCGGCTGAATTTGTGAAAACCATTTTTAATAGATGGCCACTCAAAACTCCAAATAAATATATACTGAGTAATTTTTAACAAGAAGAATCATTATGCAATTAACCCCTCACCCATATCTGCACCCAGTTCTATTCTAAAACAAAGCTTCTCGAAATTTCTTTGAATTTTTTCGATGAAGAATAATATCACAGCGTCCCACATTATTAGGCAGGTAATCCATATACACAATTTACTTTAAAAGTCCGCATATATAAAACTCTGAAATTGTTAAATCAGGACTCCGGGCTAGTTATTAACAATGGGAGAATAATCCTGCATAAAGTGCATTGTTAAGAAAATTTTCTAACATATTTAAAAAAGTGTAGTTACTGCTTAATCTTGTTATCAAAAAAGTAATGACTTATTATCCTCTGATGTTTGTCTTGCCTCTTTGGCCACCATATTTCCTTTTTGATAAGGCGGTTGTTACAATGTTTGCAGAAAAAAGACAGCATACTTCAACATGTTGGGAATATTGATAAGTTACCAGTAAATCATYAAAATGTTTTAAAAACTGGTAGTAGTCTTTGGGCAAGTGTCTTCAATATTTGAGAGAAAAACTATTGCATCTTTTCTATTGACTTATGCTGAGCACATACACATAGGTACTTCTCTGCTATGATGGTTTTCACCCATACTTCGTTTATACGGTTTGAGCAGCAATGCAGCCTAGCTTATACAGAAAGAAATATAAGAAAAATGGCGTTTTAATATCTAAAAATAAAAATCCACTTATAATCAAACAATTCTAATCAAGATCGAGTTTCCAGTAGAAAGTAAAAAAGAGAATAAAATAATAACATTATAATAAAGATATTATTATTTGAAAAGGAATAGTGATGTAATACGGTAAACATTATTTCAGATAATAAACAAATAACATTCTTCCCCTTTTACAAAAATATAAACAGTGACAAAGATGACAAGTTTTTCATTAATATTTTCATCATTATTCTGCTATTATTTTTTTTGCAGGGTTCTTTCAAATTCTAATTTGTTTGGAATATCTTTATCGGATTATTATTATAAATACACACATATATAAATAATAAATAAGGTTAAATTAAATTACTTAATTTTTTCTCATTTGTTACAGATCCTGATGGCATCCTGTTCGGTAGCAGACTGAGGGGTCTGTTCGCGTTAGTAGATCGGTAGTGTTATCAGCAGATGCTGTTCGCTTTAAAAATGAGAAGCTCAGTGTACGTTCCGTTTCCGTTGGTGCGGGGTATTTTTTTTTGTCTGTAAACATTAGTGACTGTCGAGTATCGCGTGTGGTTCTAAACTTAACTAGTTCACTCGAATAAAATAAATAGTGCTGGACTTTTATTTCTGGTGCACCGAGGAACAAGAGGATTACGAGTACAGCTACGTCATGTGGCCAAATACTGTAAGTTTCAGTCTGAATTATTATTAATTTTTCTGTCTAGATTATTTCTTGAATTTTACAACAAAAAACTGCCTTCGTATATTTAATTTCTCAACAGTCGTTCTCTTTTGTTACAGGAAGTCTTATCGTGGGGGGTAAGACTGCATGATGCAGCATTTGGCCGGGTGAGTGCTTTTCCTATGATTCCTTTTTGTTTGTAGTTTTAGTTGACTTTGCACATTTGGAATTTTCTTATTTCGGGAGGGTGGTAGAAGTGACAGTGAATTATTATAGTGTGAAATAAAATATTTAGTGCTCCGTGGTGATTGTTTTTGTGTTAATACGTGATTTAGTGTATTTTTTATGTGTAGTGAGTGCAAGTGATTGTGCAAAGTGCTCTTCCTTGGTTTATTATTATTATTTAGTGAAGAAGTGACATTATTTAAATAGAAGAGAGTGCTCCCAGGAAGGTACGGAGGAGACAAGCATCTACATGGAGACAATGCTGAAGTAGTCAACATGTTATAGAGGTATTCCGTTTGGATGGCAGACTACTGGACAAGCTTTGTTCCCAATTATCTAATTCAACCCATCCTTTGGCTTCAACAAGATATGAAATTTGGCAAGGATTGCAATCTTCAAGATTGGAGTCTAGTCACATTTTTTGGGAAGCTCCATTTTAGTTTGGATTGGGAGCTACCGTCTGCGGCGTGGTTGGGGCCGCAGACAGTTCCTCTTCACATGCGTGGAGGTCAGTGAAGAGGAACGTCGAAAGTACCTGTCGAACACACAAAAACGAAGTTATGGGCAAAGCGCTTAACGACAATTACAAGGAAGGATCGCACATTTTTTTGGGAAGCTCCATTTTGGTATACCATGGACAATAACAAGTAACAATATTTTTAAACAGAAGATACTACACCCAGGAATGTACTGAGAGGACAGCATCTCCAGGAGGTTATGCTGAAGCAGTCGATCTTAACACATCCCTTGGCTTCAACCCGCAGGAAAGAAGATAATTACAGTGCTCTTGAAAAATACCGCTGCAAATTGAATCCGTACTTCCAAGTCCAATTGTCAAAATGACATTTACGCTTTTATTTCTTATAATATACCATCAGTAATCAGGTTTTGAGCATTTTTTCGCTCTACACATCTTTTCTAAGGCAAACAGATCTCGTGATATTAGCAAAAATATATATAAATTTTTAAAATCGGTTTTTAACTTATTAAAAATTTCAAGAGTGCTTTCTGATCACAAATTTGATTTTCTATAATACAAAAATTTAAATAAAAGCATATGAACAGGGTCCAAAATAAGTTTTTTGGAATATTTCGAAAAATAAAAATTCTGGAAAAAAAACTTGGGAGAAATTTTATTTCCTATCTGATGGTACTTTTTTTTAAATATATTTTTTGCTAATATCTTCTAAACAGTTTGCTGCACCGAAAATTTATAAGGACGAATAATACAATTGTACTACTACTTTCGGGTTCATATGTTGAGTTTTGAAAGTTATCGCATCCACACAGAAAACCATAGACACGCAGACAAGAAACTTTTTTGCTCAAATCTTGCTATTTTACGTTTTCGACCATTTTAAAGCCATTGAGCAAATAAAAATTTTAGAAAATTTTCGCGATACAGTACTTTTCATCCGTTGGATGTGGAAGTAATATTTAGTGCTCGGTAGTGGTTGTTTTTGTGTTATATTTAAAAAGAAGAGACCACTTCCAGGGAAGTACTGAGGGGGCAAGCAACCTAGATATGGGAGATTATGCTGAAGCAGGCAACATGTTATAGAGGTATTCCGTTTGGATGGCAGACTACTCGACAAGCTTTGTTACTAATTTTATGGTGACTATCTAATTCAACCTATCGTTTGGCTTCAACAATATATGAAATCTGGCAAGAATCGCAATTTTAAAGATTAGAGTTTAGTCACATTTTTTTGGAAGCTCCATTTTGGTTTGGATTGGGAGCTACCGTCTGCGGCGTGGTTGGGGCCGCAGACAATTCCTCTTCACATGCGTGGAAGTCAGTGAAGAGGAGCGCTGAATGTACCTATCGGACGTACGAAAACGAAGTTTCCGGCAGAGCGCTTTATGACAATTACGAGGAAGGATCGCAAAGTTTTAGGCAAACAATTAATCGGGACCACATAGGAGCGATAGGACAAAATAATGCCAGAAATACCTACGGCGGCAATAGGAATAATTCACGTAACGAATTACAAGAAGTAAGTCGAAGATGTTATTGGGAAAATACGCAGCAAAACGGAGAGGATAATCAGCAAAGATATAGTTCAGAATCGCAGCATAGGAATGACTCGGAAGGATTAACCACAAGGGAAATAAATCGAGAAGAAGGATTGGAGAAAATGGGCCCTGATTTCGACCCTGGAGTTAAGGGCATCTGTGGCAGGAAATTTAGAATTGGATGAAACGTATATTTCATCTTGTTATCAAATTTTAGTGGAGACTTGTGTAAATTATTAACAGATACCGAATCAGCTGTTTTAATTATCAGAAGCATCTTGATTGAAACATGCAACGAATCGATCAGATCAAGAGGCATGAGCCATGGTATTCGAGCTTTGGGTGAAGTTCTGATTTGGATGTAGGAATAATAAAGCAGTTTGTTAGCGTCAGTCAAAATTGTAGTTTGTGAGGATGAATTACCGCTACAATGTGATGGAATCTTAGGTACAGATTGCTTAGGAGATACCTTAATAAAGATTTATTTTAGAAAAAATGTTTTGGAGGAATGGGCTAATGAAATACCTACGCTAATGATGGACAAAGGTTTTGGTATTGAAGTTACATACACAAGAAGTGATAATAATGGGGTACAAAGCGATACAGCGCGGAGATACGATGATACCATGGACTATAGGAGGTTAAAAGCGTTTTACAAAGAAACGATGAGGTACTTAGCGATAGTAAGGAAATTACTGCTAACGATATCAGAAGTTATGATAAGATTAAACGCTTTGCGAGAAAGGAGGACGTAGCAGTTGGCGAAAGTGATAGTATACGAGGGGAAGTCAGAAGTTATCGTGAAGTTTTAAATCACGGAACTCCGGTACGGCGTTTTAATAATGGACTCCCGGAGCTCGTGAGGGATGTTCAGGTTTCCAAAACTCAGAACCGTATTACATTGGATTTTATGAGCAATTGTGATGAAGCTGAAGTTAATGATTTATGTTCGGCGAATACGGAATCAGTCAAGGAAAAGCGATCCGCGCATTTAGAGAAAAGCTTTCGATGCCCACAAGGGAAGCTAATGAGTTTAAAATTCAGGCTCGCAATTTTCTTAACGGTAATATGGCAAGGAAGCCTAGTTATCATGATGAAACAGAAGTGTGCCAAGAACGGGCGAACAAACCACTTACGAAAGAATTCTCGAAGGCTACAGGAGGATCGGAATTCTGAGATGCAGGACAGTACTGCTCTAAAATATGCGGGACCGAATAGGAAAAATATGATAGTTGATTACGATAAAATAGAATTATGTGGTGTTATTGAAGACATCAATGAGGATATTGAGATATGTGAAGAAATTGTGGGTAATAACGAGATCATAGGTGTTGCGGATCACAGTGGTGATGAAATACGTGTTCATGAAGTGAACAATAACGGTTCTATTAATAGAAAGATTAATAGAAACGTCGGTGGTTGTGCTTGGGAAGGAGACAATTTATGGGGTAATAAATCACGTAACGTGAATAGTATTGAAGTCGATATACAAGGATCGAATTGCGGAGGAATGAGTGAAGACGGAGGGTATGCCTTAGATGAAACAGACTGGTCTAGTAGAGTTGGTAGACTGAAACCGAGTGTTAAGAACAAGAATACGGAGAGTGATCAAAAATGCTACTTCAAACTTATTGACAACGCGAAGCGGAATTAAAGGAAATTGAATTACTCCAAGCGGAGAAGGTTAAAGCATGGGAAGAACGAAAACCTGTGCACAAGGAAAAAATCAAGAAATAAACGTTTTGTTCACTGAGGACCTGGAGGTATCAGCGCAATGGGAAGCTACGTATTTTGGGAAATTAGCTGAAGTTTCAGAGGGTCAAGAAATTATTATAGAACCATATGAAGTGAAAATAGACGGAGTAATAATGGTAGCTAACGAGTAATTACAGATAAAATCGAAACGTGTTCAATGCGAATTTTGAATTTGAATTCGTTTCAAGTAACTTTAAAGGAAAACTAAACTTTAGGAGTAGCGTCGGCTAATGTAGTCAGTGGGGAAGACACCAATACTGTTAACGTATTGGACATATTTACGGGAGAACGGGAAGATAATTCTTTTGAATTGGAGCGTTTCAATAATTACGCACAAAATTTGCTTTTAGAGTTTCTGGACCGATATTGAGATTTGTTTTGTAAAGAAAACTAAATGTTAACAAGTACAAATATGGGCAAGCATAGAATTATTACAGAGATAGTATCTTCGATTTGGAAGCGCCCATACAGGATACCGTTTCATCAAAGAGAAATAGTACGAAAAAAATTGATAGATTACTACTAAAAGACGGCTTCCGATACGGGTATGCCTATTCATGTTAGAGTCCCATCAGCCTGGGAACTCCAAGCAGCAGCAGCTCCAGCCCATCAACTGGGGCAACTAGTKCCCGAGCCAGGAGAAGAAAGKGAACCTGTTGCAGCCTCAGTAGCAGAGGACCGTCCTCTACCTTGGCGATCGACGAGGATCTAGCGTCCACCAAATCGACTGGACCTCTAGCACATCAAATACGGTACTGTTCTTTAGACGGTAAGTTTCAAAACTGTTCATTGTAGTTGATACACGCGTATCGGGCGGATATAAATATTAGCAGCGAATATTCCTTTTACTAAAACTTAGTTACGGCGGGACTAATGTCAATTTGYGGACTTATAGTAGCGCTAGCTACGTACGCGTCGTGACCAATTGCGTGTGATTGTGGCGGACAAAAAAAAACAATATTTTGGTAATTTCTATTAATGGTGTTACTCCATGCATACCCCCACGGGAAAACTACTTAGACGAACCCATCCAAGTACGAGCATTGCACCCTTGGACGTCGGCAGGGCTTTGAAGCTACTGCAGTAGCATCATCTTGGGCCTCTTGTGGGTACTAGTTTCCTTTTCATCGTAATCTCCCAGATTACGAATGAGGGGGTTTTCTTAGGCGTCCGCTTTGTGGAATGCCTTGGCTGCTGCTTCTCAGATAAATTCCTAGATCGTAGGAACTTCGAGATCTCTGTCTATCCGATAATTCTGACGAACTAGGGAGCATCCACGACCATTCGTAGAACCTTGTTCTCGATAACCTGGAGACGTTTGATGTGTTTAGCTGATGCTTAACTCCATGTAACAGATCCGTACGTCATCATCGGCCGCAGTATCGTCTTTTGGATCGAGAGCTCGTTGTCGCTGCTCAACTTGCTATTTCGGCTGGTCAGCGCGGCCGTCGTCTAGTTGGTTCGGTCTTCGATGTGCGGTTTCCACAGCAACTTCCTGTGGATGGCGATACCCCGGTACTTGGCTTCTTGTTTCCACGGGATAACGCGATCTAAGATGTGTTTCGATCGGGCTGCTTCCTCCTTTTGCTCAGAAATAATGCATAGCTCTTTTCGGCGTTGACTCCTATTCTCCATCGGAAGAACCGGTCTTCTAGATCATCGGCGGCTTTCTGAAGACGTCGAGTCATCAGACGTGGATCAACTGATATGGTAAAGATAGCGGTGTCATCTCCGTAGATAGCGAGTTCTGTTGCCTCCTTCTTCAGGATGTCCCTCGTGAATACGGTGAACAGCAGCGGCGATAACGTCGAGCCCTGCGGAATCCCTCATGTGGCGGTGCGCACCGAGGACCTTTTGTCGCCGAGCTTCACACAGAAGTCTGTCCCTCAGGAAGTCCGAGTCCGGTTGGCATGTCGGCATGTGATATCTCGAGTATCAATCCCTCATGTTATACCTTGTCGAGCGCTTTCGATATGTCCACAAAGACAGCTCCGACTGACGCCTTAACGTTGAAGCTCTTGGTGGCGTACTCGACGGGCCTGAGCACCTAGTGCGTGGTTGAACGACCCGCCTTGAACCCGATGTGCTCGTTCGTAATAACGTTCTCCTCCTCGACGGCGGCAGACCGACGATCCAAGATGGTCTACTCGGATATCTTCCCCAGGGTCGGTAGCAGGCTGGTGGGGCGTTAGTTTGTGCAAACTGATCGCTCTGTCTCGGCTTTGTAATTATCGCGACGTTGGCAATTTTCCAGGTAGATGGAAGTTATCCTCCGGAGTGTACACCAAGCCGTTCTCGCCCTGTAGCGGGCCTGTTCCACAGGATTTTCGTCATCCTCCAGAGGTCGCTTAAGTTTTCGTCCAGTTGGCGAATCTTGGCTTCCCAACGTTCGCTTCTGTGGTGTGAGACGACCTCTTTCACCTGTGCTTGCAGTTTATTGTACTGCCGGCGATCTTCGGCGTCCCACGTGCGTTGCCTTCGCTTTCTTTCCCTGTTCTTTTCTCGGATGAGTGTTCTCATGTCATCCGGTACAGGGAACTCTCTCTGCGGTTCACGTTTGGTGTGGGTGGCGCGTTCCAGTGGGGCTCGAGTGGCGGCGGCAAGATCGGCTACGGCCTGTTCGAGTAGACGGACGGAGCGTATCGTGCCGTACCCGGGCAGCTGGGTCTGCAGGTGTTCCGACACGGAGGGCCACAAAGTCAGATCTCCGGTGACGACGACCCTCCCGTCGACGTCCAGTATCGCCTCCAAGTCTTCTTCTAACATCGGTCGGTTTGCAGGATTGTAGACTGATATCAGTCTGATTTAGCCTGCATTTGCCACATCGATCTCGATAGCAGTAGCCTCCAGGGGCTGCATCGGATTAACGTTGACGGCACGGTGCTTGAGGCCTCTGTTGACTTAGATTGCGGTGCGACCTCCGGGACGATTCAGATGGTCGGTGTGGTGGAGGACTTATTTCACAATGCTCTGGCTGTCGCATGGTCTCAGATGTGTCTCATTGACCAAGGCTACATCGACTCCATGTCGTGTCATGGATTCCTGCAACTCGAATCGTTGACGCTTGATCCCGTTTTCATTCCAATATGCATTCTGCAGGGAGGACGGTGCGTGAATCTCTAGGCATTTCTTTCTTGTTGAACAGGTTGGCGACTTCCTCTTTGGGCCGCTGTAGCATTTCGCCTCGGCGCGCCAGCATCTCTGGGAATGGTGATATATCTGGCAGCGAAAAACACTACCCGACGGATCATTTCTTGTTCGGCGACTCTAATTGGATGGTGAGGTCACAACAGGTCCTTATGCCGACGATGTCCTTAGTCTTCGGCGCGCGTCTTACATTGACAAAGACGAGAGGCATCTTGCTTCCGTCCTTCTTCTTCATTCGACAAGCTCCCTCCACGTCGTGGTGTCGTAACGATTTCTCCACCTCGTATTCGGTGATGCGAGGTCGACAGGCCTTTTAATGACCACTTTCGGGCACTTCTCCTCCTGGAGGGCGTAGGTATGATATGGCAAAGCCATGTCATCCAGCATCTTCGTGATGCCACGGTGCGACTCGGGGGTGTCGGACCGGATCTGAATGCCAGCAGATATTGTCTTAGCTTTAGTAAAAGCCAGACGTTTATCTGACATCCGGGCGGCTACAGTTTCAGCTGTCACAGCCTATTTCGCCATATGCCAGCTGGCACTGGCAGACGATGTTTGATCGTCCTCATGCAGAAGGCCAGCTGGACTTAGGCGTCATCTCGTTATATACTAAAATCTATTAAATACTATGTAAGTGAAGTATCGTCTGTCCACAGCATATGCTAACAATGATTATTATGTATAACCACATTATGTGTAAAATGTTAATATAGGATTAATATTTACAATGAATGTTCGGAGTAGCTTTAACATATAAAGAAATTGCTTACATACTTTTTAGATGCCTTGAGTCCTCAAAACATAGTTTGTTGTATGTATTCAATAAAGTAAAAGGTCCTTTACGCTCGAACATAATTTGTTGTGTTTTAAACACCCAACTTGTGTGGAACTACTCCAACAGCATGAAATAAAAAGAATATTAATATTCTTTCTGCAAAGGGGCGGTTGGTAGGCAAAATGATTGTTCGGAGTAGCTGTAACACATAAAGAAATTGCTTATAAATTATTAATACGCTTTGAGGTCTCAAAACTTTCTTTGTCGAGTGTATTCAATGAAGTAAAAAGTCCTTTACTCTCGAACATAATTTGTTGTATTTTAAACACTTCAACTTGTGTGGAACTACTCCAACAGTATGAAATAAAAAGAATATTAATTTTATTTCTGCAATGGGACGGTTGGTAGGCAAAATGATTGTTCGGAGTAGCTGTAACACATAAAGAAATTGTTTATAAATTATTAATACGCTTTGAAGTCTCAAAACATTCTTTGTCGTGTGTATTCAATGAAGTAAGAAGTCCTTTACTCTCGAACATAATTTGTTGTGTTTTAAACACTTCAACTTGTGTGGAACTACTCCAACAGCATGAAATAAAAAGAATATTAATATTCTTTCTGCAATGGGGCGGTTGGTAGGCAAAATGATTGTTCGGAGTAGCTGTAACACATAAAGAAATTGMTAATAAATTATTAATACCGCTTTGAGGTCTCAAAACTTTCTTTGTCGTGTGTATTCAATGAAGTAAAAAGTCCTTTACTCTCGAACATAGTTTGTTGTGTTTTAAACACTTCAACTTGTGTGGAACTACTCCAACAGCATGAAATTAAAAGAATATTAATATTCTTTCTGCATGGGGCGGTGTAGCAAAATGAATGTTCGGAGTAGCTGTACACATAAAAGAACTTGTTTATAAATTATTAAATACGCTTTGAAGTCTCCATAACCATTCTTTAGTCGTGTGTATTCAATGAAGTAAAAGTCCTTTACTCTCGAACATAGTTTGTTGTGTTTTTAAACACTTCAACTTGTAATGGAACTACATCCAAACAAGCATGAAATAAAAAGAATACATTAATATTCTTTCATGCAAATGAGGCGGTTGGATTAAGGCCCCAAAATGATTGCTGTACAGGGAGGTAGCATGTAACCACCATAAAAGAAATTGGTTTAATAAATTACTTAACTAACGCTTGCACGGATCTCAAAACGTTCCTTTGTCCGTGTTGTAATTCCAGCTGGACCCAGTAAAGTACCTTTACTACTCGGACACATAACTCTGATTGTGATTTTAAACACTGCAACTTGTGTGGAACTACTCCAACAGCATGAAATAGAAAGAAATATTAATATTATTTCTGCAATGGGGCGGTTGGTAGGCAAAATGATTGTTCGGAGTAGCTGTAACACATAAAGAAATTGCTTATAA